>CM062809.1:413721788-415155598 GCA_031772625.1 Pinus tabuliformis | reverse complement strand
CCTACGGTTTCGATCATGGGAGATTCTGATCTAGTGATTCAACAAGTGAAAGGAAGTTTTGTCACCAATGACAAAAGGTTGAGGTTTACAGGTCTGCTGTAATTGAAATATGGACACTTTCTCTGAGTTCCTTATCACAAAAAATTTCAAGGGCACATCTCCATGCAAAAGTTTGGCAACATTTGCCAGCACTTTCAATTTCCACTGGAAACAACAACTTCTTCACAGCCGAGGTCAAGTACAGACCCTCCATTCCAAACAATGTCAAAGAATGGCAAGTATTTGAGGATGATATGCAAATAAACAATTTTTCTAGCCTTACAACAAAGAGTTTGCAGGATTAAATATTGACACTGACAGAGCAAGTCAATCACAAATACTTGAGTCAGCAAGTCAATCACAAATACTGTTTCAACAAATGGTTCATCCAATATCACCTAGAACAGCAAAACAATTACTGAATCCAACCATTTTCAACAACGAAAACATTCAACAAATTCACCAAATGACTGTGAAGAGGTGGACCAGCGCTGAAGCTGAAAAATCATAGAACTCAAAGACACTTTCCTTCCAGTAGGCCTTACCCGCTAGAGGACATTTTTGATTCAAATGACATCCCTAGGAAGCCAAAATGCAGCCATTAGATGCAGCATTGAAGAATGCAATATTGGTACCATTGACAAGCCCAAAATAATAAAGTGTCTGCTTCTTTGCCCCTGATCAAAAACCCAAGTACATTGACCTCTTAAAGAGTTCCAAGATGTCTTTGAATGGGGTTATGAGGATCTAAAGTCCTATGATACTTTGTCATTCAGCATACCATTCCCCTCAAGCCTAATCAAAAACCATTCAAGCAGAAGTTGAGAAGGATCAATCCTATACTCCTTCCTTCCATGAAAAGAAATTGCAAAAAATGTTCAAAGCTGGCATCATAGCACCAATCAGATTTCTGAATGGATTTCCAACTTAGTCCCTACAAGAAAAAAACTGGTGAGATTAGACTTTGTGTAGACTTAAGGAATCTAAATCAAGTATCACTCAAAGATAACTATTTACCAAAATGGATCACATTCTCCAAAGAGTGGTGGGGGCTTCAAGGATGTCATTGCTTGATGGATTCTCAGGCTTTAATCAAATCTTGGTACACACCTGATGACCAAGACAAAACTGCATTCACCCATGGGGAACTTTCAATATGTAAAGATGCCCTTTGGATTGAAAAATGCCAGGGGCAACATTTCAGAGAGCAATGGATATTGCTTTTGCAAAAGAGATTCATGACTTCCTAGTCATTTACTTAGATGATCTTAACCCTTTTCAAAATCTGACCAAGAACATCTGAAACATTTGAGACAGATTTCCTAACATGCAGGAAATATGGTATTTCCTTAAATCCCAAGAAGTCATTATTTGGCTTGAAGAAGGTAAACTCTTAGGACACATTATTTCAAAAGATGGCATAAGAATTGATCCAGATAGGATACAAGCTATCCTACAAATGCCCCACCAAGGAATGTCAAGGAGTTGCAGGGATTCTTAGGAAAAATCAATTTTTTAAGAAGGTTTATCCCAAACTTAGCAGAACTAATCAGATTATTAAACAAACATGTTAAAAAAGGATTTCAAAAGTAAAGTGGACTGTTGAAGCAAAACAAGCCTTTGAAGGTATAAAATTGGCCTTGACTCAAACCCCAGTGTTAACCAATCTCATTTGACAGAGACTTTATCATTTTCTCTTTCGCCTCCAGTATACTATTGCTGCTGTTTTGCTGCAAAAGATGACCAAGGAATGAGAAACCAATTGCTTTCTTTAGTAAAGCCCTTAGAGACGCACCTCTGAAATACCAAATCATGGAAAAGCAAGCTTATGCTTTGGTCAAAGCAATTAAGGATTTTAGGATTTATATCTTTATTCCCATGTCATAGCATATGTGCCAAGTCCTATTGTCAAAGACATTCTCACCCAAGAAAACTTAGAAGGCAGAAGAGGAAATGGATAGCCAGTATCTTGGAATTTGACATTGAGATAAACCTACAAAACTAATAAAAGGGCAAGGCTTGGCCAAATAATGACGGAAACAAATTTTCAAGCCTTAGATATCAATCAGCTGGACAGTGAAACAGAGCTGGCGACTCCAAAGATCAATGTAGCCTTTGAACAATCCCTTGGTACTCTGACATCTGTTATGTGTTACAAAACCTGTGTGCTCCCCCAGGACTGTCCAGAAACTAAGTGTAGGTTCTTAAAAATGAAAACATCTAGATTTTGTGTGATGGATGGAAATTTACTTTGGAAAAAACATGAAGGTATATTGCTGCACTGTTTAATGGAAAATGAAACTGACAATATCATGCAAGATTTTCATGCAGGAGACTGTGTGGTGGACATTTGTACTGGAAATCCACTGTGGACAAAATACTGAGGGCTGGTTATTACTGGCCCACCATGTTCTCTGATGTCAAGAAATTCACAACCTCATGCCACAAATGCAAGTGTTTGAGGGCAAAAGACAGTTGCTGCCCACTTCCCCTAAGACCCATTGCAACAGAGAGACCTTTTCAACAATGGGGCTTGGATTTCATTGGGGAAATTCATCCCTCATCTTCAGGCCAACATAGATGGATTTTGACAGCCACAGAATACTTCACCAAATGGATTGAAGCTGCCCCATGCAGACAAGCAAATGACTCAGTAATCATTCAGTTTTTGGAAAACAACATACTGGCTAGGTTTGGCTGTCCTGACAAAATAATAACAGACAATGCTGCTGCTTTCAGATCCAAGAAAATGGTAAACTTCTGCCACAAATATCATATTACTTTGGGTCACTCTACTGCATACTATCCCAAGGAAATGGCCTAGCTGAATCATCTAACAAGAGCCTGGTGAACATCATAAAAAAGGTGCTGGAAGAAACAAAAAGAATTGGCACAAGAAACTAGTCAATGCCTTATGGGCAGATAGACTAACAACCAAAAGATCAATTGGCACCAGCCCATATGAGTTGGTTTATGGACTAGAAGCCAAATTTCCCTCATCAATAGGAGTACCTGTTATGAAGCTTCTTCAAGAAAACCAAGCCGAACAAATGATATGCAAAGAAGGATAAATCAAATCATATGTCTGCAGCAAACTAGAGATCAAGTGTTCAGCAGAGTTCAAGGGTTACAAGAAAAATTAAAGAAGGCCTTTGACAGGGAGAACCAAAGCAGAAGATTTCAATGTGGGAGACAAAGTCCTAAAGTGGGATGCAAGAAGAGAAGAAAAGGGAAAGCATGGAAATTTGATTCCTTATGGAGGGGACCATTGCTGTCCAAGCAGTACAAGGTAACAACACTTACTTCCTCAAAAGTCTAACTGAAGCTGACTTGGATGAAGGTCCTGTCAATGGCAGGATGCTGAAGCATTATTTTGACTATTTCCCATGAGTGCAACCTGAGGTTCCCTTGTATATATGCAGATGTACATATTATTTTCTGTTTAGATTGTAAAAATGCAGTTTTCCAAGTGATTCACCAACCAGCAGAAGGTAAATAGAATCAGAAGTCTACCAAGAAGGGAAGCACGAAATTTGGTACTTCAAAAGCAGCAAACTTTAAGGATGATATGGGCAGCAATGGAGCAAGGCAATCTGACCTACTGTCCTTGGTCTTTCAAGTGAAAAACCATCCCATGTGGAGCCACTGTTGGATACCCTATACCAATAGGTTTCATATTTCATGATGGGCTAGGGAAAGTCCAAATATGCTCTGCTTTGATTATGCAAAGATCCCATATTTCCTAGAAACACAAGGCATGCAAAAAGTTTCTCCTGGTTTCAATTTGATGGCTTTGTTTCCATTCTGATGGATGATCCAACAGTCTAATCTAGATCATGCCTTGATTTCAATTTCCTGTTGTAGACTAGAGAAAGAAGTCTGTCCAAACTGTTTAATCTTGGCAGACAATAGCCTAGGTAGAGAAAATAAGGCTCCCAACTGCTTAATCTGGGACCTTGGAAGCAATAAGGTTAGAAGTAGATAGGAAAATAAAAGAAAAAGCCAAAGAAAAGAAAAGGCAAGTAAGGGTCTGCAAGTCCAAGTGCACCCTCCAAGAAGAAATAAAAAATTCTAGGCAAATAGTTGGGCAGGTAGTGGTGGTTGCAGAAAAAGGCTACCTTCACCATTGCAGGCATGGTGACTATGATTACCAAGGCAAAGTCTATCAAGTGACAAGGTGTGCATATTCATCAAGTTGCAGCAAGGACCATAACTAACCTCCTCCTTCCCCTTTTCATTTTCATTTGCTAACATCCCTCTATGAGCTGAGATTCAGGGAGGAAGATCATGGTTTCATAATGATTCTTGTTTATCCATAGCCACATTTCTTGTCTAAAGATCTTTTCATTTTGATCTACTCCCTAAACTAAGTAAGTTTCAAATGAACTTAGTGTTTGTTCCCCATTCACTTCCATCTCCATGCTAACACTAACTCTATTATATAGATCCCTTATATCACCTTTTCCCTAATATTACTAACACCATGGTGTATAAACCCCAAATTTTGTATAAATATTCCCCCTTGGCATTATAGCCATATAGTCCATGTCAGGGATCAGATGGCACCTGGTCATCTTGATAAACCTAAGCTAAATCTCCTTTGTCCTCTGCAAATTCATTCCCTCATTTTTGACCCATTTGCACATGGAAAACCCCCTAAAAGCCCAATTTCTACCCTTACCCGCTTCAAAATGGCTAAAAAACATCAAAAAACAACATTTTTCTCTTATCCTAAGTCTAAAGGGCGGGTCTATTTTCAACAAAAATCATGAAAACCCACTGTTCCAAAGCTTCCGCCAGTGCACAGATCCCCTGGACAATATTAAAATAGGCCTCTGCCTTTCCCCGTACTTGGTTATCGCTTCACCTTCCCGATGACCGTCGATCAAGCAACTCCAGATCCGACGGCCTTATCACATCGGACCCTTCCGACGCCCGATCATTAACTGTACTATCCTCCTGTCACGTCAAGCTCCCGACAACCGTTAGATCTTGCTCCTCCAGATTCGACGACCACTACAGCATCGGAGCCGATCCGCTGCCCGAACGATATCTCCGACGGCCGTATTTTGGCTACGTCATGCGGTAGCCACGCGTCCACTCCACAGCCCATCGGAGGTACCACTGACGCATACGCCACCGTACCGTAGGCGGTGCGATATGAAACCGCCTCGGTTTCTGGTTTTATCATTCCCGCTTGTATTACCTCACCGCCACATCACTGCTCCGTCACCCCACGTCACCCCAGGTACGCCGTCGCATCATTTCTCCGCTCAACCACTGGTCCACTTGTCCTGCCATCTCACTGTCCCGTGGACCAACCAGAGGCCGCCACCTGGCGGATGCCGGATGTATCCTGCTGACGTCATCCGACCTAACCCCACGGTGACGTCATGCTGGCGTCAGCGCGAAAACGCGCCAAATAACACAAAAGATATATTTATGCCAAAAATCGTGTTTTTTGCTATTTTTGGGCGCAAGCTTTGTTGTTTGTTCTGCATGTAAATTCACGTCCAAACCTGCACCAGCCGTGGAAAAGACTTCCGAACCGCTAGAACGTCCATCCCTCAAAGTGCTAGCAGTTCTAACCGACCAGATTCTACAGGTACTTTCATTTGCACTCTAAAGCTCCATTTTCACTGAATTTCGGGTATAACTAGTAACAGACCTCCAAACTCAAAATTCACCATTAAAGGACCACTGAACTAGCATTCAGACCAAACCAGAGCTGCCACTACACGTTTATAGGGCCACATTGGGCAAGTTGAACGTAACTTATTACTGGTTCGCGCAATCGTGAACCAGTCACCTGCAAGAAGCTAATTTGCCTCAAAAAAACTCTGCTCAGGTCTGCAACTCACCTATTAACTCAAAAGCAGCATTTTCAATCGCTACAACCTTTCCCATTCACTCTTTGTCCTCAGAAATTTCATTTTCCTCAGAAAAAGCGCTGTTTGTGTTACTCTGCATAGTAACACCAGTCCTTGAAAAAATAGAATCCTAAGAAGAACCATGGATCCCCCTGTGGCTCCTATAGCCCTCAATGTAGCTCCTCTGAATGCCCTCACAAAGCATTGGGCTGGAAAGCATTAGCAGACTTAGACTATAACATATCAGAAGAATGCTAAGCAAGAGCAGGTTTCATCTCCAAATACTAAATGAAATTAAAATCAAACATCAGAATGGGACAGACATCTTGGGAACTTGGGATTCCTCTCTCCCAATCTTCAAGCTACCACAGGTCAACCAATTCCCAGAACTCATCCACTTATGTGCTGAGTATTATGATGCATCCCAGAGGGCAGTGCTTGATTCTTCAGGCGCAATTCTGTTTCTTATTACCCCTGAAGCCATCAGGGAGATGCTGCAGTTCAAAACAAATAAGAAGTTGGTCCCTCTATCACTAGCTGATTTGATAATAGGGGGAGCCAGAATGACAGAGGCCCAGATTACAAAGCTTAACCAGTTATTCATCAAAGCTGACACTGTACAGACTCCTCCATCAACTCTGTCTACCTCAACCAATTGGGCCTAGACCTTGTTGACATGATCAGTCCCATCCTGGGATATGATTCAGTGGAATATGTGGATGAAACGGTTATGCACATAATGCTCATGTTTTCTCCAGGAAGAAAACCAGTCTGCTATGACTATGCCATTACATCTCTGACAAGATGCATGAGCAGTTGATGAACCTATCAAGAGATAGGGTATTTAAATACACTTCCTACATATATCATTTGCTTCTATACTTCCAGCATGAGAAGTTCTCCTTCCCAATGAAAAGAGAAGATGCACAGGGAAATTTGAGATCGGTGGTGTACTGGACATCTGCTTTCCACCTCAATTTCTATTCTCCATACACCTACTGTGAGTTCATTGATCACTTCATTCATCCAGCCATGACTCTACTTTTGGGCTCACCTCCTCCCAGATTGACAGATGAGATGCAAAGACTCCTGCATTTATCAAAAGCATACAGCATTGGGGATTGGTACTTCTACCAACACCACACCGTTATCAGAATATATGGGTGTGAGTTGCCCCATTTAGACTACCCAGATTTGTGCCTATGAGACTACTTGCCTTAGAATACTTCAGGCAGTTTGGCTTTGTGGATGTGTTCCACTTTTCAGGCAAAGGTAAGAAGGCACAGCTAAAGGTCAAAAGTCAACTTGGCCATTTCCTTTATAACGAAAGGGAGGAAGGGTGGAAGGAAGCAGATAGAATACTTGGGGGCCTTGGTCTCAAATACAACTTCCTATGGAAACCTTATGACCCTAACAACTTCATTACCATGAGGAGGCTTAAATACAAGTTGTCTGCTTATGATCATTGCAGCCTTCCTCACATAGAAAAACATGCCAATCAAAGTAAATGGAGGAGAGGGACTTTAGAAGAAGCTGTTACTCAAGAAGAGCTTAATCAAAGAGCTCTAAGAAACCTAGAGAAAATGGTTGACCTTGAGTTTTATTCACAGGTCAGCTCACTGCCGAGCACACAAATTGGAGCAGCAACATCCTCTTCAACCGCCCAACAGCAAGCTACAAGAGTTGCTGGAAATATATCAGAGAAGGGAAAAGAGCAGGTGATGGAGATAGAGCCAGAGCAGCGCGAGAGAAAGAACAGGCAGAGCAGCAGCAACAACAAAAACAACAGCAGCAGCAAGGAGAAGGGCAATCTGAAACACAGCAGCCCTTACAGCAAGAAAGAGTGGTAGATGCCCCAATTACCACTGAGCAGCAGGCCCAAAATGTAGAACACTCAAGGCCTAAAAACATTACTGATGCCTCGGTCCTTCAAAACTCCACAGAAGGAGGACCTAAGTAGGAAAAGGGACAGAGAAACACCCATGACTTCATCCATCAACCAAGGGGAGAAGAGACAGAGATTAAATGACTTCTCAGAGGATGATGCGGCAATTAGACAAGCAATGGGTATGGGCCCACCCAGCAGGGAAGCCTCGGTCAGTTCCTTCCACCAAGAACAAGACAGAATCATGGGAGGGGAGGTCACTTCCTCCAGTCAGCAGAGGGAAGGAGAGGTAGGCATCAAACAACAGTTTATAGACATCAAAAGAAGGAGTGAACCCATGAAAATCAAATTATATAACCATTTGTTGAAAATGGCCCCTCTCCAACCAACAAAGATTAATGGCTGCCTTTGATGTGAACGAAGGCAAGTTGACTATGAGTCACTTCATACCCACCGCACTCCAGCCACAATCTACTGCAGATTATCTCAGGACTAATCTAGAGGTCCTGGCCAAGGACATCCACCCAATGGATAAAATTGAGCTGCACAAGCAAACTGGTGAAATGGTGTATGCCTCCTTGGCAGACAAAACATTGGAGAATTACAAATTAACAAGCAGCCTCAATGCTACAGCCTCTCAACTAGAATTGGAGAGGGCTTCATCTCAGGCCAAAGACAACAGGATAAGATCTAGAGGACATCATCGTGGAAATTGGGCATAACCCCAATGACATCAAAGGGATACAGGAGATCTTGAAACTAGGGATGCTGACATGGCTGCATTAAGGAAGAAAATCAAACTCCCAGCTACCATCACACCCCAAACAGATGAGGTAGCCCAACAAAGGATGGAAAAGGATGCCACAGATCTGCTAATATCTATATATAAGCAGCTCCTGCAGACACAAGAGAAATTAGGAGAGTCTGAGGCTACTCAAGCGGCCTTACAAGCAGCACTAAAGCAAAGACAAGAGGGTCAGACTTCTCAGCCTCCTCCTCAAGTCATCAATCTTGAGGATGCTGCTCCTACCACTGTGCCTCCACCTCAACAAACTGAATAAACAGCTACATCCACTTCAGCAGCACCTACAAGTACAGAACAGGCACATAGCCTAGACATGCAGAAATTAAAGAATGAAATACAAATCTTGGAAGCTCAGATGACAGAGCTGCATGAAACCAGAGATAAGCTGGCCAAGGTCAATGAAAGGCATGATAAGACAAAAAGAGAGGTGGGAGAAAATGCCAAGGAAATCAAAGCCCTTAAAGATAGGATCAAGGAACTTGAGAATGAGCTCAAGCTAGATAAAATCATATCTGAGATCAGAGCAATGATATGGTCCAATATTGGCCAATCCATCACCAACCAATGGCCATATATCGAGACAATCCATGAGCAACTAGATCTCATCCCAAAGGCACAGAAGGAAATCCGAACATCAAGGGCCTTATTAGGAAATATGCCTGAAGTTGCTACAAGAATGATCAATGTGCTTAACCACAAAACAAGTTCTCAGTTAGCCACCATTGGAATCACAAATAGAACTGAGACTATTCAAATGATCAAGAGGGTTCTTACTCTTAGAAATCTGGTGCAGACATTGGACAGAAGAACCCAGGATATGCAGACAGAGGTAAATAGGTTCATGGAGAAATTTCAGGTATTGCAGAGTAGAGGACTCCCTAGCCTACTGAACATCGGAGGGAAATTATTCACCCATGAACAGTATGCTAAAAGAGTAAATGTTTTTGCCTCAGCACAGATCAATGAGAGGGCCAGCACTTCAGAAGACACAGGGCCTATTACAGGACAGGTTTTCTATAGTAAGATAGAAAATCTATTTTTTATAATGAATGAAATTAATGACTTGTTTGATGTGGCCCCAAATTTTTTCAAATATACAGAAGCAGAAGAGACAATGGAGGCCATCCTCAGGCATCAGCTCCCTACACAGGAATGGTGGACAGATGCAATACAGAGAATTTTGTAATCAGTAAGGCATTCACCAAATTTCTGTTTTATTACAAATTTTTATAAAAAGCACAGTTCAGCAAAGTCAGCATGCAGCATAAATCAAAGCTGAGCCAACTCAGCGGATGTAGCGGCCAACAAAGCAGAAATAGAAGACCACAGCTGGCAAACCTGAGAATGCACTGCGCAGCCAAAAGTAAATGCGTATTTCCAGAATTAAAACAGAGTAATGCAACCGACTCAGTGACTCTCAAAAGTCAAAACAATCCTCTGACAGACATAAAGAGCATTTACGCTGCATTCAAAATTGTAATAACTCCTTGCCTACTTTCTGAACGTAATAATGAAGATATTTTCTCTCTCAGATGACTCAATGCCTGAGATATTTTGTATACGCATTTCTATAAAGTCCCCTTCGCATAAGATTGCAAGGGTTGTTGTTGATTTCTCCTGAAGAAGTTCTTATGCTGTAATCCTTTCAGAAGTTAATAGAGAAAGCAATGGGATTTCTCGGATTTCTGAGGTGTTGGATGCGTTCTGGTGTCTGTTGATAACTGCTGGATCCCTGTGTATTTCACCATACAATAAGTCTCTGTATCTCTCGCTGTTAATTAGTTGTTTTGTTAAAATCCATATATGTTATCTGTTTTCAATACTAAGCAACAAGGAAAAAGAATAGCTTTCAGGATTTATTCACTGAGTACCCTGAGTTCAATCTGTGTTGTTTATCAATGTTTTCTTCAGCTGTAATCTAGATAAGTGTAATTCTTAATTGCTGCACTTTCAGAATACATCTATCACAGTGACCTTTGTCACAGGAATTCAAGTTTTGCTCCTGTGCAGTGTGCTCACCTTCACCCACCAGCTTAATAGAAAATTCTTAATTGCTTTCTGTTGGTTGACATACATCACCATTTGATCTAGTTTTGTCTGTCTAAAATACACAATAGGCCCTGCAGTTTGAACACCACCAATCCAGCGTATCATATCATTTCACAACTCCAGACTCCATTGCCCAATGGTATTATACTATCTAAACACTGCATCATAAGACCTGAAAGAAATCCTTCAACCAAAACATAAACCAAAACCTGAGCATAATAGCTAGCCTAAAACACCATCATAACAGAGACAAATCATAAAGAGAGAGCCCTCTCTGGTTGCAGTTAGGCTAGGAACTGTAACCCAAAGATTGGTTAGTGGTTACCCCGGCCGTATTCCCTTGGGAGTCATAGGGAACAACCTGGGTGTTAACACCCTCCTTACATGAACATGCAGGTTGTGGAAATGCGATGAATTCAGCGTGGGGCTCATACTGTGTTAGGGTCCAAACCTAACCCCTTTATTTATGTAATAGTCATAGTTAGTTAAAGAGTCAATAAAGCCCATATTAATAATTGTAAGTGGTTGAAATGCATTTAAGAAGGGGATCACAGTTAGTTCCAAATGGGCCATAATTAATAAATAAAGTGGTTAACCCATGTTGTGCAAAGGACCACTATTTGTTAGATTGTTGGAGGTCATTTAGCTATAAATAGTCCTAGTTAGAAGGGAAATATCATCGAGTCTTATTGTAATTGATCTTTGCTCTGCTGGAGGTTGCCCCCTTGAAGGGGCAAGTGAACATTACATCTATCTCTGAATAATAAAATACTTGTTGTCTTTTCTTATTTTATTTTGTGTTCTGGGTTGTATTTCTTTGCATATCTAGTATTTTGGAATTTCTCGCAGGTCAAGAGCATAACAAGTGGTATCATAAAACTTTCCAAAGCCAGTTGTACCTCGAATCTTCGCAGAATTTTTTTTAGGCTAGTGATGTGTTCCGACGCCTTTAAACCACGGGATCTATCATTGAGTGCATAAACCTACAGATTTGGGGAGGCATGCACGCAAGAAATACAACTTGTTGCACTCCCCTGTAACCCCTATGGGTACCACTTCAAGTAGTAGCGCATTAGATAGAACCGCACATGCACTATACTTAGACATACCCTTTGGGTATATCGGAAGCACCCTAGGATCACCTGAAACCTCACCTTGGATAAGCCGTCGGATGTCTTGCTGCTACAGTGCACTGAGAACAACACTCGGGGAGATTACTCGTGTGTAAAAAAGGGTAGTCGGGTAGTACGACTAAGGGTACAATTGATCCTCCTTATTTAGTGCCTTGAAATATTGGGCCGAGTATTATTATTGGACCCTTATGTATATTACGATCTGTGGCACCTAAAATTCCTTGTGACCATAGTTCCCTCTGCTCTCTCAAGATTTCCCATTTCTTATCTTCCAAATCAGATCTAGTGGTTCGGGTTCTACCGTTGCAGTATAATTCAGATCTAGTAGTTGGGGTTCTATCGACGTCACACCAATTAGATCCAATAGTTGGGGTTCTGTCGCCACAATGCAACTCACATTCAATAGTTGGGGTTTAGCAGGCAGAGATGACTCTTTGCATAGTGAGGCTTGTTGCTGCTATCATCCAGGCCTAATTTTTCGCCAGACAATGGGTAGGATCAAGTTTTCTCGAATTTGGCCACTACAGTATTGATCACTAGGGATGATGAGACCATCAGATTCAGGACGACGAGCTAATCACAGTGGTACCATTCACTTGTCAGCCTCAATTTTCTGGCGGTCCCAAATTTTTTCGGAGTGACTTCAAGTGACCAAGAACTATGTATGGTAGAAACCAGAGCTCAAGTCATGGCCAATGAGAAGATTGAATGCATTGGAACAAGGTTGAATGAGTTCAAAGACCAATTGAACAACATTTCAAAAGTTCTTGAACTATTCATGAATAGGATGTCGGGGTCTCATCAGGAAGAGCATAGTATTGTTGAACACCTCGAAGGAGAATCTAGCCATCATATTCACTTCCATGGAAATCACCAACATTCCCACCCTCGGCCACCCAAGCTAGACATGTATAAATTTGATGGCTCTAATCTGATAGTATGGGTAGCACAAATGGAACAATATTTCACCCTTAATGATATCTGCGAAGATCAAACTAAACTACGTGTGGGAGCCCTTTACTTGGACCAAGAGAGATGGAAATGGTGGCAATGGCATCTGAAATGTTATCCTGAGAACATAACTTGGCACATGTTCTCAAAATCCCTTTGTGATCGCTTTGACAGAGAATCTAATTTTTTGGGTCATCTCACTAAGCTCTGACAGACAGGCACAGTAAAAGACTACATTGCAGCCTTTGAGACATTGGCCATCAGAACGGAAGGTCTAGGAAATTAATTCTACTTGGAGTGTTTCATCAGTGGTCTCAAAGAAGCCATACAAGCACATGTTCGGATGCACCACCCACCTACATGGAAAGACGCTTGCAAAAATGCTATCGAGGTGGAACTTGCCTTAGTTTCCCAGTATAATCATCCAAATTTTGTAGCCAAGGGGCATCCCACCCAGTCTCAAGGCCCTACCCAAATACTTAAGGTTCAAAAGGTGTCTCCAGTGGAAATGGTTGAATGAAGAAAACAAGGAAGGAACCAAAATACTCCCTAGGGCATAAATGGAAGGAACCAAAATTCTTTCAAATTGATGTTACTTATAACAACTCATCTGAGGAAGCCCCAACCCTTGGGGGGTAGAGGACGATGTTGAGGAAATGCAACATGACAATGATCTCACAGCTATGCCAGATGAACCAGTTATCTCACTACATGCTTTGGCAGGCATTTCTGCGCCCCAAACTCTAAAAATTAGAGGCTTTCTTAAACATCGCTCGTTAGTGGTAGCACTCATAACTTTATCCATAAGCGAGTCGCCGAAGCTGTTCATTGTTTTTTACGGACAGTCTCTAATTTCCAAGTCCTTATCACTGATGAGGGTGTTAGGGCCTAAATCTATCTCAGGCTGAGAAAGGCAAGATCTAGGGTAACATCAAACCACGCTTAACCTGGTAGCTAGCCCTACCAGGTCAAGGGAGGGCTCTCTCCTAGTCAATATCAAGAAATTATAGAAAATTAAGCTTGAGATGATTGATGTAAAGACTAATTTTAGGCTAGGTATATTCTGAGAGGAGTTTTATTGAATTTAATTTTGGTTTGCTGGCTCAAATGTGAAACGCAGATTTGGGTCCGGGGAATGGACACAGTCTTGCAAAGATCTCTATGGGGTGAGGTAGGAAAATGGTTTAGTACTTTGAAATAAGTGAGATGGAGAGTCTTAAGATTGGTGAGGAGTTGGAGAGGGTATGAAGGTCTCAGGGATCCTCTTCAAACAGTTGAAAACATAAATAACTAATCAAACCCTACGTAGAGCACTGCAACATCAATGAATTCTACCTTTATCCTTGATTCATTTAGTTAAGCTGAACAGAAAGAGATGATGGCATACATAAACACATGTAAAATTGCATTACAGAAGGAAGAACAATACCAAATCAAATTTCCACAAGAATCCCACAAAGTGCTGCAAACCCTAGTCTATTCCTTTGCTAAATTTCAGAGATGAATGTACAATAATGCTCAAAGCATTCACAAGAGTCCAACCTTTACAAATGAATGAAAAACTACTAGATATAAGCAACAAACAACTCATGCTAGGCTTTAAGGGTCGAATTCATGAGTTTATGAGCCGTTTCAACAAGATCTAAACTAACAACTGAAAAGTAGGCAGTGGAACAGCTTGCCTCTAAAGCCTAGGAAACTGATTCATTCAGTTCAAAACTACCTTTTCATGATGTATCTGCCTCCATGAGTGAAATTTTAAAATTTTTACATCAAAATCCATCAAGTTACATCAAATTACATCATGATTTTGACTATGAGAGAGAAAAAAGTCAAACTGAGAAAAACTAGGCGAAAAAACAGAGTTTTTTGGCAAAAAAGTCAATTTTCCATCCTGTGCGCCGCGCCTTTTTGCAGCTGATTTTGGAGGCGTTCCCGTGCACCAAATTTTCTCCAAGTGGGATTGTTGGAAAGGTCTATCTATTTGATTTCCATAACAGGTGGAATTTCTAAATTTTGTGTCCATTTGCCCCTCCAAAAGTGAGTTCTCCTAACATTGCTTCCTGTGTGGCCAAAAAGGGGTAGAAAGGGCATTTTTGAGGTGTTTTTGACCCTTTTGGAAGCTCAAAACTTGACAAAATTTCTTGGCCATTTGTGGGAATTCATATTTTTGCATGAGGAATCCAAAAATGCTGAGTTTTCCTCTAAAGGAGGTCCCTAGCAAAAGTGCGCATCAGGTGGCGCAACGCACCAGGCAGAAAAATTTGTGTTTTGCCTTCAAAAATTCAAAATTGACAAAAGTATCCCAAATTTCTTGAAATTTGAGCTGAGTATCTTGGATCAAGTGCTATGTTGGGCTAAGGAAGCCTCAACCGAAATTTTGAGCTTGTCTTGCTCTTTCCTCTTCCTCAAATTTTTCCTCAACTTGGCCTTCAAAGTCCTAATTCTTTCTTTGCAAACTTTGTTTCTCGCCAAATAGTGATAGGCAATGTGCCTCAACATCTTTTTCTCTTTGTTGGCCTTCTCCAAAATATTTTCCAAGTGCATGTTTTCCCTCTCAAGCCAAGATTCACGATCATCTTCAATTTCTTGTTCAAGTGGTGTCAACTTGACTTGGTCCTCTTCGTCATTTTGCTTCTTTAGTTTCAACATTTCTAGCTCCATTAGGCTTTGCTTATCCTTCAACTATTTGTTTTCTTCTTGTTTGTCATCTATATCATCCTCGTGCATCTTCTCTTTGCCTTTGCTTTGCTGCTTATCATAGTCATATTCACTGTTTCTTTCCATTGTTTTCCCTTGGCTTTGAAAAATGTGATTATATATAAATGGTTTGTGGATAATAGTATGGAATAGGATGGAGGAATGGAATGGGCAGAGTGTATGGGGAAGGGAGTGTGGAAATGTATGTATGAATATGGTTTAGGGATGTGAGTAGGGTTTAGGGAGTGAGTAGGATAAGTGTGTAGGGTTTTAGGGAGAGTGTGTAGGGTTTGGTGATGTGAGTAGGGCTTGTAGGGTTTGGGGATAGTAGGAATTAGGTATTAGGGTTTAGAGATGCGAATTAGGGTTTGGGAGTAGTGGGATTAGGTATTAGGGTTTTTAGTTTTGGGGATAGGGGAAAAGATGAATGTGAATGAAAGAGGGAAGGGGGAAATGAGATGAGTGAAATGTAGTGAAGGGGCATGTAACTGATGCAAGGGGAGAAAACAAAAACAACGAAAACTTTGAAAGTCTGCTGGGGTTTTCCTTTTCACCTATTTACACACCATGAATGATGATCAAAACTTTTGCAATGGCACTATGGAATGCTTCACTTACTTGTTGAATGAAGATTGCACAAATTTGGAGCTTGGAAAAATGATTTGAGTGAAATATAGGTTAAGCAGGCAAGTGCGCTGCACTCAACAGGTGCATTGTGCCCGTTCAAATTGCAGTGTAAAACCTGCACTAGGTGCGCTGCGCTCAACAGGTGTGTCGCGCCAGCTGACAGGTGCGTAGAACTTTTTGCAGGACACTTTTGGAGGCCTTCCTGGTGTCCAAATTGGGCACAGGATAGCTAGTTGGAAATTGATTTGTGTCTAGTTATCATTTGACTCATCAAGAAAGTCATTTGGCCAACCAAGCGAGGAGAAGTCTTGATTTTCCCAAGGTCACTTCAGAGGTGCATCAATTCTCTTGAGGAAACTATATTTTTTGAATTTCTCTAAAACCATGACACATGTGTAAAAAGTGAAGGAGGTTTTTCTTCCTTGGCCTATTTTGGACAAAAACCTCTCTCAGTTTTTCCAAATTCATTGTTTCTTGCTCAGAAACATCATTGGAGTAAAACCTATCTCGATGTGTGGAATAGGGGATTTGTCGAAATGAAGTGAAATGAAGGGGATAAGGGGCTTCTAAATTCTTGAGAAAATTTTGGGAAGAAGGGAGGGATGTTAGGAAGCAAGGGGAAGTGGAATTTCAAATATTGAGTGAGGGGAGGGGTCCAAAAGGGGAAAACACAGGCCTAGTCTAGGAATTTGTCAAATTGTAGCAAGAAACTAGGGTTTGTGAAAAAATGAGGAATTTGAGGGATATCAGTGATGGGAAGTGTTTAATAAGGTACTTTAAGGATAGGGGAAGGTGTATGAACATCAGGATACAAGTTTTGTTGATGATTTGACCATCCAAGAGAAATTACCTTCAAAACCCTAGTAGAGGGAAATGAACCTTACCTAGGCACAACTGAAGCATGAACAAGGTGTAAAATGACCCATTGGAACCTAACACGATGATGATAACCCTCTGAATGATGGTACACTCAGCTGAATGGTGACATGGACTGATATTTGGACAACTTTGAAAGGAGTGAAAACAAACCCTAGACCTAATACCTAATGACCAAATTTTGCTTGAAGACTCACTGAAATGAAAAAATTTGACCTTGACACCTTAAAATCACTTTGTAAGAGCACGTTTTATCACTGGAGGAAGGTTTCAAAGACTGAAACTAATAGGGGGGATAATGAAATGTGAGGCCGTTGTGAAAATATTAAACTTCAGATGGGAGACTACCCCCTAAATACCCACATGTTTGCGATTAGTATGGGTGGTTGTGACATTGTCTTGGGTGCTGAATGGATTCACACACTAGGCTTGATCATAGTGGATTTCTAGGAGTTATATATGAGATTTAAGCAAAATGACTACATCCATACACTACGTGGACTCCAAGAAAGTGCTCCTACTATCATCAGCTCGTATATAATGGAAAAGTTGTTGAAAACGGGCCATCATGGATTCATCGCCCAATTTAATGCCATCTAGGCCATTGAATCCACTAATCTTCATATTCATCCTGAGATGCAATAGGTCTTAGACTGCCACCAACAGGTATTTGACAAACCTAAATAGATTCCACCTTCTTTAGGTGAACATGATCATAGAATCCTTTTGGTCCCACGGGCCCAACCGCCTAATGTGCGCCCATATTGATATCCTTTCGCCCAAAAGAATGAAATTGAAAAAATCATTAAGGAACTCCTTGAAGCCAGTGTTATTCGTCCCAACATCAGTCCTTATTCATCACCAGTGGTCATGGTGCTAAAGAAAGATGGAGAATAGCGCATGCATTCGGACTTTCGAGCCCTCAACAAGCTCATTGTCAAAGACAAATTCCCTATTCCAGTTGTTGATGATCTGCTTGATGAAATACATGGTGCTCAATTCTTTACCAAGCTAGATATTCACTCTTGCTGTCACCAAATACGCATGAAAGAAGTAGACATTCCCAAGACTGCTTTCTGAACTCATGAAGTCCATTATGAATTCTTGGTCATGCCATTTTGTCTATGTAATGCTCCATCTATTTTTCAAAGCCTCATGAATCACCTGCGGAAACCATATCTCCAAAAAATTGTCCTCGTCTTCTTTGATGATAGTCTCATCTACAACCTAACCTGGGAAAAACATCTTCAGCATGTAGACCTGATCTTGCAACTTCTCTGGAATCACAAATTATTTGTCAAATTATCCAAGTTCTCTTTTGGAGTGAAAGAATTCAAGTATTTGGGACACATTATGGGTCATCAAGGTGTCAGGGTTGATCCCAAAAAGATACAAGTAATGCAACATTGGCCCCAACCAAAAACCTTGAAGAGTTTGAGGGGATTCTTTGGTCTCATTGGCTACTATCACAAATTTGTTTGCAATTATGGTTGCATTTCTAAACCCCTCACTAATCTTCTCAAGAAAAAATTCATTTCTCTGGACTGATGCAACATAATAGGCGTTTGTGGCTCTCAAACAGGCCATGTGTTCCACTCCAATATTGGCACTACCCGACTTCATCAAATCCTCTGTGATTGAATGTGATGCTTCTGGTACTAGTATTGGTGTTGTATTAATGCAAGATGATCAACCCTTGGCTTTTTCTAGCCAACAATTGAGTGGGAAATATCTGGGTCAATCTACCTATGAGAAAGAGATGATGGCCATTTTACATGCAGTAGATACCTAGTGACCATACTTATTGGGGCGACGTTTCCAAATCCGCACAGACCATCAAAGCCTCAAATATTTTTTGGAGAAACGTCTATCCTCACCACAACAAAATAAATGGATGGCCAAAATGTTTGGATATGTTTATGAGATAATTTACAAGAAAGGGCATGAAAATGTCGTAGATAATGCTTTATCGCACCAATTTGAGGATGAAAGCACCCTGCTAGAAGTCTCTCTTTCCATACCAAATTTGATTGAAGAAGCCCGCAAGAAATGGTTTTCACACCCCTCTCTCTCCCAAGTTATTAATAACTTGAGAGCAAATCCTAATTCCTTAGTTGACTACTCTTTGAAGGATGATATTCTTCTCTACAAGGTTCGAGTAGTTATATCGCCCACATCCACCCTCAAAACCCACATTTTGGAAGAATTATACTCATCTCCCACTGCAAGGCATTCAGGCTTTGAGAAGAATTTTGCTCACACTCGTCGTTCTTTCTTTTGGACTAGCATGAAAAATGACATTCTTACTTTTGTAGCTGAATGTGATGTGTGTCAACACCACAAAGGAGAAATAGTTAGGTTACCAGGAACCTTACAACCATTTCCACTCCCCGCATCTATCTGGACAAATGTTTCCATGGATTCATTACTGGTCTTCCAAACTTGGGCAACAAATATGTCATCATGGTGGTTGTGGAAAAAATTTCTAAATATTCTCATTTTTGCGCTCTACCCCACCCATTTACCCCCACTTTTGTGGCTCAAGCTTTCATGGACCAGATCTTCAAACTTCATGGCATGCTAACTTCCATTGTGTTTGATTGCAACCCGAATTTCACCAACAAATTTTGGCAAGAACTTTTCACACTACAAGGCCTCCAACTCCAACTAAGTACTTCCTATCATCCCCAACCTGAGGGTCAAACATAAGCAATCAACAAATGTTTGGAGACATATCTAAGGTGCTTCACTTCAAAAAATCAGCATCAATGGGTACAATGGGTACCTTTAGCTAAATGATGTTATAATACTAACTATCATGAAGCCACCAAGATGACTCCATATGAGGTAGTGTATGGCCAACTCCCACCTTCACCTATTTCTTATATCCCTGGATGTTCTAAGGTGCAAGCAATTGATCAACTCCTACAGAACCATTCCATGATGCTAGCTCGTCTCAAAGATAATATCCATCAAGCTTAGAATCGAATGAAGAAATAGGCAGACCAACATCGTTCAGAGCGCACATTTCAAGAAGGGGATCAGGTATTCCTGCAGCTGCAACCATATAAGAAAACATCGCTCAAAGGAAAGGGTTTCCAAAAACTAGCTCCAATATTCTATGGACCTTATTAAATACTTCAACACATTGGAGTAGTAGCCTACAAGCTGGCCTTGCCACCAACTTCAAAAATCCATCCAGTCTTCCTTGTATCATGCCTCAAGAAAGTGGTGGGGAACAATTGCAGAATTCAAACCAGTCTACCTAAATTGGATGAGGAAGGTTTACTTTGGCTCCAACAAGAACAAGTCCTCAATACTTGTGAAAGAAATTTGTGCATCTGCACGATCAAGGAAGTCCTTGTCAAGTGGAAACACATCTCTCCAGAAGATGTGACTTGGGAACCAACAACTATTCTTCAGCAGTTTTTGCAGCTTCAGCATTGAGGGAAAGGTTGCTTTTGATGTGGGAGGGAATGTTAGGGTCCAACCCTAACCTCTTTATTTATGTAATAATCATAGTTTGTTAAAGAGTTAATAAAGCCCGTATCAATAATTGTAAGTGGTTGACCCACATTTAATAAAGGGACCACATTTAGTTGCAAAAGGGCCATAATTAATAAATAAAGTGGTTAACCCATGTTATGCAAAGGACCACTAGTCGTTAGGTTGTTGGAGGTCATTTACCTGTTAGAAGGGAAATATCATCGAGTCTTATTGTAATCGAGCTCTGCTCTGTTGGAGGTTTCCCCCTCGAAGAGGAAAGTGAACATTGCATCTATCTCTAAATAATAAAATACTTGTTGTTTTTTCTTATTTTATTTTGTGTTCTAGGTTGTATTTCTTCACATATCTGGTATTTTGGAATTTCTCGCAGGTCAAGAGCATAACATACTAGGTGTACAGTGTGGGTGATAGCCTCGGCCTTTGGCTAATCACCGACCACAAATCCATTTCAAACAGGACCCAGAATATCTTTGCCTCAAAGACTCACACAGGGTCCATTGTAGCCCAGAGCGAAATGAACTTCACTGCCTCCGGAAGGTCCGACACCTGGGGAGGAAATTGACTATCTTCCAAAGTCTTCCATTCCACCAATGTTATCAGCAATAGCAGCCAAGCATAATGAAATGCCTTTTCTCATCCTAGACCTCCTTATAGTTCTCAAAAAATTATTTGCATAAGTATTCAACCTATTTGTACTGGACCCCTTTGGTGCACTGTGTAACCAAAGAGATGATTGGTGCCGAAACTTCATCCGTGTGGCACTTATGCATGATCTTGCACACCAATATTCGCGCGACAAACTACACCGTGGGATCCGTGATATAACAGATAGAATATCTGCATGACTTCTTTATGAGGCCAAACTCGTTCTTCATACGGTCCGTGATTTTCTTCTCCTGCATTTTTCCTCCAAATGCTTCTGTCAGATCCACGCCTTGATTTGCTAGCAAGTTCATCTTGTGGATCAACATGTCCATGATTAGGACGGGTTCTCCCATCTAGAGACACCCATCATGCAGTAATGTGAGAAATTTTTGTACACAAATGGTGTTTATGTTGGTGCGACTGAAATGTGGCACCTAGAGCATGTTAAAGATCCCCACGGCCCCAACACCAGTGACCCACTTCATTGGCTCGAACCGCGTAACCTATGATTCTTCATTATATACCTTTGACAAGTATTTGGTTGGTGCCAACTGAGGGAACTTCTTGTGATCCCTTAAGTCCCAATCCTCCATTTTTAGGGTCGGTGTGCATGCCAACAATGTGCCCTCAAACACCACCTTCTCTAGCAATAGTGGTTTAGTCACCATGAATTTTTCATTGTCTGAATTTTGAATTTGAATCCAATCGTTCTCTCCAATTTCCAATCATTAATGCATATTTGGCAGCATATTTCCAAAGATATGCTACATAAATGCATCCTCCCTACTCCTTTCAACATAAATTTTACCATCCAATCATCTACAATGCTTCCAATGGTCATTTTTCGGCCAGGCCATGTGATACCAGGCCTTGTGGCGAAACTTCTTTGATGCAACACCCCTCTGCGCCTTAGTTCCGTCCATCACACAACCTTATTTCTTCTTCTTTCCCACTTTTGGGTAGTGTAGTTTATAATGTTGTACTTCCTTGCAGCTACCTGGACTACTAAGACTATCCCGCCATCATATAGTCGTTTCGCAGGGGTAGGATCACCCCTGTACAGCTTTAATCGATTGACATTGACTTTTCCTGGAAACAATTCCCCGTTCATCTTCGCGAGATGAACTGCGCTAATGCATTTGAAACTTCCGTAGGAATTTCTTAAATTTTCTGTCGTAAATTAATACCAAATCGTTAGCTTGGAAGGTGTGCTGCTTTATATGGAAATCATGCCATGCCTTTTTGTGATCCTTTTGCACCTATTCATGAAATCCTGCTAGAAAACGATCTTCTTCCAATTCTACCAGCGACGCAAGATACTCCTTCGTAGTATTGTGATCAACCATCTATGTCAATGCTACAATCCGTAGACTTGGCACAATGTATTCCATGGAAATTACAACCTCCTGCCCATATACCTGTCAGAAAGGGGTTTGGCCTATCAACTTTTTACACGTGGTCTTATACGCCCAAAGGACTGCTGGTATGCGCACATTCTAGTCGTTCCATTTCTCATTGCAAACCTTTGTCAAAGTGATCTCCAAAATTTTGTTGAAGGCTTCTATCATACCATTAGCTTGAGGGTTATAGGGCATACTCTTATGATGATATACCTAGAATTCCTCAAGCATCAACACAATTGTTTCATTTAGGAAGTGTGTTCCCCTATCACTCATTAATATTTTAGGGCATCCAAACCTGGATAAAATAAACTCAAAGATGAATTTCGCAGCACTAGCTACACTACATCCTTTTACCAGTTGTGTCTCAACCTATGTGTCAAGTATTTAGTTGATGTAATAATGTATCATGTCTCGGTCTTTTTCCCTAGTGGCTGAATTGGACCCACAAAGTCAATTGCCCATTTGTTGAACACCTGCAAGGTTATTTGCGGATTTAATGGCAACTCGTTCCTTCGCGATGGTCTCCTCATCCTTTGACAAGCATTGCATGCCCTAAAGTGCACCTTCGACTCATTATGTATTGTTGGCCACCAAAGTCCTATGCACGAGATCTTCTGCGCAATTTCTCTATCGACATAGTGTCCTCTACCAAAATGCTTGGTCGTTCATACTCTGGGACATATTGATGAAATATATCATCGGAGCCCGTTTTGTATAGTGTCTAGAGATCATAGATAATTCAGCTGCTCGGACCACTGATTCCTTCTTTTGCTATGTCAAATATCCTTTTGGGGATTTCCTTATAGACAAAAACTGATTTATATATGCAAAGTGATCGTCTGTGACACGAACAAAAAAGATTCGCGTGCCAGGTAACCCTTATTCCATACTTTTACACTCATCACCAATCTCAATCCTAGAGAGGTGATCAGGACCAGCATTTAGGTATCCAGGCTTCACAATCACCTCAAAATAATATTCGTGGAGTAACAACAATGAATTGCAAATCTTCCCCCCAACACAGGCTTATTGACCAGGTATTTTAGAGCATAATTGTTATTCACTTGACTTGCAAGAAGATGCCAGAATACCAAATATATGAAGAAACATAACCCAGAACATAGAACAAAATGATAAAGAACAACATGTATTTTATTATTCAGAGATGAAATCAATGTTCACTTGCCTCTTCGAGGGGGAAACCTGCAATAGAGTAGAGCTCGATTACAAAATAAAACACAACGCCCCTCCATGGGGAGTCTCTATCCTTTATATAGGATTCATACATGCAATACCATGGGTCAGTACCATGGTTCTCTTAATACCATCTATCTAATACCATGGCCCGTTTGCAACTAATTGTGTTCCCTTTCTTTAAATGCGGGTCAACCACTTACAATTATTAATATGGGCTTTATTGACTCTTTAACTAACTATAACTATGACTCGAACCTATTACATAAATAAGGGGGTTAGGGTTGGACCCTAACATGCCCTCCCCCATAATAACAACCTTGTCATTAAGGCTGAAGCTATGGAAACTGCTAAAGAATAGTGGATGGTTCCCAGGTCGCATCTTCTAGAGAGGTGTCTTTCCACTTGACGAGGACTTCCTTGGTCATGCGGCCACGCAAATTTTGTTCTAACTTGTCGAGTCCCTGTTTAGGTTGGAGCTAGATTGAGCCTTCTTCATCCAATTCAGGTAGACTAGTTTGAATTCTACAATTGTTCCCCACCACTTTCTTGAGGCATGATACATGGAAGACGGGATGGATTTTTGCAGTGGGTGGCAAGGCTAGCTTGTAGGCTACTTCTCCAATGTGTTGAAGTATTTGATAAGGTCTGTAGAATTTTGGAGATAATTTTTTATGGCCCTTGTCTTTGAGTGATGTTTTCTTTTATGTTTGCAGCCTCAAGAATACCTGATCCCCTTCTTGAAATGTGTGCTCTGAACTATGTTGGTCTGCCTATTGCTTCATGTGATTCTAAGCTTGATGGAGATTATCTTTGAGATGGGCTAGTATGGTTGCACAGTTCTGTAGGAGTTGATCCACTACTTGTACCTTAGAGCATCCAGGGATATAAAAAGTAGGTGAAGGGGGGAGTTGACCATAAACTGCTTCATATGGAGTCATCTTGGTGGTGGCATGATAATTAGTATTATACCACCATTTTGTTGGGTGTGGAGCCTGATTATCTTGTGTATTCAAAGGTTTCAGCCGAATGTATACCCCAAGAAGACTGTACAGCCCTCCACGTGGGGGGGTATAGGGGTCCGGGGTCCAGCAGTCCCCTAGCGAGGGTTTGGGGGCAGTGCCCTTGAAGCTAAAAAATATATGTAAAATTGCCTTGTAAAAGTCTAGTAATTTCTAGTCAATCTGGGCCATTCATTGGGTGGATGATCTGACGGTAGAAGTTATGTTTAATTCAGGGTTTTTTGCCCTACAAGGCAACCTCTCACTATATATGAGGGAATTTTATTGCATCTATGCATATCTGTATTCTGAGTGAGGAAGAGAGAGGATATTGAGAGCGAAGAGGGTGTTACAGCGGATCTGTTGTAGGTTGTATCTCTTCAGTCTGCTGGATAATATAATAAAGAAGGACTGGCTGTTTCTCTGTGGACGTAGCCCAAACTAGGTGAACCAAGTATATTTGTGTCTCTCTTGTTTTATGTGTTTTCTGTGTTTATATTTCTGCAACATTTTATGTGTTCCATTGCTCTATAATATATAATTTTCTAACAACTAGTATTAGAGCCGAAGGTCTATTTGGCTCATAAACTCACAAGAGAGAAGGGTTCCTGGTTCAAGTGGGAGCAATGGCGGAAGATGGTAGGTTTAGGGTCGAAAAATTCAATGGCCAAAACTACCAACTGTGGAAGATGCAGATGGAAGATTATCTATATCAGAGATATATGTACCTACCATTGAGCGGAAAGACAAAGAAGTTGACGAGTATGATAGACACATAATGGAATATTCTAGGCAGAAAGGCACTTGGAACAATACGGCTGTGCCTAGCGGTGTCGATAGCGTTTAATATTTCAAAGGAAACGACAACATAGGGTTTAATGTCGGCATTGCCAAATTGTATGAAAAACCCTCGGCCTCAAATAAGGTATTTCTTATGAAGCGTTTATTTAATATGAAGATGTCAGAAGGTGGATCTGTTGTAGACCATTTAAATGATTTTAATACAGTTACAAGTCAGTTAAGTTCTGTAGGGGTAAATTTTGATGATGAAGTTAGGGCTCTATTATTTCTGTGCTCATTGCCAGAAAGTTGGAATGGTTTAGTTATGGCCGTTAGTAACTCTATCTCTGGATCCAGTACTTTAAATTTTGATGATGTTGTTGGTGCAATCCTTAGCGAGGAAATGCGACAGAAAAGCTCCGATGAGACATCAGGTAATGCTTTGACTGCAGAGACTAGGGGAAGAAAAATGGAAAGAGGAAAGAGCCCAGGATATCGCAGTAAGTCAAGAAAAGGCATATCCAAGTCTAGATCGGGGATAGTGTGCTGGAAATGTGGGAAGAAAGGACACCTGAAGAAAGACTGCAAGTCTCTGAAGGGAAAATAAGGAGACGCGCAGCAAGAAACTAATTATGAAGCAAATGTGACAGGTGATGTTTTGCAAGATGCTTTGATTATTTCATTAGAAAATATTATTGATGCTTGGGTGGTAGATTTAGGGGCCTCATTCCATGCCACACCTGATAGGAAACATTTTCATGATTATGTTCAAGGAGATTTTGAACAGGTTCGACTGGGTGATGATAAACCCTGTAAAATCGTTGGAATGGGTACAATTTTCATAAAACATCAAAATGGAAATGAGTGGCTATTGAAGAATGTAAGGCATGTTCCAGATCTAAAGAAAAATCTGATTTCAATAGGGCAGTTGGGAGGTGAAGGTTGTGTAAGTACTTTCACAGATAAAACCTATAAGGTCACTAAAGGATCCTTGGTAATAGCAAAAGGAGAAAAGGTTGGTACATCGTATTTATGCAATGGTATTTCTAATTCTGTTAATGCTTTAATCTCTACAGGAGAAGATACAACATTGTGGCATCATAAGCTTGGGCACATGAGTGAGAAGGGGATGCAGATTCTTCACTCAAGAAATTTTTTGCCAGGTTTGAAGCATGTTGATTTAAAATTCTGTGTGAATTGTGTTTATGGAAAACAAAAGAGTCAGATTCCTTAGAGTTGGGAAAGAAAAGAAGAATGAAAAATTAGAGCTTGTGCATATAGATGTATGGGGACCTACTCAGGTATCATCTCTTGGTGGCTCTCATTATTATGTTACTTTTATTGATGATGCAACTAGAAAAACCTGGATTTATTGTATTCTAAATAAATATGATGTATTTGATACTTTCAAGAAATGGAAAGCTTTAGTTGAAAATAAGACAGGGAAAAGGTTGAAGTGTCTTAGATTAGATAATGGAGGTGAATATTGTAGTAAAGAGTTTGATAGGTACTATTCAGAGAATGGAATTTGCAGAGAGAAGACAGTTCCAAGAACACCACAAGAAAATGGTGTGTCAGAAAGGATGAACAGGACAATCAAGGAGCGTGAAAGGTGCATGAGATTTCATGTAGGATTGCCTTTACAATTTTGGGTAGATGTTGTAGATAATGTTGTTTATCTAATAAACAGGGGGCCTTCAAGTTCCTTGGATGGTGGTATTCCAAAGGAGGCATGGACAGGTAAAAAGGTAAACTACTCATTTTTAAAGACTTTTGGTTGTGAAGCCTTTGTCCACATTAATAAAGAAAATAGAACAAAGCTTGAGCAAAATCAAATAAATGTACCTTTATTGGATATGGTTTAATGATTTTGGTTATCGCTTATATGATTATGAAAATCAAAAAATCATTAGGAGCAGAGATGTAATATTCAATGAAAAGGTCTTGTATAAGAATCAATTGCAGGAAAAGAAACAAGAAAAAGAAAATAGAGAATACATAGTGCTTGATGATATCACAGGAAAAGTGATGGTGCCTGAAAATCATAATGATGAACATCAAGAACAACAACAACAAGCACTTCAAACACCTAAAAGTGGTGTTAGAAGATCTACCAGGATATGTAGACCCCTTAAACGATACTCTCCTTCGTTATATTATGTATTGTTGACTGATTCTGGTGAACCAGAATGTTATGAAGAAGCAATGCAGGTAGAAACCAGGAAGAAGTTGGAGCAATCCATGAAAGAAGAGATGGACTCCTTAGCACATAACCAGACTTGGGACTTAGTCAGGTTGCCTGCAGGTAAAACGACATTGCAAAATAAATGGGTTTATAGGCTGAAGGAAGAAGATGGAGCAAAACAGAGGTACAAAGCTAGACTTGTGGTGAAGGGGTTTGCACAGAAGAAAGGTATTGATTTTGATGAAATATTTTCTCCGGTTGTTAAAATTACTTCAATTAGAACTATTTTAAGTCTAGTAGCAGCTGAAGATTTGCATCTTGAGCAGTTAGATGTAAAGACAACCTTTCTCCATGGGGATTTGGAGGAAGAGATATATATGCAGCAGCCACAAAGATATGAGGTAAAAGGGAAGGAGAAACTAGTGTGCAGGTTGAAGAAGAGCTTGGATGGCTTAAAACAGGCTCCAAGGTAGTGGTATCTAAAATTTGACAGGTTTATGTCTGAACAAGGTTATACTAGATGTCACTCTGATCATTGTGTTTATCTCAAAAGGAAAAATGATGGCAACTATATTATATTGTTATTGTATGTAGATGACATGCTTGTTGCAGGTTCTAACATGCAGGAAATAAATGTGCTCAAAAGGAAATTGGCAAACACATTTGCAATGAAGGATTTGGGTGCTACAAAACGAATCCTTGGTATGAGAATAACTAGAGACAGGAAGAATCACAAATTAACATTGTCTCAAAGTGAGTACATAGAAAAGGTGTTGAAAATGTTTAATATGTAGAATGTAAAATCAGTTAGTATACCTTTGGCTAGTCATTTCAAATTAAGTAAGGAGGCGTGTCCCAAGACTTAGGAAGAAATGGCTCATATGTCTAAAGTTCCATATGCATCAGTAGTTAGAAGCTTAATGCATGCAATGGTCTGCACAAGGCCTGATATTGCACATGCATTGGGAGTTGTAAGTAGGTACATGAACAATCCAGGAAAAGAACATTGGATGACAGTGAAGTGGATTCTCAGGTATTTGAGAGGTACCACAAATCAAGAATTATGCTTTGGTGGTTCAAACATTGCTCTACAGGGATATGTTGATGCAGATATGGCAGGTGATAGAGATAACAGGAGGAGCACTACAGGATATGTATTTACTGTAGGTGGAACAGCTATCAGTTGGGTTTCAAAAATCCAAAGTGTTGTTGCACTTTCAACAACAGAAGCAGAGTATGTTGCTGCTACAGAGGCTAGTAAAGAAATGATTTGGTTACAAAGGTTTCTGGATGAATTGGGTAAGAAGCAGGAGTTGGGCAGGTTATACAGTGATAGCCAGAGTGCCATACATCTTGCAAATAACTCTGCATTTCATTCCAAGACTAAACATATATAGCTCAAGTACCATTTCATACGGTCAGCATTGGAAGATGGACAGTTGAAGCTGGAAAAGATACACACTAGCCAGAATCCTGTAGATATGCTAACAAAAGTTGTAACCAGGGAGAAACTGAGAATCTGCTAAGTTTCAATTGGTCTTCAAGTATGATGAAGAATATGAGAAACAACCAGGTCCAAAGTGGAGTCATTGTCTAGCAAATGAAGCAGTGGTGGAGTTGCTATATTTAGTCTCCAAGTGGGAGATTGTTGGGTGTGGAGCCTGATTATCTTTTGTATTCAAAGGTTTCAACTGTATGTATACCCTAGGAAGACTATACACCCCTCCACACGGGGGGGGGGCTAATCACCCCCAGCTAGGGGGTCCGGGGGCCAGTGGTCCCCCGGTGGGGGTTTAGGGGCAGCGCCCCCGAAGCTAGAAAATAGATGTAAAATTGCCTTGTAAAAGTCTAGTAATTTCTAGTCAATCTGGGCCGTTCATTAGGCAGATGATCTGATGATAGAAGTTGTGTTTAATTTAGCGTTTTTTGCCCTAGAAGGAAACCCCTCACTATATATGAGGGAATTGTATTGCGTCTATGCATATCTGTATTCTGAGTGAGGAAGAGAGATGAGATTGAGAGTGAAGAGCGTGTTACATCGGATCTGCTGTAGGTTGTATCTCTTCAGTTTGCTGGATAATATAATAAAGAAGGATTGGCTATTTCTCTGTGGACGTAGCCCAAACTAGGTGAACCACATATATCTGTGTCTCTCTTGTTTTATGTGTTTTATGTGTTTATATTTCTGCAATATTTTATGTGTTCCATTGCTCTGTAATATATAATTTTCTAACACATTCAACTAGAGGTAACCACTGTACCCATTGATGTTGCTTTTTTGAAGTAAAGCACCTGAGGTAGGTCTCCAAACATTTGTTGATTGCTTCAGTTTGACCATCAGTTTGGGGATGATAGGAAGTACTTAGTTGGAGTTGGGTGCCTTGTAGCTTGAAAAGTTATTGCCAAAAGTTACTGGTGAAGATCGGGTCACGATCAGACACAATGGAAGTGGGCATGCCATGCAGTTTGAAGATTTGGTCCTTGAAAGATTGAGCCACCAAAGTGGGGGTAAATGGGTGGGGTAGGGAAATGGTTGTAAATTTCCCGGGGACTTGACTGTTTCTCCTTTGTGGCGTTGAAACATATCACATTCAGCTACAAAAGTAAGAATGTATGTTTTCATGCCAGTCCAAAAGAAGGAATGACGAGTGCGAGCATAAGTCTTCTGAAACCCTGCATGGCCTGCAGTGGGAGATGAGTGAAACTCTTCCAAAATGCGCATTTTGAGGGTGGATGTCGGTGATATCACTAGTCTATCCTTGTATCAACGAATCTCATCCTTCTAAGAGTAGCCCACTATGGAATTAGGATCTTCTCTCAAGTTATTAATGAGTTGGGAGATAGAAGGATGTGAAAACCATTCCTTGCAGGCTTCTTCAATCCAATCTAGAATGGGAAGAGAGATTGCGAGCAGGGTGTTGTCCTCCTCAAATTGGAGTGATAAAGCATTCACTACTACATTTCACGCCCTTTCTTGTAAATTATCTCATAATCATATCCCAGCGTTTTGGCTAGCCATTTATTTTGTTGTGGCGAGGATAGTCGTTGCTCCAAAAAATATTTGAGACTTTGATGGTCTGTGCGGATTTGGAAATGCCGCCCCAATAAGTATGGTCGTCAGGTATCTATTGCATGTAAGATGGCCATCATCTCCTTCTCATAGGTAGACTGTCCCAGATGTTTCCCACTTAGTTTTTGGATGGTGAAAGCCAAGGGTCAACCTTCCTGCATTAAGACAACCCCAATACTAGTACTTGAAGCATCACATTCAATCACAAAATATTTGGTGAAGTCAGGTATGCCAATACGGGAGTGGAACACATGGCCTGTTTGAGAGCCATAAATGCCTGTTGTGCTTCATCAGTCCATAGAAATGAATTTTTCTTGAGAAGGTGAGTGAGGGGTCTAGCAATGTGACCATAATTGCAAACAAATCTGTAATAGTAGCCGGTGAGACCTAAGAATCCTCTCAAACTCTTCAAGGTCTTTGGATGGGGTCAATCCTGCATTGCCTATATCTTTTTGGGATCCTCCCTGACACCTTCATGCCCCACAATGTGGCTCAAATACTCTACTTCTTCCATACCAAAAGAGCACTTGGACAATTTGACAAATAATTTATGCTTCTGAAGCAGGCTCAAGAGAAGGTCTGCATGTTGAAGATGTTTTTCCCAGGTGAAGCTGTAGATGAGAATGTCATCAAAGAAAATGAGGACAATTTTTATGAGATATGGTTTGAGCAGGTGATTCATGAGGCTCTAAAAAGTGGATGGGGCATTATATAGACCAAATGGCATGACCAGGAATTCATAATGGCCTTCATGAGTTCAGAAAGTAGTATTGGGAATGTCTAATTTTTTCATGTGTATTTGGTGATAGCCTGAGCAACGATCTAGCTTAGTAAAGAATTAAGCACCATTTAGTTCATCCAGCAAATCATCAACAACCGGGATAGGGAATTTATCTTTGATCATGAGCTTGTTGAGGGCCCTGAAGTTTGGACACATGCGCCATTCCCCATCTTTCTTGAGCACCATGACCATAGGTGATGAATAAGGACTGATGTTAGGATGAATGACACCGACTTCTAGGAGTTCCTTGATGATTTTTTCAATTTCATTCTTTTGTGCGAAAGGGTATCTATATGGGTGCACATTTGGTGGTTGTGCCACTGGGACCAAAGTGATGCTATGATCATGTTCCCCTCTAGAGGGTGGAAGCTCTTTAGGTTTGTCAAAGACCTGCGGGCGGCTGTTTAAGACCTGTTGCATCTCAAGATGAATATGAAGAGTAGTGGGCTCAATGGCCTAGATGGCATTAAATTGGGCGATAACTCCATGATGGCATTTTTTCAACAACTTTTCCATTCGATGCAAGATGATGATAGAAGGAGTATCTGCTTGGAGTCCGTGGAGGGTATGCATGTGGTCATTCTGCCTAAATCTCATATATAACTACTGGAAATCCTTTGTTATTTGGCCTAGTGTGCGGAGCCATTAAACACCCAAGACAATGTCACAACCACCCATGTTGATGGCAAACATGTGGGTCTTTAGGTAGTGATATCCCATCTGAAGTTTGATATTTTCACAACGGCCTTCACATTTCATTGTCCCCCCATCAGTTATCTGGACCTGCAAATTAGAAACTGCTCTGAAAAAACAATGAACAGTGTCGGTGACTCTCTGATGGATAAAGTTATGTGTTCTTCCACTATCAATCAATACTACTATAGGGGGATGTTTAATAAAACCTCTGATTTTGAGAGTTTGGGGGGAAGAAATGCTTGCCAAAGCATGGAGCGAGATAACTAGTTCTTCTAGTGTAGTTGGGAGCTCATTGTCCTGTTGGTTGTCCTCATCTTCCTCCTCTGGTCCCTCAAAGGGTGGGGGTTCCTCAGATGAACTGTGATCAGTAGCATCAATTTGAAAGAATTTAGGTTCCTTGCATTTATGCCCTGGGGAGTATTTGTCATCACAGTAGTAACAAAATCCTTGCTTTCTTCTTTCAGCCATTTCTGTAGGGGACACCTTTGGAACCTTAAGTGTTTGGGTAGTGCCCTGAGCATGGGTGGAGCATCCCTTGGCTATGAAATTTGGACGAGGTGACTGGGTAGCTAAAGCACATTCCACTTTGATAGCCTTTGTGCAAGCTTCCATCCATGTGGATGGGTGGTGCATCTAGACGTGGGTTTGGATGGCTTTTTTTAGACCACTTATAAAACATTCCAAGTAGAATTCATCTCCCAGACCTGTTGTGCAGAAGGCCAATGTCTCAAACGCTGTAATATAGTCGTTTATTGTGCCTGTCTATCTGAGCTTAGTAAGGCGACCCAAAAAATTAGATTCACGGTTAAAGCGGTCACAAATGGATTTTGCGAATGCCTACCAAGTGTTATCACAAAACCAGTACTAGGGGCTGCAACCAGACAAGGTTTCATGTAACTGTTTCAGACCAGACTTTAGATTAGGAATTAGCCTTCCTAATCAGAGAGGGCTCTCTCACAACTCTTGATAAAATCCTTTAAACACTAGATGGCTAACTCTTTATTTACTTATGAAAGCATAACTGGTTGGAAACACATCAAACTGGCTCTCATTGGGCTATGGAGTCTATAATATCAAGTAAACAAGGAAAAACACAGTGACCTCATAGAAATCAAGGCTCTTAGCATTACATGTCAAACATATTTCACCAAAACATAGCTTGCTGTATACACAGGAAGTCAGAGCATATATTTATGAATTCTGAGTGATTGCATACAACAAAACCATAAAATAACATAAAGTACCACACATCATCACTACATTTGATCATGACAATCCTTCGAGAATCTTGAGAAGAGAATAACTCTGTCTTTCTATTACTGTCAAAAAAGGTCTTACAATGGCCCAAAACAACACTGTTTTTCTATTAGGTATCCAACCCTTTCTACATCTAATCTTGGCCCATATATAGGCAAGCAAACTAAAACACCTCGAGCTTCCTCCTCCAGCATGAGGGGAGCCTTGAAGGTGGCTATTCATTATTCCTACATGCTACTAACTAATGCATTAATTACAAACATGCTGGGCTATAATTACATAAAGCCCTAATCAAACTAAAACACTAATTCTTTTCTCCTCGCAGGCTTGATGCTTTCTTGGATGCTGGACAGCTGTATGATTTCCATTATGGCTAAGATATGTTAAGGGAGCATTCACCGAGCAAGCTGGTCTCGGATGCTAGCTGTAAGACAGCTTATTAATTGATAAAATTAATCATCCTATATCCACGGTCCCCTGTCTTCCATTCCTCTTCATCATTTAAAGACCACACTCCAAGTTCTTTGAACCTTCAATTAACAACGCATAACCACCATATGCTATATGATCTGGATACTTCAAGGACCAGCAGGTGTATCAACCGAAGATTCTGGTAACCCCACCAATACGCTAGTAGCTCGGTCATAAATTGCCTTTGAGAAAACTTTATGAAAATGAACAAAATATTTTATTTTCTCTTCAAGAGCTACACCTGTCACTGTTTGAGTTGTTATGAAACCCATGTATGATCTCCCTGCCTGAGTTTGAGACCTTCTTTTACCATCAACTGACCTCATCATCAAAATTCATTGTTTTTCCACAAAACAGCATTCTACAGCAGTTTCGTAGCGCGCTACGAAACTGCTGTAGATGTCAAAACAGAACCTATGTATCTTTGAAGCGTTTTCTGCTTAGATTCATGATCTCTTCAGACATTTGTACAGCTATTAGGAACCTAAATAGTTTTAAGAAGATGAAGCTTGCTTCTATCATTACATATCACAGCCAACTTGATTAGCATCAAACCAATAAAAAGCTTCATAAATCCCAACTGGAACATAAAGTCACTGGATTATTCCCTGCTGTCTTCAAATCTTCAAATGAGGTGGTCTTTTTCAAAGTACAGATCTTAAAGTTGGAAGAATTCAACACTTGGACATTAAGTTCCTTAGGATTATCAAACCAAACTATCTCACCCTTTGCAATTTGACTGGGTCTACATATATCAACTTCGGCTTGTCTGTCAGAATCAGCTGCATCTTTTTGTTGTAAAGTTTCCGAATTTTCTTAACCAATGAAACCATCACAATGAACTCCCCTGGATCTAGAAATTTCTCCCATTTAGAGTCAAAAGCATCGATAGTATAAAATTTAGCCTTGTGCTCCTAATTCTCTACTGTCACTGATTTTCTTTTGGATGAAGGATTCGATGAAGATATAATTCCTACAGGGACTCTGTTTTTTATGCATAGAACCTACCTAGAAATCAAAGCTGCAATGTGGGCACTAACAACTTTATCTCTCAATGGATCCACAATAACATCAGAGATATTCTAGATTGAGGCAGCGCATATTATAGAACTCAAAAGGCTCGGCAAAATATCCTTTAAAACAATCACGTGAATAAGACAACAAATTGCTGAAGTTCACACTGAAGTTCAGTACTTTGCATCTCCATTTGAAGTAGCATCTCCATCTTTGCATGTTAATACTTTCCTAACTGCATTTGCGAGGTCTGTCACGTGACTGTCATTGCAACCTATCTCAAGTAGAGCTGTCTCTAGTTGAAAGAGATATTCAATGTTAGGCCTGGAAAGACTCACAGCTCCAACAATTTGATGAGCCATCATTTCCAATGGTGCAGGGTCCAGGTAATTTTTATTCGAATTCTTGTCTGTTGATACAATGTACACAAGGACTCCAGATATAGCTGGCTCTGTTGAATCCCTTTCAAAATAAAAATCAACGTAGGCCTTTTGGTCATATTCCTTCTCTCTCACTTCTAAATAAGATAAAGCAATATCTTCAGCTTCCTGTCCAGAAACCCTGTAAGCAACGCCCCAACTGGTGTGGTCATCGTGAGGCTCGAGTGTAACAGTCCTGCCGGGATTGGCAAGGGTTCCTCTATGGTATATGCTCCCTTGATGGAAAAGACGACGGTAGCCTTTGATGAAAGCGCCATCCTTCTTTTATTTCTATTTAATGCGCACTCACCCTTTTAACGATGCCAGCTCTTGTGCCACTAAAAATGGCGGCCTTGTAGCATATAACACTACTCGACTACCCCTTTTCCGGCAAGGAAAAACAAATATCAACCAGGTGTCTCTGTCTTTCATCGGTGGCAGAGCAAATGAACGAACAACTAATATCTTCGTTTGCCACATCTCTATCCCGGTGTCATTAATCATGGCGACCCTTTTCATACATATAGAAGCGATAAAGCATGCAACCGCTCTTGCTCTACGATAACATCGGCTTCATCAATCATTATCCGCTCCGCCATGACTACCAACTTATTCTGTTGTTCATAGCACTCTTTTTGTCTAATACGTTCAGCAGCAGTTGGGTCTCTCTTGTGCCGAATTTCATAGGACAGCATTGTCACATCTTCGAAGAACCAAACCAACTTCTTCTACCTGAGGCAGCTGGAAATGCGCGCCAATGTCTTTGATAAAGCTGCAGTAGGACTTCCGCAAATTAGCCTCCTTCTTGGCGTCGATACCATCAAGTCTAGAAGGCGAAAATTTATCAATCTGCTCCCTAGTGAAGTGCCATCCATCTCTGATAGAGAGTAAAATATATCCTATCATAAGAGCCTCAATGACTGCTACACAAACCCCGACACATACTGATAACTGTGCAGTGCGTGAGCGTTCAGCTCCTTGTTCATTGGAAACTTGTGTACTTACAGCAGCACCGGAGAAGAGAACAAGCATTTCAAAAGACCAGTATTCCAAGCAAAGACCAGTATTCCAAGCAACGCATTACTAATTCAACTTTGAACACCAATACCCAACAAATGGGAACATGAACTTTATCATAAATATTTTACAAATCTTTCAATCCATTGTGGCGCCCTGCTTTGTGAAAGAAGTTACAGATTGTGAAAAGACAATCCCAAATATCAAACACTCTATGACTTATAAAATTTAATAGGTTCTTTGTCTAGAGGATTCAACACCAAATCTCCTGCAAGTCTCCCACATTAGTATGTACATATTTCACAATCACCCACGAACCAGAATTCAGAGATAACTCCCTTAACGTATTTGATGACAATCCTACAATAGCTACATCATCATAAGGTGTCTCCTTGAACATACTGCCACTGCTCTCATCAACATTCTTGGAGGAAAGTAGAACTCTGTATAATAAGCATGCTAAGATTTGGACCTTCACTGAAAACTCAAACAAATCCCCAGTTTCGTAGCACGCTACGAAACCACTCAAACAAGTAGCGCTGCGAAACTGCTAAAAAGAATCCTGGCGCTGCGAAACTGCTAAACAGAATTCAGGCGCTGCGAAAACACCCTGACTTTAAGCTAGACTAAAAAAAATTTTGACAATAGCATTTTCAGTGATAACAGTGGCTCCACTTGGGATAGTGTGCCCCTGTGGTACACTAAGAACATACAGCTCCAGTGCCTTATCCATTTTGACAAACTGAAATTTTCTTGACAAGCATGACTGTAGGAGAATGAGAACTATACCTACTGAAAAATGCTCAGTTGAACTTGAGCTTATTTGCAATTACCTCTACCTACCTACCCTAACCATTTCAACTTCTTCAGCTCAATCAATGTGAAATTTCCAATGCAGCCAATCATTTGCCTCACCTGATATTTGATTTCTTTGACTGTCGTGGAGTTCAAATCCAATATGATAGTGTAATGACCGCTTCCACTGAAATCTTCTCTGACTGTATCGGATTTCAGAGCCAATGTGATAGTGTAAAGACCGCTGCCACTGAAATTGTCTCTGATCTTCTTTGAACAACTGAAATACTGGAGAGTAAAACTCTTCCATGTAATCAGCTATAGGATCCCAGAACACATGATCAGCTTGTCTTTCCTCGAAACTTTCCAGCTGTACAAACTGATCTTCAACCACCGTGTTCAGTTCCTCAATCGTGAAAGAAAAAGGAACCAGCGTAGTCTCCTTGTGTTCTGTCATAGAAAGCTGCTGAAAATAATGATCATGATAACACTCTTCATTTTCAGGCCCCTGATTCTCAACCACACAAGACTCCTCTGATGTACTATCCACTTTTCTATTTGACAAGCTATCCAGTTGCTTTTCTGAATCATTCCAACAAACAATGGAATTTTCCTCACTATTATGATTATTATTTGGGGTAAGCTGCTGCAAGGAATTACAAAATTGAGCAAGCTTTTCCTCTGCCTGAGGGTCATAGAAAATTTCCTCCAATATTTCTTCTTGCTGGGTGCAATTAATTTCGTCCTCATTATGATCTGAAGCCTGACAAATCTGCTGCATCTCTACATCAATATTTGAGGATAAAACATGGTTTTCACAGGTAAACTCTTGTTGCTCTTCATGCGGCGCTTCATGGAGTGTTATACCTTCTTCTTGGTGCTGAAAAACATTGTCATGAAGAGCCTCTAAAATTTCTTCATCTGTAAATTCATCATCACCATAATAATCCTCCAAGCACTGAATAAGATTCAAAGAATGCCTACAGCAATCTTTGAGCAGCAACAAAGAAGGATAACATTCTTTAAACATTTCACAGAACGCATCATGGAAATCAGCAAGAGAAGATAATGAATCATTTTCCAAACCTTTATACCAAGACCATGCCTCTCCTTCTAAAGTAGCCATAAACATCCTCATGAGACAATCTTCAGGGAAATGAACCTTAAGACTGCGTACATGTAAGTGAAACTTAACCAAATGGAGAGCAGCATCATCCTTCTTTTCATCTTTGAATATTGGAAGATCATCCACCCAATCAACCTTTGGCATAGGATTTGGAAAACCAGGGATATGAGACCGATTCATAGGAGCATACCTGGCATTCTTTCTTGCAGTGGAATCCATCTTGAAACTTCATCAAGCTACTGATCTTCTAGCAGTGGAGTCACCTTCTAATTTGTTCTTTGCTGTGTGGAGTCGCCAAGGTAGTTTTGCAGCCTTGAAAATCATTTGAACTCCTGCTACCTTCAGAAATCCAATCTTAAGCTCCCGGCAGACGCACCAAAATGTTATCACAAAACCAGTACTAGGGGCTGCAACCAGACAAGGTTTCATGTAACTGTTTCAGACCAGACTTTAGATTAGGAATTAGCCTTCCTAATCAGAGAGGGCTCTCTCACAACTCTTGATAAAATCCTTTAAACACTAGATGGCTAACTCTTTATTTACTTATGAAAGCATAACTGGTTGGAAACACATCAAACTGGCTCTCATTGGGCTATGGAGTCTATAATATCAAGTAAACAAGGAAAAACACAGTGACCTCATAGAAATCAAGGCTCTTAGCATTACATGTCAAACATATTTCACCAAAACATAGCTTGCTGTATACACAGGAAGTCAGAGCATATATTTATGAATTCTGAGTGATTGCATACAACAAAACCATAAAATAACATAAAGTACCACACATCATCACTACATTTGATCATGACAATCCTTCGAGAATCTTGAGAAGAGAATAACTCTGTCTTTCTATTACTGTAAAAAAAGGTCTTACAATGGCCCAAAACAACACTGTTTTTCTATTAGGTATCCAACCCTTTCTACATCTAATATTGGCCCATATATAGGCAAGCAAACTAAAACACCTCGAGCTTCCTCCTCCAGCATGAGGGGAGCCTTGAAGGTGGCTATTCATTATTCCTACATGCTACTAACTAATGCATTAATTACAAACATGCTGGGCTATAATTACATAAAGCCCTAATCAAACTAAAACACTAATTCTTTTCTCCTCGCAGGCTTGATGCTTTCTTGGATGCTGGACAGCTGTATGATTTCCATTATGGCTAAGATATGTTAAGGGAGCATTCACCGAGCAAGCTGGTCTCGGATGCTAGCTGTAAGACAGCTTATTAATTGATAAAATTAATCATCCTATATCCACGGTCCCCTGTCTTCCATTCCTCTTCATCATTTAAAGACCACACTCCAAGTTCTTTGAACCTTCAATTAACAACGCATAACCACCATATGCTATATGATCTGGATACTTCAAGGACCAGCAGGTGTATCAACCGAAGATTCTGGTAACCCCACCAATACGCTAGTAGCTCGGTCATAAATTGCCTTTGAGAAAACTTTATGAAAATGAACAAAATATTTTATTTTCTCTTCAAGAGCTACACCTGTCACTGTTTGAGTTGTTATGAAACCCATGTATGATCTCCCTGCCTGAGTTTGAGACCTTCTTTTACCATCAACTGACCTCATCATCAAAATTCATTGTTTTTCCACAAAACAACATTCTACAGCAGTTTCGTAGCGCGCTACGAAACTGCTGTAGATGTCAAAACAGAACCTATGTATCTTTGAAGCGTTTTCTTCTTAGATTCATGATCTCTTCAGACATTTGTACAGCTATTAGGAACCTAAATAGTTTTAAGAAGATGAAGCTTGCTTCTATCATTACATATCACAGCCAACTTGATTAGCATCAAACCAATAAAAAGCTTCATAAATCCCAACTGGAACATAAAGTCACTGGATTATTCCCTGCTGTCTTCAAATCTTCAAATGAGGTGGTCTTTTTCAAAGTACAGATCTTAAAGTTGGAAGAATTCAACACTTGGACATTAAGTTCCTTAGGATTATCAAACCAAACTATCTCACCCTTTGCAATTTGACTGGGTCTACATATATCAACTTCGGCTTGTCTGTCAGAATCAGCTGCATCTTTTTGTTGTAAAGTTTCCGAATTTTCTTAACCAATGAAACCATCACAATGAACTCCCCTGGATCTAGAAATTTCTCCCATTTAGAGTCAAAAGCATCGATAGTATAAAATTTAGCCTTGTGCTCCTAATTCTCTACTGTCACTGATTTTCTTTTGGATGAAGGATTCGATGAAGATATAATTCCTACAGGGACTCTGTTTTTTATGCATAGAACCTAGAAATCAAAGCTGCAATGTGGGCACTAACAACTTTATCTCTCAATGGATCCACAATAACATCAGAGATATTCTAGATTGAGGCAGCGCATGTTATAGAACTCAAAAGGCTCGGCAAAATATCCTTTAAAACAATCTCGTGAATAAGACAACAAATTGCTGAAGTTCACACTGAAGTTCAGTACTTTGCATCTCCATTTGAAGTAGCATCTCCATCTTTGCATGTTAATACTTTCCTAACTGCATTTGCGAGGTCTGTCACGTGACTGTCATTGCAACCTATCTCAAGTAGAGCTGTCTCTAGTTGAAAGAGATATTCAATGTTAGGCCTGGAAGGACTCACAGCTCCAACAATTTGATGAGCCATCATTTCCAATGGTGCAGGGTCCAGGTAATTTTTATTCGAATTCTTGTCTGTTGATACAATGTACACAAGGACTCCGGATATAGCTGGCTCTGTTGAATCCCTTTCAAAATAGAAATCAACGTAGGCCTTTTGGTCATATTCCTTCTCTCTCACTTCTAAATAAGATAAAGCAATATCTTCAGCTTCCTGTCCAGAAACCCTGTAAGCAACGCCCCAACTGGTGTGGTCATCGTGAGGCTCGAGTGTAACAGTCCTGCCGGGATTGGCAAGGGTTCCTCTATGGTATATGCTCCCTTGATGGAAAAGACGACGGTAGCCTTTGATGAAAGCGCCATCCTTCTTTTATTTCTATTTAATGCGCACTCACCCTTTTAACGATGCCAGCTCTTGTGCCACTAAAAATGGCGGCCTTGTAGCATATAACACTACTCGACTACCCCTTTTCCGGCAAGGAAAAACAAATATCAACCAGGTGTCTCTGTCTTTCATCGGTGGCAGAGCAAATGAACGAACAGCTAATATCTTCGTTTGCCACATCTCTATCCCGGTGTCATTAATCATGGCGACCCTTTTCATACATATAGAAGCGATAAAGCATGCAACCGCTCTTGCTCTACGATAACATCGGCTTCATCAATCATTATCTGCTCCGCCATGACTACCAACTTATTTTGTTGTTCATAGCACTCTTTTTGTCTAATACGTTCAGCAGCAGTTGGGTCTCTCTTGTGCCGAATTTCATAGGACAGCATTGTCACATCTTCGAAGAACCAAACCAACTTCTTCTACCTGAGGCAGCTGGAAATGCGCGCCAATGTCTTTGATAAAGCTGCAGTAGGACTTCCGCAAATTAGCCTCCTTCTTGGCGTCGATACCATCAAGTCTAGAAGGCGAAAATTTATCAATCTGCTCCCTAGTGAAGTGCCATCCATCTCTGATAGAGAGTAAAATATATCCTATCATAAGAGCCTCAATGACTGCTACACAAACCCCGACACATACTGATAACTGTGCAGTGCGTGAGCGTTCAGCTCCTTGTTCATTGGAAACTTGTGTACTTACAGCAGCACCGGAGAAGAGAACAAGCATTTCAAAAGACCAGTATTCCAAGCAAAGACCAGTATTCCAAGCAACGCATTACTAATTCAACTTTGAACACCAATACCCAACAAACGGGAACATGAACTTTATCATAAATATTTTACAAATCTTTCAATCCATTGTGGCGCCCTGCTTTGTGAAAGAAGTTACAGATTGTGAAAAGACAATCCCAAATATCAAACACTCTATGACTTATAAAATTTAATAGGTTCTTTGTCTAGAGGATTCAACACCAAATCTCCTGCAAGTCTCCCACATTAGTATGTACATCTTTCACAATCACCCACGAACCAGAATTCAGAGATAACTCCCTTAACGTATTTGATGACAATCCTACAATAGCTACATCATCATAAGGTGTCTCCTTGAACATACTGCCACTGCTCTCATCAACATTCTTGGAGGAAAGTAGAACTCTGTATAATAAGCATGCTAAGATTTGGACCTTCACTGAAAACTCAAACAAATCCCCAGTTTCGTAGCACGCTACGAAACCACTCAAACAAGTAGCGCTGCGAAACTGCTAAAAAGAATCCTGGCGCTGCGAAACTGCTAAACAGAATTCAGGCGCTGCGAAAACACCCTGACTTTAAGCTAGACTAAAAAAAATTTTGACAATAGCATTTTCAGTGATAACACCAAGTAATTTTCCTTGGATATCATTTTTGATGCCATTGCCACCATTGCCATCTTTCTTGGTCCAGATAAAGGCCTCCCACATGTAGTTTACTTTCATCATATACGATGTTATTCAGAGTGAAATATTGGTCTATTTGTGCTACCCATATTGCCGGATTAGAGCCATCAAATTTGTACATGTCCAGCTTCGGTGGTTGAGGGTGGGAATGTTGGTGATTTCCATGGAAGTGAAGATGATGGCTAGATTCTCCTTCAAGGTCTTCATTAAAATCATATGCCTCCGATTGTAACGGCAACTTGCCCCTTGTGACTGTGGTTGCTAATTGTTGTATTTACTCCTGTAAAGAAGTCAATTGTTTTTCAACGGTCTCGATCTTCTCATTGGCCATGGCTTAAGCTCTGGTTTCTACCATACACATATCCAGATCACTTGTCATCACTTCGAAAAAATTTGGGACCACTTGAAAATTGAAGATGACAAGTGAATGGTACCGCCTTGCTTAGCTCGTCATCCTGATTCTTACGGTCTAAGTCTCTTATAAGCGTCCAGATAGGGCCTCAAACTTTTTTTTTTTTTTTAATACTCCGAAAGGAGTTTTACTCCCCGCTTATCAATACTGTAGTGGCCAATTTCCAGAAAAGTTAATCCTACCCAATGTCCTGCACAAATGGTCAGATCTATCTGTGAAACCCTCAACTGCTAAATGTGAGTTGGACTGCGGCGGTGATAGAACCCCAGCTGTTAGATCTGATCTGGAAAAGAAGATAATGGGCAATCTTGAGAGAGACGAGGAGACTATGGTCTCACGGAGTGTCAGGTGATATAGATTGCAATATACATAAGGGTCCAACAGTAGTACTTGGCCCAATCTTTCAAGGAACTAACTAAGGAGGATCAACCGTACCCTTAGCCTACTACCCGACTACCCTATAGTTCGCACGAGTAGTCTCCCCGAGTGCTATTCTCGATGTACTGTAGCAGCAAGATGACTGACGGTTTATCGATGACGAGTTTTCAAGTGAGCCTAGGGGGCTTTCGATATACCCAGAGGATACGTGGAAGACAATTTGTGCGCGGTTCTGTCTAATGTGCTACTACTCGAAGGGGTACCCATAAGGGTTACAAGGGAGTCCAACAAGCATGACCACCTCTTGTATTTCCTACATGCATGCCTCCCCAAATCCACAGGTTTATGCGCTCAATGATAGATCCCGTGGTTTAAAGACGCCAAAACAAGTCTCTAGCCAAAAAAAAAAATTCTGCTAAAAATGGAGATAACACCGGCCCTGGAAAGCGCTCTGATACCACTTGTTATGCTCTTGACCTATGAGAAGATGCTAGAATACCAAATATACGAAGAAACATAACCCAAAACACAAAACAAAATGAGAAATAACAACATGTATTTTATTATTCAAAGATGAAAGCAATGTTCACTTGCTTCTTTGAGGGGGCAACCTCCAATAGAGCAGAGCTCAATTACAAAATAAGACATGACGCCCCTCCATCGGGAGTCTCTATCCTTTATATAGAATTCATACATACAATACCATGGGTCAGTACCATGGTTCTCTTGATACTGTCTATCTAATACCATTGCCCATTTGCAACTAACTATGGTCCCTTTCTTTAAATGCAGGTTAGCCACTTACAATATTAATATGGGCTTTATTGACTCTTTAACTAACTATAACTATGACTCGACCCTATTACATAAATAAGAGGGTTAGGGTTGGACCCTATCAACAATGGCCTGTATACATTTTAAGTGTGCGCCTAACAGATAATGCCAGAATTTTTGTAGTGCGTACACCATTACTAGTCCTTCGCGTTATGTAGTCGACTAGTTATTCTCTGCCTTTGATAATTTCCTACTTGCAAATGCTATAGGATGATCAACGTCTCCTTCACCTAATTGGTGCAGCACTGCATGTAGCACAATACAAGATGCGTCCACATGAACTTGAAAATCCTTTTTCCAATCCGAGAACAACAAAATGGGCGCGGTGACCATTTTTTCCTTCAAAATGTCTAAACTTCTCTAGAAATATTTGTCCGAGTAGAATGTTGCGTCCTTCTTCAACAGTCTTTCCATTGGCCCAATTATTTGTGTATACACCTTGATAAAATTTATATAATATCTAGTATGACCCAATGTTGTGCGCAACTGTTTTAAGTTCTTTAGGGCCTCCAAATTAACAATGAAAACTATCTTGGGAGGGTCTACCATCAATCCCTACTTTCAAACCACATGACCCAAAAATATTCCATAAGGTACTGTTGATGCCCCGAAAATCGTTGTATCAACATTGGGGGATAACCACCCGGTCCGGACCTTAATACAGCACCTTTTCCATTTGGAATGGTGGCTCTGACTGGGTATAATGGGACCAGTTTCCCAGTAATGTTTAAAAGGGGTGGATGAATGATTGATTATCTAATCTAACGATAGGCAAATAACTTAATCTATCAACAAAATAAAATAACTACTACTAATCCCGGGAACTATTGTACTTTGAAATGTAGCGCTTGATGATATATGTCTATTGACAGGCATATAGATGACTCTATCTAATAAACATGGACATTCATGCATTTAAGGATTACTTTGTTTAAATAGTTAAACAAAGTGATTAACACAACATTGCTACACTAATCATTTATATCATCGATACATATATGATCAAAAGAAAAGCATACTGTAAACATCCAATAGTGGAAGGAATAAAGAATGTTGTTAAAACACATACATATATCCGATAATAGAAAAAGCGATAAAATGACAATTCATATAGAAATAATGAATTCAGACATAGATAATAGTACCATATGAGCTGCTAGTCACTCCCAATATCAATCGCTATTTGAAATTCTTCTTCCAACGCAGAAATAATTTCAAACAAAGAGAGTAGTGCACATTCGCATAAAAGCTTTTTTGTCAAAATCAGAATAATTGGTCCAGTTTTATAAAAGAATATGCCTGAAGTACAGTAGTGCAACTTCAGGCCTTAAGTCATGTACAAAACTTACAACCCTTTCCAAATACAATGAAAGGGTCTATAAATACTTAATTAAGCTAACTATCTATGAAACTAAAATCCTACTTAATTGGTATCAATTGATCTTGAATATCTCCTTCACAACAATCTGGCAGTCGGCGGCATGAATCATCATTTAGGTTGTTTGCCTTTAAACCTGAGCTGACATATCGCAAGCATTGGCTCCACTTCGGGCGGTCTGTTGAGGCGAGAATTGAGTTGGGCGGCATAGGTGGGATCCTGAATATTAGGAATGATATACCCGATTGCATCTGTAAGGCATTTGAGGGCGGCTCTCTGGCTGTGGGGTTTGACTAAGAAGAACCAATAGGCGTCCCATGTCAAACTGTTAATTCCTGCGATTAATCTCCCATTTTTCTCTAGTTCCGGGTAACATGACTGCTCCAATGTTTTCGCTGCTGTCAATTTACCTAGAGTACATTGGGAAATCATGTTAGACAAGTAGAGAGTATTATTAACCAATTCAACCAAATTACTTGTGGTTGATTTGCATCTTGAAATTGCTCTCTCTGCTTTCATTAACTGGGACTGCCATTCTGTAAATAGTATCTCCTTATGTGATTCTAAAATATTTGGTAAATTAGCTGCCTGTCCCTGATCGGTATCTTGCCACTCAATAAAATTAGTTAATGTTTCATCGGCTTGATCTAAGTCTATTCTAGCTTTTTCTGATTTTTCACTTATTGATGTCGTCAAATCGCATAATGGTTCCACCTGGGCGATTTGTTGACATAAAAGCTTTATCTGTGTTATCAATGCCTTGTTTATCTGTAATGCCTCTACTTTGAATTCGGCTATCTGTGGAAGATTCTTTGTTTTCTCTAGCTGGGCTGATAGTTGAGCAATCTGCTCATCTTTTAACTTCAGTATTTGTTCATTCGCTGCTTTTAGTTGTGTCAATGCCTCAGACAGCTCTTTCTGCTTTTGAACTGCGCTGCAATCAATCCTCTGTTTCTCTTCCTACAATTCTTTAATCAAATGATTTTTTTTTTTTTTTTTTTTTTTTTGTGTTAGCAATTGCCGTTCTACATGCTCCGCCTTCTGTTGTGCCTCTGATAGTTGTGCTTGCAATGAAAAGATCTCCTGGTCTTTTGTTTTTATTAAAAGACTCACCTCTGATGCCTTATCTATTGTTGCTGTTGAATAGGCTCCAGCATATTGTGATAGTTTTGTTAGGTCATCAGAGGGGTCAAATTCCTCCTTCCAAACGACGTTGCCCATCACTGTTTGTTCTGGGAATAAGGAAGGTTGATCAGTCCTTCTCCTCTTCGTTTGTCGTTTTACCACAGCTTTGTGTCTTGGGCTATAGAAGACATCTAAGGGAGGAATTTCTTCTATTTGAAAAATAATCTGATCGGAGGGATCCTTTGGGATTATCTCTACTTCTTTCGAACTGGGTAGGCCACTGGTTCCACTTGGAACCTGTTTTGAAGTGGTCTCCTGTGTATCTGCCGCTTTTGATGTTTCGGCGTCTTTTGAACACTCAAGATTGCTGATAATTGAATCGAATTGCTGCCATTCCTTGAGCAATTTCGGGTCAATTTGAGTATCTACATTCACCTCTATGCTGCTTTGTTCCTGCTCTTTCATCTGGGTTTCCTCTTGTCTTTTCATATGCACTTCCTCCTGTTCTTTTGATGTAACAGGAGGTTCCTTAGTATGTCGTTGTTCAGGCTCGCTTGATTCTGTTGTTGAGGTTGTTGCTAACAGATCCAGAGGCAGAGTTTGCAACCTCTGTTCTCTAAGTCTATTGAATTCAACTAACCCTTCATCTTTGTATTCCATTATGGCCAGTGATTTAACTTGGAACATTGACTCGGCTGAGGAGAACAGGTCATCAAACTTATCTTCTTTGTGATCAAACTTTGTCAATTTGGCCTGTTCAAGTGCATTATAGGCGACTTTGTTGGGATCAAATCGCCTATTAGGGAGAGTTGCTAGAGTTAATGACTTCATCTTTTCAGATTCTTTCTCTGCATGTTTGAAATCATGCAAAGTGTAGACACCACATCTCAAAGGAAAAGAGGGCCAGACCTGCTTCTTATTTTTCTTTAGAGTTTGTGTAACTCCCTCGGAGATAATCTGATAGGCTATCTCCCTCGCCAGCAGTTTATCAAGTATGTACAAAGGAAGGACATGAGGTTTGGCTTGGCTGCCGAACATTCTTATATAAGTAAATTTTTCCTCTCCAAACCATCTTCCTATTGATGTCAAATCAATCCCTGCTTGGTAGGAAATCTTAGGAGCAGGTTTATCAAAAATAGAATAATGAATGGGTAACATAAAGTCGTTGCAGACTTGGTATAAATGGTGCTTATAGGAAGTTTTCCACAAATTCTGATGGTATATGTGAATGGGAATAGGGTCTTGTGAAGTCCACCTCCAGCCGAGCACGGGAAATTCAGAATTAAAACACAGGGTGTCGAGGATATAAGCACTGTAGTAGAATGGGGGAATAAGCCTTTTAGTGACGTGGGTTTTGGTTCTAAAATCAAGAACTGCGGTTGCTAGCTTATCTGACAGTATGGTTGCCCAATCCATTATTTCGCTATTACACGCCACTTCCATCAAGGGAACCATTTCTATAGTGAAATTAGCGGAATCGTGCAACCCCCACAATCTACACATCATTATCCCAGCATAACAATAAGGAGAACATAGGGAATCAACATAGTACTTACCGGAAGATTCATGCTTGTGTTTTTCCGGATTTTGCCTCCAATCCCGAATGGGTTCGGATTCAGTTTCGTTCTCATTTCGGAATTTCTCTAGAAATGCCTTGTTGTACTTCTTCTCTGGCACAGGCAAATGATACATTTGCCTCAAATCATTAGCCTGAAATGAACCGAAGATTCTCCCATCTCTGGTGCAGAAGGTTCTGTCTGTGATTGGGATTTCCTCAATTGCCCACCTCACTACATCCGTATATGGGAGAATTTGTTCTCGAGCTGCTATCCGATGAAGGAAAGAGTCGGCTAAGTCCTTTAAAGTAGCATCAGATTTTCGATTGGTATCTGTTGTGGCTTGTACTGCTGTCACCTTTGGTTCTTCGGCCTCAATCAAATTATAGGTACTTTGCCAAGTAGTTCTGCCGAGTCCTAGACATGTAGTATCAGATATCAATCCTTTTCTTTTAGTTCCTGGATCAGTGATGAGTTGTCCTGTGGCTGGAGAAGCGGAGGCGATTGCAGTTTTCTTAGACTTTTTCCCCATTCTGCTTGAATCTATTACTTCGGAAGAGTTTTGTACAGGAGTGAAAATGAACGTAATACAGAGAATTGTTAGCGCAAACCAAATATGAGTGATATACATTGATCAATGCACGACGAAGGATTAACTTAAAGTGGCCGCGGATACAATCTGTGAAAAGATTTTAGGCTTACTATTTCATTAAATGGCCGTTAAAACCTGTCAATCCTTTAAATGCCCATCATATCGTTTTATTGGCCAAATGATTTGTTTAAGCGTGCCTTGGATGTTTTGGTGGTTGAACGCAGGTGAATCACTGTTTGGAAGATAAGGCCTTTAATACGAATTAATCGTAATATCCCTGCCTTAACAATTCTTTGAAATTTGCGCTTTTGGCTTTATCGCAATCGGGCGTCGGGGGAAAACTTAAATCGTTATATTGGTTCCTTTTGGAATCCCCGATTGCCGATAGCGATATCGCATCGCATCGGGAGTATTAACTAAGCACTTTGAAAGGCATGCATGGTACATCCCCGATCGCCGATAGCGATATCGCATCGCATTGGAGCGAAAGGGACTTTATCGCATCGCATCGAAGCGAAAGGCACTTTTGTGATGGTAACTTATTATTGCCGATATCTGATAGCCTATTGCATGTTGTCACGTCGGAGAAAACCAATGGGTCTTTAAATTATGCCTCCTTTGTCATTGCGACATGCGATCTTGTGATCGCTTTATCGCAATGATAAAAGATTAATCATTTATATATTATAAGACCAAATAATTGGTTTATCAAAAAGGTTTATCAATGTTGACTGGTTGCAAAGGGAAAGCTGGTTTTCTTTGTCTTCCACTAGAAGTTTGACAATTTCGGCATTTCCTTACATATTCATGAGCATCTCTAAACAGAGTGGGCCAATAATATCCAGCATGAATGATTTTGTGGGCTGTTGTATCAGCTCCAAAATGTCCTCCTGTTGGTGCATCATGTAATTCCTGCAAAACCTTTTGTGCTTCAGGTTTTTCCAGGCATCTTAATAAGATTGAATCATAGTTTTGTCTAAAAAGCACATCATCAATAATTGTGAAATTTTTTGCTTTTAATCTAATGGCCCTTTTGTTTTTGTAAGATAGGTTAGGAGGTGCATATCCATTTTTCAAATAAAAGATTAAGTCAGCATATTGTGATTCAGAGTCAGTGATACTTATCTGGTTGATGTCTTCGGTTTGATCTGTATCACCTGATTCTGGAATGTTGGATGCTCCTGCCAATAACCTGCAAAAACCTTGGCCTCTAACAATCTTTGCTGGTTTAATTTCTAAGTCATATTCTTGAAGTGTTGTAACCCAATTTGCCCTTTTTTCACCTAGTTCCCTTTGGATTAATAGTTGCCTTACTGCAGGGAAAGGAACTATAACTTTTGTATGGGCTTTTAAAAGGAAGGGTCTGTAATGTTTGACAGCTTTATATACAACAAAGGCTTGTTTTTCTACTTCGGAGTAATTCAATTCAGCACCCTGAAGATTTGAACTATAGAATGAAATGGGTGCTTCCAAATTGTGATTATTAATATGTGTGAGTATTGTTGCATAAGACAAATCGGATGCGATAGTATACAATGTGAAATGATTAGAAAAATTAGGAGTATTTAAGGTGGGGGAATTAATTATTGATTGTTTGATTAAATCAAATGCTTCCTTTTCTACTGATCCCCATCCAAAGACTGAATTTTTCTTAATCATAGTTTGAAGTGGCAAAATGATTTGAGAAAAGTGTGGAACGAATCTTTTGACAAAATTGATTTGGCCTAAAAATGACTGCATGGATTTTTTATTATGAGGGAAAGGGATTTCAGAGATTTCTTTGATCCTGTCGGGATCAATATAAATGCCATCTTTAGAAACAATAAAGCCTAAGAGCTTTCCTTGGTCAAGAGCGAAGAAGGATTTTTTAGGGTTAAGTGAAATACCGTACCTTTTGCAGCGTTGAAAGATTTGATTTAAATCATGCAAATGATTAGATTTCTCTTTAGAAAATACAGTAATATCGTCTAAGTAGATGACTACTGTTTTGTTAATCAACCCTTTAAAATCTATATCCATCGCTCTTTGGAACGTGGCTCCTACATTAATAAGTCCGAAAGGAATTTTCTGATACGCATATGTTCCTCATTTTGTTCTGAATGTGGTTTTGAGTCGGTCATCAGGATGGACCAAAACTTGGTTATATCCTGAAAAACAGTCTAAGAAGGACATTAACTCAGAGCCTGCCACTGATTGGAGTATCTGCTCCATAGTGGGTAATGGGAAATTATCTTTTAGGCTCGCCTTATTCAAATTTCTGAAATCTATACAAATCCTGATGTCGCCATTTTTCTTTCTGACTGGCACCATATTGGAGACCTAGTTTGAGTGCCGAACGGGAAAAATAATCTTAGCTTTCAAGAGTTTATTGAGTTTAGATTTTATTTGACTCTCTAAGTTCGGATGTATTTTCCTCAACTTCTGCTGAATTGGTTTCTGTTCGGGAAGCATTGGAATGGTATGTTGGATGATGGATGTATCATATGTCTTTAAATCATCATATTTCCAAGCAAAAACATGTTTATTTTTCCGTAACAGTCTAATGAATGCTTCCTTCTCTTCCACGGAAAGTCCTAATCCTAAATTAATGTTTTGAGGAGTTTGCTCAGTGCCAAGGTTTATCAATTCAAACCTTAAGGTAGAACTTTGGAGCTTTGTATTGGTCACAGGTTTAAACCTGTCTTTAATATCATAAAGATCCTCAAGCTTCACCACAGGCTTTGGGATTGAATTTTCCTCGTGTTTACCTCTCATTTGAAGGTCATGCTCGTTTTCCTCAATGATTTGATCATCATAGGACTTTTCGGAAGTTAAAAACTGTAAAATGTCTTCATCGTGGTTGAATACTCTCCAATTAGTGATATTGTCAGGAATCGATGGCCTAAAAAGTAATTCTACTGAAAATCTATCTGGGCTATAATCTTCGGAAGGTAGGAGCTTGGAAGCAACATTGGCTAGCAGGTCGGCTGCTGAATTTTGAGACCTGGGAATGGAAGAAATATTGAATGCCGAAAAGTGGGAGGTGAGTTCCTGTACCAGCGACTGATAATGTTTGAGATGGCTAGAAAGACAATGAATTGTATTCCTTACCTGTTTAATAATAATTTCAGAATCTCCAAACACTTTCAAATATTGGACCTTGAGGCCAATCGCTTTATATAGTCCTTGGACTAGGGCTTCGTACTCAGCTATATTATTCGTGCATTCAAACTCTAGCCTACAGGACAACATTGTTTTTTCTCCCTGTGGGCTAATCAAAATACATCTTGCTCCTGAGCCCTCGCTAGACTTGGACCCATCGAAATATAATGACCAAAATAAAGAAGTATTAACAATTTTATTTACAGTTTCCTCAGTATCATTAAAACATCTTGACCTATCTGTTTGTGAATAATTTTCGATCTGAGATGTAGAATGGTTTACTGAGAAAGGAGATGGTTGGGCAGCGAAGTTGCCAAAGAATGACTCTGATGAATAATTCCCCAAAATGTTGTTATTAAATGCTATTGGTTGGTTTTCTTGTTCAAATTCTGTAACTGTATGGGTCATGTGTTTTTCCCGATCGATTTTTATTTGATTTGGCTTACCCTTATAGGGAAGCCACATATGGGACCAATCGGTAGAAATATACCCATGGAGTTTTTCAGACCAATCCCTACTCAAGATCAAACCATAAAATTCAGGTATATCAACGATTAAGATATCAATTCTTTGAACTACTCTAGGATCAGTTGATAGCCTGATAGTTACCGAGTTGATTTCCCCTAAAACCTGTACTTTAGTCCTGTCCAACTGCACAATATGAATAGCGGACTTTTGGGGTTCAATGTTCAGTTTGGAACAAACTGAAGCTGGCATTATATTAGAGGATGCCCCTGAGTCAATCAAATAGTTGTGCAGGTTTCTATTGTAGATCTCATAGGTTAGAAGGAAAGGTGGAGTATGAGAATTTGATCTATCTCCTATCAGAACTGCATCAGTAGCTTTGACCATACCAGAAGGTGGTTGACCTGTATCATTTGCAGCTTTAGCACTGGGAAGGGGTGAAGTAGGAACAACATTTAATTCTTTGAGAAGCAATTTTTGCTGATGTTTTAATTTACTAAGTTCAAACATGGTAATGTTTGCCTTAGTACTTTTCATGTCATCAACAATATTGTAATCCATTGAATCGGACACTACAAATGTCTTAGATGTTGATGGGATAGTTATGGTTGAAGGTTGGTTTTGTGGAACTGTTACAGGTGGCTTCTTCGGGGGTACCTTTTCCTTTGTTGTAGTAGCACCTGCACTCCTTTTCTTCGAAGTTGTCTGAACAGGTTCGGAGGTACCTTTACTCCTGGTAGTGACAGGAAACGCTTCTTCTTCATTTTCTGTATCGGAGTTAGGCAATATAAAATCCCACATTCCATGACATTCAACAACTTCCTCTTCTTCATCAGTTGGTGAAGCTGTTTCTTCTTCTCCTTCTTCAAGATCTGAATCTGCATTAGATATAACATTCGGTGGTTTTGATTCAGTTTTCTTGTAATTCCTAAAGGGTCTTTTGGTTGAGGTTTCAGCTACCTATTTTTTGATTTCAACCATTTCGTTTGAGAAACTTTTTTAGTTTTTCTATCTTCAAGAGCAGCTTTATTCTCTAGAGCATTAATACGTTTCTCCACCGCAAGTGCTTCTTTCATGTTTTCAGCTAAAGTTGGTTTTCCAACCCTGTCTACAAAAATAGCTATATTGGCAGGTAGGGCAGTTATATACCACTTGATTCGGATTTGCTCACTTGGTTTGGAGGCCGTTGGGATTTTATTCAAGAGTTTATTGAATCGTGCATTAAATTCTTTAATTGGTTCCCTATGCTCTATCCTAAGATTGGAGAGATCATTTATTAGTGTAGCCAAAGACCTATCATCACCATACTTAGTAAGAAACTGTTCTTGGCAAGTCGTCCAACTGGTAATGGAACCAGAAGGTAAGGAAAAATACCAGGATCCTGTTGATCCTTACAAAGTATAAGGGAAAAGCCTAACGACGACATCTTTCTCCGTTACTCCCTTCAAATTAACTGCCAACATGAAGTTATTAATATGTTCCTCAGCTTGTGTTCCATCATCTGGATTAAACTTGGGTAGCCATTTCTCAGGTGCATCAGTTAATGCATGCAATGGAGTAGGCATATTGACTGCACCAGGCCTGGTCCATGGATCTGCCATTATAACCGCAGTAGTGGATGATATTACTGTTGAACTTCCAGAAGTCTGGGATGGAGTTGATATTAAGGATTGCGCAGGTTGGGATGTTGAAGTTGCTAATCCCTGTTGAACAACAATGTGTGATGAGGGAGTGGATGGTTGACTTCGCACTAGGGAAGGTGAGATGGAGGATGTGGATGAAAGTTCTTCACTGTCAGATCCTTCAGTGTTTTTCTTCGCCTTTTTCCTTTTGGGTAAAGGGAACTCAGTAGGTCCAATACCGAGCTTTCCACTCTGAAGTCTGGTGAGAGGGTGAGGTAAGTTGAGCTGCGAAGTCGCACTGCTTTGAGATACCTCAGATTTCTGTGGTGATATCGAGAAACTTTGAAGTTTGTGGATAAGAGACTGGACTTCAGGAGATTCAAGACTTAGTTTTTCTGGAGTATGATGGGTTTGAACAGTGGTAGTTGATTCCTCTTCTTCTTGCTTGGATACTGGAGAACTAGCATGCAATTGGGAAGTATGAGGTGATGCGGAGGGAGAATTACTCTTAGAATGGTCTGTAGATTTGGGTTTGCTTGCCATTCAGAGTTGATGGCCCTCCTTCTAGCGCCAAAAATGTTGATGCCCCGAAAATCATTGTATCAACATTGGGGGATAACCACCCGGTCCGGACCTTAATACAGCTCCTTTTCCATTTGGAATGGTGGCTCCGACTGGGGATAATGGGACCAGTTTCCCAGTAATGTTTAAAAGGGGTGGATGAATGATTGATTATCTAATCTAACGATAGGTGAATAACTTAATCTATCAACAAAATAAAATAACTACTACTAATCCTGGGAACTATTGTACTTTGAAATGTAGCGCTTGATGATCTATGTCTATTGACAGGCATATAGATGACTCTATCTAATAAACATGGACATTCATGCATTTAAGGATTACTTTGTTTAAATAGTTAAACAAAGTGATTAACACAACATTGCTACACTTATCATTTATATCATCGATACATATATGATCAAAAGAAAAGCATACTGTAAACATCCAATAGTGGAAGGAATAAAGAATGCTATTAAAACACATACATATATCAGATAATAGCAAAAGCGATCAAATGAAAATTCATATAGAAAGAATGAATTCAGACATAGATAATAGTACCATATGAGCTGCTAGTCACTCCCAATATCAATCGCTATTTGAAATTCTTCTTCCAACGTAGAAATACTTTCAAACAAAGACAGTAGTGCACATTCGCATAAAAGCTTCTTTGTGAAAATCAGAATAATTGGTCCAGTTTTATAAAAGAATATGCCTGAAGTACAGTAGTGCAACTTTAGGCTTTAAGTCATGTACAAAACTTACGACCCTTTCCAAATACAATGAAAGGGTCTATAAATACTTAATTAAGCTAACTATCTATGAAACTGAAATCCTACTTAATTGGTATCAATTGATCTTGAATATCTCCTTCACAGCAATCTGGCAGTCGGCGGCATGAATCATCATTTAGGTTGTTTGCCTTTAAACTTGAGCTGACATATCGCAAGAATTGGCTCCACTTAGGGCAGTCTGTTGAGGCGAGAATTGAGTTGGGCGACATAGGTGGCATCCTGAATATCGGGAATGATATACCCGATTACATTTGTAAGGCATTTGAGGGTGGCTCTCTGGCTGTGGGGTTTGACTAAGAAGAACCAATAGGCGTCCCATGTCAAACTGTTAATTCCTGCGATTAATCTCCCATTTTTCTCTAGTTCCGGGTAACATGACTGCTCCAATGTTTTCGCCGCTGTCAATTTACCTGGAGTACATTGGGAAATCATGTTAGACAAGTAGAGAGTATTATTAACCAATTCAACCAAATTACTTGTGGTTGATTTGCATCTTGAAATTGCTCTCTCTGCTTTCATTAACTGGGACTACCATTCTGTAAATAATATCTCCTTATGTGATTCTAAAATCTTTGGTAAATTAGCCGCCTGTCCCTGATCGGTATCTTGCCACTCAAGAAAATTAGTTAATGTTTCATCGGCTTGATCCAAGTCTATTCTAGCTTTTTCTGATTTTTCACTTATTGATGTCGTCAAATCGCATAATGGTTCCGCCTGGGCGATTTGTTGACATAAAAGCTTTATCTGTGTTATCAATGCCTTGTTTATCTGTAATGCCTCTACTTTGAATTCGGATATCTGTGGAAGATTCTTTGTTTTCTCTAGTTGGGCTGATAGTTGAGAAATCTGCTCATCTTTTAACTTCAACATTTGTTCATTCGCTGCTTTCAGTTGTGCCAATGCCTCAGACAACTCTTTCTGCTTTTGAACTACGCTGCAATCAATCCTCTGTTTCTCTTCCTGCAATTCTTTAATCAACTGATTATTTATTTTTTGTTGTGTTAGCAATTGCCGTTCTGCCTGCTCCGCCTTCTGTTGTGCCTCTGATATTTGTGCCTGCAATGAAAAGATCTCCTGGTCTTTTGTTTTTAATAAAAGACTCACCTCTGATGCCTTATCTATTGTTGCTACTGAATAGGCTCCAGCATATTGTGATAGTTTTGTTAGGTCATCAGAGGGGTCAAATTCCTCCTTCCAAACCACGTTGCCCATCACTGTTTGTTCTGGGAATAAGGAAGGTTGATCAGTCCTTCTGCTCTTCCTTTGTCGTTTTACCACAGCTTTGTGTCTTGGGCTATAGAAGACATCTAAGGGAGGAATTTCTTCTATTTGCAAAATAATCTGATCGGAGGGATCCTTTGGGATTATCTCTACTTCTTTCGAACTGGGTAGGCCGCTGGTTCCACTTGGAACCTGTTTTGAAGTGGTCTCCTGTGTATCTGCCGCTTTTGATGTTTCGGCGTCTTTTGAACACTCAAGATTGCTGATAATTGAATCAAATTGCTGCCATTCCTGGAGCAATTTCGGGTCAATTTGAGTATCTACATTCACCTCTATGCTGCTTTGTTCCTGCTCTTTCGTCTAGGTTTCCTCTTGTCTTTTCATATGCACTTCGTCCTATTCTTTTGATGTAACAGGAGGTTCCTTAGTATGCCGCTATTCAGGCTCGCTTGATTCTGTTGTTGAGGTTGTTGCTAACAGATCCAGAGGCAGAGTTTGCAACCTCTGTTCTCTAAGTCTGTTGAATTCAACTAACCCTTCATCTTTGTATTCCATTATGGCCAGTGATTTAACTTGTAACATTGACTCGACTGAGGAGAACAGGTCATCAAACTTATCTTCTTTGTGATCAAACTTTGTCAATTTGGCCTGTTCAAGTGCATTATAGGTGACTTTGTTGGGATCAAATCGCCTATTAGGGAGAGTTGCTAGAGTTAATGACTTCATATTTTCAGATTATTTCTCTACATTTTTGAAATCATGCAAAGTGTAGACACCACATCTCAGAGGAAAAGAGGGCCAGACCTGCTTCTTATTTTTCTTTAGATTTTGTGTAACTACCTCGGAGATAATCTGATAGGCTATCTCCCTTTCCAGCAGTTTATCAGGTATGTACAAAGGAAGGACATGAGGTTTGGCTTGGCTGCCGAAAATTCTTATATAAGTAAATTTTTCCTCTCCAAACCATCTTCCTATTGATGTCAAATCAATCCCTGCTTGGTAGGAAATCTTAGGAGCAGGTTTATCAAAAATTAAATAATGAATCTGTAACATAAAGCCGTTGCAGACTTGGTATAAATGGTGCTTATAGGAAGTTTTCCACAATTTCTGATGGTATATGTGAATGGGCATAGGGTCTTGTGAAGTCCACCTCCAGCCAAGCATGGGAAATTCAGAATTAAAACACAGGGTGTCGAGGATATAAGCACTGTAGTAGAATGGGGGAATAATCCTTTCAGTGACGTGGGTTTTGGTTCTAAAATCAAGAACTGCGGTTGCTAGCTTATCTGACAGTATAGTTGCCCAATCCATTATTTCGCTATTACACGCCGCTTCCATCAAGGGAACCATTTCTATAGTGAAATTAGCGGAATCGTGCAACCCCCACAATCTACACATCATTATCCCAGCATAACAATAAGGAGAACATAGGGAATCAACAGAGTACTTACCGGAAGATTCATGCTTGTGTTTTGCCGGATTTTGCCTCCAAACCTGAATGGGTTCGGATTTAGTTTCGTTCTCATTTCGGAATTTCTCCAGAAATGCCTTGTTGTACTTCTTCTCTGGCACAGCCAAATGATACATTTGCCTCAAATCATTAGCCTGAAATGAACCGAAGATTCTCCCATCTCTGGTGTAGAAGGTTCTGTCTGTGATTGGGATTTCCTCAATTTCCCACCTCATTACATCCGTATATGGGAGAATTTGTTCTCGAGCTGCTATCCGATGAAGGAAAGAGTCGGCTAAGTCCTTTAAATTAGCATCAGATTTTTGATTGGTATCTGTTGTGGCTTGTACTGCTGTCGCCTTTGGTTCTTCGGCCTCAATCAAATTATAGGTACTTTGCCAAGTAGTTCTGCCGAGTCCTAGACATGTAGTATCAGATATCAATCCTTTTCTTTTAGTTCCTGGATCAGCGATGAGTTGTCCTGTGGCTGGAGAAGCGGAGGCGATTGCAGTTTTCTTAGACTTTTTCCCCATTCTTCTTGAATCTATTACTTCGGAAGAGTTCTGCATAGGAGTGAAAATGAACGTAATACAGAGAATTGGTAGTGCAAACCAAATATGAGTGAGATATATTGATCAATGCACAATGAAGGATTAACTTAAAGTGGTCGCGGATACAATCTGTGAAAAGATTTTAAGCTTACTATTTCATTAAATGGCCGTTAAAACCTGCCAATCCTTTAAATGCCCATCATATCGTTTTATTGGCCAAATGATTTGTTTAAGCGTGCCTTGGATGTTTTGGTGGTTGAACGCAGGTGAATCACTGTTTGGAAGATAAGGCCTTTAATACGAATTAATCGTAATATCCCTGCCTTAACAATTCTTTGAAATTCACGCTTTTGGCTTTATCGCAATCGGGCGTCGGGGGAAAACTTAAATCGTTATATTGGTTCCTTTTGGAATCCCTGATTGCCGATAGCGATATTGCATCGCATCGGGAGTATTAACTGATCACTTTGAAAGGCATGCATGGTACATCCCCGATCACCGATAGCGATATCGCATCGCATTGGAGCGAAAGGGACTTTATCGCATCGCATCGGAGCAAAAGGCACTTTTGTGATGGTAACTTATTATTGCCGATATCCTATAGCCTATTGCATGTTGTCGCGTCGGAGAAAACCAATGGGTCTTTATATTATGCCTCCTTTGTCATTGCGACATGCGATCTTGTGATCGCTTTATCGCAATGATAAAAGATTAATCATTTATATATTATAAGACCAAATAATTGGTTTATCAAAAAGGTTTTGTAATGTTTTTATTTTGTTTTTGGACCTTTTTGAGTAATATAAAATTGATACCAATTAAAATAAAAAGGGACCCATTTCATATTATAGTTTTGTGAATAAAAATGATATGAAATGGGGGGTTGTTGTAGAGCACAATAGGTACGTAGAAGATGCACTTTTTCAGGTTAAGGGTGATCTGATGTCTTCAACAGGTTTCCAGCATGAGGCACATACTAGCAACATGGCACTTGACCAACCCAAACACGGTCCAATCATCAAAGTAGAATTCTAATTTTTTTTGGATAAATTCCTTAAAGGCCGCAATTACTACTCTATAAAAGATTGCAAGCACATTCTTCAGCCCAAAGGCATTACCGTATATGGAAAACAACCCCATTCCATTGTGAAGGTGGTCTTACTTCGATCCTCCAGCGTGATCTTGATTTGATGGTACCCTGAGAACCCGTCAGTGAATGAGTAGGCTTCCTGCCCTCCAACATTCTCTAGTACTTCACAAATAAATGCCGTAGGGAATGGGTCATGGACGCATGCATCATTTAACTTCCTTAAGTCTACACATATCTGAATTTCATCCTGCTACTTATTTTCTTGGACTACCATGAGACTCAATTAGTATGATTCCTCCACAGGTTTAATGATCCTTGCCTCCAACATTTTATCCAACTCCTTGCACACCTTTTCCTTATATTTGGGATTTAATTGGTAGGGGCGCTTCTTTACAGGCTTCGTGTCTAACTTCAATTTAATCTTCATAATGCCCAAATCCCCTACTATCCCCTTCAAATCTGATAACTTGGTGGGAAACAAGTCCTGATACTCGCACAATAGCTTTGCAACCTTATCAATTGTATCTTCATCCCAATAGCCACCTATCTTAGCAAACTTTAGCTGCATGTACGATCCAATATTTACCTGCTTAGTCCTTAAAGGCTCCGATATGTTGGGGATTGTTGCCTTAGCTCCCTCAACCTCATGCTATCCTTCAGACTGAGGAATACTAATGTTTATGGGGTCATCTTCGCTTTCTTTTGTAGTCACATTATAACATTACAGTGCATGGCATAGTTGGGTATTCCAATCTGGCTTGTCCCATGCTACCGGTTCCTCAGGTATTTTAAAGATGTCATCTTTGATTTCTTAGAGTGCCTCATCAATACACTCAAAGCCATCTTCAAAGTTGAACATCAACAGGAAACTTTCCTTTAGGATATCTCATTCGGTCGTACCATGTCGCAGATTATTTTCCAAGTACCAGTTCATTGGGATGGCATCCAAAGTGTGACAAAATATGTGAACCCATTTCGGTTGCGGTTCCTATCCCCATGCCTTAGTCCATTGAACCAGATGTTTGTGCGGATTATCCTTCTTAGTTTATTTCTATGTCATACAGGTGTTGGTGTACCCAAACCTCAACTTCATCATTCGCCTGTATTCTTTCCAATCAACGAAGATGTCCTTATGCGTACCACACCAACAGGTAGGCGTAGTTCACAGTTCCAGACTTAGCACTTGGAATCGATGCTCTTCTGGCACATCCCTTTCAAACTTATCCAAAAGCAATTTAACATCTTCTAACCCATCATAATAAGGTAAATTCCTTACCTCAGTGGATATGCATCAGATCGATTTCATCAACATGTTGCAGCATAGTGAGGAGACTTCGTGTAATCAGTTCTGCCAATGCTCAATCTCTTCATCAGAATTTGAAGTGAAGGAACTATCCCTATCCCATGCGATCCATCCATCCACTGTAGGGTTGATCCAGTCCTCATTGAGTGTAATGATCTTATAAATTTGATCAATATCGTCCTCTTCTTCATAATCGTGGATCGGTTCCGTATATCGCGCACCTTCAGTTGGATCCAATGCAAAAATGACTCGGAGCTCCTTTCTTTTGAACGCCATTATATTATTTTTGAGATTAATAATTTCATCCATATCAAAGGCCCAATCAATTCCTAATAGTGCAGGGTAAGGGTTACTATCGTCAACTATTTCGATCACTTCAAAATTATATAGGGCACTTGCTCCTTCAATATCTAGCGAGACCCCATACAGGCGCCCCATAGGAATAATATTTTATTGGTTTGTCATACATAGCTAGATAGTATACCATTGCATCACATGCCTCCCCATTCTTTCCCATGTTTGCTTCGACAGAACATTTGCATCAGATCCTAGATCGAGAATTACCTGGTCCATCTTATACTCCCCAATTTGCATAGTTAGTCTCATCTCATGACTTGTTCTCTTCTTACTTTTTCCCACTTTGCATACTGTGCGTTGTTCCAGAGGAGTTTTAATCTTACTTGTACAATTATCAATCAGCTCCTGTATCCCTTCTACCACCCTTCTATCCCATAGAAGCTTCATACAAGTCTTCAAAAATGTTGCTAACAACGAAGGGTCTATGTCTTGTGTGCTATTGTTTCCTCTAGTTTTCTCCTAACTTCCCAAGGTAGAAGCTTTTGCGAATATCTTTTTAGCTTCCATAAAATGTTCCTTTGCGCGGCTTAGATCAAACCCAACTTCCTTCTCAGCAGCCTTGCATACCCATCCTTCAACCTTTGGCTGCTTCCCTTTATCTTCTCCAATGGCTATGCTGCTTTGTGTCATGATATTAATGCTAGTATCCTCTTTGTGAGGCTTCGCTCTCATCATTTGGATATATTGTGTAGGTGTTTGAGATTTCTCTTCTTTCATCTTCGTTATAAGTACAAGCAATCTTCTATGACAAGATCAAACTACCAACAATACTGACAACAGGGGTGCTTCGGATTCTGATAGTCACGTGCAAAATGATCTGCCTTGTTAGGTGTGGAGCATGATTATTTAGAGGTCTTTGTTTCAGCCGGATTTATACCCCAGGAAGTCTATACACCCCTCCATGCGGGGGGGGGACTTGTCCCCCCCACGGGGGTTTGGGGGGGCCGATCCCCACTGGCTAGGGGGTCCGGGGGCCAGCAGTCCCCCAGTGGGGGTTTCGGGGGCAGCACCTCCGAAGCTAAAAACATATGTAAAATTTCCTTGTAAAAGTATATAATTTCTAGTCAATCTGGGCCGTTCATTAGGTGGATGATTTGACGGTAGAACTTATGTTTAGTTTAGGTTTTTTGGCCTTAGAAGGCAACCCCTCTCTTTGTATGAGGGGATTGTATTGAGGTTGTGTAATAGATGTGTATTCTCCGAGCGAGAAATAGAGAGGTGTGACTATGAGAGAAAACAGAGGATATTACAGTGGATCTGATGTAGGTTGTGTCGCTTCATTTTGCTGGATAATAGAAAGGAAGGACTGGCTATTCGGGGTGGATGTAGCCCAAACTGGGTGAACCACGTATATCTGTGTCTCTCTGATGCGCTTTATGTGTTTATATTTATGTAATATTTATGTGTTCTATTGCTCTGTAATATATAATTTTCTAATAACTGGTATCAGAGACAAAGGTCTATTTGGCTGATAAACTCATAGGAAAGAAGGGTTCCTCATTTGAGTGGGAGCAATGGCAGAAGATGGTAAGTTTAGGGTTAAGAAGTTTAACGGCAAAAACTTCTCACTGTGGAAGATGCAGATCGAAGATTATCTGTATCAGAAAGATCTGTACGTACCATTGGGCAGAAAAACAAAGATGTCGATGGGTATGACAGATGAAGAATGGAACCTTCTCAATAGAAAGGCACTCGGAACAGTACGGTTGTGCCTCACAGCGTCAGTCGCCTTCAACATTTCGAAGGAAACAACAATAGAGGGTTTGATTAAGGCGTTGGTGAAACTATATGAAAAACTCTTGGCCTCAAACAAGGTATTTCTTATGAAACGATTATTTAATATGAAGATGTCAGAAGGTGGATCTGTTGCAAACAATTTAAATGATTTTAATATTGTTACAAGTCAGTTAAGTTTTGTAGGGGTAAAATTTGATGATGAAGTTAGAGCTCTATTATTCTTGTGCTCATTGCCAGAAAGTTGGAATGGTTTAATAAGGACCATTAGTAACTTTGTTTCTGGATCTATTACTTTAAAGTTTGATGATGTTGTCGGTGCTATCCTTAGCGAGGAAATGCGATGGAAAAGCTCTGGTGAGACATCGGGTAATGATTTAAGTGCAAAGTCTAGGGGAAGAAAAATGGAAAGAGGAAAGAGCTCAAGATATGACAGGAAATCAAGGATAGGCAGATCCAAGTCCAGATTAGGGATAGTGTGTTGGAAATGTAGAAAGAAAGGACACCTAAAGAAAGACTGTAGATCTCGGAAGGGAAAAGAAGGAGATGTATAGCAAGAAAACAATCATGAAGCAAATGTGACAGGTGAGGTGTTACAAGATGCTTTGATTCTTTATTTCGAAAATATTACTGGTTCCTGGGTGGTAGATTCAGGGGCCTCATTCCATGCCACACCTGATAAGAAATATTTTCATGACTATGTTCAAGGAGATTTTGGACAAGTCCGTTTGGATGATGATAAACCCTATAAAATTGTTGGAATGGGTAAGGTTCTTGTAAAATAGCAGAATGGAAACCAATGGCTACTAAAGGAGGTAACGCATGTTCCAGATCTGAAGAAAAATCTGATTTCAACACGGCAGTTAGGTGGTGAAGGTTGTGTGACAACTTTCACAGATAAAGCTTGGAAAGTCACCAAAGGAGCCCCGGTAATAGCAAAAGGCGAAAAGGTTGGTACATTGTATGTATACAATGGTATTTCTAACTCTGTTAATGCTTTAACTTCCAGAGGAGCAGATGTAGTATTATGGCATCATAGGCTCGGACACATGAGTGAGAAGAGGATGAATATTCTTCACTTAAGGAATTTGTTGCCGGGTTTGAAGAATGTTGATTTGGATTTCTGTGAGAATTGCATTTATGGAAAACAGAAGAGAGTCAAATTTCTCAGAGTTGGGAAAGAAAAGAAGAGCGAAAATTTAGAGCTTGTGCATACAGATGTATGGGGACCTGCCCAGGTATCATCTCTCAGTGGCTCTCGTTATTATGTTACTTTTATTGATGATGCAACTAGAAAAACTTGGATTTATTGTATTAAGATTAAATCTGATGTATTTGATACTTTCAAGAAATGGAAAGCTTTGGTTGAGATTGAGATAGGAAAGAAATTGAAGAGTCTCAGATCAGACAATGGAGGTGAATATTCCAGCAAAGAGTTTGATAGCTATAGCTACTATTCAGAGCATGGAATTCGCAGAGAGAAGATAGTTCCAAGAACACCACAAGAAAATGGTGTGTCAGAAAGGATGAACAAAACAATCATGGAGCGTGTAAGGTGCATGAGATTGCATGTAGGATTGCCTTTACAATTTTGGGCAGATGCTGTAGATACTGCTATTTATCTAATAAACAGAGGGCCTTCAAGTTCCTTGGATGGTGGTGTTCCAGAGGAAGCATGGACAGGTAAAAAGGTAAACTACTCTTTTTTAAAGCCTTTTGGTTGTGAGGCCTTTGTCCATATCAATAAAGAAAATAGAAAAAAGCTTGAGGCAAAATCAAATAAATGTACCTTTATTGGATATGGTGTTAATGATTCCGGTTATCGCTTATGAAAATCACAAAATCATTAGGAGAAGAGATGTAATATTCAATGAAAAGGTCTTGTATAAGAATTAGTTGCAGGAAAAGAAACAGGAAAAAGAAAACAAGGAATACACAGTTCTTGATGAGATCACTGAAAAAGTAAAGCTGCCTGAAAATAATAATAATCAACAACCACAACAACAGCAACCACCACAACAGCAACAGGCACTCCAAACACCTGAAAGTGGTGTTAGAAGATCTACTAGGATAAGTATACCCCATGAACGATACTCTCCTTCATTATATTATTTATTGTTGACTGATTCTGGTGAACCTGAATGTTATGAAGAAGCAATGCAGGTTGAAAGCAGGAAGAAGTGGGAGGTAGCCATGGAAGAAGAGATGGATTCCTTAATGCATAACCAGAATTGGGACTTAGTCAGCTTGCCTGCAGGAAAAACTACATTGAAGAATAAATGGGTTTACAGGCTGAAGGAAGAAGATGGAGGAAAACAAAGGTACAAAGCTAGATTTGTGGTGAAGGGGTTTGCACCAAAGAAAGGTATTGATTTTGATGAAATATTTTCTCCTGTTGTTAAAATGACTTCAATCAGAACTATTTTAAGTCTAGTAGCAGTTGAAGATTTGCTTCTTGAGCAGTTAGATGTAAAGATAGCCTTTCTCCATGGGGATTTGGAGGAAGAGATATATATGCAGTAGCCGCAAGGATATGAGGTAAAAGGGAAGGAGAAACTAGTGTGCAGGTTGAAGAAGAGCTTGTATGGATTAAAATAGGCTCCAAGGCAGTGGTATCTAAAATTTGACAAGTTTATGTCTGAACAAGGTTATACTAGATGTCACTCTGATCATTGTGTTTATTTGAAAAAGAAAATTGATGGCAGCTATATTATATTGTTATTGTATGTAGATGACATGCTTGTTACAGGGTCTAAGATGCAGGAAATAAATGTGTCCAAAAGAAAATTGGCAAATTCATTTGCAATAAAGGATTTGGGAGCTGCAAAGCAAATCCTTGGTACGAGAATAACTAGAGACAGGAAAAATTGCAAATTAACATTGTCTCAGAATGAGTACATACAAAAAGTGTTGAAAAGATTTAATATGCACAATGCAAAACCAGTTAGTACACCTTTTGCTAGCCATTTCATATTTAGTAAGGAAATGTTCCCAAAGACCCAGGAAGACATGGATTATATTTCTAAAGTTCCATATGTATCAGCAGTTGGAAGCTTAATGTATGCAATGGTCTGCACAAGGCCTGATATTTCACATGCAGTGGGAGTTGTAAGCAGGTACATGAGAAATCCAAGAAAGGAACATTGGATGGTAGTGAAATGGTTTCTCAGATATTTGAAAGGTACCACAAATCAAACATTATGCTTTGGTGGTTCAAACATTTCTCTACAAGGATATGTTGTGCAGATATGGCAGGTGACAAAGATAATAGGAGGAACACTACAGGATATGTATTTACTGTAGGTGGAACAACTATCAGTTGGGTTTGAAAAATCCAAAGTGTTGTTGCACTTTCAATAATAGAAGCAGAGTATGTTGCTGTTATAGAGGCTAGTAAAGAAATGATTTGGTTACAAAGGTTTATGGGTGAATTGGGTAAGGAGCATGATATGGGCACGTTATATAGTGATAGCCAAAGTGCCATTCATCTTGCAAAGAACTCAGCATTTCATTCCAAGACTAAACACATACATCTCAAGTACCATTTCATACGATCAATGTTGGAAGATGGAGAGTTGAAGCTAGAAAAGATACACACTAGCCAAAATCCTGCAGATATGCTAACAAAAGTTGTAACCAGGGAGAAACTAAGAATATGCTTAGTTTCAATTGGTCTTCAAGGATGACGATGAAGATGAGAAACAGCCAGGTCCAAAGAGGAGTCATTGTCCAGCAAATGAAGTAGCAGTGGAGTTGCTACAATCATTCTCCAAGTGGGAGATTGTTGGGTGTGGAGCATGATTATTTAGAGGTCTTTGTTTCAGCTGGATGTATACCCCAAGAAGTTTGTACACCCCTCCATGCAGGGGGGTGCAGGGGGGGGACTTGGTCCCCCCGCGGGGGTTTGGGGGGGCCAATCCCCCCGGTTGGGGGGTATAGGGGCTAGCGGTCCCTCGGTGGGGGTTTTGGGGGCAGCGCCCCTGAAGCTAAAAACAGATGTAAAATTGCCTTGTAAAAGTATAGTAATTTCTAGTCAATCTGGCCCGTTCATTAGGCAGATGATCTGACAGTAGAACTTATGTTTAGTTTAGGGTTTTTTTCCCTAGAAGGCAACCCCTCTCTTTGTATGAGGGCATTGTATTGAGGTTGTGTAATAGATGTGTATTCTCCGAGAGAGAAATAGAGAGGTGTGACTGTGAGAGAAAATAGATGATATTACAACAGATTTGATATAGGTTGCGCCTCTTCATTTTGCTGGATAATAGAAAGGAAGGACTGGCTATTCGGGGTGGACATAGCCCAAACTGGATGAACAACGTATATCTATGTCTCTCTGGTTTTATGCATTTTATGTGTTTATACTTATGCAATATTCTATATGTTCCATTGCTCTGTAATATATAATTTTATAACATGCCTCTTCGCAATTGTAACAAATAACTTGTCTGTGACCCCTTCCAGTGCGTCCTCCTCACCCTCTTCCTCAGCCTTGGCATCCTCCATGTGCTACACCCATGCCCTAATACTGAGGCTGATTTTCTGCCTACATCATATACGTAGGGGTCCGCTCCATCATCAGTTCATAGCTCCGACATTTGTGCTCATCATGCTCGACCGATTTACAGAAAGTGCAGAATAGTTGTTTCAGATTTTGCACCTACTTCTGCAGGAGATGACAATTATTAGTCATGTGTTTCCTAGAGATTTGACAGATAGCACACCATAAGGCTACTCTTGTGCTCAACCCAACAACATTTTCTGGCTTCAGGGGGACAGGGCCTCCCCCTATAAGGTAATTTTGATAGATTGGGTAGTGGTCCTTATCATGACCATGGCCTTTACATTTCAAGCACCAAACTTCCATGCGTACGTCGGGCTAGACTTCCTTTCCCTTCTTAAGGCTCTGTAACTCCATGTGCAAGCTGGCTAGTTGTGACTGAATCTGTTGTACCCCCATATTTGTATCTTACACAGGTGAAGCCTCCAATCTCATGGAAATCTCCAAGGCTTCAGCTTGCATTCCTATTTTCTGTTGCAACAGTGGTAATCTCAAATGAGGTAGGAGTGAAGCAATGTACCAGTCTCTATGTTGATCATCTGTGATTCTCATGTTAGCCTACTGAATCAGACATTTCAGTCTTTGGTAAAAGTCCCATGCAGACTCATTTACCCTCTGTTGAATCTCTTTGAACTCTGTTACTGATTGGGCTTGTGACTTGGATTTCTTAAATTCATTGTTTAATGCCTGTTGTGTTTCCGACATAGTCATGTTTGGTTTTCCTGAGAAAAACTTGATATACCAACTCAACGCTCTGCCTTGTAGCGTTGTGATCAGTTGCGCTTTCTTCATGTCATCATCAGTGATCTTCTGTGCCTTCCATACAACATCTGCAATGAACCAAAATTGCTTAGGCTTTTCATTTCCCAGATGCTTAAATACATGCATCTTCATCATGTTGGCCATGTTAAATGATGGAGGTGGAGGTGGAGGTAAAGGTGTAGGTGTGTGGGGTGGAGGTGGAGGTAGAGGTGGAGTGGATGGGTTAGGTGTTCCTGTGATACCTTGGCTTATGGTCTGCAATGTGCTTAGCGATGTCCTCAGAATACTGCCTTCGTCATCACTATCAGACAATCCTAATAGTAGGCTATATTCAGAGCCTAAATCTACGTTCCTTCTTAATTCTCTCCCACTTTGCGTAGTCCCAAACATCAATTTAAAGGCATAACCCCATTTTCACACAATAACATATTAATCCAGGTCTTTAGGGATTTCAGTTACTTAACTCTCGTTCCCTTAAAAAAATTGTGCTCTACATTACTATAATTGGTGGATGTATGAATTGTGAACTTAGTAATGAATGCTCCCATAATACTATCAATCCAGTGGTTGAAAACCCGCTCGATTTTGTTTTCTGAAGCCTCCAAGCACTTCATTAGTTCCAGATTACAAAAAATAGGGTTGTCAAGATTCCACGTGCCCTGACTATTCACCAATTTGGACAGCCACTCATGCAATTCACAGGGGAAAGAGAAGAAGAATATCTTGTGCTCATCTGTGAATAGGTATCTATTCAACCACTCTTCCTTCGACAGGTGTGGATTCTTGTTCTTCTGAGCTGCAAACATGTGCAATTTTTGATCTAACCACTTTTTAATTTCTTTCTTGGTGGGGAACCACTTATCACACATTGCTCTAATAGATCCCAGTCCTAGCAATGAAACCATTTGTTTGTTTGAGGGGCCCTGACCCAGGTTCAAAGTTATTTGTGCCAACCAACAAAACCCTAAACTGCTGGCCCTTTTGGCAACAACCCGTGTAGCGTAGATTGCAGTCTCACCCGAAGCGATATTGGTAGATGACAGAACCAGGTTTCTGCATCTAGAGGTCTGTGTGATGGGTTCCTGTGGCTTCTAAGACTTAGTTCTGCCTTTGCGAACCCTAACTATTTCGACAGAGATAATTATAGTAATTCACATAAACAACATTTATACCTTTGCAAAGGTCTTTAAACATTCATAACATCAATAAATCATATTGATCTACTACTTTTGCGAATAAGATACACATTCATTCGTATAATTTCAGATACAAAGCGAAAATATAGAAACTGAAAAAGTAAATAAAAATGCATAATTTATGGATAAAAATTGTCTTTATTAGATGTATTCTTTCAAGTAAAGACTCTTCTTCCCTGCACACTCAGCTAAAGAGGCCCACACACTTAGCTTGAAAACTTACCAAGGTCTCCATGCACTCAGCTACAGGATCCTTCTCCTTCGCCTAAGTACATGAAACATAGTTTCCTTCCTTAGCTTACTTACCCATACAATGATTTTCATCCATTAGTTAATTCCTAGACTCTCTATGACCCTTCTATATATATCCTTTGGTTTTACAATACCATGGTCAGCGGACCATGGGTGGGTCTCCAAAATTCTTATCTCCTAACAACATAAGGGACTAAAGCCACTTTGACTCTTATTTCCTTTGCGCTTCGCTTCCACAAATCACAGAGACTGTAAAATTATACAAAAAATAAGTACAAAAATTTGACGCTAGGGGACCCTCTCCCAACAGCTGTTGATTCTTCTTTTCCTGCATTTTAGCCATTAAAATAGGGAAATCCTCTATCACATGGTCAAACTATCGATAATACTGACAGGAAGGGTGAGTGGGGTTCTGACACAATCCCGCAAAAAATTTCTAATTTCACCACAGTTATAACATATGATCTGAACTTGACCTTGTCCAATGCCTCCTCCTTGACCATGTCCTCAACCTTGAAATCTTCTGTGGGCCGCAAGTGAACCATGATCTTCTTGCGCGTGACATTCAACGTGCATCCTATATGCTAGAGTTCAACCCATCATCAATTCATAGTTCCAACAATCCTTCTCGTCATGTCCTATTGATCGAAAAAAGTTATAATATAATTTCCTTGGCCATTGCATACATTTCTGTAAAAAATAACATTGATTAGTCGGGTGCTAGCCTGGAACTTGGAAAATACTACACTAGACATTGAGTCCAGTACTTGGTCCAACACTAGGCTCTGCATTCAAAGGATTGGGACATAAGGCAGCCACATAATCACGATAAACAAGGAACTGGTCCTTATAGTGTCCTCGTACTTTACACTTTGTACACCAAACTTCGGACTGCATCTCAGACTGAGCTTCCTTTCCTTTCTTCAAATATTGTAGCTCCATATGCAATCTTGCTAACTGGGATTGTATCTATTGAACCCCTATGTGAGTATCTTATATCGACAAAGTTTCTAACTTCATCGCAATTCCTAATGCTTTGGCCTACATCCCAATCTTTTGCTACGATAGTGGTAATTTGAGGTGTGGCAATATCATAGCTATATACCATTCTTTGTGTTGTTCATCAGAGATCTGGAAGTTGGCTTGTCCTAGCAAGCATTTTAACCTCTGATCTACATACCAGGTAGTCTCATTAACTACTTTCTTATTTTCTTTTATTTATGTAATGCACTGTGACTGTGATTTGGGCTTCCTAAACTCTGCATTCAATGTGTTATTTGTCACAACTAGTGAAACAGATGGATTTGTCGTACTGTACTTGATATACGATGACATCGCTCTATCCCGCAGCACTGTGACAAGCTGTTATTTCTTCATATCATTATCATTTATCTGTTGTGCTTTCCATACAACTTCTATGAAAAACCAAAATTGATTAGGATCCTCTAACCCCTGACCCCTAAAAATATGCATCTTCACTGCGTTAGCCATGTTGAATAGTGGTGGTGGAGGTGGAGGTGGAGGTGGAGGTGGAAGTGGATGTGTAGGTGTATGAGGTGGAGGTGAAGGTGGAGGTGGACTGGACGGAAGTGGAATCCCAGAAGTGCCTTGAGATCCTGACTGTGCCGCACCTCTAGGTGTACTAGGGTTGCTCCTTTCTTCTTCGCTTTCTGATTCACCCAATAATGAACTGTACACATCCTCAATAAATTTGTCACCATCTAATATGAATCTTTTTTTGCTCCATGTAGATCTAGTTTGAATTCTTTTAAACATCAATTTATAGGCATAACACCTTTTTCACATAACAACATCTTAATCTAGAGCTTCAAAGAATTCAGATACTTACCTCATGGACCTTTGAAAAATTGATGCTCAGCTTCACTGTAGGATAATTTTGTGTCAATTGAAAATTTAGTAATAAATCCTTATAGAATACTATCGATCCAGTAGTCAACAACCCTTGCGACCTTATTTTTAGTCTCCTTAAATCGCTTAATCAGCTCTAGAGTCCACACAATAGGATCGTCGTGTTTCCAATAGAGCTCGTTTGCAACTAGCTTTGAAAGGAACTCATGCAACTCGTTATCGAATGATGCAAAAAATATCTTGTGATGTTCCGTATAGATATACCTCTGTAACCACCTTTATATCTACTGGCACAAATTTCTTCTTTCATGTGTTGTAAATTCGTGCAAATTTCGATCTACCCAATATTGGATCTCTTTTCTAGTCGGCTGCCACATCACACATCCCTTAGATAGATCCTAGTCTCGGCAACAAAACCATTTGTTGGGTTCAGGGGCTTAAACCCAAGTTTAAAGTTAGTCTGCGCTAACCAACAAAATCCTATACTACCATCCCTTTGGAGATGATCTGCGTAGCACAACTACAGTCTAACCTGAGGCAATATTGGGGGATGCTAGAACTAGGTTTCTGCATCCAAAGGGGTTATGCAGTGTGGCTGTAGGGTTTTTTCAATTTAGGGCTTAATCTGACCTTCACGAATTGTTAACCTTACTGTCATAGTCGTAGATAATTTTCCTACTTAACAAAATTGTGAGCTGTGCGTAACTAGTCTAACATGTATTATTCATCATATAAAACAATATTTGAACCTTCGCCATGAAATTACAGAAGAAATATACAAAATATATCTCTAATCATGAAAAAATATAAAAGCTACATGAACATAAGAAAATACACAGATCTATCACAAATTCTTCTTTATTAGCTCAAGTCTTCATCGATACAATCTTTCCCACCCTACGAACATAGATGCAGACTTACCAAGATCTCCATGCACATAGCTGCAAGAGCCTTTTCCCGACTACATAAATATATCAAAACAGATTCACAACATTACATCCATCATTGTCTTAGACTTGCTAATACATCCCTTTATATATCCTTTACCCTTACAATACCATGGTCCGCAAACCATGGGCGGAGCTCAAAATATTCTAAATAATCCCATCCCTTTACAAAATAAGGGGCTTTGACCCACCCTAAATCCCCTTTGACTTTTATAACTCTGCACTAATTGTGCTCCACTCCTAAAAATATGGAGACTTTACATGAATTAGACAAAAATTGGACCTAGGTGACCCCTACCCAAAAACTTAAGGTCATGTGTCGAGTAGTTATGCTTGTGCTCGTTTAGTTTTGGGACTCATAGCATACCACTTGTCCATCTTGCATGAGGACTCCACCAAGCCTTCTCTTGTAAGCATATGTGCATACAACAAACTCTTTTTTTGGATATGTAATCTGTAACACTGGTGCATGTGTCAACAACTGCTTAAGTCACTCAAATCTAGCCTCACACTCCTCTATCCATTATAACTTCTTACCTTTCTTTGCAATGCTGTAATGCGATAAGTATTCTGCGAGAAGTTCCTGATGAACCTTCTGTAATAGCTTGCTAGTCCCATGAAAGATCTTGCCTCATCCACACTCTTAGGAGCTACCCACACCATGATGGCACTTATCTTCTCTTGACCTATTGCAATTCCCTCCTTGGACACAAAATGCCCCAAGTAGTGTTAAATATGCTAAAAATGTTGTAACAACTAATTCTGTAACATCCATTAAAATTGAAAATGTTAAAACCACTGTAAAAATTGATGTTATAACTACTGCTACTATTGAAACTACTGAAACAATGAACATTACAACGGATGTTGTAACAATAGATGTTATAACAACATATGTCATAACAACAGATGTTGTAACAATTGAGGGGGTAGAAATTCATTTCATCTTGCTTGTTAAAGCTTGAAAGTGGGAAACCAAAGAGGTGTTTATGGCACCCAACACTAGAAAAACACTTGGGGGATCAAAAAAAAAATTGAGAAGCAAAAACATAGGTAACAACGGATTGAGAAGTAGATGCTATATTAACAACGGATGTTATAACAGTAGATGTTGTAACACCAGATTCCATAACAACTGTCAATGTTAAATCTGTTGAAAATGATGTAACAACTGATGTTGTAACACCCATCACTGTTGAAAATGTTGAAACTGCTATGAAAGTTGATTCTATAAAAACTGCTAGTATTGAAACTACTGAAATAGTGACCATTACAATGGATTTTATAATAATAGATGTTGTAGAAACTAACATTATAACAATAGTTGTCAATGTTAAATTTGTTGAAAATGTTGTAACACCCATTCACAATGCTTCAACTTGGTAGTATCACCACTTTTCAACAATTTCAATAAGTCTTTCATAAAATATGGTGTTGTAGCTATTTTATCATTGTGTCTTTCAAAAAAAATCAAGAAAAAAAAATAATATCTATATATATATATATATATATATATATATATATATATATATATATATATATATATATATTACACAAAATGAAAAGGGAGATATAGGGACTCTTTGGGCCAAGTTTTTGTAATTATTTTGTATAATCCTAACACTATAGGATTAAACTTTATAAAATGGAATGTGATTATGTTAATATTAAGGCTTTTGAGGGTGGGCCGTCCCACATGTACGAATCAAAAGAAGAGTTAAATAGTGCACAAGTTGTGATCGCATCGTCACATTTTTAAATCAAAATGCATCTACAATGGAACCCGATAGCACAAATAGAATGAGAGATACACTGAGGTGCCCCCAGGGAGTTGTTTTGTGAAGTAACCATCAGGGAGATAAACAGTCCAAATCTACCCTGACATCACTCTAAGGAAAATTTCTTATCAAATAGAGAGGCCCTGAGGGTGGAAAGTGGTTTTGATGGAAACCACTGACAGTGAAAAGCGAGTGCGTATAGTCTAGCCAATTTTCACTCCCTCCACATCACCCCTCCCATCTCCATTACCACATCATCCTTATCCATACAGATAATTGCATTTTCCCTCCATATTATGAAATAAATCCCATTTAACACATTATTTATTTGTGCTCATACAAAAATCACTCCTTCTCTCGGTTCAAGTTCTCAGCACCGACTGTTTTCAAAGCCTAGGCAACCACCTTCCTTGTGTTATCCCCTGTTTTGAAATTAAAGGAATAAAAGAGAAATAGAAAATAAAGATTCTTTATTGAGATCTACCACTCATATACCTTTGATGGATATGGAGATAGATATCTTTGATTATGTTTGTTCTTTGGACCTTATCGGAATTCGTCAAAACCTATCCTTCAGTCAGAGAGTTATTATCATGTAATAAAGTTTGGCCTTGGAGCTATTGTCATTCCATAACTTACCCCTTTCTAGAATTCATCACTTGGATTACTTCATTTGTGTATCCTTAATGGAATTTCGTCATGAACTTTATAGGGGAGAATATTTTTCTGGTTTCTTCTCTGTTAATTCGCCAAGATTTGGATTACTCAGAATCTGACAATTACATGACATCCACTGATGATTCAATTATATCTGTATTTCAAACCCTTTTTTTATGAAGACAAAATAAGATGTTTGGCCTTATTTTACTCCCTCGTACTGCTCTCCCTTCAAATTCCGCTGAATTTTCTTTTACCTTGTTCTCTGAAGTTCTATGAGGAAATGCCGGGAATTGATCCCACGATTGTTGTTCATGAAATCAAGACTTACCCGGACGCTAAACCCGTCCGGCAATGTTTGCGTCAGATTCACCCAAGAAAAGTTGCTACTATTAAAGCAGAAGTTGAAAAATTACTCAAAGCAGGTTTCATTTATCCGATCCCGTTAACGGATTGGGTATCGAATATTGTTCCGGTTAACAAAAAGCAAGGGACAATAAGGATATGTATCGATTATAGGGAAATTAATCGAGCCTGTCCAAAGGACAATTACCCAACTCCCTATATCGATCAAATCATTGATGATTGTGCCGGCAGCGAAATATTCTCCTTCATGGATGGTTTTTTCGGATACAATCAAATCAATATTCTACCTACCGATCAACCAAAAACGGCTTTCATTTGTCCATGGGGGACATTTGCTTATTGCAAATTACCTTTTGGGCTCAAAAATGCCAGAGCAAATTTTCTAAGGGCCATGTCTTATGCGTTTCATGACATCAAGCACATTGTGCAGCCCTATCTCGATGATTTTCCTGCTCATTCATTACATCGAGCTGATCATCTCATCCATTTACGAGCAATCTTTATGAGGTGTAGGCATTATCGGATTCGGTTGAATCCACACAAGTATGTTTTCTATATAGAAACGGGTCGATTGCTGGGTTTTGTTTTTTAGAAAGCCGACATTCGCGTCGATCCCTCGAAGGTCGAAGCTATTGTCAAATTGCCTCCTCCTTCGAGTCTTCGCCAACTCCAAAGTTTGCAAGGGAAAGCAAACATTTTATGACGATTCATTCCTAACTACGACGAGGTTACAAAGGGTTTTACCTGGTTGTTGAAACAGAATACTCCATTCTATTGGGATGAGATAGCTCAGAAATCTTTTGATGCACTAAAACACGCGTTGACCCATGCACCGTTATTGCATCCTCCCAACTACAACCAGGATTACTTCTTGTATCTCGCCGCCTCTCATTCCACCATTGGAATGGTCTTAGTTCAGGAAGATGAATTCAGTACTGAACATGTGATATATTACCTCAGTCGATCTTTAAATCCAACTGAGCTAAAATACTCACATGTGGAGAAATTGGCATTGGCAGCTGTTCAAGTTGTCCAACGTTTTCGTCACTACATTTTACTACGTAAAACTATAGTAATTTCTGATTGCAACCCTATGATCTACATTTTGACCAAGCAATTGCTAGGGGGAAAGTACTCTAAATGGATTGTTATCCTGCAGGAGTTCGACTTGGAATTTGAAAAATCTAAGTCTAAGAAATCTTTAGTTTTTGCGGAGTTAATGTGTGACTTCCCGCGTGCTGACACGGAAACTGTGGCGAAAGAGCCCATTGCAGATGAACCCTTGTTTCTAATCATCACTTTAGATCCATGGTATGGGGATATCATCGTTTATCTCCAGACCCAATCCTTTCAGCTGGAAATTTCAAGGTCAGAACGTCGAAAAATACGATTCCAGTCCCAACAATTCAGGATTATTGGAGATACTCTTTATCGCCGTGGGGCGGACTCTGTTTTTCAACGTTGTTTAACTCACGAGGAAGCTGAAAGGGTTCTAAATGACTGTCACTCTGGAGCGTGTGGCGGTCATATGTCTGGGTATGCCACAACCCAAAAGATATTGAGCGCTGGCTACTTCTGGCCGTCTTTGTTTAAAGATTGTATTAACGCAGTCCTAAAATGCCACAACTGCCAAATTTTTGATCGAAAGATGCACGCTCCACCTGCTCCTCTCCACCCTATAATTGTCGTTGGTACTTTTGCCAAATGGGGTATCGATTTTATTACATGTAACCCTCACTTGGCCGGGGGGCATGCGTATATCATCCTTGCGGTAGATTATTTTACCAAGTGGGCCGAGGCAATGCCTACATTTGAGGCAGACGGCAAAACAGCTGCAATTTTCGTGTTCAATCATATAATTGCTAGGTTTGGTGTCCCACAAGCGATTATCACTGATCATGGGCATCATTTTTGAAACGTTATGATGACCGAACTTACAGGCCAACTTGGTTTGCGTCCGATAGTTCAACTCCTTATTATCCACAAGCTAATGGTCTGGTTGAATCCATCAACAAAGTTTTAGTCATCATGATCCGACGAATCATTGGGATTCATCGGTCGAATTGGCATAACATGCTATTTTCAGCACTTTGGGCGTATCGTACCTCAGTAAAAACATCAACAGGGTTCACTCCTTTCCAACTAGTTTATGCTCTGGAAGCTGTGTTACACATTGAATGCGAAATCCCGTCATTGCAAATGGCCATCGAGTTACTTCCAACCACTTCCGAAGAGGAAAAATGTTTGTTATACTTGGCTCAATTAGATGAGAATCGACGTGATGCTGCATTGGCGATCGAGACTCACGCAAAACGTATGAAAGCTCAGTATGATCGAAATATGACCCCTCGGAATTTTTCGGAAGGAGATCTAGTCTTAGTTTACAATCAAGCTAATGATAAATTAGGCGCTGGAAAATTCGTTCCTATGTGGTATGGTCCCTATGTTGTCAAGCGAAAGCTAGCAAAAGGAGCCTTTGAATTGGTAGACTTTGACGGGGACTCTTTGGGTAAACCCAGAAATGGTCTTTACCTGAAGAGGTATTATGCTTAAAGAATGGGTATGGAGATTTTTAGTTAGGATAGTTTTTCTTTCTAGCTGGTGTGTTTTAGTTTAAAAAGTGTGCTTAGCTTAGAGAGTGTTTTTCATCATCATTCCTGCTTATCTTGATTTTACTCTTGGTATTGCAGATGTCGATGCCTCTCCAAACATACATCGGTTTCGATGATGGTGTTTGTCGTAATACATGGAACATTTCTTCCGTAGCTTGGGTTATCTATTCAGCCTCTGACGAGTTGGTATCTATGCATGGGGTAAGCCTCGGTCAAACAACAAACAACGTTGTCGAGTATAGTGCAGTGATTGAGTTATTATCTGAATCTATTTCATTTGGGATTCGGAGTTTGATAGTGAGGTTAGATTCTGAACTCATTGTATTACAACTTAATAGAGTGTATGCCATTAGAAATCCAGCGTTATTGAGATTATTTTTGAGAGTGCGTCTCTTGGAACGTGAATTTGATTATATTGAATATCAGCATATTCCAAGATCTTTAAATACATTAGCATATGCAATTGCTTCTCGAATGTTAAGTAGACATTTGCAATAATCATACATGTAGATTTAAAACCATTCCATAACATGATTTACAAGATAATCTGATAATAGTGATATATATATATATATATATAGGAGTGTGTCAAAAAATACATCGTCCCCGATCATAGGTTGAAAAACACCTTATGATCGGCAAAAATGATAAGTACAAAAAGCAAAAATGTCATATGTGCCCACAATAGGCGATCATCCTATCACTGGTGATGATCTCGATAAGAAACCACTGCCCGAGCCACCTTGCAAAGGAACCTCCTAAAAGGTCCTGGGACCCCAATCACATAGCGCTGAAGTCGATGAGGAATGTCATCTATGCTGGTCTCCGGAATATCTCCTGTCAAGCGCTCTAGATGACTCTCCAACTCAGCCAAAACCTCTGCTGATTCATCCTGTGGGGCTGGCGCGGCTGCAACAGGTTGTTTCCTCTCGTAAGGTCGGAGAGCGACTGGTCGCTGTGGACCCACATCTGCATTTGAAACTTTTACTATCAGTTTTGGGACGATATAAAAAAAAATAAAAATAAAAAATAAATAAATTAATTAATTAATTAATTAATTAAATAGGAAAATGTTGAAAATGATTTTACCTGAGTCATCCCATTGCTCTCTTGGTGGAAGAGCCATGTCTAGGTCACCACGAAAATCTACCCTAGTGTAAGGGAAGTCCTGAATAGAAAAAACCTGGTTTTCCAACCATTGGAAATACTTAGGTTTGAATCGTGTTATGTACCTAGGGGGGATAATATGGGGTACCAAGGGAGGTACCCAAGGTAATAATGTAATAATGTGATGGGCCATAGTAATAAATAAGGTGGTTAACCCATGTCATGTAAGGGACCACAAGTAGTTAATAATAAATGTAATGGGCCCATGGTATTAGTTGATGGTATGAGGGAACCATGGTAATGATACATGGTATTGTATGTATGAGGCCTATATAAAGGCTAGAGACTCCACATGGAGGATATGAAGAGAAGTATTCTTGTATGAACAGGCATATGGCTTGTGGAGTGTTCTCCTTCCTTATGGAGTGAATGTATGGTGTTGCCCTACCATAAGGGTTTTGATAATAAAGAGAATCATTTCTATCTATTTCTATCTTGTTATTTCTATTATCATAATATCTTTGGGTCAGATCTACAACAAGTGGTATCAGAGCACTTTCTTGGGCAAACCGTGGAGAATTTTTTTTTTTTTTTTTTGTGAAATAGATAGAAATGATTCTCTTTATTATCAAAACCCTTATGGTAGGGCAACACCATACATTCACTCCTTAAGGAAGGAGAACACTCCACAAGCCATATGCCTGTTCATACAAGAATACTTATCTTCATATCCTCCATGTGGAGTCTCTAGCCTTTATATAGGCCTCATACATACAATACCATGTATCATTACCATGGTTCCCTCATACCATCAACTAATACCATGGGCCCATTACATTTATTATTAACTACTTGTGGTCCCTTACATGACATGGGTTAACCACCTTATTTATTACTATGGCCCATCACATTATTACATTATTACCTTGGGTACCTCCCTTGGTACCCCATATTATCCCCCCTAGGTACATAACAAATCGAACAACCTTTGTTCCCTCGTCCGGATGACGGGCCATAACTGCAACCCATCGCATCAGTTTGGGCTCTCAAGGAAGCCCAGCTCCAACAGTAAGGTGCTGCGGGATCAACATGGGAACCCTCTCCAGACCAAAGCTCACAACCAAAGCCCCATAACCAAAGGTCTTTAGTTGTCCGTTCTTGGCTCTGGTTAATTGGCCTTTTACATTGGCCAACACAGCATCGCACCAGTTGAAGATGGTGCCTGGAAAGCAGTCAACTGCCATCCGCATCTGGGATCCGGTGGCAACATGTAATGTGACACTCCCGCAAAGTCTGGTGACAGTAAACGTGATCACCATGAGTTCAGGAAGGGATATGGTTTTAATGTCTATCCATTTGTCTCTAGCCTGGTTGTTGCAGAACTCTAGCCGGAGGCTATCGACAGACTGGCCACCTGGCCTAGTCCCGAATAGAGTCAAGTCTTCGCCTCTCTTAGGCAAACCGGTCAAGAAATATATGTCTGCTGGCTCGATTTCAAGCTGGTGGCCACTAATGAAGAAGCACTGGTCCTGTATGCTCCATCTGTCAACCAGCCACTGTAAGAAATCCCCCTGGGCCCTCATGCCAGGTATGGCCCAGAATTTGTACAAGCCACATGCCTTCAATGCATCGATCGAAGGTTGGTGATTCAACGCGGCAAGATCCACGTCCTCATGCTCTCGTTCATGCCAATCTAGCATGATGAACTCTCTGCATCCAATAAAAAGACAAATTAGAATGCTAGAAAGTAATTTGTTTGGGTCAAATTTGAGAATTTTTGGGTTAAAAACCCTTGCTGTGGGGACCGCACCCTCTGTATTAGAGACAGTACGTGGGTCCGCACCTTGCCTACATGGAAGGTGCGGACCCCTGACTTTTTCCCCACTAAGAAAAAGTCGGGGTCCGCGGGCTGCCAGTGTTACGCCTGCGGGCCCCCGCGCGCGGGTTTTTAGCCTAAAAACCCTCCCAAATAATGAAATAAAAGCCTAAAACAAAAAATGAAATGGTTAAAAATGAAGAGTAGGATGATGTGGATTACCTAGAGAAGACGGCGTTCGATTCCGACGGTTGGATTTTCCGTAAACTTCATGGGAAGTTTTCTGAACAAAAGCACTATTTTCTCACCCAAATCTCAAACGATAAAAATGAATTGACGAAAGCCCTTTTTATAAGTTTTTTGAGTAAATAAATTGCAAATTTGTTTATGTTTCACTTTGGAAAGGTAATTTTTGCAGCATTTTTATCCATTTCAAACAGGTATGAGTAATGTTTGCATTTTTGTTCAGGATAACGGATTATTCAGGAAAAATCTATCATTTTCGACGAAAAAACATTTAGAGTCACTTTTAAGCTCTTTTCTGACTCCTAAAACATGAAAATATCGCCGAGTTTTTCTTTTTAAACTCATTAAAATGGAACTAGAAAGACGGTCCTCTTATAGCTCTTTTCTGATCGTAAAAACATGAAAAGATTGTTGGATTTTTGTCGTTTCAAATTCGATATTGGTTATAAAATGACGTGTCGTTCATCGCTTTTTTACTTTTTCGGATTAGGGGCACTAATTGCGAAAATTACTCCTTGGTCGTAAATATCAAGTGGTTCTCTCAAGTATTATTTTATACTTTTTCGGGCTTGGGAGACACAAATTTACGAAAAAGGTCAACCCTAGAGTCTTCTTAAGTTTTTTCAGACTCTCTAAAATTGAAAAACGTCGAGTTTCTCCTATACTGGACTCGTTAAAATTTCACAGTAAAGGACCGGTTCAATTAAAAACAGGAATGAACCACTCCTTCTTAGGGTACGAATTTAAACTAAGTTGGACTCATCCGAAGGATGAGCTTATAATCAAGCAAATGTTATCCTCCTCAAGCTTGTCAAAAATAAAGAGGTACTTGCCAGAAATGGTGGGGGAAAAGAGAGAAAAATGAGCTTGTTTGTCATACTTTGTAACCACTCTTGAACACGACACTTTTATTCACCTGGATTGGGAAATCCTTTGCCTAACAGTTGATCAAACCACATTGAAAGTCTTCAGCCGGTTTCTGGGTATTAACTTTGGGTCAATTGTCGCCAAGCCATCTGTTGTGTCGTTATGTGTTCAAGAGGTCACTGCCAATAAGCCATTCATCTGCAAAATATCTATCATCCATCTTGACCATCCCTGAGTCAGTCCTTGCAACTAAATTTCTTCAACTTGATCTATGGTTTTGTGTTGTGGGCTTGCCTGCGACGGATCTCTTTCTATCAACTTCAGCTCATTATCTAGAAAGATGATCTAGAAATCGTCAGTACCTTGAGATCTGCATGCCTCATTGGCAGGTTTCTCGCCTTTGACGACAGGTCGCATCATTGACCTTCGATCAAAGGATTCCGTGACATGTTCGACATCAACACATCTATTCACATCTCATGGATTGTACTGGGTACTTTGAGAGCCATTAACATCACTGGTGGTTTCTCTCACACTTGTTAACAGTTTACATCATTGACTGGTAATCAAGTGGTTTCTACCATGTTTGACATCAACACATTCATTCGCATGGATAGAATCGTATTGTTTCGGGAAGTAGAAATGAAGACCCTGGATCTAGTTTCCACAATCCAGGCTACGAGGAATTTTGTATGCATTATATGATGGACTATTCATAAACAGATGGCTGCGTCCATACTATTGCCACATGAGTCTATAGTTGTGATGTATTACAAGATCACTCCTGTATCAAAGCAGTAGTTAGTTTTCTAAGTCAGTTTTGATCTGAGTATGGGAATGCCTACCTCAGCGATGATATGATCTCATATATATATCTTGCATTGAATGTTTTTACAGGTTCCGACCGGGCTCTCCACAAGATGATTCTCGAAATGATAAAGTACTTCACTCTTCCTAAATGATAAATGAAATCCTCATCTACTACAGACTTCGCACTTTAGGGGGCAATCTGTTACACAAAAATATCGTCACCATGATTATTTGCAGTCAGTATGGGTCTATCATCACTTGTACTGTCCTCCTAAGCAAGTCTCAGACCTCAGCTCTTTAAGTCAAGCTTTGAAAATGAGAGAAAGACATTGAAAATCAACAAAGCTCTGGTTCCGCACTTTCTCTCACTGTTTCCTGCGGTCCTGCACCTCCTGTTTACAAAAATTGCGGACCTGCCCGCTCTGTCCCTAAAGGAGTGGGTGCGGACCCCTGTGAAAGTCAAAAAGGTGCAAGTTTATTCTTAAAAACTCACTTTGGGTTAATTCTAGATGATTCTAGAAGGAATTTTGACGTGGATTGGCTGCTCTTAGGTGGTTCATGCATCCCAAAAGAGAAGGAGCTAATCCCTTGATGAGAGGAGCTATCCCTTTGAAGGAGGGCTTTATCCCTTTGAAGGAGGACCTAGTAACTTCCCTCCATTGCACTATAAATTAAGGCATTGGGCTGGTTGCTAGGGAGGTTAGAAGCTGAACATTTTTTAGGGTAAATGCTGGTGGAATTGAGACTTCCTAGTTGAGCTTGAGAGGAGAGATCACATACCTTTTTGGCTTCATTGGGAAGAGAGTGAAACTTGTCAAAGTAGAGGAGACTTCTTCCTGGACCCTGGGAGGAGCTTGTACAGCGTCAAGGCACAGGTTGTAAAGTTCTTCTTTGATTTGAATTAATACAATCAGATTCATTTTTATCAACAAATTGTCTCATGTCATTTGTTTCATGAATTCCTTGACTTTCATGTTAAATATGTTTTATAATATTGGCTTTTCAGGTGCTATTTAATTTGTTTGCTTGTTTGTTTTTGCATATTCGCGACAAGGGAGCTCACTTGGATCAAAGGAGCGAGGCTTCCACAAACTTGCATTGGACCCAAGGTAGGCCTAAAACACCTGTTTTCCTTTGTTTATAAATGCATATTTAGAGAAAGATAGTTTGTGATTGGCTTGCTTGTCACTAGGTCTTCTTTAGATTCTAGGAAGGTCTATCTTGTCCGCAAGATCGACTCATTCCGTGTGACAATACCTGAAAACTTTTCTCTTTGAATTTGAAGTATTATGTAGATATTATGATTATTTACTTGATGCTCAAAAGTTGAAATTATTTTCAGCCACACATAATGATGGAGCTCTTAAATGGTTTATGGGTCTAGGTACTAACTCGACAAGATCATGGGATGAAATGAGAAGATTGTTTTTATAAAAATATAAAGACTATTTTATACATCATGATATTAAAGAAGAAATATTCAAAAAGACTCAAAAAGAATATGAGAGTCTTGAGGACTTGGTATAGAGATTTGCATATAATGTTAAGAGAGCAAAATTGCATAACCTAGGATTTGACATGTTGAAATTTTTCTTACTTAGAGCTATAAGGGATGAGTGGATTGATCTCATTAACCTAATGGTTAAGGGAGATGTGTCTCAACTATCATTTGAAGAAATTTGTGAGTTGTGCAAACACATATCAAGAAGAAAAACAAAGTATGGAAAAATTCCTAGGGATCCAACCATTGCACAAGTAAATTTGCATCAGGATCGATTAGTCAAGATAAACTTGGAAATTTGCTTGATGATTTTACAATTGACATTCTTGGTAATCCTAGTGAACATATTGATATGTTAAGAATTCAAAACAAGAAAAAAATAGGGAATGTTGCATTGTCTATATTATGCCCTATATGTAGAAAGAAACACGCATTAAGAGAAGGTCCACTTGAAAATATTGAAATTTTTGTTATTGGTGAAGAATCACTTGCTACAAAGATTCTCCATCACTATCTAGGTTGAAATTTGTTTACCAAGAAGATAGTGGAGCAAGTCAAATGGTAGAAGACTTTGCTTTGTTGCTCCTAAAAGGGCTTGGAAACTTCACTAACTAGGTATGATGCAAGATCCTAATTCAGAATTTTAATCTTATACACAACAACCTCAAAATATTTGGAACACAACCTACCCTGGAAAACCTAGACACCCCAACCTCAAAGCCCATCCTGTTCATAGGGTTGGCAAGGATCCTACGGTATAAATCTATAATACCCTCAATCCTTCCCTCAATACCCTCAATATCAATCTCAAGATTACTCCCCACCGCCACAACCTTCACAACCTTAATTTTACCCATAGTTTACTACAAGTAAACCTCTTCCATTACCACCCACTCAATTATCTCAAAAGGCCAAATAAATTACCTGCATAGTTTCTCTCAAACACCAATAATAAAGTACCTCAGCAACCCACTTATGGTGCTGTTTATGGTGTTGGACCCACCAACATGTCAGGGGATCTCCCTGGTAAGAAGACCCAATTAGACCTTAGACCATTTGGTGTAGGAGTCCCAACAAGAGGTCGTATGGTAATGCCTTGATTGCAATTTCACACATAGGCAAGTAAGATAACTCTATTGGTAGCAAGGATGTGACAGCTGCAGGGAGCTAAGGAAGGTGCATGAGAGGTTCTAACAGACAAGGGTTGAGATGAGTGCACCCCTTGGAAACCTGTGATAGCATGCAGTTAAGAAGGGAACACACGAGAAAAGATACATCACAACATGAAAGGAAAGCTAGCAAGCAATCCAAAGTGATGGTTAAACCAACATCACATTTCAGAAAGATTCATATATACATACATATATAGCTATACATGCATGCGTAAGCAAACCAATACATGTGTTATTTAGAGTAAACTAGATAGAATACAATACAATACAACATATGCATGAAACGTGCTAGCTCTTGTTATATTAATAAGTGTAAGTTATAGTCATACAATACATCCATGTCCAACCACTAGTTCCAGTAGCAGAACATTACAGCCACAACCGCCTACTCCTCCAAAGAGATGTACTAGCTCTACAAAGTGGAGAAGCCAAGGCTCATTACAATACTATCCAAGCTCTCTCCAAGATAGTCTTATCGAAAGCTTCGCTGACTAAAAAGCCTTTACAATGAGTTATGAGGTTTTATTTATAGCAAAGGGTGGGGTGACCCTTGACATTCCCCTTTGTGACAGTTCATCTACCCTCATTACTCTTCATCTACTCTATGATTGTTACATCCAACTATCGACGCTTGAACTTCCACTTGATAAGACATTACATTATAATGCACATGTGCTCATGTGAGACAAAATGGCTTCAACAAGCTATGTAAGTCATCACTGACACTCAGTCTGTTGTGGTGAGACCAACTCTTTGACATGCTTGTGATGGTGAAGGTGATGAGTTGATGCCAAGCTTGGTCGTCCATGATGGTGTGCACGCACTCCATGGTGACATCTTGTTGAAGCGAACTCTTGCCTCCATTGCATCCGGGGGCATTGGTATGGCTCCTCTATCCAACTCGTCTGTTAGAATGCGCATGGCCTTCTTGGGTGCGGACGAACCGGAAACACATTGATGCATAGTGTCCATGTTGATCTTCCAGTGTGTGCTGGTGGTCATGTGCATCAATTGTCAACTACATGTTTAGCTCTAGTTGGACTTGCTTCTTGTCTTCACCTCGGTGGGTGTGCTGAATCGGTGGGATCGCATGTGTGCACATAATGAAATGAATGTTGATGTATTCCCTTGCATGCGATCAATAACACTTCTCACCATGTCTTCTCTGTGCCAGCTACTAGGATGGAGCTTTAACTTGTACGAGCACAGTTTCATCCGTGAGTGCACGTTGCACCTGTCGTTGTACCTGTTCTTGCTGCAACTCGTTCTCTTATATATGTAGCTCCTGTTCTTCAGTTTCTTCATGAGCACATGCAACTCCTTCTCTGTTTTTTTCTCTACCTTCACGTGATCTTAATGTCATGTCGTCACCTCATAGCTAGAGTCTCCAAAGTTGCTTTCACCAAAAGTGGATCTGCTTGAGCTTGCAACTTTGTTATGCCTCTGTGTTGTCAACAACATTCCTCTTGCATTTTTTGCATCTGGTATGCTGCCTTCAGTTTTTGTTCATGACGTTGCTCATTGTGATGTTGCTGCCATCGTATCTTGATGCATTTGTGGGTAGGCAAGTCCATAGACACTTGATTGACTACATCCCCAAGTGTGATCTGAATGGTGTATTTCACTCTTCTCTCTTGGAAATCATTGTACCTATACACTCATGGCAAGCAATCTGTCAGTTGAAAACCAAAATGAACTTGAGAACTGACTTGCAACATACCTGTGTGACTGATCATGAAGGTTGCACAATTTCCACTGGGAATTCGGGAGACTGACAACCAAGACTATGCAAGGCATAGTTTGAGCTGTTGGGAAGCTGACTAACTGCTAGAACTGCGCAATGCACATTCTAGTATGGCTGCTGACTACTGGAATTTTGTAATGTGCAATCTCAGTTGGAAATGGTTGCAGCCTCAGTGACTGCATTGCACAATTTTCTGGGCCAACAGTCACTGTCCCTCAGAATTGCGCAATGTAAGACCTTCGGATAGTCACTGGGCAGAAATGCGCATTTCCTGAGAGGAAGACAGAGCTTTACCTCTCAGGATTGCACAATGTTGTCTTGGTGAGGCAGAGTCTAGGCCAAGGCTACCTAGATTCACTGACGGACAACTGAAAGTGAATGTGAATGTGAATGCATGGTGATACTGAGTGTAAGCATAAGTGAATGATCGTGCATGAAGATGGTGAATGACATATTCAAAAAATGGAACAACATGCATGTGGGTGAGGATAGTCACCGAATCAGCAACCGTTCATGAAAAATAGTTTCATGCATGCGATGGCAGTGAGATGTTAATGAAAACTAAAATGGTGCTAGTACAATCTAGTATGCATCAAAAAAACAGCAAGCACTCACTGAAATCAAGTAGATAACAGTCATACGAAGCGAGGCACGAAAAGTGCCAGAAATGCAACATAAGACATTGAAAGCGAGCTTTCCCCAAAACAACTAAGTTGAATGTTTCAGTGGCTCCTAGATGCAATGTGGGATGTTAGAGCTACAAGGTTGATGTTAGGAATGAGCTCTGTAGTGTCTAGTTCATGAGTTTCAATAAAATCGAAGATGTGATGCGCATGCCACAAATATAGGAAGAGTGACACTTGGTGGGAGGTTTCTGAGATAATCCTTGCATGCAACCTGCAGCTGCTAAAAGTACATCCCTAAATCAAGGGATTCCTTTGCATGCTACCTTGGAAGAAGCATCCCATGCATGCAAATTGGTTTTTCTCAGCCCCGAAGGGAACCAGTCAACTCAACTGCACATGCAAGAGGCTTCTCAACTACTAGGAAAAAATGTGCATTTTTGGAAGGGACCTACACTGGCTTCCCAAGGGATTTTCCCAATTTTTGGGCAGAGCAACTAGCTGTTGCCCAAGATTGTGTAATTCCTGGGCTAAGCAGCCCTGTTGGGAGAAATTGTGTAATTTTTTGAATGAAGCCTGACTGGCAGAATTGCACAATTTTGGAGCCCGGCAAGCTGCCAAACTAAATTGCACGATTTCTGGAGGGAAGGTTGGTTGCCCTCCATAATTGCACAAATTCTTGAGGGAGTTGCTCAACCTGCAACTAGACCAAGTCTAAACAAACAACCTGTGAGGGGGATGCATTAAGCTCTAATAGACAGGTTGTCTTTCTGCAAGAAAAACACTGAATCTTGTTTACTTGATGAAGCAAGACATGCTACTGTGAAAGGTTGGTAGGGAGGCTCAAAATGAAGCTAAGGAAAAATTTTGGAGGGTGGTTGTAGCCGCTACAACACTTGGTGACACACTAGTAGAACTCCAACTCTTTGAATGGACCTTTTTCATGAAAACAAAGTCTAACACCTCTGGAAGTATTGTTCAGTTCTCAGTTCGTCTTGGTTCCCACTCTTGCTTGATTGTAAGATGTAGCATCTGCCAAGCCCTTGGTCGATTGACACACATTCCAAGCCAAGTCAATGCAGTTGTTTTGATTGGGGTTGAGGGGTATACTGATGCACAAGTAGTATAGTCATCAGAGTCTTAGTTTCATCTCTAGTGTTGATCCGCTACCAGTAGGCCTGGACAATACCTTGGTGGAGTCACATAGGAACACAAGCATGGCTCCATTGCTAGCGAGCGTAGTCAGTACCCCAGAGAAGTTACTTGCATCTCCTCTCTGCGTAGGAAGCCTTTCTTTTCTTTCACCTTATTCATTTTCATTTTTTCCAAACTTTTTTCACTTTTTCATTTTTTTCATTTTTCATCTTCGTAATTGTGCATAGCACTTATTCATTTCAGAGGCGAAAGAGGGATCCAAACTTATTGAGAGTAGAAGAGGTTGTTCTGTAGAGAAGTAGTTTATTATACCTCTGGCATGCCTGTTAAGGTTTTCCCCCTCACCTTACTCTACTTGACTGAGCTGACAAGGGTTAACCGAAAAATAACCGACTAGAGTAGGTGATACTAGTTAGCGCATAAGCGTTGTATTTTCACGAAGGTTCACTTCAAACAATACGTATTTTCCATTCATGTATCATGGACTAAGAGTAACAATTTCTTCATACAAAGGCAGGATGACAGATAACTAAGTAGTGATAGTTGTACAAGGCCTCTTGTACTTCACCCAACTTGTTGCAAGAATCATACATGGTTTCATGCGAAACTAACCTACGAACGACAAAGAAAACAAACAAACAACAAAGCAAAGAAAGAGCAGAAGCAAAAGCGAAAAAAAAAGCTAGTAAGCAAACAATCAAGCAGACAAACAAACCAAAAAAGAAAGGTGGCAAACAAGCATGCAATAAAATAGACTAAAATCAAACACTACTCCTACTCCTTAGCTAACGGTGCATAGGCCACCTCATTTGAAGTGATACTTCAAATGTAGCCATCGGTGCATTGGTTGACCAATGTTGGTTAAGGCATGGTTTGCGAACAAGACTGTTGTGTGAACCAGCAAACAAGAAAGATGTAATAGTGAAGACAAACACACTCTGATTTTAAAAGCGTCCATAGAACAAAAATGAGTGAAAGTGCATGACATGCACTCTGTGGAATTGCCATGGTGCTGCGCTACACTGCATGCAGATGTTGAGTGTATGCATTTTCTTGACTATGACAAGCAAGCAAACGTGAGAGAGGTAGACCACTTACATTGTGCATGTGTGCTTGCTATGTAAGATTCCTCCAATGTATGAGCGATGGGATCGTGTAGTTCGAGTGGCGTAAGAGAAATATTGGTGTTTGGTTGACCTTCAATGCAAAGTAGAGAGCGATGAGGAGCCTTGAGTGTTTCAAAAATTTCCTAACTGGAAGTGAAACCAACCTTAGGATAGCGAGGGCCTAACATAACCATCAGCTCGCACTGAAGTGCCTCGACACCCTGTGGGGTTTCAAATTCGTTGATAGATAGATCATCATAGACCAGTGTCTTGGACAAATTAACAACAGCTGAATCAACGTCATGATCAGATGAGGAAGTAGACAGATCACGACAACCAAGATCACAAAATTCAGGATGTTTGTCGGCATCCTCATGATTTGATGAATCAGGTGGAGGGGTAGATGAGAAGCAAAGATGTTCACCCTCTGTGTTTTCAGAAATGACAGATGACAAATTGGACAGATTTTCAGAGGAAGATGCGTCCTCTCCACAATGTAATGATAGACTGACATCCGACGTGCCCTGTGAATCATCGGAAGTAGAAACAATCGGAAATGAGTTTTCACAGGGGAAATCTGCAATGGCAGAATCACAAGGGATGTTAGGATAAAGCAGATGAGGCACAGCTGGAAGGGAGTCATCCTTCACCACGGGTTCTTGTTTAGATTCCCGCACACACTCATCATGAATGATGGCACAGGTTAGCTACATAACACCAACTCCTTCGACAAACTGATCCTCGTTCACAGTAGGTGAGGAGTCTGGAATGGGAGAACACAAGACAGTACAATCCGGAGGATCAACAAAACCTAGGGACGAAGGTTGAGGGAATGAATCCATGTGACTACTAACAGGCTTGCAAGCCAAATCTGCACAGATATCAAGAGTAGGTGGGGTGAGAGGATGTGACTTTTCAACAGAGGTGTGTGCATGTTCTCCCACATCACTCTACGGTGTGGAGCTGTTTGATAAGGTGAAGGCGGACAGTCACTTGTGATAGCAACTGTGCCTACCTTTGATTGCACAACTCCATCACCGAAGTGTGCTGAGCAAGGTTCAGATATGTGAAGATGATACTCAAATCTTCCATTTATAAATTCCCAATCAATATCATCTTTTGGGAATCGATATGCAAGATTACAGCGTGTGTAAAAATGTTCAACGGATTCATCGGGTGCTTTTCGTAATTCTGTAATTTCTTTGTTGAGTACTTTATAATTAAAGTGATTAAAAGCATGGTCTATCTTTGTGACCAAATGAGCAAGAGAATGAATAGATTTTTCGGGCAGTGTGGCACACTAGTGCATTGGGTGCCCTCAAAGCATGTAGACACACAACACGCAGCTCATGTATTCTTCAAAGAATCCATGTCTTTCGCATGAGCCTTCAACACCGACCGCATGCCTAACTAAGGCTACGTGGCCTCCACCATCATATGTTTTATGAGACAAGTTATCCGAGAGATTTTCCGAGATGATGAAATCGTTTCCATAAGACATACACTCCAGAAGAGAATCTCGATAGTTATTCATGATAGAAATGTATAGATTCAAAACAGATGTGAGGACTTAGCTTGTCATCTGGCCCTCCTTCTAGCGCCAAAATGTTGATGGTGCTGGACCTGCCAACATGTCAGTGGATCTCCCCGGTAAGAATTCCCAATTAGACCTCAGACCGTTTAGTGTAGGAGTCCCAGCAGTGGGTCGTATGGTAATGACTTGACCGTGATTTCTCACATACGCAAGTAAGATAACTATGTTGGTGGTAAGGTTGTGATAGCTACAGTGAGCCAAGTAAGGTGCATGAGAGGTTCTAACACATGGGGATTGAGATGAGTGCGCCCCTTGGAAACCTGTGATAGCACACAGTTAGGAAGGGAACACACGAGCAAAGATACATCACAACATGTAAGGCAAGTTAGCAAGCAATCCAAAGTGATGGTTAAACCAACACCACATCTTAGAAAGATTCATACATACATACACAACTAGCTATACATGCATGCGTAAGCAAACCAACACATATATCATTTAGAGTAAACCAGATAGCATAGAATACAATACAACATATGAATGAAACGTGATGGCTCTTGTTATATTAAGAAGTGTAAGTTCCAGTCATACAATACATCCATGTCCAACCACTAGTTTCGATAGCAGAATGTTATAGCCACAACCGCCTGCTCCTCCAAAGAGATGTACTAGCTCTACACAGTGGAGAAGCCAAGTCTCATTACAATACTGTCCAAGCTCTATCCAAGGTAGTCTTATCGAAAGCTTGGCTGACCAAAAAGCCTTTACAATGATTTATGAGGTTCTATTTATAGCAAAGGGTGGGGTGACCCTTGACATTCCCCTTTGTGACAATTCATCTATCCTCATGACTCTTAATCTACTCTATGACTGTTACATCCAACTATCAACACTTGAACTTCTACTTGACAAGATGTTACATTACAATACACGTGCTCATGTGAGACAAAATGGCTTGAGAAAGCTATGCAAGACATCACTAACACTCAATCCATTGTGGTGAGACCAACTCTTTGACATGCTTGTGATGGTGAAGGTGATGTGTTGATGCCAAGCTTGGTCATTTGTGATGGTGTGCATGCTCTCCATGTTGACATCTTGTTGAAGCGAGCTCTTGCCTTCGTTGCATTTGGGTGCATTGGTATGGCTCCTCCATCCAACTCGTCTGTTAGCATGTGCATGGTCTTCTTGGGTGCGAACGCACCGGAAACACACTGATGCATAGTGTCCATGTTGAACTTCTAGTGTGTGCTGGTGGTCATGCACATCAATTGTCAATTACATGTTCAACTCTAGTTGGACTTGCTTCTTATCTCTGCCTCGGTGAGTGTGCCAAATGGGTGGGATCGCATGCGTGTGCACAATGACATGCATGTTGTTGTATTCCCTTGCATGCGATCAACAACACTGCTCACCATGTCTACTCCATGCCAGCTACTAGGATGGATCTTTAACTTTTACGGGTGCAGTTTCATCCGTGAGTGCATGTTGCGCCTGTCGCTATACTTGCTCTTGCTACAACTCATTCTCTTGTCTATGCAACTCATGTTCTTCCTTGAGTTGTTGCTTGAGCACATGCAACTCTTTCTCTATTCCGTTCCCTTCCTTCGCATGATCTTCATGTCGCGACATCACCTCATAGCCAGAGTCTCCAAAGTTTCTTTCACCACAAGTGGATCTGCTTGAGCTTGAAACTTTGTTCCGCCTCTATGTTGTCAACAACCTTCCTCTTTCATCCATTGCATCTGGTATGATGCCTTCAGCTGGTGTTCATGATGTTGCTCTTATGATTCCTTGTCTACGAACAACTTGATCTCTTCATGGGCAGGCAAGTCCATAGACACTTAATCCACTGCATCCCCAAGTGTGCTCTAAATGGTGTCTTCGACTCTGCTCTCTTGGAAACCATTGTACTTGTATTGCTTAGAGGCAGATGAACACCTACGATACCTAGAGACATGGAAACACTCATGGAAAGCAATCCGTCAGTCGAAAACCAAATTGAACTTAAAAACTGACTTGCAACATACTTGTGTGACTGATCATGAAGGTTGCGCAATTTCCACCGAGAGGTCAGGAGACTAATTGCCAAGACTGCGCAAGCCACAGTCTGGGCTACTGGGAGGTTGATTGGCTACTGGAACTGTGTAATTCACAGTCCAGTCTGGCTGCTGACTAATATAATTGTGCAATGCACAATCTCAATTGGAAATGGTTGCAGGTTGAGTGACTGCATTGCACAATTTTTTGGGCTAGCAGTCACTATCCCTCATAATTCGCAATGCAAGACTGGAGAATAGTCACTGGGAAGAAATGCACATTTCCTGAGAGGAAGATAGAGCATTCCCTCTCAGGATTGCATAATGTTGTATTGGTGAGGCAAATTCCGAGCCAAGGCTGCCCAGACTCGCCGATCGGCAACTGAAAGTGAATGTGAATGCAAATGCACGATGATACTGAGTGTAAGAATAAGTGAATGATCATGCATGCAAATAGTGAATGACATATTCAGAAAATAGAACGAGCATATCGATGAGGCGAGTCGTTGAATTAGTGACCATTCGTGAAAAATAATTTCATGCATGCAAAAATAGTGAGATGTTAACAAAAATTGAAATGGTGCTAGTACATGCTAGTATGCATCAAAACGACAACAAGCGCTCACTGAAATCAAGCAAACAACATTCATACGAAGAGAAACACAAAAAGTGCCAGAAATGCAACACAAGACATTGAAAGCGAGCTTTCCCCAAAATAGTTGAGTTGAATGTGCCGATGGCTCCTAGATGGGATGTCGGATCTTAGAGCTGTAGGTTGATGTTAGGAATGAGGTCTATAGTGTCCAGTTCATGAATTTCGATAAAATCAAAGATGTGACATTCATGCCACAAATTTAGGAAGAGCGACACTTGGTGGGAGGTTTCTGAGATGATCCTTGCATGCAACCTCTAGCTGCTAAAAGAAGATCCTTGAATCAAGGGATTCCTTTGCATGCTGCCTTGGGAGAAGCATCCCATGCATGCAAATCGGTTTTGCTCTGTCCCAGAGGGAATCGGTCAACTCTACTGCACATGCAAGAGGCTGCTCAACTACTGGGAGAAAATTCACATTTCTGGAAGGGAGATGGGCTGGCTGCCCAGGAGATTTGCACAATTTCTGGGTAGAGCAGCTGACTGCTACCTAAAATTACGCAATTCCTGGGCTGAGCAGCCCTGCTGGGAGGAATTGTGAAATTTTCTGGATGAAGCCTAACTGGCAAAATTTCGCAATTCTGGAGCCCATCAGGCCGCCAGACTGAATTATGCAATTTCTTGAGGGAAGGCTAGTTGCCCTCCAGAATTGAACAATTTCTTGAGGGAGATGGTCAACCTACAGCTGGACCAAGTCCGGACAAACATCCTGTGAGGGGGATGCATCAAGCTTTGATAGACAGGTTGCCTTTCTGCAAGAAAAACACTGAAGCTCGTGTACTTGACGAAGCAAGACATGCTGTTGTGAAAGGTTGGCAGGGAGGCTCCAAAACGAAGCTAAGGAAAATTTTTTGAGGGTGGTTGTAGTTGCTACAACAGGTGTTGAAGTACAAAATTTCCAAACTTAGATAATAGCTCCCCTAGATTTGAATGATTTCCATCTTAGATTTGGGAGATTTTTACAAAAGAAAAAATATCTTGTTGTCATTAAAGAACGTAAAGAGGATGAAACTCTTGAAAAGGAGGAGACTCCTCAAAAGGAAGAAATAACTAAACAAATAAATGACAATGAAATAAGACCAATTCCTACTACTCCTCTAGCTGAGAAATCCTCTATATCCTTACAAAACCTGTCTTTCTTGGGGATATTACAAATAGATAAAGGTGTAGAGAAACATTCTTTTTTCCTAATTATGACATGCTATATGAGTTAAAGAATGTTTTCATTAAAATCCCTTTAGTTCAAATAATAAAGGATATTCCAACTCTAGCAAAAAAATAAAGGAGTTGTGTATCAAAAAACCTAGCAGAGAAACAAATGAAATACAAAAAGTGCAACTCATTGGAAAAATTATAGAACTTATGATGGGAAAAACTACAATTGAAAAATACTTAGCCCTAGGGAAATCCAAATCAGTAATGTTGAAATCTCAAACACATTAATCGATTTAGGTGCAGAAATAAATGTCACTACAATAGCCCCAAGGGTTAGCTCAATTGGTCGAGTCCCTGTTGTTAAGTACCTCGCCGATCAAGAGGTCACAAGGTCAATTCTCCTTGATGCCCTTTGGGTTAGGCACTGCTAGTCTAGCCGACAGGCTTTAAAAGATTCCCTTCAGAGTTGATCTGCCCAGATTTTTACAAGGGAAAAAAAATGTCATGACAAAAAGTATTATGGATGAATTAAAATTGATCAATCTTCAATATACTCCTACTACATTATAGTTAGCTAATAGGTCTTCTATTAAGCCAAAGGATATATTAGAATATGTACTTGCATCCCTAAATTCACGGGAGTATCCAGTTAGTTTCATGATATTAAATCCAAAGACCAATCTAGGAGGTCATCCATTGATACTAGGTTTAAGGCCTCCTCCCACATTCACCTGCTTTCATAAGCTCTCAAAGGTAAACATGAGCTGAGAGTTACTATTACATGACCCAACCTTAAAATTCTAGTTCTGGAAGTGGGGCCTACAAATCAGAAGCAAATTCACATCCCTTAGAGACTATAGGTCACTCAAGAGCCTACCAACCACCACAGGTGATCAATCCCTCAGCTAGAACTCTTTTTCACTATGTTTATTCCCCAACCACACCCATAACACTGCATGCATGTGGTTGGGAGGCTATAACCGCACCCATAAGCTTGTCTTCATGCTGTTATGACCAAAATCCCATGTTTTGTGCATGTGGTCACAAGATTTATTCCACTTTTTCATGATAGCCTCAAGACCACTACCCAAAACTACCCATAACTTTCTAGAATCATGACAATGATGACAAAAATTCTAAATAATAAAATCCTGAGAAAGATCTTTACCAATACATTCCTAATGTAAGATGGACATTTCATCAAACATATAAGCTACAGGTCATGAATGCATATTTAATCATAAACTTTTGAACTTCATCTAAGAATCACCAAGAAGGCTCAATGCCCTCTCAAGTTAGTTGCAACAACACTTGTTAGTCCATGCATTCATCAACCATCCAATAACTTATCAAATCATGAATAAGAACCATAGCTAGAGCACGTAATAGAACCATGCATATAACCAGAATAGAAACCATGACAAATCATCCATAAGATCACCATAATAACCAGTACAAGTTCTCATAGATCACAATAGGTAAATAACTCATATTAACATATGAAAATTCCAACCAAGTTAGGGACTCCACGTAGCACCTAGCCATAGATTGGGTTGAACCAAATATCTCTTTTAGCCAATCACCCCCACACCATATTCCAAGCATGAATGTGGGATAATAAGGGTTAAACCAGAATAGAACCAATCAGGGCTTCCAGAGGCCAAACCACCTCAACCCTCAACCATAGTGATATCACCTAACCGGTTAGGAAATCACTAACATCAGCTAGATTGATCTCTATCCAGGCTGTCTAGGGCTCTAAGGATTCCATATCAACCCACAGCCTCTAGGGACCCTAGTTGCTACAGGGATCCAAAGAACTACCATCTCAACCCACAGCCTCTAGGGACCCAAGTTTTTCTATGGCTTCAGAGATCCTATCGTAACCCAAATCCATAGGGAACCTAAGAACCAATTAGAAAATAAAAAAGGGGAACCCACTACACCATGTTTATCCAAGAAATGGAAGGGCAAGGTTGAAACCACTATCAATCCAAGAAAATATACATGCTAATAACAGCACATAACCAAAAAACCACATGCATATACCATGCATCCAAATACCAGCAAGGAAAATAGCACATGTAACCTATTACGTACAAAGTATCCTTGTTGCAACTATTGATCCAACATTCTTTTCTTCTACCCATCAATTCATTGCTTGTCCTTTTCTTTCTTTATCTAATCCAAGTGAATTTTGGAATGCTCCAAGAATGCTCTAAGCATGCAAGAGTATGAGAGAATGAACAAGAGCTAAACTCAAAAGTGTAAAAAATATAGCAACTTATTCTTTGATGCCTTTTTATCATTAATGTCTATTTTTTCTTCATTTTCCTTCATTTTTCCTCTAATTTCCCTTGCATGCAAATTTGTGTCTCTTCAATTTTTTTTCTCTTATTTTTCTTTATTTTCATAATTAAATGCCATGTATTACCTCTTTTCCTTTTCCAATTTCCATATCCATTACTAAACCACAAGTGATGCCCACTATTCAGCTTGGAATATGTGTCCCATGACCTTGGTCTTATTTATTTACATGGAAAATCAACCAAGGGCTATTACAAACCCCTCCCCCTTGGGGGAACATAGTCCTCGATGTTTAATGACGCTTTTAACCAGCAAAATATATTTCCCACGGAGATTTATAACACAACTCGATGAAACATTTACAACATACCAAACTTCTAAAATGTCATGATCATCATACTGCTTATTGGAACTTTATAACATAGCTCATTACTGTATTTACAACACATACACACACACACGCATATAAAACAAAAACACATGTATCAAACACACATGTTCAACCAACAAATAAGGAGGGATACAAAGCCCGCACTTGATCAACCATCTCCCATATAGCTTCATCAGGCCCAAAGTGCTTCCACTACACTTTAACTTGCTCAATTGCTCGGTTCTGAAGCATGAGTTGTTTCCGCTAAAAAATGCACTACGGTTCTAGCTAGAACTCTCCCTCTAGTTCCACCTATAATATAGACCAATAAATCACATGATAAACATCCTATACATATCTCTTAAGCAATGAAACATGTAAAACATCACAGACTTTCACTTTCGATGGCAGTTCAAGTCGATAGGCCACTGGTCCAATCCTCTCAAGGATCTCAAAAGGCCCACAATACCGAGGTTTCATCTTGGAACATTACCGAATCCTCAGGGAGCTCCTCTTGGGCTCGATGCGCAATTACACATGCTCCCCAATATGAAGCTCCTTAAATGATCTTTGTGTATTTGCATAACTCTTATGCCTATCCGATGTTTCCTTTAAATTCCTCTTAATAGCCTGCATCTCCTGCTCCATATTAGCCAACATATTTTCTCCAATCAACACTTTTTTCACTGTATCACTCCATCTAATAGGAGTATTACAACTCTGCCCATAAAGAGCCTCAAATGGACTCATCCTCAAGGATTACTAATACCCATTACTATTATGCAAACTCTACTAGTGGAAGATAATCCTCCCACCTCCTTTGCTAATGCATGATATACATCCTCAACATATCCTCAAGAATCTTGTTAACCCTCTTTATTTTTCCATATTTATGTGAATGATAAGTTGTGATAAAATATTAATCTATCCCCAAGCCTACAAACAACTCCTTCCAAAAGCTGGAAGTGAAATTTGGATCTCTTTCTGAGATGATCTTCTTAGGAACACCATGCAACCTCATTATCTCCCTGATGAAGATCTGAGCTACCTCAATACATGAATTAGTAGACTTCACTGCAATGAAGTGAGCTACCTTTCTCAACCTATCAACCACAACCATGATGGAATCATGTTGCTTCGATTTCCTTGACAAACTTGTAATGAAGTCCATGGAAATGACCTCCCATTTCCATTTTAGAATGGGAATAGGCTTCAACAAACCAGTTGGGTGTCACACTCAACTTTCACCTGTTGACAATCCAAACATCTTGCAATAAACTCAACTACCTCTTTATTCAATTTTGGCCAATGATAGAACTTCTTAGCAGCTATCAAAGTCTCCTAGTATCCCAAGTGACCTAAATATGGCTTGAAATGAAACTCTCTCAAGATAAGCTTCTTGAGCTCACTGTTATCTAGCACATAAATCCTATTCCTGAATATCAACAATCCATCTATTTTGAGGTGATACTCTTCATCCTTATCACCTTCACTATGTTGTTGCAATCTCTACTTTATTTTTTGATACCTCTCATCATGCTACCCTTCATGTAAGATCTACTCCTGTAAATATGTCCCATCTGAACTCACAGTTGAAATGTGATTCACCTGCACTCTCCTACTAAGAGAATTTGCAACCCAACTCTCATTGCCCTTGATGTACGTAATCTCAAAGTCAAACTCACTAAGGGTAGCCAACCATCTATCTTTCATGGCATTCAGAATGGGGTAGTGTTGACGGTGTTGGATACTGCCAATATATAAGGGGTCTCCCTAATGTGAAGTCCCAATTACACATTGTGATCAGTGTCTCATAATGTCAACTTACTTTCTTGTTCATGGGTTATGTATATAATCTCTTATGTTATTCATTGAAACCCTAAGAAAATATTACATTTATGGTGGTCATCTCAATACTCTGGAAGGGGCTCCTACTCCAAACGACATGATGCCTAATTGGGACTTCACAAGTGGGAGACCCCTTGTATTTTGGTAGTATCCAACACCGTCAACATTTTGGTGCTAGAAGGAGGGCCAAATGATAAGTCGTCCCCATTAGTCTATTTTGAATCTCTTATCTTTAATGGCTCATCCTCAAATCATACTCCCAAGAATTTTTTCAAATGGGACCAATGATCAACTTTTAATCCCTGATGACCCTCTTTATGACTTTTCTCAATTGAATTGTGATGGTGAGGATGGATCATCAATAACTGAGCACATTTCAAATTTTCTTAAGTTTTGTGAATATTATGAAATTGGTGATGAATATCTTTCTTGTGTGTTTTTCTTCCTCACTCTTGAAGGGCGGGTTAGTCAATGGTTTCATACCTTACCATATGCCTCTATCCATTATTTTGATCAATTTCTTAAGGAGCTTCACCAAGATTTTGATAGGTATGATTACCGAGATGTTTATAAAAAAATAAATCAACGTAGAATGAATATTAATGAATCAATTGATGATTTTTCTAATACATTCCTTCACTTATGTTATTAGTTTCCCGAAGAAGATATGGACAGGGATTTATTTAAGCAATTTTTTGAATATTTAGTTCAGATCTCTTTGAATCAGTTTGAATCTAAACCCCCAGATGTTCTTGTTCTCCCAAACTTCATAAATTTCCAGACACCTCCCATCTTAGAGGAGGAACTCACTATCCCTTTTGTTCCTTGTCCTCCTTTTCCAGTACCAATAGGGGTGCCTTTTTGTATTAATAATCAAATTGGGAAATCCAAAAATCAAATTCCTGATCCATCTGCTCAACCTCCTTCCACTTTCCATAATTCAGATCCTATGGAGGAAGCCTTGGAATAGTTGATGAAGCCTGTGGTGAAGACTAATCCTTCCATTCCTCAAGATGATATTAACACTCATCAAATTAGTCTTGAATCTGATTTGAATTCTTGTCATCTTGTATAATCTCTCTCATGATCCCTTTCCCCTTGATTTTCTTAATCAACCTCTTCTAAATCCAAACAACGATCAAGTGCAAGGTAGTCACTCTTCAAAAGTAGAGGAGAAGGGAGGTGAGGATTCTTTTGATCTTTCTTCTCCTTTTCAAAATCCTCAGTGTCAAGATAATGTTCTTCCATCCTTGGTTGATTTTTAATCTAGGAATATTAGTAATGAATCAAATGAAGTAAATTTTCCTAATCATTATGAAGTCTCAGACAACCATCATTTTGATTATGACTCCATTATTGTATGTGATGATGTATGCCCAAGCGCACTAATTGATATTTCAGTTTCTTAAGAAGATTTTGATTTGAAATATTTATACCTCAAATTTGATTTGGTCCAAGAAGATGTTCATATGGAAACTTCCTCTTCACCTTGTTGGTTGCTAAATTTTCCTGGTTTTTACCCACCTTTTAATCCCTTTCTTGTACTCATTTCATGTCCTTTCTGGTCGATTTTTATTCTAAACAACAAAGGTATACCTATTGTCATGTATTTGTGAATTATTAATCGATGAAGCATAGTCGTAGGGGATTATTACCTAAAGTGACTTGCTAACTTAAGTTTCCTTGCAAATTTGAAGGAATGATGATCAAGACCATGATTCAGTGTATGATGATTATCGAGCTGACAACGCTATCTTTGGATATCAGCTGCAACGGTGGTTCAACTTATCGACCAACACAAGTGTTATCTTTATATTTTGTTGTATCTTAAGAATCGCCATGTATTTGTAGGTAGACAGTTGTCGTAATCTTAGGCATTGCTAATTGTTAAATGAAATTTATAAGCAATGTTATGGGGGTTGGGAAAGCCATTGCTAAGAGATACATGATAATTTTGAGTTGTAACAGCAGACCTCCGTAATTCTATTTTGATTAATGATCTGATAATCACCCTATGAGTGACCTCAATTAAATATTTATTGAATAAAGGTATTACAGACTCATGTGCTGGTGTGTGTGTCTATGTTATTTAGGCAACAGATCGATCAGATTGCAAATAAATAGATACTTGAAATAGAAAGACAACAGAGAAATACAGTAATCAAATACAAGAACACAAGAATTTAATAAGGAGTTCACCCTATCCTCTGGGGCTACATCTCCAGTCTAGATCTCAGTGGTGGCATTATTTTATTGTGTCTTAAGCAGAGAATTACAATGCAAGAGCTCAATATGAGTCTCCTGAAATAGATTTGCTTGGCAGGGTGGTTCTTGGATTCCCCAAGCCACTGGAGTGCACAGACTCTTTTCCTACCCGCTATTTGACCTCTCTGGTTTGACAAATCCTCTTAGGAAAAACTTGAATCTCTTAAGCTCTCTGGTGCTCGACGCTGCCTCGGGTCAGCTCGGCCCTCTGTCTTCTTTCTTCTTTTGCTTCACTATCTTCTTCACTCTGTCTTCCTCTCTATGTGTCTTATGTTCTCTGTTCATGGCTTTAAGGCCATTTGAGCTCATGGTTGTTCGGTTCCTCTTCCACCTTCGTCGGATCACCTACTGTAGCTACACTTGGAGTTCCCTATTCAGTGTCATCATTAGACTCACAGGGAGTGGCCACATGCCCTCCTGTAAATGGTGCCAGCCTACTTCGTCGGTTCAATTCTTTGGTTACGTCATGGAATGAGTCTTTCGCCACCATGGTGATCAAAGTGGACCTTAAATTCTTCTAAATCACGTCTTATTCCCTCATTAAATCCGCTTTCCCATCGGGCACGATCTCAGCTATTAGATCTGGGGCCTCCAGATTCGACGCCATATGCACGTTTTGTGCGGTTGACTTGCTCGACCATTAGTGCACGATCAACGGCGATTTTCTCTCTCCTCTGCTTGCCATGCGCCGACCGTTGAGTGGGATCACTCTGTTTTTTCCAATTCCACTTACTGCTTAAGGGTGCCCCCGATCAATACCACTGGTTTTTCAAAGCTCAAGTCCCACCTTGTCCTTTAGCTTTTTCCCCCATGGTTCTCCCGGCTCCCACAAGACCAAGCACTCGGGGCTTCTCCATTTCGAGGGTTTTCGCCCAGCAATGCGTGATTAGCACTAATCGCGCATCAAAAAATCCCTCTGTTTCTTGATCTGGGCCTCCCTGGCGCTAATTTCGCCTCCCGCACAGTCTCCATGGGCCTTGGTCAGTGCGCTTTGATCGAGGTCCTCGTCGTTCCACGCTGGCTGCCAACTTCCATTGGTTTAGAGGTGTTTTTTATCGTTATTTTGAATTCTTAGAATTTTGTCCTAACCTGATACAGTCATGGCCCCTTTTTATTATTCTTCATGGATCCAATTCGAATCACGGCCTTCCCACTGAAAAGCTTTTGGACCACCAAAAGTTGGTTTTCAAGCATCGACTAAGTGAGGGTATTGTTTTCTCACTTGCCCAATCTCAATCCACTTTCCACTGCTTGGCTTTGAACCTTTGAGCCCAATCCTGAGGTACTCCACATCTCCCCTGCACGTCATCCTCACCTTCATGTCCAGCATTGTGTCTTCCTGCAATTCATTAAGATATTCAGGTAGCAGGTCATCAATAGAAGGCAATTGACTCTACTCTTCAGGGTCCTCAATCATTGAAGGTTCAAACAATCTCAAGAAGTTTGCATATACGACTGAGTAGATGTGCATGTAAGCTGGTAAATCAAGGTGAAAAGCATTTTCACCAATCTTCTCAAGTATCCTAAAGGGTCCATACCTAATAGGCTTTAGCTTTTTACCTTCACCTTGCATCCTGTCCTTGCTGATATACAGCGAGACCTGGTCACCAACTTGAAAACTATGCTCCATCCGATGCTTTTCATGCCTAGCCTTGTATTTGGCCTTGTTCTTTTCCAGCTGTTCTTTTACTGTCTAGTGAATCTCTTAGATCTGTTCAATGAACCTAGTTTCCATGTCCATATCACTGTGTCCATCAACCATGGTATCTTTACCAAAGACAAAATCCAAAGGAGACCTTGGTGTGAACCCAAAACAGGTCTCAAAAGGAGATCTCTATGTAGAAGAATGTTTTGCTCTATTGTAAGCATGTTGCACATAACACAAATGTTCATCCCAAAGCTTAGGATGTTTGCTGCAATATCCTCTTAGTAACTGGATCGCTATCATGTTAACTACTTCTATCTAGCCATCAGTTTGTGGATGAAAAGTTGTGCTTTTCTTCAGTTTGGTGTCCATCAGTTCCCACAGACTTGACAAAAACTTCCCCACAAATCGAGTGTCTCGATCAGATACAATAGAAGTGGGTAATCCAAAATGAACCCATACATGTTCAAAGAATAATTTTCAGTCTGTTCTGTTGTGATCTGTTTATTACAAGGTATCAAAATACACTTTTTTTTTAACCTATCCACAACAACATACAGATAATCATGACCTTTCCTAGATTTAGGTAGTCTTCCAACAAAATCCACGGAAACACTTTCCCAAGGGTGAGAAGGAACTAGAAATGGAGTGTGCAAGCTTAGTTTTCTGTTGTTGGGCTTGCTTTTAGCACACCCTCTTACATATCTAGAAATTTTCTCATTCATTTTCAGCCAATAAAAAAACCTTTGCAGATGTGCAACTATTTTACTTACCCCAAAGTGACCTGATAGCAGAGAAGTATGTGCTTCCCTAATTATCTTTATTCTCTCAGTTTTTGGAATGTAGAGTTTCCCACAATGATATAAGAGTCGGTCCTTCACATGATAATCCAATTCTTATACTCTTTTGCCTTGACTCAAAGTTTCATATACATCTTTAAAGTCCATATCATGAGCATATTGTTCAATGTAGCTTTCATGTAGTACATAATTATGCTTAAGTATGGTAGATGCATTTATAATGGGTCTAGATAATATGTCTGCAACTTTGTTATGTATGCCCTTTTTATATCTGATGACTAAATGAAACTGTTGTAGAAAACCCATCCATCTGTAGTGTCTTGATTTTTGCAACTTAGTTTGGGAGTGCAGATATTGAAGTGGTTGATGATCAGTATGTATTATTGTCTTTTTTCCCATTAAGTAATGTTTCCACTTTTTCACACTCTGAACTAATGCATACAATTCTTTATCATATGTAGGATAGTTAACTACTGCAGGATTAAAAGTCTCAAAATGATAACATATGGGTTTACCGTGCTGTGTCAACACTACTCCCATGGCATAGTCATTGGCATCAGTTTGGATCTCAAATGGTCTTTGAAGATCAGGCAGTACTAGTACAAGTGTTGCACTAATCTTTTCTTTCAAGGTGTCAAAGGCTTTCTGATGTTTACCTCCCCACTGAAACACCTTGTTCAATCTTGTTAAAGCATGTAAGGCAGCTGTAATTGAGGAAAAGTTAGAAATGAACTTCCTCCAATATTGTGCTACTCCTAAGAAGGTTCTCACTTCTGTAGCAGACTTGGGTTTAGGCCAGTTTACAACGACTGCCACTTTAGAGGGATCTATTTTCAATTCACTACCCCCTACTATATGACCCAAGTAGTTTAGAGATGTCTTTCCAAATTCACATTTTGAGAGTTTAACATAAAGTTTTTCTCTTTTCAAAACATCTAGTGTCTGCTTAACATGCTTTAAATGTTCTACCCACGTTTTACTAAAAATCAGAATGTCATCCAGGTACACAATAACAAAATCATCAAGAAAAGGTCTGAGTACATCATTCATTAATCTCATGAAAGTAGCAGGAGCATTGGTCAAGCCAAAAGGCATAACTAGCCACTCATACAAACTCTATTTTGTTTTGAAATCAGTCTTCCATGCATATGGCTCTACAACCTTGACCTGATGGTATCCACTGTGCAAGTATAGCTTGGTGAAATAAACAGCTTCCTTCAATTCATCTAAATTACCATCTATTCGAGGAAGGGGATAACGATTTTTTATTGTTATCTTATTCAGTGCTCGGTAATCAATGCACATTCTCCATGAGCCATCTTTCTTTCTCACCAAAATGATTGCTGACCCACATGGTGATGTGCTAGGCCTGATGAATCCCTTCTCGAGCAACTCCTGCACCTGCTTCTTGATTTCAGCATTCTCTAAAGCAGACAACTAGTACATTCCAATGTTAGGCAATGGAACATCCTGCTGCAAAATAATATCATGTACTATTCCCTTTTTGGGTGGTAAACCTTTAGGTTCTTGAAATAAGACATCATACTCTGAAACAACCTTTTCTATATCAGCTTGTTGTTCAGAATTACAGCCCTCAATTCATTGGTTTTATCAAGTTTCTTTTCCTTTACAACCATCAGTAAGAATTGTTTGCACGAATTTATCATTCTTTTCATCTACCCTGAGTTTATGAGAGTATAATTATTCTTGAGCTTATGAACTCTTACAAAGTATTCGATTCCATATTTAACAAGCAGATACTTGTTCTCAGCTCTATAGAAAATAGCCTTTCTATCATACAAGTAATGACTTCCTAAAACAATTCCACATATATCCAAAGGAATTATGTCTAACTCAACCTCATCTACAAATGTTGACCCAAAAGAAAACTTGAGTTTGCATTGTCTAGTCACTTGTAGTTGTGCTTTATCATTCAACCATCCTAATGGGTATGGTTTCTTGTGAGGTGTGGTTGCTAATCCCAATTTCTTTACAATTGCTTCAGAAATTAGATTTACTTGTGAGCCACTATCAAACAAAGTATCAATCTTTTGATTTTTGGAAACAACTCGAATGTGGAAAAGCTCATGTATTTTTCTCTCATTTTCTTCATCAATAACAGATTGAGTAGAATTACTAGTAGATGCTTTAGAATTCTTACCTTTTATACATGTGGTTGCAATAGTTGTTTCATCTCCCAAGTCTGACCCCAAATCTTTCTGAATAGTTGCAACAATCTTCTTCTTCTTTCCCTCAAACTTTTTAGGTCTCAGCTCTGGATGCAGAATCCAACAATGCTCATCATCATGCCCATCCTTTTTACAGCGAGTGCGTGAAGCTTTTCTTTTCTATGTAGTGTTAGCCTTCCTCGTTTTCCACTTTTGCTTTCTTGTCTCCTTGCTCTTGCTTACAGTGGGTTGGGATGGTCCCCCAACTTCTGGATTTCAATTCTTTCCTCTAGCTTCTAGACGAGTAGCTCATACAGATACCTCATCTATACTAGTGGGATTAAACATGAGGATGGTATGCCTCATGTAGCTGTGTAGACCACCAATGTACTTCAAAAGAGTCTCTAGTAAGTCTAATGAGATCCCTAAAATCAATGCTATCTTTCTAAATTCTTGAGTGTACCCTTGCACACTTTGCCCTTTCAACTGCCTAAGAGTTTTCCAACTCATCATGGCTTGTTGCATGTAGGCCAATGGATAGAACTGCTTTTTGATTGCAAAAACAAAGTCACTCCAGACAGAGATATTCTTACCATGTCTTTTCATATCAGCTTGGGTTCTGCCTTCCCACCAAAACAAGGTGGTGCCTCCTAGGCATAGGCTTGCTAGCTGAATCTTGCTCTTGTCTGAGTCGATGTTCTGTACCCTGCAATACACATCAATTTGTCTAATCCAATTGTCCAACTTTTCAACATTTAGCTATCCATCATATATAGGCAAGTCAAATTTAACATCTATCTTGATCAAAGATTCTTTCTTATCATGCACAGGGATATTAGGAGGTGTGAGAAAGCTTTCCTCTTTCCATTTTCCCTTGGAGTGGTCATGGAAGTGAGACTCATCTTCTTCTTTATCTTGTTTAGAACCTGATGAATCTTCAGCCTTATGTTTTCTAAAGGCCCTATACATTTCTTCTACCATAAATTTTATAGCTAGGAAACATTCTATGAATTGAGGGTCTGGCCCCACAAAACCTTCCTCTGACATTGTCTTCCGAGGATAGACTCTCCCAATTTCAGGATCAGTTTCGACCAACTCTCCTTCTCCTAATTTGAGCTTTGATCTAGTGAGAATTCAATAGCTAAACCAACACAAGCTTGTCTAACCTTACAGCCTAGAGCTCTGATACCACTTGATCTGATAATAACCCTATGAGTGACTTCAGATAAAGATTTATTGAATAAAGGTATTACAAACTCATGTGTTGGTGTGTGTGTCTATGTTATTTAGGCAACGGATCGATCAGATTGCAAATACATAGACACTTGAAATAGAAATACAACAGAGAAATACAGTAAGCAAATACAAGAACACAAGAATTTAATAAGGAGTTCACCCTATCCTCCAGGGCTACATCTCCGTCCCAGCTCTCAATGATGGCCTTATTTTATTGTGTCTTAAGCAGAGAATTACAATGTAGAAGCTTAATATGAGTCTCCTGAAACAGATTTTCTTGGCAGGGTAGTTCTTGGATTCCCCAAGCCACTGGAGTGCACAGACTCTTTTCCTACCCACTCTTTGACCTCTCTGGTCAGACAGATCCTCTCAGGGATGACTTGAATCTCTCAAGCTCTCTGGTGCTCGATGTTTCCTTGAGTCAGCTCAGCCCTCTGTCTTCTTTCTGCTTTTGCTTCACTATCTTCTTCACTATGTCTTCCTCTCTATGTGTCTTCTCTTCTTTGTTCATGGCTTTAAGGCCATTTGAGCTCATGGTTGTTCGGTTCCTCTTCCACCTCCATTAGATCACCTACTGCAACTGCACTTGGAGTTCCCAGTTCAACGTCATCATCAGGCTCACAGGGAGTGGCCACATGTCCTCCTGTAAACGGCGCCAGCCTACTTCGTCAGTTCAATTCTTCGGTTACATCATGGAATGAGTCTTCCGCCACCGTGGCGGTCAAGGCGGACCTCAAATTCTTCTAAATCACGGCTTATTCCCTCATTAAATCCGCTTTCCCATTGGGCGCGTTCTCAGTCGTTAGATCTGAGGCCTCCAGATCCAACGCCATACACACGTTTCGCGCATTTGACTTGCTCAACAGTTAGCGCGAGACCAGTGGCGGTTTTCGCTCTCCTCCGCTTACCACGCGTCGACCCCTGAGTGGGATCGCTCTGTTTTTGCCAATTCCGCTTATCTCTTGAGGGTGCCCCCAATCAATACTGTCGGTTTTTCGGAGCGCGGGTCTCACCTTGTCCTTTAGATTTTTCCCCCACAGTTATCCCAGCTCCCTTGCGACTAAGCGCTCAGGGCTTCTCCATTTTGAGGGTTTTCGCCCAGCGATTCACGCATCAAAAACTCCCTTCGTTTCTCGATCTAGGCCTCCCAGGGGCTAATTTCACCTCCCGTGTAGTCTCCATGGGCCTCGATCAGCGCGCTTTGACCGACGTCCTCGTCATTCCACGTTGGCTGCCAACTGCCACTGGTTTAGAGGTGTTTTTTATCGTTGTTTTGAATTCTTGGAAGTTTGTCCTGACCTAATACAGTCATCACCCCTTTTGATTATTCTTCATGGATCCAATTCAGATCAATTAAAGCAATTTATGATCTTATGATCATTTTATAGTTCTTGATCTTGTCAGAGCCTTGATCAGGGAGTTGGGCCCGCTCTCCTACCCAGGTGTTGTTGGATTAGTTATGTGCATAGGTTTATTTTTGTTGTGTTATTTCCTTGTTGTGTAATGATTTAAGTGTGTTGTTGTGAGTCTTAACTTGCTATTACTCTAATTTATGTTACAGTATTACTTGTTGTTACACATTGTTATGTTTATGATTGAATGTTCAATGTTGGGTAGGGAAACTATGGCCTGCATATACCTTGTATGATATCCTTGAAATAACTAGTCGAGCCCCAGGTTGAAAATTAATGTGGAATTGGGTGAATTGTATGATTCATATCTGAACACCAACATTTTGGCATCGTTGTTGGGGAGGTTATCAAAGACGTGAAAGTATGACCAGTATTGACCATAGGAGCACTCTCTCGTCCTGGGGAGGGAATTTTTTCACCCTACTCTAGGTCTTGAGCATTAGATTGTTTTGTTTATTTCATAGGAACTCCTCTCTCGTCCTAGGAAGGGAAGTTTTTTTCACCTTTTTTTAGGTCTTGAACTTAGATTTTATGGTTGGTTTGCTTTCCTTATTTTGCTTTCTTTTTAGGAGTCACTCTCTCGTCCTAGGGAGGGATTTTTCACCCTACTTTAGGTACTAGGCTTTTGATTTTCTTGAATTTTTTCCTTTTATTTTTTGATTTCATGAACAGAGATACAAATAAAATGGGTAGATGAAGACCCCCAAAAAGAGGAAGGAAAGATCTAGGTAGAATTACCTACATCCAAGAAATCATTTCAAACACTGAGTCAAGAGCATCGTCGCAAGTTGCCGTTAGGGTGAGATCTCATACAAGATTTGGAGGGTAGTTAGTTTCATAACTAGAACCTCCCCCAATAACAAAAGAACAATTCGGGGAAGAAGTAGCAAGTAGAGGATCGGAGGAGCTAAACATTATGAATTCAGAAGAAAAAGACTTGAGGGAATTCTCTACACCATTTGATCGAGGAAGTGTTGTCACACAACCTCAACTGTGCATTATAGAACAACCAGAACCTGTTGAGATTCCAAGTGAATATTGGAAGATATTCATGGCTCCTGCAACTTCTTCAATCGAGTTCCCAATTGTAGATATCAAGGGTGATGCGCATATGAAGCCTATTCCTTTGACAACATTACCTAACTTCCATGGTATTTCTTCTCAAGATCTACACACATTCCTGTTTGAATTCAACGTTGTCTATTGGGGGTATGACTATATTTATGATGCCCATAAATTGAAGATATTCCATGCCACTTTGAAGGGAACAGCTTTGAGATGGTTCATGGGTTTAGTGGGGAAATCTATTACTACGTGGGATGATATGAAGATGATTTTCCTCAAAATATCAAGACTACTACAAATCCCGAGATGTTAAGGAAGAAATCTTTAAGATTATGCAGAAAGAGGATGAGAACATGGAGGACTTTGTGGAACATTTCAAACACAGTTTGAAGAGATCAAGCCATAGTGATCTGGATAAGGACATTTGAAGATAATTTTTCTTCGGGCGCTAAGGGAGGAATCTTTGGAACTTTTGAACGTAGTATGAAAGGGAGATATATCAAAGGAATAATTTGACACCATCTGTGAATTGTGTATTAAGTGTTCACATGGAGCTGCAAGGCATAGGTAGGGGATTCAAACCCTCAAGAATCTAGTGGTGGAGTTACAAAAGCAAAAATTGGAAACTTGAGGATCGATATCTTGAGCACAATGTCCTCACATCTAGACATTTTATGGGTGAAACAAAAGAAGATGGAAGCATAGAAGGCTATGTCAATTTTCTACCCTCAATGTAGGAAGAAGCACCCACTGAAGGAATGTCCACTGAATACTATCGAGACCTGTGCAATATGTGAGAAGAGTCATTCCACTAGAACTTGTCCATCTCTTCCTGGGTTGAAGGTAGTTTTTCAGGGAGCAAATGAAGAGATAGATCAGTTATACTTCATGAGATCAAAGGAACCAGGGAAACCACGGCCACAAAACATGAATCAAGGTATGCCTGAAGACCCTCTTAGTATTTTAATAATTTGAATTTTGGGCCTCAATCTGTACCTTTTACACCTTCATGGTCATAGTCCCGTCAATATCTAATTCCCTGGAAACCATGGTTCCCTCAATCTAGTCCAACTCCTTCATGGTCCCATAATTGGCGTGGACCTTCTCCTCCTTCAGGATAGTTCTCCCAACCTATTCCACAATAACAGTTACATCTGCTTTCCAATGCCTCCAGCAGTAATCCTCATCTTCGTCCACAATTTCATGTTTAATCCAAACAATAGGGGGGCACAACAAGTTGAGGCACTCAACCTTCTTGCATACAATATTGCCACCACAGAATGTAATGAATTAAATCTCTGGTCCGATCAGGTGGTAAATACTTAGACTTCACCAATAATTGTTGAACATATTGATGATGAAGTCTCAGATTCATAACCTAGGAATTCTGTTGTAACAATTGGGGATAAGTCAATGCAAACTCCTATGGAACAACAACCCCCTTCTCAAACAATTGTTACTAGAGGGTGTCAGACTGGTCCACCTTATCCTGAGAGGTTATCCTTGAGCAAACAAAGTCCTCATCTTGAATTTGACTTTTTAGGGAAATTTCAAAATTTATTTGTCAAAATCTCGTTACTTCAGGCTATGAGGGACATACCGATTTATTCCAAAACGATCAAAGAATATTGCTCTAAGAAACCTGGAAGAAAACCAAAGGATCCACTCACTATTCACGTTATGGGAAAATTATCATACATAATGTTGTGGAAGTCTACACCTGTTAAATATGTGGATCCAAGGAACTTGATCCTTACTATATAGATTAATGGTGTTGATATCCCAAATGTGTTGGTAGACTTTGGGGCAGCAATTAATGTTATAACCTCTGCAATGGTGATTACCTTGGGCCTGTGAAACATTAAACCAACTCCCATCGTCCTAGAATTAGCAGATTAGTCTACTATAATAACGGTAGGGAAGTTGGAAGATATAACCATTTCGGTAGACTCTTGCCAGTACCTTGTCAATATTTTGGTATTACATACCCAATCCCCAGCTAGTGGGCAACCTTTGATTTTAGGAAGACCATGGCTTACGACCACAGACGTTTACATTGGGTGTCGGTTAGGAAATATGGTAATATCCAATGGGTAAGTAACAAAGAATCTTATCCTTTATCCCCTGCAGAACCGAGTTCACCAGCTAAAACAAGATTTACCTTAATACAAAAATCTCTACCTATGAAAGGGCATGAACCTGAAAATGAAGAAATTAGACCAATTCTTACCATTGGTGAGGCCCTTATTTTTAATGATGAAACAGAGGATGATGCCATTAGTACCTTTATCAACATCCCCAACTTTGTTTCTGATTCAACCTGTCGGCTATTAGAATCTGTTATGAGTTGCAATGTTCAGGAAGTTGAACCAGAGACTGAAATTGAAAACGCTCCTATAATTGTACCCCATAACAGTGTTCCTCTAGAAATTTATCTAGGGAAGACACTGAACGTCAATCCTAACCTTTCACCTTCCCAGTCTGAATGGTTATTGAAAGTCCTTCAGGAGCATAAAGAAGCCTTCTCTTGGAATATACAGATATGAAAGGAATCCCTACTGACTTATGTACTCGTCGCATATACATTAAAGAAGAATGTCAACATGTTAGGCAACCACAAAGAAGAACGAATCCTTCTTTAAAGAACATTGTCAAAGACGAACTACATAAACTATTAGATGTGGGATTTATTTACCTAATCTCAGACAGTCAATGGGTATCCCCACTAGTCATTCTTCTGAAGAAGAATGGAAAGTGGCGGATTTGTGTTGATTATAGGGAATTAACTAAAGCAACTCAAAAATATCAATTCCCCTTACCCTTTATTGACCAAGTCCTTGATACATTAGCTAGAAATAATTTCTTCTCCTTTCTAGATGAATTTAGTGGGTACAACTAGATCTTAATAGCTCTTGAGGATCAAGATAAAACTACCTTCATGTTCCCTTGGGGAACCTTTGCATAATAAGTCCTCTCATTAGGTCTCTGTAATGCACCTGCTAACTTTCAACGGGCAATATTAGGAATTTTTTCTGATCTAGTCAATGATAGTGCTGAAATATATGTGGATGACTTCACCCCATATGGGGATTCTTTTGAAGAAGGTCTAGAAAACTTAAAGAAAGTACTTAAAATATGTAATAAAACACATGTTTCTCTTAGTACAATGAAATTCCATATGATGATGAAATAAGGAATAGTGTTGGGACACATGATTTCAGCAGTAGGAATTCGGGTTGATCCTGCCAAGGTAGAGGTAATATTAAATTTTCCTACACCTAAGACACAAAAATAGGTGCGTAGTTTCATTGGTTATGCTGGCTATTATAGACATTTTATAGAAAAAATAAAATCTAAGATAGCATTTCCACTTTTTCAATTGTTACCTAAGGATGTATAATTTGTGTGGACAAATGAATGTGAAAAAGCCTTCGTGGAAATCAAAAAACTAGTTTTCAAAGCTCCGATATTACGTGGTCCTAACTGGAAGCTCTCGTTTCATATTTCTACAAATGCTTCTCACATAGAGGTAGGGGCATTCTTGGGACAATAGGAGGACAAGAAACTGTATGCAATCTATTAGGTCAGCAAGAATCTGACTGTTGTTGAACTAAATTGTACGGTAACTGAAAAAAGAGTTTTTGGCTATTATTTATGATATTAATAAGTTTCACATTACATTATAGGGTATCCCACTTTTGTGAAAACCGATCATACAACCATCAGGTATTTGATGAATAAACCGATAACTCTTGGCCGTATTATGAGATGGTTATTATTAGTTCAAGAATTTGATATTACCATTGTAGATAAGTCAGGGAAGGATAATGTAGTTACAGATTTCTTATCTAGGCTGGATACTAGTGATGAAGGTACACCTGTAGAGGATAGTTTTCCAAATGAACATCTCTTTGCAATTTCTACTCACACTCTGTGGTATGTAGATATTGCTAACTATCTTTCTACAAGAAAAGTACCTCAACACTTGCCATATAGAGAGCAGCAAAAGATTATCCATCATAGTGCCCGCTATTTGTGGATAGAGGGATACCTCTTTTATACAGGACTTGATCAACAAATCCAACGTTGCATAGGTGAAGATGACATATATGATGTCCTGAAAGCTTCTCACGATTGCCCTTGTGGAGGGCATTTTTCATATAAGCGGACAGGTCATAAGGTGTTACAGATGGGGTACTATCGGCCATATATTTTTTGTGATGTAAGGAAATATGTCCGAGGGTGTGATAGCTACCAACAAGTAGGACAGGCTGGTCAGTCATATGAGATTTTGTTACAACCTCAACTAGCCCTTAATCGCTTTGAGAAATGGGCTATCTATTTCGTTGGGCCATTCAATCTGTCTTCACATCATAAAGTCCACATTCTAATCTGCATAGATTATGTGACAAAGTGGGCAGAGGCAAAGGTTGTTGCGAAAGCAACAGAACATGTTGTCTCAGACTTCTTATTCGAAGAAATTTTTGCTCGGTACAAATCTCCTAGAGAGATAGTTTCAAATGGAGGGGCACAGTTCACATTACATCTGGTCACAGGACTTATGAAGAAGTATGGAATCAAGAATAGGGTGACATCTCCATATCATCCTCAAGCAAATGGTCAAGTCAATAGTACAAATAAAGTGCTGGAAAATATCCTTATGAAGACTGTAGCAAACCATCGCCGAAATTGGGTTGAAAATATTCCTGAGGCACTTTGGGTGTTTAGAAAAACATGGCGGAACACAACAGGATTTTCGCCATATGAGCTTTTCTATGGGAAATACCCTTTTTTCAGTGGAATTCAAAATTAAGACACTCAAGACTACCCTTGAAGTAGTTTTGGATCTTTCAGAAGCCCAACAACACTGACTGGATGATCCGAATTGGATCCATAAAGAACTGTCAAAGAACCATGATTGTATCAGGTCGGGACAAATGTCTAAAAATTCCAAAACACTGATAAAAAACACCCTGAACTAGTGGCAATGGCAGCCAGCGTGGAACGATGAGGACCTCGGTCAAAGCGTGCTGACTGAGGCCCATGGAGACTGCACGGGAGGTCAAAGTAGCCCCTGGGAGACCCGGATCAGGAAAATAACGAGGTTTTTGATGCACAATTAGCACTAATCACGCATCGCTAGGTGAACAGGGGCGAAATAGAGGAAGCCCGAGCACTCGGTCGTGTTGGGAGCAAAGAACTACGAGACAAAAGTGAAAAGCGCTAAAAAGGACAAAGGCGGGACCCGCGCTCTGGAAATCGGCGGTATTGATCGGGGCGCCCTCAAACGGTAAGCGGTTTTGGATGGAAGCAGAGCGATCCCACTCAATGATCAAAGCGTGGCAAGCGGAGGTGAGAGAAAACTGTCGTTGATCACGCGCTAACAGTCAAGCAAGTCAACCACGTGAAACGTGCATATGGCATTGGATCTAGGGGACCCAGATCGAATGGATGAGATCGCGCCCGATGGGGGAAGCGGAATCGACAAGGGATTAAGCCACGTTTTAGAAATATTTGAGGTCTTTTTAACCACCATGGTGGAGGAAGTCTTCATCCACGACGTAACTGAAGAAACAAACCAATGAAGCAGGTTGGTGCCATTTAGAGGAGGACATGTGGCCACTCCCTGAGCGTTGATGATGACGCCGAACAGGGAACACCAAACGCAGCTGTAGAAGGTGAATTGATGAAGGCGGAAGAGGAACCGAACAGTCTTGGAACAAATGGCTAAAAGCCATGAACAGAGATAGAATACACAGTTATCGAGAGGGACAGACAACCCTAGAGAGACAGAGAAAGAGACCAGAATCCCGAGAGGAGGACGGAACATAGAGAAAGAAGACAGTGAAGAAAAAGCAGAAAGAGGACAGAGGGCCGAGCTAACCAGAGGCAACGTCGAGTGCCAGAGGCTTGAGAGATCTGAGCCATCCTAGAGAGGATTTGTTTGGGCTGAGCACCACATTAGGCTCTCCACTATAGACTAGAAGGTCCCAGAACTGGTAGGAAGAAGAAGTCTGTGTACTCAAGTGGCTTGGGAAATCCAAGAACCACCCTGCCAAGCAAATCTGTTTCATGTGACTCATATTGAGCTCCTGCATTGTAATTCTCTGCTTAAGACACAATAAAATAAGGCCACCACGGAGAGCTAGACTGAAGATGTAGCCCTGGAGAGTAGGGTGAACTCCTTATTAACTTCTTGTGTTTTGTGTCTTCTTACGGTATTTCTCTGTTGTCTTTCCATTTAATTTTCTGTGTATTGGAAATATGATCGGTCCATTGCTTCAATAACACAGAACACACACCAGCACATGAGTCTGTAATACCTTTGTTCATTAAATCTTTAACTGAGGTCACTCATAGGGTGATTATCAGATCACTGCAACAATTAAATGAGTTGGATGAAATTCATTTAATAGATGTCCAGAACACTACTACGATTCAGCATTAGCAAACTAAATGGCATGATAAATTTATCAAGAAAAATGTGTTTCAAAGAGGATATTAGATGTTGCTCTATGACTCTCAGTTCAAATATTTTAAAGGAAAACTTTTCTCTAGATGGATGGGACCGTATGAAGTTGACACCATGTTTGATAATGGTTTTGTTAAACTTGTAACAATTGATGAGGCACATACTCCGTTGATTGTAAATGGACATCGCCTCAGATTGTATCACCATCCAATTTCTAAAGACTCCTTTATTAAACATCTCTCTGATAATTCTGGTTTTGAAATTTTTAGTGCAGAGAACTCTTCCTCTGCACCTCTTGTTTAATATATATATATATATATATAATTTTGTTACTACATCATTATTTTTCTTGCAGGTACTTCACTAGTGCTGCTACTCCACTAGTGTTGTTACTCCCCCAGTGTTGCCACTCCAATGGTGTTGCCACTCCAATGGTGTTGTTACTCCCTCGGTGTTGTTACTCTGCAGATGCTAATTTCAGCTAAGTACTTCATTGGTGTTGTTACTCTGCAGATATTGATTTCATCTAAGTACTTCACTGATGTTGTTACTCCTCTGGTGTTTATGTTGGATTAAGGGGCCTAACCCAAGTTCAGAGTTGTATGTGCCAACCAATAAAACCCTAACTGTTGGCCCTTTCAGCAACAACCTGCTTAGCGCAAGTTATATTCTCACCTGAAGCAGTATTGGGGGATGCTCGAACCAGGTTTCTACATCCAGGGACGTGATAAACGGTTCTTAAGCTCTGACATTTCAGATCTTCCTTCGCACAAATCGGTGTTCTTCTAGGGCTCATCACTGTAACTAAGTTAAAATGGCTTCTAGGCCTTCTTGAAGGTCTACGATCAGTATTTGTGGACCTTTAACAAATAATTTATCTACTTTCGCGTATCACTAAATAATCCTAGATTTGATTTCGTCCAGATATATCCCATTCATCATAAACATAGAAGAAATTAACTATTATCTTTGCAAAAAGAGATAACTACTTAAATCATATATTAATGAGACAGATTTAGTGGTTTCGTGCAGCATTCATACATTATATCATGAAAAGATATCATTAAGCGATAGAATATAACATAAACAGGAATGCTCAAATTGCACAGTAATTCTTCAAAATTGGTCTTTATTGATCTTCAATGTTCAGATTACTGACTCTTCTACCCTATGCACTCACTTGCAGGGGTCCACACACTTAGCTGGGAACTTACCAAGGCCTCCTACGTGCTTAGCTGTAGGAGCCTTCCCCTTCTTGCCTAAGTACAAGAAGCAGAGCCTTCCTACCTTAGCTCTCTCCCAGACAATCTCTATCTTGACTCTTCGTTATCTACTTGTTACTTCTAAACTCACTATGACTCGAATATATATACTTTCCAATACAATACCATGTCCACGGACCATGGGTGAGTCTCAAAACTGACTTAGCTATCTATCCAAACAAGGGGCTAAGACCCCTTTGACTCTTATCTAACTGCGCGCTCCGCATCCACATTTTGCAGAGACTTTACATTATTTATAAAACTTATACAAAATTTGGGTTAATTAACCCCAAAACTGACCCTAGGGACCCTACCCCAATAGGCCCCCAACATAAAGATCGTGACTCACCTTCGAGTCACTCAGCTGGTGCCTCGATCTTGCTACAAAGACCGCCTAGCTCAACCTACATCACTGCAACTTCGGTAGCGCTCTATGTCACGGCCTGTTGTACCTCTTCAACCATTTTCTCTATTGTTGGCCCCTCTACTGATAGGCACATTATCCAATGTGTCTTTTGTAGCCCCTTGAGCTTGTCCTGAAGTGATAGAGTAAGCTGACAAGCTTCCTCTGGCCATGGTTGTAATCAGGCTTTTAGAAGGGCCTCTTTCCTCTACAATTCTTACACCTATGCTTGCAGCCTCTTACCCTCCTATAACTTTGTGAGGCGTTGCACTAGTGCCAAGGTGTGCATAGTCGCACAGACCTCATCATATTGTCTTTTTGTTTCTCGAAAATTGGTAGACAGCTTCTGTTATGAAACCAGTTCACAAAAATATAGAAAAGAGAGATCCACGCCTTATAATTCATCCTCTTCGAGGGGGAAACCTCCTTTACATTACATAAATGAGCAATTCTTGATGATACAAATGAAAACACCTCCTTTCTATATAGGAGTCTAAGGGGTCATAACATAATTAGAGTCGACATAACAATAATAATGTAAGGGCACAATAATAACAATAGTGGGCTTCTATGGGGCACAATAGTAACAATATGGGCACTACATGGGTACATCAATATAATAAGTGGGTTGTACAAATAACAATAAGGGGTTACACTAGTAGTATAGGGGCCTAACATGCCCCTCTCCTTTAAAAAGCGTTGTCCTCAATGCTTGAGTAGTTCTTGATGCTTCTGTATAAAATTCTTGTCCTCCCATGTGGAATCTTCAGCGGGTAAGTTCTTCCACTTGATGAGATACTCTGAAATTGATCGATTTCATAGCTGTCGAGTTTTTGTTTCTGTGATTGCTCCAGGTTCCAATATGATTTTTCCTTCCTCTTCAATTTCTGGCAATATTGTTTGAATTGGGATCTTTTGCAACTTTTGGATAAGTGGCCATACTTCTTCGTCCTTCTTCCATTCATCCCTTGCTTCGTTTATCCAATCTGGTTGGATAATAGAAATAGAACAAAGCAATGCTTCCACATCCTCATCCTTGAAGAGTCTTCCCATTCGGTAAGGTCGCCATTTTTTAAGTGCATGTAGTAATGCCAACATTTCCTTCTCATAAATAGCTTGCTTGAGATGTAGCAATAAAAATACCCAATCACCTACATCAAAACATTTTTCACTACGATGTTGATCTACCTATTGTTTTGTTTGATTTTGCAACGAAGTGGCGTTATCTTTTAAAATTTGGAGAACTTATTGTTGATGCTCGATGTGATCTTTCACTACTTGAACCTTTTTCTTCTTAATATGTCCTTCTATCTTTAGAGTTTGAGGAGTGGTAATTTCTTCCAATCCTTTACAAGATATGGTCAGATTCATTTCTTGATGCTCGATGTGGTCTTTCACTTCTTGAACATTTTTCTTCTTGATATGTCCTTCTATCTTGATAGTTTGAGGAGTGGTAGTTTTGACCAATGAATTACAAGATATGATTGGATTCATTTCTTCTTTCTCGATGTGATCTTTCACTTCTTGCACCTTTTTCTTCTTGATATGTCCTTCTATATTGAGAGTTTGAGGAGTGGTAATTCTTGCCAATGCTTTACAAGATATGGTCTGATTCATTTCTTCTTTCTCTGGGGTAGGGTCCTGGTGTATATCTTCTTCTTTTGATGTTTCTTGATCCTTTTATTCCTCCTCTTCATATTCTATGTAAAATAATTTCTTCTCAGCACACTTATGACCTTTATTGCATTTGCTATCACAATTGTAACAAAGCCCTTTTTCTCTTTTTTCTTCCAATTGTTGTGGTGTAACCCTTGTAGGTTGTGGAAGGCTAGGAGAAACAACACTTCCATCTTTATAGTTGTGAGGGGTATGCTTCCTGTTTTCCATAATTTTTCTTTCCACTATGTCACAAAGCCCTTTTACTCTTTCCAATTGTTGTGGTGTTGCTCTAAAGAAGGTGTTGCTCTTTGTATCCGCATAATGTGTTATCATTTCCTCCATGAAGATTGACCACGTAACAAGTTGTTTATGAGAACAAAGCCCTTCATACCATAAAAATTGATCCGGTCCTAAATATGAAGATGCAATACATACCTTTTGTAACAGTGGTACACCATGTAGATCAAAATATTGCTCCATCTAAAGTATCCAATTTACCGGGTCCTTGCCATCAAACTTCCTCATCTTGCTTTTTCTTGATTTTAGGAGCTCGATCTTGAAACGACTGTAACTCTGTACTTTCAGATCTTTAAGTTCTGAAATTGCGACCTGTAGTAGCCCTCTGTGTCCTCTTTCTAATGCCACCTGTCTGACCCCAATTGGATTCTCCAATGAAGAGTTATGCCAAATATCCCACAGTGACCTGATTATAGACTAATTCAGTAGAGCGAACTTGTACGACGTGCCACGTGTCTCTGTTTTGACCTTTGGCTCTGAAAAATATATACAAGAAACTATAGTCCGTCCTATTTCTGTATTTTCTTACAAAATTTCAATCCGATGCTCAGAGAGAAAGTTATGATGATTTTCCCCGGGTCACCTATTTGGAATGTAATTCAGGAGTCTGCAAAAAGACCAACTTCCTCAGATCATATCTCTGCAAATATAGCGCGAAAAACTCTGAAATTCGGACCTCAGCTTCAGCGCGATGTCTTCTCAATTGGTTTTTTTTTTTTAGCTTTTGAAACATCACAGAAAAAAATTTATAGCGAAAATGCCACGATGACCTATTTGGAGCAGCGAAACCCTAGAATCCAAAGCTCTGATACCAAATGTTATGAAACGAGCTCACAAAAATATAGAAAAGAGAGATCCACGCCTTAGAATTCAGCCTCTACGAGGGGGAAACCTCCTTTACATTACATAAATGAGCAATTCTTCGATGATACAAATGAAAAGACCTCCTTTCTATATATAGGAGTCTAAGGGGTCATAACATAATTAGAGCCGAAATAACAATAATAATGTGTTGTGCTCTACAACAACCCCCCATTTCATATCATTTTTATTTATAAATATTAACATATGAAATGGGTCCCTTTAAAGATTAATTGGTATCAATACTTTTTATTGTTCAAAAAGGTTCGATAATCAAATGAACTCATTTTATAAAACCCTTTTGAAAAACCCATTTAAAGAAATAAGACAAATCTTTGTCATTGCGATAAAGCGATCGCAAGATCGCATATCGCAATGACATAAGAAATATAAATAAACGACACATTGATTTCCGCCGATGCGATATCGCAATCGACGATCGGCAATACTTCATGCACATTTTAAAGCGCCCCATGCCATTAGCCCCGATGCGATGCGAAATCGGTGATCGGATATCGGCGGTAATCTTTACTTAAGTCTTAATGTGCTCAAAGCTTTTTCCCCCGATGCGATGTAATCGGCAGTCGGCAATCGGCAATATCCCATGCACATCATTAAGGTGCACAGGTCATACTCCTGATGCGATCCGATATCGCTATCGGCGATCGGCGATACACTATATGTGCACTTTATAATCCTCATTCTCCTGACGCGATGTGATAAAGCGCAGTTTTCAATAAAAAGCCGTTAAGTGATGGGATATCATGGTTCATTCATATTTAAAGCTGATCGGTTAAGCAATCATTCATCTGCGCTCAACCGCCAAAATGCCCACTGCACGCTTAAGTGAATCATTCAGCCGAATAACGATATAATGGGCATTTAAGGGATGACAGGTTTTAAACGGCCAATTAATGAGATCATAAGTCTTAAAATCTTTCCATGGATTGTGTCCGCGCCCATTTTTAAAGGCTAATCCCTTATTACGCACCTATGCATATGTTCTCATCACTTGCAAGTTTTCATTGCTATCTCTGTATTACGCACATTTGCCTCTCTGTGCAGAATCCATCCGAAAGAGAAAACTCAAACAAAATGGGGAAGAAATCCAAGAAGACCGCGGGCGCTTCCGCTACACCAGTTGCAGGACAAGCTGCCGTAGACAAGAAGAAGGGCTTAATTTCTGATACTACATGCACGGGACTCACCAGAGTGACTTGGCAAGGCACTTACAACCTAATTGAAGCCGAAGAACCAGAAAAGACGGTAATAGAAGCTACTGCGGATCCGACTCGGAAGTCTGATTGTACTCTCAAAGATTTAGCCGACTCTTTCCTTCACAGAATAGCGGCCAGGGAGCAAATTCTCCCATACACGGACGTAGTGCGATGGGCGATTCAAGAAATCCCAATCTTGGACAGAACTTTCAACACTAGAAATGGAAGAATCTTCGGATCGTTCAGGCCGGATGATCTAAGGCAAATGTATCATTTGCCCGAGCCGGAGAAGATATATAATAAAGCATTACTAGAGAAGTTTGCAAGCGAAAATGAAGTTGAATCCGAACCCATCCGGGATTGGAGACAAAACCCAGCCAAACACAAACACGAATCTTCCGGTAAGTACTCGGTTGATTCTCTTGCTTCTCCTTATTGCTATGCGGGAATAATGATGTGTAGATTATGGGGATTGCATGAATCTGCTAATTTTACCATAGAGATGGTTCCTCTAATGGAGGCAGCTGTAAACGGTATAATTATGGATTGGGCCACCATCCTTTCTGACAAATTAGCGCAAGCTGTGCGTGATTTTAGACATCAGACCATCGTCACTGAAAGGAAAATTCCCCCATTTTATTACAGTGCATATATCTTAGATACACTATGTTTCAATTTTGAATTCCCCGTGCTCGGCTGGAGGTGGACGCCACAAGATCCCACGGCCATCCACATATACCACCAGAAACTATGGAAGTCCTCTTACAAGCACCATCTATACCAAATCTGCAATGGCTTTATGGTACCTATTCATTATTCTATTTTTGACAAACCCATTCCCAAGATTTCCTATCAAGCTTCCTTTGATATAACAACGGTAGCGAGTTGGTTTGGAGAGGAGAAATTTACCTACATAAGAGTTTTCGGCAGCCAAGCCGACCCACATGTTCTCCCTCTGTATATACTAGATAAGCTGCTAGCAAGAGAAATCGCCTATCAGATTATGGCTGAGAGTGTTACACAAACTCTCAAGAAAGAAAAGAAGAGGGGCTGGCCCTCTTTTCCCTTCAGGTGTGGTGTCTATACTCTGCATGATCTCAAACATGCAGAAAAGGAAGCCACAAAGCTTCAATCTTTAACTCTGGCGACTATCCCAAACAGGCCATATGATCCAAAGAAAGTTGCCTACAATGCACTAGAACAGGCCAAATTGACAAAATTTGAGCACAAAGAAGATATGTTTGACGACCTATTCGTTTCAGTCGAAACAATAGGTCAGGCTAAAGAACTCGCTCAAATGAAATATAATGATGAAGGGCTGACTGAGTTTAATAAGATTAGAGAATAGAGGTTGCAAAATCTGCCTCTAGATTTACTAGCAACAACCCCAGCGACATCATCAAGCGAGCCTTTTCGGCAACAGTCAAAGGAACCTCCGGTGGTAACAAAGGATCATAAAAAGGAACAGGAGGAAAGTCAGAGAAAAGAAAAAGAAGAAAGGCAAAAGAGAGCAAACGAGGAGAAACAGAGGAAAGATAAAGAGGAACAACAGAGGAAAGAGCAAGAGGAAAGGCAGAAGAAAGAACAAGAGGAACAGCTGAAAAGAGAGCAGGAAACAGTGCGGAAGGAGTCCCAAGCCGAAAAGGAGAAACAGACCACCACCGATATCAATGTGGACACTACCATAGACCCCAATCTACTCCAGGAATGGCAGCAGTTTCATTCCATCATCAGTGGATTGGAATGTTCAAAAGATGGGGACACTTCCAAGACAAATGATACACAGGACATCACTTCACCTCCGGTTCTAAGTGGAACCAGCGGCCCACCCATTTCTAAGGATGTTGAGGTAATACCAAAAGACCCCTCCGACCAAATCATTCTTCAGGTAGAAGATATTCCTCCCCTGGATGTTTTCTACAGCCCAAGACATAGAGCAGTGGTAAAAAGACAAAGGAAAAGGAGGAAGATTGATCAACCTCCCCTTTTTCCAGAACAAACTGTAACGGGCAGCGTGGTTTGGAAGGAGGAATTCGACCCCTCCGATGACCTAACAAAACTGTCACAGTATGCCGGAGCCTATTCGGCGGCAACAATCGACAAGGCATCGGAGGTAAGTCTTTTACTGAAGACTAAGGACCAAGAAATTTTCGCATTACAGGCAGAGTTGGCTGAATCAAAGCAGAAGGCAGAGCAAGCAGAGGAGCAATTGTTGGCACAACAGCAAACATGTTAGAGCAAACGTGTTATCCTGACTTGGAGGAAAAGGGGAGATTAATCGCTGGAGTTAACAGTTTGACCTTCGATGCATATTGGCTTTTCCTAATTAAGCCGCACACACAGAGAGCCGCCCTTAAGTGTTTAACAGATGCAATCGGGTGTATAATTCCTGACATTCAGGATGCCACCTATGCTGCCCAGCTCAGTTTGCGTCTCAACAAACCGCCTGAAGTAGAGCCAATGCTTGCAATAAGTCAGCTCAGGTTTAAAGGCAAGCAGCCTACCTGATGAATCATGCCGCCGATTGCCAGATCGCTCCGGGAAATAGGATCAATATTTATTGATGCCAATTATGTAGGATTTCTGTTTATTAGATATTTAGATTAGTTTAGTATTTATAGACCCTTTCGTTGTTTTGGAAAGGGTTGTAAATTTTTGTAACAGACTTAAAAGACTGAAGTTTGCACTACTGTGCTTCAGTCAATATTCTTTTATGAAACCAGGCCAGTTGTTCTTAATTTGACAAGGAAGCTTCTTTATGCAATTGTGCACTATTATCTTTGTTAAGGATGTTTTTGCGTTGAAGGAAGAACTACAAATAGCGATTGATATTTGGGAGTGTTATAGCGACTCATATGGTATTTCTATCTATGTCTGAATTCATTCCTGCTATGTGAATTGTTATTTGATTATTCTTGCTATTGTTGAATATATGCATGCGCTGTAACAGCAGATCTTTATTCATTCCACTATTGGATGTTTTATGATGTGCCTTTTCTTTAATATCGCCTTAATCGCTTTGCTTAACTATTTAGGCATAGCAATCATGAACAGAATAACGTCCATGTCTGTCAAATGGAGTCATCTATATGCCCGTTTATAGATACGGATCATCAAGCGCTGCACTTTAAAAACTCAATAAGTCCCCGGGATAGATCATAGTTATTATATTCTTGTCAATAGTTTTAGTTATTCGCTCATCGCTAGCGTAGTTTATAATCATCCATCCATCCCGTTTATCTATTTCTGGGAAACTGGTCCCATTATCCCCAGTCGGAGCCACTATTCCAAACGGAAAAGGAGGTGTACTAAGGTCCGGACCAGGTGGTTATCCCCGATGTTGTTGCGGCAATTTTCGAGGCATCAACATAATGTAAGGGCACAATAATAACAATAGTGGGCTTCTATGGGGCACAATAGTAACAATATGGGCACTACATGGGTACATCAATATAATAAGTGGGTTGTACTGATAACAATAAGGGGTTACACTAGTAGTATAGGGGCCTAACAGCTTCTACAGGTTCGGGTCCTCCTATAGGTTTTTCCATGTTTCCATTGTTGCATCAAACATCGAGGAGCAGTCATTGGCTGTTGTATCCAATGTTGTCATTCCATCCTTAATTGTTGCTCTGCTTTGCTCCTGAACCTCTGGCAGAGTTGTTGGCTGCAACTTCAACTACAGCTTTGTTATCTTCATTTGGAAGTCAAAGGTAACTCTGTGTTCGATTGTTGGGGCCTAACCCAGGTTTGGAGTTAATTAGCCAAACAAGTCCCTATACTACTGGCCCTTTCAAAAACAGTCTGCTAAGTGCGGATTGAGGTCTCACCCGAAGTAGTATGCGAGGGTGCTGGAACTAGGTTTTCGCACCCTTGAGATGTCTGAGAGGTTCAACTGGTCCAACTGTTCGTCCCTGCGCGTAGGTTACTTCGCGCAATTCCCTGTTCCTCATGCCTTGATACACTGCCTTTGCGCAGCCCTAACCAGGGGTTGTGGAGCTTCCACGCTGCTAGAGCAGCACTCTACACTATTACCCGAGATATTACTTATCTTCTTATACCAGTTAATTATCTTCGCATACTTGGATGTCTTACGTTATATTTATTTATACAAAACATTCATATGAGTTCGCGCAACAAATAAATAGTATACTTGCAATTTATACTTAATAATACATTAAAACAGGAAAAGATACATAGGATTATGGTAAACTTTTCTTTATTGATTCTTTCAATGGTTACAGACTCGACCTACCCTGCGCACTCAGCTACGAGGGCCTACACACTCAGCTGCAGACTACCAGGCCTCTGCGCACTCAGTTGCAGAACCTTCTCCTACTCTACGACCCATAGTCACACTTTACACTTCGACTCGATCACTTAGGCTTCTCATTCCCTAACTTTTTCTTCTATTTTTTCTACTAAGAGCGTCACTCTATTTATACAATCCCATGGTCTGCAAACCATGGGTAGGTCTATCCAACTGACATTACATTACAAAAACTAGGGTGGACAACCCTGTGACTGTATTATGATTTCGCGCTCCACGCCCGCAATTCGCAGAGCTTTTACAAAAGGATTTAGTCAAAACTTGGGCTTTAAGCCCCACAACATGCCATGGGGGATTCCATGCCTAATAGGCCCCCAACACAAACATCATGACTCACCCTTGAGTCACTCTGTTGGTGCAAAGAACTTCGTGTGGAGTCCTTCCAACTCTGCTCGAACTGCTGCAAAGTCGGCAGCGCACTTAGTTGCTACCCGCTGGATCTACTATACGCATTGTTTTGAGACCGTAGTCTCAGAACTGGTTCTCTGCATCTGGGCCTATATCCCCTGCATTTGTGTGAGCTTGCCTTCAATTTCTACTTTGATGGTGAAGGCCTCATCAATCCAAGGCTGAACGTGCACCTTTAGGACTACTTCCTTGTGTCGTGCTGTGTCCACCTATTCGTTCAGTGCTTTGGCCTGTTGCATCCATGAGAGCCTGTGAGTGAGGGCCACCGTCTGCGTAGTTCCTTTGACACTGTCATACTTCTGTTGGAGTTCTTGTACCTCTGTCTCTAAGCATTGGATGTTGGGGTCCTCCTGCAGATTCGTGAGGATGCCAAATGACTCTTCCAACATGATGGTGTAATCTCGCACTACACTACGAATCTTGTCTAGTCCCACTGTAAGAGTGCTGGTGCATTGTTCTCTGACTTCTAGAGGGGTGGACAGTTGTGCCTTTAACCACAACTCGGTGATCTGAAGGACATTTGTCATTTCCTCCCGCACCTCACGCACCCTTGTTGCTAGCCTATGTATGCATGCCTCTGTTGGTGTGTCCGTTGGGATGGCTAGCTCAGGGATGCTTTGAAAAGCTTCATCTAGTACCTATACCAACCATCGATTCTGCAACACCACTTCGTCACGCTGCAAGCTCAACTGTTCCACGTTGATTTTCCGCTCACAGAGGACTGGCAATGCGTGGCTCTCCCTAGCCCGCAATTTGGCAGTTATCCCATCCTGCAGAATGTATAAGGTCTCCCGCGAGAGTGCAGCCATGTTGATGCCGAGACCCTTCAACGCGCTAACCGTAGGCTTGTCGGCCTCATTTGTTGTCACTAGTGCCCCTTCTGGTAGCACTATGGTATTCATCACCGAGCACACAACATCTGTTCTGTTGTCGTTGTTCCAACTGCGAGGCTAGTCGAAAGGGTACCAGCTTGAGGAGTGCGCACCTACAACTCCTGCAGCTATGCTCTGAGGGCCCCCAACACAATCTGGTTCTCCTGCATAAAATTTTGGAGGGCCTCGGAGGTGACATCGCACACTGTCTCGCCGATGTCGTGCAGATCACCCTCGGTTAGGGTGATCGGGTCAATAGACAACTTCGATCCCTTCACCTTCTTGCGTGGCGCTGTCGCCTCGGTGGGGTGCTAGTGCTTCAACTATGTTGACGTGGTTTGTGAGTCTGCACCTCCCTCTTCTTCCTTTGCTTCCTCCCCATGAAAAGGCGACGTTTGGCCCTCGTGCGCCTTCACAGCTACCTCCTACGCTTCTACTGTTGCTGTGGCCTTTTCCTATTCAGTTTTTGTTTATGCAGTGTCCCATGCCACCCGCACTTCTGCTGCTGCTACCTCCTTCCTTATCTTTTGTGCCAACTACGTCGTGCGTAGTTTGGCCTCCTCTTTCTTCCTCTGCGCTACCGACTTCTCTATCTCCACGATGTCTAGAGTGCGCCACTCCATTAGCCATGTTTCCAGTACGTTAAAGATTACATCGTCCATGGCTATAAAGGGTAGCTCTCTCCATTGCTTGGCTCGGTCCTTGCACGCTCTGATGTATATGTTGTGGATGTCCACTTTAAATTCCGAAAACTTTTCAGGTTGTTGTAGATAGTGGGTGACAACCGCAACTTGCGGTTGATCCCCATTCTGAGGTTCATCTCCATGAACACCTAGAATATCTTACTATCGCAGATCCTATTTGCATCCTTTTTGGCCCAAAGCAAAGCGTACTTCGCGGCCTCCGGCAGATCCATGTCAATTGTGGGTAATTCACTATCTTCTGACAATTCCCCTGCCACGATAACTATGGACAACAGAAGCCATGCATAGTGGAACGTTTTTCCTTGTTCCTCAGCTTCGTGGCAATTCTCTAAGAATTCCTTGCAAAGGAACTCAGATCAGTTAAACTAGACCCCCTCTGGACACTTTTCAGCAAGTGCTATCACCAGTGCGGGTACCTCGTCCGCATGGCACTTGCATATAACTTTATTGGCTAGTATTTGGGTCACCACTTTCACTGATGCTGGATATGGTGTAGCCCCTTTTCTTCTTCGCCAGCTTGTATTTCTTCTTCATGGCCTCCGTGATGCCCAAGTCACTGCTCTTCCCCTCCGAGATGTCTACGAGGCCCTCTCCTTTGCATGGAAGTCAGTTAATGTGGTGAATCAAGTCTGTCATGATGGGATGGGCTCCTCGAGCCACAAACACCCATCATGCACCAGGCAGAGTAACTGCCTGATGATCAAAATTTTTATTGGGGTGTAATGGAAATGCGGCACCCAGAGGAGGTTAAGTAGCCCGACCTTTTCCACTATGCGCCACAACTTCCACGGCTCTAATTTTGTAACCCCCGCCGCGATGTTTTGCTTGGGCTTCATGAGGTGCAAGGTCTCAAGGTGAAGGAACTTCTCCTGATCAGCGAGGTCCCAATCTTCAAATTTTAAGCTCGGCACTCATCCACGTGCGTGCCCTCAAAAATGATGTTGTCTGGGAGCAGTGGGGTCTAGAGTGAGCTCTTAGTCTTGTCAAGGTCCTTGGGCACTTTATCCTTCCCTTTCCACAGGGGTACAAAGGCATGTAGCTTTGTTAGAGGGTGTGCATGCTAAGTTTCCTCCTTCATGCCTTTGTCCTCGTCTTCTTTGATGATAAGGTCCTCCAGGTCTTCTTCTTCCTCATCGGTTTCATTGTAACCGCTTTCCCCTTCTCCTCCATCAACAACTTGGTGCACAGCAGGTTCCGTGGGGACACATGTATGGGAACCATTGCTTGTTTTTCCTTCTTTGGTCTTGGCATGCGTGATGATTTCAGGATTCCTGCCACAATCTCGGCGCCTTCCGAAGCATCCCACACAGTCAGGGCCTGCGCAACCTCCTCGTTGATCATCTCTGTTATGTCCATAACTTCATCACCCGCTGCCATTGTGTCCGACCAAAAATCTAACACCCACTAACTCAAGGGCTCAAAAAATGCTCGGCACAAAACAAACAGGGCTCTACTCAATAGCTCAATTCGCAAATGACCAAGTGTTATTTACTAGGCAGCCCTTTGTAATTTATAGCACTTTTTGAATTTGAATTCGACCGTTTCCCCCAAATCCAATTCATCAATGCTCCCTTAGCGGCAGATTTTCCCAAATCTTGCCCATAAATCGCGTCTTAAATGCCTGCCGCTCGCTCCATTTGGTCTCAGGTTGAGCATCCCATCATGAATAGTGACTTCAACAATCATTTTCTGGCCAACCCATGCAACAGCGTAGCCCCCCATGCACGGTCATGGACCTTGTGACTCTTTGCTTCTGCGTGTAGCTCCAACATCGCGCAGCTCCTAGGCAGAATAATTTATAGTCTCGTGCTTCCTTTCAACTACCTGGAGTGTTAAGACTGTACTTCCCTCAACTAGTCAGGTGGTCGCATAACCTGTATAGATTTTCATCTTGTCATCCATCACTTTTCCTGGAAAATACCCACCTTTTATTGTTATGGGCAGCATTGTGCACTTTATCATCTGAAACGCGCCACCCTAGTTTATTCTCTTAGTAATGTGCGGTCCAAGCCAAGGCATCAGACTAATCAATTTGTGGTGATAGCCCTCAAACTTGTCAGTGTGATCGTGCACATCCTGTCTTATCACCCTGGTCTTTTTATCGAGAAAATCTTCCTTTATCTCATCCTCTAGCTTCTTGACTTCTGTGTCTACCAGAGTGCTTTTCTTCCTTAATCGCACCCTTTCTTTCTCAAGTTCTTGGAGCCTAAAATTTCCCTATTGGATTTCTTCTTCCAAGGTTCCATGAACCGTTGTATCTACCGGTGCTATCATGCATGGTCTAAGATTTTCATGTACTATAGGGCTTACAGCGTTCGCTTTATACTCCAGCCTTGGCAGTGCCTGCGCAGTCAAGTTCTTGCACATGGTCCTATAAGCCCATAGAACCGTTGGTACACGCAGGTCCCAGTCAGTCTGCTTCGCATTGTGGACCTTGTTCAGTGCTTCGCGTACTTTGTTAAAGGCTTTTGCATGGATATCCTTCTACGCACTTGGTCTTTCCATACTCCGTGGTCCCAACTGAAGGGGTCATTCATGCCATTTCCTTGCCTGCACTTGCTTACTAACCGTGTCTCCTACCGCGAGGACTGTGTGCATCTATGCAGGTTTCACACCATATGCTTGTATCCACCTAGATAGGTGGGTATGCGGACCATTTCATCCAACAATCTTGTCTGTTAATCGCATATGAGGCTTCCCAAACCGTGTGCACATCGTTCTTCTCCAGTCACGCCAATCCTCAAAACTTCCTTGGTGCGTACCCCACCACCTTGCGGGCATAGCTCACAATACCCATTTTTGAGCGTTGAAACGTTGTTGTTCCAGCACTTCTCTTTCAAATTTGTTCAGGAGGTCATCCATCTTGCTTAATCTGTCATAGGTAGGCAATCTTACCTCTATTGCTACACAGTGTAGCGATCTCGTCATTATGTTATAGTTTAGCGTGGTTACCTCATGTAACCGGTTCTACCATCATTCAATCTCTTCATCAAAATCCGATGTGCATGAGCTTTCACGCTGCCATCAGATTCGGCCATCCATGGTTGGATTTACCCAGTCTTGCTCCCACACGGTTATCTTGTAGATGTAGTCTAGATCATCGTTGTTGTCATAGTTGCGCATTGGCTCCATGTAGCACGATCCTTCTGCAGGGTCTAAAGGTACAACTACGTGCAGAGGATTTTTCTTAAAAATCATCTTGCGCTTCTTCAAATTTATCACTCCATTCATGTCAATGGCCCAATCTATTCCCAGTAACGCGGGGTAGGGATTGTTGTCATCAACAATTTATATCACTTCGAAATCTGCTAGCACACTTGCTCCTTCGATATTTACTATGATTCCATGCAATCTCCCCATAGGTAGGATCTTTCGCTGGTTCGCCATTCGCAGTTGGATAGGAGACCATTGCAGCGCAGGCCTGCCCATGTGCTCCCATGTCTGCTTTGGCAGGACATTCACGTTCGATCCTAGATCTAAGATCTCTTGGTCCATCTCATATTCCCCAATCTGCGCAGTCAATCTCATCTCCCTTCATGTTCGTATTGTGTGCTTCCCAAGCTTCCGGACTACGTGGAATTCTCCTGGCGTGGTCCTAGCACATCTATTTATGAGTTCTTGCAGCCCCTTTACAGACTTGTTGTCGTGCAGCAGCTTCATGCATGTCTCCAAGAACGTAGTGAGCATGATGGGTCCATTTCCAGCTCCAGACTGTCTTTACTTCATGAACTGGAGGCATCAGCGAAGCTCCTCTTAGCTTCCATGAAGGTCTCCTTAACACGCTCCAAATCAAATTCTGGTTCCTTCGTTGGAGACTTGCAAACCCAAGTACTTTCTTCAGGTTGCTTGCCTTTGTCATCCCTTGTCGTAATTCCACTCTGAAGCACGATATTTACATTATGGTCTTCCTTGCACGGCTTAGACCTCATCATTTTCAAGTTCTGAGTCGGGGGAGGTTTGAGTGCTCCTTTATCGCACAACCTCACTATTAGTGTGGGACAATCCTCTGTCTCATGATCAAACAATGTACAATACAAGCACGATTGTCGCGTTGGATTTGTACAATCGTGGGCATAATTCCCTGGCCCTTCGCAATTGTAACATATCAGCTATCTGTGACCTCTTCTTGGTCCCCCTCCACCTTGGCCTCATCTGCGCCCCTGAAATCTGGTGCACGCCATTCATGCATTTTGATCGAGGGGTCATGTTTCAGCCTGAACTTTGTAGGTAGGAGTTTGATCCATCATCAGCTCATAACTTCTACAGGTGTGCTCATCATGTCCCACTGACCTATAGAAATTACAAAACAACTGATGTGAATTGTGTATACTTCTGTAATAGATGGCATTTATCTATAGCATGCTTTCCTCCTATCTGACAAATCGCACACCATAGTGTAGGTGTCAGGCTCGGTCACGCTAGTGCCTCCGGTCTCAATGGCATTGGCCCTCCTCCCGCAAGGTAATTCGCGAACATTGGGCAGTGGTCCTTGTCTTGCCCCTGGCCCTTACATTTTACACACCATACCTCATCGCGCATCTCTGGGCAGGTTGTCTTGTCTTGTTTCAAACTCTGCATCTCAAGGCACAAGTTTCTCAACTGCGCGTGAATCTGCTAAACTCTCAGGTTGGGATCTTATATCGGGGTCTCATGAAATCTCATCGCAACCTCCAAGGCCTCATCCTAAGTGGTTAGCCTTTGTTATGACAGTGGATTCTGTAGATGCTGTGTTAACGATGCTATAAACCACTCGCGATGTTGCCCATCTTTTAACGTCATGTTAGCTTCGCGAATTGTGCACTTCAGTCTTTGATCCAACTCCCAAGGGGTATCACCTAGTAGCATTGTGATTTCCTTGAACCCAATGATCGACTTTGCCTCTGACTTTGGCCTACTAAATTCTTTGTTTAGCACAGCTTGGATATGCATGATCCCTGCATTCCGATTGTCATTGGAATGCTTAATGTACCAGGTCAGCGCACAATCCTGCAGAGTGCTAACCAACGTTGCCTTCTTTATATTGTCATTCGTGACTCCCTATGCTTCCCATACAGCTTTTATCACGAACCAAAATTAGTCCAGATCTTCATTCCCTACTCCCTTGAATATTGGTAGCTTTATCACGCTCGCCATACTGCTTCACAGTGGTGGTGGAGGTGGTATGGGCGAAGACAGGGGTGAAGACAGTCAAACTGGCAGTGGTGTGGATGGGGTTGGTATGCGCAGAATTCTTTGCCTTATCAGATTGATCACACTTCTCAGTGAGACCTTTGCGAGCTCTTCTTCGGCCCCTCGTGGAGGTGAAATCAAGGGGCTAGTTTCCAGTTCTATGCTACCTTCGTTTCTATAGATTCTCCCACTTCGCGTAGCCCCAAACATCAATTTATTCACATAACCTGTTTTTCACATAATAGCATTTTAATCCAACTGTTCAAATACTTAACGTACTTACCTCGCGGTCCTTTGAGGAAGCGTCATTCTGCCTCACTATAACTAACTGAAGTATCTACCGCGAATTTGGTGATGAATCCTCCTTTGATTTGGTTGAGCCAGTGATCGACATCGTGTGTGATCTTATCTTCCGATGCTTCCAATCTACGCACCAATTCTGGAGTCCACACAATAGGTCTGTCGAGTTTACACCTTCCTTAGATATCTGCTAGCTTCGCGATCCACTCGTATATCTTAGTGGGGAAGGATGCGAAGAAAAGTCCATGGATCTCTGTATATAAGTAACAGTCTAACCATTCTTCCTTTGATAGTCGCGGATTCTTGTTTTCCTGCGCTGTGAATTCATGAATCTTCCTGTCCAACCAATCTTCAATTCCTTTCTTTGTCAGATTCCAGTCATACGACATCAGACATCTCTATGCAGATCCCAGTCCCGGCAATGGAACCATTTGTTGGCTTGTTGGGGCCTAACCCAGGTTTAAGTTAATTAGCCAAACAAATCCCTGTACTATTGGTCCTTTCGGCAACAGTCCGCAGAGCGCGAACTCAGATCTCACCCTAAGTAGTATGGGAGGGTGTTGGAAGCATTTTTCTGCACCCTTGAGATGTCTGAGAGGTTTGACTAGTCCAACTATTCGTCCCTGCACACAGGTTACTTCACGCACTTCCCTGTTCCTCACATCGTGATACACTGCCTCCGTACAGCCCTAACCACGGGTTTTGGAGCTTCCACACTGCTATAGCATCGCTCTGCGCTATTACCCGAGATCTTACTTGTCTTCCTATACCAGTTAATTACCTTCGCATACTTGGATGTCTTACATTATATTTATTTATACAAAACATTCATATGAGTTCACATAAAATAAACATTATAATCGCAATTTATACCCAATCATACATTAAAACAGGAAAAGATACACATGATTATGGTAAACTTTTCTTTATTGATTCTTTCAATGGTTACATACTCGACCTGCCTTGCGCACTCAACTACAGGGGTCTATGCACTCAGTTGCAGACTACTAGGCCTCTGCGCACTCAGCTGCAAAGCCTTCTCCTACTCTATGACCCAAAGACACACTTTACACTTCGACTCGATCACTTAGACTTCTCATTCCCTTCCTTTTTCTTCTCTTTTTTCTACTTAGAGCCTCACTCTATTTATATAATCCCATGGTCCATGGACCATGGGAAGGTCTATCCAACTGACATTACATTACAAAAACTAGGGAGGACAACCCTGTGACTCTATTATGATATCGGGCTCCGCGCCCGCAATTCGCGGAGATTTTACAAAAGGATTTGGTCAAAACTTGGGCTTTAAACCCCACAACATGCCTTGGGGGGATTCCATGCCCAACACTCTGCCAATCTCATCCTTTGATGTGTGTACTGCAATAGCCAACTTCGTTAGTTTTGCTGAGGCTTCAACATCCTCCAAGATCTTCAATTCTGGCACTAATTTGCAGTCTTGCTCTATCGTCGTCTCTAAGCTCTGACTTCATTGTTGTATCTCCTCCTTGGCCTTCAGTGCTTGAGTTTTCTCTAAGAACATTTGTTCATTTTTCACCTTGAACTCTCTAATAACTTTGAGGACGTGCTGCTCTCGAATCCTCAATTCATCTCAAACCCTCTGATGCAACGCATGGAGGGTCTGGAGTGGCGACGCAACCAAATTTAGCATCATGTCCTTCACTTTGATGATCACAGCGCAATCCTCATCTTACTCAACGTGAATTGATCCCTCTGGAAATGGTATGAATCTGAGGTCTAGAGTCCATTCTAGCTCCACGAATGTGTTATTTCCATGTTTCAATCTCTCTTGTGCTCTACTCGTTTGCCCAGCACCCGCTTGGATCTGCAACTCATGCAGATCCTTTTGGACACTCCCCAGCATCTACATATATTGTTGCTCAAACTGCTGCAACACTTCAGTCATTGTGTCTCAAACCTTGTCCCCGATCTCATCGAGATCGCCTTCCGTCAGCACCATTGGGTCAAGATGCGTCTACTTATCAGACTTGTGCTTTTTGCACTGTCCACCCTTCTGCTCCTACCCGTGCCTCTTGAGGGTGAAAAGAGTGCTCTGCTCCTCACCACCGTCTCCTTCTTGTTCTGACAACTCTTGCTCATCTGTGTGTTGTGATGTTGACTTTTCACCTGTGTCTATCCCTTATCGTTCTTTCTCTACATGTTCTTTGGTAGCGCGCTCTTTCTCCATTCGCTCTTTCTCCACAGTTGCCTTAACAGCTTCTTTCTTCTTCTAATTAGCCAAGGCACACGTAGCCTTCTGAGCTGCATCCTTTCGCCTCTATGCAACAGAGCTCTTTGTGCCTTCGCTTGTTCCCACATCAAGGCTCATGGGTTTGCGCCACTCTTCTCCAATAACCCACAATCTCTTTCACATCCATCTCAAATACCAAATAAGGCAACTGGTGCCATGTCTGATGTGGGTCCTTCCTCACTCTAATTGACACACTACGGAAATCGACCTTGAACTCCACATAGGATGTCAATTGTGCGAACAAGGTTGGGGACAACCTTGGCCTCTGACTGATAACCACGTGAAGTTCCATCTCCATCAGAATGCATAAGATTTTTGATTCCTTGATCCTTGTCGGATCCTTTGTAAACCACAGCGAGGCGAACCACCTTGCCTCGATTAAATCTTCCAAGCTACTAAAACAATAGACAACAGCAGCCATGCATAATGGAATGGCTTGTGTTATCACCAAAACATTGATCATCTAGCCTAATTTACTAGATGGATCGAAGTACACCATGTAAATCCAATTTTACCATAGTAAAATTGCTTTCACTGTGAGAAATTACTTGATAAACCACCTTTGTTAAGTAATTTATAATTAAACCCATCAAGAATAATTAAATAAATCACTATTTATTTGATTTTTTTCTAGGAATAGTTAATTAAACCATTGTTTAATTATTATTCCTTATCATATTTGACCCAATCACGAAAAATAAACAGATAAATCATTAATTATCTTATTTTTCTATAAGAATAATTAATTAATCACTAATTAATTATTATTCTTTGTCAAATTTTACTAAATCTCTTAGGAATAATTAAATAAATCATTATTTGTTTATTATTCCTTAACTAATTCCTTGAGATGATAAATAAATCATTTATTTATTTATTGTTTCTAAATAAAAGTTTAAATAATATTTCCCTCCTAAACAAATGTAATAAAATATTCTAGGTGGTTATTCCAAGAATGGGATCAATAATATTTTATTATTGCTCATTATTCGAGGATAACTCAATATTTTGTTATAAATAGAAGGATTTTCCATTCATTATTCACTTTTGATTATTTTCATTGTTGCACTCATTGTTGTAACTCTGATTATTTTCATTGTCGCACACCATATTTTTGTTGGGTTTATACATTATAGAGGAGAAAGACTCTACACAAGCTGAAGAAGTTTGAAGATATCCAAGAACCCATCCCATAGAGGGGGACTAATACCATCTATTTGTTCCCTTCACAAGTGTTAAAATAAAATTATTCTTTATATATCTGGTTTCCATTGGATGATTGGAGTTATTACTCTTTATTTTTGTTGTTTAACTATGATTATGGCATAGATCCAGACTTTGGTAGGTTTTGTTTCTATGATTTGCTATAGATATACAATTTTTAGTAGCCATTTATATTGTTGAGATTGTTTGTCATCCACAATCTTAAGTGGGTTCTTTTCGTACATCTTTGAGAAGAAAACACTACAACAAAAGTGGTGACTCCGCTAGGTTTATACTTCAGCTCCAGAAACCTGGGTGACCTTCGGTTTTCAGCTTTGTTTTTCTTATTTTTTCATTTTCTTAATGTTTCCTAGTTTTTTAACCCTAGATCTGTTAAACCTCTGACTTCCAAAAGCTTTCTGGTCTTTTCTGCAAGTCACAGGAACCAACCACAACAAAGGCAAAACTTTTTTCCGAGATTTTCCAACTGGGATCCACAAAGTAGAAATCGCACTTTTTGGCCCAAAAAGTGTGATCTGGAGGCCAAATCACACTTATCAACCCAAAAAGTGTGATCCCTACAAGAAAACAGGTCAGTACCTGCAATTTATGGGTTTTAGGGTTTTTCTCATATCTATTTCTAGGTTTTGCAAAGAGCTCTCTGTTGGGTTGTCTGACCTCTGTCTCATCTCTCTTAGGCCTTGATCCACTCTAATTTACTCATCAAAGTTGAATTTAGCATCCCCTAGGGCTTCTAGTACGGTTCCACCTTTCTAGGAGGAGTTTAGTTGAGTGAGTAGTCTAAGTTTCTACAACGGTTTCAGCCACATTTTCTAGATCTGTACCCTTCTGTTTTAGATCTATTAAGATAGGTTGTCAACATCCATAGTTTCACATTTAAACTTGTTTGGTCATTTGCCTTTGGGTCGCATCGGTTTCCCTAGGTGTTTCACCCATCTCCCTATCTTTTTGAAGTGATCTTCCCCTCTAGTATTTTGATGTTTTTGCAACACTTTCCACCAGATTAGTGTCACTTGATCCCATTCACACTGACATTTAGATCTCTTGACCATTTCAATGTATTTTCCATTGGTTTAGCCACCAACTAATGCAGTTTTTGCAAACCCAGTTTGGGTGGGGTTTAGTTAATTGTTTTGCTATTCATTTTCTATTATTAATTTCAGTTTATTTTCAGCAAGATTTTTTCTTTTCTGCAAACACGATTTGGGCTTAATCAATTAATACACTTGCACACACAAGCACACCTTAAGTGAAGGGTGCTTGGTTTACACTGCCAAGCCAAGACTTAACATAATAAATTTATCTCCCCTCATTGGGACAAAGGCATATTGTTGATATCCCTTCAAATTTTATGTGTCACGTGTGTCCTACCACCATTGCTCCACAAAGGCATTTATCGCGAAGACTATTAGGCCTTCACCCCTAGTTTCTGCTTGGGCATATTACCCCTCGTTGTTGGGTTTGATTTCATAGCCCTCTAAGTCCCCATACCGACTCTTTTCCTGGTTCTCCTGATTCCTCATCTGATTTCGAGCCTCCTTCACCGCATATCATCACCATGTCTAGACCCAGAGCTGGTGCAGGAACCCAACCTCGTGTTGGCTCTAGTTCTATCCTAGTGGTCACATCAAGCGAAACAATCTCAGGAACCATTCCAATAACCCTCATGCTCCCCTTTATGGCTGGGTAAGTCTACTAGATTTTAACTAGTTGATAAACAACCTCGTACACCACGATGTTGGTTGGCCCTCTATGCTGACTAAGCTTCCCTCAGACATCCCGAAGTTTAAGGTTAATGTTGGAGAGGATCCTGCCAACCATGTTCGATCCTTCCACATGTGGTGTTCATCCAATTCCATAACCAATGAATCCATTCATCTTTTGTTATTCCAATGCATGCTCACTGGAGATGTTGCAAAATGGTATGTAGACCAGCCCTTCGCATCTCATTTCATTTTCGCGACGCTTTCTAAAGCGTTCCTATCATATTTCTAGTTACCTCTTTGTTACGACACTGGTACGAAGCTATTGACCACATTCCGTCAGTCCTCCGCCACTCGCCTTTCAGACCATGTTCAAGAGTGTCATTGAAGGAGGAGCACATGTCATGCCTCGCCTTTCGAAGGTCGTGTATATCTAGATTGGTTTCTTAGGAGCCTTTTATCTCCCATTGGAAAATATTTCGCGTCCCATTTTCCTCAGACCGAGGAAGAAGCTCTCCAAACTACCCTGATGTATGACCTGATTTATGCACAATCCGGTTATGTCTATACCGTCATTCCATACCTCCCTCATCCTGGAAATTCCAATGCACTAGGGGTATCTCACGCCACCGATGGTATCATTGGATCCCTTTCACACTCTTCACCATATACTCAGCAAAGTTATGGCTACATGCATGGGGCCACCATTTCCTCCAACACTTATGCCCCTCCTGCTAGCAACATGTTTCCAGGGCCCCAACCCATCTACCAAACTATTGCTCCTCCTTATGTACATCCTAATGCTCCAGCCCCTCAAGCAATAGCGTCGTAGCCTCCCATGCATCCTCAGCCCCAGAAACCACCGCCCCCTCAAAGTCAAGTTTTTTCACAAAAGAGTGTGACCATTCCCCCAAATTCGAAGAAAAAGAATAAGGGGAAGGGTAACAAGGGTAACCAAGGTGACTAGCCTAATGAACCCCAGGGAAACCAGCCTAACACCAACAACCAGTAACAGGGTGGCCAACCCAAGTAGAACAAGGCTATTAGCACGAACAAGCCTTGTGCATGTTGTGGTGTACACGGCCATTATACACATGAGTGTCCTCTCTTACCCCAAATGTTCCAAATGTGGGAAGCTCAAGTAGCTTCTAGAGGTCAACAATCACCTCAGAATCCTACGCCATCTCAGCTGGCAGTGCTCACAAATCCTTTCCCTCAATAAGCATTTGTTGTTGCTCAACCTTGCCAGGTCAAGTAGCCCATCCCCCCCCAAAATTCTGGTCCTGGTGACTACCAGATCCTTATGATGAACTCTAATGAAGTTAACCCCTCCAATATCAACCTGCAAACTCAGTCGCATCAATACGACAAGCCCTCGACTTCATCTTCCACCAAGCCCAAAACCAAAGTATCCGTTGAGCCTCTTACGACACCAAATGGTCCTTTACAAATCCCTCAACCTAAAGTTGATTCCATTCCAAATATCCCAAAGGGACTGTTACATCGTAATGAGGCTTCTAAAAGAGTTTCTCATACATACAGTATAGTAGACGACTTGGCACAATCACCTCCTGCCATGTCGACACTGGAAGTCCTCTAGTCGTGCCCATCTCAAAAGAAAGCTCTACTAACTACCTTGGGTGTAGTAGATCCTTCCGAAGATCATCTGATTATCTTCCCGATTGATACATCAGAGCACCCCCCATTTCCTTCATCTGTTGCTTTATAGATACCAATTAGAGTTTGTAATGCCATCCTCTCGCGATACATTATTGACGAAGGTGCATCCACCTCTGTGATGTCTGCTGCTATTTGGAAACAACTTAAGTCACCTAAGTTGTCTCGCTCCACCATCACTTTGTGTGCTTTGGATGGACACTCCTCCTAGCCCCTTGGCATGTACCACAACTGTCCAGTGGCCCTTGTGGGAAAGACTGTCCATGTCGACATTGAAGTCATTGATGCCCCTTTGGATAACAAAATTCTCTTAGGTCATAGTTACACATATGCCATGTCAGTTGTCTCATCTGTAGTGTTTCGCAAGATGTGCTTCCCCATGAAGGGAAGATTGTTACCACCGATCAGTTGACTTGCTACGAGCCATCATCCATGACCTCCCCCAAGTCCATTATCTCGTCAATGTCTGAAAAAAAATCCACAACTCCTCCCATCGGTGTTTCACTAGGAGTCTATAAAGATTCATCAATATTGGGTGCTTTCCCCAGCCCTCCCCCTCCCATCTCAAAGCCTAACTCTATAAGTGTTTGCATGTTACAAGCGTCACGGGCTTCCCTTAAGTAGTCTGGTACACCTGATCAACAGCCAGCTCCTCGGCACCCTATTTTTGCTCTTCCAACTGAGCCATTTAGACCCACCCCCAGGGATTCCTCTGTTTGTGGGTGCCTCTCCTATGTTTCCACCAGGAATTGTTCCTCCAGGTCTCAACCATCCAAGAGCTATTTCGCTGGGACATTACCCTATAGGCCAGATACCTTTTTTATTGCCCCCTCTGGGAGTTTTTCCTATCCCTATCATGGCTTCACTGGTCCTTCCTAACATGACTCTGGGGATCCCAATATGGTACATCGATCCCCCTGCAAACATTATGCCCGGTCAGCCAATACCTTATCATGCTTTGACCCCAATACAACCGGTCCCCATGACCCCTGCTACTACTTCAGTTCCATCACAACCTTAATAGGAACCAGCTCCTATTGTGAAAGCATATGGCCAACGGGGAAAAGCTAAAAGGAAAGAATCAAAAGACAAAGCTCCCCAAGCTCCTCCAGCCCGTAAGGCCCCAAAGTCGTCACCTCCGTGCACTTTGTGTAGAGTTGTTGGGCACGCCACCAATAATTATTCTGAGCTTCCTCAACTTAAACATTTGGTTCATGAAGCATTCCCTGAGTCGAATATCCAAGAATTCCATGTTAACTTACCGATCCCACCTAAGAAACTCAAAAAAATTCACACAAACCACCCTTGTTCCCTGTGTGATCATCATGGTCACTATTCCCATTGTTTCCCTCGTCTCCATGAATTTCACGATTTCCTTGGGGTGATTCGCAAATACGAGGCCACTCGTAGTGGATCATATACTCCTCTACCTGTGGATTCTAGTTCCACTAGTCAACTAGAATAGGGAAACCCTGGCCCCACTATTGTGATCCCTCCCTCCGATGTCGAGATAACAGACACCACAGGCCCCATCCTTTACCTGTCTTCATCCTTGAGTTCCTCACAGACAAACCTTTCTGACGCTTCTGCACGTGCTTCTATCGAACCTTTTTTGACAGAATCCCACATCTCGACATATGTAGATCCTCCAGCTACTAGCCCATCATCTTCCATTCAAGATGATGCATATGTGAACCTTATTTCTCAGGTTGATGCACCAGGTAATGTCGCTGCATCATGTAGTCAGTATTCCTCTCGTCCGCCCATCTCCCAACCTAATGAGGACACCATGGAAGCTATGTCTACCCTTGATTACCCCTGTAGTTAAGCAAGGGGGCATTTCTTCAGAGAATTTTGAAGGCCACTTCCTTCCTAATTCTCTCAATGCGCTCTACCTCAAAAAATTTCGATCATAGCACATCCCTTTCATTTATGTGTCTTTATTTCTGCCATGAAGTTGGGTAGATCGCATCATTTCATTCGTTGTCTTTTTCACCTTTTATATGGATCCATCATCAACATCGTATATCAGTCATGCTGACGGTGCGAGTCGCTTCTCCCGGAATCTAGCCTTGGCAGCATCAGCCATTTTAACCCCCTTGCATATGTTAGTCCTTTAAAACGGTGTGTGCATTGGATATGCCACCAATAATCAGGTTGAATATGATGCAGTGATAGGTTTGTTAGTCGATGCCCTCGCTCATCGCATCCTTCATCTTCATGTTCGTTTATATTCCTTGCTACTTATCATGCAATTGAATGGTGTGTATCATGTGCATAACCAAGTCCTATTTAGAAAATATCTACGAGTTAAGCTATTGGTACATGAATTTGAAACCATTACGTTTAGTCATGTGCATAGAGCCCAAAATCACTATGTAGATACCATCGCAAACAACATTCTAGATTGCAATTTATCACATGTATACTACAAAAGATAACCATAAGCAAAAAATGGCAAACCATCATCATCATATCAAATGCATAATCATATTAGGTATCATAAAAGTGTTTGGAGCCATAGCTCTAAATGCATCCGACATTCCCATAGCATATTACAAAAATCACAATCAATGGGACCCACACGTCCCTGCATCTAGTCTCTATCTGGTTGATCTCGTGCCAAAGTCTCTACTCCACCTACACGTAGATCATGTATTGCCTAACCTGCCATTTCCATGCACTGCATGATACCTCGCCACTCTGAGGGAAGACTGGTGCACTCATCTGTGTACTAATCCTCTAAGTCATGTCATCCACACTCTGAAACCCCAGTCAAGAGTACATCAAACCTATGATGCAAATCAACAAGTAGCGCAATATCCTCTGGACCCTGCTGTGACGATGATGTCCCCTGATCTACAGCCCCAGGTGTTGTGGCTCAGCCTGCATATCCTGTCGGCTTTACCAGTGCTATGTCTGCATACAACATGTTTCACACTCAGTACCATATACATGTGATAGAAATATAAAATGCACCATAAAACATAGCAACTTAATACTTACCATCTAGTCCCCATGCTCGCCCAGGTGGAAGTGGCAAGTCAGGATCCCCCTGATAGTTCATCCCGCTATAAGGGTAATTGTCAATGTAAAGGGGCATATAATCCCAATGTGAAAAAAACTCAGGTCGGAACACCCGTCTGACTCCCCCTCCTCCTCCTCTCCGTAGTAGCTGCCCCCAGCGACGCATACTGGGCTCTTGTAGGTATCTTCTCAAAGAAGAACACACATAGTACTGTACCAAAAAAATAGTCACGGTTCACCTGCCTCTTGTAAAGACTCAACTGTCGTTTCACCAACGACAACATCATCTAGGCCCACCCATAGTAGGTCCCGGCCAAAACACTCTCAACTAACATCACCTGCCCACCAGTGATGTGGTGGAACGCCTGGTTGCCCAAGACCTGTAGCACATCTGCGGCAACAACCTGTGTCTCTCACCTCTTTAGATGAACAAGCGGGATATTCGTTCCCTTGACTCGAACACCCCATCGATGATGGCGCTCCACAAACTTAGTAATGTTCCTCCCACGAGGTAGCACCGGATATCCCCCACCACTCTGGGGGTAGGTAGTCCAGTCAAGAAGTAAATATCCTATAATGTGAGCTCAATATTGTGCCCCTACATAGTAAAGACCTCCTAGTCTGGATCCCAATAGCTCACAATTCTCGATAGCAAGGGCTCACCTGCTGTTATAGACATTTTTGTGCCTTACAGCTCTAAGCATGAAATGTCCATAAACCAAGGGCTCCTAAGTCCCTAAAAGTGTTGTTCTAACTCCTAAAGGAACAAGGTCAACAAATTACAGCTTCTCCCAGAAGTTCTCCACCAGAAACTGCTCAGAGTTAGTCAAATCAGGATCATTTCAGCTGCTCCACTAGCCAAGTGCGATGCATAGCACCTAAGCTCACTAGCTAGGTGCGTTGCAATGCACCTAAATGCACTACCAGGGTGCGTTGAGCGGGAAATGACAAGTGGCAGATTCATTCCACGAGGTGGAGAGACAATGGAAGCTTCCAGAATCTTCTCCAATGACACTTGCCTCACTGAATTCGACCGAGGATGAGTAAGAGGCTCTCAGTCTCCAAGTGGAAACAAGAACTGACAGAGAGAAGCCACTAATCAATTCATGAGCTGACTCATCCTCCTTGCATACATCTATATATGGATCCCTCATCCCAGAGATCTAGAGGCTGGAATTTTGCACATTGTAAGGAATTGTTGTTGGTTTTGAGATACATATCAGAGAATTGGGTGATCTATGCTTTGTTGGGGTTGAAGAAGGGATTTCTTTGCTAGGAGGTTGATGCTGGGTCAGGAATCATCGGTTGTAACTCCTCCTGGATCTTCTTGTATATCAATAAAACTATTTGAGTTTCTTCTCCATGCTTGTGTTTCATTGATGCTTATTACATTTGTATGGTTAACTTAAATCTGATCCTAAGTTATTTATGAATATAAACCCATGTCTTTGTATAGTTTCCTTCTTATGTGATCTTACAGGTACTTGGTGAAGCTAGGCAAGTGAGGGAGCAGGTAGCTGGGAGCTGTCGAAGAGAAGAGAGATTGGATCAAAGGACTAGCGCAAGACACAGGTTGGTTCATCCTATTCCTCTTTGTTTATAGTTTATAAAGAAGAATACAAAAGTAGTTTTCTCTGTTTGTTTCTAAGGTAGCTGTCACACCTTAGTGGGATAGAGTAGATCTGAATGGACACTTTTCCCGATAACAAAATGGCGACTCCGCTGAGGATCGTGTCTAGTTAGTTAGTTTGTGTTTCTCATGTTGTTTGTTTCATAAACTTAGAAGTAGCAATCGAACTGCATTTGCCATTAACAAATGCAAAGTAGACATCTGCTGCTTCAATCCATTCACTGGATCTGTTTATGATTTGAACAGCTGATTCATAGACCAACTGATTGCCCTTGTGATAGCTCTTAAAACCCCCCTTAGATCTACCTCTGATTGTGCATTACTGATTACTTTTACTCCGCCAAAAACCATAGATTAAACTGCAAACCGTGACCCAGAACCCGGATAGAATTCTCGTTTCTGCCCCAGCGCAGGCTCTGTGAAGAGGTTCTTCATTTCAATGCACTTCCCGAGACAGCTACCTGTGTTGTAATGCAGTTTCTCTGTGTAACAGGTGCGCTGATCAGCCTAGCCTTGTGCAGCTGAGGTTCTTTGCTTCATTTTTCCAGTTTTGTCTCTGATTTTTGTAGCCTGTGATCAGTATTTCACTGTTTCAAACCCCTTTTCCTTACTGATATTCCGCCTCAGTTGTACAAAAGAAACTGTAGATGTTTTTTATGTGTTTGTTGCGTCGTTTACAGTTTTCCATTGCAAAAGTAGAATAGTCGTACTGTCGTCCTTTGATTTAGATCTGTCGCAAGTGTCGATTTTGATCATAGGAGAAAGTTTATTTGTTGTTGATAGTCGATTATGCTTTTACTTTTTCCCTTGGTTTGAATTTGTGACTTTCTAGTGTCGAAACGAGTATTTATTTCAAAATCATAAAGTGTCGTAATCGTCTCTACCTTTTGATTTCGAAAAGAAGCTTGTTTGTGTTTGTCACTTGAAAGCAAATTCAGATTTGTACATCAACTTTCTTTTTAGGCATCAATATTAAGAAAGTGAAAAACAAAACACATGCATGTGCATTTTCATATTGGCAGTCTGTTTGGCTTGATTTAGGAAAAGTGCATTTACAGTGTGCTCTTTGCTCTTTGCGAAAAGATTGTGTCTTTCTTTTCCCTTAGTAGCTAGGATTTTCATTGCTGAAAAGAGATAAAAGTTTGTTTATCATATTTAGATTGCATTTTAGGAATTACATCTACATCTCGTGGTGATCCCAAAAGGAAAACTTCATAAGAAAGATCAACTTAAAATAAATCCAATGAACTTAACAACGCTTTGGAACTTAATGCACAACATTTAGAGGTCTAGGCTAGAGACGTATTCCGGCGTCGTAAAGCCTGGTAACTGTTGTCCTCACTGATGGTTGGGTGATTCCTCCACTTTGAGACGATAAGTGCCAGTACGGACTTGTGCTCCCACGTACCGTCGAGTATATATTGGGAGACCCCTATAGGCTTAAAACCTTTATCCATAGGAAGCCGTGTCGGCCGCCCTACTGATCGCAATGCACCAAACACAGCATTCGGGAAGATTGACTGCCGTACCGTAAAAAGTATTCTGCAGTTTTGCAATTGGTTTGGTACTCCCTCTACCTAGACCTCCAGAGCAGTCCCTTTCGTTCCTTTTCAGACTCCTTAACAGAAAAGGTCCATCTGAGCACTTGTCACTTCAGGCTCATTAAAAATCGAAGGAGACTAGAGTCATCTTTTGTTTTTTCTCGACTCTTAAAAACTGAAAAAACAAGTTGTGTCAATAGCGTCTAAAATTCATTTAATACGGAAACATACTTTCCCTTTTATATTAGTTGATCGAGTAATCCGCAATCGTGGAAGAAAGTCAATTGAAACCCCGTCGTTCACGGAGGCTTACGAGTCAACCGTCTTTGTCTCCGGAAGCGAAACCAGTACGGACAAAGCGAACTCATTTAACCGGATCCAAGTCTCCTATCAAAGTTAGAACAAGTGTTCCAACGACATCAGAGACTCCGGTTACTCCAAACATTTCTGGAATCCCTGCCTCAACAGAAGAAGTTCAATAGCCACAGAAGGACAGTGGTATTGATCCTAGTTTGAGAATAAACACTTGTGTTACTGAACCAGTTCCATCTATAACTGGTTCAGAGAGTCTTACTCTTCAAACATTTTTCGCTGCTTCTTCGGCACCAGAAATTTTTTACGGACCTGACGGTCTTCCCCTTCCACCTGGTCTGATTGTGATAGAATAAATTGTAGAAGATCCTCAAACAAGTACTCCAACGCACTTTGGAGTCGGGATCACTCTATATCCTTCGACATCAGAAGTTAGTCTACCACCAGCGGAAGTTCCTGTAGAATCGCCAGGTAATCTTTTGGATAGACTACAAATGTCTGAACAACCGTGAACATCTAGGACTGTGTCTTCTGACACAGCAACGGTAGAACTCCCTGCTGTCACTCCGACAATGTTCACCGGCATACCATCTGTCCCGACTAGCTCACAACCGCTAGAAGGAGCCCACCCATGGGCTATTTCGACAGTCTGGTCCGTTCCTGTTTGTTCATCTGGAATAATATCTGGAAACTCTTATGTTGAGTCTCGACAAATTGATCCATTTGGAGGTCAATTTGGGCAGTCCGGTCCCCAAGGGCAAACAATTCCCTTGAGTTCTAGATTACCACCGTATGGGGGGCAGTATGCCCTTTCATTATCCCCTCCGGGAGGATATCCATACGGGAGTTCACAACAGTATTCAGGTTATACTGGAATTACCTCAAGTGGTTGGGTACCTATACTACCTTAACAACCAAGAGTTGTGTATTCGATGCAACAATGCGTACCTATGTCAAACATCCTGACTACGCCAGCTATTGTGACGGTATCGCAAGTTCAAGCGCTGCCTGTTGTATGCCAACCTCAGGTTTCTCAGGTTGTAATGCAACAGCCCCTTGACCCTGCGACTCAACCACAATCGCCGACTAGTGGGGCGACACAGGTCCAGACGGGTACAATTACCCGTCACCTTGGTCAAACGGTTAGTATCGTGCAACAGCACATGGCTTCACAACCATGGCTGGTGCAATACCAACAACCGCAATTCCAACAAGTATACCAAGGTTCTGAGCAGCAAATCTTTGCGAACAGTGGACAGCCGTATATTCAAAACGGTCAAAATCAACCATTCTACAATGGTCAATTCCACCAACCATACCAAACATACCAGCATCAAATGCATTATGCCGGTATGCAAAGACCAACTGCTCAGGCGATCCCATCGTACCCTGGGTATGCTTCACCTAACCTGAATCAACAGTTACCATTCATGGCAACTTTAGAGTTACCTGATTTAAACCGGTTAACAAACGATCCAATTGCTTACGCCCCTTGGTGGCCAGCGATTCCGCATAAACTTCCATCAGATATTCCTAAATTTAATGGAAATCCGGGTGAAGATCCATCGAATCACGTGATGACCTTTCATCTATGGTGTTCATCAAACACCCTAAATGATGATTCGATAAGACTTCGCCTGTTTCAGAGGACGTTAACGGGTCCAACGGCAAAATGGTACATTGAATTTCCTAGAGCTTCGTTCGACAACTTCAGTACCTTAGCCACAACCTTTTTAACCCATTTTCAATTACCAATAAGGTATGAAACGGGAACAGAACTTCTTACCAACTTCAAACAGACAACGGCCACTCACATATCTGATCATATACATGAATGGCGACGTCGTCGTAGGATGGTAAAAACGTATGTTCCGATCAGCTATTAGCTGAATGGTTTATCAAGTCATTACTGCCTTCCATCATGGAAGATGTGGCAAAGGGGGGAGTCGTAACGGAAGAGCAAGTGATCGCTCGTGCACAATATCTGGACTTGATTTACACTCAGTCCGGCACGCTCTACGACAAAATACCTGACGCCCCTAGACCGGAATTCTCAATTCCTCCTCCTCCTAAATCGAACAATGACTCTCATGCCGGCGATGGCATGATTGGCACGACAGACACGAAATCGACAAAGGCTACATCCAAGAAGGCCCGTAAGATTTCAGGTCAAAATGCAAAAGACGAACTTCTTGCTTCGGAAGTAAATGCCGTATCGACAGATAAGGGCAAAGAAACCAAACAACCAGGAAGCAAGAAGAAAGGCAAAGGGAAGAAGAAGAAACAGGATGAGTCATCTCCTGAAAAACCTTCTGCAAACCCTTCTGGGCAAAGGAAACCCCCTGCAGGGTGTCATATATGCGATGAGGATCATTGGACGAAAGAATGTCCATACAAAGCTGAGCTTAAGAAATTCTTTAAAAGTTCGAAAACCTCAACAGTATTAACTGATCCGTTTCCAAACCCAGGAACGAATCTGGTTGAAAGTGGAAATGCTTCCCCATCTCAAGTGCTAATGTTGTCGATTTCAAAACAGCAGAATGATGCTTTGATTTCGACAAGGAACAAAGATTACGGGAATCCGCAGCTGTCGAGCAACTAGGATAAAGATCAACCGAGTAGTTCGACAACAACTTCGACAGAAGTTGTACCACCCACCATCCCTGAATTGAAAATAAAACCGCCAAAGGGAGTAGTACACAAGTCGACATTTAATCCCCGCGCTAGAGCGGCGCAGCATTATAACATAGTGGAAGATTTGGCCCAATCGCCATCCGCTATGTCGACTCTTGAAGTACTACAAAATTGCCCATCCCAAAGGCAGGCTTTATTATCGGCCATTGGTGGGATTGATCCAAAGGATTCCAATCTTGTATCCTTCGACCACAAAGGATACGATCCACAGTTACCGGCTCAACTAGCTTTCCTTGTACAAGTGAAAGCCCTCAACAAAACTGTTCATCGAACAATTATTGATGAGGGGGCATCTACATGTATTATGTCGATGAGTTGCTGGAAAACTTTAGGGTCTCCAACCTTGTCGAGGTCTGCGACGACATTAAAAGCATTCGACGGAAGGACATATACCCCATACGGTATCCTAAATAACTTGAAAGTTGAACTAGGAGGGAAAACAGTAGAAATAGATGTTGAAGTCATCGATGGGAATCTTGATTACAACATCCTACTAGGACGACCATGGATATATGCCATGGCAGCTATTGTGTCGACCTATTTTAGAAAGATTGCATTTCCCTTTCAGGGAGGGATCACAATCGTCGATCAACAAAACTTCCTCCCCAATGGTTCTCAAGTTACAGGAAGCATTCCCATGATCCATGGAAGCCCCCATTCGCTTCAGAATATCGGAGTAGGCCTACTAAAAGATCCTATACTAATGGGAACTTACGCTCTTCCACCTCCAATCAATCTGGCGGAAGTAGCGTCGATAGGAACCTGCAACATGATATCTTCTACAAAGATCTCAGAAAACGATATCAACATGGATCATGCAATGGTTTTGCCCCCAAGCCCAATAGAAATATTATAGCAATCAATGTTTCTAGCATGGGAGGCAAACCCAAATCAACGATTATCAAGCGTTTGGATAGATAGGTCTAGAGAATATGGTACTCCTTCAGATCCTTGGTCGCAAGTGCATGGCACCGACGAAGGAATTCTCCAACCTATGGTAATTGAAGGAGCACCATGGAATGATTCCCACCATCGTTCTCTTCTTCCGAATTATGAAGAAGATACTCAAAATGACCTTTACCATCCTTCAGTAGTTGATTTTCTATCAAATACTGTAAATACGGTGGATTCAGAGCGAAACTTGTCCAACATTGAAGAGACTATAGCCATAAATATCTCGACCAAAACAGATGTTGTAGAGAATATTTATGTCGATAAATGTTGTTCTCCTTCAGAACTGGAAATATATAACACTCTTTTTCGCGAATTCAGAGATGTCTTTGCTTGGTCATACAGTGAAATTCCAGGCATCGACTCGAGTATCGTTGAACACGAAATTAAGATGTATCCAGATGTCAAACCAGTACGACAACAGCTAAGGTAGGTGCACCCCAAGAAAGCCGCTGCCATTAAGGCAGAAGTTGAAAAACTTCTCCATGCTGGTTTCATCTACCCGGTTCCTCTAACAGATTGGGTATCGAATATTGTCCCTGTTATGAAAAAACAGGGGACAATTAGAGTGTGCGTTGATTATAGGGATGTAAATCAAGCTTGTCCAAAAGACAACTACCCTACACCCTTCATTGACCAAATAATTGATGAATGCGCCGAATGCGAAATCTTTTCATTCATGGATGGATTTTCCTAGTATAATCAAATAAATATCCGCCCACAGGACCAGTCAAAGACTGCATTTATTTGTCTGTGGGGCACATTCGCATATCGAAAATTACCCTTTGATTTAAAGAACGCAGGGGCGACGTTTTAGAGGGCAATGAATTATGCCTTCCATGACATCAAAAACATCGTTCAACCATACCTCGACGGCCTTCCGGCTCATTCGCGAAAGCGGACTGATCATCTGCAGCATTTAAGAGCGATATTTCTACGTTGCCGACACTACAAGATACGACTCAATCCGCACAAATGTGTATTTTGCGTCAGTTCTGGTGGTTTGCTTGGCTTTGTAGTCTCCAAGGATGGGATTCGTCTCGACCCGTGTAAGGTCCAGGCAATCATAAATTTGCCTCCACCTTCGAATTTGCTTCAGATTCAGAAACTCCAAGGGAAAGCAAACTTTCTAAGGAGGTTCATTCCAAATTACGCTGAACTTGCTAAAGGTTATACTCGTCTCTTGAAAAAGGAAGTACCCTTTGTCTGGGATCAGGTTGCGCAAGCTTCCTTTTATGCTTTAAAAGATTCCCTAATGAAAGCATCATTAATGTACGCCCCTGATTATCAAAGAGATTTTAACTTGTATCTGGCTGCAGCAGATACGACCATCGCAATGGTTTTAGTTCAAGAAGTCGATGGAATTGAACATCCTATTTATTATTTAAGAACTTAAATGATACAGAAAGCAAATATTCTTATGTTGAAAAACTAGCGCTTGCAGCTGTTCAAGCGATACAAAGATTTCGACACTATGTCCTCTTTCGGAAGACTACCATTCTGTCAGATTGCAACCCCATGACTTATATATTGTCGCGACAGTTGCTGGGGGGCAAATATTCAAAATGGATAGCAATCCTTCAAGAGTTTGATCTGGAATTTGTAAAATCCAAGTCAAAGAAAGCTCTAGTTTTCGCAGAATTATTATGCGATCTCCCATCGTCGTCCAACGATGAAACATCCGAAGAATCAATCGTGGATGAAAGTTTGTTTCTGATATCTACAAGCAATGAGTGGTATGGGGATATAATCATTTATCTCCAAACCCAAAAATTTAGGCCAAACACCACCCACTCTGAACAAAAACGTATTCGATACCAAGCAAAAGACTACATGATCGTCGGTGATACACTTTACCATCGTGGTATTGATACGGTTCTGAGAAGGTGCCTCACCCATGAGGAGGCCGAAAAAGTCCTGAATGAGTGTCATTCAGGCGCGTGTGGGGGGCATCAATCTGGATATGCTACAGCACAAAAAATCTTACGAGCAGGATACTTCTGGCCAACAATGTTCAAAGATTGCATAACCGCAGTCAGAAGTTGCCATGCTTGTCAAATTTTTGATAGCAAAACCAGAAGACCACCCACGCCTCTACAGCCAATAGTTGTTGTTGGGCCATTCGCCAAATGGGGCATCGATTTCATGACATGTAACCCCACCTCGACTGGGGGGCATGGGTATATCATAGTCGCAGTTGACTATTTTACCAAATGGGCCGAGGCGATGCCTACATTAGATAATACTGGTGAAACAGCTGCCCTCTTCTTTTTCAATCATGTAGTCGCCAGATTCGGCGTACCACAGGCTATAGTCACAGATCATGGATCGCATTTTCGCAATCACATGATGGTTGAATTAGCTGCCAAACTAGGGTTGTCTCACGACAGCTCTACTCCATATTATCCGCAGGCCAACGGACAAGTTGAAGCGATCAACAAGGTCCTGAAACGCATGCTGCAAAGGATGATCGGAGTTCACAAAAGAAGATGGCACCTAATCCTGTACTCAGCTTTGTGGGCTTACCGAACATCGGTAAGGAATGCAACCAGGTTCACACCCTTCCAACTGGTATATGGCCTGGAAGCAGTCTTACCAGTCCAAGTGTGAAATCTCGTCTCTCAAACTCGCAATTGATCTCCTCCCCAGAACTTCAGAAGAAGAGGCTCGTTTCTTGGAATTAATCCAATTGGATGAAACCCGTCGTGACGCCGCTTTGGCTAACGAAGCCCATAAGAAACGAATCAAGGCGCAGTTCGACAAAAATGTCAAACCCCGTGTCTTCTCAGAAGGTGACTTGGTCTTGCTTTACGACCAAGAATCCGATAAATTGGGAGCAGGTAAATTTAAGTCTTTATGGATGGGCCCCTATATTGTTAAGCGGGTGTTAGCAAAGGGAGCCTACGAGTTAATGGATTATGACGGAATTCCACTGGCGCAACCTCGTAATGGGTTGTACCTCAAGCGTTACTACGCGTAGTAGTAACCAGTATGCTTTTGTTATATTTTTGTTTTCGCTAAAGTGTTTGTTTTGGTCGAGTAATCCACCTTTTTACATTTATTGCAGATGTCAAACCCATTGGAGCCATGTGTTGGATATGCCGACGGAGCAAGTCGTAGTTCGCGGAACCTGTCCTCCACAGCCTGGGCCATTTTTGATCCAAGCGGCGAGTTAGTAAGTTTCAGAGGTGTATGTATTGGTCGATCAACGAATAATATCGCTGAGTATAGCGTGTTGATAGAACTTCTCTCTGATGCCATCACTCATGGTATACGCTGACTAATTGTCAGGCTAGACTCACAGCTCGTAATACTACAACTCAATGGTATATATTCCGTCCGAAACCCAGCTATTTATCGCATGTTCCTAAGGGTTAAGATTTTGGAAAGACAATTTGATCTTATTCAATACCAACATATTTCCAGAAACTTAAACACATTAACCGATTCATTAGCAAACTATGTGTTAGATAGACATTTGCAACATTTATAAAAGGAAACACATCATCAATGTTTTACATGTGGATCATATAACTCAACCAGAATAAAACTCCGAAAATCAAAAATATATATAGCTGTTTATGGTTTACATATAATGTTCTGTAACCAAGACAAAATCGGTCACGCGACCCAAAAACTCAAAATGCTAGGGGGCACCCTAGTCTAATGATGCTCGTGATAGCAAGTCACAGCCTGTGCGATCATGCGTAGGAGACGAGTCCATCGTCTGGGCACACCAGTAGTATGCTGCTGCAACCGCAAAGGTAGCTCGTCAGTCCTCACATCTGGTATACCAAGAGTGAGGCCCTCAACCTGCTCCTGAAAAGCTTTGAGAGTCTCGGCCACATCGAGGTCGCGAAAAATAGCCCTTCTGGTGGCCTCTCCTGCTGGAGCAACAGCTGGCACTCTCAGGTGAACTACTGGACGAACAGGACCAACATCTGCATGTACACATGAGTTTGATTAGAGTCTTGATAGAACAAAGCACAAGGACATTATAAACAAAAACAATAAACAACAATATGGTCAGAGATTTTACCAATAGCACCCCACTACTCGCCATCCGGCAGTACTAAATCTGGATCACCCCGGAAGTCCATGCCAGCATATGGATACTCGGCATAAACCATCTCCTGACGATCAAACCACCTGAAGAAGGTATCAGAAAATGAAATCTAAGATTGGCCAGCATGCCTAGACATATGGTCAACCCATCTCTGCATACGTGGTTCAGTAGGAGAAGGTAAATCGAGTGTAATGTACTGCGGCTGCATCAGTGGTATCTTCTCCAAGGCAAAGGCAGTCAAAATAGAACCATACCCAAAGTTCTTCAACCTCCCGTTCTTTATCTTGGTCAACTGTTGCTTCATCACGAGAAGTACTGCGTCGCACCAGTTGAACACCTTCGGTTGGAGGCATTCCAAGGCATGCTGCATATAGGATCTGTTGGCTACATGAAGAGACGCACTACCGGCCATCCTACCAAAAGTAAACAGGATAGTCCTAAGGGACCTGTCAGTGACATCACGGATGGTGATCTTGCCGTCTTTACTCGGCTGAGATCCTTCCCTGCAATATCAGCGGACATAATCTCTCACAGAATCGCCTCCTCGAGCCGAACCTGACAAAGAGATGGGGGCACCCCGCCTCGACAAGCCAGTCAAGAAATAGATGTCTACTGCAGTCAAGGGGATAGATTTGCCCCTAATCTGGAAAACCTGATTGATAGGATCCCAAGCATCGAGCAAATACTGCAGTAAGTTGATCTGCTGTCTCATGCTAGAAATGCGGAAGAACTTCAGTAAGCCACAGTTCCGCAGCGCGTTCACTGTAACTGGATCATGTAGGGCAATCATGTCCTCTTCTTCATGCTCACGTTCTCGCCATGTAAGGGTCATCTTGCTCCAAGATCTCTGAAAAACCAACAAGAGAGGAGTTAGATCCTGATTTTGGTGAGAAACAGGCAAAAATTCCATAAAAAATTGTGCAACAAATTCCCTTTCTGCGCCCAACGCACCTGCAGTAGTGTTCTAGGTGCGTTGAATGTCAAACTGCCTTCATACAAGCCAGCATTCAACGCAGGTTTCGATACACTCGGGGTGCGTTGATGGCAGAACGAATCCCTCAAACCCCAGGGGCTCAGAAAAGCAGGGAATAAAGCTCAAAATGCAAAATGGAAACCATGAAATGAAAGAGCTCAGGTTTAGCTCCTACCTGGTCCAGACGGTGCCAAGAATCGTCCACAGAATCTCCCGAAATCAACTGATGAAAATCGAGGGGGAAATCACCTCCAAAGCTCCAACAAACCAAGTTCAAACGAAATGGTAAAATGAGAGGTAAAAACACTTTTTATTTACTTTTACGTAGTTCAAAGTAAAAAATTAGCGTTTTAATCTCGTTTTCAAGCAAATATTGTTCATTTCTAACCAGTTTGATGAAGCAGTTGAAAATACAGTACAATCTTTGGAAGGACAAAACTATTTATGGTAAAAAATCAAAACAAGACCGTCTGATCGAGCAGTTTTAGCACATAGTTTAAGCTCGTTAAAAAATAAACATAAGACATGAGCAAATGTTTCCACCCGCATTTAAGCTCATTAAAAAATGAACTATTCCCCGGTAAATAACCACCGTGAATGTAGCATTTCAGCCATTAAAGCCTTGGTCGTGTTTGCATCGTCACCTCTACTTTTCCATTGGCCAATCATTCACCTCCATTTGATTGTTTACCCATTTTGAGGAACTGCTGCGAAGAGTGATTTCACTAGCCATCCTTGTGACACTTCTGTGATTGGAAAATTCCAAACCTTACCTGGAATCAGCTGCTACCCATTTTATCACTCGTTCCTCAAAAGACGAGTCTTCTTTAAGCTCTTTTCAACTGACTCGTAAAATATGAAAAGATTGTCTAGTTTTGGCCTTCCAGCTCGTTAAAGCGACAGGAAGTGCTATCCCTCCTCTAGATTTTAATCTTTTTGGACCTGAGGGATTATTGCACAAAAAGATCGAGCGCTTGTTTTGTTCGGCTCGTTAAAGCTAATCGAAAATTCATCCCTTCTGTATTGTTTTATATTTTTTCGGACTTAAGGGATTAGATGACGAAAAAGGAATTTTGGAGTTACCTTTACGTACCTTTTCAAACTCTCTAAAAATGAAAAGGACCGAGTTATCTTTGTCGTTAGACTCGTTAAAAAGATTAATAGCGACAAACTTGTCTTTAGACGAGAACGAGTTTCACTATCGCTAGGCTCGTTAAAACATAGCGATGGGTTTGCCCGAAGGGCAAATTATAGAACAAGCATATGTTATCCTCCTCAAGCTTGACAAAAATAAAGAGGTACTGGTCAGCAATGACTGGGGAAAAATTGGGAAGAAAACTCAAAGAATCTTTATTGGTAGCAAGTCGCTCTTGAACATGACACTTCCACTCCGTGCCCGAGTCGGGTTGGGTTGTTTCATTCACCGGTCACATCGCCATGGTCACGCCATACCATCCATATTTGGGGTTAATGCTACCAATCCATCACATAAGTGTCGCCGACATGTTCAAGAGAAGTCATCCAGAAAGGCCACCTGTGTCCCTCCCACTACCATACATTATACTCCATTCTTTCATGACCGCCACCCTGAACCATATATCACCAGATCGTTTTCACCTCCATCAAAATCATTTGCTCCGTTCCGTGTCATTGATGTGGGATTCATTAAGGCCCTCCTATGACGGATCACTTCTTGTCGACATCAGCTCATTATCCAAGAAGTTGGTCTAGGAACACCACATTCAGTACTTTGAAGCTTGCATGCCTCAATGGCAAGTTTCTCACTTCCGGCGACAGGTATACATCAATGACCTTCGACCGAAAGATTTTCCGTGGTGTTCGACGCCAAGTCCTTTATTCACACCACGTGAATTGTACTGCAGTACCTTGAGGGTCATTATCATTATCGGTGATTCCTCTCGCGCTTGTTAACAGTTTACATCATTGACTGGTAATCAAGCGATGTCTTTCCATGTTCGACTTCAAAACATTTCTCACATGGATCGACTTGTACTTCGAGTGAAGATCGGACGAGATTGAAGACCCCGGATCTAGTTTCATCCATCCGGGCTGCGATATATATTTAGGAAAATAAAGACATTGAAATGTACAGCATTGCAGCACAGATAATCATCCTACCAAAAGGATGATGGCTCTATCAGAATCATCAGTCTACCATCAGACGATTGTCTGTCCTATGTACATGAAAATGAATTTATAAAGCTGAGCATGGGAATGCCTGCCTCAGCTAGATCATGAAAGCAGTATGAAGATAATGTATTGTATTGTATCTTATTACAAGTCTCCTCCCAGCATTGAAAGAACTTCGGATCCTCCTAATAAAGCATTTCACCGATAAACGGCCTCATACTTTAGGGGGCAACTATTATAGACATTTTTGTGCCTTACAGCTCTAAGCATGAAATGTCCATAAACCAAGGGCTCCTAAGTCCCTAAAAGTGTTTTTCTAACTCCTAAAGGAACAAGGTCAACAAATTACAGCTTCTCCCAGAAGTTCTCCACCAGAAACTGCTCAAAGTTAGTCAAATCAGGATCATTTCAGCTGCTCCACTAGCCAAGTGCGTTGCATAGCACCTAATTCCACTAGCTAGGTGCGTTGCAACGCACCTAAATGCACTACCAGGGTGCGTTGAGCGGGAAATGACAAGTGGCAGAGTCATTCCACGAGGTGGAGAGACAATGGAAGCTTCCAGAATCTTCTCCAATGACACTTGCCTCACTGAATTCGACCGAGGATGAGTAAGAGGCTCTCAGTCTCCAAGTGGAAACAAGAACTGACAGAGAGAATCCACTAATCAATTCATGAGGTGACTCATCCTCCTTGCATACATCTATATATGGATCCCTCATCCCAGAGATCCAGAGGCTGGAATTTTGCACATTGTAAGGAATTGCTGTTGGTTTTGAGATACATATCAGAGAATTGGGTGATCTATGCTTTGTTGGGGTTGAAGAAGGGATTTCTTTGCTGGGAGGTTGATGCTGGGTCAGGAATCATCGGTTGTAACTCCTCCTGGATCTTCTTGTATATCAATAAAACTATTTGAGTTTCTTCTCCATGCTTGTGTTTCATTGATGCTTGTTACATTTGTATGGTTAACTTAAATCTGATCCTAAGTTATTTATGAATATAAACCCATGTCTTTGTATAGTTTCCTTCTTTTGTGATCTTACAGTTACTTGGTGAAGCTGGGCAAGTGAGGGAGCAGGTAGCTGGGAGCTGTCGAAGAGAAGAGAGATTGGATCAAAGGACTAGCGCAAGACACAGGTTGGTTCATCCTATTCCTCTTTGTTTATAGTTTATAAAGAAGAATACAAAAGTAGTTTTCTCTGTTTGTTTCTAAGGTAGTTGTCACACCTTAGTGGGATAGAGTAGATCTGAATGGACACTTTTCCCGATAACACCTGCCCTCATCAGTGGGTTCTCTACCAACTTGACAACCCCATAACGAGCCAATGCCCCTCGAACCACCTAATCCCGTTGGATCTCGGATTGAAGAGTATCCAAGTCTTGTTCACGCAAGTTGATTATCAGCTCTTCCATACTAAAAAAACACCACATGTCTTGTGAGTTCAGAGAAGAAAACAATGGGCTACACCAATCAACCTATAGCCCTCACGAGTCTAGCATACCAACCCTCTCTCTAGCCCAAAATCGTAGTTTTCAGCCCAAAAAGTGTGAGCTCGCAAGTTTCCAGTTGTTTCTTTCAAGCCAGATCAGACTTCTGGGCCCAGAAAGTGTGATGCAACTATGAGCATGACCAGGGGTCTCTCAGGGAGCTGCTAGGTGCCAAAAATCAGGAAATAAACCACTGAAATTGAAGAGATGAGTAAGGCCAACTACCTGAAAGTTGTAGATCCTAATTCTGATGGTCGATTTTTCCTTTGCAATCTCCACAAGATTTAGGGCCTTTTCCTCCTCTTCAAATTCACCACATCTCACTTAGCAAATGAATCCAAATTGGAGAGAAAACGTCCTTTCATAGAAAAATCCCCAATTTTTTTATCGCCCATTGTGACTAGACGATAGCTCAATTTGACAAACCATCAATATTGTCGAAAATCTCTCACTAAGATCTATAATGGGTCTTCCTCATTTTTTGATGATTTGACACTTCACCAGGAAACCATTTTTCCGACGTCGGTCACTTTGTCGCCTCTCAAAATCGAATTTCGTCATAAAGTGACACTTATACTTTGAGGTCCACCTCCTCTTAATACTTGTTGTACCGTATGTTGATTTTCATCATGAGTAACCATCCTTTACTCATGTTTTCATGGTCCCCACCAGGCCTAGTCTGTGTGGCAGCGTCATCGAGTCACCCTTGTTCAAAGCATCCGCGATGAGTCCCCCTTGCATTTTTGGAGTATATTTCATGTCACATTATTCCATCCATATTTGCATATCGTTCATCCTCTATTGCCCATTTTGGCCTCCAGTCATACTATCCCCATCCCCTCCAGAGTTGAGTCAGTTGCTGCTAGGACAACCATGCACTTTATGCTATGACAAGGGTAGTCATATGTTTGTCCCTCAATCCCACTTTTCTCCCATTATCCCTGGTGTCAGTCCATCAGTCACATCACTATTTTCCCTCGTGCTTTAGTTGAGGATCCTCATTTCCTCATCTATCGCGAGCCCTATTCTATCGACATCAGCTCATTTATTCTAGAAGAATGGCCTAGAGGGTGGTGTATCTTGGTTCCAGCTTCCATTCTTGTTCGGCACCTTGGATCGAGCAGAGGGTCTCATTATTTCCCTTTGACTTGGTCATTTCATGTTCGTGATCCATACACTTAATGGTCCAGTGATGCAGCAGATTGTACCAGTGAATCCCGGGTGTGTGTGAGATGTTTCAAACCTCATGAGGGGGTGGCTCTTCAGGTAGCCCCCCATATACCCAGATTCATACCTATTGTACTACAGTGTCAGATGCAGTTCCACAGAGTTGATGGATTCGGTTCCCACCGATCGTAGTGTTCATAGCATGCACGTCTCCTCCAGATGATCCATTCAGTTTTGCAGAGACCTTCCTTGTTCAGCAGGGCTTCTTCAGTTATTTTACCCTCCCTCCCACCAATTTTTTAAGGGAAGGGGATTTGTATCTCATGTAATTAGATATTATTGTATTCATTCCTGGCTCATGTTTTTCCAAGTGAATTATGTATATGGGACACATTGTGTTATTTTCTAGCTCTATTATGTCAGCATGTCATGTATCATTCAGCATGCACTTCATTGCTTAGTTTTATATTGCTAGGCGAACCATTATTTTTGTATTAAGTTATCTCGGCAGGTATGGTTATGCCTCCCCTGCCTCATTAAGGTCTGGTACCACAACTTAAAAGGAGACTTGCATTAGTCTCACCCCCTCTATCCCTATCCTCTTTCAATTCAGCTTCATTGGTCTCTCTCTCTCTCTCTGACTCCCCTGTGTTTTCTAGTGATTGTGTCTTTACGACGTACTTCAATCATACTTTTTTCTCCTAACACTCGTACGTTGGGGGGAAATCTGTTATCACCAAAAAATTGATCATCTAACCTAATTTACTAGATGGATCAAAGTACACTATGTAAAGCCAATTTTACCATAGTAAAATTGCTTTCACTGTGAGAAATTACTTGATAAACCATCTTTGTTAAGTAATTTATAATTAAACCCATGAAGAATAATTAAATAAATCACTATCTATTTAATTTTCTTCTAGGAATGATTAAGTAAACCATTGTTCAATTATTATTCCTTGTTATATTTGACCCAATCACGAAAAATAAACAGATAAATCATTAATTATCTTATTTTTCTATAAGAATATTTAATTAATCACTAATTAATTATTATTCTTTGTCAAATTTGACTAAATCCCTTAGGAATAATTAAATAAATCATTATTTGTTTATTATTCCTTAACTAATTCATTGAGATGATAAATAAATCATTTATTTATTTATTATTTATAAATAAAAGTTTAAATACCTTTTCCCCCCTAAACAAATATAATAAAATATTCCAGGTGGTTATTCCAAGAATGAGATCAATAATTTTATTATTGCTCATTATTCGAGGATAACTCAATATTTTGCTATAAATAGAAGGGTTTTCCATTCATTATTCACTTTTGATTATTTTCATTGTTGCACTCACTGTTGTAACTATGATTATTTTCATTTTCGCACACCATAGTTTTGTTGGGTTTATACATTATAGAGGAGAGAGACTCTACACAAGCTGAAGATGTTTGAAGATAGCCAAGAACCCATCCCATAGAGGGGGACTGGTACCATCTATTTGTTCCCTTCACAGGTGTTATAATAAAATTATTATTTATATATCTGGTTTCCATTGGATGATTGGAGCTATTACTCTTTCTTTTTGTTGTTTAACTATGATTGTGGCATAGATCCAGACTTTGGCAGGTTTTGTTTCTATCAATTGCTGCAGATCTACAATTTTTAGCAGCCATTTATTTTGTTGAGATTGTTTATCATCCACAATCTTAAGTGGGTTCTTTTCGTACATCTTTGAGAAGAAAACACTACAACAACTTGCTTTCTTCTTGGGCTTCTCGGCAGTTAACGAGGAACTCCTGGCATAGATATTTTTCCCAATTGTATTGGACACCCTTCGTGCATTGTGTTGCAAGTGACACTACAGGCGCCGGAACTTCATCCGCGCAACACTTCCTCATGATCTTTCCCACAAGAATCTAAGTAGCGAATTGCACTGCCTGGTCTTGAATTGAGCAGATAGAGTATTTGTGCGACTTTTTAACAAGGCCATACTCTTTCTTCATTTTGTCAGCTAATTCTTTCTCCCTGATTTTCCCTCCAAACTCCTTGGAAAGGTTCGCTCCTTTATATGGCAACTTTGTTATCGTATGGATCAACATGTCTATAATTGAGATGGGCTCCTTAAGCCATAGACACCCATCGTGCATCAGCGCGAGGATCTGGCGCACACACACTATGTTCATAGTTGAATGATTATAGTGTGGCACACAGAGCATGTGCAATACCCCCGCCTGCTCAACACTGTGAACCCACTTCATGAGCTCCAACTGCGTAAGGCCCATCTCTTCATAGTATATCTTTGTCATATAATTGCTGGTCACCAAGTGCAGGAACCTCTCATGGTACTTGAGGTCGCAATCCTCCATTTTCAATATCGAAATGCATGCTAATGGATGACCTTTGAATTCCACTTGTTCAAGCAATAGGGGAGTCGACACCATGAACTTTCCAGAATCTGGGTCCTTGGTGACTTTGGTTTTTCCCTGCCGTGGAGGGATATATTCGGGAAGCCATGAGATAGGCTCGACCCCTTCGACATCTACTTCTTCCACACCTTGGTATTCTTCCTCTTCTAAGTCCACCACTTTCTCCAGATGTTTGTCCTTTTCCTCTTTCTACCACACCTCCAGATTTTTCCTCGATGACATTCTCATCGACATCGGCTACTTCTGCTTCTCCTTCGCGGCTAGTTGCTTTTCTTTTGCGGTGGATTTCTTCTCTTTTGCGACGGATTGTTTCTCTTTTGTGGCGGAATGTTGTGGCCTTGGCAACCTCGGCGCGATAGGCACAGGGGTTGAAGCTTCCATACTTGAAATCTCAAGGATCAGTGTGTCAGACACAATAGCATTTGAACTTATGGCTTTCGTAGGATTTGTGGCAGTCATTTGTTGGAAAACAAATCTCTGGTCAATTTCAAGAAATGTTGAAAATACTGGACTGGAAATCAAGTCCTCCCAAACCTTACGGTTCATAAGCTTCAGACGGAAAATCGCCCAACCAACTCTCAAAATGCAAAGTGTTCTTCGTCGTACCAACACGCGTAATTTATAGGAAGTTTTGAATTCAAATCTGACTGTTCCCCCAAAATTCTAATAATAAATGCATTCTTGGCAACATATCTCCATATATTTTCACCATAAATAGAGCCTACCCGCTCCTCTTAACTGATTTTTGGCCATCAAATCATGAATAGTAACCTCAATTACTACATCTAACCCACCCGCACAGCACCATCCTTTATAGCACATCTCATGCAGCGCAACTTCACCCATCACACCCTTGTCATCCGTCACGCAACCTCCCCACCATGCTTTTCCCTTAGTTGGGCAGCATAGTTTATAATCCCGCAATCCTTTGCATCTGCCTGGATTACTGAGACTGTCCTGCTTCCATATAGTCATCACATAGGGGCAGGATCCCCTATGTACAGCTTCAACCTACTTCTATTTACCTTTCTAGGGAATGGTTCTCCATTCAGCTTCATGAGCTGAACTGTGCCCCCATCCGTGATCTCCTTAATAACATATGGCCCCAACCAGTGCATTTGAAATTTCCTTGGAAACTTCGTGAACTTGCTATCATATAACAACACCAAATCATCTACCTTGAACATGCGCAACTTAATGTGTTGATCATGCCATGCTTAGTCATGTTCCTTTTGCACTTGTTGATGAAATCTGGCAAGGAAGTGGTCTTCTTCTAACTCCATGATCTGCGTGAGCCATTCCTCCAAGGTCTCACGGTCCGCCATCTCAGTGAATGCTGCAATCCGTAAACTCGGCATAATATACTCCATTGGCATGACTGCTTCAATTCCGTAGACCACCGTGAATATTGTTTGTCCTGTCAATTTCTTGCAGGTCATCCTATAAGCCCATAATACAGTAGGTACACACATGTCCCAGTCATTCCTCTACGCATTGCATACCTTTTTCCATGTGTGCTCCAAAATTTCATTAAAATATTTCACCTTTCCATTTGCTTGTGGGTGATAGGGCGTGTTCTTCTGATGATATACCTAAAATTATTCCAACATCACACTAATCATTTAATTCAAAAAATGCATACCCCTATCACTCATCAAAATCTTTGGGCATCCAAACCGTGTTAAGACATATTCAAACAAAAATTTCGTAGCTTTGGCCGTGGTACAATCCCTCACTGGCTACACTTCCGCCCATCTGGTTAAATACTCTGTTGCAGTAATAATATACCGTGTGCTCGTCTTCTTTCCTGGTGGTTGTATGTGACGGATAAAGTTGATGGCCCATTTCTAAAATACCTACAACAAAACTTGTGGATTTAAAGGCAATTCATCCCTTCGCGAAGGTTGCACCATCCTTTGGCAAGCATCGCGCACTTTGCAGTATCTATGCCTTAGGATCCTTGTATAATGTTGGCCACCATAATCCAGTGCGTAAAATATTCTACGTGGTTTCTTTCCCTACATAGTGGCCTCTTGCCACTCCTCCATGAGCTACAGCTAGGATACTAGTGCGTTCGAACTTCGGAACATACCTTCGCAATATCTCATCTGATCCCATCTTATATAAATGACCCGCAATTACTGAAAAATATACAACAAACTACTAACTCCTTCTTCTGTTGAGTAGAAAAACCTTTCGGAGTTGTTCCCATCATTAAGAACTGAATAATATCGGAAAAATGATCATCTGCGATATGCACCGCAAAGAGCTATGCAGCTAGCATTCCTTCCTCCAAACTACTGGGTTCCTCACATGTTTCAATCCTTGATAGATGGTCTAGGCTGGTATTTATCCTTCCAAGCTTCACAATCACCTCGAAGTCGTACTCCTGGAAAAATAACAACCATCAGCATATCTTCCCCCCCCAAACAGCCTTATTGAATAGGTACTTAAGCACAAAGTGATCTATATACACCTTGAAGTGTCCGCCCAACAAATAATGTCTGAATTTTTGCAGCACATAGACCATTGCCAACCCTTCACACTCTGTGGTGGGGTAATTCTTTTCAGCTTTGGATAAATTTCTACTCGTGAAAGCTATTGGATGATCAAGCTCTCCCTCTCCTGCTTGTGTTAATATTGCTCCTAGCGTAATGCAGGAAGCATCAACATGCACATGAAACTCCTTTTTCCAATCCGGAAACACCAAAATAGGTGTTGTCACCATTTTCTCCTTCAAGACATCCAGGCTGCGCTGAAAGTCTTCATCCCAGAAAAACATCGCATCCTTCTTTAACAATTTCTCCATCGGCGTGGTTATCTGGACATACGCCTTGATAAACTGTTTGTAGTACCCAGTGTGTCCCAACGTCGTGCGCAGTTGTTTCATGTTCCTAGGAGGTTCCAAGTTCACAATTACAATGATTTTCACGGGGTCCACCATCAACCCCTGCTTACAGACAACATGGCCAAGCAAGATCCAAAAAGACACACAAAATATACATGTATTTAATTTCAGCGTGATCCGATACCTTTAACACGTATCCATCATGAAGCGCAGACTCGCAACATGTCACTTTACCAACCCAAACACGGTCCAATCATCAAAATATACTTCCAGGAACTTATGAATAAATTCCTTGAATGTCGTGATAACTACCTGGGAAAAGATTGAGGCGCGTTCTTCAATCTGAAAGGCGCAACTGTATATTGGAAGCAAACCCACTCCGTCGCAAAGGTTGTTTTGCTTCGATCCTTTGGCATGATCTTTATTTGATGATAACCAGAAAAACCATCAGTGAACGAATATGCCTCCTATCCACCAACGTTTTTTAATACTTCGTCAGTAAACGATGTTGGAAATGGATCATGCACACAATTGTAATTTAGCTTCCGCTAATTTACGCATATGCGGATCTCACCCTTCTGTTTCTTTTCTTGGACCACCATAGGGCTTACCCAATTTGATTCTTCCACAGGCTCAATAATACCATATTCCAGCATTTTATCCAGTTTTAGGCACACCTTATCCTTATACTTTGGATTAAGTCGATAAGGCCACTGCTTAATAGGTTTCGCATCTAGTTTCAATGTAATCTTCATAACGGCTAAATCTCTAACAATCCCTTTCAAATCTAAGAACTTTGTGGGGAATAAGTCTTGGTACTCGCGCATTAGCTCAACTACTTTATCAACTGTATCTTTGTCCCAAAAATCTCCTATATTCACAAACCTAGGTTCTTCTTCAGATCCAATGTTTACCTGTCAAGTCTTCAAAGGCTCTGATATATCCAGGTTTGCCACCTTTGGTCCTTCAACTTTTCACTATCCTTTAGTCTCTGGAATGGTAATATTCTGCGGATCATCCTCTTCTGCTTCAGCAATTACATTATAACATTCCAATGCATGGCGTAGACGTGTACTCCAGTCTGGCTGAGTCCACTCTACTAGTTCCTTCGGCGTTCTGAATATAGTTGCTTTTATTTTTTGCAGCACTTCATCAATACTTTCAAAGCCATCCTCAAAGCTGAAAGTTAATAGAAACTTTCCCTTAAAACGTCCCATTCAGCAGTCCCATGGTGAAGCTCTGTCTCCAAATACCAGTTCATTGGGATCATATCTAGCGTATGACAGAATATATGCACCCATTCTAGCTGTGGTTTTGTTCCCCAAACTTTAGTCCATCGTGCTAAATGATGGCACAGATCATCCTTCCCGCTATATTTTTTTGTCATTATAGTATTAGCATATCCAAATTGTAACTTCATCATTCTCCTGTATTCTCTTCATCCTACAAAGCTTTCTTTGTGTGTACCACACAACGGGTAGGCGTAGCGCAGAGCGCCAACTCAAGTGCTTGGAATTGATGCTCTTCTGATACTTCTCTTTCAAAATTCATCTAAAAACAATCCCACATCAGTCAACCCATCATAATGCGAAAGATTTCTTACCTCAATCGAAACACACCTCAGCAACTTGGTCATCATGTTACAACGGAGCATAGATACTTCATGCAACCTATTCTGCCAATTCTCAAGCTCTTCATCTGAATCTGAGGCGTAGGAGCTATCCCTGTCCCATGCAATTTGTCCATATGTTGTACGATTGATCCAATCCTCATCTCACATTATTATCTTGTATATTTGATCAAGATCATCATCACTTTCTGCATAGTGGCACACAAGTCCAATGTGCTCCTTTTTAGGGTTTAGGGGCACGACGACCTTGAGTGGCTTCTTCTCAAAGGACATCCTCTACTTCTTCAAGTTGATTACCCCATTCATATCAATATCCCAGTCAATTCCTAGTAGCGCAGGGTATGGGTTACTATCATCCTCTATCTCAATGACCTCAAAGTCAGCCAGCGCATTCTTACCCTAAATGTCCACTATTACACCATATAAGCGCCCCATTGGAATAATCTTCTACTAATTTTCCATGCACAACTAAAAAGGAGACCATTGCAATGTAAGTCTCCCCATCATTTCCCATGTCTACTTCGGCAAGACATTCACATCAGACCCTAGATCTAATATTACCTAGTCCATTTGATATTCACCTATCTACATGGTTAACCTCATCTCATGCCCTCTTCTTGCCTTATGCTTATCAATCTCCCTCACTGTGTGTTGCTCCATAGGATTTTTTTCCTTATGAGCGCACTTGTCTATTAAGTCTTGCAATCCTTCGACGACTTTCTGATCGCGCAGAAGCTTCATACAAGTCTTCGAGAAGGTAGCTATAATTGAAGGATCTACTTCTTGAGTCAAATTAGTTTCTAGCATTTTCTCCTGACTTCCTAAGGTGGAGGCCTCAGCGAAGTTCTTCTTTGATTCCAATAAAGTTACTTTAGTGTGATTCAGATCAAAGTTGACTTCCTTCTCAGTAGCCTTGCGTACCCATCCATCTTCCTCAGGCTGCTTACCTTTATCTGTGCCAGTCGTCATTCCACTACTCAACACAATATTTATGTTCCGATCCTCCTCGTGAGGTTCAGCCCTCATCATCTAAATGTTCTGTGTAGGTTGTTGGGGTTGTGCCTTCTTCTCTTGTATTTTTTCCATAAGGACCGAAAATTCCTCTATGACATGATCAAACTGTGGACAATACTTACATGAGGGATGCTCCACTTTCAAGAACCATAGAACTGTTGCACCATCAATAATACTGCTACCTTGAAGCTTGTACAGAGTTCCAATCTGAACTCCCTGCATCAATGCCAGTGCTCCCTGAACCATCTTCCAAGTATCTTTCTCAAACACTCTTTTTACACCTGCATCATCTAGCTTACTTACAGAAATCAGATTTCTAGCCAATGCAGGAACATGCAAAACACCCAGAAGTGTTCTAGTCCTTCCACATTGCAAATTCAACTTTACTTTTTCGCGACCGACGATTATAGCCTTCCTGTCATCCCCTAAGAAGACATCACCACCATCATATTTCTCATACTCACAGAACCACTCCCTATGGGGAGTGAAGTGAAAGGATGCACCTGAGTCAATCAACCATGCCTCATGATCTACATGTGTACTTGAAGAAGAAGCCAAGTACAAATCCCCACCTTCATTTGATATGGTTTTGACCTCTGCATAATGAACATCATCAGATCCCTTTCCTTTCTCAAGAGCTTTAGATTTAAAGTCCCTTTTGAAGTGCCCTTCCTTTCCACATTTCCAACACACCTTTACAGGTTTTCCTGGATATTTAGATATCCCTCTAGATTTAGATCTCCCACTTAGGGACTTATTTTTGTTTCTGTTCTAGGACCGTCCTCGTACAGACAATGCATCACCATTATGGCCCTCTATATTTTTCCTTCTCATCTCCTCCAACAGCAAGGATGAGACTATTTCATCAAACTACAAGGCAGTTTCATTGCTACCTATTGCGACAACCATACTATCCCACAAATCTAGTAGAGAACACAACAAATTGATGCACTTATCTTCATCTGAAATTTTAATATAAATAGATAATAAATGGCTTACCACAGTATTAAAGGTGTTCAGATGCTCTATCACTGAGCCTCCATCCTTCATCCTCAGGTTATACAACTTTTTCTGTAGGAGCAATTTATTCACCAAAGACTTAGATTGGTACAAAGTCCCTCACTTGTCCCATAAAGCCTTCGTGGAAGCTTCCCCTGATACATTCAGCAATATTGAATCTGAAACACACAATTGTATTGTGCTCTTTGCCTTCTAATCCAACTTCTCCCAGTTTTCAGCTGACATTGCCATTGGTTTAGTACATGGATCTACCGCGATCCACTTATCTTTATCGACTAGCAGATCCTCCATCTTGAGTTTCCACAACTCAAAACTCTGACCATTAAATTTCTCGATATCTATCTTTCCACTGCTTGTCATCTTCTTTCACCACAAGAATCAATCCTGCAGATCTCCTATTGAATAGTGTCTACCACGGGCCTGAGAAAAACCCCTCGATAACAAACGCGTCCCCTTGAAGCCAAAACAAATCGGATACCAATTGTAGGTTTTAACCTCGTACAGAAATTACCTGCAAACGAATTCTTAAAAGTAGACAATAAACAATGGCGAGAGCATAAAACAGAAAATAGGTATACATAGATATTTTCCCCTGGATCCCAAAACTAGGACTACCAAATTGATTTTTCATGATATTCCTTTCAATGTTACAATACATTTATACACATGATGAAGCATCCATAAATCCAAATCCATTAACCTTGGATTAGAACATAACCGTAGTTCCCTTGATTAGATCTATAGAATACCATGGACAAAAAACCATCATGCCCAAAACCATGTGCAAAATCCATGCACAAAACCATAGGTAGGTCCACCCACCTAATATAAGGTCCAAAAAAAAATTCTCGGGGCACTGCCCCGAACCTCGAGCAAGGGGGCTACTGCCCTCCTACAAACTGTAGAAATTTTGAATAATATGACACATATTCAACAGAGATTATCCTGATCATACAATTTAAGTGGAACATGTATAATACATAATCTCCTCTACGTTGATCATCAATTTACAGAAGCAGAAACATCCACAGGCACACATAGAAGCATCAATCAAACTCATAAACACAGTATGTATCCCGGGGAAAGCATCTCGCTAAAAACCCCACACTATCTGTATATTATATTGATTGAATCATGTAACAATACAAAGCATAATACTTCTCACAAGTATCTCCACCTGTTACACACAATACAGCTCAGATTTGATCTCCAAATCTCTCCCGCTGCTTGCCTGCCTCCACTGCTCAAACCTGCTCGAGAACTAATGAGAATAGCTTCCCAAACTCGATTTTACACTGCAAAATAGTCACCCACACTATGTTGGACGTGAGCAACAGCTATAATATCATGAAGATACGTGAGCAAACTCATTGGCATACTCAATCCTTTGATTGTGCAAGATCTGGTGCACAACTATAGTCACAACTGATAGCAATCTGATTCTCTAACACCTGTCCCTGCTGAACTGAACATGCACTGACATGCAACTGAGTTAACTGATGTATTCTATAGTTGCATTATGAGTTAATAACTTGTGAATTAATTAATAACTAATTCACCCAACTCATCTTTAGTCTATTGATCAGTTAGACTAAATACAACCAGTTTAACAAAGCTAAACTGAACACAACTCCATCAACTGTACCTCCAGTCCACTAAACTCAACTCACTTGAGTTCTAACTGAAGTCATGCATGCAACAACTCAACTGACTCATAAGAAAAACGAATTTCCTTCTGACAGCTGCATGTGCCACTTCCGTAGCTCAAACTGAAGTGCTCCAAGAGAATAAGATTAAGTTTATAGTCCAAATATTATTGTGAGATAATAATATTTGACTTTTCTATTTTTGACTTTGATCACTCACACTGTGATCACTCACACTGTAATCACTCACACTGTGATCACTCACACTTTCATCAAAAATAGAAGTCCATCTATTTTTCCCAACTTGATCAATCATCCATAGACATGATCCATATGTCTAAAAATAGACATAGTCTAAAAATAGACTTGCGCCAAAAATAGCCTGCGGGCCCACTTAGTGAAGGCGACTCTTTTCGCTAAGTTCCATCATCTTGTTGCAATCTCAACAAGCATTTCTTGTTGCACACTTTTCAACACTCCCTCTCAACAAGAAAGGCTTCCTCTCAAACCCGATCCTGTAACTCTGGAATGTTCTCCATGCAACACATCTGGCCGGTCCACTTGCTCTGTCATCAAAGTCTCTGACTGCTATTGCCTCTGTCAACTGAAACTCTGCATCTCTGTGCTCTTCAGTATCTGACTACTCTAGCCTCTGTCACTTTGATCTCTGACTGCATCCGTGTTGCTGCTGGTTCTATCTCCCAGCATTGCATCCGCACTGCACCTCCCAACTGACCTCCCTGTTGGGATAGAAACATCCTCTGATGCTGAAGCTCTACCTGCAGCTGACAAGTGCTCCCTCTCTGACATCTGCGCTACTGCAACATCTCCATGCATCTCGCACCATTGCACACCTCTCTGTGCCACCTAGCACTGTGCAAAACACTTGTGCCTCTCGCATTGCTACAGCCTGCTAGCTATGCGCTGTCCTGGGATTCCCTGCACTGTCGCTCTCTCTGCCGCTCCATCCGCATCTGTCTCTACCCAATCAGTCAGTTCCTGCTACTACACATCGGGGCTCCCTTAGCAAGGTCTCATCCAAGAGGTTGGGTACCTCAAGGATCTTGCCCCTCCTCCTTGGGATGATCAATCCACATCACCCCACCTCCTACCTGGAGGTATGGCTGCATGCGATCCCTCAGCCCACCTGGCTCGAAGTTTCCCGCTACTGGAGGTCTCTGGATAAGTAGATGTCTCTACTCGATCTCCTCTCAGCTTCCCCTGTTGTGGCTCCTCCACAACCTCCTGAAGCTGCTGCACCAATCGTGGCTCCTCCACAATCATCTGAGACTTCTTCTGGCTCTGCATGTTAAGAGGTAATATACGCTCCCTCTCAACCACCAAGTCTCCATCAGTTGCCTTGCTGCTCAAGGCTTTGCATGCATCTTGAACCTCAAGAGCATACAGGTTCCTGACCCATGAACCAATCTCATGACAACGAAAGCATCTCACCTTCGACTTGTCAACCTTCTTCCCATCACTGGAAGAACAAGATTCGAAAAGAGAAACCTTCTCCTTCCCCTTCTTCGCCTTACTCGTTAAGGCACAGTTCTCCTCATCCTGCATGGATGAAGAACCGTCTCTGGTGCTCCGTCTAATCTCCTCCTGCATCAAATCCGACCATGGTCGTTCCCAATTTGGCAGTTTCTCCCTTCCATTCACCGAGTCCTGGTAGCTATGCCAACTCTTAGGAAGGTCAAGGAGTCCTAGACTCACCATCCTCATCATCAACAGTAACCCCCACACTTCCCAGCTCATCTCGACACTGAGTGAACCTCGTGAGATACTGGGGCATACTATCTCCATTCTCGAACTGAATGTTTCTGAGTTTTATCTCTTGCTTTGGAATTAAATTCGAATTCCACCAGCACAAAACTCAACTGCTTCCGATCTAGAATTCGTGAGAACAAAGTATTTCTTGTACAGAGATCGACTGTATGGGCATTCACCGGATATCTCACCTTCCAAAAGAAGGATGAATCCAGAGGCTACCTGGCCCGATTACAGACTCTGACTGAAGAAATAAAATGTAAACACTTCCTGAATAATAGACCCGATGATCAATCCTCGCTTGATGTCCTGTAAAAATCTCTTCTACAAATCAAGCACCTCTGATACCATGTAGAAACTTTTTCTACAAATCATCTAGCTCTGATACCATGTAGAAATTTTGAATAATATGACACATATTCAACAGAGATTATCCTGATCATACAATTTAAGCGGAACATGTATAATACATAATCTCCTCTACGTTGATCATCAATTTACAGAAGCAGAAACATCCACAGGCACACATAGAAGCATCAATCAAACTCATAAACACAGTATGTATCCCGGGGAAAGCATCTCGCTAAAAACCCCACACTATCTGTATATTATATTGATTGAATCATGTAACAATACAAAGCATAATACTTCTCACAAGTATCTCCACCTGTTACACACAATACAGCTCAGATTTGATCTCCAAATCTCTCCCGCTGCTTGCCTGCCTCCACTGCTCAAACCTGCTCGAGAACTAATGAGAATAGCTTCCCAAACTCGATTTTACACTGCAAAATAGTCACCCACACTATGTTGGACGTGAGAAACAGCTATAATATCATGAAGATACGTGAGCAAACTCATTGGCATACTCAATCCTTTGATTGTGCAAGATCTGGTGCACAACTATAGTCACAACTGATAGCAATCTGATTCTCTAACACCTGTCCCTGCTGAACTGAACATGCACTGACATGCAACTGAGTTAACTGATGTATTCTATAGTTGCATTATGAGTTAATAACTTGTGAATTAATTAATAACTAATTCACCCAACTCATCTTTAGTCTATTGATCAGTTAGACTAAATACAACCAGTTTAACAAAGCTAAACTGAACACAACTCCATCAACTGTACCTCCAGTCCACTAAACTCAACTCACTTGAGTTCTAACTGAAGTCATGCATGCAACAACTCAACTGACTCATAAGAAAAACGAATTTCCTTCTGACAGCTGCATGTGCCACTTCCGTAGCTCAAACTGAAGTGCTCCAAGAGAATAAGATTAAGTTTATAGTCCAAATATTATTGTGAGATAATAATATTTGACTTTTCTATTTTTGACTTTGATCACTCACACTGTGATCACTCACATTGTAATCACTCACACTGTGATCACTCACACTTTCATCAAAAATAGAAGTCCATCTATTTTTCCCAACTTGATCAATCATCCATAGACATGATCCATATGTCTAAAAATAGACATAGTCTAAAAATAGACTTGCGCCAAAAATAGCCTGCGGGCCCACTTAGTGAAGGCGACTCTTTTCGCTAAGTTCCATCATCTTGTTGCAATCTCAACAAGCATTTCTTGTTGCACACTTTTCAACACAAACCCCCCGAAAAGGGGGGCTACCGCCCTCCTACAAACCCCCCGACAAGGGGGGCTACCGCCCTCCTACAAACCCCCCGACAAGGGGGACTGCCACCCCCCTGCTGCGCCCGACGCAACATACAGGGGGGTCTACCAGTGCCCCACATGTGGGTTAGTCGTAGAAATAATATAACACACACCCAATAGTGGATTGATGTAGGCTACAATAAATTCTCTATTAAGTGGAATTTGGCTCAACCATTCAAAACAATCCATTCCACTCCCAATACATTTACTTCATACTAACTACCATAGTGGGCTTTATTTAAAAATATAATGGACCTATTCTACCTTAAATTAAATGGTCTCCACTATTATTATTCACCTAAGGCACCTCATTAAGCACCCCATACTAACCCCCTTCGATACATGACCCAGACTTATACAAGAAAGCAACATAATACCAACACAAACATAAACACCGAGATGCAGCAGAAATAAAACTTCATTTCATTAAAACCAAAGAACTGAAATATGCTTACATACATAATGGAAATAAACTAGCATGGGCGATTGTATCTTATCTCTGAGAAGAGATGTGGTGGCTACATGCCTCTGAATTGTGTTACAATGAGACTTAGTGGCCTTTTTATTATTGAGAAACAATGAGAAACCTTAAACAACCAAAAACCTAACCCTAGGAGATGAAGTACCAAAATTTTGTGGGCCCAATTGGGGTAAGTTGAAACGTCAACTTCTTGGGGTCGTAACTTTGGCATACGATCTCCATTTGGCTTTCATAATACCTCATTTCGAAGGTCTCAAAGAGGAGGCCAAAAAAATTGGTAAACCAATTTGGAACTTTTTAGTCTCTCCATTTTCCCTAAAAATGTCTTTTAGTCCCTCAAAAAAATTATAAAATTTTAGGACCCAAAAAACAACCAAAAATAGTAAGTTGTGCTACAATTAAGTAAACTGAAAAGAAAAAATGGTGGGGGTCCAAGTGGAATAGGCGAGTGGCCACCAATATCCACTTGGATCAGTACACTACATAGTTTACCACACAAATGACTAGAATTGATATGAATGTAGTCTATTCAGTTGTAGAATAATGTTCTAATTGGATGAGGAGATCATTGAAAGGGTAAGAACATATTGAAAATAAATTTATCTTCAACGGGCATCCATTTGATGGTTAAAGCTTACAATGCACCACATTCAAAAACAATTTCTTGTAACCAGTAGTTCAACCAATAAATAAAAATGATGCATGGATACATGATTTAATGGGAATCTAAACCTTACCTTAGGATTGAAGCAACCAACATAAGTATAAGACACAACAATGAATTCACATAATGATTTAAGCACAATGGGAACACAAATTTTACGTTGGAAACCCAAATAGGAACACCAGCTTCAAATAGTAACTCGACCTTTATTTTCAACAATTCTAAGGTTATAATGTAGCCCCATGGAACTATGTGCCACTTAAAAATGTACATAGTTAGGTTCCTTAATGCCCCCTCTTCTTTCAACAAAATGATCTTTATGAGTCAAATTATAAGAAGATATAGATAACTATGAGCTAATAGGAAGGCAAAATATCATCGTCCTTTCATTTCCCATTTTTGAGTGTCCTTTCTCATATTTCTTTATTGTTTCAATTTTTTTTGTCAATCAAACCATTCAAATTATATTACCATGTTGAAAACAAGTTCATATATAGTTTCATCAACTCGTCTTGCCTCATTCCGGTCGGATTTTTTGACAAGGACAGCTAGAATATAGAGCAACAAATTTAGTAATTTACATCTTATTTTTGGAGGGCTACGAAGCCATATTAACCAAAAAAATGACAAAATAAGCAGACAACCTATAAAAGGAATTTCAAGGAGACAGACGTGGATAGTGCATGTTCATCACTACTAGTTGACCTTGTTGCTCATGCATATGGAAGTCTATGTGTTCCAAATGGGCCTTTAGCTCTTGCAAGCATTCATTTGTTCGTTGCTGATTTTTGCAAACATTCTCCTGTTGTTCTAGAATTTCAGATTGAGAGAAATAAATGTCATTCCATTATGCCACCATTTTGTTGCAATCCCCATACCTATGATCATGAAGGATATCCAAGTTTACCTAGATTCCTTGAAGTTGAGCAACAGTCAATTCCATGGAGGGAACCTGCACCACACAACCAAGAGAAGGAACAGGGTTCTGCACTATCTCCTCTTCTCTGTCCAGACTGGCTGAGTGTTCCTTGCTAGAGGAAGAGCCTTTGTCCACACCAACGATGGGATGCCCACGATGTCCTCCTCCTTTGCGGGATCATCTTCTCTACCACGACATACCTACAAACAACGGGAATTCCTCCGACAAAGCAGGACTCCAGACCAACTGACCCGCCCAACCACCAGTATACGAAAAACCCTAATTCCCTAATACAAGACACCACAGTGATAAGGAGGAAAAATATCAGATCCATCGCCCCATAACCAAATGCCCTTAGACTCCCAACACTACAAGGGTAAACTAACTCTAAGAGGGGATGCAGACCCTCGACAGTAACATTATAAATGCCACAAAATAACACCAAGATCCTCCCAGCCCACTAGAATCTAGCCCAACTAGTGGGTTGAACTTCATAAACCATGGGGACAAGACTCCGAGCTACAACCCAAACCTACCCAACCATGAACCCAAGACAAAAAATGGCCTAAGACACAAGGAGAGGCCATAATTGACCCCAATGGTATCAGAGTTGGAATCAATATAGAGCAGGATTCACATTAGAACTAGTCCTTGAAATCCTCTTGTATAGTGATCGTTCAAGAACTAATGAGTTGTTAGGAGGCAAAGTTGATGGAACCCTAGTTTAGGGTAGATCCAGAAGACCCTATGTGCAGACTTCTTAATGGAGCAAGAAGGTTGCTAGTGGAAAGATCAATGAGCCAATTTTTAGTGACACAAAAAGGAGTTTTGATCATTGATATTAGAAGATTGAGGGGAAGAGATATTTCCCATAGGGAGATTGAGACTCAGAGGGAGTCTAGTTTCAAAGGGAGCAGTCCTATGGAAGCCAGTACTTCAAAATATAGGGAGATCGGACTCATTATTGTAGTAGTTGCAATAACAATGTGGAAGAAACAATAGAGCAGTAGCAACAGTAGTATGAGTAGATAAAATTTAGCTCATGTATGAATAGCCTTGAGGAGGAAGGCAGGCATTATAGATGTTGTGGTTGAGAGGGAGCATGATTTAGCTCTCAAGATGAAGCCTCAGCTAGTTGGCATTTGGGTTGGCCAGGAGGGTGATGATGAAGAGGACCAGTTAAAGACCTCTAGTAGGAGGAGAGTTCGAGCCAAGTGGGTAGAGGGATCACACGCAACGATACCTATAGGAGTGAGGTGGGGCGATGTAGATCATTAGTCCAAGGGTTGTAGAAATTTGGACAAGGTCCATTGAGGCATTTTCCTCCCAAGTCATTACCTTGCTACAGGGGCCCACAATATTCAGTAGCAAGAGGATCAATGTCAGTCAGATATTGAGGAGTGCAGAGCAGGAGGCTAAATAGTAGAGTCAATAGCAACACAATTTTCGTAATAGATAGTTGCAGATTGATTCAGTGATTATTTTTTTATTTTTTATGCCCTTCAGTTGCAGATGTTGCAGTTGAAGGTGTTGTAGTAGCAACAACAACAGTGAGAAATGTTGCATGCAATACATTCCAAAGATGTTAGATCAGGGTAGATGTGAGTCCCTTTCTTGCTAAGAGGGAGTGTGAAAATGCCAACAATAAAATCCTGATTTAATTTTCTCTTGAATTAAATTAGGAGAAAATTATAATTCCACATCACAAGACAACTTGAATGAGTTAAGTAAGCTAGTATCACTTAGATAGCTTAGTTAATTCTAGTTGTGGGCCCAGCTTGAGTTGTGTACAGTGATTCCTAAATTTTAGGAGACTAGGTTGAGTTTAATTTGAGTTGTAATAATTTAATTTAGTTAAACTGAGTTAAATTCAGTTAAAATAGTTCCAACTACTGGAGGAACTAGTAGGAGGTCTAGCAGTGGGGTGCAGCTTCAATGTTCAACCAAATAACCGATAAATCAACCATAATTAATTGATGCATGCTTGAAATTCAAGTTACCCATTTGAGATTGGAATTCAAGGGTAGTGTACTGTCAATTTTATAATTTTCCGAGTTGCATAGGTGGTGCATGCAGTCAGAGAAGGGCCTATAGGGAATGCGCAATTCTGGATGAGCAATTTCCTATTTAATAGGGAGCTAATTCCCAAGGAAATAGTGCAAGGAAATAGGAGCTTGGAAGGAAGCAAAATTGACTAAGTATTGACTAGAAATAGCTTGTGAGATTGTTACGGTTTAACAAGCATTGCATTTCTTCTCTATTTTCTAATCTAATGCAATATACAAATATGTTGTAGCGGCTACAACCACCCTCCAAAATTTTGGCCTGCACCAAATTTCGAAGCCTCCCTTGAAAGTTTCACTTGATCACTACACACACTCGAGTTCACTCTGTGAGCTCATGTGAGTCTTCGCATCTGCCTTGCTTGTTCTTTTTACCCAATTTTTTGCATGTTTTTGTCAAAGTCATGCTCATGACCATGTTCTGGTCATACTCAAGGTCTTCTCTTTGTGTGTACTTGTTGTGTTGGCTATGAAAACATTTGTCGCACTCACACACAGAATCACATTCACTGTCGTGCAAGCATCGTCACAGTTGACCAACGATCAATCACAAGTGTCGCGCTTGTCGCTTGTACCGTTAGTCAGTCATGTTGAACATGTGTGTCTTGATGGTTTAAGTTTGTCTCGTCATCTAGTTAATTCTAGCCAAGCCTCCTGACAGTCGACCGACTGCTCACCTAGAAAATTGTGCAATTTTCATGAGAAAGATATCTACTGCCCAGTAGTCTGCTCAGCTCAGAAACTGCGTAGAGGTGACCAGTAGGAAAACCTCCCAACATCAGCACAGTTTTTCCCACCAGCAACTCCTGGCAGCAGACTACCAGTTCACTCCAGGAATTGCGCAGTTTTTGTTGCCAAGCTCCAGCAGCTGACTACCAATTCCCCTCAGGAATTGCACAGTTTTTACTGTCAGTGACCCAGCAACAAACTTCCAGTTCCCTCCAGGAATTGCACAGTTTTTGGCTATGAAGCTCCCACTGCCCACTCGTTCTGGAAACTGCGCAGATTTTTCCTGCCTAGCCTTCCTGCAGCCCGGACTGTCCCCCTCAAAAAATGCGCAATTTTGTCGTCCAACTGAGCTTGACCTTGCGGACAGTCACTATCGATCTAGATTTCCCATTTTCATCACCCAATGACTCTTGCGCAATTTTCATCAACAGTGCCCGGAGCCTCCATCCCACCTCATAACCTTGTTGCCTCTCCCAGTCACTTGCATCCGAAGTGATCACGTATCATGGTAAACTAGGAGGTTTTTGGATTTGATGTCATCTCTTCATGAGTGACTACAAGAACAGGTACACAAACAAACATGGCACGATGACAAATGGGATGAACGAAGGGAGCACATTCAGAGGGAAAGTTTCACCAACGGACGAACAAACAATGCATGCAAAGAGATGTGCTCGTGAATAGATGATCATGCAAAGATGTGTTCGCAAATGGAAGGACGAGCAAACATGCAAGATGTGTTCATGGATGGATGAACATGCACCTTTCATGAACAAATGAACCTGCGAAGCCTTCCAACATACAAGTAATGAGCAACGTGAAAAAGCAACATCAAGCGAACCAACAACCATTGAAGACTCCACACGCTTTTCCATGTGGAGGTGAACTGTGACACACCATGAGGAAATCCATCACCCAACAGCACTGTAGCTCGACATGCACACTAGCAGAAGCAAGAATGTACCAGCACTGTCATGTTGAGTCATGTCATGGATCATGTCGTCCACATCTCTACTGTGGGCCATATTGTCTATCAATGTAATGTAACGTGGAAGTCCAAGAGACCCACTTGTTGTACAAAGAGTCATGTAAAGTCAAAGAGTCTTGGAAGTCAAACATTCATGAAGGTAGTCGAACAACCACAAGGGTCAGTTTCACCCTCGGCTATAAATACCCCTTCATTTGTACATGCAAAGGACTTTTCACCTCAGCTCCCCCCACATAGCCAAGAGAGTCTATAATATTTTCTTTGAGGAGTAAGTAGTGGCTCCAACGCCCCGCCCACGGGGTTAGTGATGCATGGTGTAACGTTGTGTCTTGGAATTTTTGCTTAATTCAGAAGCGTGTTAACAAGCCAGCACGTTTTCACACATGTATTGTAATTATTGTAAGACTAATCTTGAACACTAGTGATGCATGTTGCTTTAACTTGTGTTTCACACTTGAACTAATTCACTTGTTGTAATATATAATCTATTAATGAAAATGTGTTGTATATGTTGTTAACGTTGTCCAACCCATGGTGGCTATCCCCCCAGACACCAGACAGACCTTTCACATTAAACTCGCTATAACAACAGTTACACTCGGGTGGGCTCATCCACTAAGTGTTGTATGTGTTATCTTCCCTTGTGTGTTGTGACTACCGCATCTGTGTGGATTGTTCCTCCGGAAGTTGTGCATGTCCTGTTGTGTTGTGTGTTCCTAGTAGAGTTTGGACTTCCTCCCAACCGACTTGGGACTCACTTTCACCCTCTCCCTCTACAGTGAAATAACAATTGACACAAGTAACACTTGCAATCACCAGGCACATGAACCTCACTTCTCGAAGACAAAGCAGACCACTCTCCTATGCTGACAAGTAAGAGTTGAGGCAAATCCTTAAGATAATGGCAACTGAGCCATCATACTGGATAGGACTCCCATACCAAACAGTGTGAGGTCTAGTTGGGACTTCATACCAGGGTGATCCCCTGAATGTTAGTGGGTCCAACACCGTCAACATTTCTAGCACTAGAAGGAGGGAAACCAATTGTATAACATCCTCTCACACTCATTCATTAACCATCTGGTCAAGGCAATAACTAGTACTTCCTCTCACCTACGCGTGACTCTACAGTTGGTTACTCCTCACCTCCCAAGATTGAACATGAGATTCTGTATCACCAACTTTTTCTATCCATCCCATCACTCACCAGTTCTCGAAAGCAGTCAGACTGATCCTAGGCATAAAACATCTTCCATACACATCAAGGAATCCAAAATCCACTCCTACAGGAATTGTTGTATCATCGGTGGAAGAAGCAGTCCTTGCCACACTTGAAGATTTGGCAGAAGCTATTAAAGATGGAGAGGAACCTTCGGTCTTCTGGCAAGGCGAACAAGACACTCTTGTGATATTGGGATTAGACTCTAGTGCAAGAGGAGGAGGGGAAGGCAACGGAAGAGGTGGAGGTGGAGATGAACCAATGAACTCAGAGCCAAAAATGTTAGATTTTGAAAGAGAGGAAGAGGATGAAGAAGAAGAAGAGATGGATGACCCAAATCTAGAATGGATGACTCAAGGACAATTGGCTCTCCCGGCTGTTCTGCACAAGATACCGAAGCAAGCGGAGAGAATCAACATCAATTTTAACCCTGACAAAACGGTGAAGGCAAAATATCACTTGGAAAACTTTTACATGCAGCTGCAGACCCTTGAGGTACAATATGACAATGTAGCATGTAGATTGTTTCCATGTACCTTGGACGGTCCCACAGCTACATGGTATCACAGCCTTCCATCGAACTCTATACAGAACTAGGGTGCATTTCAAATGCATGTTCCTTGAAAAGTTTGTTGATGACAAGACCCTAAACATGCTACTCAAAGAATTGGGGAGCCTAAAGATGGAGGGAAAATAAAAAGTAAAAGACTTCAATCAGAGGTTTATGCACATATTGAACAAGTTTGCAGTGGACACTAAACCTCATGACTCCATCATTGTTGATTACTACACATCCGCACTACCGACCAGCATTGTGCAATTCATCAAGAAAGTTGTGAAACCAACACTCTTGGAAAGTTGTGAAGAGGCTATTATTGTTGAGAAAGACCTGCACGTGATTGGAGTCATGAAGGATGATGAACCAGCAAAGGAATCCAAAGATGCGAGTAGGAAATCCCAAGCGATGGCAAGCAAGGGTAGAGACAAGGAAGAAACTGATATTGAAACCCTCACTCGCCTCATCAAGAACTTGACTACGGAAGTTTCTGAGCTCAAACAACAGAAAATAGACACATTTGTAAGCAGCTATCTGCCCAGGTAGAGGTGAGAAAGTAGCTCATTAGGCAAAAACCGGTTCGCTACAAAAACTGCAGAGAAATCTGTGGTCCAGGTTGAATAGTGTGCAGATCCCAAGTTTTGTTCATTCCACGAAGATCATCACCCTGAGAATTATTGTTCGTACTAGAAGTGAGTTGCAAGCTCTGTATGCAGTCATACACACTATGCGAAAAACAATATGCAGGAGCAACCGGAAGACACTGATGATGACGAAGAAGTTGCACCTGATGAACCATCAAGTTTTGGGCATGTGGTGAACGTGTATCAATGCTTGCAAGAAATGTCAAATACAAACACCAAGAAGTAGCCCCAAAAGCAAAGTAACCGATACAATCTCAGGAGTAAAGGGGCTCCCCTTACACTTGGGGAAGCACAAGAAAATATGAGACTTCTAATGAGGAAGGTCGATCCATCGGCTGCCCCAAATTAAAAAACACAAAACAATGTCTAGAAGACAACGACGGACAAGAGTGCTTCCATGAGTAGTAAATTACAGAACACCCCACCGAACGACACCAACATTCATTCTACCCCGGACACCTCGGTGAGTCTACCATCTCTGGACTACAACATTGTTGATGACATGAAGAAAAATTGGGTGATACATTTTGTTGCGCGCATTGGGATAGACAACAACAAACAGTGCAGCCTCTACCAGCAAGGGAGAAAGTAGACCTCCTTGATCACTTTCTACTATGCTCAAAACGCTCTGGATGGAAGAAGAAAACTCAGGTTGCCCTCCATTCCTGCTATCCTTTGAAATTTTTAACTACAATGTTCACAACTGCTTGGTTGATTATGGTGTGGCTGCCAATGTCATGCCACTCTCCATCGTGAAGAAGATCAATGCACAATGGAGTGAGACATCCGCATGAATCATCCAACTTGATCGAACATCGATACCAACCATTGGTGAACTACGAGACATGATCATCCAACTATCTCATGATAGTTGAGTCCACCAATGCATCAACATAGTTGTTGTGGACATACCAGAAGCATACGATCTACTACTTAGCAAAGACTGGTCTAGCAAGTTGGATGGATATTTTGCTACAAACTAGTCCCACATGTGGCTTTCGTACAAGGGAAAATGCAACCAAATCTGGGTATTGTCTGAGAGGTATATGAAGCACAATGTTACCCCCCTTAACGATGAGAATGAACTGTTGGCCTTCACAGAACTCATGTTTGGCAACTGCCTCCTAGAAACAACATTGGGGTGTTATCTTGCATGGCCAACTCCAACCCCACTAGACATGTAGTTGGGACTCCTTCCTTGCCCAACTGATGGTAATGAAACATGTACAATGCATTGTACCAATAGTAACAGTAGTAGTAGCAGCAGTACTAGCATGTCAAACGGTCCATGTATAGACAAGTTGTGGGCCATGGATTTTGACGAATCAAAGACAAATGATGGATCAAGGACCGATTATATCTCAGTCGCCCAAAACAATTGAAAATGCATGATTTCAAGTTGCTTGAAGTTTGAGTGCACAAATAATGTTGCTGAGTACGAAGCACTCGTGTTGAGTTTACAAAGGACCATCAGCCTCAACGTGGTCACACTCAAAGTGATACTGCACCTCATGAACAATGTTGATGATTTCAAGGACATAAAAATTGATGAAGGTAAGCACGAGCAGCCCCTGAAAACTACAGCTAAGGGCAAGAAAGGCAACCCCATCCCCAAGGGTATGGTTTCCTCTATGATTTGCAGAACTTTTGTCAAGGAACTTGAAACAACAGAACCCATAGGTCCACCACTACGAACAAATAGAGCAACCTGGGAACCAATCACGATCTGAAGATAGTTAGTCTTGGTACAAACTACACACCGCAACAACGACAAGTCTTTGACTGCTTGATCAAACAGTACCGAGATGTGTCTGCATGGGCAGATGATGACCTGAGTACACACTACACATGAGTAATCCAACATGGGATTCTAGGTAAAGGAGGAGCCAAGCCATTGTAGCAAAGGCCAGGTAAAACACATATGTCATTTGAACTCCTTATACAGAAAAAATTGACTAAGATTTTGGATGATTGGATTACTTACAAAGTTTGTCATCATACATGGGTTTCTAATTTAAGTTCTGCATGTAATAAATCTGAGGAAATCCGCCTATGCATTGATTTTAGAAACTTGAACCGCTCCCTGAATTAAAACAACTACCCCGTACCATCATCTGAGCCTATGTTGCACACAGTATCTGAAGCAATGGTGTTGTCCTCACTTAGAGGTCTTTTGGAACACCACCAGGTTCCAGTAGTGGAACCTAGTAGCCTAATACTGGTCTGTGAGAAGCTTGGTGCACACTCACGTCATCTACAATCACTTGACAGGAGGGTTGACAACATTCATGTTAACGGCCAAGATCTCAAGCATTGTTTCTAGTAGGTCAGGCTGTGCCCATGCCATGTACATAGTCTGCCTACTTCCTCTTGTTTTCATCTTGTTGCCTTGCTTACTGTCTTTGTTTTTATTTTGTTTGTTCTTCTTACTATTTTTGTTTACGTTAATTTTTTTTGCTTGATACCTTACTATTTTTGTTTCCGGAAATAAGTGCTTCCAACCACTACGTTCTGGCTTTTGAATAGAGTATGTGGCTGAAATATGAAGAGACTTGTGACACTGCAGCACTTGGCCAATCTTGTTTTTGTCTTCTCTGTGCTTGGTTATAACCTTCAGATGATGAAGTCTTGATGGAAATATGAACCGTCTGCAAGGGAATTTTTGGTCCAACCATGAACCTGTGTCCACACTGGGAAGCCCCATGCCTGTACTCAGCCTTCTGCTCTGTGTGTTCAAGCTCATCCAACTAGTAAAAACGGAGAAGGGGAAATATAAACAAGCAAACCTATGTCAGAGGTCTTACATGCTTCTCTGAAGGAACAACCTCTTCTTCTCTCAATAAGTCGGGATCTCTCTTCCACCCCAAAACTAAATAAGTGCCTATGCACAGTCCTCTTGAAAAAATACCAAGGCGAAAGAAGAGAAAGGCTTCTTTTGCTGAGAGGTGAAGCATGCAACTCCACCAGGGTACTGACCAGGCTCGCTGGCAATGGAGCAATGTGTGTGTTCCTGCATGACTCTTTTGTGGTACTGTTAAGGCTTGCTGGTAGCGAGCAACACCAGAGATGAAAACTTATACTCTGAAAATCTTCAACTCGAGAGCTAAACTACCCTTACCAAATTCGAAACACTATGATCAAGCTGAACTTTTGATTGTGTTTCACTGAGTTGGCAAAAGGTGAACCATGTATGTCCATGGGGTAAATGGGGAAGCCGAAGTAACCCACACAATGATTCAATACTCCCCGAAAAACCAAGGCCCTGTGCTATCAATGAACCAAAATAGAGAAGCTGGAATTCTACCAGTGTGTCGTGAAGTGTTGTAGTGGCTACAACCACCCTCCAAAACTTTGGCATGCACCCAATTTCGGAGCCTCACTTGAGAGTTTCACTTGATGACTGCACACACTCTGGTTCACTCCGTGAGCTCATGTGAATCTTCGCATCTGCCCTGCTTGTTCTTTTTACCCAAGTTTTTGCATGTTGTTGTCAAAGTCCTACTTGTGACCATGTTCTGGTCATGCTCAAGGTCTTCGCTTCGTGTGTACTTGTTGTGTTGGCTATGAAAGCATATGTAACACTCACACATGGATTCACATTCACTATCACGCAAGAGTCATCACGATCGACCAACGATCAATCACAAGTGTCGCACTTATCGCTTGTATTGTCGGTTAGTCATGTTGAACATGTGTGTCTGGATGGTTTGATTCGTCTCATCATCGGGTCATGTAAGTGTGTGTTTGTAGGAGCACATATGCATCTTTCACTCGTTCACACACTTAGATATTTCTGTTTAAGTTCTGATGATCGGACTCCCCTCTGACAGTCGGACCTCACCATACCATCGACTCGATCGACTGTAAACCAAAACAACACAAAAGCACCAAGCAATTCATTTCAAGCTGCGTTGCCCGCAAGAAAATCAATCTACCTTCATGCTGGTCAATTGGAGAGTTTGACTCAGCAACCACCCCGAGACACACTTTCCTCAAAAATTGCATAGAGGCTGTAGACTTTGCCCACTCTTCTAACTAAAAAAATTGAACAGACACACCAGACAGACACCGAGTGCCCATCCTTGTCTCCCTCATAAAATTGTGCAGTTTTTCCAGCCAAGCCTCCCGACTGTTATAGACATATTTGGGCACTTCAACCCTAGTCACATATGTAGATAAACCAAGGGCTCTTTAGTCCCTAAAATTGTTGTTTCATACCCTAAAGGATCATGGTCAACTAATTACATCATTTCCCAGAAGTTCCACCTGAAAAACCACTGAGAACTGCCCAAAACTGGACCATATTGACTGCTCCATGGTCAAGGTGCGATGCATACTAGCTACCACACTAGCCAGGTGCAATGCATACTGAAATGGCCTTCTGTAGGGTGCGATGAGCGAGAACAGACAAATGGCAGAGACAATTTGCTAAGTGGAATCTCATGGAATCTTCTAGAAACTTCTCCCATGACACTTGCCTCTCTGAATTCGCCCAGGGATGCCCAGAGCTGACACACACCCTTGCAAGACATCTATAGATGGATCCCTCATCTGAGAGATCTAGAGGCTGGAATTTGGTAATTTGTAAGGAAGTGTTGTTTGTTTATCTGTGAGAAGAGACATTGTATTGTTGGGTGATCTTGCTTTTCATGAGGTGAGGAGGGCTTCTATGTTGGGAGGATGATGTTGGATCAGACAGCTGGGTTGTAATCCTCTCTTCGACTATTAATAAAGTTCTTTGAGTTTTCCTCCATATAATCTTGTATTTGTGAATCTTATTGTTTATGAATGCAGTTGTATAGTTAATGTTTTTTTGATTCTGCATTGTTTATGATGTTTTAGATAGAGATGCTTTGATGGTTTTTTGTTACTTTGACTCTACAAGTACTCTTTAAAGCGGGACAAGTAGGAGAGGAGTGGAAAATTCTATCAAGGGAGAGAGAAATCAAGCAAGGATCCAAGCGGAAAATCTAGGTTGGTCCTCTTTGCTTCTCTCTTATCTATTACACTTAAAGGAAATCACAAATTGCTTTGATTGTTTGTTTCTAAGATAGCTACCCATCTTAGTGGGACTAGCAGTTTGAATAGACACTAGTTTTCCCAGAAACAAAATGGCGACTCCACTGGGGAACGAATAGTTTGTTTTGTTTGTTTATTGTTTGCTTTATAAACTACAGACGGAGCCTAAAGTTAGCTAGCTAGCCTTCAAACCGCCTTTGGTATGCAATTGCGAAGTAGATGAATGTTGCTTCAGTCAATCTCTGGGTTGGTTTATGAACTAAACATCTGACTTAAAAGCATCCTAAGCACCCACATGGTAACTCGATAACCTCATAGTATCATACCCCTGTACTTTGTTCTTTACTGTTCATAATAGCTTAGCGTAAATCCCTGAACTCAGCTGCAAATTTGGCCAAAAACCCAACTCAGTTTCGCTCACTGGTCCATCGCACTGTCTATAACTGGCAACCTGTATGCATCACACCTCCCATGTGTTGCAGGGGAGAGGCATCCCTGTTTCCCTGAAGGACAGGTGCGATGACTGAGTGATACTTTTTTCTCCCTTTGAAAATTGGTTTTTTGTCCTTGTTTTCAGCTCTGTTTGATTGTGTTGTTGCTTATGATCAGTATCTCATTGCTGAAACCTTCTTCCTTTACATATTTCAGCCTCCATTGATTAGGATTTGTAAATGTTTTTGTGTATTTTTCAATCATTTACTGTCCTTCTTTGTCGAAAGTAGCTTAATCGAACTGTCGTTTTTGATGCAAAAGTGTCGTAACTATCATTTTGAGTCAAAAGAAGAGTGTCGTAAAGTCTTCCTCCTCTAGATAGTTGATTGTACTTTTGTCATTGTATTTGATTTGAATTATTAATATTTGAAGTATCGAAAACAGTTTTCAATTTGAAATTGAAAAGTGTCGTTTTAGTCTTCCTTTCATTTTGAAAAGAAATTGTCAAGATGTCGCTTTGAAGAAAATAGTTCAGATCTGTACTTAGTTTTCCTTTTTGGCATTCTCACATTAAGGAAATGAAAAAAAAATACATGCATTTGCATTTTCATTTAGACTGTATGTAGAATATGATTTAGGAAAGTGCATTTAGTGTGTGCTCTCTGCTCTCTGTTGAAAGAACATCATAATCTTCTTTCTTTTGTAGCTAGGATTTTCATTGCTAAAAAAAAATAAACGATTGTTTATCATTTTAGATTGCATATTTAGGAATTTTACATCTACATCACATGGTGAACCATGAAAGACAAACTTCTAATCAAGATCAACAAATCTAGAAGTCTAGGCTAGAGACGTGTTCCAGCGTCGTAAAACCTGGTAACTATCATTTTCATCGAAGGTTGGGTGATTCCTCCTCTTTGATACGACAAGTGTCAGTACGGACTTGTGCTCCCCGTACCGTTAAGTATATATTGGGAGACCACAATAGGCTGATATCCTTTATCTATAGGAAGTCGTGTATGTCGCCCTATCGATCGCAATGCACTGAACACAACATTCAGGAAGATTGAATATTGTACATAAGTCCTTAGTAATTTCTCTATCATTTATCACCAAGGTGTATTTTGCATTTTTTCCATTGGTTTGGTAATCCCTCTGTCTAGATTTCCAGAGTAGTCACTTTCGTTCCTTTTTGACTCCTTAAAAGAAAAGGTCCATCTGAGCACTTGTCACTTCAGGCTAATTAAAAATTGAAGGCGACTAGAGTCATCTTTAGCTTTTTCTCGACTCTTAAAAATTGAAAAATAAAGTTGTGTCAAAGCGTCTTTAAAATTGATTTAATACGGAACATTTTCCCCTTAATTTTGAGTTGATCAAGTAATCCACAATCGTGGAAGAAAGTCAATTGAAACCCCGTCGTTCGCGGAGACTAGCGAGTCAACCATCTTTGACTTCAAAGACGAAACCATTCCGGGAAAAATGGTCTCGTTTAACTGAGTCAAATTCACTTGATTTATTTGAAACCTGTGTTTCAACATCGTCAGAGACTACAGTTACTCTGATCATTTCTAGTACATCTGCCTTTACAGAAGAAGCTTCACAGTCACAAGAGGACATTAGAATTGATCCTAGTGTAACGGTAGAAACTTCTGTACGTGAGACAGTTCCATCTAGAGTTGAACAAGAGACTAAACTTCACTTACCTGAACATCTGGAAGTTGAGTTCCAGAATTCAGAAAGTGTCACCCCTTTAGTATCTGTTACTGCAGAAGCTATACCTTCTTCGGCTCCAGAAATATTTTATGGACCTGACGGTCTACCCCTTCCACCTGGACTGATTGCCATAGAGGAGATAGTAGAGGATCTTCCACCCAGTACTCCATTGCATTTTGGAACTGGGATCCACTTATATCCTTCTATTACTGAAGTTAGTTCTTTTAATCATCCTTCATCGCAAGTTCCTATTGAATTGCTAGGAAATCTTTTGGATAGACTAAATATGTTTGAACAAACATCAACATCTAGGACTGTATCAACTAACACAGCCACGGTAGAGCTTCCTGCTGCCATTCCTACAATGTTTGCTGGTATACCATCTGTCTCTGATAGTTATCAACCACTAGCTGGAGTCCACTCAGGGACTGTTTCGACGACATGGTCTGTTCCTATTTCGTTGTTCAAAGTCTCATCTGGTATTTCTTATGTTGAAACTCAACAAATTGATCCTATATGTGAGTATCAATTTCAACAGTCCAGTCTTCAAAGACCAATCTACCCTTTAAGCACTAGATTGCCAGTGTATGGGGGGAAATATGCCTTTTCATTGTTCCCTCCTGGAGAGCAACCATATGAGAGTTTGCAACAAAATTCGGGTCAAACTGGAATTACATCCAGTGGTTGGATACCAATACTGCCTCAATAACCAAGGGTTGTATATTCAATGCAACCGGTCCAATCTGTGTCAAATATTCCCACTACACCTGCTATTGTGACTGTATCGCAAGTACAAGCACTACCTGTTGTGTGTCAACCCCAAGTCTCTCAGGTTGCAATACAATAGCCCCTTGTCTCTGCGGCTCAACCACAATCTCAGGTTAGTGCCTCCTTATCTGGAACGACTCAAGCTCAAACAGGTACTATTACCCTGCATCTTGGTCAATCATCCAGTATTGGGCAACAGCAAATGGTCCAACAACCATGGCTGGTGCAATATCAACAACCACAATTCCAGCAAACATACCGAGGACCTGAGAAACAAGGCTTTGTAGGTAATGGGCAGCCGCATTTTCAAAACGGTTTTCAACAACCATACGATAATGGTTATGCCCATCAACCTTATCAAAGTTATCAGCATCATATACATTATGATGGTATGCAAAGACCTACTGCTCAGGCGATCCCATCTTATCCTGGGTATGCTTCACCAAACCTGAATCAACAGTTGCCTTTTGTAGCAACTCTAAAATTACCAAATCTGAACTAACCGATAAATGATCCAATTGCTTACGCCCCTTGGTGGCCAACGATTCCTCATAAACTTCCCTCTGATATTCCTAAATTCAATGGAAATCCAAGTGAAGATCCATCGAATCATGTAATGACCTTCCATTTATGGTGCTCATCTAACACCCTAAATGATGATTCAATTAGGCTTCGCCTTTTTCAACGAACGCGCACTGGTCCAGCAGCAAAATGGTATATTGAATTGCCTAGAGCTTCGTTTGATAACTTCAGCACCCTTGCCACTACCTTGTTAACCCTTTTTCAATTACCCATAAGGTATGAAACAAGAACAAAACTCCTTACCAATTTTAAACAGACAACAACCACTCACATATCTGATCATATTCATGAGTGGCGACGTCATCGTTGAATGGTAAATACATATGTTCCTTATCAGCTTCTAGCTGAATGGTTTATTAAGTCATTATTGCCTTCTATTACAGAAGATGTGGCCAAGGGAGGAGTTGTCACCGAAGAGCAAGTCATTGCTCATGCACAATATTTAGACTTAATCTATCCTCAGTCTAGCATGCTCTACGACAAAATTCTTGATGCTCCTAGACCAGAATTTTCTGTTCCTCCCCCTCCTAAATCAAACAAGGACTCTCATGCTGGTGATGGTGTGATCAGTACCACAAGCACAAAAACCGCAAAGGCTCCATCTAAAAAGGCCCTTGCAGTTTCTAGTCTCTTACACAAAATATTGTCACCATGACTATTTGCAGTCAGTATGGGTCTATCATCATTCAGACTGTCCTCCTAAGCAAGTCTCAAAACTCAGCTCTTCATTTCAAGCTTTGGAAATGAGAGAAAGACCTTAAAAATCATTAAAGCTCTGGTTCCGCACTTTCTCTCACTGTTACCTGCGGTCCCGCACCCCCTGTTCATATTACCTGCGGACCTGCCCGCTCTGTCTATAAAGGAGTGAGTGCGGACCCCTGTGAAAGTCAAAAAGGCGCAAGTTTATTCTAAAAAACTCACTTTTGGTTAATTCTAGATGATTCTAGAAGGAATTTTGACGTGGATAATTCGCTCTTAGGTGGTTCATGCATCCCAAAAGAGAAGGAGCTAATCCCTTGATAAGAGGAGCTATCCCTTTGAAGGAGGGCTTTATCCCTTTGAAGGTGGACCTAGTAACTTCCCTCCATTTCCCTATAAATTAAGGCATTGGGCTGGTTGCTAGGGAGGTTAGAATCTGAACATTTTTTAGGGTAAATGCTGGTGGAATTGAGATTTCCTAGTTAAGCTTGAGAGGAGAGATCACATACCTTTTGGCTTCATTGGGAAGAGATTGAAACTTGTCAAAGTAGAGGAGACTTCTTGTTGGGCCCTGGGAGGAGCTTGTACAGCATCAAGGCACAGGTTGTAAAGTTCTTCTTTGATTTGAATTAATACAATCAGATTCATTTTTCTCAACAAATTGTCTTATGTGATTTGTTTCATGAATTCCTTGATCATCATGATAAGTATGCTTTATTATATTGGCTTTTCAGGTGCTATTTAATTTGTATGCTTGTTTTTGTTTGCAGATTCGCTACAAGGGAGCTCATTTGGATCAACGAAGCGAGGCTTCCACAAACTTGCATTGGACCCAAGGTAGGACTAAAACACTTGTTTTCCTTTATTTATAAATTGCATATTTAGAGAAAGATAGGATTTGATTGGCTTGCTTGTCACTAGATATCATTAGATACTAGGGAGGTCGGTCTTGTCCGCAAGAACGACTCATTCCGTGTGACAAAATGGCGACTCCACTGGGGACTTGATTTTTTGATTTGCTTTACTTTGACTTGAGAAACTGTGTTTTGTTTCTGTTTTTGGCTTGTTGTGTGTGGAATTGGGTAGATTTAGTAGATCTTGGATTATTTTTTGTTTTTCATACTTTTGGGAGAGGACCGCACCCTCTGCTTGTAACACAGTGTGGACCTATCCGCACTTTTTCTTTACACACAGAGCGGTACCGCACCTGTGTGGACTGCGGACCTGCGGACCCTGTCAAAATTTTGAAAAACTTAAGATTTTCTCTTTCAGTCAGCTTAGGATTTGTTTAGGTGTTGTTATCCCCTGCCCAGACCTGCATGTGACTTGTCAGGAACTTTTCTTAGGTTAATTCCATTGGCATTAGGGTTTTAGGTGAAATTCCTAGAAGTTTTGGTTGCCGGGCTTGATTTTCATTTTGGTCTTGTAGTAGCTCAGAGCTTAGAAGCCTTAGAAGCCTCAGATCACCTTGGTTTTTACTGGCCTTCTTATGAGTCTGACCATTTGCAAAATTTGCCTTTGTTGAGGAATCCATCTTGTTTCTCTTTGCGAAACTTCGAAAAGACTTGTGTTAAAAGTTTTGGATTTCATTTTTAGAAAAGAAAACAAAATTGGTTGTTTTTTGATTGATTTGTGATTCTGGACAAATCAGTCCTTAGTTTGCTTATAGCTACGTAAAACATCCTTGAAAATAAAATCTTGTAAGCTTTTACTTCAAATAGTTTTTAAAATTTATAGATCTCAAGATTAGATTTTTCCATAGTTTTGAGTGTTTTATGAAAAAAAAAAAAAACTCTTTTGGAAAAAGTTTGTTTTTGTAGTATTTGAGTGTTTGAAAGAAAAAGGAAATTTTTGTGAGCATAACTAGTTGTCTCGTTTTGAGTGCATTGGAAAAGACAAAAAGCTCTTCTTTTGATTTGTTTGTTAAGAAAGATTTGTTTTTACAAGCATTTGCATTCTCAACTCTCTCCTAGCTAGAAATTCATTGAAGGGAAAAGATTGCTTATCATATTAAGTGCATTTTTTAGTGATTTCGAGTCGAGTCTTCACACCATAAGTTTCATCTCCGCACCTCTTGACTTAAACAAAAACCAATAAAAATAACGCTTAAAGTAAAATCTATCTAGTAATCTTTTTATTTCTAGGGCTCTATTACACCAATATAGCGTAGGTTAGTATCTTGGAATAGGGAGTAATTAACTCTCCAAGATAGTAAAACAAACAAGTAGTTGTGTCTTGCGGTATGAGATAAAATCCAATTGTTACATCTATGCTCTGGGAAAGCTCATCTTAAAGGAGAAGCACGAGATCGTGTCCGAACCAGTGTGGGAATCAATCCTTCCTCATTGGGAACGACGCCAGATATTCACTTATTAAAAACGGTAAACCTCGGATTTACCATTGTCGAGGAGCCTGGGGTCACTTGTTGGTAAACCTTGGATTATGTCAAGGAGCCTTCAAGGGGATTGAGCTTGTTACTCTGCCCTTGCGTGCGTATCGGATCGTAGACTGTTCCCCCAGGTATATTTGTTTCCGTTGGTAACCATAGTGACCATATTCTATAGGATTCTTTCCTAAGGTGACGGTGGAGGGAAGATCCCATTGTACCTGGAGCAGACGTTGGCTAGACTCACTTGGATTTTCTGAGGGGTTCTCTTCACTCGAGACGGTTTAGTGGAGAAACTTGTGCCAGTCTATTCATTAAGTAGGTTGTTGGGGTAACTGTTCCAACCGCCATTTCTGCATTGAACTCTGCGACATTGGATATCATCACCAACTAGTGTTTTCAATACGAAAAGTTACTATTTGTGTATGGTTTGATCTCCTAGATTCTTTAGGCATGTGATTCAAAATTGTTTGGTTCTTTAGAGGCTTTAGGTAGTTTTCATTGAGATTTTTCTTTGTTTGCGTGTGAAGTAGTTAAAATATTTAATTGTGGCTGAATTACCGAGGAAGTCCCGTAGACTTCGGGGCCAACCTCCTGAGTTTTCACCAAGCCAGCCTGAAGGGTTACGAGCCGTTGTAACTCCTAGAGACAGTAGAGTTGGGTCACCTGAAGAAGGAGAATCTTCTTTAGTGGTACATCCTGATTATCAAGCTCTAGTAGCAGATTATAATCCACAATCTGTTTATGTTTCCGAAGTTACTGGTAGTTTTTCATCTACTAGTGATTTAGGTGAAGAACCTGATATATCTGAACCTGAAACTGAATTTTCTGCTACGCCAACATCGGGATTTGCCTCTCCAACTTCTAGTGGTCCTGGTTCACCCAGGGTAGAAAGAATAATTACCCAAAATCTTCCTTCTAGACTTATATCTATTGAAGAACTTGCTATTCCGGAAGAAGAAGGTATCCCTATCCCTAAAAATCAACCTGTTATAGAAATTAGGGAGAGTGAATCAATCTTTTACAGTCCACCTAGGAGCAACGCTTGGTATCTTTCATTGACCAACTTTTTGGAAAACCCGGGACTAAGTTTTTCACCACCTCGCATTCCTTTTCACCCAACACCTAGGGGTTATTATCCTCCGTTAAATATGTCAAGACAGTCGTCCATGTTTTCTCAATCTCCAAAAACCTTTTTATACGGCAGTCCTTTTGTTCCCTCTGGGTATCAGTCACTTACTAGTACTTTTTCGGGAGCATCTCCTCAACCTATTGAACAAGGGTTATTAACTGGAAATAATGGAACTAAGCCGTTGAGTGTAGAAGATATTCTTATAATGTCAGGTACTATTCCTAATCCTCAACCTCAAGGTGGCCAGTTACCGCCTAGGGGGCAGCCTCAAAGTCCTCAATTATCGCCTGGGGGGCAACCTCAAGGTACCCAATTTCCGCCTGGGGGGCAACCTCAAGGGCAATACATACCTACGGGACAGTACGTTCCTCAAGGTCAACTCTAGACTCAATATGTACCTCAAATTCAACCCCAGTATCAATATGTACCTCAAGGTCAACCCCAGTATCAGTACGTGCCTCAAGGTTATCAACCTCAAGGTCAGTACTCAACCCAAGGTTTCCAACCACCTTCCGATCAATCATATGTCCAAGGAGCTGGAAATGTACCTTTGAATTATCAAACCTACCCTCAACCCGGTTATGGTCCTCAATATTCTCAACCTGTTATGGGTCTGTACCCCAGAATGAACTTAGTGTGGGATCCATCTCAATCTCAACAGGTCTTGCAACCGAATGTACAGTTGTCATCTCAAACTGGACAACCCTTAGTTTCTGGTTCACCCTAGCAACATGTCCAGTCTACTATTCAAACTTTTGCACCTTCTGTAGTTTCTCAGCCTAGGCCTAGTACGCCTCATATTCCGCCTTAAACGACTGCTGCAACATCTGTTCAATCTACCCCACCTACTTCTGGAGTATCGACAGCTCCAGTTTCTACTATTCCTGTATCAACTCCTCAGACATCTTTACCTCAGTCTGGATCCACAATTCAGACTTCGGTTCAGATGTCTGTAGGACAACCTGGTCCAAGTACGATTGTCACAAGTCAACCTCAATTTACTTATCAACCGTACCAGGGACAGTACCAATTCGGTCCTGCTGTGCAGCAGCTAGTCTATCAGTATCAACCGTACCCTGGGTATACAAATCAACAACCTCAACAACCCCAGTACAGTCCGGTTAATCCTGGTTTTCTGGTAGGATATAATATCCCAAATGCAATTCCAAGTCCTAGTTATCCTGGATATCCTCCTCCTGGGGCTAGTCTCATGACCCAGGGTTTCAGGGATCCTAATTGTCAGTTACCGTTTATTGCAACTTTGGACTTGCCTGACTTGTCGCGCCTTACGAACGATCCCATTAATTACCTTCCGTTTTGGCCACCAATGCCGAATAAGTTGCCTAGTGATATTCCTAAGTTCGAAGGCAAATCAGGAGAGGACCCGTCGAACCATGTGATGACTTATCACCTCTGGTGTGCATCTAATTCCATTTCAGATGATTCAATCTGTTTAAGGCTTTTCCAGCGCACTCTAATTGGTCTTGCAGCCAAATGGTACATTGAGTTACCACGAGCCACTTTTTATAACTTTAGTCAGTTAGCTACTTCATTTTTAACTCATTTTCAGTTGCCAGTCAGATATGACAATGGCACAGAATTATTAACTTCATTAAAATAGTCAACGTCCACTTATATTTCAGATCACATTCATGAATGGAGACGTCGACGGCGTTTAGTGAAAGTTTTTATCCCGGATCAAATCTTAGCTGAATGGTTTGCAAAATCTTTGTTACCGAAGGTCACTGAAGATGTAGCTAAGGCCAGAGTCGTTACTGAGGAGCAAGTAATTGCTCAAGCTCAGTACCTTGACTTATTTTATACGCAGTCAGGTACGTTACACGAGAAAATCCCTGATCTTCCTAAACAAAATCAAATCACTGCAGCTCCTTCAAGGTCTCATGCCGCTGATGGTATGATTAGTATGGTTAATACCAAAAGTAAGAAGAAATCTTCTAAGAATTCTTCTCCTATCATAAATTTACCAGATTCCCGACAGGAGATTCTTCTGCAGAAATTTCCACCGATATTCATGTTGTAGATTCATCTACAGCCAAATCAAAATCCGGCGGTAAGAAGAAAGGGAAGAAGAAAAATAAAACAGATAAAAATTCGAAAGAGAAACTAGAAAAAGTGGAATCAACTGATGAGAAACGCAAACCTCGTTATCCTTGTCTCATTTGTGATGAAGAGCATTTTACAAGAGACTGCCCTCATCGTGCAGAGGTTGCGAAAATTGTCAAAGGTTCCCAAACGCCTGTTGTTTTGAAGGATCCTTTTCCTAGTCAAGACAGTAAGATGATAGGTTCTTCCTCAAATGCCTCTGAAGAACCCATAATGATGATGTCCCATGTTAGGATTGCGACTCGATCGCATGATTATGGAAGTAAAAGTCCTGTTGATGGTAAAGAAGTAGAATCTTCTCATTCGAACCCATCAACTTCAACTCCTGGTTCCGATCCACTACAAATCGAGAAACCTAACCCAAACTTAGTAATCAAACCGCCCGCCAAGGGTATACTTCGAAAGTCAGCTTTCAATCCACATGCGAGAGCGGCTCAGAACTATAACATTGTTGAAGATTTGGCTGTCTCACCTTCAGCAATGTCGACTTTGGAAGTGCTGCAATCATGTCTAGCACAGCGTAAATTACTATTGTCGGCTATAGGAGTTGTTGACATTCAGGACTTGAACCTTCTAATTTTTGATCTAGAAAATAGTACACCGCGCTTACCTCATCAAATGGCTTTCCAGATCCCAGTGTTAGTCAAAAACAGACCTTGTTATAGGACTGTGATTGATGAGGGAGCCTCAACGTGTATTATGTTGATACAGTGTTGGAGATCGCTTGGTTCTCCTATGCTAAATCAATCCCTGACGATTCTAAAGGCCTTTGATGGCCGTGGGTTTCATCCTTTTGGCATTCTACAGGATTTACCTATAGGGGTTGAAGGCAAAACTGTTAATCTAGATGTGGAGGTGGTTGATGCCCCTCTAGATTACAACCTTCTCTTGGGTCGTAGTTGGTCTTACGCTATGACAGCTGTCATTTCATCGGTCTTTCGGCTTATAAAGTTCCCTCATAATGGAAAGATCGTAACTATAGACCATCTGACTTACTTTTCATCTGACCCAGCCTCTTCTGAAAGCATTCAGCATGTCGAAAAAGCAACTATCCCGTATAAGGATGTTGGAGTAGGACTAGTTAAAGATTCTGGTTTACTAGGAACTTTTCCTTTTCCTCCTATCAACACATCGTCTTCTACTGCAACCATTCATATGATTTCTTCAGACACTATTGTTTATGATGATCCTTGGATCGTACCCTCCGAATCTGAGATAGACTCATTTGGTGATGTGATGCCTTTGAGTCCATATGAAATTGCGTATCAGGCCGTGCAGTCATTTTTCGACTCTTCTTCAACCAAAATTGACTTAATGGATGTGGTCCATGAGGAATCACTTTCAACATCAAACTCGGATTCAAGAACGCTTTACGAAATTGTTCACACTGATGAGAAAATTCGTGAAATCCTATGTGTCGATGATTTACCATGGGAAGATCTTCATCATAGATCTTCGTTTTTACCTGAGATTGATCGTTTTGAAAATGATTTTTCATCTATTTTTACGACTGAATATGTCAAGGAACCTCAAAATCCAATTAAAAATCCTGATTTAGAGTTAAATTTGGGAAACATTTCTCGAACTATTCCTATTGATATTTTGGTTAAACCTGGAATTGTTGAAAACATTCATATAGGAGCCTCTTGTATGGAAGATGAAATTCAAACATATAAGGCCCTATTTCAAGAATTTCGCGACGTGTTTGCCTGGTCATATGAGGAAATTCCAGGAATTGACACAGAAATTGTTGTTCATGAAATCAAAACTTACCCAGATGCAAAACCCGTCTGGCAACATTTGCGTCAGATCCACCCGCGAAAAGCTGCTGCTATTAAAGTAGAAGTTGAAAAATTACTCAAAGCAGGTTTCATTTATCCGATTCCGTTAACGGATTGGGTATCGAATATTGTTCCTATTAACAAAAAGCAAGGGACAATAAGAATATGTATCGATTATAGGGACATTAATCGAGCCTGTCCAAAAGACAATTACCCAACTCCCTATATCGATCAAATCATTGATGATTGTGCCGGCAATGAAATATTCTCCTTCATGGATGGTTTTTCCGGATACAATCAAATCAATATTCTACCTGCTGATCAACCAAAAACAGCTTTCATTTGTTCATGGGGGACATTTGCTTATTGCAAATTACCTTTTGGGCTCAAGAACGTCGGGACAACTTTTCAAAGAGCCATGTCTTACGCGTTTCATGACATCAAGCACATTATGCAACCCTATCTCGATGATTTACCTGCTCATTCATTACATCGAGCTGATCATCTCATCCATTTACGAGCAATCTTTATGAGGTGTAGGCATTATCGAATTAGGTTGAATCCACACGAGTGTGTTTTCTGTATAGAAACGGGTCAGTTACTGGGGTTTGTTGTTTCGAAAACCGGCATTCGCATCGATCCCTCGAAGGTTGAAGCTATTGTCAAATTGCCTCCTCCTTAGAGTCTTCGCCAACTCCAAAGTTTGCAAGGGAAAGCAAACTTTTTACGTCGATTCATTCCTAACTACGCCGAGATCACAAAGGGTTATACCCGGTTGTTCAAACAGAATACTCCATTCTTTTGGGATGAGATAGATGATAAATATTTTGATGCACTAAAACACGCGTTGACCCATGCACCGTTATTGCATCCTCCCAACTACAACCAGGACTACTTCTTGTATCTCGCCGCCTCCCATTCCACCATCAGAATGGTGTTAGTTCAGGAAGATGAATTCAATACTGAACATGTGATATATTACCTTAGTCGAACTTTAAATCCAACTGAGCTAAAATACTCACATGTGGAGAAATTGGAATTGGCAGCTGTTCAAGTTGTCCAACGTTTTCGTCATTACATTTTACTACGTAAAACTACAGTAATTTCCGATTGCAACCCTATGATCTATATTTTGACCAAACAATTGCTAGGGGGCAAGTACTCCAAATGGATTGTGATCCTGCAGGAATTTGACTTGGAATTTGAAAAGTCTAAGTCGAAGAAATCTTTAGTTTTTGCGGAGTTTATGTGTGACTTCCCGCGTGCTGACACGGAAACTGTCACAGAGGAGCCCATTGCAGACGAATCCTTGTTTCTAATCAGCACTTTAGATCCATGGTATGGGGATATCATCATTTATCTCGAGACCCAATCCTTTCGACCAGAAATTTCAAGGTCAGAACGTCGAAAAATACAATTCCAGTCCTAACAATTCAAAATTATCGGAGATACACTTTATCATCGTGGGGCAGACTCTGTTTTTCGACGTTGTTTAACTCATGAGGAAGTTGAAAGGGTTCTAAATGACTGTCACTCTGGAGCGTGTGGTGGTCATATGTCTGGGTTTTCCACAGCCCAAAAGATATTGCGCGCTGGCTACTTCTGGCCGTCTTTGTTTAAAGATTGTATTAACGCGGTCCGAAAATGCCACAAATGCCAAATTTTTGATCGAAAGATGTGCGCTCCACCCGCTCCTCTCCACCCTATAATTGTCGTCGGTCCTTTTGCAAAATGGGGTATCGATTTTATTACATGTAACCCTCACTCGGCCGGGGGGCATGCATATATCATCCTTGCGGTAGATTATTTTACCAAGTGGGCCGAGGCGATGCCTACATTTGAGGCAGATGGAAAAACAATTGCGCTTTTCGTGTTCAATCATATAATTTCTAGGTTTGGTGTTCCACAAGTGATTATCACTGATCATGGGCGTCATTTTCGAAACATTATGATGACTGAACTTACAGGCCAACTTGGCTTGCGTCACGATAGTTCAACTCCATATTATCCACAGGCTAATGGTCTGGTTGAAGCCATCAACAAAGTTCTAGTCATCATGATCCGACGAATCATTGGGATTCATAGGTCAAATTGGCATAACATGCTATTTTTAGCGCTTTGGGCGTATCGAACCTCAGTAAAAACGTCAACCGGGTTCACTCCTTTCCAACTAGTTTATGGTCTGGAAGCTGTGTTACCCATTGAATGCGAAATCCCGTCATTGCAAATGGCCATCGAGTTACTTCCAGCCACTTCCGAAGAGGAAAAACGTTTGTTATACTTGGCTCAGCTAGATGAGAATCGACGTGATGCTGCATTAGCGATCGAAACTCATGCCAAACGTATTAAAGCTCAGTATGATCGAAATGTTACCCCTCGAAATTTTTCGGAAGGAGACCTAGTCTTATTGTACGATCAGGCAAATGATAAATTAGGCGCTGTGAAATTCGTTCCTATGTGGCATGGTCCTTATGTTGTTAAGAGAAAGCTGGCAAAAGGGGCCTATGAATTGGTAGACTTTGACGGGGTCTCTTTAGGTAAACCCAGAAATGGTCTTTACCTGAAGAGGTATTATGCTTAAATTTGGGTGTGGAGATTTTCAGTTAGGTTAGTTTTCTTTCTAGCTGGTGTGTTTTCGTTTAAAAAGTGTGCTTAGCTTAGAGAGTGTTTTTCGTCATTATTCCTGCTTATCTTGGTTTTACTCTTGATATTGCATATGTCGACGCCTCTCCAAACATACATTGGTTTTGCTGATGGTGCTTGTCGTAATACACAGAACATTTCTTCCGCAGCTTGGGTTATCTATTCGTCGTCTGACGAGTTGATATCTATGCATGGGGTAAGCCTCAGTCAAACAACGAACAACATTGCCGAGTATAGTGCAGTGATTGAGTTATTATCTGAATCTATTTCATTTGGGATTCGGAGTTTGATAGTGAGGTTAGATTCTGAACTCGTTGTATTACAGCTTAATAGAGTATATGCCATTAGAAATCCAGTGTTATTGAGATTATTTTGAGAGTTCGTCTCTTGGAACATGAATTTGATTATATTGAATATCAGCATATTCCAAGATATTTAAATACATTAGCAGATGCAATTGCTTCTCAAATGTTAAGTAGACATTTGCAATAATCATACAAGTAAATATAAAAACATTCCATAACATGTTTTACAAGATAAGCCGGTAATATTGATATAGTATAACATAGGAGTGTGTCAAAATATACATTGTCTTTGATCATAGGTTGAAAAACACCTTATGATCGGCAAAAATGATAGTACAAAAAGCAAAAAATGTCATATGTGTCTACAACATGCGATCATCCTATCACTGGTGATGATCTCGATAAGAAACCACTATACGGGCCACCTTACAAAGGAACCTCCTAAAAGGTCCTACGACCCCAATCACATAGCATTGTAGTCTAAGAGGAATGTCATCTATGTCGGTCTCCGGAATGTCTCCTATCAAACGCTCTAGATGGCTCTCCAATTCGGCCAGGGTCTCTGCTGATTCGTCCTGTGGGGCTGGTGCCGCTACAGCTGGGTGCTTCCTCTCATAGGGCCGGAGAGCGGCTGGTTTTTGTGGACCTACATCTGCATTTGAAACTTTTACTATCAATTTTGGGACAAGATAAAAACAAACAAAAAAAAATTAAATTAGGAAAATGTTGAAAATGATTTTACCTGAGTCATCCCATTGCTCTCCTGGTGGAAGAGCCATGTCTGGGTCACCACGAAAATATACCCCATCATGAGGAAAGTCTTGAATAGCAAAAACCTAGTTTTCCAACCAATGGAAATACTCAGGAGTGAATCGAACGACCTTTGTCCCCTCCTCAGGATGGCAGGCCATAACTGCAACCCATCGCATCAGTTTGGGCTCTCGAGGAAGTCCAGCTCCAACAGTGAGGTGTTGTGGGACCAACATTGGAACCCTCTCCAAACCAAAGCTCACGACTAAAGCACCATATCCAAAGGTCTTCAGTTGTCCGTTTTTGCTCTAGTCAGTTGGCCTTTTATATTAGCCAACACAGCATCGCACCAGTTGAAGATGGTGCCTTGAAAGCAATCTACTGCCATCCGCATCTCAGATCCAGTGGCTACATGTAGTGTTGTGCTCTCGCAGAGCCTGGTAACAGTAAACGCAATTACCTTGAGTTCAGGAAGGGATATGGTTTTGATATCTATCCCTTTGTCTCTAGTCTGGTTGTTACAGAACTCTAGCCGGAGGCTATCCACAGACTGGCCACTTGGCCTAGTCCCGAATAGAGTCAAGTGCTCACCTCTCTTAGGCAAACCAGTCAAAAATTAAATTTTTGTCGACTCCATTTCGAGCTGGTGACCACCAATGAAGAAGCACTGGTCCTGTATGCTCCACCTGTCTACCAGCCACTGCAAAAAGTCCACATGGGCCCTCATGCCAGGTATGGCCCAGAACTTGTATAAGCCGCATGCCTTCAATGCATCAATCGAAGGTCGATGATTTATCGCAGCGAGATCTACATCCTCATGCTCCCATTCTCGCCAATCAAGCATGACGTATACTCTACATTCAACAAAAAGGCGAATTAGAATGTCTAAAATCAAAGTTTTTGGGTGAATTTTGAGAAATTTAGGGTTAAAAACCCTTGTTGCGGGGACCGCACCCTCTCTGTTAGAGACAATGCGTGGGTCCACACCTTGCCTTCACAGTAGGTGCGGACCCTTGACTTTTTTCCCGTTACGAAAAAGTCGGGGTCCGCAGGTTACCTGTGTTGTGCCTGCGGGCACCCACGGGCGAGTTTCTAACCTAAGAATCCCTTAAAAAATGAAATTAAAGCCTAAAAACAAATTTGAAACGGATGAAATTAAAGAGTAGGATGATGTAGATTACTTGGAGGAGACGGCGTTCGATTCCAACGGACGGATTTTCCGCAATCTTCACGGGAAGTTTCTTACCAAAAGCTCTATTTTCTCACCCATAACTCAAACGGTAAAAAAGAATTTACAAAAGCCCTTTTTATAAGTTTTTTGAATAAATGAGTTTTTAATTTGTTTATATTTCACTTTAAATAGGTAAATTTTGCAGCATTTTTATCCATTTTAAACAGGTATGAGTAATGTTTGAGTTTTTGTTCAGGATAACGGATTTTTTAGGCGAAATCGGTCATTTTCGACGAAAAAACATTAGAGTCACCTTTAAGCTCTTTTCTTACTCCTAAAACATGAAAATATCGCCGAGTTTTTCTTTTTAAACTCGTTAAAACGGAACTAAAAAGACGGTCCACTTACAGCCCTTTTCTAACCGTAAAAACATGAAAAGATTGCCGGATTTTTGTAGTTTCAAATTTTATATTGGTTATAAAATGACGTGTCATTGATCGCTTTTTTACTTTTTAAGATCAGAGGCACTAATTACGAAAAGTACTCCTTGGTCGTAATAATCAAGCGGTTCTCCCAAGTATTATTTTATACTTTTTCGGGCTTGGGAGACACAAATTTACCAAAAAGGACAACCATGGAGTCTTCTTAAGTTTTTTCAGACTCTCTAAAATTGAAAAACGCCGAGTTTCTCCTATACTAGACTTTTTAAAATTTAACAGTAAAGGACATGTTCAATTACAAACAGGAACGGACCACTCCTTCTTAGGGTTCGAATTTAAACTAAGTTGGACTCATCCGAAGGATGAGCTTATAATCAAGCAAATGTTATCCTCCTCAAGCTTGTCAAAAATAAAGAGGTACTTGCCAGAAATGGTGGGGGAAAAGAGAGAAAAATGAGCTTGTTTGTCATACTTTGTAACCACTCTTGAACATGACACTTTTATTCACCTGGGTTGGGAAATCCTTTGCCTAACAGTTGATCAAACCATATTGAAAGTCTTCAGCTGGTTTCTGGGTATTAACTTTGGGCCAATTGTCACCAAACCATCTTCTGTGTCGTTATGTGTTCAAGAGGTCAGTGCAAATAAGCCATTCATTTGTAAAATATCTGTCATCCATCTTGACCATCCCTGAGTCAGTCCTTGCAACTAAATTTCTTCAAACTTGATCTATGATTTCGTGTTGTGGGCTTGCCTACGACGGATCGCTTTCTATCGACTTCATCTCATTATCTAGAAAGATGATCTAGAAATCGTCAATACCTTGGGATCTGCATGCCTCAATGGCAGGTTTCTCACCTTTGACAATAGGTTGCATCATTGACCTTCGATCAAAGGATTCCGTGACATGTTCGACATCAACACATCTATTCACATCTCATGGATTGTACTGAGTACTTTGAGAGCCATTGACATTACTGGTGGTTTCTCTCACACTTGTTAACAGTTTACATCATTGACTGGTAATCAAGTGGTTTCTACCATGTTTGACTTCAACACATTCATTCGCATGGATAGAATCGTACTGTTTCGGGAAGTACAAATCAAGACCCTGGATCTAGTTTTCACCATCCAGGCTGCGAGGAATTTTGTATTCGTTATACAATGGACTATTCATAAACAGATGGCTGCGTCCATACTGTGTCTACATGTGTCTATACTTGTGATGTATTACAATATCATTCCTATATCAGAGCAGTAGTTAGTTTTCTAGTCAGTTTTGATCTGAGTATGGGAATGCCTACCTCAGCGATGATATGATCTCATATATATATTTTGCATTGAATGTTTTTACAGGTTCCAACCAGGCTCTCCACAAGATGATCCTCGAAATGATAAAGTACTTCACTCTTCCTAGATAATAAATGAAATCCTCATCTACTACAGACTTCGCACTTTAGGGGGCAATCTGTTACACAAAATATTTTCACCATGACTATTTGCAGTCAGTATGGGTCTATCATCATTCATACTGTCCTCCTAAGCAAGTCTCAAACCTCAGCTCTTCATGTCAAGCTTTGGAAATGAGAGAAAGACCTTAAAAATCATTAAAGCTCTAGTTCCGCACTTTCTCTTACTATTACCTACGGTCCCGCACCCCCTGTTCATATTACTTGCGGACCTGCCCGCTCTGTCTCTAAAGGAGTGGGTGCGGACCCTTGTGAAAGTCAAAAAGGCGCAATTTTATTCTAAAAAACTCACTTTGGGTTAATTCCAGATGATTCTAGAAGGAATTTTGACGTGGATGGTTCGCTCTTAGGTGGTTCATGCATCCCAAAAGAGAAGGAGCTAATCCCTTGATAAGAGGAGCTATCCCTTTGAAGGAGGGATTTATCCATTTGAAGGTGGACCTAGTAACTTCCCTCCATTGCACTATAAATTAAGGCATTGGGCTGGTTGCTACGGAGGTTAGAAGCTGAACATTTTTTAGGGTAAATGCTGGTGGAATTGAGACTTCCTAGTTAAGCTTGAGAGGAGAGATCACATACCTTTTGGCTTCATAGGGAAGAGAGTGAAACTTGTCAAAGTAGAGGAGACTTCTTGTTGGACCCTGGGAGGAGCTTGTACAGCATCAAGGCACAGGTTGTAAAGTTCTTCTTTGATTTGAATTAATACAATCAGATTCATTTTTCTCAACAAATTGTCTTATGTGATTTGTTTCATGAATTCCTTGATCATCATGATAAGTATGCTTTATTATATTGGCTTTTCAGGTGCTATTTAATTTGTATGCTTGTTTGTGTTTGCAGATTCGCTACAAGGGAGCTCATTTGGATCAACGGAGCAAGGCTTCCACAAACTTGCATTGGACCCAAGGTAGACCTAAAACACTTGTTTGCCTTTATTTATAAACTGCATATTTAGAGAAAGATAGGATTTGATTGGCTTGCTTGTCACTAGATATCATTAGATACTAGGGAGGTCGGTCTTGTCTGCAAGAACGACTCATTCCGTGTGACATAGTCAAAAAGCAAATGAAAAATCTCTTGCCTCGGAGATTAATGTCGTGTCATCTAACAAGGTCAAAAATCAAAAGCAACCAGGGGGCAAGAAGAAAGGGAAAAATAATAAGAAGATACAGGAAAATTCAACTCCTAAAAAATCTTCTGAAACCCTACTGGGCAAAAGAAACCTCGTTATCCCTGTTATATACGTGACGACGAGCATTTCACGAAAGATTGTCCACATAAAGCTGAGGTTATGAAATTTTTGAAAACTTCAAATACCTTAGTGGTGTTGACTAATCCGTTTTCGAGCCCAGAAACAAACCTGGTTGCTATCGATCATGCTTCGCCATCCCAAGTTCTTATGCTATCCATCTTGAAACAACAAAATGATGCTTTGATATCGACAAGGAATAAATATTATGGGAATCCACAATCATCGAACAACAAGGCTACAGATCAACCCAGTAGTTCAACAACAACTTCACCTGAAGTTGTTCCGCCCATCATTCCTGAACTTACTATAAAGTTGCCAAAGGGTGCAGTACATAAATCAACATTTAATCCTCGTGCTCAAGCAACACAGTTATAATATAGTGGAGGATTTGGCTCAATCACCATCCGCTATGTCGACGCTTGAAGTACTACAAAATTGCCCCTCCCAAAAGCAGGCTTTGTTATCAGCAATAGGTGGGATTGACCCAATGGATTCCAATCTTGTGGCCTTCAACCATAAAGGATTTGAACCTTAGTTACTGGCCCAACTCGCTTTCCTCATATAGGTAAAAGCCCTCAATAAAACTGTTCATCGAACAATCATTGATGAGGAGGCATCTACCTGTATTATGTCAATGAGTTGCTGAAAAACTTTAGGCTCACCAACCTTGTCCTGATCATCAACGACATTAAAAGCATTCGATGGAAGAACATACACGCCGTATGGGATATTAAGTAACTTGCAAGTTCAACTGGGGGGCAAGACAATAGAAATTGAAGTCGAGGTCATTGATGGAAACCTTGACTACAATATCTTGCTAGGAAGGCCCTGGATTTATGCTATGGCCGCCATTGTGTCAACATATTTTAGAAAGATTGCATTTCCCTTCCAAGGTGGAATTACAATCGTTGACCAACTAACCATTTTCCTGAACAATTCACAAGCTACTGGAAGCATTCCATTGATTCATGGAAGTTATCAATCACTTCAAAATGTCGGAGTAGGTCTCCTAAAAGACCCTTCCTTAATGGGTACTTTTTCCCTCCCACCTCCAAGTAATCTGGCAGAAGTGACCACAGTGGAAACCTGTCATATGATCTCTTCTACATCATCTAAGATTAAGAAGAACTCTGACCATTTGGATAGTGTGGATAACCGTGAGGTTGTCATAGTTGAAATTCCAATTGACTTAACTGAACTGTTGGTCGAAAAACCTATCATTGAAATTAAATCTTCTGAGTCCACACCGGACCAAAGTCAACAGGTTGAGATGGCATTCGACCCAGTCTTGCCTTCAGAAGATCCATCTTTAGATGATATCATTCCCAAAGAGAGTGAGAACGATAATGTTCAAATTCTTTTGTCAATTCAGAGCCCAATGAACTTGGGGGCAATCCGCCCATTCCTTCACAATAGGAAGAGAATCCCCCAGTTCCCACTGCTCAATGGGTTATTTCACCCATTTATTCAGTACCCCATCCAAGCAGTCTAATCGCTTCCTTTGATTGGAATCGACTAGCAAGATATTGCCTTCCTTATAACATACCATTCTGGATCATAGTACAAGTTTACAAAATGATCGTGTCTGGAACTATCATAGATGAAGGGGCTTCAGTGAGTATCCTTTCCTCAACTACTTGGAAAGCGCTTGATTCACCATCGCTTATGCCTAGTAAACAAAATTTATCAAGCTTTAACAAAGGAACTAGTCGACCGTTAGGGATCCTTTCTAAGTTGCCGATAACTTTGAGAAGGAAAATCGTTCACTTGAACGTGATGGTGGTTCAAGGACCATTAGATTACAATCTACTCCTTAGACATGACTATGTTTATAACATAGAAGCTATTGTTTCCACACTCTTTTGAGTGATGTGTTTCCCGCATGAAGACAAAATTGTCCAGCTTATTAACCAGCTTTCATTTCCCAAATCAAACACAGTGGCAAGTCAAACATCATCCCTAAATGGTATCTTTGAGTTGAGTATGAATCTTCAACCTTCATTCCATCCACCTAATTACCGCGAGTATTCCTGTGAATGAAACAAAGCTTAAGGGGCATGAACCCTTGTCTATTTTGCAGACGAACCCAGTTGTAGAGATAAGTTTCCCTGAAGGTTATGTGATTGGTCTGGGTGACCTTTCACCTTTGTCTATTTGGCGGACAAAGTGCAGGAAATGTTTTGTCTAAGAATTGACAGAAAATCATCCTACTTAACCACAGTAAGTTTCCATAGGGTTACTGAAGACTTTTTTTCATCATGTTGGGGGCATGCAAACCTTTTTATGCAAGCAAAAAATGACCAATTTCATTTTTATCTTTTTTAGCTTTTTAGTTTTTTAACTCCTGAGGTCAGGTGATTAGTCTTGCACACCATTCACCTTCTTCGATTTTGTGGGTGAAGCAAAGGAATGGTTTTGTCTAAACAAGTTGATGAAACCATCCTACCTAACCTCAGCAGTTCTTTAGCTTTAATAGTTTTTCTAGCTTTGTAGTTTGGTCTTTGCTAGCCTACATGAAAAGGCTACCAAGCATACTTTCCGTAAGGTTCGAACTCGTCGCTAAAAAATGAACCCGCACTCACATGAGAAATGTTATCGTATGGTTCAAGCTCATTAAAAAATAAACCTACCAATGAGCAATGTTTCCGCAATTTTCAAGCTCGTTAAAAAATAAACCCGCCTATGAGCATAGTTTCTCCTGGTTCAAGCTCACTAAAAAATGAATCCACCTCTGGTAAATAACCTTTCTGATTGCCCTATTATCAGCCCTTTTGAACCTTGGTTGTGTTCCTGCCATCACCTCCATTCTTTTGGCTGATCATACGCTTCCACTTGACTGTTTACCCTTTTGAGGAACAGCTGTGACGAGTGATTCTGATTGCCACCCTCTTCACACTGCCATGTTTTGAGAAGTTCCAAACTTACTTGGAACCAGTTGCTACCCGAAAATGAGTCTCTTTTAAACTCTTTTTAGACTCTTTAAATATAAAAAGATTGTCGAGTTATTGACCTTTCCAGCTCGTTAAAGTAAAGGGAAGTTCCATCCCTCCTGTACATTTTAATCTTTTTGGACCTAAGGGATTATCAAACAAAAAGATCGGGTGCTTGTCTGTTTCGGCTCGCTAAAATGATTGAAAAGTCATCCCTTTCGTATTATTTTATACTTTTTCGAACTTAAGGGATTATGCTATGAAAAAGGATTGTTGGAGTCTCATTTTCGTCCCTTTTCAAACTCTCTAAACATGAAAAGGAATGAGTTATCTTTGTTGTTAAACTCGTTAAAAGAATAGCGACAAACTTGTCCATCTAGAAAATAACGAGTTTCACTGTCGCTAGGCTCGCTAAAACATAGCAACAGGTTTGCCCGAAGCGCAAATTATAGACCAAGCATATGTTATCCTACTCAAGCTTGACAAAAATAAAGAGGTACTGGTCGGCAAATGACTGGGAAAAAGGGAAGAAAACTTGAATATTTTTTATTGGTAGCAGGTCGCTCTTGAACATGACACTTTCACTCCATCACCATGATTGAGTCGGGTTGGATTATTCTGTTCACCGGCCATATCACCATTGGTCCTTCGTACCATTCATATTTTGGGGCTAACGCTACCAATCCATATCAGTGTCATTGACATGTTCAAGAGAAGTCATTCAGAGAATTTACCATCCAACTAAACGCTTCATCCACTGCAATACTTTCACCCCTCATTTTTCATGACCGCCATTCTTGAACCTTGTATCATCAGATTGTTTCACCTCCAAAAAAAAAATCATCTGCTTCGTTTCGTGTCATAGATGTGGGACACATCAAGGCCCTCTTATGATGGGTCACTTCTTGTCGACATTAGCTCATTATCCAAGAAGTTGACTTAGAAACAACCCTTTCAGTACTTTGAAGCTTGCATGCCTTAATGGCAAGTTTCTCACTTCCGGTGATAGGTTTACAACAATGACCTTGGACCGAAAGATTTTGCGTGGTATTTGACATCGGCTCATATATTCACACCACGTGAATTGTACTGTAGTACCTTTAGGGTCATTATCATTATCGGTGATTCCTCCTGCACCTGTTAAAAACTTACATTATTGGCTGGTAATCAGGTGATGTCTTTCCATGTTCGACTTCAGAACATCTTTTCACATGGATCGACGTGTACATCGGGCGAAGATTGAACGAGTTTGAAGACCCCGTATCTAGTTTCATCCATCCAGGCTGCGATATATTCAGGAACTTAAAGACATCAAATGTACACAGATAGTCATCTAAGCTAAAGAAGATGACTCTTCATATGAAGAATCACCAGTCTACAACAACAGACGATTGTCTATCCTATGTACATGAAAATGAATTTATAAAGATGAGCATGGGAATGCCCGCCTCAGCTAGATCATGAAAATAATATGATGATGATGTATTGTATTGTATCTTATACAGGTCACCTTCCAATTCGAATACCTTGAATCCTCATGATAAATAATTTCACCCGACATCAAAAGATTTACGACCTCATGCTTTAGGGGGCAACTGTTATAGACATATTTGGGCACTTCAACCCCAGTCATATATGTCAATAAACCAAGGGCTCTTTAGTCCCTAAAAGTGTTGTTTCATACCCTAAAGGATCATGGTCAACTGATTACATCATTTCCTAGAAGTTCCACCTGAAAAACCACTCAGAACTGGCCAAAACTGGACCATACTGACTGCTCCATGGTCAAGGTGCAATGCATACTAGCTTCCACACTAGCTAGGTGCGATGCATACTGAAATGGCCTTCTGTAGGGTGCGATGAGCGAGAACAGACAAATGGCAGAGACAGTTTTCTAAGTGGAAGCTCATGGAATCTTCCAGAAACTTCTCCTGTGACACTTGCCTCTCTGAATCTGCCTAACAATACCCAAAGCTGACTCACACCCTTGCAAGACATCTATAAATGGATCCCTCATCTAAGAGATCTAGAGGCTGGAATTTGGTAATTTTTAAGGAAGTGTTGTTGGTTTATCTGTGAGAAGAGACATTGTATTGTTGGGTGATCTTGCTTTTCATGAGGTGAAGAGGGCTTCTATGCTGGGAGGATGATGTTGGATCAGACAGCTGAGTTGTAATCCTCTCTTCTACTATTAATAAAGTTCTTTGAGTTTTCCTCCATATAATCGTGTATTTGTGAATCTTATTGTTTATGAATGCAATTGTATGGTCAATGTATTTCTGACTTTGCATTGTTTATGATGTTTTAGATAGAGATGCTTTGATAGTTTTCTATTACTTTGACTCTACAGGTACTTTTTAAAGTGGGGAAAGTAGGAGAGGAGTGGCAAATTCTATCAAGGGAGAGAGAAATCAAGCAAGGATCCAATCGGAAAATCCAGGTTGGTCCTCTTTGCTTCTCTATTACCTATTACACTTAAAGGAAATCGCAAATTTCTTTGATTGTTTGTTTCTAAGATAGCTACCCATCTTAGTGGGACTAGCAGTTCGAATTGACACTAGTTTTCGATGAAACACCGACAGTCGACTGGCTGCTCACCATGAAAATTGCGCAATTTTCATGAGCAAGCTCTCTGCTGCCCAGCAGTTTGCTCAACTCAGAAATTGCAAAGAGGTGATTAGCAGGCTAGCCTCCCAGCATCAACGCAGTTTTCCCACCAGAAGCTCCAGGAATTTCACAGTTTTTGGCCGTCAATCTCTCACTGCTCGCTCGTTCCAGAAACTACGCAGATTTTGCCTACCCAACCTTCCTATTGTTAGGTTCCTATACTAATAGGAGTCATAATTTTGAATGACTAATCTTAAGCCTTGTAATATTGTACATACCTTTGCTTTCTGCAAATGTTTTCCATATTAAGAAATTTAAAAATGTAAAGAGGGTATGTCCTAAAAGAATAATCAAAGGACAAAAAGAATAAAAAAAGGTCCAAAAAATGAAAATATATGAACCCCAAAAGACAAAAAAGAGACCGTGAAAGTAAGCAAGTCAAAATGCCACTACTATTTATTTTTTATGCATAATAAATGATTGTGTGCAGCTTGTTACTCATGCCACAATCCATGGTAATCAAACTGTTTAATCTTGATTATACCATGCTTTGAATTTTATGTTTATAGTTAGAGAATAAAATCTGACCAAATAGTTTAATCTTGGCAGATCATTAGATAGGTAGAGTAAACAAAAAGAGCTCATCAGTTTAATCTGAGCCCTTGGATGATATAAGGTTAGGATTATATAGTTTACTTTGTAAAAGAAAAGAAACGATTGATAAGGGTTTGCTAGCTTCAAATGCACCCAAATAAAATGAAGAAAAAATGGTAGGATGAGTAAATGGGTAAGTAGTAGAAAAGTTGCATAAATATCATATGATTACACAAAAGCACTTATGTCATTGTTTTAAATTCATATTTCAAATGAGCATAAGCAGCAAACAAAGCAAAGATAATGATTCACAATATGGTTTATTTAACATCCCTTCATTCATTTCACCCCTTTACTTCACTAATTTCCCATAAATAAGTTCTAGTACTTAAATCCTACAAGTCAAAAAGGCTCAAAGCACTTCTCTGACTTTTGGAGGGACCAAACCCTCGACTTAATGACGTAAGGGAACAAGTACTAGGATCCCCTTCATCAAAAATTCATCTCCCTTCGTTTCCCCTCATTTCCCTAATAAAATCACACTTTCCTATGGTGGACACCTTTTACCTAGGAAAAGTGACTCACCCCCATGTAAAACCCTTTCGCACAAAAAGCCCACCAAAATTGTTTATCCTAAGTATAAATCTAAATGAGCAATCACATACACTTAGCCCCTTTTTTCCATAAAATCCACTCCGCCATCACTTTCATATTAATTAACTAACTCTATTATATAAACCCATTATAACCCTTTTCCCGTAAATAATTAAAACCCTATATAAAATACCCCAACCCCTTAGTTTTAATAAAAACTAATATAAACTACCCCTTATCCCGATATAACTTCACTTAATTTACCTAACCCCGGTAAAACTTAAGTTAATCCCACATCGACCTCACCCGACTCCCTAATCCCTCATTAAGCCCGGCCTGATCACATAACCCAGGATTAGTCCCTAAACTAATCCCGAACCACCATAATTAAATCCCTGGGCCCCCCATCAACTCCCATCATTTCCCCCCGTGCAACTTTGCCTCCCGACTACCGTTGATCATCCCTCCCCCACATCCAATAGTGCACAACCATATCGGTCACGCCCGATGGCTAAACAATAACCACCCGATAAAGTGGTTTTTCTCCCGGCCCCTGATGTTATGTGTCAGACGATGTATGGCATCGGGTGACCCCTCCCAAAAACCGCCTGGCCCTCCAAAACCACTTCCCCCATTTAACTGAAAACCGTCAACTGTTCATCCGAAAACGAACCCACCAAAATTAGTCATTTTTTCTATAAAAGGCTGCGAAGCCCTCTTTCACCCTTTTTTCTGCTCATTCTCTTTGTAAGCTGTGTAAACCATTTCTACCACTGTGAACATTGAAATTACCCATAGACTTCCAATTTCGCTCCAGAAGGCGCTGCAGACAGCCCAACCAACCTTTTTCAGACCATACCAAGACCACACCAACCACTGCAGCTGCCGTGAAACACCATTTTTAGAGCCAATTTGCCCAACTCCAGGTATTTCACCACAAATTACTTCTTACCCATGCAAATTTCAAGACCTTTAGCCTATGCAGTATTTTAAATTAAGAAATTGTGTAATAATACTACCAATTTTATAAACTGCTCACCTAAACCCTCTGAAAAGTCTCAAAACCTTTGATAAACCACCCCCCCCACCCCCAGAGCATAATTCAAATCCACAAGAACTGAATTATGGCTACCCATTTCTCTATGGATGTTAGACCCATTACCATGCCACACTTAGACCTAGACCACCTTCCCCTCGCTGATAGGGATTTCCAAATCAAAGACACAACTGCAATAAAGCTCTTGCTTAAAATTCATTGCTTAAGCAAAGATAGATACCTAAACCATACAGATGATATTAACCTCTGGGAGTCCAATTTACTCAGATACCAGTTCCCCCAGGTTCACATCTTTCCATAAATTGTTCATATGTGTTATGCATGCTACATCCCCAGCCATAGAGACATAATGTCCCATGACCAAAAGGTTCTTTCACTACCATAGCTGAGTCAATTAATGAAATGTTGCAGTTCCAACCAGGGCCTGTCACACGGAATCTGTCAAGGGTGCGGACACGACTGACCTTCCTAGAAGTCTAAGACATTCTAATGACAAACAAGACAAAAAGGAGTGATCTTTCTCTAAATACACCTTTTACAACATGAAAACTACAAGTGTTTAGGCTTACCTTATTCCAAAACGCTGTTGTTGAAGTCCGTTCTTGACGATCCGGATGAGCTCCTCCTTCAAGTCAATTCCTGCAACCACAAACAATCAAACAATTACCAAGCACTTGCATTTCATATAATAAAACATATATCCAACATGCAGACCAAGGAACACATGAAATAACTCATTAACACAAGCTATTGAGAAAAATAAACCAGTTTGTATTAATAACGAAACAAAGAAACTCTTACAACCTGGCCTTGGTGTTGTGCAAGTTCCTCCCAGGGTCCATTAAGGGTTTTCCTCTACTTTGACAAAGCTCACCCTCTCCCAAGTAGAATCAAGTGAAGACAATCTCTCCTCACAAAGGCTCTAATGGAAGACCTAAATCCTGCAGCATTTACCCAAAGAAAATGTATAGCTCCAACCTCCTCTCCTTCTGGCTCAATGCCTTTATTTATAGTGCTGTAAAGAGGTTATTCAGGTCCACTATCAATGGGATCATCCCCCTCTATGGGTGGGATAGCTCCCTTATTGATGGGATAAGTTCCCCCTTAATAGAGATACATGAACCAACTGGAGGCGCATCCATTTCATCAAACCGACCTCTAGAATGTTCTAGAAGTAACCACAAGTAACTTTTTTAAGATGAAACTTGTGCATTTTGCCTTTTACAGAAGGACGCACCTGTCCTTTGACATACAGAGCGTCCAAAGACGCAGACTTTGTGAACATTGCCAGCGTCCCCGCAGGTAAGGCTTGAGAGAACCTGCGACCCCAGAGATAAACATATTTTTTACAAGACTTTCTCTCTTCTTTGAGTTTGAGATGGATAACAGAGGCATGAGACTTGCCTAAGAGGGTAGCATGACTGTTGATTTGAGCCATACTAACTGTAAGTAGTCAAGGTGACATTTTTTAGTGTAACAGATTGCCCCCTAAAGTGCGAAGCCTGGAATAGAATAGGGTTTTGTAATTCTAGGAAGGGTGAAGCGCTTTATCATTTCAAGGATTGCCTTGTGGATGGCCTGGTTGGAACCTGCAATTTTCAACACAAAATACATGGATAAGATTATATCATCACTGAGATAGGCATTCCCATACTCAGATTCAAAACTTTAACTAATGGACTAACTATTCTGATACAGGAATGATCTTGCAGTACATCATTTTTATAGACTTTTGTAGACACAGTATGGACGCAGCCATCTGTTTATGATTAGTCTACATAGATAATGAATACAAAACTCCTCGCAGCCTGGATGGTAGAAACTAGATCCAGGGTCTTCACTTCTACTTCTCGAATTGGTACGATTCTAGCCATGTGATTAAATGATTCGATGTCGAACATGGTAGAAACCACTTGATTACCAGTCAATGATGTAAACTGTTAACAAGCGTGAGAGAAACCACCAGTAATGTTAATGGTCCCCAAAGTACCAAGCACAACCCGTGAAATGTGAATAGATGTTTTGATGTCGAACACTTCACGGAATCCTCTGATCGAAAGTCAATGATGTAAACTGACGTCAAAGGCGAGAAACCTGCCATTGATGCATGCAGACTTCAAGGTACTGTCGATTCCTAAGTCATCTTTCTAGATAATGTGTCGATGTCGATAGAAAGCGACCCGTTGCAGGCAAGCCCGCAACACGAAATCATTGTTCAAGTTGAAGAAATGTTGCTGTAAGGACTGACTCAGGGATGGTCAAATGGATGACAAGTATTTTGCAGATGAAAGTTTTTGCTTGCAGACCTCTTGAACACATAACGACACAACAGATGGCTTGGTGACAAATAACTCAAAGTTAATCCCCGAAACCCGGTTAAAGACTTTCAAAGTGACTTGGTCAACTGTGAGGTAAAAGATTTCCCAACCCAGGTGAATGAAAAGTGTCGTGTTCAAGAGCGGTAATAAAGTTTCTTCTGAGACAAAAGGTGACAAATAGGTTCATTCTTCTCTTTTTTCCCCCACCATTTCTGGCAAGTACCTCTTTATTTTTAACAAGCTTGAGGAGGATAACATATGCTTGATTATAAGCTCATCCTTCGGACGAGTCCAACCTAGTTTAAATTCGAACCCTAGGAAGGAGTGGTTCGTTCCTGTTTGTAATTGAACAGGTCCTCTACTGTAAAAATTTAACGAGCCCAGTATAGGAGAAACTCGGCGTTTTTCATTTTTAGAGAGTCTGAAAAAACTAAAGGAGACTCCACGTTGAACTTTTTCGTATATTTGTGTCCCTCAAGCCCGAAAAAGTATAAAATAATACCTGGGGGAACCGCTTGATCTTACGACCAAGGAGTACTTTCATAATAGTGTCGTTAACCTGAAAAGTAAAAAGCGATCAAGGACACGTCGTTTTATTTCCTTATCGAGTTCGAAACGACAAAAACCCGGCAATCTTTTCCTGATTTTGCGGTCAGAAAAGAGCTAAAAGGGGACCGTCTTTTAATTCCGTTTTAACGAGTGAAAAAGAAACACTCGGCGATCTTTTCATTTTTTAGGAGTCAGAAAAGGGCTTAAAAGATGACTCTGAAATTTTGTTTGTGAAAAATTACAATTTCCCTCGAAATCCCTTTGTCCTGCACAAAAGCGACACATTACTCATACCTGTTTAAAATAGGCAAAAATACATTCAAAAACATCTTTTCATGGTAAAAAATGAACTAATTCATCCAAAAAACCTATAAAAAGACCTTTTACCATGTCATTTTTACCGTTTCACTGTTGAGGTTGAAAAAAGAGCTTTTGACAAGAAACTTCCCGTGGTCGCTGCGGAAAATCTGACCGTTGGAATCGAACGCCGTCTCATCCAGGTATTTTACACATCCCACTCTGCATTTCTATCCGTTTAGAATCAATTTTTAGGTTTTAGTTTTATTTTTTGGGGGGGTTTTGGTTTTGGAATGCGCCTCTCGGCGGACGCAGGTGCCCTTTGGGTGACCTGCGTCCCCCGACTTTTTCTCATACGGGAAAACGGTCGGAAGACGCAGCCCGCCTTCAGGCCAGCTGCGTCCGGGCGCCCTGTGCTACAAAGCCGGGGTGCGTCCTCCGAGAAACGCGCATTTCAAAACCCCAACTCTCTCAAAAAACCACCAAAAATTCCCAAATTAATTTCTAATGCTATTTTTGATATGCAGGGCATTAATCATGTTAGACTGGAGAGAAAGAGAGCATGTAGAGGAAGATGAAGCTGCAATAAATCATCAACCTTCCCTGGATGCCCTAAGAGCATGCGGATTATACAAATATTGGACCATACCGGGCATGAGGGGCCAGGTAAGATTCTTGGAATGGCTGGTTGAGCGATGGAACGTACAAGAACAATGCTTTTACATAGGAGGGCACCAGCTCGAGATAGAGCCCTCGGATGTATACTTTCTCACTGGCTTGCCAAACAGAGGTGAGCAACTCAGTCTTGCGGGGACTAGGCCGGGTGGCCAATCCCTTGATAGTCTCCGCGAGACTTGGTGCACACCTGGAGCTCACCATTCAAAAGGCATAGAGAAACACATCACTCTGCCGAAACTCAAAGTCATAGCGTTCACGGTTACCAGAATTTGCGGCGCGGCCGCTTTACACATTGCTTCCGGATCCCAAATGCGGATGGCAATTGACTGTTACCAAGGCACCATTTTCAACTGGTGTGAAGCTGTGTCGGCTCATATGAAGAGCCAACTGACCAAGGCAAGGAACGGACGACTAAAGACTTTTGGATATGGGCCTATAGTCGTGAGCTTTGCCTTGGAGAGAATTCCAATGCTGATCCCTCAGCAACTCACTGTTGATATCTTGGGTCCCCAGCAGCCAAAGCTGATACGATGGGTTGCGGTGATGGCCCGGCATCCTGACGAGGGCGCGACAGTAGTTCGATTCTCAGATAGTTATTTTGACTGGTTAGAGGGCCAGCTTTTTGTGATACAGGATTTTCCGTATGCCGGAATGGATTTCAGAGGTGATCCGGACATGGTTCTTCCACAGGGAGAACAATGGGACGACAGAGGTACTTTTTATTTTCACAAGTTTTCTAGTTATGTATTTTTTGTATTTTTTATATATATCGTCTCAAAACTAATAGTAAATCTTTCAAAATGCAGATGTTGGCCCACAGCGTCCAGCCAACCTCCGGCCTTATGATAGACTACATCCAGCTGCACCGGTACCGGCCCCACAGGATGCGACAGCAGAAGTACTAGCTGGGTTGGAGCATGATCTAGAGCGTCTCACGGCAGATATACCTGAGACTACTATGGACGATATTCCTATGAGGCTTCAGCGCTTCGTAGTCGCGGTCCCTGGACCGTTTAGGAGATTTTTGCGTAAGGTAGCCCGCGCAGTGGTGTCGTACAGAGAGCACCACCAGTGATTGACTAGTCACTTTTGTAGTCACATGTGACATTTTGACTTTTTGTACTATCATTTTGCCGATCATAAGGTGTTTTAAACCTATGATCGAAGACGATGTATATATTTTTTGACACACTTCTATCTATATATATCACTATTACCGGCTTATCTTGTTTAACATATGTGATGAAATGTTTTTAAATTTACTTGCATGATTATCGTAAATGTCTGTCCAACATTCGAGAAGCAATTGCATCTGCTAATGTATTCAAAGACCTTGGAATATGTTGATATTCAATGTAATCAAATTCACGTTCCAAGAGACGCACTCTCAAAAACAACCTTAATAACACAGGATTTCTAATGGCATAAACTCTATTAAGCTGTAATACAACAAGTTCAGAATCTAACCTCACTATCAAACGTCGAATTCCAAATGAAATAGATTCGGATAATAATTCAACCACTGCACTGTATTCTGCAATGTTATTCGTTGTTTGACCGAGGCTTACCCCATGCATAGAAACTAACTCGTCAGAGGGCGAATAGATAACCCAAGCTGCGGAAGAGATATTCCGTGTACTACGACAAGCACCATCAGCAAATCCAATGTATGTTTGGAGAGGCGTCGACATCTACAATATCAAGAGTAAAACCAAGATGAGCCAAAATAATGACGAAAAACCACACTTGCTAAGCTAAGCACACTGACTAAACTAACACACTTGCTAGCTAGAAAGAAAATCTAACCTATCTAAAAAATTTTCCATACCCATCATTTTAAGCATAATACCTCTTTAGGTAAAGTCCATTTCTGGGTTTACCCAAAGAGTCCCCATCAAAATCAACTAACTCATAAGCCCCTTTTGCTAGCTTTCGCTTTACAATGTAGGGCCCATGCCACATGGGAACGAACTTTCCGGCACCTAGCTTATCGTTAGCTTGATCATATAATAGTACTAGGTCTCCTTCCGAAAAACTTCGAGGGGTTACATTTTTATCGTACTGAGCTTTCATTCGTTTCGCGTGAGTCTCGATAGCTAAAGTAGCGTCACGTCGAGTCTCATCTAATTTAGCCAAGTATAATAACCGTTTCTCCTCTTCGGAAGTAGCTGGAAGTAATTCGACAGCCATTTGAAGTGATGGGATTTCGCATTCAATAGGTAACACAGCTTCTAAGCCATAAACTAGCTGGAAAGGGGTGAAACCTGTTGAATTTTTCACTGAAGTTCGATATGCCCATAGCGCCGAAAATAACATGTTATGCCAATTCGTTCGATGGATACCAATGATCCGTCGAATCATGATGACTAGAACTTTGTTGATTGACTCAACCAAACCGTTGGCTTGCGGATAATAAGGAGTAGAGCTATCGTGGCGCAAACCAAGCTGGCTTGTAAGCTCAGTCATCATGACATTTCGAAAATGGCTCCCATGGTCAGTAATGATTGCTTGTGGGACACCAAACCTAGTTATGATATGATTGAATACGAAAACTGCAGCTGTCTTGCCGCTTGCGTCGAATGTAGGCATCGCCTCGGCCCATTTTGTAAAATAATCAACCGCGAGGATGATATACGCATGCCCCCCGGCCGAGTGAGGGTTACAAGTAATAAAGTCAATGCCCCATTTGGCGAATGGACCAGCGGCAATTATAGGGTGGAGAGGAGCAGGTGGAGCGCGCATCTTTCGATCAAACACTTGACAGTTGTGGCATGTTCTGACAGCAAGGATACAATCTTTAAACATAGACGGCCAGAAATAGCCAGCGCGCAACACCTTCTGAGCTGTGGCATACCCAGACATATGACCGCCACATGCTCCAGAGTGACAATCATTCAAAACTCTCTCAGCCTCTTCGTGAGTTAAACAACGTCGAAAAACTAAGTCTGCCCCCCGGCGATAAAGTGTATCTCCAATAATTCTGTATTGCTGGGATCGAAACCGAATTTTTCGACGGTCTTCCTTGGAAGCTTCAGGCCGAAAGGTTTGGGTTTGGAGATAGATGATTATATCCCCATACCACGGATCTAAAGTGCTAATAAGAAACAAAGATTCGTCCACAATGGACTCCTCTGCCACAGTCTCTGTGTCAGCACTCGGGAAATCACACATCAATTCCGCAAAAACTAAAGATTTCTTAGACTTGGACTTCTCGAACTCCAAGTCGAACTCTTGCAGGATAACAATCCATTTAGAGTACTTGCCCCCTAGCAGTTGTTTTGTCAAAATATAAATCATAGGGTTGCAATCCGAAATAACTGTAGTCTTGCGGAGAAGAATGTAGTGACGAAAACGCTGGACAGCTTGAACGGCTGCCAGGGCCAATTTCTCCACATGCGAATATTTTAACTCAGTGGGATTTAAGGTTCTACTAAGATAATATATCACATGCTCTGCTTTGAATTCATCTTCTTGAACTAACACCATTCCAATGGTGGAATGCGAAGCTGCGAGGTATAAGAAGTAGTCCTGGTTGTAGTTGGGAGGATGCAATAACGGTGCATGGGTCAACGCGTGTTTTAGTGCATCAAAAGATTGTTGGGCAATCTCGTCCCAAAAGAATTGTGCGTTCTGTTTCAACAACCGTGTAAAACCTTTAGTGACCTCGGCGTAGTTTGGGATGAATCGGCGTAAAAAGTTCGCTTTCCCTTGCAAACTTTGGAGTTGGCGCAAACTCGAAGGAGGAGGCAATTTGATGATAGCCTCGACTTTCGAGGGATCGACGCGAATGCCGGTTTTTGAAACAACAAATCCCAGCAATCGACCTGTTTCTATACAGAAAACACACTTGTGGGGATTCAACCGAATTCGATAATGCCTACACCTCATAAAGATTGCTCGTAGGTGGACAAGGTGATCAGCTCGTTGTAAAGAATGAGCAGGCAAATCATCGAGATAGGGTTGCACAATGTGCTTGATGTCATGAAATGCATAAGACATCGCCCGTTGAAAAGTGGCCCCGGCATTCTTAAGTCCAAAAGGTAATTTGCAATAAGCAAATGTCCCCCATGGACAAATGAATGCCGTTTTTGGTTGATCGGCAGGTAGAATATTGATTTGATTATAGCCTGAGAAACCATCCATGAAGGAAAACATCTCACTTCCGGCACAATCATCAATGATTTGATCGATATAAGGCGTAGGATAGTTGTCTTTTGGACAAGCTCGATTGATATCCCTATAGTCGATACAGATTCTTATTGTTCCTTGTTTTTTATTGACGGGAACAATATTCGATACCCAATCCGTTAACGGGATCGGATAAATGAAACCTGCTTTCAACAGCTTTTCGACTTCTGCTTTAATTGCAGCCGCTTTTCGAGGGTGAATCTGACGCAACCGTTGCCGAATGGGTTTAGCATCCGGGTAGGTTTTGATTTCATGAACAACAATGGCAGGATCAATTCCCGGCATTTCCTCGTAAGACCAGGCAAACACGTCGCGGAATTCTTGGAATAGGGCCTTGTAAGTTTGGATTTCTTTTCAGTACATGCGGCACCTATATGAATGTTCTCCTCGATTCCGGGCTTCACTGAAATATCAATGGGAATAGTACGAGAAATATTCCCTAAATTCAGCTCTGAATCAGAATGTTTCGTTGGATCCTGAGCGTCTTTGACATATTCAGCGGTAAAGATAGATGAAAAATCATTTTCAAATGCATCATCCTTAGGTAAAAACGAAGATCTGTGATGGAGATCTTCCCATGGTAGATCATCTACACTTAGGATTTCGCGAAGTTGTTCGTCAGATGACACTTCTTCGGGAAACGTTATCCGTTCTAAGGGTGAGGTGAAAAGTGACTCTTCACTGACCACATTCATTTGGTCGGTTGAATGAAAGTCGGTAAAAGACATAAGAGCTTCATAAGCAATCTCATACGGACTCAACGGCATAACATCACCGAGTGAGTCTAGCTCAGAGTCAGAGGGAACATACCAAGGATCATCATAAATAATGTTTTCTGACGTGATCATATGAATTGTTGCGAACGAAGGGTCTGCATTGAGTGGAGGGAGAGGAAAAGTTCCCAGTAAACCGGAATCCTTAACTAAACCTACACCAATGTCCCTATAAGGGATTGTCGTTTTACCAACATGCTGGATAGTTTCTAAAGAGGTTGGGTCGGATGAAAAGTATGTCAGCTGATCAATAGTCACGATCTTACCGTTATGTGGAAACTTAATGACTCTGAAGACCGATGAAACGACCGCTGTCATAGCATATGACCAACTTCGACCCAAAAGAAGGTTGTAGTCTAGAGGGGCATCAACCACTTCCACATCCAGACTAACGGTTTTACCTTCGACCCCTATAGGCAATTCTTGTAGAATACCAAACGGACGGAACCCACGGCCATCAAAGGCCTTAAGGATGGTGGGGGATTGGTTCAACGAAGGAGAACCAAGCGATCTCCAACATTGAATCGACATAATACACGTAGAAGCTCCCTCATCAATCACAGTCCGATGAATAGGCCTGTTTTTGACTATCACTGGAATTTGGAAAGCCATTTGATGGGGGAGACGTGGTGTACTACTTTCTAGATCAAAGATCATTAGGTTCGGGTCCTGAACATCGACAGCTCCAATAGCCGACAAAAGCAATTTTCGTTGCGCTGGACATGATTGCAGCACTTCGAGTGCCGACATTGCTGAAGGTGAAACAGCTAAGTCTTCAACAATGTTGTAATTCTGGGCTGCTCTCGCATGTGGATTGAAAGCAGACCTTCGAAGTACACCCTTGGCGGGCGGCTTAATCACTAAGTCTGGGTTAGGTTTTTCGATCTGTAGTGGATCGGAACCAGGAGCTGAGGTTGATGGGTTAGAGTGAGAAGATTCTGCTTCCTTACCATCAACAGGAGCCTTACTACCATAATCTTGCGATCGAGTCGCAATCCTGACATGAGACATCATCAAAATGGGTTCTTCACTGGCATTCGAAGAAGAACCTATCATCTTATTCTCCTGCTCTGGAAATGGATTTTTTAACACAGCAGGAGTCGGAGAACCTTTGACTATTTTCACTACCTCGGCCCGATGAGGGCAGTCTCTCGTAAAATGATCTTCTTCACAAATAAGACAAGGATAGCGAGGTTTGCGCTTTTCGTCATTGGTTTCCGACTTTTCCGTTTTCTCCTTTGGAGCCTTGTCTGCTTTAGCCTTCTTCTTTCCTTTCTTCTTTCCACCGTTTTTGGATTTGGCCGTAGATGACTCTACAGCGTGAATGTCGGCGGTAAGTTCAGGAGGAGAAGACTCTCCTGTCGGAGAATCAGGCAAAGTGATAATTGGAGTATTGGAGGCCTTGGAAGACTTCTTCTTACTCTTCGTAGTCACGATACCGATCATACCATCAGCGGCATGAGATCCCGAAGGAGCAGCAGCGATTTGGTTTGACTTTGGAAGATCCGGAATTTTCTCATGTAACGTACCCGACTGAGTGTAAACTAAGTCAAGGTATTGTGCCTGAGCAATGACTTGCTCCTCAGTAACTACTCCGGCCTTAGCTACATCTTCAGTAATTCTTGGTAATAATGATTTGACAAACCATTCAGCTAAGATTTGGTCCGGGATAAAAACTTTCACTAATCTTCTTCGACGTCTCCACTCATGGATGTGATCAGAAATGTACGTGGATGTCGATTGTTTTAGCGAAGTTAATAACTCTGTACCATTATCGTATCTGACTGGTAACTGAAAATGAGTTAAGAACGAGGTAGCTAACTGGCTAAAGTTGTAAAAAGAGGCCCGTGGTAACTCAATGTACCACTTGGCTGCGAGACCAATGAGTGTACGCTGGAAAAGACGTAAGCGGATGGAATCATCTGAGATGGAATTTGATGCACACCAGAGGTGGTAAGTCATCACGTGATTAGACGGATCCTCTCCAGACTTACCTTCGAACTTGGGTATATCGCTGGGCAACTTATTTGGCATTGGCGGCCAGAACGGAAGATATTGAATTGGATCGTTCGTTAGGCGCGTCAAGTCGGGTAAATCTAAAGTTGCAATAAATGGTAACTGCCGGTTAGGATCTCTAAAACTCTGAGTCACAATACCAGCCCCAGGAGGAGGATATCCAGGATAACTAGGAACAGGAGTCGCATTGGGGATATTATATCCTCCTGGAAAACCAGGATTAACCGGACCGTACTGGGGTTGTTGAGGTGGTTGATAAGTGTACCCAGGATACGGTTGATACTGGTAAACCGGTTGTTGGGCAGCTTGCCCAGGTTGATACTGTCCCTGGTACGGAGGTTGAACAAATTGAGGTTGAGTAGTAACAACCGTACTTGTACCAGGTTGGCCTACAGGCATCTGGACTGTGGTTTGAACCGTGGGTCCAGACAACGGTACAGATGTCTGAGGAGTGGTTACAGGGACAGTAGAAACTGGAGCTGCCGATACTCCAGAAGTAAGCATGGTAGATGAAGCGGTAGTTGCTGCAGCCGTGTGAGGTGGAGTACCAGGTGCAATTGGCGGCTGAGTAACTACAGAAGTTACAGGGGTCTGAACACTTGACTGGACAGGTTGCGGTTGCTGGGGTGGACCAGGAACTGCAGGTTGTCCTGCTTGAGGTACCGACTGTATACTTGGTTGCGACATCTGTTGACCCTGTGACGGATCCCATGTTAACATTCCAGGGTATTGACTCGTAACAGGTTGAGGATACTGAGATCCATAGCCGTATTGAGGATAGGGTTGATAACTGTAAGGTGCAGTCCCATATGATTGCCCTTGAGGTGGTTGATAACCTTGACCAGGGTATTGACCCGTAGGTTGATAACCTTGAGGTAAATACGAATACTGGGGTTGACCTTGACCTTGAGGTTGGTATCCTTGAGGTTGATACCCTTGGGGTTGATACCCTTGGGGTTGCCATCCTTGAGGTTGCCATCCTTGATACTGATACTGAGGTTGACTTTGGGGTACATATTGAGGCTGGGGTTGATACCCTTGGGGTTGATACCCTTGAGGTTGCCCCCCAGTCACGAATGAAGTACCTTGAGGTTGCCCCCCAGGCATTAACGAAGGTTGCCCCCCAGGCGGTAATTGGCCACCTTGAGGTTGGTTAATGGGAGTTGAACCTGACATCATATAAACGTCACCTATACTCAATGGTACATTACCACTGTTTCCAACTAATAACCCATGATCAACAGGTTGAGGAGATGCTCCCGCAAAGGTACCAGAAAGTGATTGATACCCAGTAGGAACAGAAGGACCGCCATGTAAAAATGATTCAGGACTTTGTGAAAACACAGATGACTGACCAGACATATTTACAGGAGAATGAATTCCTCTAGGTGGAACCGGAGTACGAGGTGTAGAAAAACCTACTGAGTTGTCTAAAAAATTGGTTAATGCAAGGTACCAAGATTCACTTCTAGGAGGACTGTAAAAGATGGATTCACGCTCCCTTAGATCAAGGGTAATTAGATCTTCAGAATCAGAAACGCCTATTTCTTCCTCTGGAACAAGTTCTTCTATAGCAATTAATCCAACAGGAAGATTTTCGGTGATAATTCTTTCTATTCTTGGTGAATCAGGAACACTAGGAGTTGGAGTAACAGGTTCTGAAATTTCAGGTTCTTCGCCTGTTTCACTGGCAGATGAAAAACTACCAGCAAGCTCGGAAACTGTAACAGCTTCGGGATTGTAACCTGTTTCTAAACTTTGGTAATCTGGATGGACTACCAAGGAAGATTCTCCTTCTTCAGGTGATCCTACTCTACTGCCACTAGGAGGAGTTACAAGGACCTTTAACCCTTCTAAATTACCTGGGTCGTCTCGAGGAGGGGATCCCCTAAGTCTACGGGATCTTCTCAACAATTCGGCCACAGAAACAACTTCAGGAGACTGGCCCGCAATTCGACGGGACCTTCTCGGTAATTCCGCCACAATTAAAGATTTTAACTACAACACACGAAAACAAAGTAAAAAATTTCAAATCAAACCACCTAAAGTCTTCTAAAGAACCAATCAAATTTGAAGCACACGCCTAAATAATCTAGAGCGTCAAACCACACACAAACAGTAGTCTTCCGGACCAAAAACGCTAGTTGGTGATTAAGCCCAACCTCGCAGGATTCAGTACAGAAATAGTGGGTGGAACAGTTACCCCGGCAACCTGCTTAATGAATAGACTGGACCAAGTTCCTCCACTTTAACCGTCTCGAAGTGAAGCGAACCCCCCAGAAAATCCAAGTGAGTATAACCGACGTCTGCTCCAGGTACAGTGGGACCTTCCCTCCACCGTCACCTTGGGTAGAATCCTAGATATTATGGCCACTAAGGTTACCAATCACAACAATTACACCTGGGGGAACAGTCTAAACTCCGACAGCACGCAAGGGCAGAGTAGCAAGCTCCAATCCCCTTACCGGCTCCTTGACAACAATCCAAGGTTTACCGATAAGTGACCCCTGGCTCCTCGACAATGGTTAATCCGAGGTTTACCGTTTGTAATACGTACTGCCTGGCGTCGTTCCCAACGAGGGAGGAATGATCCCCTCACTGGTTCGGACACGAGCTCGTGTTTCTCCTTTAAGAGGAGCTTTCCCAGAATGTAACTGAAACAATTGGATTTGTTCTACTCAAGATAGACTATCTGTTTGGTTTTGTAGTCTTGGAGAGTTAAGTACTCACCTACTCCAAGACCCTAGCCTAAGCTATGTTGGTGCTTCAGAGCCCTAGAAAAATAAAGATTACTAGATTGATTTTAATTTAAGCGTTACTTTTAAGGTTGTTTCTTAAGTCAAAAGGTGATGGAAGTGAAACTAGTGGTGTGTTGACTCGACTCGAAACCACTACAAAATGCACCTAGAATGATTTATCCACTACTTTACTTTTTCGATGAATTGCTTAACTAAAAAGTTGAGAGAATGCAATCTTTATAAAAGCAACTTCTTAATTGAAGACAATCAAAGAAACAATTCGTTTTTCTTTTCCAATCATAAAAACATAACCTCTCTTTACATGCACGAAAAAACTCTTTTCTTCTTTTGAAAACAAAAAGCTACTTGAAACAAGACTTTTTAAGAAGATGTTTTTGTATTTTTCTTTTAATAAAGCAAGTAAATCTAATGTAACCAAAAAATCAATCTTAACAACTCTTAAAATCTATGAAAATGCACTCATAAGCAAACTAAAGGTAAATTTACTCTAAGCAACCTTAACGAGGCCAAAACTAACAATGATTATTTCTAAGGTGTTTTACTTGATCACAATCAAATCAAGGACTAGCTTATTGCAGAACCAAAAACTAGCCAAAACAAAAATCTAATCTTTTTGTTCTTTTTGTAAAATGGAAATCAATACTTTATAAACAAGTAATTCGAAATTTGACCCAAAACAACTCAAATGGCAAGTTGCTCAAAAAAGGAGACTTTACGACAAGGCCGACTTCTAAGAAGGTTGACTAACCAGAGAGATCTAAGGCTGGACAACTTTCTACTATCAAAGTCACTACAAAGCCTTCCCAAAAATCAAACCCTAGGTCTAAACTTCGTTGAAAACCACTAAAACACTCAAAGCTCACAAAACTAGTTTAGGTGAAAATTCTTGACAGGGTACTAAAGGATCTGGGCAGAAAACACTAAGGAAAAACAAAATATAAAAGTAATTTAAAGCAAAAATGGAATTTTCTTAAGTTTTACAGGAAGACGCAGGCAACCCGTTGTCACAGGTGCGGCCCCGCTCTGTGCAGACAGCAACAGCGCGTCCAAAGACGCACTGTGCAGTACTAAGAGGGTGCGTCCGTCTGGAAAAATGAAGAAAAACCAAATCTAACTAAATCTAAAGCTAAGCCACCCAAATACTAATTCTCACAGTCAAAAACCAGAAAATAAAAATGATTTTCTCAAAGCAAAGTTCATATAAAGGAAAAGACTCTCTCATTAATGGATTCCCCAGCGGAGTCGCCAATTTGTCACACGGAATCTGTCAAGGGTGCGGACACGACTGACCTTCCTAGAAGTCTAAGACATTCTAATGACAAACAAGACAAAAAGGAGTGATCTTTCTCTAAATACACCTTTTACAACATGAAAACTACAAGTGTTTAGGCTTACCTTATTCCAAAACGCTGTTGTTGAAGTCCGTTCTTGACGATCCGGATGAGCTCCTCCTTCAAGTCAATTCCTGCAACCACAAACAATCAAACAATTACCAAGCACTTGCATTTCATATAATAAAACATATATCCAACATGCAGACCAAGGAACACATGAAATAACTCATTAACACAAGCTATTGAGAAAAATAAACCAGTTTGTATTAATAACGAAACAAAGAAACTCTTACAACCTGGCCTTGGTGTTGTGCAAGTTCCTCCCAGGGTCCATTAAGGGTTTTCCTCTACTTTGACAAAGCTCACCCTCTCCCAAGTAGAATCAAGTGAAGACAATCTCTCCTCACAAAGGCTCTAATGGAAGACCTAAATCCTGCAGCATTTACCCAAAGAAAATGTATAGCTCCAACCTCCTCTCCTTCTGGCTCAATGCCTTTATTTATAGTGCTGTAAAGAGGTTATTCAGGTCCACTATCAATGGGATCATCCCCCTCTATGGGTGGGATAGCTCCCTTATTGATGGGATAAGTTCCCCCTTAATAGAGATACATGAACCAACTGGAGGCGCATCCATTTCATCAAACCGACCTCTAGAATGTTCTAGAAGTAACCACAAGTAACTTTTTTAAGATGAAACTTGTGCATTTTGCCTTTTACAGAAGGACGCACTTGTCCTTTGACATACAGAGCGTCCAAAGACGCAGACTTTGTGAACATTGCCAGCGTCCCCGCAGGTAAGGCTTGAGAGAACCTGCGACCCCAGAGATAAACATATTTTTTACAAGACTTTCTCTCTTCTTTGAGTTTGAGATGGATAACAGAGGCATGAGACTTGCCTAAGAGGGTAGCATGACTGTTGATTTGAGCCATACTAACTGTAAGTAGTCAAGGTGACATTTTTTAGTGTAACAGGGCCAAACCTAACCCCACTCTCAATTGGAGACTTGTTGGACCAGTATCCTAAGCTAAGCCCATCAAGATTGGCCCAGTTGTTTCAAACCTTCATTAGAGAACAAAAGCACATCCCTAGGGACCCCCCTCCATACGTAGCAATTATTTTCTCTCAATGGGGCCAGAACATTGTAACCATGATATCTTGTTTTTAGGGTTACTCTAACAATGAATACATTGATGAACTTATTCTTGATTTCATGTCCATTTATACCCCAAGGCAGCCTCCTGCAATCATATATGACTTTGTCAATTTCATAGCTGATAGGATGCATGAGCAGTTCACAAGAATGGGCAATGAGAGAGTATTCAAATACTCCTCTGTATTGTACCATATATTTTTGTACTATCAGTCGAATAAGTTTCCTTTCACTCTCCAAAAGCTTGACACTAGGGGCCAGCCCAGATCTGTCATTTTTTGGACCCCACTTTTCCATGAGTTTAGATCCCCATATACATACTCTGACTTCATAGATTCTTTTGTGTATCCAATAATGACTATGCTCACTGGAAATCCTCCACCTAGGATAAGTCCAAAGATAAAAAGAGTCCTTCAGCTTTCCAAGCAAACCAAAGTGGGAGATTGGTACCTTTACCAAAACCACACAGAAATCATAATATATGGTTGCCTGCTTGCACCATATAAGTTGCCAAGATACCTCCCCATGAGGTTGTTTGCCTTAGAATATTACAGACAGATCATCAATGTAGATGAGGTCAACTTTGTCAATGCCAAGAAGAAGGCCAATTTCAAAATCAAAGATCAGTTAGGTCCCTTCATATGTAATTCCAGAGAGGTAGGGAAAGAGGCAAACCTAATCCTACAAAGCCTGAAATTCCAAAGGAGTTTTGTATGGAGATATGACCCTTTAGAATTCATTACCAAGAAAAGGCAAAAGGTCAAGCTAGGACCTTTTATCCACCACCCCATACCAGAGATAGAGGCATATGCAAATCAAACAGAATGGGTGGAAAATACCTTAGTAGACAGTGACAACACAAGGGTAGATGTAGAAAATGCTCTAATTGATTTGGAAAAGTAGCTTGATGAGAGAACTTTCTGCAGGTACCAAAAGAGCAAGAAAGAGCCATGAGCACCCCTCCAGTCACACAGACTCCTCAGAATGAGGAGAAGAATCCAAAAAGAAACAGAGAGGGAGCTTCCACTTCAGGAATGGACACCTCCAATTTGCAGCAGGAAACAAGTCACAGCAAGAGGAAAAGGCTTAATCCAACATCTGAATAGGAATACACAGAAGGATCAGCACAGGTTACCAACATAGAGGTAGATAGAAGTAGGCCCACAACTCCATCTGAAGACATACGAGAGCCTTCCACATCACAGACTTAGATGTTGGAAAGGCAGCTTAGTGTTGAATTTTTGTTGGGTAGTGGATCCCCCGCGTAACCGTTTTCAGGCTTAAAGCCAAGTTTTGGGTCAATGTAATGAAAAGACCCCATAAAATGCAGGTGCAAAGCGCGAGAGTCTAGGGTAGTCCGCCCTAAAATATTGTAATTTAGTATATAATGTGTCGGCCTACCCATGGTCCGTGGACCATGGGAATGTATAAATAGAGCGAGGCTCTAAATGTAGAAGGTAGATTTTGGATCTGATCTGAAGTGATATGGGTTTCTGAATGTGATATTCTCTCTGAGTTTGTAAGTGTGAGTCGTGGTTCATAGTAGTAGATAGAGGTTCCGCAGCTGTGTGCGCAAAAGCCTGGTAGAGTCAGCAGTTGTGTGCGCGGACCCCTGCAGCTGTGTGCGCAGGGTAGGAAGTGGATTGTAATTGGGAAAAACATTAATAAAGATAAGTTGGTATTGGAACATCGAGTATCTGTTTCTATAATTATGTTTATGCATTTTTTTACTGTTTATGATTGCGCACATGTCTATTTATGTTGAATGGTAATTGAAAGTACTGGGCCTACTTAATTTAATTCAAGATCTATACTAATAATAAGCACAGTAAAGGGTAAAGAGCAGTCGCGCTCTTCATCCAAGCCATGTGAAGGTAGTTGCACTGGATAGATCGCTAACCTTCCCAGACCCATCAAGACATCCCAAGAGTGCAGAAACCTAGTTCCAACACCCTCCCATACTACCTTGGGTGAGACCTTAGTCTGCGCTCCGCGAACAATTGCCGAAAGGGTCGGTAGTTTCGGGATTTGTTTGGCTAAATCACTTCTGAACCTGGGTCAAGCCCCATCAAGCCAATAAATGGTTCCATTGCCAGGATCAGGATCTGCCTAAGAGATTTCTGATGTTGGAACAATGGAACCCTACGAAGAAGGAAATTGAACAGTGGTTAGATCAGAAGCTTCTTGAGTTCGTCGCACAAGAAAACAAAACTTCGCAGATATTCAAGAAGAGGCGGCTGGATCGCTACGTATACACGGATATCCATGAGATCTTCTTCGTCACCTTCTCTTCAGAGTTGTATGAGTGGATCGCAAGGTTAGTCGATAGCCAGGGAAGGTATAAGCTCCATCAGCTGATAGTGTGGACTCCGAAGCTAGTGCGCAGACTAGAGGCATCAAAAGATAAGATCGCGCAGGTCGTGGACCACTGGATCAACCGGATAATTGGAGGGTTTATCACTGAGTTCGCGATAGACACAACTGTGAGCTATAGTGAAGCAGAGCGACGTTTTCTCAAGGGACCGTGAGGTAGGTACTTCAAATCCTTGAATACTTGGATTAAGATGTTGTTATGTGAGAAGCGGGTTATGCGAATACATTAATGAGTGGAACGATGCGGGGCAGAAAGATCTACAAAGGGATCGAAGTGTTAGGGAACAGTCCTTTAATTTAACCTTCGCAAGAGAGTGAGGAAGAGTGCGCTCGGGTTTCTCCGAGAAGTGTGGTCAGTTTGATAAGGAAACACATTCCACAATTAAGACCTCCACTCATGCCATCACCCACTTCACCTACTTCACCCCCATCTTCAACCACCCCACCTCCACCCAACCCGCAGTTCAGCATGGCGAACACAATCAAGCTACCTATATTTAGAGGAGTAGGGAATGAGGATCCAGATCAGTTCTGATTCATGGTAAGAGTAGTGTGGGAAGCACACAGGGTTGCGGATGAAAACAATAAGAAGGCCACATTGGTGAGTGCGCTACAAGATCGCGCGCTGACATGGTATATCAAGCACTCAAACGATCCCCCAAATGCAGGAATAGAAAAAATCGAGAATGCGTTGAACAAAGAGTTTAGTCGACCGAAGTCAGAGACACAGTCAATCATTGGGTTTAAAGAGATCGCGATGCTTCCAGGCGAAACCCCCTGGGATTTGGATCAGAGGCTGAAAAGTACGATCCGTGAGGCTAATATGACACTGACGGATGCGCAACACCGCATGTGGTTTGTGGCGTCTTTGACACCACACCTAAGGACGGCGTTGTCATAGCAAAAGCTCTCAACCCATGCAGAAGCATTGGAAATGGTGATGAGGTTGCATGAAACACCGATACAGGATCTAGGGTTGGAAGTCCAACAAATCCATGTGCAACTACAAAACTTATGCTTGGAGATGCAGAGTTTGAAGTAGGATAGGGCGCCCTGGCCAGAAGCGCGCGAAGAAGTGTGGTGCATAAAATGTAAAGGCTAGGGCCATGATAAGGATCATTGTCCGGTATTCGCAAACTATTTGGTAGGAGGGGGACCAATGCCATTGGGACCAGAAGCACAGGCAAGGCCAAGTGTGGCACCCACACTCTGGTTCGCGATCTGTCAAGTGGGAGGAAAGCACACAACGGAAAACTGTCATTTGTTGCAGAAGTATACACAGACCCCCCAACAACTATTTTGTAATTTCTGTAGATCAGTGGGCCACGATGAGCGGACATGTCGCAACTATGAGCTAATGATGGATAGGACCCCAGCTTATTGAATGCAGACAGAAACGCGAGGCCTCAATCCAGCTGCAACAATAGCGCATGGTGGATTTCAAGGGTGAGGTCGAGGATGAGGAGGAGTGGGCCCTAGAAGGGGCCGTGGATAGCTAATCTATTACAATTGTGGAGGACCAGGGCACTACACTCGCGATTGTACCAACCCAACGAGAATATCTTGTTCACACTGTGAATAGTTTGAACATGAAATGGTAGATTGTCCTACGTTGATCGCACAAGTGCGCAAGAAAGGGGTACTACAGCCTACTTCGACTCAGAATATCCAAATGATGAGGTCCGAACCACGCGAAGAAGACCCCAACGTGAACATGATGCTCAGAAGTGGTGTGACCACAGGGGAAGATAAGGGGAAGCAGCCTGAGGAAGATACATGGGTTGGCAAGGCCCCTACAAAGGAACCTGAGTTTGACTTGGAGCATGTAAGGGAAACGTTTATGGAAGCTAAGAAGAGCTTCACGAAGGCCTCTACTTCAAGTAGTAAGGATCAACCAGAGCCGGGAATGGATCCTTCTATGCTTACTACCTTTTTAGAGACATGCATGAAGCTGCTACACGAAAATAAGGCAGTTAAAGGACTACAAGAGCTGATCACTAGGTGCGCATGGTCAGGGGAACCACACGTAGTTCGAAAGTTGGGAAAGCATGCCTTGCGCACCGGGATGGAAATGCGATTGACGGCACAAATTGGTGAATATGAGATGGATCAGGTAATCCTAGACCTGGGTTCGGACACGAATGTATTACCAAAGCAGACATGGGAATGCATGGGCAGGCCCACGTTACAGTGGTCTCCTATAAAATTACGGATGGCGAACCAACAAAAGATCTTGCCCATGGGAAGATTGCAAGGGGTAACAGTGGATATCAAAGGTGCAAACACACAGACGGACTTTGTGGTAATAGAGATTGTGGATGACAGTAACCCTTACCCCGCATTGCTAGGAATAGACTGGGCCATGGATATGAATGGAGTCATCAACCTGAAGAAGCAGAAGATGATATTTGAGAAAAAGTCCCTACGCATAGTAGTTCCATTGGATCCAGCTGAAGGAGAGTGCTACACCGAACCTATGCACTGTTTGGTCAATTTAGTGTGTCCTAAATTGCTATTTAAAATGTCAATCAGGGAGTCGTAAACTGCTGAAGTGAAGTGCACTGTATATGCAAGATAACCGATTTCTTAGTTCTTTGTCGTTTTTGAGTTTTTGGTTTGTTTTTGGGTTTATCTTCTGTGGATTCCCTAGTGTGAGATGGCAAAATTGAAGGTCAAGTATGGATGGTAATGGTGATTTCTACAATGATTTTCCAAACTTTAAAGTTCTCAAAAAGAAGGTTTCAAACTGGCTGTGATGAAATCAATTCTCAAAAGAAAATAAAAATGTACCAAAACAGTGAACTAGTGACAATGAAGCCCAGTATCCTTACTACTGTATAAAAAGAAAATAAAAACTGAGCTCAAAGCAATTCAAATACTGAAAGTAAAGCAAACTAAACCACACTACTTCAACCCATATTCTGACCCTTCACCTTTCGACACACTCTGGCTATAGGAAGTAATCATAAACAAGTTGAGTAATATGATATCTAAATTGCAGGAAATGAAATTGCATAAAATGAAACTAAGATTTAACTACTCATTCATATTTCAATTCCTGAAAATGACATAAGTAATTTAATCACTAACTTGCAGGAAAGTAAACTAAATCATACTACATTTAAGTAATATTCTGATTCCTCATTATTTGAGTCGCTTGGCTATAGGAAGGAAATCATAAACAAATGAGTAATATGATGTCTAAGTTGCAGAAAAGTAAATAAGCAAAGCAAAACTGAAGGAAATGAAAATGTTGAAATTAAAACTCAGTAAATGAATCAGCAGAAAGGACAAGATGATCTCATGTCATTAGTCATTAAAACTATGTAATTTGTCGGGGCTGCCTACAAGAACCTGAAAGAAAAATACTGATTAGCTAGCAATCATGACAAAGCATAAAAGAAAAGATGAACTGCAGTTAGTATAAATATCAGGACATCGTAATATATACAAGCAAATGATTATAAAAGTAGTAACATAATGAAAGCAAGTAAGAAACTATACAGTAAATACAGAGCCTTGGTGTACAGGGGCCCTATGCAACCTCGGCCAATCAATACTCAATCACAAATTGAACTTAGGAATGTTGTCTTCTCATATATTAAAGTGCAGTCAAAACATAGAAATAGAGCACGACACAGTGGGCTCGTAAACACAGTCAAGATTACATGTAAAAAGCTAACTATCAAGCGTATGATAACGCGTTATTTATAAGTGAAAATGCTATAACTGATTCCTAAATTCTACGCTGCCAAACAGACACGTAAATCTCCACGTCCTGAGATCTAGCAGTATGGTAATCATGACAAATAAATCTATGGAGTGGTGGCTGTTCGATTTGGTTCACGGATTGATCCACAGGTGTTAGCACACCTCCGGAGATTGAGGATCTTGCCACGCAAAACTTCACGTGGGCAAAACAGAGCCGTGCCACCGCAAAACTCTTGGTTTGACCACTCCTTTGACCGTCTTTGACCATGGCTGTTTGTGAGTGATTTGGCTAAACCAAGGGGACACGCTCCATGTACATGTCATTTGCAGCTTGCCCATGTGGCCAGATTCTCCATTGGACACCTGTAACATAGTCTTTAACAAAATGGTTGCGGAAACTTGAGCTGGCTGCGGAAAGTGACAAGTTTCCACAGCTGATTGAACAAAAATCTAAATCAAACAACAGTCACAAACATAGTTAGGAAACCATTTTATAAGCTCTTTTTAGACTAATATGCAATGATCTGACAGCTTGGTGGGTCAAGTAAATGGAAAAGAAGGCTGAAAAGGTATATAGGGAAGATGCAAGTTTGGGACTCAACATGCACGATGATGGAAGTGACGATGAGCTGGATTGTATCTACAAGATAACTATGCGAGACCAAGATTGGCTAAATCCGACTACAGATGGAAGGGTCTCGTGGGAGCGCGCAGGTTCCTGCCCTTCAAATTCAGATGAAGAAGATGAATGCTGGCATAATCGGTTGAACGAAGTGACAACGCTGAATTGCAACATGATGACTAAATCACTGTGTTGCGTAATAGCCCAGGTCCAAGATCTACCGACATATGATGGATTGACAACGGTAAATGAATTCTTGAACAAGTTTGAGAGTGTAGTACCAGAGCACCAATGGTTCGATGCATTGAAGTGGGTGGTGCATGAGACACCTGCGCGTTGGTGGGGAACACATCAAGGAAACTTTGAAAACTGACGTGGCTGCAGGAGGATGATGCGGCTATGATTTGGGAAACTAGAACTATGAATAACCGAGAAATAAAATGGACGCGATGACCCGTGCATGCACCTCAAAAAATGGACCAAGGCTTATGGAGAAGAACCTCAACCTGAATGGGTACACTTATTCTATCATACCCTGGATGTTATACCAAGGAACTGGTATACTGAGACAGAACTCCGACATGGTACGGGCAAGTGGGATGTCTTGCGCGAGGGATTTTTGTTAACATTCTCATTTGAAGACCCGTGGGAAAATACTGTTGATGATGTGCTGCAAGCCGTGAAAGCCGCCATTTTTAAAATACCACAGGAACCACGGGAAATAGTTCAACCAATATGGTCACCTCAGTTAAGCCATGCCCTAGATTGTTACAACGTATAAGTGGAGGATGACGATGACGACCCCTGAAATATTAATATTCCCGAAACTGATGGGAGTCACAAAGTTCGAGGACCATCAATTGAGGACCCCAACATTATTGCACCGTTGAAAACAAAGTAGGTAAACATTGGTACAGATGCGGAGCCGAAGTACGTGACGCTTGGGGACTATTGGGATGATGCCACAATGGATAAGGTTGTCAAGTTACTTCATGAATATCAAGATTTGTTCCCGACCAAAATCACAAAGTTAAAGGGGATCCTTGGTGACTTAGGGATGATGAATATTACTCTGAAACTGGACATGAAGCCAGTTAAGCAGTGCCCTTACCGTTTGAATCCAAAGTATAAGGAAAAGGTCCGCGAAGAGTTGGACAAAATGCTTGCAGCAGGAATTACTAAAACAATGGAAGAATCCAACTAGGTGAGTCCTATGATAGTGCAGGAGAAAAACAAAAGGGCGAAATTAGAATCTGCATGGACCTCAGGAAGCTTAATGACGCCTGTGTTCACGATCCATTCCCGACACTATTTACAGATGAAGTATTGGAGAATGTTGGGGGACAGGAAGCTTACTCATTCACGGATGGGTTTTCAGGGTGCCATCAGATCAAGATCATGCCGGAAGATAGGAGCAAGACAACCTTCGTAATCGAATGGGGTTATTTTCAGTACATTGTTATGCCCTTTGGACTGAAGAACGCGCCAGTGATATTTTCGCGCGTAGTGGTGGCTGCGTTCAAGGAATTAATCCACAATTTTTTGGAGGTCTATTTTGATGATTAAATTGTATTTGGGTTAGTTAAAAACCATATAGCGAGCTTACGGTTGATGCTAGATACTTGCCAAAGACACTAGATTGCGCTGAATCTTAAGAAGTGCACCTTCCTCGTCCCCTTTGGAAATTTTCTCGGCCATGTGGTCTACAAACAAGGCCTGATGGTGGACCCTGCAAAGATTGTTGTCATTCTCAATCTGGAAGCGCCGCAAAGTGTCAAACAACTACACACCACGTTGGGGCACACTGGCTACTATCAAAAGTTTAGTAAGAGCTATGCACAAATCACGGAACTAATGGAACAGTTGTTGAAAAAGGGCATTACATATTGTTGGAATGATGATTGTAAGAAAATTCTGGAGGTTCTCAAGGAAAAATTAGCATCCACTCCCATTTTGGTTTTCCCAAAATGGGACATCGAATTTCATGTACATGTTGATGTGTCGTGTATCGCACTGGCAGTTGTACTTACGTAGGAAGGTGCAGAAGGCATTGATCACCCGATCGCATTTTCAAGGTGGCAGTTGTTCAAAGATGAAAATAACTACTCTACTACTGAGAGTGAGGGATTGGCAATGGTATACATGCTCCAAAAATACCACCAGTATCTACTTGGTGGGAACTTCAAGATGTATACCAATCATTCCGTGTTGAAATACCTGGTGAATAATCGTGTGTTGGGGGGGCGCATATGCAGATGGCTGTTACTGTTTCAAGAGTATGACTTTGAGGTCATTGTAAAGTCGGGATGCTTAAATGCAGGACCAGATCACCTATCGCGAATTGAGAACGGTGAGGAACCAACAAATTTGGAGGAAGGACTACCTGATGCACAACTTTATGCAATGCGCATTGCGAACAGCCACTTCGAAGATATAATCTATTTCTTAACCACAGGGACTGCGCCGCAGGGATATTTAGTCCAGCAAAAGAAAGAATTGGTGGTACGTGCAACAGATTTTTCTATTATTGCAGAGCAACTCTATAAGATGGGAAATGATGAGATATTACGAAGATATGTACCTGAATTTGAATGAGGATAGATCCTCGTAGAAACACATGGGGGGGCCGCAGGAGGACACTATGCGGGATGGGCGACGACACAGAAGATTCTTCGCGATGGACTATGGTGGCGAACTCTACATCAAGATTCGAAAGCATATTGTCGGGCCTGTGACATATGTCAACGGACTGGGAAACCATCACGAAGGGATGAGATGCCACTCAATCCACAGATGACGCTGCAGCCATTCGAAAAATGGGCGATATATTTTGTGGGGCCCATCAAACCTCAAGGGAAGACAGGTGCGCGCTACATCATCACCGCGACAAAGTACCTGACTTGATGAGAAAAAGCACAGTTGGTTAAGGACTGCACAGCCGCTACAACTGCGAAATTTTTGTTCAACAATGTGTTGACATGGTTTGGGTGCCCGAAAATTTTAATGAGTGACCGCAAAATGCACTTCCTAAATGAAACTATTAGCGCACTCACTGAGGAGTTCCAGGTGTATCATCAGCAAATTACGTCGTACCATCCGCAAGCTAATGGGACAATAGAAGCATTCAACAAGATTCTAGAGACTACGCTGACCAAAGTGTGTAACTTGCAACGAAATGATTGGGACTTACGCATACCTGCCGTATTATGGGCATACAGAACTACACGCAAAAAGTTGACGGGTCAAACACCTTTCAGGTTAGTATATGGTACAGAAGCAGTCATGCCAATGGAATACATCGTACCCAGTTTACGAATAGCAATGATGATAGGCATGGCAGAGCGCGAAGCCTTGGAAGAGAGGCTCACGCAACTGGAAGAACTTGAGGAAGAATGGTTTCTGGTGGGATTCCATCAGCAAGTACAGAAACAGCACGAGAAAGCTTGGCACGATCGCCATATCAAGTTGCGCACATTCAAGATAAATGATTTAGTGTTGTTGTATGACAGCAAGTTCAAAAAATTTCCTGGAAAATTCAAAATGCATTGGTTGGGACCATATGTGGTAAAGGAGGTCACAGACGGAGGCGCGGTCTAGTTAGTCAAACTTAATGGAGAACCATTCCCAAGAAGAGTAAATGGCAGTCGCCTGAAGCCATACATGAGTGGGTCGACTGTCTGACTAACCAATCGAAGCACAGTCTCAATTCTCCAAGCAGTTGAAAGAAGGTGCGGGACTATAAACAAGTCTGCAGGAGAGTTGTGCAGAAAGAGGGTTCCGCGTAGGGCTAGTCTGTCACTAGGATCATAGTCGCGCATCGGGGGCTGCACTGCTGCACGAACAAGCTGGAAAGTGACTGTTGAGGTCACTGTTCATGACAAGATGGTCAATTTAAGACAACGAGGAGTGGACGGTGGGTAATTAAGACATGGAATCAGAATTGGTTTTGAAATGATTTGCCGCCAGTATAGCATTAATGAGCCCGAAAAGGGGGGAACGGTTGAATTTGAAGTTCAACAAGCCTATAAATCACAGGTAGACATCCACTGAACAAACCGTGGCACCTTGAGACTTAAGTTATTGCACTATCCAATAGGTATGGACCCGTCAAACTTCGACGCTTTGAGAGTAAGCCCAGTGGTTGCGACAATGCCAAAAGAGATGCAGGACCTTCAGGACAGCATAATGTTGACAGCCAAGGCTGTCACACCGAGCCCAACGCCAATGGTGGGAGATGTACCGAAAATTCCAAGACAGGTAGCAGGACCGGTCTGGATGTCGCCGTGGAACCCGCGGTCTGGTAAGTGATCTATGAAAGATAAGGGCAAGATGGTGAATCTTGGGACAAAAGATAGAATTCCGTTGAAATGTGTGTCATTGGGCCGCGTGCCCACGACGAAATTTGAATATTGGGACCTTGTGGACAGCAACAACTCTCTTGCATAAATGCAACACAAGCTTCAGCAAACATTGAGTATACTGGACCAGAGATCGTAAGCTTGCTGCTCTTGCACAAAAAGTTCATGCAATTGACATCTCACCTAGAGCTAAAATCCTATGAGGGGTCGTTTTTTGTTAACCTAGGAGAGCAGAATGAGCATCATCAGTTAAGCGAATTAGTAGGGGTAATGGGGTAGGAGCTTGAAGAAGCATTGCAGGGCGCAAGGATGGAGCAACAGAGTGTAATGCGTCACTCACAGGGATGGTGGACCGCGAAGCCTTGGCAGCGCACCTCGCCACACCGACGAGTGACTCGGGATGAGTCACAATGATTGTGTTGGGGGCCTGTTGGGTAGCAGATGTAACAGTTTTGGGGCTTCAGGCCAAATTTTGGGTCAATGTAATGAAAATACCCCGCAAAATGTGGGCGTGGAGCACGAGAGTCTAGGGTAGTCTGCCCTAAAATATTGTAATTTAATATAGAATGTGTCAGCCTACCCATGGTCCAAGACCATGGGAATGTATAAATAGAGCGAGGCTCTAAATGTAGAAGGTAGCTTTTGAATCTGATCTGAAGTGATATGGGTCTCTGAATGCGATATTCGCTCTGAGTCTGTAAGTCCGAGTTGTGGTTCATAGTAGTAGATAGAGGTTCCGCAGCTGTGTGCGCGGAAGCTTAGTAGAGTCCGCAGCTGTGTGCGCGGACCCATACCTATGTGTGCGTAGGGTAGGAAGTGGATTGTAACTAGGAAAAGCATTAATAAAGATAAGTTGGTTTTGGAACACCGAGTATCTGTTTCTATAATTCTGTTTATGCATCTATTTACTGTTTATGATTGCGCACGTCTGTTTATGTTGAATGGTAATTGAAAGTACTGGGCCTACTTAATTTAATTCAAGATCTATACTAATAATAAGCACAGTAAATGGTAAAGAGCAGTCGCGCTCTTCATTCAAGCCGCGCAAAGGTAGTTGCACTGGATAGATCATGAACCTTCCCAGACCCATCAAGACATCCCAAGAGTGTGGAAACCTGGTTCTAGCACCCTCCCATACTACCTCGAGTGAGACCTCAGTCTGCGCTCCGCGGACTATTTCCGAAAGGGCCGGTAATTTCGGGATATGTTTGGCTAAATCACTTTTGAACCTGGGTCAGGCCCCATCAAGCCAAAAAGTGTCCTCCTTCAGTAGGCCTGCTGACAAAGACCAAGACATAAAAGATAGGTATAAGGAAATAAAAATGAGAAATGAGAGGCTTAAGGCCCAAACATATGCTCAATACCTAAAGCTCACTCCCACAAATCAAACAAGGCTAATGTCAGCCTTTGACATCAAGGAAGGAAAGCTACAAATGTCCTTTATCAAACCTACAGCACAGCAGCCCAAAACATCATCAGATTACAAGAGGGTTGACTTTGAAGTGTTGGCAAGGGACATTCATCCCATAGACCAAATAGAACTACACAAACAGGCTGGAGAGATGATATACTCCACCCTAACAGGTAAAGCCATAGCTACCCATCAACTACAAAACTCATTGAACAACATCTCAACACAGTTTCAGTTAGAGAAGGCCTCCTCATAAGCCGAGGATACGAGGATTAAGTCTTTGGAAGACTTGGTTATTGAGTTGGGACATGATCCCAAGGATATAAAAGCTATTGAGCAGTTGATAAAGAAGAAGAATGACGATATTGTTGCATTGAAGAAATAATTAAAGATACTATAGCTGCAACATCCTCAAACACTTGAAGTTATAGAGAACCAAACCAAACACGAAGAGTTGATGTACTTGGTCCTAAAACTCAATGATCAACTCAAGGAGACAGAGAAAGAATTGGATAGCTTGATCCAATTGAAACAGACTGACATTGCCACAACTTCTTCAAATGTCATCCCTACAGTATCTACAGCAGTCCCTTCTACACTGGAAACTTCACTTGCACCAACAACTCCACCTGTCACAACATTACCAGTTACAACAGAGTCTACAGTAGCAGCAGATGCATCAGGAGAAAAGGTAGCAGAATTAGTTAGATCCATGGAAGAAATGTCAATTCAGGGTACAAAAATGAATAAATTGAAGGAAAAGGTGGCAAGTTTAGAGACTGATTATAAACTTGCACAAATTATGCAAAAAATAAGAGGCACAAAAAGCCAACAGGATGAGTGAAAGGGTCAAAGCCTTGGAAAAGGACTTGACATTAGAGAAACCCCTTGGGCAGGCCAAGGAACTGTTATGGGCCAATATCATTGACTCCATCAAGGATATTTGTCCATCTATTTAGGTTATTTTTTAGCAAACAAAATTGATAAAGATAGCTACAATAGCTATTTAGAAAGGAAAGGAGGAATTGGGTGACATGCCAGAGGATGCCAATAGGCTCATCTATTTCCTCAATAGCAAAAACAGATATGAGCTTCAGGATATCAATATAGAAGACAGGCTTGAAACCATTTTGGAAATAAGAAAGGTCCTTTCCAAGAGAAACCTGATGCTGAACTTAGAAGAAAAGTGCCATAACATGCAGGTGGCCATTGATAGATTCATGGCCAAATTCCAAATTTTGAGGGAGAAAGGATTGCCTAGTCCATTGGTCATTAATGACAAACTTATGACATAGCTGGACTATGATAATAGACTAAGGCAGTTGGCTAAGGAACAAGCTAGCACTTCATCTATAAAAGCACTGCCAACAGGCAAAGTTTTGTATAACACCTTCGAGAACTTGTTTTTTCTCTAGCATGAGATTAAACACTTATTCATCACAAAGCCCAATTTTTCCAAGTATACCGAGGCTGATGAGATATATAGGTGGATGATGAATGTCAAATTCCCTGAAGCAGAATGGTGGGAGATAATGACAGATTTACTGTGAGAAATTTACAGTAAAAAGTTACTGCACAGTAAAAAATAGAGCAGTCAGGTAATTAGATGAAAACAGGACAACAGAGCAAAGAGTATTGGGGTCAAAGAGTATCAGGTGAAAGATCAAAATTAAAGAAGATTCCAGTGTGAAAAACCACAACTGCAAACCAGCATAAAGGTCTACAAATCCAACTATAAAAGCGAGCAGTACCACATAAAAAGGGACAGCATGAAACAGTTCAATCGTTGTCTCTATCTTCTTGCAAGAAGATATTTGTATTTCCTAGAATAAATCTCAAGTTTGTTTTGAGATATTTTGTAATAGTTTTTCTATAAATACTTCACCATTCGAATTATGTAGGGTGGATTCTTAGACATTTCTATAGATCTTTTTTATCAAAGACTGTAAGCTATTGTATCATTGTTTGGACCAGCAAGATGGATTAATGAATAAAGGCAAGACATTTCATTGGATTCATGTGCAGAGCGAAAGTGCAGACAAGTATATTCTCTTGTGTTGTTATTTTTCTTTAAAAGTTTTCCACAATCTTTAATGTATCTAAAATATGAATGCTATAATATGGAATGATATCTTAGAATTTGCTTCATTGCACTCTGTTTTAACTATTATGCATTTTAATGTTTTCTGCAAATTATCTAAATTAAGGAATTCTTGATTGCTCCTTAATCTAGGTAGTCTCCCTTTGATCTATAGTAAAGGATTCTTAATTGCCCTTTACTCATGATTAAACTTCTATTCCTCATCTTAATCATGGTCTGAGAATTCTTAAGTGCTCTCTCACCCTGGTTAAGATTCATTTCACACATCTGGCCCAAAGACCTGAACTTTACTCTGCTAGCTTTCCCCTTGAACACTCCCTTTAGTGAGTTAATTCCAGTTCTGTTGCCCTTCTTTGACTCCATAGCCCAATGGTCCAAAGACATCAGTTTATCCATATGTTTTAAGGATTCCATCATCTAATATCCAATACAAATCAAAACCCCCTGAACCTTCAGAACTAGCCTAAAATCCCAGCAAACAAAGCTAAATCATATAGAGAGAGCCCTCTCTGAGTCATAGGTTGGCTAGAGCCTATACTTAAAAGATTGGTTTGTGGTTACCTCGGTCCTTTTTTTCTTCTGAAAACTTCTAGGGACAAGTTTTGGGTGATAACACGTGTAGCCAGGACTGTCCCCCTCAAAAACTGCACAGTTTTTTCCTCCAGCTGAGCCAGACCTCGCCGACAGTCACTGTCGATCTAGATTGCCCATCTTCATCACCCAGTGATTCTTGTGCATTTTTCATTAGCAGTGCCTGAATCCTCCATCTCGCCTCACAACCTTGTTTCCTCTCCCGGTCACCTACATCCGAAGTGATCACTTATCATGGTAGACTAGGAAGTTTTTGGATTTGATGTCATCTCGTCATGAGTGAGTGCAAGAACATGTACACAAATAAACATGGCGTGACGACGAATGGGATGAATGAAGGGAGCACATGTAGAGGGACGGGTTCACCAACGGACGAACAAACGATGCATGCAAAGAGATGTGCTCGCAAATGGATGATCATGCAAAGATGTGTTTGCGAAGAGACAAACGAGCAAACATGTAAGATGTGCTCACGGACGGACGAATGGACGAACATGCACCTTTCGCGAATAGACGAACTTGCCAAGCCTTCCAACGTACAAGTAATGAAAAACGTCCAAAAGCAACATCAAGTGAACCAATGACCATCGAAGACTCCATGCACTTTGCCATGTGGAGGTGAAGCTGTGACACACCATGAGGACATCCATCACCCAACAACACTGCAGCTCAACATGCACACTAGCAGCAACACGAATGTACCATCATTGTCATGTCGAGTCATGTCGTCCACATCTCTACTATGGGCCATATTGTCTATCAATGTAATGTAATGTGGAAGTCCAAGAGACCCACTTATTATATAAAGAGTCATGTAAAGTCAAAGAGTCTTGGAAGTCAAACAGTCATGAGGGTAGTCGAACAGCCACAAGGGTCAATTTCACGCTTGGCTATAAATATCCCCTCATTTGTACATGCAAAGGCTTTTCACCTCAGCTCCTCCCACATAGCCAAGAGAGTCTGTAATCTTTTCTTTGAGGAGTAAGTAGTGGCTCCAACGCCCCGCCCATGGGGTTAGTGATGTATGGTGTAACGATGTGTCTTATAACTTTCACTTAATTCAAAAGCCTGCTAACATGCCAACACATTTTCACACATGCATTGTAACTATTGAAAGACTAATCTTGAACACTTGTAATGCATGTTGCTTTAACCTGTGTTTCACACTTGAACTAATTCACTTGTTGTAATACATAATATATTAATGAAAATGTGGTGTATATGTTGTTAACGCTATCCTGCCCGTGGTGGCTATCCCCCAAGACACCAGACATACCTTTCACATAAAACTCACTATAACAACCATTACACTCTTGTGGACTCATCCATTGAGTGTTGTACGTGTTATCTTACCTTGTGTGTTGTGACTGCCATATCTGTGTGGACTATTCCTCCAGAATTTGTCCACATCCTATTGTGTTGTGTGTCCCTAGCAGAGTTGGGACTTCCTCCCAACCGAATTGGGACTCACTTTCACCCTGTCCCTCTACAGTGAAAGAACCATTGACACAAGTAACACTTGCAACCATCAGGCACGCGAACTTCACTTCTCGAACATAAAGCAGACCACTCTCCTGTGCTGACAAGCAAGAGTTGAGGCAAATCCTTAAGATAATGGCAACCGACCCATCATACCGGATGGGACTCCCACACCAAATGGTGTAAGGTCTAGTTGGGACTTCATGCTGGGGTGATCCCCTGAATGTTGGCGGGTCCAACGCCGTCAACAAGATAGGAAGGGGTTTTGAGCAACAAGCTTTCCCCTTAGAAAAATATTTGAGCACATGTGATTAAATCTTGTCTCATGTTTTCTGATTTCTCGATCGATTAATTGTTTCCAATGATGAGTAGAGGAAATTCAAGTCTTTTGTTTTAGCATATTACATAAGCAATTTGAATCTACAAGAAATTTCTACAATAGATCTAGGTGGACGAGGTTCTTCTAAGAGCACCTTCCTCACTAAGAGGGAGTGTTGAAAATATTAGCAAGAAAAGGGTCCTATTTTGTGCTTAATCATAGGAGCTAGAACAAGTTCCTTCTTGTGCATGACTCAAGTTCCTATAATTTAGGAATCAGTCCCTAAAAATTCGAACGAGTTAGGTTGCAGTTAACTGATGTGTTGAAACTAAAAGTCGAGTTCTTGATTTCTATTGTGAGTAAATTAAGAAAAAACACAAATGATTGGGTTTTAATGTTGGGTTGTGTTATATTCTTTCCACGACTAGCCCACATAGTTAACCGAGGGTTAGAGGGCGGAGCTCACAGGGGGTTTGAGGCGTACTCATACCCCCACTTTATGGGGTTCGGGGCAGCATCCCAGAAAATTTTGGTTTTGGACCCTATGTTAGGATGGGCGGACCCACCTATGGTTTTGTGCATGATTTTCGCACATGTTTTTGGATGCGATGGTTTTCGGTCCATGGTATTGGATGCTACGGCATGTATAAATATGTATTATAACATTGAAAGGAACATAATGAAAAATCAAGCTGGTAGTCCCGGTTTTGGGATCCAGGGGAAATCTCTGTGTATATGTGTTTTATGTGTTATGCTCTCGCATTGTTTATTTCATGTGTTTTAGAATTCGTATGCAGGTAATTTTTGTATGGGGTTAAAACCTACATTTGGTATCAGAGCAGTTTTGGCTTCAAGGGGATGCCTTTGCTGCTGAGGGGTTTCACTCGGGCCTGTGGTAGACCCTGTTCAGTGGGAGATCTGCGAGATCGATTCTGGTGGTGAAAGAAGATGGCGAGCAGTGGAAAGATAGAGATCGAGAAATTTAATGGTCAAAGTTTTGAGTTATGGAAACTCAAGATGGAGGATCTATTGGTGGATAAAGATCAGTGGATCACAGTAGATTTGGGTACTAAACCAATGGGAGTATCCGATGAAGAATGGAAGAAGTTGGATCGGAAGGAAAAGAGCACAATACAATTGTGTGTCTTAGATTCAGTATTGTTGAATGTATCAGGGGAAGCTACGGCGAAGGCTTTGTAGGACAAGTTAGGGACTTTGTACCAATCTAAGCCTTTGGTGAATAAACTGCTCCTACGGAAAAAGCTATATAACCTGAGGATGAAAGATGGAGACTCGGTGACAGAAAATCTGAACATCTGTTGATATTAAAATTTCAAATGAAGATAAGTGCATCAGTTTGTTGTGTTCTCTACCAAATTCATGGGATAGTCTGGTTATTGAAATAGGTAGCAATGCAACTACCTTGCAGTTTGATGAAATAGTCTCATCCTTGCTGACGGAGGAGATGAGATGGAAAAATATGGAGAGCCAAAATGGTGATGCCTTGTCTGTACGAGGACGGTCCCAGAACAGAAAAAAATAAGTCATCGAGTGGAAGATCTAAATCTAGAGGGAGATCTAAATCTCCAGGAAAACCTGTAAAGGTGGTGTGCTGGAAATGCGAAAAGGAAGGGCACTACAAAAGGGATTGTAAATCTAAAGCTCCTAATAAAGGAAAGGGATTTGATGATGCTCCTTCTACAGAGGTGAAAACCACCTCAGATGAAGGTGGGGATGTGTACTGGGCTTCTTCAAGTACACATGTAGATCATGAGGCATGGTTGATTGACTCAAGTGCATCCTTTCACTTCACTCCCCATAGAGAGTGGTTCTGCGAGTATGAGAAATATGATGGTGGTGATGTCTTCTTAGGGGATGATAGGAAGGCTAGAATCGTTGGTCGTGGAAAAGTAAAGTTGAAGTTACAAGGTGGAAGGGTTAGAACACTTCCAGGTGTTCTGCATATTCCCGCATTGGCCAGAAATCTGATTTTTGTAAGCAAATTGGATGATGTAGGTGTAAAAACAGTGTTCGAGAAGGATACCTGAAAGATGGTTCGAGGAGCACTGGTATTGCTGCGAGGAGTTCAGATTGGAACTCTATACAAGCTGCAAGGTAGCACTATTATTGATGGGTGCAACAATTCTATGGTTCTTGAAAGTGGAGCAGAAAATCTAGTGGTATCTGGAGAAAAGACCATGTTGTGGCATCAAAGGCTTGGACATATTGGAGAGAAAGGCCTTGGAATACTTCATAGTAAAGGTATGATAGAAGGTATGAGTAATAGCTCTCTGGATTTTGATTTCTGTGAAAATTTTGTATAGGAAGCAGAATCGGGTGAGTTTCTCCTCTGGTAGTAAGAGGGCGAACATATATTAGAACTTGTGCACAATGATGTGTTTGGACCTGTGAAGGTTCCATCACTAGGTAAATCTGTGTACTATGTATCATTTATAGATGACTTCTCAAGGAATACATGGATATATTTCCTTAAGAAGAAATCTGAAGCCTTTGACAGGTTTAAAGAATTTAAGGCTCTCGTGGAAAATCAAATAGAGAAGAAGATAAAGGTGCTAAGGACAGATAATGGTGGAGAGTTTTGCAGCAAGGAATCTGAAGAATTCTGTAAGAAGTGTGGTATAGCACGACAAAAGACTACTCCATATACGCCTCAGCAAAATGGAGTTGCAGAAAGAATGAATAAGACATTGATGGAAAGGGCAAGAAGCATGCTCAGTGGTGCCGGGTTAGGAAAGGAATTCTGGGCAGAGACAGTGGATACTACATGTTACCTGGTCAATAGGTCACCTTCATCAACATTGGAGGATAAGACTCCACAAGAGGTATGGACTGGTAAGAAACCCTCTCTTTCACATCTGAGGGTACTTGGATGTGATGCATATGTACATGTTCCAAAGGAGAAACGAACCAAGTTGGATAGTAAATCTGAAAAGTGCATCTTTATTGGGTATAAGGATGGTTTAAAGGGTTACAAGCTTTGGAACCCAGTCACACGGAAGGTTGTGTACAACCGAGATGTAGTGTTTAGAGAGGTAAAAGATGTTATTAAACATGAAGTCCAACCAAAGGAACCTGAGAAGATAGAGTTTGAACTAAAGGAGGAAGAATCAGACTCTACAGAAGAGGAGGAATCAGAATATGAAGAGCCACAAACTCCGGCTGTGAGAAGAACAGTTCGAGAAAGAAGGCAGCCAGAAAGGTATAGTCCATCTGCTTTCTGTTCAAATTTTAATTTGTCTGTTACTGATGATGATCCCAGAACTGTGAAGGAGGTAGTAGACTTAGAGGATGGAAAACTCTGGAAAGAGGCCATGGTTGATGAAATGGCATCTTTGCACAAAAATGAGGCTTGGGATCTGATGGAGTTGGCGGCTGGAAGGAAACCCATTGGCAGAAAATGGGTATTAAAAAAGAAGACAAATGTAGAAGGAAAAGTGGAGAAATACAAAGCTCGGTTGGTAGCAAAAGGTTATTCCCAAGTTTCGGGAATTGATTTTGGTGATATTTTTTCTCTTGTTGCCAAGGTAACTTCTATTAGATTACTTTTATCTGTTGTTGCTGCTTTTGATTATGAGGTAGAACAAATGGATGTGAAGAAAACATTTCTTCATGGGGATTTGGAAGAGGAAATCTACATGAAGCAACTTGAAGGCTTTGCGGTGAAGGGTAAGAAAGCACTGGTATGCAAGTTAAAGAAGTCTCTATATGGGTTAAAACAGTCACAAGGATGTGGTATCAGAAATTTGATACATTTATACGGGGACTTGGCTTCACCAAAAGCAAAGCAGATCACTGTGTGTATTTTAAATTAATTGGTGACCGTGTTATTTATTTGGTCTTGTATGTGGATGATATGTTTCTAGTTGGAAATGACAAAGAAATTATCCAGGATTCGAAGACCCAATTGTCCTCCAAATTTGACATGAAAGATCTTGGTGCTGCAAACTATATTTTGGGCATGGAAATTAAAAGAGATCGGGCAAAGAGGAAGCTCTAATTAAACCAGAGGAAGTATGTCGAGACAATACTACAGAGGTTTAATATGCAGGATAGTAAACCGGTGAAGGTTCCTATTCCTGTAGGTGTGAGGTTATCTGCTGAACAATGTCCCAAGACATAAGAAGAGGAAGAGGACATGTCTCGTGTTCCATATGCAACTGTAGTCGGTAGCCTGATGTATGCAATGGTCTGTACTAGACCAGACATTGCACATGCAGTGGGAGTATTGAGTAGGTTTATGTCAAAACCAGGAAATGAGCATTGGACAACGGTGAAGCGAGTTTTCAGGTATTTGCGTGGCACTAGTGATTATGGTTTGTGCTACCAAGGAAGTCCAAGATTGGACAGAGTGTTGGATATTTGTGGCTTTGTTGATGCAGACTGGGCTGGAGATCTGGATCAGAGAATATCTACAAGTGGATATGTGTTTAACCTATTTGGAGGTGTAGTCAGTTGGATGAGTAAGAAACAATCTGTAATGGCACTATCAACTACAAAGGCAGAATACATGGCAGCCACTCATGCAAGCAAGGAAGCAGTTTGGTTGCAAAGATTGTGTTCAAGTATGGGGTTAGTACAGGAAGTTATAAGGATAGACTGTGATAGCCAAAGTGCAATTTTCTTGGCAAAGAACCCCGCATATCATTCAAAGACAAAGCACATTGATGTTCAGTGTCACTTTGTGAGGGATATGATAGAAGACAAAAAGGTGTTGTTGGTAAAGGTGGACACTTTGAAGAATGCTGCAGATGCATTGACAAAATCTGTGAGCTCTGAGAAGTTCTCTTGGTGTAGAGAGACAATGGGCATTTCAGGGCTAGAAAAATGACTGAGCTCTCTTGTGGCTCCTTGTGGAAAGAAAACAACAAGTGGGAGAATGTTGGGTTGTGTTATATTCTTTCCACGACTAGCCCACATAGTTAACCGAGGGTTAGAGGGGGAGAGGTCACAGGGGGTTTGAGGCGTACTCGTAACCCCACTTTATGGGGTTCGAGGCAGCGCCCTGGAAAATTTTGGTTTTGGGCCCTATGTTAGGATGGGCAGACCCACCTATGGTTTTGTGCATGATTTTCGCACATGTTTTTGGACGCGATGGTTTTTGGTCCATAGTATTAGATGCTTTAGCGTGTACAAATATGTATTATAACATTGAAAGGAACATAATGAAAAATCAAGCTGGTAGCCCCAGTTGTGGGATCCATGGGAAAATCTTTGTGTATATGTGTTTTATGTGTTATGCTCTCGCATTGTTTATTTTATGTGTTTTAGAATTTGTATGCAGGTAATTTCTGTATGAGGTTAAAACCTACATTCAACTGGTCAACTTGAAATAAGACGAGTTGCATGAGCAGTAAACTAATGTAACTCAATCAATCACAAAATCATTCCTTAATTAGAAATCTCACTAATTTTAACAATTTGAATTTCCTTTCTCGGATGCGGGTGGTTATAATGCATAACAGGTCAGTGGCTCGTCATAAGGGCATGTGTCAGCCCGGACGAGCCACGTATACCAGGACTATTCACATATGGTCTAGCCGCGTGATGCATTTAAGAACGGAGGCGATGGTTTATTGCAGTGGAGTCCTCTCGGCATTTACTGCCCTTCTTGGTAACCGGAAAATGGCGTTACAAAGCCATGGTATCTCTGTCATTCTCCCGCAGTTTGTGTTGGCTCACGTTCTGGTTCTTAGGGAGGTTGTGGTGGCTCACTCTCTGGTTCTGAGGGAGGTTTCGAGGGGGTATTCTTGCTCTCGGAACAATTCGGGGATGTATGACATCTCTGTCATTCTCCCGCAGTCTGGCATAAGGTTTGGGTGCTCGGAGGTTGTGTTGGCTCATGCTCTGGTTCTGAGGGAGGCTGCGAGGGAGTATACCTGTTATTTGAACAATTCAGGGATGCAGCGTGAGCGCCAAAGGATGATAAGTCGGCGCGGCAGTTCCAGAGGTCGAGCTTCGTCTCAGAGGGAATCCCCCTCCCCCTCCTCCTCAATCGAGGTTTCTTCCGACCGCAGACGCTCCAGGGGACGGGCAATTGGCCGAGGTAGAGCAGCGGAACACCGAGAAATTATGGACTGTGGGCACTCTGCGCATCCCATGGTGAGATATCGTATTCCATGCACTCTGTCAAATTCTACTTTCTTTGTTACGGTTTCGGTGGAGCATTGCAGCAATCCTGGAGGTCAAGACGATGCTCCTCAAGCCAGCCCTCCGCGGATTCATGAGTCAGCTCCCACAATAGATATGCAAGTTCCCGCCATTGATATGCTGCGCCCTGTCCAAGAAGGCTTCTCCCCAGATCCTGGGGCAGGCCCAAGTGAACCTGCGCAGCGAAACACTCTCACCGAACCGGACATCCACAAGCTTCCCAGATGCAAAACGGAGGAAGACCTGCACACCACTGATGATGACTAGCTCGCTCTGCAGTTCGCCTCAGGTCTCTGAGAAAGGAATTTTTTCACTGTCTGCTCTCACGGCTATCTTATATGTGTCAGGTCTTTGCCCTTATGTAATTCTGTCCTTATCTGTTACAGTGACGGATATCTATAGTTGTTCCAGTCTCTATGTGTTTCAGTTTCGGCTAATCATGTATGTTCAGTGTCGGTCTCATGACTGTCGACTCGGTTCAGTGTCGGTCTTATGTAATTTTGGAGATGATTATTCCTGAGCTTACTGTCAGTCCTTCGACAGGAATCACAGGGCTATGGCTCTGTTGTAACACTGATGATGTAAATTTTGCCTTTTTTGTAATATAATAGCTTAGTCTGATTCAAAAAAAAAAAAAAAACAATTTGAATTTCCTTTAAAGAGATGAATGAAGGCACAAGTTTAATCATATTTTTGGTGAGTACGAGTTGGCGAGACCAAGAAATAGGAAGCACAAGTTTGTGCGTGGAGCTTGTGAGAGGAAGAGTATGCAAGAGAAGCTTGTGCACAATTTGGTAAGAGAGCAACAACGATCAACAATCTTGCAAAGGTTTCAAACTTATATCAAGCAGGAAAGACAAGTGTGTCTTTCAGATTGAAACAATTGTATTTTGTAAGAGATAAATTGCTTAGTTTCTCTATCAATACAATTCTCAAACAAGAAAAGGGTTTTCCCAATTAAATTCCCTAGACAATTCCGTGTTTTTGAATTGTGTGACTTTGCTTTTATTTCTATTCCTATTTCACTACATCTAGTAGAGAAATTGTGTATTTATATAAAAAGAAATTTTATTTCAAATTGCTCATATTAACACATCAAAATTTTGTGAATTTTCTACGCATTATAATAATCAGATTTATTTAATTCATTTTGTTAGATTTAAATTTTTATTTAATTCAAATTACTTAATATATTTTTAATTAATTAATATAGTTTGATATAAATTTTTATTTAATTGAAATTAGTTAATATATTTTTAATTAATTAATACATTTTGATATATATATATATTAGTTTGTTGAGAGGTATTTCCTTATTAGATTTTGTTGATATTTTTCGTTTGTTAGGATCTAAACCAAATATATTTTTTAATATTCATTAAAATAATTTATTTATTTATTTCGATATTAATTAGTAATTTGTTGAGGGGGTATTTTTTTATTAGATTCTTCTGATATTTTTATTAGTTTTATTTTATATATTTTTATTTATTAGTTTTATTTTATATGTTTTTATTTATAGAACTTTTTTAAATTCTTGTGTTTACTTTTTATATATATTTTTCTATTTTATATATTTTTATGTTATATTTTTTGGGTTATAAATGAATTATGATTTTAATTAATAAGTAATTTTTTGACTTTTTGTTTTCTCATGGTTTGGTAATTTTGTTATTTTATATTATTAACTATATGCTTTTCGTTAATTTTATTTAATTTTTTATAATCTATAGATAATATACTTTTAGATGTTCCTTAAAAAATATATATGGTTTTATGGTAGTTTCTAATAATATATTTTATGTTTTTAAATATTTAAATTAGTTATTTATTTATTTTAAAGAAACAATTATATTTTTATTGATCAATCTTGATTTTGGTAATAACTATTACATTTAAAATCAACAATATTTTCACAACTTTCCAAAAATACTTCGATCAAAGTCTAAGAGTATTAAGAGATGTCTTTTAGATTTTCCACATCATTTTTCTTATAATTCCGCCAAAAATCACTATTTTTATTTATAAATTTACATACCATAAGATAACTAATTCTAAAAATTAACTACCCAACTCCTTCTACTTCATGTTGCCTAGTTTCTTCCATATTTGTTACGTCTACTTCCTCCTGTCGACCTGCTTTCATTGCTTATTGCTGCTCAATCTCCTATTGCATCTCCAGCTAGTTGGCAATCGCCAGAGGGAGAGCTCCTCTTTCACCAAGCGCCAAATCATGGTCACTATGATCTTCGAGGCCAAATACTTCTTTTAACACTGATATAACAATAATCTCCACCATAACCTTTGAATTCTCCACTTTAAATTCAAGATTCTCCATCATTAATCAAATTACCTCCACTATCGCCTGCACATTCTCAACATCTTTCTTTAAGCCATCCAGTTGGCTCGAGACTAGAGTAAAATGAGATCGGGCCTTCGATATTATTTTATCTATGATCCAAGATATCATATCCTCAACTTTGTGTTTGAATGCTCGGTATATTTCCTTAGAGGAGCCTCTGATGGGGAGGCCATTTCTTCAACACGACGAGATTGAGTTGCAAGCCACAGTGCATGAACTCTCCATAACCATACTCATATAACCAAGTTTAGCTCCAAAATGATGGTGCAGGAAGTCACTTCATTTTTAATACTCTTTGAATTCATTACACACCCTGCTACCAAATTGATATTTATTTCTTCTTAATCTGAATTGTGGTCCCACACGATCGGTCTGAGACATTCCTCCTCGAGTTCAAAAAAAAAAAAACCTACTCCTTTGTGGATGCTCTGCCTTAAATATTGGGCTACGGTCTCCCAGCTGTCCACATTCCTATCATTACTCTTATTTTTTAACCATCTATTGGGTGAAGGGCCCAACTTGCTACCAGGATGTCCATTACAAAGAAAATGTGTCATGGAATGGAGATAACATTTAATTAGCATGTCAGTCAGTTTATCCTTTTTAATTATCCTCATGCATTTCGAGATGCTCAACTTATATGTAATCATGGGATGTGACATGTGGTGATTCCAACCTTGTCCTCCCTTAATTCGCCTTGCTCCAGATTGGCTTGAGCATCTGCTGCAACATTATTCTCCCTCTTAATATGATAAAACTCTATAGACTCAAATTTGTCCAATATCAAGTGGATTCTTTGCATGGTTGGCCTTAAATTAAAATCCTTGTTATGAGACCGATTAACACATTTTTGGATGGTAATATGAGAGTCTCCAAACATGTTTAATTGTAGTAGCCCTTCAGTTGTTGCCAACCTGAGCCCTTGCCGAAGTCCAGGTTCTTTTGCTTGATTATTTGTAGCTAATCCCAGTCTCGAGGAAAACTTTTTTTCATCTTTTCCATCAGGGCGATAAATAACCCTTCTCGCTCTAGCCTCCCTCAGACGTTTAAATTAATTATTAATTAATTAAGTAGTAATTTTTTTTTGTGGTTCACAGACACCATGGTCATCGGATGGCCGCTACGTCCACAAAAAAATCTAGGCTGATCGACCCTAAAGGGAATCAAGCCCCTCGGCCAATAACTAGGCCTAACCCCAAGGGCTTCGGGGAGAATGGACCCTATGACCTCTCGATTGTGAGGCACTAATTTGACTAGTTGAGCTAACCCTTGGGGCTAATTTTTTGTTTAATTTGACTTTCTAACATATTATTTTGATTTTTACGCTGGAATTCTCTGAAGCATCTCCACACTATTTATTTTTCTTATTAGATCACATCCCCCATCTATGTCCTAATGATGAACCACAGTGGAGGGTTCAAAACGTTGGCACCAAGAATCATGTGTGATTAATCTGAAGGAAAAAAAGTTTTTTTCCTAATATTTGTATATTATATATTACAAATATATGTTATATTTTATATATTTATATTTATATTGCTTATGTCCCAAGGGGGCAGCTTAATTGGTGATCGAAGTAATGTGTCCTAAGAAAAATGAGAGATCCAAGGTTCAAATCCCCCTAGTTGTGACCCGGTTTATGGAGATGAGGACAAGTCATATACCCCAAAGGTTTACTAGTAGTTATGTGTTAGGCGAGTTGTTGGGTTTCTTTGGGATACAAAAAAATATGTATATTATCTATTAAAATATATTTTATATTACATAATACAAATATATCTTAGAATTCTATATATATTTTAAGTATAGGTCTATATATTCTTTATATGTATAAAACTATGTATTATGTTATATAGATATACAAATGATATAAAAAAAAAATATATCGAGAAATGTTTCAATAAACATAATGAATAATAGATAGAATAAAAAAAATAAAGGACAAAACAAGATAGAATGAAGAAGAAAAATTTACCTCAAAGATAAATAAAAAGAAAAGGAAGAAAAAAGGGGGGGACTAAGCCGAAGCCACTGAAGAAGAAAGGGCAGGAATCAACTGCTACTTATTTTCCAACCATTGTCCCAATTGATATTTCTCGCTTGCTTCTCAATTTTGATTGTTTCCCTCAACTTCCTATTATGGAAGTGATCAATCTTAACAATGACATGGGAATCCTTAATATATATTTGGTGTTTAGTTTTCTCATCATGCTCAACTAAAGCTAAAGAGCAGGACCGATTATTTTTTATGTTGACTATGTGCTCTTGAATTCTTTGATTAATGGAGCTATTAGACTCTCCAATGTAGGGCATTCAACATGAGCATGGGATTAAGTAAACACCTTCCATGTTTTTAGTGTCCACTGGGTCTTTGACAGATCTAAGGGAGCTCTAAATGGTGGTAAGCAGTTTGAAGGTGGTAGAGAATTTATTCTTCTTTAGAATGTGTGAAATCTTGTCAGTGGCCCTATGGATAAAGGGAAGTTGAACATTGGTAACTTGATCCTTGGGTTAAATCCTCACTTTAGTTCCTTTACTAGCTTTTTGAAAATCCCTAAGACCTTGGTACTTATTATAGCCATTATTAAAAAAAAAAAAAAATCAGGAGATGAGTTTTCTCATCATCCAAGTGACTCTCATCAGAAATCCTTAGATCAAAAGTAGTTAGTGTGTTAATAACTCCAAGTTTTGTGTTGGATATTGATGGGAATTTGCATGAAGATATTGTATTGTGTGAGTCTTTTTATGAAATACCTGGTGCAAAATGGAATGATCCCCCATCTTAGAGATAATAACATCAAGGAAAGGAAGGCTACCATCTACTTCTACCTCCATTGTGAACTTGATGGACTCATATTGAGAATTAAGATATTGTTATTCACTTGACCTACGAGAATAACATAATGCTAGAAATATGAAATAATATTACCAAAAACACAAAAATATAACATGAATTGAGACAATCTGCAAAGATACTTTATTATTCAGAAGCAGAATACAATTTTCACTTGTCTCTCCGAGGGGGCAACCTCCAACAGAGCAGAGCTCAATTACAATAAAACTCGATGATTCTTCCCTTGCTATCTAAGACTATTTATAGCTTTATAACATCCAAAACCCTAACTACTAGTGATCTCTTGCATAATACGAGTTAATCACTTTATTTATTAACTATGGCCCATTTATAACTAATTGTGGTCCCTTTTCTATGATGCGGTCAACCACTTACAATTATTATGAATGCGGATAACCACTTACAGGCTTTATTGACTCAACTAACTAACTATGACTTTAACAAGTTCCCTTCACATTATTACATAAATAAATGGGTTAGGGTCGACCCTAACATGCCTTCCTCCATCAAAAGCAACCTTTTCCTCAAGGTTGAAGTTGCGGAAACTGCTGAAGAATAGTGGTTGGTTCCCATGTCACATCTTTTGGAGCGGTGTATTTTCACTTGATGAGGACTTCCTTTATCATGTGGCCAAAAAGATGTATTTCACAAGTATCGAGGACCTGTTCGGGTCAGAGCTAAAGTGAACCTTCCTCATCCAATTCTGGCAGTCTTGTTTGAACTCTGCAATTGTTCCCCACAACTTTCTTGAGGTAGGATACATTTAAGACTGGGTGGATTTTTGAAGTAGTCGGTAGGGTCAGTTTGTAAACGATTGCTCCTATATGTTGAAGTACCTAATAAGGCCCGTAGAATTTTGGTGCTAGTTTATAGAAGCCCTTTTCTTTGAGAGAGGTATGCTTATAAGGTTGGAGTCACAAGAACGCCTGGTCATCTACTTGAAATGACCTCTCTCAATAGTGTTGGTTGATCTTTTTCTTCATTCGATTATAAGCTTGATGTTGATTATCTTTGAGATGAGCGATTATGGTGACACAGTTCTATAGGATCTTATCAACTGCCTGTACTTTGGAAGATCTTGGGAGATAAAAAGTTGGTGAAGGTGGGAGTTGGCCATACACTACCTCATATGGCATCATCTTGGTGGCTTCATGATAGTTATTATTATACCACCATTCAGCTAAAGGCAACCATTGTACCCATTAATGTTGCTTGTCTGAAATGAAGCACTGCAGATAAGTATCCAAACATATTTTGGTTGCTTCTATTTGACCATCGGTTTGGGGATGATAAGATGGGGTTTTGAGGTGATGCTCCCCCATTTAAAGCTTAATATTTTCACAACATCCTTCACATTTTGTGGTCCCCACATTAGTAATAAGGACTTGGAAATTGGATACTCCCCTGAAAAATTAATGAACGACTTCTACTACTCTCTTATGGACAAGGTTGTGTGTGCTACCACTATCAATCAACACCACTATTGGTTGATGTTTAATAAAACCTCGGATTTTGAGAGTCTAGAAAGAAGAAATGTTGACCAAGGCATGGAGTGAGATAATTGGTTCATCTGGCATAGTTGTAGGATCATTGTTCGAGGTTGTCTGGGGTTCACCCTCTTCTTCCTCAGGCACTTCAGTGGATGGAGCTTCATCAACAGAGCTATTTTCAGTGGCGTCGATTTGAAAGAATTTTGGTTCCTTGCATTTATGTCCCAAGGAGTATTTGTCATCACAGTAGTAGTAGAGTCCTTGTTTTCTTCTTTCAGCCATTTCTACCAACGACACCTTTTTAACCTTAAGTGTTTGGGTGGGGCCCGTAGCCGGGGTGGGATGTACCCGTGCAACAAAATTTGGATGATTGGATTGGGCATTTAAATCAAATTTTGCATCTACGGCCTTGTGGCATGCTTCCAACTAAATAGTTGGGTGACGCATTCAGACATGGGCTTGGATGACTTCCTTTATACCACTGATGAAACATTCAAAGTAAAAGGCATCTCCTAGTCATTAAGTCTGGATGGCCAATTGTTCAAAGGCTGCAATGTAGTCCAGTATTACAACTATTTTCCTAAACTTAGCGAGACGACCCAGAAAGTGAAATTCCCAATCAAAACGGTCACAAATGGCTTTTGAAAACATGTTCCAAGTTGGTCTCCCTGGATAGAATTTATGATGCCACTACCACCACTGCCATCACTCTTGGTCCAAGTAAAGAGCTCCCACATGTAGTTTAGTGTCATCATCACATATATTATTAAGGTGGAAATATTTTTCTATTTGTGCCACCCATACTGTCGGGTTAGAGCCATTAAATTTGTACATGTCCAACTTGGGTGTCTAGTGGCTCCAATATTGGTGACCTCCATGGAAATGAATGTGATGGCTAGCTTATCCTTCTACGTGTGCATCAACAATGTGTTCTTCCTGTTAGCCTCCTGTTGCAACAGGGTTTCATTTTTCATGATTGACATTTTTACATGCCAAATATGTCATACTTTGCAGGCTGCAGTGTTCCATATTTCCACAGGATACCATGAAGTGTGCTTAGTCCAAATAGCACTGCTGTTTTCCAATTTTGATGAGTTGTTCCAGTTTTGAAGAGTTTTTAAAGGGAGGTCCAAATAGTCTAATCTTGGTCTCCCTAGGTTTCAGTTTCCTGTTTTAGAATATAGAGAATGTATCTGTCCAAGCAGTTTAATCTTGGCAGATTTGTAGATAGGTAGAGAATCAAAGGGACCCAACTGCTTAATCTGGGCCCTGGCAGAAATAAGTGTAGATTTAGATAGGAAACATTCAAAAGAAAAATTGTAAAGTTGGGTCTGCAAGTCTAAGTGCACCCAAATCAAAAGAAGACAAAATGTTAGGTGAGTAGGCCGGGTAGGTAGCTGTGAGGTTGCAGAATGATGATTTATGATCAATTTTGTGTTACAAAGTGTTTTATCTTTTCAAATCACAGCTATCAGGCAGTTTTCATCTGGAGGATCTCAAGCTGGACATCACTAAATCCCCCTTCTTCTAATTCCCCAAGTCACTTACTAATTTCCCCAAAGAGGTCAAGATGTGCTTGATTCCTCTTAGTTTCATCATTCTCCATGTCATTTGTCTTGGTGAAGATCTGCTTCACTCAAGGATTCTTTGTTTCTCATTTATGAGTCACTTTCCCCAAAAAACAGCCTAAGGTCCCTTACCTTAGCGCCTGCTTATCATTTCCACATTAACTACTAACTCTAGTATATAACTCCCTATCATTTTCCCCTTTCCCTTACTAAAACTATGTATATAAAACTCCCCCATGTAAATATCCCCTCCCTGGCAATATAGCCATATTTCTTCTAAAGTCAGGGAAAAAATGGTCCATCTGGGGCTGTTTTTAACCCATCCGTGTCATAGCAGGAGTTAGATGACACCTGGTCATGCTAACAACCTCTCCCCTAGCCCTAGAACCCTCAAAAACCCACATTTCCGCCCTTATCCTAAGTTTTTGTGCATAAATCGTTAAAACCTCGCTCATAAACCCTCAAAAACCCATGTTTTACCCCTTATGCTAAAGTCCCGAACGTAAATATATTAAACCGCCCGTTATTAACCCCCCAAACCCACAAAACCTAAGTATAAACCCCCGCCGCGCTTTATTTAAATCTGAATATTCCGTGGAATCCCCGCCCCTTATCCTTTCGCCACCTCACCTTCACCGCCAACCGTTAGATCGCCCACCCCACAGATCTATAGTGGGCGGGCCTTCCTGTCCCCCAACGCGCCCGAAGGTTAGCGTCCGAGAGATGGGCGGTATTGCCGCCGTACTCCCGCCACGCGTCACCTCCTGGGCTGTGGCGGAGCCCCCTTCCCCGAAACCACCTCTGTCCAAAGGCAGTGTGCCCAGAAACCACTTACCACCCTCCCCTTGTGACGTAAGCCCCACGTCACCTGCCGCATCATCCACCTGCGTGGCCTCCTGCCACTGTACCGCCAAGTCACCCTGCCACGTCTCCTGCCACCGTGTCCCTTGCCGTACTGCCACGTCACCTCCATACGTGATGACATCATCATGCTGACATCATCCCGCCACTTCATCATGCTGACGTCATCGCTGACATCATCCGCCGTACGAAGTCCGTCATGCTGACGTCATCAGCAATTTTAGTGCGAAGGGCGAAAATCACACTCCAGAGCCCCGGAATCAGTTTCTGAGGCAGTTTTTGATGCGCGATTTGCGCCTCACTGGATAAATTAGGCCTGAATGGGGAATCTTTAGGGAATCTTTTCATTACGCAACCCCCAGCAAGCTCGAAAGGCGCCGAATGACCCATTTTTCTTCGCGAAGCTTGCCGAAAGGAGCAGAAGACAGTTCTAAAGGAAATAGAGGCCGAACAACGGCCATTAATTTGTGATTAGACCCACAGCAAAGGAGAAAAGCGACCCAATTCATTTGTCAAAGAGTATCAGATGGAGATGAAGAGCCAAAGAGTATCAGCCAAGATTTTTTAGGGGCTCGAAGCACCTGAACATTGATGAGCCCCCAAAAAGTCAAATCAAGAGGCGTAAGCCCATCCTTGCCCTCAAATCACAGTTAAAGCTTTAAATGCAGGCAGACACCAAAGAAGCAGAAACCCATACACATTTATTTCAGAAAACACTGCACCAAGCCACCGAGGACAACATCATTTACTCAGTTTTGATACGGCAGCCCTCAGCGCAGCCCGAGATATTTTCACGCATTTATTTCTGATAGGATTAGGTCAAATTAATTATTCTTTAGGACCTGATTAGGTTAAGTTGTAATAAAAGCAATTGTAGAGAGTTTTTCCCTATATATACCGCTCTCTACATTGTTTCAAGTGTTGGTCAATTGAGAATTTTCACTAGAGACTCGCATTGTATACCTGAGTTTTTTCTATAACCAAAGATTGCTGAAAGCTTGGAGAGCAAACTGCCTGTTGTAAATGAATGTTTTGAAGATATGAAGATGGAATTCTTGTGCTGCAGCCTGAAACAATAAGTGCATCTTACCTCTGTTTTGTTGTTCACCACTATCTAAATAGCAGAAAGAAAGAATAGCTTAGAATTTGTTTAAATACACTCTATGCTCAATTTCTGTTGTTTCTTTATGTTTTCCTCTGAATGAATTGGTCATGAATATGAATTCCTTCTGGCTCATATTTACCCTGATTCACCTGTGTTTTGCCAATTATCTAGGGATTCTTCACTGCCCCTAGGTAGAGCTCTGTTACCTCCATCTGTTAAGCTGATTGAGAGATTCTTAACTGCCTCTCGTTTACTTAGCATTCTTTCCATCATTTAAACCTGAAACATTGTTTCATGCGCAGCTATCTTGCTCCATTTTCCCTATGGTGACCAAGAAAACACACCAGCAGTCCTCCTCCTCGACTCCACGCCCAATGGTTTGAAACTTTTCAGACTATGCTCTGCCTCTCTACCTGAAGCATCAATTTTCCCACCAAAATCAGAACAAAAAACCCCTGAACTCAATAGCTAGCCTAAGATCATTTTCAACAAAGCTAAATCCCAAAGAGAGAGCCCTCTCTGATTGCAGGTGGGCTAGAACCTGCAATCCAAAGTTGGTTTGTGGTTACCTCGGCCATATCCCTTACTCAAACCTGGGGACAACCTGAGTGATAACACTTCCCCCATGGGTTCATGAGACTTGTTCATGGCTTCAAATACTGCTACTGTGATTATGTCGTTAAACAACACCTATAAGTCATTGATTTTTTTCTCAAGAGCTTTGAATTTCTCCATAGCCATAACTTGAGACTTGGTACCTTACACACACTAGCCTTGGTCAAATTTTGAGCTTACTTAAGAGTAGTACGATTGGGAAGAGGGCGAGCTGAAGAGTCTAGTGATGTAGGTCACTTGAAGTTGCGTCAGGAAAAATTTGGGATCACATGAAAATTAGGGGGCTTATAGGGCAATGGTACTACTACGATCAACATGTCGTCCTAAATCTTATGGGCTAGGTCTCTTGCAAGTGTCCTGTGATGGTTTTTTTTAAACTCCGAAAGGAGTTTTAATCTCAGATGATCAATATTGTGGTGGCCGAAATCTAAAATGCTTGATACTGTCAAATATCCTGCGAAAATCAAGGCTGGACTGTAGTAGCAAAAACCCTAAAGTCTCGACACTTCAAAAATGTTCTGCGACAATTTGATCTAGACTATGGCAGCCAAAACCCTCACTGCACAAAGAGTCTGATCTATGATGTGAAACCCCCAATTGTTGAATATGATCTGTACGACGATGAGAAAACCCCAAATTATGGATTTGGTATGTACAATGGAGACCTAACCCCAACTTCTAGATATAATCTAGACGAAAAGGTAAGGGACAATCTTCAGATAGCTGAGGTAACTATGTGTAGAAATTCCTACTGTAGATCAACAGATTATGCAATGTACTAAAGCAAAATACAAGATCTACTTCTACATCAAACTTTGCGGAAGCTTAATCGAATATGAGCAATATTAATGAGAACACATATAACTGAGAATGAGAAATCAATCACACATAACACAGAAGAAATAACCCGGGGAAAGCCTCAGCCTAAAACTCCAATCTTTGTATTATCATACAAGTGGAAATAAGTTCAAGTTACAAAAAGAATCAGCTCAAAAGCTATCCTGCTCTCTCTGAAATCAAACAATACAACTCACACACTGAATAGACACTGTATATGTCCTCCTCAAGCCCTCCAAGCCTCCTATTTCCTTGTGCAGTTTTTCTTGGGGTCCAATGATGCCACATGTGTGAATTTGCCTCATCACACTCACACAACCTGAAGAAGTAACTGCACAATCCTCAAGGAAAGAATTCCTTCTGCATGCAAGAGATATTCACAATGGAATATTCTAGCAACTGATAGTACACTATCTGTCCATCTGATCTCCATTGGGTCTTTGTCTGAACTGACATGCATGAGTTATTTATGAGAGAATATTCAGTTATCTAAAGTGCAACAGTTACATGCATGCATGCATTAACTAACTGAACTCACAATTAGTTCAACAAATTTTTTGAATTAATCTAACTGGACTTGACTCAGTTAACTGAGCCAACTAATTACAACTCAATATTACAACTCATCCTTATCTCTTTAACTGATGGATAAATTCCTCAATTAATGGAGAAACTATTGCATGTCCCCAGATAGACTTCATGTTTGATTTTCTACAACTAATTAACTCATGGTGAATTATTAATTATTTTACAAACAACTACTAAGATCAAATTCGAATTTTACTTCTTTATTTTAGTTCAGGGACTAACTAAAATAGGAAGGTATCCCAAAATGCTATTTATAGCAGTACTAAATTTAGCACTTCTATATTTAGCATTTCTTGTTGCTATTTTCAACACTCCCTCTCAACAAGAAAGGGATTATTAGTAACCCCGATCCTGTCTCTGTGGAACTCGAACTTGCATTTTGACAATGCTTTAGTCAAAATATCTGCATCCTATTCCTCAGTCGAAACATACCGCAACAACATGATCCTCTTGACCACACAATCTCGAAGATGGTGATACCGGATATCAATGTGCTTGGACCTGTCATGAAAAACCAAATTCTCAAGGAGTTTGATACAACTCTGATTATCGCAATAGATCATGGTTGGATCCATCCTCTGACTAAACAATCCCACTATAATCTTCCGCATCTAAATGGCCTCACATGCAGCCTAACTAGCAGCCATGTATTCAACCTCTGCTGAGCTAAGTGCAACTGACCTCTGTTTCCTATTGTACCAGGAAACTGTAGCTGAACCAAGGTTGAAGATTCCTCTAGAAGTGCTCTTCCGGTCTGATGGACTCCCTACCCAATCCACATCTATGAAGCCCTGAAGCTTCACTCCCTCTGTCCATTTGTACCACAATCTGAACTGAGATGTGCCTTTGAGGTATCTCAGCACATGCTTCGCTGCCTTCCAAAACAGCTTGGTAGGTTGAACCATAGCTTGACTCAGCTGGTTCACCGCAAAGCATAAGCTGGGTCATGTATTCACCAGATACATAAGTGAACACACCAACTACTGATAAACAGTAGCAACTACTACCTCACCTGAAGTAGCATCCTCCTTCCTCTAGTTCCCAGCTAGAGGAGTCTGCATGGGCTTGCACTTCTCCATGTGAAAGCTCCTGAGTATCTCATTGGCATACTTGCCTTGAGACAAATATAAGTCATCATCTTTCTACCACACCTCCATGCCTAGAAATTAGTGCATAAGACCCATGTCTTTCATTTCGAACTCTCTTGCAAGGTCCTCCTTGCAAGACTGTATCAGTTGATCATCACCTGTCAAAATCAAATCATCGACATAAAGATCAATGATCAATGGCTTACCTTCTACCATGATGTGGTAAAGGTTTGCATCTGCTTCACTCTTGGTGAAGCCCAACCTGATGAAATAGTTTTCGATCCTGGTGTACCAAGCACGGGGTGCTTGCTTCAGCCCATACAAAGCCCTCTTGAGTCGACACACATGCAACTCACGATCGAAGGTCTCGAAACCCTCTGGCTGCTCAATGTACACCTCCTCCCCAATCTTCCCATTGAGGAATGTTGTCTTCATGTCCATTTGGTGGATCTTCCACCCCATCTGAGTTGATAGTGCCAACATCAATCTAATCAATGAGTACCTTGCTACGGGAGCAAAAGTCTCATTGTAGTCGATCCCCTTAACCTGTGAGAAACCATGGGCAACAAACCTTGCCTTATGTTTCTCAACACTGCCATCAGCTGCCTGCTTTACCTTGTAAAGCCATCTGGAACTCACCACTGACTTGCCCTGAGGTCTTGGGACAACATCCCACACATTGTTTCGAATGATAGAGTCGTAGTCCTCTACCATTGCATCAACCCAGACTGGTTGCTGCACTGCCTCCTCGAATGAAGAAGGTTCGGTATCTACACACTCCCCAACCAGGGCCATGTACCTAGTGTACCACTCGGGCAACCTCCTCTATTTACACTGAGAAGATAGCTGTCCCACATTCTCCTATGCATCCAGCATCAACCTGTCAGCTTTGCTTGAGCGTTTCTGCCCATCTCTGGAAGTCTCAGCATGAGTGGATGTATCCACTCCCGGATCCTCTACATGTGGTTGCTCCGCATCAATCTGAGGCTCCTCCTCCTTATGAACTAAAAGTTCCTCCTCTGCATGCAACTTTAGCTCCCTCTCAAGTGATAATCGCATGGATTTCTGCTCGTCGAACTTCAAATCCCTGCGTACCACTGTCCTCTGACTGGTAGGCAGGTACACCCGATAGTTGTGGGGTGTATCCTTGTACCCCACAAGTATTCCCAACTCAGCTGTTGGATCCAGCTTATTCCGGGCATCTTTGGTCACATGACAGTAAACTAATGATCCAAATATTCGGAAGTGACTCACATCTTGTTGCTTCCCGGAAAAGGCCTCAATAGGTGTCTTCATTCCAGTATACGGTGCGGGCTTCTGTTTTGCAAGTATAATAATGTATTGCATGCCTCATCCCACAAATGTAGTGGTAGGCTTTGGTCATGCAACATCGCTCGATATGCTCCCTCAATCGATCTGTTCTTCCTTTCGGCCCCTCCATTCTGTTGTGGGATATGGGGTGCCGCCAACTCCCGTTTAACTCCTTTTGCAGCGCAGAAGTCTTTAAACTGTTGGGAGACATACTCTCCACCATTGTTGCTATGCAAGGCTTTTATTTTCTTTCCAAATTCTTTCTCTGCCAAGTCTTTAAAGTCACAAAACCTCAAGAAGGTCTGATCCTTCTCTTGCATAAAGTAGATCCAGCATCTACAAGAAAAATCATCAATAAAAATAACATAGTACCTTTGTTTAGCGGTGGAGGCTGTAGAGAAAGGTCCACAAACATCTGAGTGAACTCGCTCCAATATTTCTCCAGTTCTACTGTCTCGATCCGGAAAGGAAGATTTCACATACTTACCCAAGGTACAACCTTTGCATGTATTTGTCTGCTCCAGTTTTCCCTTGGGAAGTCAGACAGAAATCTGCTGCATGATCTTTAGGGGTCCATGGTGTTGTTGGGAAAAGCATCCAATACGGAATGACCCTATCCCACTCTAAGGGTGATAGTACCTCAGCAACAACCGAATGCAAAGCTATTCAAGATTACTTCTTTATGAGATGTAAGAGAGGGGAGAAAGAGATCCACTAACCGTTGTCTTCTGCTAATGTTTGATCCAATCTTCTCTCTTTGCTGCTTGCTCCCGGCTCCTTGCTCTTTCACTGGCCCAGCTACACAAAGATCCTGCAAAAGCACAAGAAAGGGAAACTACAAGAAGCATACATCCATAATTGATTCAAGGATTAGAATAAATCAAATATACAAGCATCAATACGCCACAGAGACACATGCATATAGAAGAACCTCAAATGCTTTATTAATGGAAGAAGTAAAGTTCTGAGAGTGTTACAACCATAAGAGGCCCAACCCAGCAACACCTCCCAGCAGAAAGAAATCTCCTCTTCACCTCCTTCAAAGCAATCACCCAATAGTTCTATACTCAAACCAACAGCACTTCCTTACATTCACAAGATTCCAGCCTCCCTAGACCTCATGAGAGAGCTCTATATATAGGAGATTTGGAGAAAGGATGAGTCAGCTTGAGTTTGGCATGAAGCTGACTAGTGTCCTCTCCCACTTCAGTTATACTTTAGTTCTTGAGTCCACTTGGAGTTTCTTGCTTCCACTTGGAGATCTAGATCCTCTTACTCATCACAAGGCGAATTCCCTGATCCAAGTGTCATTTTGGAAGCTTCCTGGGCATTTGACACCTTGCAGAATGACTGTGCCACTTGGCCAATCTCGCCCAGCGCAGGTAGCCTTCATTAGATTTGACATTCAGCGCAGGTACAAAGTGGAGCAGTTGACATTCAGCGCAGATGCTCAGTGGAGCAGCTGACATGATTCAGAATTAGCTTGTTTTTGAGTGTTTTCAGGTGGAGAACTGATTTTCAGTGCTGCGGTTTGCTGACCTTGTTCCTCTAGGGGTAGGAACAACATGTTTAGGGACTTTGGATCCCTCATATTATTGACATTTCATGCTTCATGCTGTAAGGCACAAAAATGTCTATAACACATGGTGCAAGTGGCCTAGTCTTTTATGCCATAGCTCGCCAACATCTTGGCTCTGCACCATCTCAGCTTTGGAACTCAATACAGCACAGTTGTCTACCTCCAACGTGTAGAGCTTATTTACTCGAATCCCAATTCGCTTTGTCTGTCCAGTACTGATATGCCTCAGGAATACCTTTCTTTTACTAAAGACTACATCATAGCCTTTATATTCTAGCATAGCGACAGACACAAGATTCTTCTTTAGACTTGGTACATACTTTACATCAGTAAGGGTGAGGGGAGCTGCATGCTCCCTCTGAAACACAACTATACCTTCACCTGAAACATGGTACTTTCCATCATCGCCCATCTCGATCTGCATCTGGAGATCCTTCTCCTCCAAGGTACTAAAAATATTCTTGTCACCTAACATGTGGAATGAAGCTCCACTGTCCAGGTACCACAAGCATCCCACCATGGATGAAACCATGCATGCGATAAGAGAGAAATCCAACTCAAACTATGAGGCCAGTGCCTCACCATCAGATCCCTTCGAGGAACCCTTCTTGGATTTCTTCTGTGGACAATTCGTAGCATAATGGCCCACTTCATGGCAATGAAAGCATCGCACTTTCTATTCGTCAAACTTCTTCCCACCATTTGAAGAACCGGATTTGGGATGGGATGCCTTCCCTTTCCCTTTCCTCGCCTTACTCGCTAAGGCTAGATTTTCCTCATCATCTTGCTTCGATGAGGATCCATCTCTGGTGCTTCTTATTATCTCCTCCTGCATCATATCTGACCAAAGTCATTCCCAATCTGGTAGTTTTTCTCTTCCATTAACCGAGTCTTGGTAGCTATGCTAGCTTTTAGGAAGACCGAGGAGTGCAAGACTCACCATGTCATGAACAAAAGTCGTGATCTCTACACTTCCAAGCTCATCCCTACAGGTGGTGAGCTTGTTCAGATATGTAGAGATCGTGTCACCCTTTTCACACTTGATTTTCTAAAGCTTGTCTTTCAGCGCCAGCTTCCTTTGAACGCTGATGTTCTGATATAGATCTTTCAATGGTTTCCACATCAAAAACAGTGTCTCCTTCCCATGGAGACTCGAGACGATGTGGTCTCGAACTCTCTCCAGAAGGATTCTCCTTGCTCTAGCCACACATTTCTTCCATTCCACCAATTGAGTAACATCAATCGGCTTGGGGACTTCTTGATCAATGAAGTCATTTAGACCGTTATCCTCTAATACTGCTTCCATGTGATCCTTCCAGGCTATATGATTTGCGCTACCATCAAGGGCATACTTGAGTCTTAAACCACTTAACGCCATTGGTGAAATTGAGATGTGATAAGAACTCGATTTCTATATTTAGGAATCTCAACCTTCGAACTTCTCCCTTCTTGTATACACTTTGATCACCTTTGCTTTGATACCATGTAGAAATTCCCACTGTAGATCAACAGATTATGCAATGTACTAAAGCAAAATACAAGATCTACTTCTACATCAAACTTTGCGGAAGCTTAATTGAATATGAGCAAGATCAATGAGAACACATATAACTGAGAATGAGAAATCAATCACACATAACACAGAAGAAATAACCTGGGGAAAGCCTCAGCCTAAAACCCCAATCTCTGTATTATCATACAAGTGGAAAAATGTTTAAGTTACAAAAAGAATCAGCTGACAAGCTATCCTACTCTCTCTGAAATCAAACAATACAGCTCACAGACTGAATAGACACTGTATATGTCCTCCTCAAGCCCTACAAGCCTCCTATTTCCTTGCACAGTTTTTATTGGGGTCCAATGATGCCACATGTGTGAATTGGCCTCATCACACTCACAAAACCTGAAGAAGTAACTGCGCAATCCTCAAGGAAAGAATTCCTTCTGCATGCAAGAGATATTCACAATGGAATATTCTAGCAACTGATAGTACACTGTCCCTCCATTTGATCTCAATTGGGTCTCTGTTTGAACTGACATGCATGAGTTATTTATGAGAGAATATTCATTTATCTGAAGTGCAGCAGTTACATGCATGCATGCATTAATTAACTGAACTCACAATTAATTCAACAAACTGTTTGAATTAATCTAACTGGACTTGACTCAGTTAACTGATCCAACTAATTACAACTCAATATTACAACTCATCCTTATCTCTTTAACTGATGGATAAATTCCTCAATTAATGGAGAAACTGTTGCATGTCCCCACATAGACTTCATGTTTGATTTTCTACAACTAATTAACTCATGGTGAATTAATTAATTATTTTACAAACAACTGCTAAGATCAAATTCGAATTTTACTTCTCTATTTTAGTTCAGGGACTAACTAAAATAGGAAGGTATCCCGAAATGCTATTTATAGTAGTACTAAATTTAGCACTTCTATATTTAGCATTTCTTGTTGCTATTTTCAACACTACGGTCACAAAGGAGTGTCAAGTGCTACAAATTGTGATATACGCAGGGGTCCAACAGTGGTATTTGACCCAATCTTTGAGAGCACCAACTAAGGAGGATCGATCGTACCCTTAGTTGTACTATCCGACTACCCTATTGTACGTGCGAGTAATCTCACAGTGTTGTTCTTAGTGTACTATAGTAGCAAGATAACCAACGACTTGTCTAAGGTTAGGTTTCAAGTTACCCAAGGGGGGGCTTTTAATATACCCAAGGGTACGTTGAAGTGCAGTATGTGCGCAGTTCTGTCTAATGTGCTACTACTTGAAGGGGTACCCACAAGGGTTACAAGGGAGTCCAAAAAGCGTGACCACATCTTGTAGTTCCTACATGCATGTCTCCCCAAATCCGCAAGTTTATGTGCTTAACGACAGATCCTATGGTTTAAAGACATTGGAACACGTCTCTGGCCTAAAAAAAAATCTCCCAAAATTGGAGGTACAACTGGCCCTATAAAGTGCTCTGATACCACTTGTTATGCACTTGATTTACGAGAATAATAGAATACCAGAAATACAAAACAATATTGTCAGAAACACAAAATATCACATGAATTGAGACAAACTACAAAGATATTTTATTATTCAGAAGCATATACAATGTTCACTTGCCTCTTCGAGGAAGCAACCTCCAACAGAACAAAGCTCAATTACAATAAAACTCGATGATTCTTCCATTGTTATCTAAGGCTATTTATAGCTTTATGACATCCAAAACTCTAACTACTAGTGATCCCTTGCATAATATGGGTTAATCACTTTATTTATTAACTATGGCCTATTTATAACTAATTGTGATCTCTTTTCTATAATGCGGGTCAACCACTTACAATTATTATTAATGCAGATAATTGCTTACATAATTTATTGACTCAACTAACTAACTATAACTTTGACAAGACCCCTTGGATTTATTACATAAATAAAAAATTAAAATTAAACCCTAACACATACTAACACAACAAATCTAACTTATCACAACCATAAAACAAAAAGATGAAAATATCATCTACAAACCTCTTCTTCCATAATTTAAAATAAAACTAAGCAAAAATCAAAACCTAAATTTCAAAATTTTAAGAAAAACACCTAAGAAAATTCCCATACAATTAAAAACACCGACATAAATATATCAACACGTGCACAATAGTGAAGGAATTCCAACACAATTTAAACACCGACATAAAAATAACAACGCAATAAAACACCTACAGAAGAGCGAAAGAATTCCAATACAATTAAAATACCCTCGTATGAAAAGAACAACTCAATAAAACACCTACACAAGAATGACAGCTCAATAGGTAAAAAACACCAACATAAAGGGTAAAAAACACCTACCTAACATCAACCAGATTATGATATGTAACAAAACACGATGCAACACCGACATCATTCTCAACCACGATTATCATCCTCTAGAACATGCATGCATGGTCGGCCTCCTTTTCTAAGATTTAAAGAAAAAAAAAAACTATGGTTGGTTTTAGGATTAAATTTAATATATTTACTTTATTATGATATATTATGATAGGTTGCAACTTGCGATATTATCATTTGAATAAAATTATTAAATTAAATTTGAATAAGTGAATTTAATTTTACAATTTAAAATAAATTTAATTAATAAAATAAAATAATTTAATTTTTTTAATTATTTTTTTAAAATTAAATTTAAAAAAATCCAACTCAAATTATGAAGCCAGTGCCTCACCATCAAATCCCTTCGAGGAACCCTTCTTGGATTTCTTCTGTGGACAATTCATAGCATAATGGCCCACTTCATGACAATGAAAGCATCACACTTTCGATTTGTCAAACTTCTTCCCACCATTTGAAGAACCAGATTTGGGATGGGACGCCTTCCCTTTCCCTTTCCTCACCTTACTCGCTAAGGCTAGATTTTCCTCATCATCTTGCTTCGATGAGGATCCATCTCTGGTGCTTCTTATTATCTCCTCCTGCATCCGATCCGACCAAAGTCGTTCCCAATCTGGCAGTTTTTCTCTTCCATTAACCGAGTCTTGGTAGCTATGCTAGATTTTAGGAAGACCAAGGAGTGCAAGACTCACCATGTCATCATCAACAGTCGTGATCTCTACACTTCCAAGCTCATCCCTGCAGGTGGTGAGCTTGTTCAGATATGTACAGATCGTGTCTCCCTTTTCACACCTGATTTTTCGAAGCTTGTCTTTCAGCGCTAGCTTCCTCTGATCGCTGATGTTCTGATATAGATCTTTCAATGTTTTCCACATCAAAAACGGTGTCTCCTTTCCATGGAGACTCGAGATGATGTGGTCTCGAACACCCTCCAGAAGGATTCTCCTTGCTCTAGCCACACATTTCTTCCATTCCGCCAATTGAGTAGCATTAGTCAGCTTGGGGACTTCTTGATCAATGAAGTCATTTAGATTGTTATCCTCTAATATTGCTTCCATATGATCCTTCCAGGCTATATAATTCGAGCTGCCATCAAGGGCATACTTGAGTCCTAAACCACTGAACGCCACTGGTGAAATTGAGATGTGATAAGAACTCGATTTCTATATTCAAGAACCTCAACCTTCGAACTTCTCCCTTCTTATATACACTTTGATCACCTATGCTCTGATACCATGTAGAAATTCCCACTGTAGATCAACAGATTATGCAATGTACTAAAGCAAAATACAAGATCTACTTCTACATCAAACTTTGCAGAAGCTTAGTTGAATATGAGCAAGATCAATGAGAAAACATATAACTGAGAATGAGAAATCAATCACACGCAACACAAAAGAAATAACCTGGGGAAAGCCTCAGCCTAAAACCCCAATCTTTGTATTATCGGACAAGTGGAAATATGTTCAAGTTACAAAAAGAATCAGCTCACAAGTTATCATGCTCTCTCTGAAATCAAACAATACAGCTCACAGACTGAATAGACACTGTATATGTCCTCCTCAAGCCCTCTAAGCCTCTTATTTCCTTGCACAGTTTTTATTGGGGTCCAATGATGCCACCTATGTGAATTGGCCTCATCACACTCACAAAACCTGAAGAAGTAACTGCCCAATCCTCAAGGAAAGAATTCCTTCTGCATGCAAGAGATATTCACAATGGAATATTCTAGCAACTGATAGTACACTATCCCTCCATTTGATCTCAATTGGGTCTCTGTCTGAACTGACATGCATGAGATATTTATGAGAGAATAATCAGTTATTTGAAGTGCAACAGTTACATGCATACATGCATTAACTAACTGAACTCACAATTAATTCAACAAACTGTTTGAATTAATCTAACTAGACTTGACTCAGTTAACTGAGCCAACTAATTACAACTCAATATTACAACTCATCCTTATCTCTTTAACTGAGAAACTGTTGCATGTCCCCACATAGACTTCATGTTTGATTTTCTACAACTAATTAACTCATGGTGAATTAATTAATTATTTTACAAACAACTGCTAAGATCAAATTCGAATTTTACTTCTCTATTTTAGTTAATGGACTAACTAAAATAGGAAGGTATCTCGAAATACTATTTATAGCAGTACTAAATTTAGCAGTTCTATATTTAACATTTCTTGTTGCTATTTTCAACACTATGGTCACAAAGGAGTGTCAGGTGCTACAAATTGTGATATACGTAGGGGTCCAACAGTGGTACTCGACCCAATCTTCGAGAGCACCAACTAAGGAGGATCGATCATACCCTTAGTTGTACTATCCGACTACCCTATTGTATGTGCGAGTAATCTCACAATGTTGTTCTTAGTGTACTATAGTAGCAAGACAACCAACGACTTGTCTAAGGTTAGGTTTCAGGTTAACCAAGGGGGGGCTTTTGATATACCCAAGGGTACATTGAAGTGTAGTATGTGCGCGGTTCTGTCTAATGCGCTATTACTCGAAGGGGTACCCACAGGGGTTACAAGGGAGTCCAAAAAGCGTGACCACATCTTGTAGTTCCTACATGCATGTCTCCACAAATCCGCAGGTTTATGTGCTTAATGACAGATCTTGTGGTTTAAAGACGTTGGAACACATCTCTAGCCTAAAAAAAAAATCTCCCAAAATTGGAAGTACAACTGGCCCTGTAAAGTGCTCTGATACCACTTGTTATGCACTTGATCTACGAGAATAATAGAATACCAGAAATACAAACCAATATTGTCAGAAACACAAAATATCACATGAATTGAGACAAACTACAAAGATATTTTATTATTCAGAAGCATATACAATGTTAACTTGCCTCTTCGAGGAGGCAACCTCCAACAAAACAAAGCTCAATTACAATAAAAGTCGATGATTCTTCCATTGTTATCTAAGGCTATTTATAGCTTTATGACATCCATTATAACTATGATCTATTTATAACTAATTGTGATCCCTTTTGCGGATCAACCACTTACAATTATTATTAATGCAGATAATCGCTTACATAATTTATTAATTGAACTAACTAACTATAACTTTGACAAAACCCCTTGAATTTATTACATAAATAAAAAAATTAAGATTAAACCCTAACACATGCTAACACAACAAATCTAACTTATCATAACCATAAAACTGAAAATATCATCTACAAACCTCTTCTCCCATAATTTAAAATAAAACTAAGCAAAAATCAAAACCTAAATTTCAAAATTTCCCAAAAAACACCTAAGAAAATTCCAATACAATTAAAAACACCGACATAAATATATCAACACATGCACAATAGTGAAAGAATTCCAACACAATTTAAACACCGACATAAAAATAACAACGCAATAAAACACCTACACAAGAGCGAAAGAATTCCAATACAATTAAAATACCCTCATATGAGAATAACAACTCAATAAAACACCTACACAAGAATGACAACTCAATAGGGTAAAAAACACCAACATAAAGGGTAAAAAACACCTACGTAACTCAACAAGATTATGACATGTAACAAAAAACACGATGCAACACCGACATCATTATCAACCACGATTATCATCCTATAGAACTGCTTGGTCGGCCTCCTTTTCTAAGATTAAAAAAAAACAACTCTGGTTGGTTTTAGGATTAAATTTAATATATTTACTTTATTATGATATATTATGAGAGGTTGCAACTTGCGATATTATCATTTTAATAAAATTATTAAATTAAATTTGAATAAGTGAATTTAATTTTATAATTTAAAATAAATTTATTAAATAAATTATTAAATTTATTTAATTATTGGTTTAAAATTAAATTTAATAAACAAAATAAATTTTTGTTATATTTAAGACTTTTGTCATCCATAATGTAGAAGTAAGTTTTTTAGATTAATCACACAATTAAGATTTAGTCCATTTTTTTATTTTATTAATTTAATTAAAACATATTTTTATTTTATTTTAGTAATTAGACTAAATCTAGGTTAAGTTAACTTATCTATTAGATAAAAGAAAGAACGACATAACTCCACTAAAATTAACATGGAATTAACTTTAATTAAGTTATGCATGCATGTGTCAATAAATCATTTAATATAATTTTTATGAGTGCAACTACACATTCAACCCATACTTCAAAGTGTTTCTTGGTCTCTCATAAAAAGTAAACATTGATTAATACTTTTTATCTTTAAATTCAATCACTTTAGTAAAACCAATTTTCTTTACTTTTCCACGTTAGAACCTTAAACTCTTAAAAAAAAATCTTATTTTTATCATTAAATTCAATCATTAGTAAAAACAATTGTCTTTACTTTTCCACTTTAGATTTAACCCCTTAAACTTTTAAAAATATCCTTACTTTTTATCATTAAATTCAATTATTTTAGTAATTTTTTTTCTAAATCCTTACTTTTTATCATTAAATTCAATTACTTGAGTAAAAACAATTTTCTTTATTTTTCCACTTTAAATTCAACCCATGTAAACTCTTAAATTTTTTTTTTAATTTTTGTCATTAAATTCAATCACTTTAATAAAAATAATTTTCTTTACTTTTTCAAATTAGATTAACCCCTTTTAAACTCTTAAAAAAACCATACTTTTCACCCATTAAATTCAACTTTTTAAACTAGTTAAAAACATATCCTTACTTTTGACCATTGAATTTAACCCCTGGAACTCTATTATAGAGAATGAAAGTAGGTGGCCAGTTCATGATTCGCATGGCCGGAGCATATTACTAAGCCGTGGCCACCATTGATTCCCAAATTCCAATAGGTAGGTGATAATATGCGAATATAATTGGAATTCGTACGGTTGCTCGGCTATAAATGCCCAATTGGTGTCAAAAAATATACTCGAAGCATTCGGAGACTCTGTTGTTGATAAGAGGAAGAAGACTTTTGTTCTTGAGAAGAGGAAGAAGCGATGGCGGATGGAAACGTGTTTGCTTGTCACTCTACAGAGGCATGGCGCTCCAAGTTGCAGGAGGCCATCGATACTAAACGTCTGGTAATTCTTCGTTTCCAGTGTCTGCAGAGTTGCTTAGCGTGTGTTTTGTTTTTAAATTAAATTTGCTTATGGATTCTCTGTTTTTCCTGCTGGAATTGAACCCTGATTGGTTGTTCGTTTCTTTTAGAGGGGAAATTTGTGTTATTTTGGTTTGCTGCGTAAATATCGGTGACAGAAATGTCCTTATTTAGGGTTTTTCCTTTTTGGGTTTTTATCTTAAATATCTTTCGGGTGGAGTGAATTTGCAAAATGGTTTTCCCCTGGTATTTAGGCAATAAATGCTTGACAATGAAGAGTGCGGGAAGACACCTCAGATGGCAAATTGAAGGCTGAAATTCCATTGATAACATCAGGAATATCTTTTTGCAAGAATTTTTGTATGGATCTGATCATTCTGTTATGGATTTTTTTATTTTTTCTTCGGTCTTTGGATAAAAGCAAATTGTTCGGCCGTGGTTTATATTGCTAGTGGGATTATGCCCCATGTTCGGGTCCCATTGATTAAGGCCTGCGTTAGAGCAGAAAATGAAATCTGTTGATGCATGCGGGAACGGCTTTACAGATGGTATTTACATTTTTGGAAAATTGCTTTGTTGATGTGAAGTTTGACAAGTAAAGTGGATAGGGTTTTAGATACGACTTTGTTGATGTGAATTTTGATATGTAAAGGGAAAAGGATTTTAGAAAAATACTTTGTTGATGTGAAGTTTGTGATATGTAAAGTGGATAGGGTTTTAGATCTAGTGTTAGTTGAATTTGATGGAGTGTGATTAGGGTTGATCTTGATGCATAAAGCATATGCGTTGGTGTTGGGTAGGTTTTGCTTGTGTCTGCACATTATATTTTCAGGGGAAAAAGGGGCTTGAACTATTTTGAAAGGAAAAAGGGCTTGAACTAAGTAAGCCTTTCGGCCTTCTCCAGATTGAGTGACGATTTCTGTTTTCGATCTCTTAATCAGTGGCAATCGCTACACTATCATAAAATATAATGTCTGCACATTATATTATGATAATGTCTGCACATTATATTTTGAGGGGAAAAAGGGGCTTGAACTATTTTGAAAGGAAAAAAGGGCTTGAACTAAGTAGGCCTTTCGGCCTTCTCCAGATTGAGTGACGATTTCTGTTTTCGATCTCTTAATCAGTGGCAATCGCTACACTATATCATAAAAATCGTTTTTTCATTTCGGTGACATGGACTTTTTTCATTTCGGTTAGCATAAGGCAAAGTGTGGAAGCGGCTTCGTTTATGATCCATGTTACTGGCAAGTTTACTTTTGTTTCTTTTCAGATATCAAATACCCCTTTCAAATTTCTCTGTTGTGACACAAGAGTCCTCTGCTTTTCAATTGAAGAAACTGTTCGCTGCTTTGTTTATACAGATTTTGCTCGAACTACCCTAGGAAGTAGAGATATCATTCGAACAACTTTGTATTCAGATATGATTCAATCTTCTCTCTCTTACCTTACCTTAAGAAGTAGAGATATGTTTTGAAGGCCTGGAAGTCTGCATGATCTGCTTATGAGTTTGTTTTCAGATATGATTCAAATTTCTCTCTTGTTGCATAAGGATCCTTCTCTTATAGATTAAAAAGATCACTATCTACTTTGGGTTGCTAGATTTTGCTTGAAATATCTGAGGAAGTAGAGATAATTGTAGCTCAGATCACGTAGGAATATATATTTGTTTAATAGCGATTGCTTCTGCAAGTGGGCTAATTCAGATAGTTATGGGGTTTATGCATGTGTGTTTTTAATCATTTATTGAAAGTGTGGACAGATTATAACATATCTTTCATATTTTGTGAATTTTTTAGAGCACTTCCCAGCAAAATAATGATATGTCTTTTTCCTAAATAGCTCCAATATGAGTGTTTATTTTCTTTATAGAAATTATGTTTATTGTCGACCCAAGTCCTGTTAACGGTGCATATCATTTGTTGTGTTCAAGTCCTCTTAACTGAGCATATCATTTGTTGTGTTCAGGTGGTGGTAGATTTTACTGCAACGTGGTGTGGACCTTGTCGAGTTATCAGTCCAGTGTTTGTTGAGCTTTCAAGGAGGTTCCCAGAAATATTTTTCCTGAAGGTTGATGTGGACGAATTGAGGGTACGGTCATCTAATCATCAAACTATGAACGACTGGTTCAAGATAGATATTTGAAATAGCAAATCTTTTCTAAAGGACTACTTCTCTTTGACAAGTTTGCTCATAGTAACTTTAAACGAATTTCACCAGATAGGATTTTTGGTAATCGAAGAATGATTACTTTAATGAATCAGATTAATCAGCATGGAGCAGATTAATGAAAACATGTCTTGACTCTCAATAAATGATTTTGCAGGATGTCGCTCAAGAGTGGGCTGTGGAGGCCATGCCTACATTTATTTTTATCAAGGAAGGAAAGGCTGTGGATAAGGTCGTGGGTGCAAAGAAAGATGAGCTTGAAAGAAAAGTTACAGCCCTTGCTACAGAAGCAGCCCTTACTGCGAAAGCCTAGTTGTTGTTTTTATATGTTACATGGTATTATGTTACTAATTTAAAACTATTAGTCGATGTATGTGTGGGTATGCTGCAAATGTTAAAACTTGACAGATATGTCCGTGTGGACATGCTGCAAATGTTTAAGCTTAACAGAAAATGGTATATTTTCGTCCGTCTTTAATTATATATTGGACATATCACTTTAGAGCTTCTTGTGCTCGAACTTATCTATTATATCAATTGCTAAACGTTGGCTCTTTGAAGAGCATATATATTTGTGGTTAAATGTGATGGACATTTCTGTTTGTAGTTTCATTTCTATGAATTACACATGTATATCCTTGTTCAGAGAAAAATTACAACATTTGTTATTTTGTTACTCTCCTGGTATGAGGAATATTATTAAACCGGTTTAACGATTGGAAGTGCTGCTTATAAAGCTTGATTGTTTTTCCTTCTCTATTGCAGAGGAAAAAGGTAGTATTTTTAAAAATTTATCCATTTTGGGGATAATCTATATTAGAAACTTTCCGGATCTTACCTAAAAATATTAGCCAGAGGTATCAAAAACCACTAATGCTTTTTCAAGATACCAAATATTTTTTTAAAGGAATGGTTGCTGGTATTACTTTCAAAAGAAGCAAATACAAAAAGTTCTAGGGGAACAAGCCCGGAGTTCTTACAAAACAAAATATGAAGTTCCTGAATCTACTTGTAATTATATTTCCAATCCGTCTATATTGACAGACATACTGGCCTTAAAAAACAGAAATTTACAGAACATGAGTAACATAAACTTCAAAGTTGTGACCTGGTAGTCGCATTTAGCTGAATTTTCAGCCAAGTGGCATCGTTTTGCGGGTGCCTTCGGTTCTGGTTGGTTATTGGCTTCCTCTTTCTGGTCATTGACGTAGAGAATTTGCTCATTAACTGATATCCTTCAGAGGACTGTTCTTTAAACTCCATTTGTTCAAATTTTTGGGTAATTTTTCCAAGTTGTCTTGATAACCTTCTGCTGTTAACTTTAGAGCTTGCACTTCATCCTATGCTGTTAACTTCAGAGCTTGCACTTCATCCTCCGTGTGGTTGCAGCGGTCATTTAGCTTTGCCAAGTCACCCTTAATCAAAGTCATATCTGTAGCAATTCGAGTAAAGTGCTCTCTGCATATATGGAATGGAATGTTCTAATCAAAGTCATATCTGTAGCAATTCGGGTAAAGTGCTCTCTGCAATTATGGAATGGGACGTTCTGAATTGATTTGTTAATTTTGGCAGTGTGTTCTGAATTAATTTGTTAATTTTGGCTTCACGCTGTGGTCTGTTGCAAACATTATTGGTGAACCGGTTTGCTCTATGATTATTATATCTAAGAACATGGTAGAATTGGACATTTTCCACTTTTTTGAAGACTGATTTAATACGAGTGATGGTCTGGGATAGAGCTACTTTGTTTAACTCCTGTAATTATCTGTTCTATTAAAATTGTAGAGTCCAATTATTATGATTTTTTTTGGTGGATGATTTTGACTTTTATAAGTAAAACAAGTGCTTCTCCTGTTCGAAGGTTGCTTCTTTTCCATCGAGGCCCATAAGAACCCTGCTCCTGCCCACCTTAAAAACCACCGATACAATAAAAAACCACCGATACTTTATATAGTGATCTTGAAAAGCTTTTTTACCTTGTACAGATTGTTTTAAATCCAAATATAGTGTTTTTAATTCCAATGGGAGTAACGACAGAAGTAATCATAGGGGAGTGGTATAGCAGAATAGGTTGGTTACCGTATAAATATATTTTGTGGCTGGATATTTTTTGTATTTTTATGTATAAATTAAAAATGTAACTTCCTTTTCAGATGTTTACTAAATAAGTAGGTTTTTCTCAAAATTTCATTTCTATTGTAATATATAGTGTTTTCTAAGTTGACATGGTTCTAGGAATCTCTATGATTAGGAGATTTCAATGTACATCAGTTAGTTTGCCGTGTGATAGAGCAAATTAGCTAAATCAGAAAATTAGATAATTTAGAAAAAATATTAAAATATTAACTTTGTTAATATAATAGTATTTTATGTATGAAGATTTCACACTAATCAGATTGGAGAGAGGTGATTTTTCACGAGCCTAATAATATTTGTAATAATAGTGGGGTGGTGATATAACACGTGTGTTGCAGGGGTGATATAACTTATTTAATTTTTGATTTGGTATTATTTGTTTTTACTAAATATTTATGACCTTTATCCATAGTTTAATATTAAAAATTCAATTTTTTATTATTATTATTTAAATTTATTATGTGTATGGTAATTGGTTGAGGTCTTAGGGTTGTTTAGTAACTTCTATTTTTATTATTACTAATTTTTTGTTTTTACTTTTATTTAATTTTTTCATTTTTTTTTTCACGAACAAAGGATTAGTAAACACACAGTTGACCTTAAGCATAGGACATTAAAGTCTTCTGCTTTAGTTGAGCATGCTGAAAAAACCAATCATCATGTTTGTATTGAGGAGGCTAGTGTCATTGCTAGAGTTTTGCAGTTCTATCATTGGAAATTTAGGGAAGCTCTCGAGATTGAAAAGAGGTCGAGCAATCTCAATAAAGAAGATTGCTGGAAAATGAGTAGGTTTTGGGTCTCAATGCTCTCTTCCTAGTCGCTTTCTTCTTTTCCACCCCTCCCCCTGTCCTCGTTTCTTGACTCTTCTATTTATTTGAATTGTTAGATTATTACAATAATAAGTTCATTTTTTTTAATTTAATATTATTTTATATATATATATATATATATATTTTATTTTTTTTAAAACCAATTTTAAAATTCTTTATATATTCACACACACATATATATATATATTTATAATTAGTTAGTTATATCTCTATAAATAAATAGTTATACGTTTTATTCTAATATTTATGATGACGATGATGATAGTGGTTAACATCCACTGAGACCAAATTGGTCTATCGTAGTTTTTAATTGTCTGGCTCCTCCTTCATCTCTTTTGGTTCTTGGGACATTGGTGTCTTAGCTTCGCGATCTATTGCGTTCTTCTTCTTGAAGATAAACAGAGAAGAAATTTGGTCTAGGAGAGCTGCTTTGTTGTTAAATGAAAATTTATTTTGTGTGGTATTAGAATCCTCATAACTGTTGATGCTTGAGGAGTTGTCGAGTGCACTTTTTTGTTGTTGAGTGGGGTTTTTTCCTTGCTTGTCTTGAGAGTTGTTTATTTCTTGCCCGATTTTTTGTGATTCAGAGTTTTCTCTAGAGTATTCTTCTTTGATAATAGTGTAGTGTTCTTTTTGTGCTCCTTCCCACCATGTAGATCTGTGGTGGTTTTTTTTAGCAGAATTTTTCTGGGAGGCTTTTGGGCAATTTTTGGCTAGATGGCCCGTCTCAAAGTAGGATCGACATCTGAAGAGGACACTTTCATAATAGAGTTTCTGGTTCCACACAGTTTTTACTTGTTAAGTTTATCTCAGCTGGGAATCCGGTGCTGAAGTCCATTTCCACACAGATGTGTGCATAGGTGGTCTTGGCATATTCCTCTGTTTCTGGGCATTTGTAGTAAAATTTCCCAATTGCATTTCCAATGGCTTTTAGCGATGAGAGATTTCAGAGATGCAAGAGTAGGCTTGGCAATCTCACCCACACTGGTGCTGAGGTTATAACTGGTGTTGAGGGATCGAATGATGGGTTCCATGGCTTCATGAATAGCCCTGAATTTTCCCAAAACCTGGAATTTAGAATACATTCTTTGCTTTCAGGATTTTCAATATATTTTCTATGTATTTATTAAATACTTAATACCTTTCAACTAACTATTAAATTAACAACCATTTAAATTAAATTACTTTATACATATAATTTATATATTTATTTAGAGGTAAGGTCCCTTATTATAACTAACTTCCATTTAATTATTAAACAATTGGTTTTTGACCCTGGTCCCTAGTCAAATTTAGCCGTTGGTCTAGTTAGCCGTTGTCCTGATGATGAACCATAGTAGTTGGATCTGATTCTTCAACTTGTCATGATGATGAACCACACTAGTTGGTTTGAAACGCGTCGACAAAAATTGCTCTTAACTCTGATATGGATCACAGAAACCTCAATTCAACAATTTAAAACTACTTATTATTATATTAAAAATATATTTTAATAATTTTTTTTTGTAAGCTTTGGTAGGACCACTTCATTTTCGAATTTTCACCCCAACCCATTTCCGGGGAGGGTAGCACAAGAATCAAACCTCCGGATCGGTGAGACTTTATTTCCATGGCCATTGCCGCTTGAGCTACCCCTTGTGGACAAAAATATATTTTAATAAATTTAATTATAAATAATTATATATATTAATAAAAATAAATAGACTTATATTAATATAAGTAATATTAGTTAATCATATTTTTTAGTGATAGTATTTAACAATATAATATTTTATTAGTTTTTTTATAATGAAATTTGTCTTTGTATTTTTTGTTTTTGAACCATCTAATGTGGTTCATTTCATTAGGTAAACTTATTGTTATATTAAAAATATATTTTAATAAATTTAATTTAAACAATTATATATATTAATAAAAATAAATAGATGTATATTAATATAAGCAATATTAGTTAATCATATTTTTTGGTGATAGAATTTAACATTATAATATTTTATTAGTTTTTTTTATGATGAAAATTGTCTTTTTTTTAGTTTTTGTTTTCAAACCATCTAATGTGGTTCATTTCATTTGTGTGATTAATGTAGTTTATTTCATTAGTGTAGTTCATCCTGTGATTTATAACCACGATAAAATAGAAATTTCCATATAATCAAATTGGAATTAGAAAGAAGCAGTTTTCTACACTGCTATTATTCCTTTGTTAAAAGTTCCAAGTATATAATTTGGCGATATATTGGAAAGCTTTAAAACGTAAAAATTCATGATGTCGCCAAGTCTGGGTGTGAATCTGTTAATTGACATGCCCGAGGGATGGTGTAAAGGTGGACGGTGCAGGGTTTTGTATTGGGCCCGACTGTTTCGTAGAATTATTCTTTGTTATTTTTCTCGCGAAGTTTTGATATATCGTGCTTGCCTTAACAAATATCAAACCTCTAGAACCGAGGTTTCGAGGCAGGGTTCTGGCTCGGCCTTCTCTGTTTTGCGAAGAATTCCTTTATTATGTATTTTGTTTCGATATTTCGTGGTTATTGCCATCAAGTAATTGAAACCAGGTGACAAGAGTATTCTTATCAATATATATCGACATTTTATTTATTCGATCCTCCGATATGAGGTTTGACTCTGATATCCTAATATTAAGTTTGACCTTTCGATGGTCCATACTAAATAAAAAATGTTGTATGAAGATAAATCGCGTACTCTAATTTCAATGATATTATTCTGGTATGATTTTAATAATAAAATTTGGTTGATTCTTTCTAAGTGTTAGACTTGGCAACTTGCTCCATGTGAGGGTTGGGAATTAAATAGCAATGGTAGCAGATCTCAAATTTTGTATTTTCTATCTTGCCATGAGTAGGAATCATTTCTTGATACATTTGAAAACTGCAGTGGGTGTGCGACTTAGCTCGTCACTAAGTTGAAGACACTGATAGAATCTCAGAACGTGGGGAATACTCCCACATAGTTATGTTTTGACAAGCTGTATGTTTTGACAAGCTGTATGAAGGAGCAGGGGAACTTACAGACTCCACTCCAAATCTAAAGGGGTCTCGTCCATTCAGATCTTAAGATTGGCAAGTTTGTCAACAAGCTTGTTGCCACTTCTCTAGATGTGAGAGAAGGGTACCTTGAATTTGCAAAAGGAGAGTTGACTTTTGAAATTTGAGATTCAATTCTCTAGCTATTGGAAACTTTGGAGGGAGGGGCGTTGTATTGTATTTTCTTTAAAGTTGTGATAATTAGTATATAATCTCCTTCAGTTAGAATCTCATGGTAGTCTTTTGCGGATTTCTATTGTCAATCCTTGTTCTAGGGCCCAAAGCTCTGCAACATTGCTAGTGGTGTACTTTATCACTCCTACATAGATGTGAAGAATCTGCCCCTGAGAAATGTGGAAATCACAACCATAGCTTGCTTGCTCAGGGTTGCCTTTAAAGGCACCATCAAAGTCTAACTTGATGAACTCAAGGTAGGGGGGGAATCCACTAAGACGGGGTGGAGGGTGCCAAATAGTGGGAGTATCTTAGGAGAGAGAGAGAGTTGGGAGGAGAGGTCCAAAGTGCTTACTAATTCACGATGACTATCGTTTCCCTTGCTTTGCTAAAAATTGATTGCCAAATAAAGTTAACTTTGGAAGAAACATTCTTAAAAATGCGACTATACGTTCCTTACATAGTTCTCAGAGAAGAAATCTTTGGAAGAGTTGCCAGGCTTGATTTAGAATGGGATTATGGAAGGGAGAGTCTCTCCAATTTTCAATTGTGGTAGCAAGCTTATCCATCTCTCAAAAGGGAGTGTCAAGATGATCCCAAAGGGTGGAGGAGACAGAGCAAGTATTGAACTGGTGGTTAGAGTCTTCATTACTGATGTAGTAGAGATGGCATATCGAGGGGCCTTGAAATCCCTTTTTTTGAAGCTTGTCCCAAGTGAGATTTGTTTTCCAAAGTAAGAGCCAAAGGAATAAGGTGATTTTTGGCTAGTGCTTGAGATTCCAGAGCTTTTTCAATTTACTTTAAGGATCAACACGCTCTCTGCAAGTGAGAAGGTGACATGCTTCTTTGATGTCGAAATTTCTAGAAGGCCGATAGTGCCATCTTAGAATGTCATCCTCAGTTTGAGGTTCAATGTTTCTTTTTGCAATTTCCCAGGATAATAGTGTTGCTTCATCGGGGTGTTGTGCAATATATTATGAAGAATGCAATTTCGTTGAATGCAATTGAGAGTGAGGGGGGTGAGGATCCCAATAGTGGGAAACATGAGTAAGACCCCTTAAGATGAGAGCATTTTGAACAGGTGGGAGTGCTCTATGGATGATAGCAGTGGCCACTAATTTGAAGAATCCTTCCAAAATAGAGTAGTCTTGCCATCACGAAGCTCCTAGAAGCTATCCTGGACTAGATGCTTGTTACTCCATGCAATGTTACATATGTGAGATCCCACGGATTCTTGAGCCAACACAATCAAGTCTTGGCACTTGGGGCTTGACTTGCTGTACTTGGATCCCTAAGCCTAGGTTCTCCATTTATTTTGGGTTTCACCTTGTTATGTTATCAATTATTTATGAGACAATTTCATGATATTAAATTAAATGTGATTTTATGGATTTTAAAACCATTATTTCATATTTAGGCTGTAAGCCACCTGGTTAGAGATTTCGAGAGTTGGATTTAACATTAGAACATAAAAGAAAGTCAAAGTAGTGGCATTGACAATGTTAACTTGTTGATTCATTATGATGAAGAAGCTTGGGCCTTCAACCTCTTCCATGAGACTTGGAATAAAATTGAGCAAACTTTATGATAATAAAATTTATGCAACATCAATTACCCTATTCATTTTTTCGATGTGGATGCACTTTAATGGGTTTTAAATCCATGTTTTCATATCTAGATTATAAGTTATCTGGTTAGAGATTTTGAGGCTTACCTTAAATATCAGAGCATAAAAGAAAAGAAAAGTAATGATAACAATAAAAGAAAATAAAAGTAATGATATTGAAAAAATCTTTGTATCTTTTCATTGATGTTGAATGCTCTTCCATGGAATCTAATATCATGATTCGATATTTCGATTCTAAAAACAAAATGTTTAACTTGAGCAAAGATAGGGTCCTTGTTATTTTGAAACTTATAAAATTCTTAAAAGAGGTTTGGTTAGATTCTTGCATCTTTTCACTGATGTTTGGATGCTTTTTCCATGGAATTTAATATCATGATTTGACATTTAGATTATAAACATAAAATGCTTAACTTGAGCAAAGATAAGGTCCTTATTATTGCTTTAGTATGAGTTGGAGCCATCATATACTTCAAAGATACACTTAAAAGAGATCATATACTTCAAAGATATGCTTGAAAGAGATAGAATTAGAGAAGTTTGGCTTAATGCAAAATAAGCTCACAATATTAACTCTTACATCTTTGTGAAGTTTGAAGGTAAGTGCAGAAATTTAAACAATATAAATATTTAATAATTCCAAGTTTTATTAATCCAAATTATTTGTTCAACATTTCTTTAATAAAAAAATGAATATTCTTAAAATTAAGATTAATGCTCATCACTTCTTATGGGGGTGACAGATCAACGGATGTGGGGCTCGGAGAGGGTGCCCGCTAGCCCACCAACCTCCTCGACAATTAAGGTGGGGTGGTGTGGCACACCCCAACCATGTAGTCTCGTGTAAAAGTTTTTTAATTCAATGTGCAGAGAGTTTAATCCTGGTGGTGGGATGATGGGTGTGGTAGCAGAACATCGATCTAGGCATGGCGACAATATTACTGGCTTTGTGGAATTGTTTTTGGTAATGCTCGAACTAGAGTGTGAGTCTGGTTGGTTTTGGATGGGCGAAGAGTTAGATTGGCAAAGGATGCCTGCTCTAACAGTGTGAGGGCGATTTCATTGTGGCCAAGCCATGTAATGAGGATAGTATGGGATGACTATAAACTTGCCTAGTCAAAGCGTGCCTGAGACCCTAGTATAAGAATACGCCTTATCGATTTACAACACTGGGTGGTAGGGAACACAACACTCTTGGTGGTTTTCTACACGCTGGAGCGCGAATTGGATGTGTCACTGGGACCTTTGGATTGGAGGAAGGTAGGTAAAAATGGTTTCTTTTCTTGGTATCACTGTGCAATTGTCATGGTTTCTAGTTTTAATCTGTGTGTTGGGGTGTTTATGTCTCTTTATGTAAGTTTTTGTGATGCCATCACTCTAAGTTTGGAGTGGGAGTCTAGGGTTTTGATTTTCTATTTATGGTTCACGAGGTTCGACGAGAGGGGTATGTGGTTGCCTTACTCCTCGCTAGGTTAAACTTGTTGTCTAGGTACCATTGTTGATAGTTTTGAGTGAGACTTTGTGAGGACTGGGATTGTAGCATAAGACATGTCCATTTGCAGGCTTCCCTCTAACTTGGCACAACAAGATCTTGATAATAACATTCCAAATTTTGGGGGAATATCTGTAACAACAATGTCCAATGTTGAAAGTGTGCAACAAGAAATGCTTGTTGAGAATGCAACAAGATGATGGAGCTTAGTGGAAAGGAGTCGCCTTCACTAAGTGGGCCCGCAGGCAAATTATGGCGCAAGTTCTATTTTTGATCACAGTGCGGGTGATCACAGTGTGGGTGACCACAGTGAGTGATCAAAGTCTATTTTTACACTGGCTGTCAAAAATAGAAAAGTCAAATCTTATTGTCTCATAATAATATTTGGACTATAAACTTGATCTTATTCTCTTGGAGCACTTCAGGATGAGCTACGGATGTGGTACATGCAGATCCTAGAAGGAAATACGTGGTTACCTATGGGATGACTAATATTTGCATGCAGGACTTCAGTTAGAACTCAAGTGAGTTGAGTTTAGTGGACTGGAGGTGCAGTTGATGGAGTTGTGTTCAGTTTAGCTTTGTTAAACTGGTTGTATTTAGTCTAACTGATCAATAGACTAGAGATGAGTTGGGTGAATTAGTTATTAATTAATTCACAAGTTATTAACTCATAATGCAACTATAGAATACATCAGTTAACTCAGTTGCATGTCAGTGCATGTTCAGTTCAGCAGGGACAGGTGTTAGAGGATCAGATTGCTATCAGTTGTGACTATAGCTGTGCATGATGATTTGCACAATCAGAGGGATTGAGTATGCCAATGAATTGGCCAATATCAAGAATTGTAGCCTGTGCTCACGTCCAACAAAGTGTGAGTGATTATTTGCAGGTCAAATACGAGTTGGGTAAGCCATTCTCATAAGTTCTTGAGCAGGTATTGAGCTGGAGAGGCAGGCAAACAGTGGAATAGATTTGGAGATCAGATCTGAGCTGTATTGTGTGTAACAGGTGGAGCTGGTACTGGATTGCTTGTGATAAGCATTGTACTTTGTATTGTTACATGATTCAATCAATATAATATATAGATAGTTGGGGTTTTTAGCGAGATGATTTCCCCAGGAAAATACTGTGTTGATATGTGTGATTGATGCTTCTATGTACGCCTGTGAATGTTTCTGCTTCTGTAAATTGATGATCAACGTAGAGGAGGTTATGTATTATGCATGTTCCGCTTATAAGTGTATAATCAAGATAATCTCTGTGAATATGTGTCATATTATTCGAAATTTCTACATGGTATCAGAGCTGCTTGATTTGTAGAAGAGATTTTTATAGGATATCAAGCGAGGATTGATCATCAGATCTATTATTCAGGAAGTGTTTACATTTTATTTCTTCAGACAGAGTCTGTGATCGGGCCAGGTAGCCTCTGGATTCATCCTTCTTTTGGAAGGTGAGATGTCCGGTGAATGCCCATACAGTCGATCTCTGTACAAGAAATACTTTGTTCTCACGAATTTTAGATAGGAAGGGGTTGAGTTTTTGTGCTGGTGGAATTCGAATTTAATTCCAAAGCAAGAGAAAACTCAGAAACATTAAGTTTGAGAATGGAGATAGTATGCCCAGTATCTCACGAAGTTCACCCAATGCCGGGATGAGCTGGGAAGTGTGGGGGTGACTGTCGGATGAGGATGGTGAGTCTAGCACTCCTTGACCTTCCTAAGAGTTGGCATAGCTACCATGAATTGGTGAATGGAAGGGAGAAACTGCCAAATTTGGAACGACTATGGTCAGATTTGATGCAGGAGGAGATCAGACGGTGCACCAGAGACAGTTCTTCATCTATGCATGATGAGGAGAACTGTGCCTTAGCGAGTAAGGCGAAGAAGGGGAAGGGGAAGGTTTCTCTTTCCGAATCCAGTTCTTCCAATGATGGGAAGAAGGTTGACAAGGCGAAGGTGAGATGCTTTTGTTGTCATGAGATTGGTTCATGGGTCAGGAACCTGTATGCTCTTGAGGTTCAAGATGCATGCGAAGCCTTGAGTAGTGAGGCAACTGATGGAGACTTGGTGGTTGAGAGGGAGCGTATATTACCTCTCAACATGCAGAGCCAGAAAAAGTCTCAGACAATTGTGGAGGAGCCACGATTGGTGCAGCAGCTTCAGGAGGTTGTGGAGCAGCCACAATAAGGGAAGCTGAGAGGAGATCGAGTAGAGACATCTACTCATGCAGAGACCTCCCGTAGGGGGAAACTTCGAGCTAGGTGGGCTGAGGGATCGCATGCAGCCATACCTCTAGGTAGGAGGTGGGGTGATGTGGATTGATTGTCCCAAGGAGGAGGGGCAGGATCCTTGAGGTACCCAACCTCTTGGATGAGACCTTGCTACGGGAGCCCCAGATGTGTAGTAGCAGAAACTGACTGATTGGGTAGAGACAGATGCGGATGGAGCGGCAGAGAGAGCGACAGTGCAGGGAATCCCAAGACAACTCATAGCTAGCAGGCTGCAACAATGTGAGAGGCACAAGTGTTTTGCACAGTGCTAGGTGGCACAGAGAGGTGTGTAATGGTGCGAGATGCATGGAGATGTTGCAGTAGCGCAGATGTCAGAGAGGGAGCACTTGTTGGCAGCAGGTAGAGCTTCAGCATCAGAGGGTGTTTCTAGCCCAATAGGGAGGTCAGTTGGGAGGTGCAGTGCGGATGCAATGCTGGGAGATAGAATCAGCAGCAGCACGGATGCAGTCAGAGATCAAAGTGACAGAGGCTAGAGCAGTCAGATACTGAAGAGCACAGAGATGCAGAGTCTTCAGTCGACAGAGGCAATAGCAGTCAAAGACTTTGATGACAGAGCAAGTGGACCAGCCAGATGTGTTGCATGGAGAACATTCCAGAGTTTCAGGATCGGGTTTGAGAGGAAGCCTTTCTTGTTGAGAGGGAGTGTTGAAAAGTGTGCAACAAGAAATGCTTGTTGAGAATGCAACAAGATGATGGAGCTTAGTGGAAAGGAGTCGCCTTCACTAAGTGGGCCCGCAGGCAAATTATGGCGCAAGTTCTATTTTTGATCACAGTGTGGGTGATCACAGTGTGGGTGACCACAGTGTGAGTGATCACAGTGTGAGTGATCAAAGTCTATTTTTAGACTGGCTGTCAAAAATAGAAAAGTCAAATATTATTGTCTCATAATAATATTTGGACTATAAACTTGATCTTATTCTCTTGGAGCACTTCAGGATGAGCTACGGATGTGGTACATGCAGATCCCAGAAGGAAATACGTGGTTACCTATGGGATGACTAATATTTGCATGTAGGACTTCAGTTAGAACTCAAGTGAGTTGAGTTTAGTGGACTGGAGGTGCAGTTGATGGAGTTGTGTTCAATTTAGCTTTGTTAAACTGGTTGTATTTAGTCTAACTGATCAATAGACTAGAGATGAGTTGGGTGAATTAGTTATTAATTAATTCACAAGTTATTAACTCATAATGCAACTACAAAATACATCAGTTAACTCAGTTGCATGTTAGTGCATGTTCAGTTCAGCAGGGACAGGTGTTAGAGGATCAGATTGCTATCAGTTGTGACTATAGCTGTGCATGATGATTTGCACAATCAGAGGGATTGAGTATGCCAATGAATTGGCCAATATTAAGAATTGTAGCCTGTGCTCACGTCCAACAGAGTGTGAGTGATTATTTGCAGGTCAAATACGAGTTTGGTAAGCCATTCTCATAAGTTCTTGAGCAGGTATTGAGCTGGAGAGGCAGGCAAGCAGTGGAATAGATTTGGAGATCAGATCTGAGCTGTATTGTGTGTAACAGGTGGAGCTGGTACTAGATTGCTTGTGATAAGCATTGTACTTTGTATTGTTACATGATTCAATCAATATAATATATAGATAGTTGGGGTTTTTAGCGAGATGATTTCCCCAGGAAAATACTGTGTTGATATGTGTGATTGATGCTTCTATGTACGCCTGTGAATGTTTCTGCTTCTGTAAATTGATGATCAACATAGAGGAGGTTATGTATTATGCATGTTCCACTTATAAGTGTATAATTAGGATAATCTCTGTGAATATGTGTCATATTATTCAAAATTTCTACATCCAAGACTATACTCTTCACAGGGATCTAAGGAAGTGTTACAACTAAATCCTCAATTAATCTGAGGCAAGGTACTTTCTTGGAATCAAAAGTATACATATCATGATATGGTCTAGTGATTTGTAATTGAAGTTGATCCATGATTACTTTAGGAATTAGATTATGGGAAACACCAAAATCTAACGTACAATTATTTAAAAGGTAATCATGAATTTTCAAGGTGACATCAAAAGGAGGTACACTTTCATCAATCATATCTAAACTAGGACAAAAAACAACTGAAGGTTTTTCATTAAACTAATGACACCCCCCTCTACATCAACACTTGAATATTGAATCCATTTAGAGACTTGATGTTTATAACCTGGATTTTTGGAGATTTCAGATTATGGGCTTGGAATTTTAACTCTCTCTGACTCTTTTTCACAGTAAAAACAATTGGAATAGATTTTTCAGAAGTATTTTGTTCTAGTAACTGATTTAGTGGTCGGATTAATGATGTTTGTGTTTCAGTTGGTTTTACTTGAGGTTCATCAAAGGTAACCTTTTTGACTAGTCTACTAGGTCCTAAGCTTGGTCTTAGGTCATACCTTCTATTTAATTCACAATAAGTAATTCAGAAAAAGCTCGATACTTGGAAATTTGAGAATTTTTTTGATTTTGTATCAGAGACTAATCTTGATTGATTGGAACGACAACATTTTGTGATGATGGATCTTCAAAATAATTGATATCATTTGTATTGATAGGAACAATTTTTTCAAGATCTTGATCATCAATCATTAGGGGAGGTTGAATTTCCTGATTAGTGTTTGGTCTTTGCAAAATTTGAGGTTGAAAAGATCCTCTGTATTGAACTTGCGGTCTATTTGCAACTTGTTGGGTTACTCTAGGTTGAGTTTCCATTCTTAAGATTCTATTAGACATATTTCTAAGTAGAGAGGTTATTTCATCGATTTTATGTTCTTCATCTTTAGTTTTTTATGATGAGGTGCTTTCTTCTCTAGGTTTCATTCTTTTTCCAACATTTTCAGCCTTAGATTTCAGTTTAGTAGATGCTGATCTATGAGCTTCAACTTCTATTGCATTAGTTTGCATGTCTGTTGAAGTTTCATATTTTCTCTCCCTAAGCATTACAACAAAGTCATCTTCAAATGCTTTGGAAAACATAACTTTAACAACAATAACTGGATGTTTACAACTTGGAGGCATCTCGTTATAAATTTTATTGAATCTCTTGATGAAACCATCTACAAGTTCACTAGGGTTCCTTTTCAAGTCTTCAAATTTTGTTAAGTCATAAACAAGATCATTTTTTATTCCCCATTGGTTTTTGTAAATGTTGATTAGTTCAACCCATGAATTAATGGAATTAGATTGAAGTTATTTGAACCATATTCTAACATTTCCTTCAAGTGATTGAACAAAAAGTCTTGTGTAGACATCTTCATGTTCAATATTCATGTTATCAGCAAAATCTAGGAATGCAGCTAAGTGATCTTCAACAGATGGCTCTGTCTCTCCATTAAATCTAGGTAAATGTTTTAAATACCCATCAGGAAAAGCATGAAGTTGGGCTGCTGGTGGAAGGACTAAGGCTGCATAATGTGCTGCCACAATTGGTTGAATACCAACCATTTGATGTTGTGATGGAGTTGTCTTTTTAGGAGAAACAAATTTACTAGAAGAAGGGGGTAATGAAGGTTTGGGTTTCTGGAAGAATTGAGGATTAATAACTAACTTTTGAACTTCAAGTAAAACCTTTTCAGGATCCTCAAAAGCTAGAGGATTAGTATAAATACTAAGTTCCTCTTCAGATTTAGTAGAAGTGGATGGATAAGTATGTACAAAAGAATATTTAAAATCAACTGGTTTAAAATCAAAAAGAGAAATTTTAGGATCTTCTTCATTGTCATAAGGTTCCAAATGGGAATAAGGAAGTTCAAAAGCCTCAAGTTGATGGACTAAAAGTGCAGTTTGAAGATCTACTCCTCTAGAAAGGAGTTCTAAAACTTTTGGAGGAAGATTTGATAATTCAGCAGGTATTGGAGTTGGGGTAGTATGATCCGGATTATCCACAGTATTATGTTCATTATGTCGACGTTTCGAACCCGAAAGGGGGTCCATCATCAGGACCGAAAATGATAGATTATGAATGATAGTTTGAGAGAAGAAGAATCCTCCGACCAGAATATATATAAACCTAAAGAATGATGAATTTTAGTAGAAGCCGACAAGTTCAAAGAGTAACCTACATAGATGAATTATTCAATTTTTATTTTAGTTTTAATTATTTTAATTATTTATTTATTTTAGTTTTAATTATTTTAATTTTTATATAATTGATTTTAATTAACCTAATTAGTGTATGAAACTAATTAAATGAGATAATGGATACATTAATTAATCGAAGTTACGGGGTCATTTTGCTAAGTTCCTTCAACATGGTTCTCTCAAGCACCCTAGTATACTCTACTTGTTCACCCGTGTCGAAATTTAATTGTAATAAGTTTATTTTACATAATGTGATATGATTAGTTTCTAACTAATTTCTATTTATTGTTATAACTGGTTTTTTTTCTTTTTTTAATAAATATAATTAGTTTATTTTAACTTTTAATTTAAAATCAAATTTTATTTTATTTTTATTTATTACTAAAACAAATGATTTAATCAATCAATTAATTAATTAGTCTTATTAAAATTGTGATGAAAGATTAACTTATTTTATTTTGTAATTTATAAATTAATTTATTTATAGATAATTAAACCCTAAATACTTAATTAATAAAGAAGTAAATTATTTAATCAATTTATGAATTTTAACTATTAAAACTTAGTTAATTTTAAAACTATTAAAGCTATAATAAATTTTTATAACTATTAAAACCTTAGTTAATTTTTTTTGTAAGCTTAGGTAGGACCCTCTCATTTTTGAGTTTTTACATCTCCGTTATTCACCCCATTTCTAGGGAGGGTAGCACAAGAATCAAACCCAAGATCTCCGGTTCAGTGAGACTTCATTTCTATGGCCATTGCCACTTGAGCTACCCCTTGCGGACCAAAACCTTAGTTAATTTTAAAAACCATTAAAACTATAATTTTCTATTTTGTTATATTAGTTATCTAGATTAATTTTATTTGTTTATGGATAATTAAAACCCTAAGTATATAATTAACAAAGAAGTAAATTATTTGATTAATTTATAATTTTTCTCTTTGAAAATGTTAATTTTTAAAAACTATTGTTACTATAATCTATAGTCACTAGAATAAATTTTATTTTTGTTATGTTGGTTATTTTTAATATTAATCACTAAGACATCTCTTAATTAAGATAGTTAACTAAGGAACGGGGAGGGAGAAACCAATGATACTATGCCTCAAAAGATCTGGAGGGATTTATCTGTCTAATTAGGGGGAGCCAGTTTCCACTAATCTCACTCCCATTGTCCCTATTGAGGTTTTGAGGAAATTTCATAATTTCGATAGCCTCTCTAATTTTCCTCTTTTGATAATGATCCTCTCTTGCAATAATTTTGGCGTCCTCTAAACACACATGATGTTTGGTTTTGGATGAGTGTTCTGCAAGGGCTGATGTACGGGATCTCCCATTCTTAATATCAACTCCGTGCTCTTTAAGTCTTGTTTTCAAAGATTGTCCTGTTTCCCCAATATAACTCTTGCCACACGAGCAATCAATCTTATACACACCCTTGAGTTGTTGATGATCTATGTTATCCTTAACTGACCTCATCATCTGTCTAATTGTTCCACATGTTGTAAACTGAGTGTTTATGTCCTTCTTTCTTAAAATTTTTGCGATTTTATCCGTAACCCCCTGAATGAATGGGAGGTACACTTTCCCACAATTTTCTTTCTTGTTTTCCTGGGGACTCCTAGAGAGGACCTTATCTTGATCTCTTTTTATAGATTTTTTAATACTAAACTCCTTGTGTCCTATGTTTTTAAAAATAGAGGTTAAGTGTTTAATTTCTTCATTTAGGTGATCAGAGTCATAAATTCTGAGAGCCCTAACAGCCAGAGTGTTTAAGACGCCAAATTTTTGTGATGGATGATGGTATGAGTCAACATGTAGATAGCTTTCCATATGTGTTTTCTTCCTATAGACTTGGTGTCCCAAAGTATCATCCTTCTTTCTACTGATCAAGACATCTAGAAAAGGAATTTTACCATTTTCTTCAAGCTCCATAGTAAACTTAATTTCAAAAGATCTAAATTTAAGATGATTGAAAAACCTCTCTAGCTCAGCCTTGCCATGAGTCCATTTTAAGTTGGTATCATCAACAGATATTTTCCACCGAGTCGGTTTCAAAGGGTATGAGTCAAGGACTTTCCTTTCAAAGTACTCCATGTATAAGATGGTGACAATAGGTGAGAGGGGGGATCCCATGGCGACTCCCGGTATTGGAGTTGATTGCAAAGGGTCAGATTGTGAAGGTACTTCAGATAGAATAGAGGTAGAAGAAGCAAGAGAGGCTTCTAACCTACATCTAATAGATGCAATTATAACTAATATATTTGGAATTGATAAGGAGAGAAAAGCTCTAGATTGGACTGGTATTTGGTATGTTTGCGTGAAGCCAGATTTAATATGTATCGCTGCTAGGTGAAGGATTTTAGCCCACTGACCTCTTATTCACCGTTAAGTGGCAAGTATGATCAGTGTCCCAGGGATACAAACTTCAATCTCTGTTCCCTGAAAACAATGCCAATTTGATGTTGTCCTTCGTAGATAGTTGTTGTCCACTGATTTTAAATGGATGACCAATGCTTTAAAATTTAAAACATATGTGAAATCTAAGTATTTATGAGAAAACAAAAGGGATAATTCTTATTTCTTAACATAATTAATCTTTAAAATTATTTGGAAAGAAGAATTTAAGAAGATATATAATTCCTTAAAAATTCATATTGAATATCTAATTTGTTATATATAGTAGATGCGTATAGAAGTTTTCTATAGCCAAACAATACATGTCCAAGAGATGAAAAAAGGAAACAATCAAAAGATTTAGAGGAATTAACTAAGACAAACAATTTCAGTTAATTAATCGCTTTTAATAACTAAAACTTTGCAGAAGCTTTAAGAGAGATTGACATTCAATCTATTCCTACCCAAACTTCTATGTTTTTTTTTTTTTTTTTCTAAATAATTCTAAATTCTATTACTGAAACATAGTGATACACTGAGGCTTTGGCCTCTGCAGGTCAGTGCCTTGGTTCAAGGCATATAATAGCAAAACAAGATTGAGACTGCCTAGAATGGGAGACCAGTCCAGTCTGAAAATGAAATTGCAAAAATGAACTTGCTGCCTGCGCAAGGGAAGCCAACAAACAAGAACAATAGCTAACATGATTCTCAAAAATGCACAAAAAAGAAAAACCTATTGATGTAATTCTGGAAACCTGAGACTCGATGACATGTGGTGAGTCATGGGGCATGCTGTGCTGGTGAGTCAAGCGTCATGCGATGGTGACGGGTTTTCCTCAATGACGAAACACCTGTATGCATCAATGTCGTCCTCTTCCTGCTGCAGCACACCCGTGTCGTCTTTCTCCTTAGGGTCGCGATTCTTCTCCTCCGTAGTGTTCTTGTCCTGAGGATTGTGCTTCTTCTCCCTTGCACAATGTGGTCATCCATCATCCCTGGCTGGCTCCTCGCAGGTTGGGCATCCATCTTCGTTGGCTGGCTCCTCGTGGAAGGTAATTGATATGGTGGCTTTTATGAGTGGTTGGTTCAGGGAGCAATGATAAATGAACTGGGCTGAGCGAAGGGGTTGTTGTGATCTAGAGGGGATGTCAATGGTTGGAGAGGCGAATTGCGATGGTTGGAAGCGGAGGGCCCGTGAGCGGCCTCTACTGCTACGAGTGATTGGATGGCTGCCATATACATATTGAGCCAGGGGAGAAGAGGAGTCTAAGGCAGGAGATGGTGGAGAGAGAGGCAGTTTGCCTCTGCTACTCCCTCTTCTGCTTCGCATTCTATGGTGAAGCCTAGGCATGCTGACGCAGGGATGGAGAGAATGTCTGTGAGGAGGTGGCACTGAGAATTGAGAAGGTGCAGTAGGTTCAGAGGTCGGCTCAGAGGTAGAAAGATCAACAGACGCAGAATGGAGAATAAGGTTGCAGATAAAGCTCTGCGAATAATGATGCCCAGACCAAATTCAATGCGATATAGAATGCTGCAGTGCCTGCCCGTAGCAGTGCGTGAGCTTGGTTCCGCTACAACCAGTGGACAATGGCAGTGCAGAGGCGTAGGATTAGAGACAAAGGAGGTGGAATTGAAATTACCAGAGGGCACCATTATGCAGAGCCGAGGCGGGTAGACATGACTAAGTTGAATAGAGTGCCAACTTAAATGCCATTTACTGCTGTTGTTAATTCGCTTTATGGATTTGTGTGCGGGATTATGGAGGGCCATGTGGCAAGGCCACTTACCATCCCATTCCCCTGCCAACATATCAATTCCGACGTACACCTGCATCCGGGAGTTGTGCTTCCTTGTGCACTAGGTCAGTACATTCCTGTAATTGGGTTTTATCATTTAGGATGTTGATGGATCCTGATTGGAGTACCTGATCATGTTCGACTCCTGTATTTTCCAGAAGATCAGCAACCTTGTTGCCCTCTCTCTTGACATGAATGAAGGTGATAACTGTTCTGTTTTTTAGCCATTGCTCTATTAGTTCTAGATGAGCTTCCAATCTCCAAATGGTAGCTACTTTCGAAGCTGGGGTCCCTATTTGTATTTGGGTAGCCATGTTGATGAGGATTTGGGAGTCCCCTTCTATTATAACAGGGTGAAAGTTATGTTGATGAGCTAGGCACAGTCCTTGCCATAATCCTTCCAGTTCTGCTGAGTTATATGTGTCCCAACCAATTGATCCCAAGTATAGTAATAGAGGTTTGCCTTCGTGATTTCTGAATATGCCTCCATGTCCTGCTTTGCCTAGGTTGCCTTTTGAGGCCCCATCGAAGTTTAGTTTGATCATATTTGTTGGAGGGGGGTTCCATTGTGTGGGCGGCTTAATAGTGATTGTGGATTCGTTGTGATCATCTTGAACCTGAGGAATTTGTATATTCCAATTTTCCCAAATATTCTGCTCCTGTGCCTGAGTAGGGAGGTCCTCTGCTCTCCATTTCTGGAGAGCCAAGGTTTCTTGAATGTTCTGGCATAGATTGTTCCAAATGATTTCTAATGGAGTGCTTTGGTTTTTGAAGATTCTCTTGTTTCTTTGCTTCCAAATTGTCCATAGAAGTAGACCTGGTAGGATTGTCCATAGAGAATTTAGAAGCTTGCTGTTATAGGGAGCAGGGGCCCAATTGCGAATGGTACTTGTGATATCCCCCGAAATTCTGCAAGTTCTTTGACATCTGAAGGTGATTTTTTTCCATAATTGACTGGCCAGGTTGCAAGAATCCATGAGGCGCTGAATGGTTTCACTTTTCTGCTTGCAATTAGGACAATATGAGGGTCCTTGGAATCCTCTTTTGATGAGATTGTCCCATGTAAGAATTCTTTTATGATATAGCAGCCAGGTGAAGGTAGATACTTTGGGCCATATTCCAGTGGTCCATAAGCGTGTCCAGATTGGGTCTACTGGTTCTTTTGTTTGAAGCATCAAAATATGTGCCTCCTTTGTTGTGAATATCCCCCTCGGGGTGTAGCCCCATCTTAAAACATATTTCTTGTTTGTGTATCTGATTTTCCTATTGGTGAGCTCCTTGTGCAGTTCTTTGTAGTAGTCTTCTGTTTCTTGATGAATTATCTGTTCAGGTTGCTTCCATTGCATGAATCATTGATTGATGTGTTGAGTCCAGTGCTGAGAGAATTTGTCATTTTGGTTGATGTTATTTCCTTCAAGGTTTTGAGGAGGGATGACTTCTAAAATTTTGGGTCGCTGTTGCCATGAGTCAGCCCAAAATCTAGCAGTTCTACCATCTCATATCTCCCAGAAACTGTGCTGTTGTATTAGCACTCTATGCTGTTTTGCTGTATTCCAAATTAGAGAGCCTGCATCTGTATTGGTGATTCTAATTAGCTCTTTCGGCGGTCTATTGTTCGCGTATTTTGCAGTCCAAAGTTTGGCCCATGGCATGTGTGGGCTTGATACCCATTGCCACCATAATCTTGCTCCCATCAATGCATTACTGTGTTGAGGATCTCACAGTCCAAGACCTCCCTGCTTTTTTGGTGTGCAGACTGTCGACCATTTTACTAATGCCCATTTGCGATTTTGCCCTGAGGAGCCCCAGAGAAAGTTGCGCTGCATGTCTTTGATCTTTTTGAGCACCCATTTCGGCGCTGCTAGTACTGAGAAAAGGTAAAGAGGCATAAATTGTAGTACCAATTTGATCAGAATAACCCTGCTTGCCATATTGAGAGCTCTATAAGTCCATAGTGATAGTCGGCCTTCAATTTTCTCAAGGAGGAGCTACCAGGATGCATGCTTTATTTGTAGAAATTTTGAATAATTTAACACATATTCAATGGAGATTATCCTGATCATGTACTATTGCGGAATACATACACAATACATAAGCTCCTCTACGTTGATCATCAATATAGCAGCATCAATAACAATAAAACATCAAGAGCATTCACACATTAACACAGTATGTAACCCGGGGAAAGCATCTCGCTAAAACCCCACACTATCTGTATATTAATGATTGAGAACATGTAACATTACAAAGTACAATTCTTATCACAAGCAATCCAGTACCAGCTCCACCTATTACACACAATACAGCTCAGATCTGATCTCCAAATCTATTCCACTGCTTGCCTGCCTCTCCAACTCAATACCTGCTCAAGAACTGATGAGAATGGTTTACCAAACTCGTATTTCACCTGCAAAGAATCACTCACACTATGTTGGACGTGAGCACAAGTTACAATTCTTGATATTGGCCAATTCATTGGCATGCTCAATCCCTCTGATTGTGCAAATCATCATGCACAACTATAGTCACAACTGATAGCAATCTGATCCTCTAACACTTGTCCCTGCTGAACTGAACATGCACTAACATGCAACTGAGTTAACTGATGTATTCTATAGTTGCATTATGAGTTAATAACTTGTGAATTAATTAATAACTAATTCACCCAACTCATCTCTAGTCTATTTGCTAGTTAGACTAAATACAACCAGTTTAACAAAGCTAAACTAAACACAACTCCATCAACTGCACCTCCAGTCCACTAAACTCAACTCACTTGAGTTCTAACTTAAGTCTTGCATGCAAATATTAGTCATCCCATAGGTAACCACGTATTTCCTTCTGGGATCTGCATGTACCACATCCGTAGCTCATCCTGAAGTGCTCCAAGAGAATAAGATCAAGTTTATAGTCCAAATATTATTATGAGACAATAATATTTGTCTTTTCTATTTTTGTTAGCCAGTCTAAAAATAGACTTTGTTAACTCACACTGTGATCACTCACACTGTGGTCACCCACACTGTGGTCACCCACACTGTGACCATCCCTGCTGGGATAAAAAATAGAACTTGCGCCATAATTTGCCTGCGGGCCCACTTAGTGAAGGCGACTCTTTTCACTAAGCTCCATCATCTTGTTGCAATCTCAACACTCCATCTCGACAAGATATGGATTATCAACGACGCCTATCCTGCCTCGGTGGTACTCGAATTTGCTCCTGGTGAGAGCCTTCGTCAAAATATCAGCATCCCGATCCTCCGTTGGAATGTATGAAAGCAACATGATCCTCCGTTGCACACAATCTCTGATATGATGGTACCTGATGTCAATATGCTTAGATCTATCATGAAATACAGGATCAGCCGAGAGTTTAATGCAACTCTGGTTATCATAGTAAATCACAGTAGGATCCAAATGAGAACCGAACAAACCAACCAAGATCTTCCTCATCCATATAGCCTCGCATGCAGCCAAACTTACTGCCATATACTCGGCCTCCGCTGAACTGAGTGCCACGGATCTCTGCTTCCTGCTGTACCAAGAAACTGTTGTCGATCCAATACTGAAGACCCCTCCTGATGTGCTCTTTCTGTCCGTTGGGCTCCCTGCCCAATCTGCATCTGTGAAGCCACATAGCTTCACCTCATCCTCCTGTCTGTACCATAAACCATATCCCGATGTGCCTCTCAAGTAGCGCAATACATGCTTGCCCGCCTTCCAGAAGAGCTTGGTAGGCTTAACCATAGCTTGTGAAAGCTGGTTAACTGCATAGCATATATCAGGTCGTGTATTGACCAAATACATCAGCGACCCCACCAACTGTCGATAAACAGTGGCATCCACTTCTTCTCCCGAAGTGGCATCCTCGTTCCTCCATCCTCCAGGAAGAGGAGTATCAACAGGCTTGCAGCCATGCATGTTGAACTTCTCCAGTATCTCCCGAGCATACTTTCCCTGAGAAACAAACAGTCCACCACTACGCTGCCATATTTCCAATCCTAGGCAATAGTGAAGGAGGCCCAAATCCTTCATCTCAAACTCTGTAGCAAGATCCTTCTTGCATGACAGTATCAACAGCTCATCACCCGTTAGAATCAAATCATCAACATACAGTACAATGATAAGCAACTTACCCTCCACCACAATCTGGTATAGGTTAGGATCCACCTCGCTCTTGGAGAATCCAAGTCTTGTGAAATAGCTGTCTATCCGTGTGTACCAAGCACGTGGTGCTTGCTTCAACCCATACGACGCTCTCTTGAGCCTGCACACATGCGACTCGTTGCTGAAGACCTCAAAGCCTTCGGGTTTCTCAATGTACACCTCCTCCTCAGTGACTCCGTTGAGGAACGAAGTCTTCACATCCATCTGATGAATGTGCCATCCCATCTGCGCTGAGAGAGCAAGAATCGTCCGTATGGAAGAATACCTTGCGACACGTGCAAAGGTCTCCTCATAATCGATCCCCTCTATCTGTGAAAGGCCTCGGGCAACAAATCTTGCCTTGTACTTCTCCACACTCCCGTCAGCTGCCTGCTTAACTTTGTAGATCCATCTCGAACCCACCACTGATTTCCCTTCCGGTCTAGGAACAATCTCCCATGCACTGTTTCTGACAATAGAATCATACTCTTCCACCATGGCGTCTACCCATGCGGGATCCTCCACAGCTTCCTCGAAAGAGGATGGCTCAGTCACAACACACTTGCTCATAAGAGCCATGTATCCAGTGTACCGATCAGGTGACTGTCTCTGCCTGCGTTGGGCTGTAGGTGGTCCTACAACTTTCTCTACATCTTGAGCCAGTCACTCAGCTTCTGTCAAGCGCTTTCGCCCTCTGATGGTTGGCGCTGCATGAGTGGTCTCTTCCACTCCATGAACCTCATCCTGTGGCTGATCCGCGTCCTGAAGCTCATCCTTCGGAACTAATAGCTCCTCATCTGCATGCAAGTGTAGCTCCCTCTCAAGCGAACACTTCATGGCTTTCTCCTCCTGAAATTTTATATCCCGTCGCACAACAGTTTTACCACTGTCTGGCAAATACACATGATAGTTGTGGGGCGTATTAGTGTACCCCACAAATATCCCAACCTCTGCGGTCGGCTCCAACTTCTTCCTGGCATCCTTCGTCACATGCATGTAAACATTAGCACCAAAAATCCTCAAATGAGAAAGATCAGGCTTCTTACCAGAATAAGCCTCCTCGGGTGTACTCATGCCAAGTATCCCATGAGGACAACGGTTCTGCACATAAACTGCTGTATTGCATGCTTCTGCCCACAAGTGAAGGGGTAGGCCCTGATCATGCAACATTGCCCGTGCAGCACACACAATCGTTCTGTTCTTCCGCTCAGCTACCCCGTTCTGCTGTGGGTTATGGGGAGCTATGAGCTCTCTTCGAATCCCTTCTGCCTTGCAGAAATCCTTGAACTCGTCCGAGATGTATTCACCACCATTATCGCTCCTAAGAGCCTTCACCTTCTTCCTCGACTCCTTCTCGACCAGTGCTTTGAATTCACAGAACTTTGAATATGTCTCGCTCTTGTTCTGCATGAAGAAGATCCAGCACTTACGAGAGAAATCATCAACAAAAATCACATAATACCTGTGTTTTGCTGTCGAAGCAACTGAGAAAGGTCCACACACGTCTGTGTGAATTCTCTCAAGGATCGTCGTGGCGCGACTATCCTTCTCGTGAAAGGTGGCTTTCACAAACTTCCCCAAAGTACACCCCTTGCACTGATCTGACTGCGCAAGTGTGTCTGTAGGAAGCCCTGTAGTGATCTGCTGTAGTATCTTCAAGGCTCCATGGTGAAGGTGACCCAATCTCCTGTGCCACAACTCGCCATCATCCCGGCTCACCAATCCTTCTGCCTTGCCCACCATTGCTGCGCATACATCTACATGCAACTGATAAAGGTTCCTCACTCGAACCCTTATGTTTCGGGTCTCACCAGTTGTCTTGCTGCGCAGGAAAGCCTTTCCCTCGCTGAAAACAACATCATACCCCTTGTCTTCTAACATCGCCACTGAGATAAGATTCTTCTTCAATCCTGGAACATGCATGACTTCCTTCAATACGAAGGGTTTACCAGACTCCCTCTCAAAGGAAATGGTACCGATACCGGTCGCACTGTATCTACCATCATCGACCATCTCGATGTGCACTCCAAGATCTTTGTCCTCAAGATCAGAGAACAAATATCTATCTCCCGTCATGTGAAAATACGCACCACTGTCCAAGAACCACACTGATCCCATCACACTTGAAACCAAGCATGCGATCAATGAAAAATCAAGCTCAAACTGTGAGGCTAGAGCCTCTCCTGCTGAAGATCCAACAGCCTGCTTGTTCTTCTTCTTCTGCGGACAATTAGTGGCATAGTGTCCGTGCTGGTGACAGTGAAAACACTTCACCTTGGACATATCCTGCTTCTTACCTTTCGCACCAGACTGAGAAGCTTTCTTTCTCTTCCCTTTCTTTGCTTTGGCAGCCAAAGCACAATTCTCTTCATCAGCTCCCTTTGACGAAGATCCGTCCCTGGTACTCCGCCTGATCTCCTCCTGCACAAGATCTGACCATAGTCTTTCCCATCCTGGCAATTTCTCCCGACCATTGACAGAGTCTTGATAGGAATGCCAACTCTTCGGAAGACCAAGGAGAGCCAGGCTCACCAAGTCCTCATCATCGACAGTAACCCCCACACTACCCAACTCATCTCGACACTGAGTGAACTTCGTGAGATACTTGGGAATACTGTCACCCTTCTCGCATTTGATGTTTCTGAGTTTATCTTTGAGCGCCAGCTTCCTCTGATCGCTCTTGCTTTGGAATAATTCTGTTAATGATTTCCACATCAAATATGGAGTAGCCTTTCCATGGAGGCTGGACACAATGTGATCCTTCACACCCTCCAACAGAATCCTTCGACATTTTGCGGTCTTCTTTTGCCAAGCATCAGCTTGAGTAGCATCAGTAGGCTTTGGGACATCCGTCTCTATGAACTCCTTCAGCCCGTTATCATCCAATACTGCCTCCATCCTGTCCTTCCATGCAATATAGTTTGAGCTGCCCTCAAGAGCATACTCCAATCGCAATCCGTTGAAAGACATTGCTGCGTTGTCACCAAGAAAACACTGCTGCAAATTAGAATTCCACCAGCAACCAACTCAACCGCCTCGGATCTAAGATTCGTGAGAACACAATATTTATCGTACAGAGATTGACTGTATGGGCATTCACCGGATATCTCACCTTCCAAAGGAAGGATGAATCCAGAGGCTACCTGGCCCGATTACAGACTCTGCCTGAAGAAATAGAATGTAAACACTTCCTGAATAGTAGATCTGATGATCAACAGCTCCGATACCATGTAGAAATTTTGGATAATTTAACACATATTCAATGGAGATTATCCTGATCATGTACTATTGCGGAATACATACACAATACATAAGCTCCTCTATGTTGATAATCAATATAGCAGCATCAATAACAATAAAACATCAAGAGCATTCACACATTAACACAGTATGTAACCCGGGGAAAGCATCTTGCTAAAAACCCCACACTATCTGTATATTAATGATTGAGAACATGTAACATTACAAAGTACAATGCTTATCACAAGCGATCCAGTACCAGCTCCACCTGTTACACACAATACAGCTCAGATCTGATCTCCAAATCTATTCCACTGCTTGCCTGCCTCTCCAGCTCAATACCTGCTCAAGAACTGATGAGAATGGTTTACCAAACTCGTATTTCACCTGCAAATAATCACTCACACTATGTTGGACGTGAGCAAAAGCTACAATTCTTGATATTGGCCAATTCATTGGCATACTCAATCCCTCTGATTGTGCAAATCATCATGCACAACTATAGTCACAACTGATAGCAATCTGATCCTCTAACACCTGTCCCTGCTGAACTGAACATGCACTGACATGCAACTGAGTTAACTGATGTATTCTATAGTTGCATTATGAGTTAATAACTTGTGAATTAATTAATAACGAATTCACCCAACTCATCTCTAGTCTATTTGCCAGTTAGACTAAATACAACCAATTTAACAAAGCTAAACTGAACACAACTCCATCAACTGCACCTCCAGTCCACTAAACTCAACTCACTTGAGTTCTAACTGAAGTCCTGCATGAAAATATTAGTCATCCCAAAGGTAACCACATATTTCCTTCTGGGATCTGCATGTACCACATCCGTAGCTCATCCTGAAGTGCTCCAAGAGAATAAGATCAAGTTTATAGTCCAAATATTATTATGAGACAATAATATTTGACTTTTCTATTTTTGACAGCCAGTCTAAAAATAGACTTTGATCACTCACACTGTGATCACTCACATTGTGGTCACCCACACTGTGATCATCCCTGCTGGGATCAAAAATAGAACTTGCGCCATAATTTTCCTACGGGCCCACTTAGTGAAGGCGACTCTTTTCACTAAGCTCCATCATCTTGTTGCAATCTCAACATTATTGCCGAGTCTATCAGTGGTGCACCCAAATATTTGGAGGGTAGATTGACCATTGAAAAGCCTATGATTTGGGCAATGACTCTTTAGGTTGCAGGGGGAGTGTGGAAGAAGAAAATTTGAGATTTAACAGTGTTTATTGTGGTTCCTGAAGCTAGAGAGAAAGTGTCTAGCAAGGCTTTGAAGGAATGAGCTTCGTGGACTAAGGGGTGTCCAAACAACATATTATCATCCATGAATTGTTGATGAGTGATGGCAGAGGTTCTATGGACAGAGATGCCTATGAGGTCATGGGAGTGAACAACATTCTTTATAAGGCGACCGAAGCCTTCTGCCATGAGGACAAAAAGAAAGGGAGATAGGGGATCTCCTTGACGAATTCCTCTAGAGGGGGAGAAGGGGCTTGAGGGGACACCATTAACTAAGATGGAGAAGAAAGTGGAGGATATTAAATTCATAACCCATCTGACCCAGGTCAGGCTAAAACCGAACACAGTGAGCATTTGTTTTATGTAAGTCCAACTCAATTTATCAAATGCTTTAGATAAATCAATTTTGAGAAGCATACCTGCCTATTTTTTGTTTTTAAGGAATGAATGATCTCATGAGTCAGGGTTATGCCATCCAGGATTTGACAGCCCTCTACATATCCTGATTGTTCCTGCGAGATGAGTAATGGGAGTAGCGGTTTGAGACTGTTACACTAAAAAATGTCACCATGACTATTTGCAGTTAGTATGGCTCCATCCACTGTCATACTATCCTCCTTGGCAAGTCTCATGCCTCTGCTCTTCATGTCAAACTTCAAGAAAGAGAGAAAAGTCATTTAAAGTCAATTATCTCTGGTACGCAGTTTCTCTTAGCCTTACCTGCCTGTACGCAACCCAAGTTCACAATACTTGCGTACTTGTACGCTCTGTATGTAAAGGGTGGGTGCGTACCCTTGTAAAGGTCAAAAGGCGCGAGTTTCATCTTAAAAAAGTTACTTGTGGTCATTTCTAGAGTCTTCTAGAAGCTTGTTTGACGTGTATGAAGCGCCTCCAGATGGTTCATGTATCCCTACCAAAGAGGAACTTATCCCATCAAGAGGGGAGCTATCCCATCCAAAGAGGGGCTTATCCCATTGATGGTGGACCTGAATAACTTCCTCTGGAGCACTATAAATACAGGCATTGGGCCAAAGGGAGGGGAGGTTAAAAGCTGAACATTCCTAAGGGTAGATGCTGCTGGAATTAGGACTTCCTTGTAGAAGCTTGTGAGGAGAGATTACAATCTTTGCTTGTTTAATTTGGAAGTGGGTGAGTTGATCAAAGTAAAGGAGAACTCTTGTGGACCCTGGGAAGGACTTGCACAACACCAAGGCTCAGGTTGTAATGGTTCCTTTTGTTACCTTTTAATACAAATAAGTCCATTCTTCTCAACAATTTGTTATTTATGAGTTGTTTCATATACTCCTTGGTCTATATGTTAAATATGTTTTATTTTATGTGATATTCAGGTGCTATTTAATCGTTTGATTGTTAGTGAATGCAGGTTTCGAAGGGAAGGAGGAGCTCATCCGGATCAACGAAGCTGGGCTACTACAACAGCGTTGGGTTACAGGTAGGATCTAAACACTTGATTTCTCATATTGTAAAGGCATATTTAGTGAAGGATTGCTCTTATTTGTCTTGTTTGTCACTAGAAAGTCTTAGGCTTCTAGGGAGGTCGGTTGTGTCCGCACTAACGACTCTTTCCGCATGACAAAATGGCGACTCCACTGGGGAATCCATGAATGTGTTTGAGTTCTTTTTGATTTGATATTCTGGTCTGAGAAAACTCGCTTGTTTTATGATTTTTGGCTGTCTAACTGTGTATTTGGGTGGGTTAGCTTAGAGTCAAATTAGATTTTTATTTTTCTTAGCTTTGCCAGCAGTACGCAGTCTCTGAGTTAGGCACAGTGCGTACTTGTACGCACTGCGTCTTTGTGCACAGGGCGTACCCGCGCCTGTGTCAACAGATCACCTGCGTACCCCTGTCAAATTTGAGAAAATTTCATTTTTCCTCTTTTTGCTCTTTAGATTTTGTTTTTGATTTGTTTTACTGCCCAGATCCATTGGTTTACTGTCAGAGATCTTCACCTGAACTTGTCCCGTTAGTGTCGAGGGTTTTGGTGGAATTCATAGGGATTTTGCCTTAGGGTTTGATTTTTAACTGGTCCTGTAGTGACTTTGGCGTTAGAGGTTGTCAAACTTTGGATCTCCTTGGTTTTGATCAGTCCTCTTAGGAGTCGGGCCTGTCATAGAAGTCACCCTTGTGAGAGACCTACCTTTGTGTCTTCTCTTTGCGAATCTCGAAAAGTTTGTTTGTTAAAGCCTTGAATTTCATTCTTGAGAAAAAAGAACAAAAAGATTTCGATTTTGTTTTTTGATTAGTTTATGATTCTGCATGAACTGATCCTTAGTTGCATTTTGACTGAGTAAAACATCCGGGAATTATCCTTGTAGGCTTTTGTCCTCATTATTTTTTGCTTTTAGGTAAATTTCCTTTTAATTTGCTTTTGAGTGAATTTGATTTGATTGTCTTAGATTTGTTAAATTTGATTTGATAAATAGTTTTACATGCTTTATTAATATAGGAAAAACACAAAAGTTCTTTTGGAAAAAGTTTGCTTTGGTAGCATTTGTAGTCTTTTAGGAGAGAAAAGAAAATCTCGTGAGGTAATTAGTTGTCATGAGTTATATGTTTTGAAAAGATAAAGAAATTGTTTCTTTGATTGTCTTTGCCAAGAAAGTTGTTTTCTATAAAATTTGCATTTTTCCAACTCTCTTAGCTAGGAGATTCATTGAAAAAGAAAAGTAGTGTAAATCATCTTAGGTGCATCTTTGTAGTGGTTGCGAGTCGAGTCTACACACCACCAGTTTCATCTCCACTACCTTTTTGTCTTTAAGAAAAACCATAAAATTAACGCTTAAAGTAAAATTAACTTAGTAACTTTTATTTACTAGGGCTCTGAAACACCAATATAGATCAGGCTAGTGTCTTGGAGTAGGAGAGTAATTAACTCTCCAAGACAACAAAACCAAACAAGTAGCTTATCTTGTGATAGAATAAATCCAATTGTTTCATTTGTACTCTGGGAAAGCTCCTCTTAAAGGAGAAGCACGAGCTCGTGTCCGAACCAGTGAGGGGATCAATCCTCCCTCGTTGGGAACGACGCCAGACACGCACGTATTACAAACGGTAAACCTCGGATTAACCATTGTCGAGGAGCCAGGGGTCACTTGTCGGTAAACCTTGGATTATTGTCAAGGAGCCGGCAAGGGGATTGAGCTTGATACTCTGCCCTTGCGTGCTGTCGGAGTGTAGACTGTTCCCCCAGGTGCATTTGTTGCTGTTGGTAACCTTAGTGACCATTATCTTTAGGATTCTACTGAGGTGACGGTGGAGGGAAGATCCCACTGTACCTGGAGCAGACGTCGGCTAGACTCACTTGGATTTTCCGGGGGGTTCACTTCACTCGAGACGGTTAAAGTGGAGGAACTTGTGCCGGTCTATTCATTAAGCAGGTTGCCGGGGTAACTGTTCCACCCGCCACTTCTGTACTGAATCCGGCGATGTTGGGTTTCATCTCCAACTAGCGTTTTTGGTCCGGAAGGCTACTGTTTGTGCTTGGTTTGACGCCCTAGATTCTTTAGGCGTGTGATTCAAATTTGTTTGGTTCTTTAGAGACTTTAGGTGGTTTGCTTTGAGATTTTACTTTGTTTGCGTGTGCAGTAGTTAAAAGTTTTTAACTGTGGCGGAATTACCGAGACAGTCCCGTCGACTTCGGGGCAAGTCTCCTGAGGTTGTTTCTGTGGCCGAATTGTTGAGGAAATCCCGTAGACTTCGGGGTGAACCTCCTCAAGACGTCCCAAGTCATTACGAAGGTTTAAAGGTCCTTGTAACTCCTAGTGGCAGTAAAGTAGGTTCACCTGAAGAAGGAGAATCATCATTGGTAGTCCATCCAGATTACCAAGGTCTAGAAACAGGTTATAATCCTGAGGCAGTTGCAGTTTCCGAGCTTGCTGGTAGTTTTTCATCTACTAGTGATATAGGCGAAGAACCTGAAGTATCAGAACCTGTTACTCCAACTTCTAGTCCACCAGATTCACCTAGGGTAGAAAGAGTCATCACCGAAAATCTTCCTACTGGTTTGATAGCTATTGAAGAACTTGCTGCAGAGGAAGAATTAGGCGTATCTATCCTTGAAGATCAACCTACTATTGATCTAAGGGAGCGTGAATCTATCTTTTACAGTCCTCCTAGAAGTACTACTTGGTACCTTTCGTTAACCAATTATTTAGACAACTCAGGGATAAGTTTTTCTCCACCTCGTACTCCTTTTCCACCTGGAGGTATTTATACTCCTGTAAATATGTCTGGTCAGTCGTCCGTGTTCACTCAATCTCCCGAATCTTTCTTGTACTGCGGTCCTTCTGTTCCCGCCGGGTATCAGTCACTTTCTGGTACCTTTGCGGGGGCATCTCCTCAACCCATTGATCATGGGTTATTAGCTGGAAACAATGGTAATAAACCGTTGGGTGTAGGGGACATTTACATGATGTCAGGTTCAGTTCCCAGTTCTCAACCTCAAGGTGGCCAATTACCGCCTGGGGGGCAGCCTCAATTAACGCCTGGGGGGCAACCTCAAGGTACACAAATTGCGTCTGGGGGGCAACCTCAAGGACAGTATGTACCCATAGTACAATACATGCCTCAAGGTCAACCCCAGCCTCAATATGTACCCCAGGGTCAACCTCAGTATCAATATTTACCTCAAGGGTATCAACCTCAAGGTCAAGGTCAACCCGAGTATCAATATTTACCCCAAGGTTATCAACCTCAAGGTCAATACTCGAGTCAAGGTTATCAACCACCTCAAGGTCAGTCATATGTTCAAGGTATGGGAACTGTGCCTTTCAGTTATCAATCCTATCCTCAATCCGGTTATGGATCTCAGTATCCTCAACCAGTTACGGGTCAATACCCCGGAATGATAGTGTGGGATCCATCACAAGGTCAACAGGTGTTGCAGCCAAGTATACAGTTGTTACCTCAAACTGGACAACCCGTAGTTTCTGGTTCATCCCAGCAACCGCAACCTGTCCAGTCAAATATTCAAACTTCTGTAACTTCGGTAGTTACGCAGCCGCCAATTGCACCTAGTACTCCATCTCCAACGACTGCTGCAACTACCGCAACATCTACCGCACTTACTTCTGGAGTATCGACAGCTCCGGTTTCTACTGTCTCTGCAACCACTCCTCAGACATCTTTACCGTTGTCCAGATCTACGATTCAAACCACGATCCAGATGCCTGTAGGGTAGCCTGGTTTAAGTACTGTTGTAACAAGTCAACCTCAATTTACCTATCAACAGTACCAGGGACAGTACCAATTCGGTCCTGCTGTCCAACAACCAGTTTACCAGTATCAACCGTATCCTGGGTACACTTATCAACAACCTCAACAACCCCAGTACGGTCCGGTTAATCCTGGTTTTCCAGGAGGATATAATATCCCGAATGCAATTCCTGTTCCAAGTTATCCTGGATATCCTCCTCCTGGGACTGGTCTTGTGACCCAAAGTTTTAGGGATCCTAATCGGCAATTACCATTTATTGCAACTTTGGATTTACCAGACTTGACGCACCTAACGAACGATCCAATACAATATCTTCCGTTCTGGCCGCCAATGCCAAATAAGTTGCCCAGTGATATACCCAAGTTCGAAGGTAAGTCTGGAGAGGATCCGTCCAATCACGTGATGACTTACCACCTCTGGTGTGCTTCAAATTGCATCTCAGATGATTCGATCCACTTACGTCTTTTCCAGCGTACGCTCATTGGTCTCGCGGCCAAGTGGTACATTGAGTTACCACGGACCTCTTTTTACAATTTTAGTCAGTTAGCTACCTCGTTCCTAACTCATTTTCAGTTGCCGGTCAGATACGATAATGGCACGGAGCTATTAACTTCATTAAAACAATCGACGTCCACTTATATTTCCGATCATATTCATGAATGGAGACGTCGAAGGCAATTAATGAAAGTTTTTATCCCGGACCAAATCTTAGCTGAATGGTTTGTAAAATCATTATTACCGAAGATTACTGAAGATGTAGCTAAGGCCGGAGTAGTTACGGAGGAGCAAGTTATTGCTCAAGCCCAGTACCTTGACTTAGTTTACACTCAGTCGGGTACGTTGCACGAGAAGATCCCGGATCTTCCTAAGTCGAATCAAATCGCTGCTGCTCCTTCGGGGTCTCATGCTGCTGATGGCATGATTGGTACGGTGAATACTAAAAGTAAGAAGAAATCCTCAAAGAATTCTTCTCCAATAATAACCTTACCAGACTCCCCGACAGGAGAGTCTTCTCCTGAAATTACCGCCGACATTCACGCTGTAGAGTCATCTACGGCTAAATCAAAAAACGGTGGTAAGAAGAAAGGCAAGAAGAAGGATAAAGCAGACAAGGCTCCAAAGGAGAAAAAAGAGAAGTTGGAATCTAACGACGAAAAGCGCAAACCTTGCTATCCTTGTTTAATTTGTGAAGAAGATCATTTCACAAGAGATTGCCCTCATCGGGCAGAGGTTGTGAAAATCGTTAAAGGTTCCCCAACTCCTGCTGTTTTGAAAGATCCATTTCCAAAGCAGGAGAGTAAAATGATAGGTTCTTCCTCGAGTGCCAGTGAAGAACCCATATTGATTATGTCTCATGTACGGATTGCGACTCGATCACAAGATTATGGTAGTAAAAGTCCTATTGATGGATCGAAAGAAGCAGAATTTTCTCGTTCAAATCCATCAACCTCAGCTCCCGGTTCCGATCCACTATAGATCGAGAAACCTAACCCTGACTTAGTAATAAAACCGCCCGCCAAGGGTGTACTTCGAAGGTCTGCTTTCAATCCACATGCGAGAGCAGCCCAGAACTACAACATTGTTGAGGATTTAGCTGTTTCGCCCTCAGCAATGTCGGCTTTAGAAGTGCTGCAATCATGCCCAGCACAGAGAAAATTACTTTTGTCGGCTATAGGAGCTGTTGACGTTCAGGACCCGAACCTGATTATCTTTGATCTAGAAAATAGTACACCGCGTCTCCCTCATCAGATGGCTTTCCAGATTCCAGTGATAGTAAAAAACAGGCCAATTCATCGGACTGTAATTGATGAAGGAGCTTCTACGTGTATTATGTCGATTCAGTGTTGGAGATCGCTTGGCTCTCCTTCACTGAACCAATCCCCGATGATTCTTAAGGCCTTTGATGGCCGTGGGTTCCATCCGTTTGGCATTCTACAGGATTTGCCTATAGGGGTTGAAGGAAAAACCGTTAGTCTGGATGTGGAGGTGGTTGATGTCCCTCTAGACTACAACCTTCTTTTGGGTCGCAGTTGGTCTTACGCTATGACAGCGGTCGTGTCATCGGTCTTCAGAGTTATAAAGTTTCCACACAATGGTAAGATCGTGACAATAGACCAGCTGGCTTACTTTTCATCCGACCCAACCTCTTCAGAAAGTATCCAGCATGTCGGTAAAACGACTATCCCTTACAAGGATGTTGGTATAGGATTAGTTAAAGATTCCGGTTTACTGGGAACTTTTCCTTTCCCTCCAATCAACGCAGACCCTTCATTCGCAACCATTCATATGATTACTTCAGACACTATTATCTATGATGATCCTTGGATTGTCCCATCTGAATCTGAGATAGACTCATTCGGTAATGCAATGCCTTTGAGTCCATATGAAATTGCTTATGAGGCTGTGCAGTCTTTTTCCGATTCAAGTTCAACCCAAATCGACCAAATGAATGTGGTCCGTGAGGAATCATTTTTCACATCGACCTCAGAACGGATAATGTTTCTTGAAGTTGTGTCATCTGACGAACAACTTCGCGAAATCCTAAGTGTAGACGATCTACCATGGGAAGATCTTCATCATAGATCTCCGTTTTTACCCGAGGGTGATGACTTTGAAAATGATTTTTCATCAATTTTTACAGCTGAATATGTCAAGGACGCTCAGAATCCCACGAAACATCCTGATTCAGAGTTGAATTTGGGAAACATTTCCCAAACTATTGCCATTGACATTTCAGTCAAAACCGGAATTATTGAGAACATTCATATAGGTGCCTCGTGTACAGATGACGAAATTCAAACATACAAGGTCCTATTTCAAGAATTCGGCGACGTGTTTGCCTGGTCCTATGAGGAAATGCCAGGAATTGATCCCTCCATTGTTGTTCATGAAATCAAGACCTACCCGGACGCTAAACCCGTTCGGCAACGTCTGCGTCAGATACACCCTAGGAAAGCGGCTGCGATTAAAGCAGAAGTCGAGAAGCTGTTGAAAGCAGGTTTCATTTATCCGATCCCGTTAACGGATTGGGTATCGAATATTGTTCCGGTTAACAAGAAACAAGGAACAATAAGAATATGCATCGACTATAGGGATATAAATCGTGCTTGTCCAAAAGACAACTATCCTATGCCCTATATCGATTAAATAATTGATGATTGTGCCGGCAGTGAAATATTTTCCTTTATGGACGGATTTTCCGGTTACAACCAAATCAATATTCTACCTGCCAACCAACCAAAAACGGCTTTCATTTGTCCCTGGGGAACATTTGCTTACTGCAAATTACCTTTTGGACTTAAGAACGCTCCAGCCACTTTCCAACGGGCAATGTCTTACGCGTTTCACGACATCAAGCACATTGTGCAACCGTATCTCGATGATTTGCCTGCTCATTCTTTACATCGAGCTGATCACCTTGTCCACTTACGCGCTATTTTTATGAGGTGTCGGCATTATCGAATTCGGTTGAACCCACACAAATGTGTCTTCTGCATAGAAGTGGGACGATTGCTAGGATTTGTCGTTTCAAAAGCCGGCATCCGTGTCGATCCCTCGAAGGTCGAAGCTATCATCAAATTGCCTCCTCCTTCGAGTTTGCGCCAACTCCAAAGTTTGCAAGGGAAAGAAAACTTTTTACGTCGATTCATTCCTAACTACGCCGAGGTTACAAAGGGTTTCACTCGGTTGTTGAAACAAAATGCACAATTCTCTTGGGATGAGATAGCTCAGAAGTCTTTTGATGCACTTAAGCACGCGTTGACCCATGCACCGTTGCTGCATCCTCCCAACTACAACCAGGACTACTTTTTGTATCTCGCCGCCTCCCACTCCACCATTGGAATGGTCTTAGTTCAGGAAGATGAATTCGGAACGGAACATGTGATATATTATCTTAGTAGGACGTTAAATCCCACTGAGCTAAAATATTCGCATGTGGAGAAATTGGCCCTGGCAACTGTTCAGGCTGTCCAACGTTTTCGTCATTACATTCTTCTCCGTAAAACTACAGTGATTTCGGATTGCAACCCTATGATCTATATTCTGACTAAACAATTGCTAGGGGGCAAGTACTCCAAATGGATTGTTATCCTGCAGGAGTTCGATTTGGAGTTCGAAAAGTCCAAGTCTAAGAAATCCTTAGTTTTTGCCGAGTTAATGTGTGATTTCCCGCGTGCTGACACAGAAACAGTGGCAGAAGAGCCCATTGCGGACGAATCTTTGTTTCTTATCAGCACTTTAGATCCGTGGTATGGGGATATAATCGTCTATCTCCAAACCCAATCCTTTCGGCCCGAAGCTTCAAAGTCGGAACGTCGGAAAATTCGATTCCAGTCCCAACAGTACAAAATTATTGGAGATACTCTTTATCGTCGTGGGGCGGATTTAGTTTTTCGTCGTTGTTTAACTCATGAAGAGGCAAAAAGGGTTATGAATGACTGTCATTCTGGAGCATGTGGCGGTCATATGTCTGGGTATGCCACAGCTCAGAAAGTGTTGCGTGCTGGCTATTTCTGGCCGTCCATGTTTAAAGATTGTATCATTGCGGTCCAAAAATGCCACAACTATCAAGTGTTTGATCGCAAGATGCGCGCACCACCTGCTCCTCTCCACCCTATAATTGCCGTTGGTCCTTTTGCTAAATGGGGTATCGATTTTATTACATGTAACCCTCACTCGGCCGGGGGGCATGCGTATATCATCCTTGCGGTTGATTATTTTACTAAGTGGGCCGAGGCGATGCCTACATTCGAGGCATATGGCAAGACAACTGCGATTTTCGTATTCAATCATATTATTGCTAGGTTTGGTGTCCCACAAGCGATAGTCACTGACCATGGGCGCCATTTTCGAAACATTATGATGACAGAACTTACAAACCAGCTTGGTTTGCGTCATGATATTTCTACTCCTTATTATCCTCAAGCAAACGGCTTGGTTGAATCCATCAACAAAGTTCTAGTTATCATGATTCGACGAATCATTGGTATTCATCGGTCGAATTGGCATAACATGTTATTTTCAGCGCTTTGGGCGTACCGAACCTCAGTGAAAACATCAACAGGGTTCACTCCTTTCCAACTAGTTTATAGTTTGGAAGCAGTGCTGCCCATTGAATGCGAAATCCCATCACTTCAAATGGCTATCGAATTACTCTCAGCTACTTCCGAAGAGGAGAAGCGTCTGTTATACTTAGCTAAATTAGATGAGACTCGACGTGATGCTGCTTTGGCAATCGAGACTCACGCAAAAAGGATGAAAGCTCAGTATGATCGTAACGTGACCCCTCGTAATTTTTCGGAAGGAGACCTAGTGCTATTATATGATCAAGCTAACGATAAATTAGGTGCTGGAAAATTCGTTCCTATGTGGCATGGGCCCTACATTGTCAAGCGAAAGCTAGCAAAAGGGGCCTATGAGCTGGTAGATTTTGATGGGGACTCTTTGGGTAAGCCCAGAAATGGACTTTACCTAAAGAGGTATTATGCTTAAATGGTGGGTATGGAGATTCAGTTAGTTTAGTTAGGTTATTTTTTTCTTTCTAGCTGGTATGTTTGCTTAGTTTAGACAGTGTGCTTAGCTTAGAGAGTGTGTTTTTCGTCGTTATTCTGGCTTATCTTGGTTTTACTCTTGATATTGCAGATGTCGACGCCTCTCCAAACGTACATTGGATTTGCTGATGGTGCTTGTCGTAGTACACGGAATATCTCTTCCGCAGCTTGGGTTATCTATTTGCCCTCTGACGAGTTAGTTTCTATGCATGGGATGAGCCTCGGTCAAACAACAAACAACATTGCAGAATACAGTGCAGTGATTGAATTATTATTTGAATCTATTTCATTTGGGAGTCGGAGTTTGATAGTGAGGTTAGATTCTGAACTCATTGTATTACAGCTTAATAGAGTCTATGCCATTAGAAATCCAGTGTTATTAAGATTGTTTTTGAGGGTGCGTCTCTTGGAACGTGAATTTGATTACATTGAATATCAGCATATTCCAAGGTCTTTAAATACATTAGCGGATGCAATGGCGTCTCGAATGTTAAATAGACATTTGTAACAATCATAAATGTAAATTTATAAACATTTCATCACACATGTTTAACAAAATAAGCCGGTAATAATGATATATATAGATAGGAGTGTGTCAAAAATATACATCGTCTTCGATCATAGGTTGAAAAACACCTTATGATCGACAAAAATGATAAGTACAAAAAACAAAAAATGTCACATGTGTCTACAAAAGTGACTAGCCAATCACTGGTGGTGCTCTCTATATGAGACCACTGCCCGCGCTACCCTACACAGGAACCTCCTGAAAGGTCCTGGGACTGCGACCACATAGCGCTGAAGTCGGATAGGAATATCGTCTATAGTCGTCTCTGGTATGTCCGCCGTGAGACGCTCTAAGTCCTGTTCCAGCTCGGCTAAGGTCTCTGCGGCCGCATCTTGTGGGGCTGGTGCTGGTGCAACTGGTACTCTTCTCTCAAAAGCCCGGAGATTGGCCGGACGCCGTGGGCCTACATCTGCATTTTGAAAATTTTTTGCTGTCAGTTTTGAGACGATATATAAAAAACAAAAAAAAAAATAGATAATTTAAAAACTTGTGAAAAATGAAGTACCTCTGTCGTCCCATTGTTCTCCCTGTGGAAGAACCATGTCCGGATCATTGCGAAAATCTACTCCGGCATAAGGAAAATCCTGAATCGCAAAGACCTGGCTCTCCAACCAGTGAAAGTAACCCGCAGGAAATCGGACAACTCCCGCTCCCTCATCAGGATGCCGGGCCATTACCGAAACCCATCGCGTCAACTTAGGCTCCCGAGGAGGCCCAACTGGAACAGTAAGATGCTGGGGGATCAGCATTGGAACTCTCTCTAGGGCAAAGCTCACAACTAAAGGCCCATATCCAAAGGTCTTCAATTGTCCGTTCTTTGCCCTAGTCAGTTGGCCTTTCATATTGGCCAGCACAGCATCGCACCAGTTGAAAATGGTGCCTCGGAAGCAATCTATAGCCATCCACATTTGGGAACCAGTGGCTATGTGCAAAGCGGCAGCACCGCAAAGTCTGGTAACTGTAAAGGCAATTACCATAAGTTCAGGTCGGGATATGTATTTGATTTCTATCCCCTTCTCCTGGTTTTGATTGTTGCACCACTCTAGCCGGAGACTAGCAAGGGATTGGCCACCCGGCCTAGTCCCGAATAGAGACAGTTGCTCGCCCCTGTTAGGCAAGCCAGTGAGAAAATATATGTCAGAGGGCTCTATCTCGAGCTGGTGTTCTCCGATGTAAAAACATTGATCCTGAATATTCCACCTTTCAACTAGCCACTCTAAGAATGGCACCTGGGCCCTCATGCCAGGTATGGCCCAGTACTTGTAAAGACTGCATGCCTTTAAAGCATCAATGGAAGGTTGATGACCTATTGCGGCCAAATCGACATCTTCGTGTTCTCTTTCACGCCAATCTAGCATGGTGAGCAATCTACACACCAAAAAACATTGATTAGAATTCATTAAATCAAATTTTGATGGTTAGGTTTTGAGTTTGGGTTTTGAAAATCCGCTTTGAGCGGAGTACGCACCCCGCGTTTAGAAAACAGAGCGTGGGCACGCAGCTGTTCTGAAGGTGGGCTGCGTACTCCGACCATTTTCCCATATACGAAAATGTCGGGGTACGCAGGTCACCCATGGGGCACCTGCGTCCCCCGAAAAGCGGACCCTAAAACCCTAAACCCTCCAAAAAATCAAACTAAAACTTAAAATGGAATTCTAAACAGATGAAATTGAAGAGGAGGATGTTGTGAAATACCTAAAAGAGACGGCGCTCGATTCCGACGGTCGGATTCTCCGCAAAGTCCACGGGAAGTTTCTTGTCAAAAGCCCTTTTCTCACCCTCAACAGTAAAATGGTAAAAATGACATGGTAAAAAGTCTTTTTATAGGTTTTTTGGATAAATGAATGCTAAGTTTGTTTATTTTTCACCATGAAAGGATATTTTTCAATGTATTTTTGCCCATCTTAAACAGGTATGAGTAATGTGTTGTTTTTGTGCAGGACAAAAGGACTTTAGGGTAAAATCATCATTTTTCACGAACCAAGACATCAGAGTCATCTTTTAAGCCCTTTTCTGACTCCTAAAACATGAAAAGATTGCTGAGCGTTTCTTTTACACTCGTTAAAATGGAATTAAAAGACGGTCCTCTTACAGCCCTTTTCTGACCGTAAAAAACACGAAAAGATTGCCAGATTTTTGTCGTTTCAAATTCGATACTGGAAATAAAACGACATGCCTCTGATCACTTTTTACTTTTCAGGTCAAAGGCATTAATCATGAAAGTACTCCTTGGTCGCAAGATCAAGCGGTTCTCTCAGGTATTATTTTATACTTTTTCGGGCTTGGGAGACACAAATTTATGAAAAAGTTCACCTTGGAGTCTTCTTTAGTTTTTTCAGACTCTCTAAAATTGAAAAACGCCGAGTTTCTCCTATACTGGACTCGTTAAAATTTCACAGTAAAGGACCTGTTCGATTACAAACAGGAACAGACCACTCCTTCTTAGGGTCTGAATCTAAACTAAGTTGGACTCATCCGAAGGATGAGCTTATAATCAAGCATATGTTATCCTCCTCAAGCTTGTAAAAAATAAAGAGGTACTTGCCAGAACCTATTTGTTATCCTTCGTTACAGAAGAAACTTATCACCGCTCTTGAACACGACACGTTTCATTCACCTGGGTTGGGAAATCCTTTGCCTTAAAGCTGATAAAACCACTTTGAAAGTCTTCAACCGTTTCTGGGTATTAAATTTGGGTCAATCGTCACCAAGCCATCTATCGTGTCGTTATGTGTTCAAGATGTCTCTGCAAATAAACCATTCATATGCAAAATACTTGTCATCCATTTGACCATCCCTGAGTCAGTCCTTACAGCAACATTTCTTCAACTTGAACAATGATTTCGTGTTGTGGGCTTGCCTGCAACAGGTCGCTTTCTATCGACATCAGCACATTATCTAGAAAGATGACTTAGAAATCATCAGTACCTTGAAGTCTGCATGCATCAATGGCAGGTTTCTCGCCTTTGACGACAGTTTACATCATTGACTTTCGATCAAAGGATTCCGTGACGTGTTCGACATCAACCCATTCATTCACATTTCATGGATTGTACTGGGTACTTTGAGAACCATTGACATCACTGGTGGTCTCTCTCACACTTGTTAACAGTTTACATCATCGACTGGTAATCAAGTGGTTTCTACCATGTTCGACATCAACTCATTTATTCGCATGGATAGAATCGTACCAATTCAGGAAGTAGAGATGAAGACCCTGGATCTAGTTTCCACCATCCAGGATGCGAGGAGTTTTGTATTCATTATATAGTAGACTAACCATAAACAGATGGCTGCGTCCATACTGTGTCTACAAAAGTCTATGAATGTGATGTACTGCAAAATCATTCTTGTATCAGAGCAGTAGTTAGATTGTTAGTTAATGTTTTCAATCTGAGTATGGGAATGCCTACCTCAGCGATGATATCATCTTATATATGTATTTTGTGTTGAATATTTGCAGGTTCTGACCGGGCCCTCCGTAAGATACTCCTTGAAATGATAAAGTACTTCACCCTTCCTAGATCATATAAAACCCTAATCTACTACAGGCTTCGCACTTTAGGGGGCAATCTGTTACACTAAAAAATGTCACCATGACTATTTGCAGTTAGTATGGCTCCATCCACTGTCATACTATCCTCCTTGGCAAGTCTCATGCCTCTGCTCTTCTGTCAAACTTCAAGAAAGAGAGAAAAGTCATTTAAAGTCAATTATCTCTGGTACGCAGTTTCTCTTAGCCTTACCTGCCTGTACGCAACCCAAGTTCACAATACTTGCGTACTTGTACGCTCTGTATGTAAAGGGGTGGGTGCGTACCCTTGTAAAGGTCAAAAGGCGCGAGTTTCATCTTAAAAAAGTTACTTGTGGTCATTTCTAGAGTCTTCTAGAAGCTTGTTTGACGTGTATGAAGCGCCTCCAGATGGTTCATGTATCCCTACCAAAGAGGAACTTATCCCATCAAGAGGGGAGCTATCCCATCCAAAGAGGGGCTTATCCCATTGATGGTGGACCTGAATAACTTCCTCTAGAGCACTATAAATACAGGCATTGGGCCAAAGGGAGGGGAGGTTAAAAGCTGAACATTCCTAAGGGTAGATGCTGCTGGAATTAGGACTTCCTTGTAGAAGCTTGTGAGGAGAGATTACCATCTTTGCTTGTTTCATTTGGAAGTGGGTGAGCTGATCAGAGTAAAGGAGAACTCTTGTGGACCCTGGGAAGGACTTGCACAACACCAAGGCTCAGGTTGTAATGGTTCCTTTCGTTACCTTTTAATACAAATAAGTCCATTCTTCTCAACAATTTGTTATTTATGAGTTGTTTCATATACTCCTTGGTCTATATGTTAAATATGTTTTATTTTATGTGATATTCAAGTGCTATTTAATCGTTTGATTGTTAGTGAATGCAGGTTTCGAAGGGAAGGAGGAGCTCATCCGGATCAACGAAGCTGGGCTACTACAACAGCGTTGGGTTACAGGTAGGATCTAAACACTTGATTTCTCATATTGTAAAGGCATATTTAGTGAAGGATTGCTCTTATTTGTCTTGTTTGTCACTAGAAAGTCTTAGGCTTCTAGGGAGGTCGGTTGTGTCCGCACTAACGACTCTTTCCGCATGACAGAGACGGTTGGTGATGACCTTAAAAATGATTTTGTATATGACATTGCAGAGAGCGATGGGTCTGAACTTCTCCGGAGTGATTAGCTGATCTTCTTTGGGGATGAGAGCTATCAATGTACCATTTAGAGAAGGAAGAAGCCAATGCATAGTTCTATATTCCTATACAACCTTCTAGACCTCCATTTTATTTAGTTCCCAGAAGTGATGAAAGAATTTGGATGTGAAGCCATAAGGTCCAGGGGCTTTCCCATCTTTCAGTTGAGTTGATGCTGATTCTACTTCCAACATAGTGACCGGTCGAAGTAATAGCTGGTTGTGCTCTTCAGTGATGATTTTTGGAATATGTTGGAGAATTTTGTTTATAGCAGGTTGTCTCTCTGTTGGTGGTTCTTGATGTGCCGTCTTATAATGGTTAAGGAGCTCTCTCTCAATGTCTTCATGTTTCTCCAATTGTTCTCCTTGTTGATTCTGAAGATGGACAATGGTGTTATGCATTCTTCTTTGGATAGTCGTGCGATGAAAGAATTTAGTATTTCTTTCCCCTTCTTTTAACCATATGATTCTTGATTTTTGTTTCCAAAGCATCTCGTCTTGCTTCCTTCTTTCATCTAGCTGTGTGAGGAGATCTTGTTCTTGATTTACCAACGTTTCGGTTTTGCCGCCTTCAATGATTTTCCGCTGGAGTTCAATCATGCTTTTCTCGAGCAGTTTTTGACCTTGAAAAATGTTGCTGAAGGTAGAGTTATTCCATTGCTTGATTTAGTTTTTAAGGTGATTTAGCCATTGTTGGAATTGATACATAAGACCCTTTAGGAGGAGTGAAGTTTTCCCAAGCTGAGTTGACTATATTTTTTGAAATCTGGATGTGTGAGCCAGAAAGTTTCAAATCAGAAAGGTTTCCTGATTGAGACTTTAGGTCTGGTCCATTAAAGTGAAATGGGCCAGTGATCTGAGCCTGATAGGGTATTATTGAAGCAATGATGTCGCCCCCCAAATGTACTGAGTTATCTGAAATTAGAAATCTGTCCAACTGAGAGGCAATTTGTTGTGAACCCTTCAGAGTTAGATTTTTCCAAGTGGTCAGTGGGTTTGAGGGATGCATTTAAGGGATAGTCACGGAATAGATGGCTATGGGCGTGGAATTTTCTGCATCTAAAGGGTACATGTTCATAATCTATGGGTTGTATCCATTCAATGTCATCATGAAGAAGGCTTACTGCGTCCGTGAGAGCCTTGCCGAGTCGCATGTATACGCATATGCGAGCATATGATGTGTATCTGCAGAGCTTTGTTTCTTCTGCAATCTTTATGAATTCTCCTAGCCCATTGCCAATGGCTTTGAGTGATTCTTCATCCCAATATTCTAGAGGTAAGGAATACATGTGTATCCATACTGGTGCCCAAATGAGGTATTCCTTGTCTGGGTTAAATATTTCTATCCAATCTCTTAGATATAGACCCGCAACATTGAAGAAGTAGGGGCCCCCATCGAGGATGCGGTTCCTGTCTTCAATGCAGTTGAAAATAGCTGTAAAAAATCCTTTTGGGCCTAGCTGAAGGGTAACATGCCCTTTTGGCTTCCATTTTGAGGTAATCCATCCTTGCAGGGCTTTCTCAGTTGGCTAGTAGCTAATGAATTTGCCGATAAGCATATGATCCTTCATATATTGTATTTGGCCATTGATTCTATGGCTTGGTAGTTCGATCTTGGGGCAGTCCGCTGTTATAGGCTTGAATGTGGATGAGGTTGCCTTCTTTGGTTCTTTAGGTCCTGTGGAGGTATTCTCCTTTCCTTTGTTCAGATCTTCCGCTTCCTGCTGCTGAGCAGGTTGATTCGGCAACTATGCCATGTTCCCGGATGAGGGCTGATCAGTTTCATTCCTATTTGGGCTGCGACTGTCATTGCTGCCTGTGGGGGGAGGCCCTGTGGCCTCCCCTATCTGAATGTTTATTATTTGGACTCTGTCAGCTCGACTAAGCCCGTGCTTGAAGTATTACCACATTTCTCTTAAGGTCTGCCGCACCTGTCTTCGTGTCGTGTTAGGGTTTGTCAGAAACCCTCGACCGCCATTTTTTCTCTGGCGTGTGCCCCTTCTTCTTTTGGATTCATCACCCAAACTTCTATGTTACCTTGAACATGTGTAGAGAAAATAAAAAATGAAAACATAATTGAATAACCAGAAGAACTCACAGAGATACAAAAGCTACTCAGAATGAATCTAGAATCCTTCTATTATCTTCAGAAATAACTTAGAAAATTACAAGCATGCCACTGGTTCATCACAAGGGTTCAACCCTTTCTCCTTTGAATTACATAATGCTTATAGATTTCGACTTAAATATCTAAACTTGAATTGAAATTTATTACAAAATATAATATCATTCAAAATGGTGTGGATATTACAAAAATAGTACTGAAAAATAGTAAATTTGAACTGATTTGAACACTCTACGCAGATTTTGAGGGTTGTTGTTTGATGAATATTGTTGGAAATCTGATTTTCTGTTCACTTCTCCTACTAACATGATGTCTTTTCCTGCCTATCTGCTGTCTGCTCCTGCTTATCTATTGTCTGCTCCTACTTCTCTGGATGATTATTACTAAAATTTAGCATTTAGTTCTATTCGATGAGCTCACATAATTCATGTTGAATGAATGAATCATAATTTAAACCTTCGATGAAAGCTTTGTCAGTTATAATTCTTCTAATTTTGGCAAACTTAGCCTTTTCTACTACTATCTCATGTAGCCTGTGTTGATAACCTTCAAGTGGAATCAATTTGCCACCTATACCTTACAAACTCGAGATTCCTTTATGATTTAGAGTATTGAATTTTCTGAGTCAACTTTTTGATATGAGCTTCTAAGTTTTGACATTTATTCTCAAGTTGTAACATCAAATTTATCTTGGTTAAAACTTTTCTTACCTCTAAGACTGCTTCAATTCTGTCTTCTATCCTAAATTCTTCAATTTCATCCTTTGTTTAGAGTTTAAGACTTTAATTATCCTTGTGGCATCTCTTGGTTTGAGGTCCAGATCTTATTTTATTTCTGCTATTGCTGCTTTTGATATCTACAATAAATTTTCTTGTTCAAAAATAATTTCAATGGAAATCCATAACTCAGTTACCGATGTATTGATATCAATCTAGATGTTTTCTTTGGCCTGAGATATAGTTTGTGCACTCAATGATTCATTCTCATAAGTTTCTAATTGCTTAGTTAACTTGAAATTCTTTTGAATCTCAGCCAAATATGCATTATCAATCTTGATTTTACTTTCTTGAATCTTTTGGAGTTGCACCTTAAGTTTCTCAATTTATTGATCTTTCAAAGATAAATCTCCCATGGCCTTTGACAATTTCTCTGCTGAATTTTGATCAGTAGACTGTGTTTCTGCCGTGATTACTACTTTTGTAGATGTCCCTGCTGTAGAAGTACCTACTATGGAAGTTGTCACTGTGGAAGTGCTAGATATAACACTGAATTGTTGCTCTCTTTCTTTAATCAACTTCTCCATTTCTGCTTCCATCTTCTGAATTTGCATGTTTTGTTCAACAATCATTTTAAGCATATTTTATTTTTCCTTGTCTAATTGGCCAACTTATTGTGCTTGTGGATGTTCAGAGGTGGGCAACTTTAATTGTTTCCTTAATGCTTGAATATCATCATTTCAATTCTTAATTTTCTCTTTTGTTTAGTTAACATCTTTAGGATCTAATCCTAATTTTAAAACTAGATCTTAAAGTCCTTTGATTCTTGTATCCTTAGCTAAAGAAGACATTTTTTATAGTTTTAATTGAGAGCGAATATTATTTAATGATACTTGCAACTTAGAAGTTGTCATTGCAGAACTTGTCAAGGACAAGTAAATCATCTCACATGCTTGCTTGTGTAGATCAATTTGATCTATAAGATGAATATGTTTGGTGTCAAAAGAAAACATGGAAGTTTTGTAATCCTCAGTTGTCCTTGGTACAAGGATCTTTGGCTCCAAAAATTCCAATTTGAATTTTTCCTTCTCACTCTAGTGTTGAAAGTGACCTTTTAAAACTAGATCTTAAAGTCCTTTGATTCTTGTATCCTTAGCTAAAGAAGACATTTTTTTATAGTTTTAATTGAGAACGAATATTATTTAATGATACTTGCAACTTAGAAGTTGTCATTGCAGAACTTGTCAAGGACAAGTAAATCATCTCACATGCTTGCTTGTGTAGATATTTTTGATCTATAAGATGAATATGTTTGGTGTCAAAAGAAAACATGGAAGTTTTGTAATCCTCAGTTGTCCTTGGTACAAGGATCTTTGGCTCCAAAAATTCCAATTTGAATTTTCCCTTCTCACTCTAGTGTTGAAAGTGACCTTGTTTATGTTGAGGAAGACTGATTCCAAAACTCTACAGATGTCGAAGTCTTAAGTGCTTCATTCTTCTTTTTAATTTCTAGGAATTTAGAAAACATACTCTGTTGCCTTGAAGAAGGAGAGGAAGGAGGAGGAGAAGAAGTTCTGGTTTCTTCTACTTGATTTAGAGAAAAATGAGATTGTGTTGACAATACAACAATAGTAAACTCTTCAAAAGTTTGAGCTTTTGAAGATTCTTCATCAAGATTTATAGTTTTCTTCCTTTTAACCACTTGAAATTGTGATTCCTGCAACTCTGAACCTACTGGTGATACATTTTCTCTTGGTCTCTTTATTTATTTCTTTGTCATTCTTGGAGTTTCCATTATTGTTTGATTGGATATTGGATCTTCAATCTCCTACAAAGTATTCTCATCCCAATCATATTTATTTTCATATTGTTCAATTTCAGGTTTAGGCATATGAGCATAAGGTGCTAATTTCTGTGCAAATCTTATTGAAGATATTATTCTCAATGGGTCATAAGACCAACTGAAACTGAATTTCAAATTCATTTATTTTATAAAACATAAACCTATTTTGTTGCAGCTCTTGTGTTGGCTATAAAAGGATCAACCTGTTCTATCAATTTGAACTGAGCTTTTTGTTTCTTAGCAACAAAGTGAACATCGTCTACATTCATCATTTGTCTAATGTACTCAAGAGCAAAGATTCTCATTGGGAAGAATACAGACAACTTGTATGGTTGTAGTTCACATCCATAAATCCCAATTTCAGTGAAATTTTGGTATAAATAACAATCTCCAACTTTAGTATGCGCACTTATGTGTAAAATTCTCCCAATTTCAGTTGAAATACTAGGAACAACATCACGATTTAATAAACAATTGACCATATATAGGTATTGATTAACAAAATCACTAAATGAGAATTCTTCCTAGTTCTTTCTCACTAATGATGTCTAGTGAATGATTGACTGTGGGGCACCTGTAGCATCCAGCTTTTGCAAAGGGAACTTAAACCTTTCAAACTGTTGATATAGAAACAAGTAAAGTAGAATTGATTGATATTTGAAGGAACCTTTTGCACTAAATTTCAAGAATTAATCATGAATTGTATTGAACAAAAACTGATTGTAGTTGAATATTATTGAGGGTTTTTTACCATAAGAGAAAACTGATAGGAAGCCCACGATGACTTCATCAACCCATTGGTCGGTGGGGTATCCTAATAGACATGACACTAAGGAAATTACCTTCCTATACAATTAAGGGAACATAGCAACATAATAGGGAGGATTGGTCTTAGGTAATTCAAAATTCTCAGGAAAGAATGATTCAAAGATATGAAATCTGTCTAAAAATGATAGCTTTTGGTAAATTTCCATTAATGCATTAGTAGAAAATGGATTCAAAGGTTGTCGAGGATTCAACTGGAGGTCTTGGAAAATTGATTCAGAAGTCACATAGAAAAGGGTTTCATTTTTCTAAGCTATTATAACTCTTTGGCTAGGTAGATATCGAGCTCCACCCCAAGAAACAAATTCTGGGAAATGATAGCTTTGGGGGAAACATAACTGAGGCAATAGGCACTCCCAAAAATAAAATTCATCACTAGTATCTTGGTACTTTTGAATAGCCCAATTGTGAAGTTTGTATAGATCAAATTCATCAATAGTCTCTAGAATTTTAAAATGAGTATCTACTAATGGGAGTTCATCCAGGTTAATCACGGGGAGAAAGAGGGGATTATCTGTAACAATTTTTGAATTTCCTTTATGTGAAGCCATTGGCGAAAACAAATAATTGAGACAATTGATAAAGATTTACCTGGATATAGGACAGTTGCAGGCTAGAAACAATGGTTGAAGGTCGTTCTTTACTGGAATTTCTCTTACAGAGGCATTCTTCGAATTGTAGCAAGAGACAAAATGCAACTTGTTAATTTGAATAGGTGGTAATATTTTATTGCGGAATGAAATAACGGTTTGAATTGATTAACCGTTATTGGCGGGTAGGATCTAATGTAATGAGACATTGTCGGGAATAAATGAATGACAACGATCATCTGCCAGTTTAGCGAGAGGGGTAGTGGTGGTTAAACTTGGCAGAAGACTGGCGGGTGGATAAATTTAAAATGGGAGAAGGAATGGTGGGAGAGTAATAGTGGAGGAGTGGTTTTTTTTTGGGGGCCAGGGGGGAGGAGGGGGGGTGAGCATGGTAAGTGGTTTTGTTGAGGGGGGTACTGCAATCGTCACGAAATTTCCACGTATCCAATGGCGGGATTAGGCAAACTGCACTGTGGACCCCCCTATTAACTACCAAAGATGCGAGGGGTTCTACAATCGATCGAGGGTCATTGATCCGGGCGGGCCCGATCTCGTCCGTCACATTCAAATTGAACTTTAACGCTATCCGACAGACATGTCAAATCACCTTATTTACAAATTAAATAATCCATTGAAAAATATAAAGGGTCATAATAATAATAAACAAATAAAACGACATTTTGACTTGCGCACTGGCTTAGGGATATATTCATATTTATTTTTCATATATATATATATATATATATCTTTTTCTTTCTTTCTTTCTTTTGATTTTTTGATTTTATCTTTTTCTCATTTTTTTTAACATAAAGCGAAAATTCAAAACAAACTAGGGTAAAAATAAGTTACAACATCCGCTCCATCTAGGGACCACTTCCCCTTGTGGGATGCAGAGAACTTGCAGATCCACATGCCTTCTTCTTAGGTTGTGGACTCTTTTATGTGAAAAATACACTTTGATGCTGAAACTTATAGAAAACCAGAAACTTACAATGAACATAGTTGCAATAATTTAATACTGAATATAGTGTTTGAGGTATTTCCCATTGACTGGAAATGAAGAATAATGTCCTTCCAGTTTGCGTAGAATGAATGTATTATTTACCTTTACTTCTGGAATGTTGAAAGGTCCCAACCACAAATTATCAAACTTTCCATTCTTGCCTCTTTCCTCTCTTCTGGCATCCCATCTTAGAACCAAATCTCCTTGTCTAAAATCTCTTTCTCTAGCCTTCTTGTCAAACAAAATTTTCATTTTGTTTTGATATTATTGAAGTTTGTGCTGAAATTCATCTCTATCTTGGTTTAGCTCAATAATCTGATTGATTCTCCTTGAAAAATCATCAACTTCTTCATATGATTCCTGCAAAAAATTCATGACTAGAAATGCTAACTGTGTAGGGAAAATTGCTTCAGTTCCATATACAAGTTGGAAAGGGGATTTGCCAGTAGATCTTTTGGGTGATACTTTGTTTTCCCATACTGCATATTTGAGATGACTATCCCAACTTATTTTGTGATCTTCCAATACTTTATTGATAATTTTAACCAGAATTTTATTTGATGATTCTGCTAACCGATTACCTTGTGGGTAATATGGTGTAGAATGATGCAATGAAATCTGATATTTTTGACAAAATTCTATCATTTTAATACTGCTGAAAGCCTGTGCATTGTCTGTAATTATTTTCCTTGGACAACCAAATCTAGACAATATATTTTCTTCAATGAATCTCATCACTACTGTATCAGTTGCATTCTTAACAAGGATTGCTTCTACCCACTTGGTGAAGTAATAAGTGGTAGTTAATATCCATCTATGTTGGTTGTTGGAAGCTAGAATTATTTCACCTATGAAATCTAATCCCCATTGTAAGAAAGGAGATTCAATTAAAACTGGAAAAAGGGGAAGTGTTGGTCGCCTTTTTTTCCAGTAAATATCCGACATGGGATACAACTCCTCCACTTTTTTCCAACCCGTGCAAACAATTTCAGCCAATAGAAACCTGCTCTCAAAATTTTATAAGTAGTTCCCTTCTAAGTATAATGTACTAAAAAAATGCCTTCATGAAACTGTTCAATTACTCCTTCAATTTCACTTTTAGTCAAACATAGTAAAAGGACATCCAAAGGATCCTTCCAATACAAATTTTCATTTATGATACAATACTTCATGGCCTTGAGTCTATGAGATCTGGATTGATTCTTTGTGAATTCAAGAGGATATTCAAAATCTTGAAGAAAATACACTGTCTTTATACCAATCTGAAAGTACAAATTTTTCATCAATATGTAAAGGAAGAGGAACAAGATCTGTACTGGAAAAATGTTCTTGTGGATTCTTCTCACTTGAAATCTGAGAAGGTTCTTGTGCATTCTTTGCCCCTGAAATTTGAGAAGGTTAATGTGGATTCTTCTCACGTGAAATATGCATGATGTTTGTTGGCACAAAAATGTCATCATGGAAGAGACCCTGGGTTCAGGCACAAGGGGCCAACAAGGATCCGATGTAGTCTAGGCCAACGACGACATTTTCACCTACCCAAGGGGTAAGGAGTCTCACCCGAGGCATGCCGCAACCAAAACTAAGAAGGGTTAGAGACATATCGAGGGAGATCCAGACATTAACTATCAATAGCTTAAATATGTCATTCATCACAACATTATACTGTTACAATTACCATATTCATCCAGTAAAAGGCCATTTATTAAAATTTTGAGCAGGTCTATAAACTAGAAAAATACACTTGACCATAACACCATTCAAACTGTCTCATTCGTTCATTGACATCAAATTAAGGAAGATCCATTACACTATACATCAAGCGTAAATCCTTTCATTAGATACATAAAATAACATAGACACAAGATGCCTTAGACATCTGACCGAGTCTAGCTCTAGCCATTGTGCAACCGCTCAAGTCCCTGAGACCCTGTTCTTCTACACTTATCACCCCTTCTAGATACCAACCCCTCTCCCTTGCTGTCTTATGATGTTATCTTTTATCCCATCATCCCCACTGCCAGTTTTGTTCGGTTTTCCTTGCGCTCAACTGCTTTCCGCTTTCCTTCTTATTAGCTCGACTGTTCCTGTTTTCTCTTGACACCTTGCCGCAACTTCCCATCTATTGTATGTTCTTGCCTCCATCCTTGGTTGTCATCTCCGCAACTCGATCAATTCTCCCGCCACTTGTTCTCCACCTTGATTCTCTCAAAACTTCAAAATTCAAAACGAACGCCTCAATGATGGTGTTGATACCAAGTATTTTACAATTTGATTCAGCCAAAAGTTTAACTAAACCCTGTCCTTTCACTAATTTGGTTGGTCTGATATCTAGGTCAAACTCAAGTATCTTATCAATCCATATTCCCCTCTTTCCATTTGTATCAGGTTGAGTTAGAACTATTTTTACTACATTGTTGGGGACATAAGCAATTATAGGAGAATGTAAGACATAAATCCTAAATGTTTTTAAGGCTTGCACAAGGGCATAGGCTTGTTTCTCTATGATGTCATATCTCAATTCAACATCTCTCATCACCTTACCGAAAAAGGAAATTGGTTGCTCATATCCATCATCATTCCTTTGTAGTAAAATTGTGATATCCCAATTTTGATTTTTTTTATTTAACATGATTAACTAAGTTTATTGGGGAAGTGCTAAGCATAGCACAATTTTGTAATTTGAGCATTGGAGACATTTTTGGTACATGGGACTTAGGAGAAATCGAAAAATTCAATATTAGTGGAATATGGGGGTCACCCCTCGTGGAATACACACCCCTTGGAGGAAAAATTGATTTTGTGGAAAGGAGGTCGAAATATTTGGATGAGGGACCCATAAGGAAACGTGTGGCAACAATTATAAATAGAGCTTTGAAGGCAACATTGGGCACCTTTTGATAATTTGACATTTACACATTGTTTTTTTAACTGTTCAACTGAGTCAAAAGTTCTGTTTAGCACCAAAGGTTTCTAGGGGGAAATCTCACCCTCTTCTTTGGTGGAGCACGAGTGCCACCCTAGGGAGGTATTGTCATGACTTTGTGGAGACTTGGGGGACCAATCTCAAGTGGTACGACTTGCCTTAGATTTAGCCTAGATGCAGAAGAAGAACCACACAGTTCTTGGGTGAAGTGAGGTATTGAAATTAGAGGCTATACCCTTACTGGGCAATTCCTAGTCTAAATTGCAGGTGAAGGAAGAGAATTTACGGGAGTTGAGAGTGCCCTTCTCAGCAAGACAATTTTCTTTGGTTAGGTTTGCGTAGACTTGTCCCAGGACTATGCAGTAATTGGTGGAGTTGATTGTGGGGAGGCTTGGGAGAAGGATTTAGGAGCTGAGGTGATGGGATTTCATTTGGAGGGCCATTGGAGGAGGTTTGCTGTAGTTTGGAGAGCAGAGATTTAAAGGAGGAGCCACGGTAACAAAATTTGAATTTAGTGGAGGGCAAAGCTGTGAAGGGTCAAATTTTGAGGTTGGAACCAAGGGAAACTCTTTCTGGGTTTTTCTGGGTTTTGACAAGGATCTCATATCTAAAATTGCAGAATTTTCTGGGTAGATTTGAGGTGTCAAACAGGGGTCCCAACTCAGCCAGTAGCAAGAGGAGCTAGGGGAAATTTGGGCCGAAATTTCGAGGTTAACATTTGGCTAATTCCTTCATGGGTTTTTGTGGGTTTTTTGTGGACAGCGCAGGGTTAATTTCCTGGAATTTTCCAAGCACCGAGGAGGCCCTAACAATAGTTCTTCACAACTAGCAACATATTTCTTAGCAGGTTCAGCACAAAGCCTGGAAATAGTTGCATCAGATTTGGGAGGGTCTTCTTATTTTTCATTTGGGATTAGCTAGCTTGCCTTGAGCAAGCATATATGCACTCTTTCTAGCACCTCATTGTACCCTCTTCATATTATAATAAAATGGCTCAACAAAGCAGTTTTTGGTGCAATTTCATGGACTGATTCATGTGTTTGATTTTCATGGTTTTTATGTCTATGTTTGCTTTGTTATTTACTGTAAAGACTCCCTAGGAATATTACAGTGGTATCAGAGCATGATATTAGCCAATTGTGGGGAGGCTAGAAATATCATGGAGGAGTTGATGAGGCAGAGCCAACAATTAGTGAGGTAGAACCAACAGATTCTAGAGGGGATGCAACAACTGATACATAACCAACACATAAGCCAAGTACATACATGTGCATCCCAGTATTACAACACCCACACGTATGGTCAGTCTGACCATCCTACCATGCCTCATTACTTGGATGAACAAGAGAAGGAGCAGTATAGTTCAGGGGTTGGTCCATCATGTAGAGGTGGGTAGTTAGAGGATGAGACCCGAAGGCAATTTTGTTGGTGGAGACCTGGTTTCAGACATCAAGAGACTGATGAGGAGGTCAAACATGAGGCTTAGGCCACTCAGGGTTGTGAGAAGCAGGTTGATACACATAGCGTGACACAAGAGCCACCCTTGTGGGAGTTTCCTTTGGTAGACCCGATTGACATATTGGTGGAGACAGTTGGGCACACACCCATGGGACCATCCATTGACAAGGTGCCAGTAGGCATAGAGGTACCCAGAGCATGGACAAAATTCCTAGATGATAGCTACATAAAGCAGCATGAAGAGCACCTTGAGAAGCGTGAGCTAGATGAGGATGTTATTCTTGAGGTGTTAAGTTATGGTATGTTCTATGCTTATAACAGTTTACTTCTTTTTCTTATTATATTCCACAGATTAACAATCACATGTACATAAAGTAAAGTGTAGATAGAACATTAAACGATCGACATAAAACAAGCCAAGACAAGAGACACAAGATGTGGCGGCTAGCCAGGGACAAACCCCACAATGTGTGGGGAAACCCTTTGATTAAATCTTCTTTTATCTTCAATAATTCAACAGAGAGAAATAGTACAATAAATCTGATTCATATCAGTAGTAGCAAACCCTAGATCAACAACATCATCATTAGCGGCTTCATCATCAAACTAGGGCAGACGATCTCTCACAAACCGACTGTCGGATTGGCTTGATTCCACCACAAAAAGTTGCGGCTTCCAGAGGAGGTTCAGATGAACCTACAATGTAGTTCAGATGAGGAGATCTTCTAGTCCACCTAGGTCAATATTTACTTCTGCAGTTGCAGCCTCAGTTTCAGCAGCTTCCGGCTTCAAACTATGGTAGTCGATATCTTGCAAATCATCCGTCGGATTGACTTGATTCCACCACCAAAAGTTGCGGCTTTCAAAGGAGGTTTAGATGGACCTACAAAGCAGTTCATATGATGATATCTTCTAGTCCACGTAGGTTAATCTTTGCTTCTGCAGTTGTAGCTTCAGTTTCAGCAGCTTTCGGCTTCACATGTGAGAGAGAGAGACCCTTTTCTGCGTAGTAGAGAAGAGACTCTTTTTTGCACAATAGAGAGAGAGAAATGTGATGAGATGAGTGAGTCTAAATGAGGAAAATTCCTCCTGTATTTATACACAACATTGATGTTTGAATAGATGTGATTGTTAGGCTTCTGAGCCTACATGAGTTGTAGGTCGGCTTGATAATAATTCCATAATCAAAATAAATTCATATCTCCATGAATACTTATCGGAATCGGATGATCTTTATATCAATCCTATACCTCTCAACGAGAGGAATCTAACAAAAATATTATCAACCATGAATAAGATGACCCACATGAAGTTTTTCCCTGGTTGCCAATTTTAACACTCCCTCTCAACTAGCGAGAACTTCATCTGCAATCTGTCTATCGGTCGTTACTATTCATCCATCAAATGCACTACCCTATACAGCCTGACCCTTGCCCTACTCTACTCTATTCTACCTGTTCTGCTTTGTCTTGTTCTGCCCTGTACTGATCTGTACTGTTCTGCTCTTGCATTGTTCTGTTCTGCTCTGCTTTTGTCCGAATTATGAAGAAGAAGAAATGATCGAGGATGTATCATACTGACTCAAAGTCAGTCTTAGAGTATGGACCACTGGTCCTAGACCAGTCTCAACCAACCCGAAGTGAACGTCATAGTGAGTACAACTCCACTGGTCCCAGACTAGTCTCAACCAACCCGAAGTCAACGTCATAGTGAGTACAACTCCACTAGTCCCAGACCAGTATCATCCTCCACTGACTCAAGGTCAGTCTTAGAGTGCGTACCAGTGGTCCCAGACCAGTCTCAACCAACCCAAAGTCAACTTCATAGTAGGTACCACTCCTACCACTAGTCCCAGACCAGTATCGTAGGCTCAGAGAGTGTACCACTGGTCCCAGACCAGTCTCAACTGACCCGAAGTCAGCGTCATAGTATGTACCACTTCCATTGGTCCCAGACCAGTACTGCACTGACACGAAGTCAGTCTCAGAGTATGTACCACTGGTCCCAGACCAGTCTCAACCGACCCGAAGTCAGCGTCATATTATGGTACAACTCCTACCACTGGTCCCAGACCAGTATCATTGATCCCAAATCAATGGAGGTCATCCTAGCATAGGGAGTACGATAGATAGAACGATGCATCCATCGGTACTACTATGGTCCCTAACTTCATTTCCCTGCTCATTGATCAGATGAGAGGTACTTCCCATGAGTCCCTGACTGCATGGGTAGGATGCCTCGATAGGAGAACTAATCAATCCTGTCCTCACAGGAGAACACATCAATCCTGCTACAATCGCCATGGAGAACACATCAATCCAGGCCGCCATGGAGAACACTTCAATCCAGGCCTCATAGGAGAACACATCAATACTGCTACAATCGCCATGGAGAACACATCAATCCAGGCCTCATAATAGAACACATCAATCTTGCTACAATCGCCATGGAGAACACATCAATCCAGGCCTCACAGGAGAACTAATCATCCTGCTACACAGGAGAGCGAATCATCCTGTTCCATAAGAGAGCGAATCATCTTGTCCCACAAGAGAGCGAATCATCTTGTTCCAGTGCACACTACTAGGGGAGGGTGAGTCACCCTGTGGTCATATGTTGCTCCAGTAAGAATCGCAAGCCCTCAGAGCTCCTAAAGCTCAATGTATGCAACATGCAGGACCCTTGTACAAGGGTTTCTTGAAGACTCCAAGTCGTTTGGGAAAATCACAGATTAGATCTTTCCTCGGGGCTTTGACAAGGTGTATTGATCTGTACATCATCTTAACGCGATGGAGCCTCCTTGCCCATCGACTTGCCTTATCCCAGATGATGTCTATCTGCTGGAGCAATCGACGAATATGGGATTCCTCAATAATTGAATCCCACCTCTGGTTGTTGTAAAGAATCACAGTGGTGTCCAATGTAAATCCAAACAGCTCACTGAAGAGCTTTTGTAACCAGACTACCTCACAGGAGGCCATGCTAGCAGCAATATACTCTACTTCGGTGGTGCTCAAAGCCACCAACTTCTGCTTCCTGCTCATCCAGGATATCGAAGTAGATCCCAAGGTGAAACAGCACCTGGAAGTGCTCTTACGGTCCACCACATTTCCTGCCCAATCAGCATCAGTATATCCAAGTAGTCTCACATCTTCGACAGTGTATCTAAATCCATCAGAGATTGTGTCTTGTATACATCTTAGAAGATTCTTGGCACCAATCTAGTGAGGCTCAACCAAATATGAGCTCACAATGCTAACTACAAAACATATGTTTAGAAGGAGGTTCATCAAGAACATCAACACGAATGAGTTTTTGAAACTCAAAGGCATTTCCCAAATCTGGTCCGACATCACTACCATATAACTTCTGAAAGTTAAGATCCTCGAGGTAGTCACATGCTTGCAGTCCACCATATCAAATCTTTTTAGAATCTTCACCACATATTTTCCTTGAGACAAGAAAATTTCCCTTGGCTTCTGCCACACTTCAAGTCTTAGGAAATAGTGCATCAGTCCTGGGTCCTTCATTTCAAATTCAGAAGCCAACTCCCTCTTACATTTTTGAATGAGAGGGTGTGCACTTGTTAGAAAGAGGTCATCCACATACAACACCAGTATGAGAGGTTTATCATCTTCAACCTTAAAGTAAAGGTTAGGATCGGCTTCACTCCTAGTGAATCCCAGCTTCATCAAGTAGCTGTCGATCCTCTCATACCATGCTCGGGGTGCTTGCTTCAGCCCATAGAGAGCCTTCTTCAACCAACATACATGAGGTTTTTTATCATAAATCTCAAATCCTTCGGGTTGCTCCACGTAGAGCTCTTCTTTGATCGAGCCGTGCAAGAACGCGGTCTTGACATCCATCTGATGTAGGTTCCATCCTTGTGAAGCGGCAAGGGCTATGATCGAGCGGATGGTCGTATATATGGTAATAGGTGCAAATATCTCATCATAGTCTATACCTTCCTTCTGTGAGAAACCACGAGCAACAAAACGAGCCTTATAATTTTTCGTACTTCCATGTGCTACATGCTTTATCTTGTAAAGCCATTTGGAAGTAACAACTATCTTGTCCTAGGGTTTGAGAACTACTTCTCAGACATCATTCTTCATGATAGACTCATATTCTTCGGTCATAGCATCCTTCCATACTTGATGCTTGACGACATCTGAGAATGATGAAGGCTCATTTTGTATGATCGTGCTCATGATGGTCAGGTATCCCTGATACCTATTAGGTTTCTTACTTTCACGAAAGGTTCCTCGGGGTGCAGCATGTCCTTCAGCATCATCAAGTAGCCCCCTAAGCCATGAAGGCCTCTTCCTAGAAGAGGAAGGCGCATGTGGAGGAGGATCAATCGGATCCATGGGTTCTTCTACATTAGGCATTGATTCATCATCCTTTTCTTTCGGTTCCCTGGTGTCGGCTTCTTGAGAGCTCCTCAAAGTCAGAAGATTGTCCACCTTGCTGAGAGCCATATCTTCGTCAAAGGTGACATCATGACTAATCACAACTTCCCTTTGACCGGCGGTGAACTTTTCTTCAGGAGTCTTGGAACCCAATGCTTGATGAGGGCATATACGGTGGTGTTTGTAGTTTTAGCCCATAGAAACTTCGGAAGTCTTTGATCATGTAGCATGGCCCGGACAGCTTCCACAATCATACGGTTCTTCCTTCCCGCCAGACCATTCTGCTTAGGAGTATGTGGTGTAGTAGTCTCCCTCTTAATGCCAGCCTTAGATATGCCTGAGTGAACCAACTGTAATATATCGGAGGTCTTGCTTTGGCTTGAGGGGAATGGTCCCCTTTTGAGCTTTCCTTCGGCACATCCTAGACATACACCTTCTTTCTCTACTCGGAATTTGGGCATCCCTGTCACCATTTGTCTTACACCAAGTATAGCTTTATAATGAAGGGGGGCAAACCTCCGATGCCAACGTTTGGACTGAAGAGATGTGTCATAAGACATGACACCTAGCGGACTTCCATCGACCTGATATAATGAATCAACACTAAACCCAAGAGTAAAGGCATCTTTAACATTATTTTTCCATATATGTACCTTGCCATTTCTGAAGGTTACCTTGTAGACTTTGTCTTCCATTGCCGAGATGGACACTAGGTTCTTTTTGAGGTCAGGTGCATTTAATACATCCTGGACTTTCTAGCCTTCTTGAATGGTTGTCCTCTTCCTCGATTCCCAGCTGTCCTCTTACCTTTGCTATTGAATTTTCCATCCCTTCGATTACCATGAGAGGAATTTTGATCATCGTCCCGGTGTGAGTCCTTTCTATCAGGGCACTCCCTTGCATAGTGACCTGCTTTATCACAGATGTAACATCGTCCTTGTCTTCCACCCTTAGGTCCAATCTTTCCTTTTGATTTAGTTCCAGAATTATTTCTTTTCTTAGCATGAGAAGAAAAAACAGCAAGAGGACCTTTAGGCAAGGGCATTTCTTTCTCTTCTACCCTTGTTTCTTCTTGAATGCATCTAGCCATTAATTCCCTGAAACCAAGAATTACATTATTGTTCAGAAGAGTAGTCCTGAACACGTACCATTCGGATGGTAATCCACCAAGAGTTGTGAGTGCCATTCCCTTGTTAGTAATAGCCTCCCCAATAGATAGGAGATCGTTCCTGATTTCGGTGATCCTTAAGAAGTATGCTTGCATACTCTCATCTTTACCCTTCTTGATTTCCCTCAACTTATTTCTAAGAAACAAAACTTGATTTGCATCATTAACTTTAAATAAACTCACCAGTCTATCGTAGATTTCCTTGGAGGTGAATAGTTTAGAGATGTAGGCCACCAAGCGCTTGTTGATAGAGTCCTGGATGATCTTCTTCGTTTTGACTTCTCTGTTTTTCCATTTGTTCCAGGCAGTGGCGGATGCATTTGATGGAGGCTTAACAATATTGCCTCTTACATGGTCGAGCACTCCTTGATCCTCAAGGGTTAGATTGATAGACATCTTCCATCTGTGATATTCAACTTTATCACAGAGCTTGTCTTCGGCAGGAAAGAGTGTTGAGGACCCCATTGTTCTTTTAGGATAGCCTTGCCAATCTTCTCTTCGGTGATTGCTCTTGCTCTTGCTCAGGCTTTGTCTTCACCTCAGCTTCGATACCATGTTAAGTTATGGTATGTTCTATGCTTATAACAATTTACCTATTTTTCTTATTATATTCCATAGATTAGCAATCACATGTACATACAGTAAAGTCTAGATAGAACATTAAACGATCAACAGAAAACAAGCCAAGACAAGAGACACAAGATGTGGTGGCTAGCCAGGGACAAACCCCACAATGTGTGGGGAAACCATTTGATCAAATCTTCTTTTATCTTCAATAATTCTACAAAGATAAATAGTACAATAAATCTGATTCATATCACCAGTAGCAAACCCTAGATCAACAGCATCATCATTAACGACTTCATCATCAAACTAGGGCAGACGATATCTTACAAACTGACCGTCGGATCGGCTTGATTCCACCACCAAAAGTTGTGGCTTCTAGAGGAGGTTCAGATGAACCTACAATGCAATTCAGATGAGGAGATTTTCTAGTCCACGCAGGTCAATCTTTACTTCTGCAGTTGCAGCTTCAGTTTCAGCAGCTTCCGGCTTCAAACTAGGGCAGTCGATATCTTGCAAACCGTTCATCGGATTGACTTGATTCCACCACCAAAAGTTGCGGCTTTCAAAGGAGGTTCAGATGAACCTATAATGCAGTTCATATGATGAGATATTCTAGTCCACGTAGGTCAATATTTACTTCTGCAGTTGCGGCTTCAGTTTCAGTAGCTTCCGGCTTCACATGTGTGAGGGAGAGACCCTTTTCTGCGCAGTAGAGAAGAGACTCTTTTTTGCGCAGTAGAGAGAGAGAAATGTGATGAGATGAGTGAGTCCAAATGAGGAAAAGTCCTCCTGTGTTTATACACAACGTTGGTGTTTGAATAGATGCAACTGTTAGGCTTCTGAGCCTACATGAGTTGTAGGTCGGCTTGATAATAATTCCATAATCAAAATAAATTCATATCTCCATGAATACTTATCGGAATCGGATGATCTTTATATCAATCCTACACCTCTCGATGAGAGGAATCTAATAAAAATATTATCAGCCATGAATAAGATGACCCACATGAAGTTTTGACTTGGTTGCCAATTTTAACATGAGGAGGTATCTGTGGTGGGGTAGCTCGAGACTTCGATTGAGTCCATAATGGAGGAGGATGGGTAGTCATCTTTTGGGTCTGTCATCAGCGTGGAGAAGATAGATGCACAGGAAGCTAGCAGAGTTGCAATACTTCCATTCAATATATCTCTTCAGGCTTACGTAGATGGGGCCTGTAGTATTGTTAGGCTACCTCTACACGTTGGAGGGAGAGTGCCTAAGTTACATAGACAGATTGTATATGTTTACTGGGCTAGTGAGACAAGGTGACATGCGTTGCGCAAGGTGCAACACTCGCATGATGGACTTTCTTTGTATTTGGGAACCCTTGAATTTGATCCCTCTCATGGGGTTGGGTGGCATGAGTTATTTAGTTGGTACCTGATAGGGCTGACTAGGTTTTTGGATACATCCATGGTCGGGAGCATAGTTCAGCAGGGATCGTGGTTTTCTAGAGGGGCTCGAGGGTTGGATCATCATTGGGACCCAAGTGGGACTCCCCACCACTCCATGGATTGGGTCAGTCAGGGTAGTAGCAGGATGGTGGATCCAATGATTGGAATCACCCCCATTTTCATATTCCCACCAGATTTTTGGGCAACACCCATGACAAGTCGAGCTAATAGAGGGGAAGGAAGACTCCATGAGTTGTCTTAGCATTTTTGTCGTGTGTGGGGGCATAGGATGATCAGTGTACCTTGGCAGGAGGTTGTCAGAGGTGGTGGCATCGACAAGCCACCATATAGTTCCTTGTATGGAGAGGAGGATTTCCCATGTATATATGTGGCATAATGGTTGCCGAGGAGCAGCACCTTAGGGACACGCCCACTGGTACATAGGGAGATTCACATGTTAGATCTCTTAGGGAGGGTCATGAGGGGAGATCCACTTATTTGAGATTATGGAGATCCATTCATCGGAGGACCTGATGATGTGACTATGGAGGTGATGATGTCAGTCAGGTGCAGGCCGAAGCATACTATCACAACTTTAGGCCATGAAACCCAGGGATGCGTAGGAGCATCCAACGTTGAGAAGTGATTGGAAGGTGGACATGGCGGTGAATTGTGGTGTGTCGTAGTGTGTTGGATTGCGTTGTGGAGTAGGAGGAGCGTCTCACATCACATTGAGTACATGGATACTTGGTGGTATGTCGTGACATATGGTGTGACACAATGGGCTCTTGGAGTGTTGCCTCCAAGGAAACTTATGGGCATGGAAATTATATTTACCATCAGGAGCAACTCACCCTGGACCGATGGGGACATTGTTGAACATCTAGGGACAACATGTACAGTGGAGACCGGTCTTCGATTTGGTTATCAGCAGATCCGAGGCGAAGAGAGGGACGCCCATAGGATTACTCTTTAGTATCCCAACAGACTCTTGGTCATACCCTTAGGGACTTACCCGCCTATCACACTCCATTATTGCTTACAGTCGTAGGGCATTTGGTTGTTTCCCTTTGATGCTATTAGTATATGCAATAGGACATGGGAGGCTCACCCTAGGCAGATGGATGGGATACAACGTGTCATGGGAAAGAGGGAGACTCTCCAGTTGAGACATTTGGTGGGTGCACGAGCCAACATATATAGGCTTAGGGATGTCGTGGTTTACTACTGAGCTAGCATATATTCCACCCCTGGGCTCACACTTGGGGGGGTGATTGCGAAGGAGCTGCATGATGCACTTTCAACGAGATAGTTTGAGGAATTATATGAGCATGAGGTGCAGTGGATGGTAGACCTCATCTATAGGCATATTTTTGGACTCTAGGCAGTATTAGGGTGCGCTTTCAAGAGGAAGGATCACAAATTTCATGATGTGGTATGGCAGGCGTAGGGTAATTTTGAGTTCACCTGGTTTATTTACGACATGCGAAGTCTATACATTGATTACATACAGGGAGAAAATATATGGAACAAGAGGGTTCTAATAGTCGTCAGGACTATTTCACAACAAATCTTGTTATGGGATCCGAGGATTCAGTTAGTTGATAGGCCACTCCACTTTGTGATGATCAGAGACATGGCAGAGGGTGATCTAGTTCACCTTGGTATTGAAACATGGGGGATCGCTGAGACCTCCACTGTATGGAGAGGCAAATTTTATCATGTTGTTACTTAGGACCGAGATTGGCAGTGGATGGGTAGACATTAGCATCATGGAGATGCTTGGGCAGGATGAGCTTTGCCTTCACAGATTTTTCGCCATCATGTCCTAGTAGAGGAGGGTACAACCTACTTATGATGGGGAGTATGTCATAGTTAGAGTGATGTAGTGCCAACATGGTGGCACTCTTTTGAGACTAGCAGGGGACCTAAGCATCATAGTACTTCACAACTCAATGACCTTTAGGGATGAGATGGCTACTACATGGGGAGATCATTCAGATCTTCCATTGGGCTTTAATGAGTCATTGATGGTGTGGGTAACTTCATTAGCATGGAAGGTTGGTCACCAGGATGATATATGGAGAAGCTCATGTGAGAGAGGCTTTATCTCCATAGGGATTGGGTGGTATCTTCAAGAGTTTACTCTTGGAGTGTATGAGATGGACTAATTGGTAGGGTCGCTTCATGAGGGGTTGGAAACGGTGCCACATTATCATGATTCCTACTCATTGATGGTATGCGGAGGGATTTTGGTACTTATACCTAGTAGGGTAGTGAATGGAGCAAGGGGAGATTTATGTTGGACAAGATGGCTTGGGATCCTGCTATTGAGGGATTCCTTCATGAAAATACAGTCCAGAGGTCAGGGATGATTCAATGGCGCATCTGGGACCCTCACATATTTTGCAGTGACAATGGGGATCAACAACTAGAGAGCGTGCTTGTTCAGGCGTTGCTTGAGGACAAGCAATTTTTGGCGGGGAGGATTGTGATATCCCCAATTTTGATTTTTTTATTTAACAGGATTAACTAAGTTTATTGGGGAAGTGCTAAGCATATCACAATTTGTAATTTGAGTATTAGAGACATTTTTGGTACATGGGACTTAGGAGAAATCAAAAACTTAAATATTAGTGGAATATGGGGGCCACCCCTCATGGAATATGCACCCCTTGCAGGAAAAATCGATTTTGTGGAAAGGAGGTCGAAATATTTGGATGAGGGACCCATAAGGAAAGTTGAGGCAACAATTATAAATAGAGGTTTGAAGGCAACATTGGGCACCTTTTGATAGTTTGACATTTACACGTTGTTGCTTTAGCTGTTCAGCTGAGTCACAAGTGATGTTTAGCACCAGAGGTTTCCAAGGGGAAATCTCACACTCTTCTTCAGTGGACCACGAGTGCCATCGTAGGGAGTTATTGTCACGACTTTATGGACACTTGGGGGACCAATCTCAGGTGGTATGAATTTCCTTAGCTTCAGCCTGGACACAGAAGAAGAACCACACAATTCTTGGGTGAAGTGGGGTACTGAAATTAAAGGCTATACCATTATTAGGAAATTTCTAGTCAAAATTGTAGGTGAAGGAAGATAATTTACAAGAGTTGAGAGTGCCCTTCTCAGCAAGACAATTTTTTTTGGTTGGGCCTACGTAGACTTGTCATAGGACTATGCAGTCATTGGTGGAGCTGATTTTGGGGAGGTTTGAGAGAAGGATTTAGGAGCTGAGGTGCTGGGATTTCATTTGGAGGGCCATTGGAGGATGATTGTTGTAGTTTGGAGAGAAGAGATTTAAAGGAGGAGCCACAATAACAAAATTCGAGTTTGGTGGAGGGCCAAGCTGTGAAGGGTCAAATTTTGAAGGTTAGAGCCAAAGGAAACTCTTTCTGGGTTTTTGACAAGGATCTCATATCTAAAATTGCAGAATTTTCTGGGCAGATTTGAGGTGTCAAACATGGGTCCCAACTCATCTAGCAGCAAGGGGAGCTAGGGGAAATTTGGGCCGAAATTTCAAGGTCAACATTTGGCTAATTCCATCGTGAATTTTTTTGGGTTTTTGGTGGAGAGCTCGGGGTTAATTTCCTGGAATTTTCTGAGCATCGGAGGAGGCCCTAACAATAATTCTTCACAACCAACAACATATTTCTTAGCAGTTTTAACACAGAGCCTAAAAATAGCTGCATCAAATTGGGAGGGACTTATTATTATTTATTTGGGCTTAGCTAGCTTGCCTTGAGCAAGCCTAGGTGCACTCTTTCCAACACCTCATTGTACCCTCTTCATATTATAATAAAATGGTTCAGAAAAATAGTTTTTGGTGCAATTCCATGGACTAATTCATGTGTTTGATTTTCATGGTTTTTATGTCGATGTTTTCTTTGTTATTTACTGTAAAGATTCCCTAGGAATATTACAAAAAAACTGCTATGGCATTATCTAAGGCAAAGGAGAAGACACTAAAAAGTTTTGAGTAATATGGACTAGCTAGTACTGGGGCTTCTGAAATGGCCTTCTTGATATGTGAAAAATAATATCTAGCATGTACTGTCAATTTGAATTCATGATTCTTTTTAAGCATATCAGTAATATCTTTCACAGTCTCAGCATAATTAGGTATAAACCTTCTCAAGAAATATATATTTCCTAAAAATGATTGAATTTCCTTCTTGTTTCTAGTAAATTGATTACCTAAATTGCTAAGACTCTTTTTGGATAATAACAACTCCTTCCTTTGAAATGATATGTCCCAATAGCATTTCTTCTTTCATTGCAAAAAGTGACATTTTGGTATTAAGAGAAATCCCATATTTCCTGCATCTTTGGAAAACTTTCCCCAAGTGTTTCAAATGTTATCATCAGAATTAGAAAATACAGTTAGATCATCAAGATAAATGACAATAATTTTTTTTATCTTACCAAAAAATACCAGATCCATTTCTCTTTGAAATGTTGCTCCAGCGTTGATTAAACCAAATTGCATCTTGTCATATATAAATGTACCCCATGCAGTTTTAAATGTTGTATTTTCTCTGTCTTTTGGACTAACCAAAATCTGGTTATATCCAGAAAAACCATCTAACATTGAAATCTTGTTTCAACTTGATACTCTTTGAAGTAATTGGTCCATTTTTGGTATTCGATAATTATCCTTTAAATATAATTTTCTCAGATTCCTAAAGTCAACACACAATCTTACTTCTCCATTTTTTTTCCTAACAAGTACTAGGTTGTCTATCCATTCAGAATATCTTAAGGGAATAATTGCATTTGCATCCATTACCATTTTATTTCTTTCTCAATGATTGGAAGCAAGACTTGATTTATTCTTCTTAATTTTTGCTGAAATGGTTTAGCATCTGGTTTGAGAGGAATTTAATGCTTAATAACGGTTTAGCTTCTTTGGTTTCTTGAGGCAATGATGCTGAAACTTTAACATTTATGATTTCTTCAGAAGTACCAATATTACAGTCATGAACATATTCTTGTTGTGAATTGAGCAATGAATTTTTTGAGACATCATTATGATCTAACAACTTTTCAAAGGGAACTAATCCTTTTGGAATGCAATTATTTTATAATTGAATGATATCATGATCATCAATTTTCTGTTTTAAATGTGAATCTTGATCATCCTCATTTGATTTGATTTCATCAATGCATTCTTCTTCAACATGTAAAGCATAAAATTAATCTATTGTTTGTAAAAAAAAAATATCCGTTCATCTTCTTCAAAAAACTGCCAATGTTTGATATTGTCAAGAATGGAAGGTCTGTATTTTACTTCAATGTTATAATGCAATTGCAGAGGATCGGGTATTTTGAAAGAACTAGCAAAAATTGCTAAAGCATCAACATTAATATCTTATTCTCTTGGGAATGATGTGATATTGAAGGCTTGAAAATAATTATCTACACAATCTCAAACTTCATTCCTATAAGCTCTAAGCCTAGGATGCTTAGTTTGACAAATATTTTTGATTTGTTTTACAATCAACTATGAATCACCATATACTGCCAAGTTTTGAAATTTCAGACTCTTATCTAACTCCAATCCTAAAATTAGGGCTTCATATTATACCACATTATTTGTGACTTCAGGAGAGATGAGTATAATTCCAACCCCAGCCCCATCTTTGGAAAATGCCCCATCAACATACATTTTCCAAATGTTAGTATTTAAAAGTTGAGGGGTATTGCCAGTTTCTTGAATGTTGGTTTGAGGATTTGGAAGATCATTAGGAGCCAAAGTAAAACTTCCAAATTCTTGATCAATTGCATAAATGAGATGATTAATTGCTTGACTTGCTTTACAAACGGTATTGATGAATCTTAATCCTCTATATAGCCTAAATTGTTCACCTCCATAGACTGGGATTGTAGCATAAGACATGTCCATTTTCAGACTTCCCCCTAACTTGACACAACAAGATCTTGATAATAACATTCCAAATTTTGGGGGAATATTTGTAACAACAATGTCCAAGACTATACTTTTCACAGGGATCTGAGCAAGTGTTACAACTAAATCCTTAATTAATCCGAGGCAAGGTACTTTCTTGGAATCAAAAGTATACAGATCATGATATGGTCTAGTGATTTGTAATTGAAGTTGATCCATGATTACTTTAGGCATTAGATTATGGGAAGCACCAGAATCTAACATACAATTATATAAAATGTAATCATGAATTTTCAAGGTGACATAAAAATGAGGTACACTTTCATCAATCATATCTGAACTACGACCAAAAACAACTGAAGGATTTTCATCCTGTAAACTAATGAAATCCCCCTCTGCATCAACACTTGAAGATTGAATCCATTTAGAGACTTGATGTTTATAACCTAGACTTTTGAATTGTTTAGATAATGAGATTGGAATTTTAACTCTCTCGAACTCTTTTTCAACATTAAAAACAATTGGAACACATTTTTTAGAAGTATTTTGTGCTTGTAACTGATTCTATGGATGAATTGATAATGTTTGTGTTTTCATCTGGTTTTACTTGAGGTTCATCAAATTTAACCTTTTTGACCGATCTACCAGGCCCTGTTCTTGGTCTTAGGTCATACCTTATATTTAATTTAGCAATGAGGAATTCAGAAAAAGATTGATACTTGAAAATTTGAAAATTTTCTTGATTTTGAATCAGAGACTAATCTTGACTGGTTAGAACAATAACATTATGTGTTGATGGATCTTCAAAATAATTATTATCATTTGTATTGATAGGAACAATTTCTTTAGGATCTTGATCATCAATCATTAGGGGAGGTTGAATTTCTTGATCAATGTTTGGTCTTTGCAAAATCTGAGGTTGAAAATTTCTTATGTATTGAACTTGTGGTCTATTTGCAACTTGTTGGGTTAATCTAGGTTGAGTTTCCATTCTTGAGATTTTGTTAGACACATTTCTAAGTAGAGAGGTTATTTAATCAATTTTATTTTCTTCATCTTTAGTCTTTGACGATGAGGCACTTTCTTCTCTATATTTCATTCTCTTTTCAGCCTTTTCTGCCTTAGCTTTCAGTTTAGTAGATGTTGATCTATTAGCTTCAACTTCGATTGCATTAGTTTGCATGTCTACTAAAGTTTCAGATTTTCTCTCCCTAAGCATTACAACAAAGTCATCTTCAAATTCTTTGGAAAACCTAACTTTAGCAGCAGTAACTGGAGGTTTACAATCTGGGGGCATCTTGTTATAAATTTTATTGAATCTCTTAATGAAATCAACTACAGGTTCACCAGGGTTCCTTTTCAAGTCTTCAAATTCTGTTAAGTAGTAAACAAGATCCTTTTTTATTCCCCATTTATTTTTGAAAATGTTGATTAGTTCAACCCATGAATTAATGGAATTATCTTGAAGTTTTTTATTTTTATTTTTATTTTTAAAGGAAACCATGGTTCGGGGTCACTGAGTGGCCGCTACATCCACAGGAAGCAATCCACATAGATCCACCAAAGGTGGCCTAATATATCGGGCCTAACCCCAAGGGAATTGAGGATATTTGACCTCGTGACCTCCCAATAGGCAAGGTACTTAGCAAAGAGGGCTCGACAAATTGAGCTACCCCTTGGGGATTTTTTTAAGGGTGGTTCATAGACACTGGGTGGCTACTACATCCATAGGAAATACAGGTAGATCAACCCGAAGGGATCTACCTGTCGGCCAAACAAGCAGGGCCTAACCCCAAGGACATCAAGGAGATTTGACCCTAGGACTTCCCAACTAGCGAGATACTTAGCAACTGGATCTCAACCAACTGAGATGATGCTTGGGGCTTGGAATTAGCTTGAAGTTGTTTGAACCATATTCTAACATTTCCTTCAAGTGATTGAACAAAAAGTCTCGTGTAGATATCTTCATGCTCAATGTTCATGTTATCAACAAAATCTTGGAATGCAGCTAAGTTATCTTCAGCAGATGGCCTCCATTAAATCTAGGCAAATGTTTTAAATACCCATAAGGAAAAGCATGAAGTTGGGTTGGTGGAGGAAGGACTAAGGCTACATAACGTGTTGCCATAATTGGTTGAATACGTGCCATTTTATGTTTTGATGGAGTTGTATTTTTAGGATCAACTTTACTAGAAGAAGGGGATAATGAAGGTTTGGGTTTTTGGAAGAACTGAAGATTAATTACTAACTTCTGAACTTCAGGTAAAACCTTTTCAGGATCCTCAAAAGATAGAGGATTAATATAAATACTAAGTTCCTCTTTAGATTTAGTAGAAGTGGATGGATAAGTATGTACAAAAGAAGATTTAAAATCAACTGGTTTAAACTCAGAAAGATAATTTTTAAGATCTTTTTCGCTGTCACAAGGTTCCAAATGGGAATAAGGAAGTTCAAAAGCCTCAAGTTGGACTAAAAGTGTAGTTTGAAGATATACTCCTCTAGAAAGGAGTTCTAAAACTTTTGGAGGAAGATCTGATAATTCAACAAGTATTGGAGTTGACTGCAAAGGGTCAGATTGTGAAGTTACTTTAGATAGAACAGAGGCATATGAAACAAGAGAGGCTTCTAACCTACGTCTAATAGATGCAATTCTAACTAATATATATGGATCTGATAAAGGAGAGAAAATCTCTAGATCTGACTGAGATCCGGTATGCCTGCGTGAGGCCAGATTTAATACGTAGAGTCGCCAGGTGAAGGATTTTAGCCTACTGATGTCTTGTTCATCGTTAAGAGGAAAGTATGATAGTTTTCCCAGGGAAAGAAACTTCAATGTTCATTCCCCGACAACGACGCCAATCTGATGTTGTCCTTTGCAGATAGTTCTAAGCTGAGGAACTGTGCCAAAACATCTAAGGTAAGGTTTTGATTTTAAATGGATGACCAATGCTTTAAAATTTAAAACAAATGTAAATTCCAAGTATTTCTGAGAAAGAAAAGGGATAATTCTTCATTCTTAACATAATTAATCTTTAAAATGATTTGGAAAGCAGAATTTAAGAAGATATATATTCGTTAAACAATCATATTGAATATCTAGTTTGTTATATATAGTAGATGCGTATAGAAGTTTTCTACAACTAAACAATACATGTCCAAGAGATGAAAAAAGACAAAAATTAAAAGATTTAGAGAAATTAAATAAGAAAAATAGTTTCAGTTAATTAATCTATTTTAATAATTATAACTTTACAGAGGCTTTCAGAGAGATTGACATTCAATATAGTCCTACCCAAACTTCTATGCTACCTTGAACATGTGTAGAGAAAATAAAAAAAAGAAACATAATTGAATAACCAGAAGAACTAATAGAGATACACAAGTTGCTCAGAATGAATCCAAAATCCTTTTATTATCTTTAGAAATAGCTTAGAAAATTACAAGCATGTCATCACAAGGGTTCAACCCTTTCTCCTTTTAATTTCAAAATACTTATAGAGTTCGACTCAAAATATCTACACTTGAATCAAAATTTATTGGAAAATATAATATCATTCAAAATGATGTGGATATTATAAAATAATACAAAAAATAGTAAATTTGAACTTATTTGAACACTCTGCACATATTTTGAGGGTTGTTGTTTGATGACTGTTGCTGGAAATCTGATTTTATGTTCCCCGCTCCTATTAATCTGTTGTCTTCTCCTACTTCTCTGGTTGTTGATTACTAAAGTTTAACATTTTTTTCTATTCGATGAGCTCACATAATTTATCCCATCTCTTATCATCAGGGATAGAGAAATTTACCAACTTTTTGTATGACTCATCAACTTTGGTATATTTTTCAAAAGTAGGCCTAGTTAGAAATAAATGCTTAATTTCATGTTGAATGAATAAATCATAATTTAAACCTCCGATGAAATATTTTCCAGTTATAATTCCTTTGATTTTGGAAAACTTAGCCTTGTCTACTGCTATCTCATGTAGCTTGTGTTGATAATCTTCGAGTGGAATCAATTTTCCATCTATACCTTGCTATCATGGGAGTCCTTTTTGATGCAGAGCATTGAATTTTCTGTGAAATTTTTTGATTTGAGATTCTAAGTTTTGAAACTTATTCTCAAGCTGTAACATCAAATTTCTCTTGGTTAAAACTTTTCTTACCTCCAAGACTGCTTCAGTTCTATCTTCAATCTCAAATTCTTCAACTTCATCCTCTATATTAGATTTTAAGACTTTAATTATCCCTGTGGAATCTCCTGGTTTGTGGTCGAAACCTTCTTTTATTTATGCTATTGTTGCTTTTGATCTCTACAATAAATCCTCTTGTCTAAAAATAATTTCAATGGAAGCTCATAACTCAGTTACTGATGCATTGATATCAATCCAAATGTTTTCTTTGGGCTGCGATATAGTTTGTGCAATCAATGATTCATTCTCATAAGTTTCTAATTGCATAGTTACCTTGAAATTCTTTTGAATCTTAGCCAAATATGCATTATCAGTCTTGAATTTAAATTCTTGAATTTTTTGGAGTTGCAACTTAAGTTTCTCAATTTCTTGATCTTTCAACGATAAATCTCCCATTGCCTTTGACAATTGCTCTACTGAATTTTGATCAGTATATTGTGTTTCTACTGTGATTACTACTTCTGTAGATGTCCCCGCTATAGAAGTACCTATTAAGGAAGTTGTCACTGTGGAAGTGCCAACTGTAATACTGAGTTTCGGCTCTCTTTCTTTAATCAAATTCTACATTTCTGCTTCCATCTTCTGAATTTGCATGTTTTGTTCAACAATCATTTTAAGCATATTTTCCTTTTCCTTTTCTAATTGGCCAACTTCTTGTTCTTGTGGATGTTCAGAGGTGGGCAACTTTAATTGTTTCCTTAATGCTTAAATATCAACATTTATATTCTTAATTATCTCTTTTGCTGCCTTAACATCTTTAGGATCTAATCCTAATTTTAAAACTAGATCTTCAAGTCCTTTGATTCTTGCATCCTTAGCTAAAGAAGACATTTTTTCTAGTTTTAATTGAGAATGAATATTATTTAGTGATGCTTGCAACTTAGAAGATGTCATGGCAGAACTTGTCAAGGATGAGTAAATCATCTCCTCTGCTTTCTTGTGTAGATCAATTTGATCTATAGGATGAATCTGTTTGGTGTCAAAAGAAAATAGGGAAGTTTTGTAATCCTTAGTTGTCCTTGGTACAAGGATCTTTGGCTCCAAAAATTCCAATTGGAATTGACCCTTCTCAATGCCTAGTGCTGAAAGTAACCTTGTCTGTGTTGAGGAAGATTGCTTCCAAAACGCTACATATGTCGAAGAATTAAGTGCTTCATTCTTCTTTTTCATTTCTAGGAATTTAGAAAATATACTTTGTTGCCTTGAATAAGGAGAGGAAGGAGAAGAAGAAGAAGTTCTGGTTTCTTCTACCTATTGTAGAGAAAAAGGATACTGTGTTGACAATACAACAATAGTAAACTCTTCAGAAGTTTGAGCTTCTGAAGATTCTTCATCAAGATTTATAGTTTTCTTCCTTTTAACCACTTGAAATTCTGATTCCTGTAACTCTGAACTTGCTGGTGATACATTTTCTCTTGGCATCTTTAGTTCTTTCTCTGTCATTCTTGGAGTTTCCATTATTGTTTGACTGGATACTGGCTCCTCAATCTCTTGCAAAGTATTCTCATCCCAATCATCTTTATTTGCATATTGCTCAATTTCAGGTTTAGGCATATGAACATAAGGTTTTGATTTCTGTGCAACTTTTAATGAAGATATAATTCCCAATGGGTCATAAGACCAACTGAAACAGAATTTGAAATTCATCTATTTTAATAAAACATCAACCTATTTTGTTGCAGCTCTTGTGTTGGCTATAAAAGGACCGACCTGTGCTTTCGATTTAAAATGAGATTTTTGTTTCTTAGCAACAAAGTGAACATCATCTACATTCATAATTTTCCTAATATTCTGAAGAGAAAAGATTCTCATTGGGAGGAATACAAAAAATTTGTATGGTTGTAGTTCACATCCATAAATCCTAATTTCTGTGAAATTCTGGTATAAATACCAATCTCCAACTTTAGTCTGCTCACTTAGGTGTAAAATTCTCTTAATTTTAGTTGAAATTCTAGGAACAACATCACTATTTAATAAACAATTGGCCATATACAAGAATTGATTAACAAAATCACTAAATGAGAATTATTCAGAGGTCTTTCTCACTAATGATGTCTAGTGAACGATTGAATATGGGCTACCTGCAACGTCCAACTTTTGCAAAGGGAACTTAAACCTTCCAGGTTGATGATATAGAAACAAGTAAACTAGAACTGATTGATATTTGAAGGAACCTTTTGCACTGAATTTCAAGAATTGATCATGAATTGCATCGAACAAAAATTGACTGTAGTTGAATATTATTGAGGGTTTTTTACTAGAAGAGAAAACTAACAGGAAGCCCAAGATGAATTCATCAATCCATTGGTCGCTGGGGTATCCTAATAGACATGACACTAAGGGAATGGCCTGCGAAGACAATTAAGGGAACATAGCAATTGAATAGGGAAGATTTTTCTTGGGTAATTCAGAATTCTTAGGCAAGAATGATTCAAAGATATGAGCTCTGTCTGAAAATGATAGCTTTTGGTAAATTTCCATTAATGCATTAGTGGAAAATGGATGCAAAGGTTCTTGAGGATTCAGCTGGAGGGCTTGGAAAAATTATTCAGAAGTCACATGTAAAAGGTTTCATTGTTCTGAGCTATTAAAACTCTTTTGCTAGTTAGATATTGAGTTCCACAACAAGCAACAAATTATGGGAAATGATAAGTTTGTGGGAAACAAAACTGAGGCAATAGGGATTTCCAAAATTAAAATTCATCACTAGTATCTTGGTACTTTTGAAAATCCCAATTATGAAGTTTGTATAGATCGAATTCACAATTAGTCTCTGCAATTTTAAAATGAGTATCTACTAACAGGAGTTCATCCAGGTTTATCACATGGGGTAAGAGGGGATTATATGTAACTATTTTTTATTTTCCTTTATGTGAAGACAGTGGGGAAAACAAATGACTGATACAATTGATGAGTATTTACCCGGATATAGGATGATTGGAAGCTGGAAACAATGGTTGAAGGTGATTGTTTGTTGGAATTTCTCTTACAAAGGTGTTCTTCGAATTGTAGCAACAGACAGAATGCAACGTGTTTTTTTTTTTGGTAGGTGACCACCCATTGGGGATTTGAACCAGTGACCTATCACAAGGAGTGCCTTAACAGCAGAATGCAACATGTTAATTTGAATAGGTGACAATGTTTTATTGGGGAATGAAATAATGGTTTGAATTGATTAATTGTTATTGGCGCGTAGGATTTAATTTAATGAGACTTTGGTAGGAATAAATGAATGACAATAGTCATCTGCTAGTTTAGTAGGAGGGTTAGTGGTGGTTAAACTTGGCAAAAGAATTATGGGTGGATAAAAATGGGAGAAGGATTGGCAGTAGAGTAATAGTGGAGGAGTGGTTTGCGGGGGGGTTGAGTGCGGTAAGTGGTTTTGTTGAGGGGTGTACCGCAATCGTCGTGGAGTTGCTACGTATCCAACGACGAGTTCGAAAAAACTATTTTGTAGAAACCCCCCCGGCCCCCCTTCCGTTAACTGTCGAAGATGCGGGGGGTTCCGTAATCGATTGGGGGTCGTTGATTCGGGTGGGTCCGATCTCGTCCATCGCATTCAAATCGAACATTATCGCTATCTGACAGAAATGTCAAATCACCTTAATTAAAAATTAAATAATCCTTCGAAAAATATAAAGGATAATAATAATAATAATAATAAAACAAATAAAGTGAAATTTTGACTTGCGCGCTTACTTAGGGAAATATTTTTATTTGTTTTTATATATATATATATATATATATATATATCCCTTTTTCTTTCTTTTGATTTTTTGATTTTACATTTTTTCTCATTTTTCTTTTCTTTTCTTTTTTTGAACATAAAGGGAAAAGTGGAAAACATAATAGGGTAAAAATAAGTTACAACAAACGACATGATGAAATCAACATAATTATTGGTTTTATGAATGGTCTTTAAAGTAATCATTGGTATATGCTTGACCGTTTGGCCAACATTGCAAATGGGACATTGGTGCTTATAGGAGAAACAAAGGGAGAGTGGCCCATATGGAGAAGCACATTCATTGTAATTTTAGGTGTCTTCCATCACCAAGCTCTAGACTAGAGCATCCTACCCTGATCAATTCTTCTAATCCATAATAGTTGATGGTTGATGACACAAATTTTTCAATGACACAAATTAATTATTTTTCACAATTTCATTATTTATAAAAATTATAATGATATTAATACTTTCATTTTCACCATGTTTAACTAGTGTAGCCATATATATTAAATGGTTGATAAATGCTTACCTCATGATACATGTCATATTGCTAAAAAAATTTAAAATCATAAAAATTAATTAAATTATAACTTTAGCATTATTATAAAAAACTAAAACATTTTTTAGATCTGAGACTTCTGTGATCCATATTGTAGATACATGTCTTTCAGATTTATCACATCATTAGGATTTGGTTGACGTTTCAAACCAACCAATGTGGTTCATCCTCAGGACAAGGTGAAAAAATCATACAATCTTCATGAATAAATAGTAAGGATGCATCATTGCCCAAAGTTAGCTGTTGAAAATTAGTCGTTGGAGAATAGTCAAACAAGTTAAAAAAAATAAATAATTTAAAAAGGTAGATTTTAATTTTTAAATTTAATATTCTAAAATTAGTTATAAATTATTTAAAATTTTAAATTTAGTTATAAAGTAGAAGTTAGAAGTATGGATATTGTTAAGAAAATTAATGGGGGGGGGGGGGGGGGGGGGGGGGTTAAGAATAAGTAATTAATAAAATAGTGTTATTAAATAATAATAAAGTTATAAGGTTGGTTTGAAAATAAGTTAAAAATAGTTGCTATGTAACACTAAATAATAATTAGGTTAAGAGATATAAATCTAACATAATCTCAAATATAACAAATAAGGTTAATCTAAAAGGGGATATGGATTAATTAATATCATAAATTTAGCTATACAATAGCATTAAGGACATGAAAGGTGTTTACTTGGTTCCATGTTCCTGCGGTACTCCATATATTGGAGAAAAGGGTTGATCAATTAACCAGAGGATCCATGAGCACGTGGCAGACATAAGGCACAATCGTTCCCGCTTATTAGCTCTAGCTGAGCATGCGGAAAAATCCAAGCACCATGTCTGTATTGAAGATTCTAGAGTCATTGCTAGGGTTGACTATTTCCACCATCGGAAGTTTAGGGAGGCTATTGAGATTGAAAGGCATTCTAGGAATCTCAATAGAGATGATGGTTGGAAGTTGAGTAAAAGTTGGATTCCGACCCTCTCCTTATGATCCTCTTGTCTCCTTTTCCCTCTTTATTTTTCTCTTTTTCGTTATATATGTATATCTGCTCAAGCTCCCCAGTTCTTTATATGATGTAATTTCCCTCCTTTCTATATCATATGTCCTTATTTTGATTCTTTTTTGACCCCCTTTTTAACTTAATTAAAATCAAATTATTAAACTCCTAATTACTTCAATAATATACAGCCTCTATAATATATAGATCTATACCTTATTAGTTTTTGATATTATTTATAAACTCCCCTGTTTTTAACCCTTATTATTGATGACTATTCTTAGCTATATTTGTTCCTTAATGCTATTGTATAAATTAATTTATGATATTAATTAATCCATATCCTCTTTTAGATTAACCTTATTCGTTATATTTGAAATTATGTTAGATTTATATCTCTTAACCTAATTATTATTTAGTATTACATAGCAACTATTTTTTAACTTATTCTCAAACCAACCTTATAACTTTATTATTATTTAATAACACTATTTTATTAATTACTTATTCTTAACCCCCCTTATTAATTTTCTTAACAATATCCATACTTTTAACTTCTACTTTATAACTAAATTTAAAATTTTTAAATAATTTATAACTAATTTTAGAATATTAAATCTACATTTTTAAATATATTTTTTTACTTGTTTTACTATTCTCCAACGGCTAGTTTTCAACGACTAACTTTGGGTATCCTTATTATTTATTCATGAAGATTGTATGATTTTTTCACCTTGTCTTGAGGATGAACCACATTGGTTGGTTCAAAACATCGATGTGATTAATCCGAAAGACATTTATCTATAATTACAATATTTGTTAAACATATATAGAAAGAAAGAAAGAAAGAAATTATTTCAACGTCCACGAGGCCAAAGATAGCCTATGGGACAGATTGCTTCTTCATCTACTTGATGTATTCGGTCATTTTTCTGTGAAGCTTCAAAATAAATTCTCCCAACTTCTCGACAAACCACTCGCTAAATAGATTATCCCAAGAGCTAGCTGCCAACATATCTACATAACTTTCCCTGTTGTCTTTAAAAGCCTCACATTCTAAAATGAAATGTTTTTTCTGTTTCCACTTTTCTGGAAGAACAAAAAATGCATATTCTTTCCTCCCACACTTCCTTTGGCCTTTTCTGGCGCCCTGTTTCACAATGGAGTTGATGAGAATTAGTCCTTAACTGAGCAATAAAAATTTTGGCTCTCCAAGAGATATTGGCCTCTATGTATGCTTTTGGTTGATGACTACGAGTGGGATTAAACACTTCAATATAGTAATTTTTCTGTCTTCCTAGCTCCTTATTTCAAGTACACTTGTGGGACTTTTCCATAACAAAAGCTTTTATCTCTTTGTTGTTTATGGGACACGTGTTCAAGCAGATACCCCATTTACTAAACCATTTGTTATTTTGCTACATCCAAGTTTTTTTGCTCTTGCACAATCTATCATTAAAGACAACCTTAGGCCATCTACCCTCTTCCATTTGCTCAATTTTTTTAAATACCTTATGACTCGCACCATAACAATTGCTTCAATAGGAGTAGTCCCTATTTTGCTCAACAAGATATCATAAGGAACTGCACTTTTAATCTTAAATTTGTTTGTAATCAAACACTTCTGAATTTTCTCAATTTGTCTCCATTGCATGTCGGATGTACTGCTGGCCCATAATTCAAAACCATAGAGAATCACCGGAATCACTGGAAGCCCAAAAAGGGTTTGAATGGTTTTCCTGTCCCATAACTCTACCTCTCTACACCTATTTTGACAAGCTTAAAATGCTTTCCAACCCCCAAAAGTTCTTTTCTTTCTACAACCATTCCATCTTAGATTTTTGTTGAAGTCAATTCCTAGGTATTTGTAATCCGCAACTTCCTCCAGGATGTTGCCTTCAAAGTAGAACTTATGCTGGTTATGTTTTCTTTTCTTAGAGAAGACCACTACTTTCGTTTTGCTGATATTGACTTGTATCCCCACACTTCTGCAAAAATTCTCAAGGGATAGTAGGTGCTCTTGCAAACCAAGAGCCGATTTAGCAATCATAATAAGGTCATTTGCATACAAAAGAAGTATTATAACAAACTTTTCCAAATAGATACCATCACCCCCTTGTGAATTTAACCACTCCTCAAGATTGTCGATATATAAACCAAAAAGGCTAGGAGATAGTGGGCAACCTTGCTTGAGCCCGATATCGCTTCTAAAACTTTCAGAAATGCCTGCTGAAGTTCTAATTTTGAATTTCACTTCTTCATACAGCCTATGCACAACTGCTCTTAAATTTTTAGGAACCCCAAGTTCCTCCATTCTGTGCCAAAGCTTATCCCTAGGAACCGAGTCAAATGCTTTTATGAAATCAACAAAGCAATAACAAACTTCTTCCTTTTTCTCCCAAACTCTTTCAATGATGTGCCTTAAAGTTATACAATGATCAATTGTTGAATGTTTAGGTCTAAAACCTGCTTGCCCTTTAGCACACTTATCTCTTTCTTCTGCCCACTTGCTAATTTTGTTTTCTAGCATGCTTCCAAATAGCTTTGCAAACAAAGAGTTTGTCATGATGGTCCTATAATTGGAGGGATTATTGACGTCAACGCTCTTGCAAAGAGGTATTGCCAGATTAGTTGTCCAATTTGTCGGGAGCCCTTGTTGTATGATTTGTTGAAGATTTTTGTAATGTGAGGTGCAAGAATCTTTGAACCCCACTTCAGATATTCTACTCGGAGTTCGTCTTTTGCTTTTCCAACACCCAACTTCTTGATACCCATCTCTACCTCTTTTACCGTGAAGAGTTTAGTATCGACGTTGACCAAGGGGGGAGGGTCAACCTTGGGAACCTACTCATAGAGTTGTCTTGCATAGTCAAACCATTTAGACGATGTAATATTATTTCCAATTGGTATTTTTTTTCTTCAGTTGGAGCTCCTTCCAAAATAATTTGGGATTATTTTTCCCAAGGAAGATTAGTTCTTCCCTTCTTGAAACCATGAGATCAGTTTTTTTCTTGCTTAATAACTGCTTGTAAGCTTTGAGCTTTATGTTATCCTTGTTTGATTCTTTCCACATTCTCCTTGCCTTTTTGCATTCCTCGTCAAACCAAGCATTAACCGGAAAGAAATTTGTTTCAGACTTCTTAATTTTTGCTCTTTTGCACTTTGCAAGTGCGCATTGAATTAAATGTGTTAATCCATGACTATGAAGGTCGTGAATTGTAATTTTCTCCTTCTTGAAGAGCCTCTCTAGCATCATTTTGAAGGTATTACAATTTTCTGGGGTCAAAAGAATTCTGCCCTGTGGGAGATTTTGTTGGACATGCTGAATTTTTTGCTCTAATTGTTTCTTTCTAATCCAAAAGAAACATAAATAAATTGACTTGTGATCTGATTTCAAGTCCCACAACTGATCTCCAATCAAAACTTCCTCCATTTTCTCACACAAACCATGTGAGAAAATTACATAATCTACCACACTTGCTCCATTCTAAGTATTGCAAGTGAAATTATCGGACTTTGCCCATCTAGTCAAGCCATTACAAATGACTAAATCAAAGGTCCCACATAGAGTAAGCAATTGTTCACCAAAGATTTTGTAGCCCTTGTCCTTTGAAATTCTTTCCCAATGATGATTATTTTATTCTGTAAGCCAAATAGGGTCACAATCGTCTTTACAACAAAGAATGCTAGCTTGCTCACTTTCATTCCTATCATTGAAATCACCCACTATAAGGACTTCACCTAGCTACGAATATGTTGCAATATCCGCTTTTAAGGTTGCAAATGGATCTTTGTGGTCAAGCCCTCTACCTTTGTAGATTTTTGAAACATGTGACGCAAAATAGCATGCTGCAATTTTGATGTGGTTTCCATTTTTTGATATTTTAAACCAAATGAATTGCTTATTTGAGTCTTCTTTTTCTATCTGAATGAAAAGCATTTAACAAGATTCTTAATCATAGAAATTTAATCATGAAGATTCTTAACTTATAAATAGACTTTGTTATAATACATCGCTTATTAATACTACATGTCCAAAAAAAATACCATGTGCTAATATCATGGTATGTCATTTTTTTTAATTAATCAATTAATTAAAAGAGTAAAATGAACATAACTACTTTGGAGATAAACCTCAACCTTTAATATATTAATATTATTAAAAATATTCTAGCATATTTAATGGAGGTTAAATCCTTACTATCCACCTCATAATTATTAATAATTAAATTAAATTAAAATTATGTAAGCTCTATTCCAAAATAAACACATCTATCAACATAACTATACAAATAATATTTTAAATAATATTAAAAATGCTTCTCTTTTTTATTTTAATCTTAAAATGATAACTTAATTGATTGTATATATAAACATAATATAGTATTTGTGAATGAGAGGAAACCTTTATTTACAAGAAAACTAAGTAAAATTATTTAAAATTCAAGTTGTTAAATTAGAGGAAACTTTGTTTTACTAGCATAGATCCATCTAATTCTAGATCTACAAAGGGTTGAGAGGGATCCAATCTCTCAACATGAAAACCTTTTTTTGAGTGCAAAACTTTGGAGTATCTCAAGAGATTTGATTCCTTCTAGATCTTGGTAGATAAGTTGAGATGGATCTATATTGGTAATAAAAAAATTCAACTTGGATCACATTTAGAATTATTTTTATTATTAATAATTATTTAAATGTTACATTTCTCTCTCTATACACACATATAATACTAAAATATTTTACTCAACATACATATTGAAATATTTTATTTATAATCCACTTTAAACTTTTTTTTATTATATATATATATATATATATATATATATATATATATATATATATATATATATATTGTATATGAACTCCATATTGAGAATGGAATAAGTTACACATATTACATACTATATATAAGTTACATATTTTATTTATTTATTTTTTTAATTTTAATTTTTTAATTTTATGTCAATGAACATAGAATTAGTTTTATATCATGTAGCATTAAGAATTAATTTTATATAAGGTAGTATCAATAATATTATTTTTACATATTATTTATCAAGTTCATATTAAGTAGTGAAGAAATTACACCTCCCTCATACTAAAAGTATTTTGTCTTTTGTTTTTTACCTTTCAATTATTTATATTATTTTTACATATTATTTATCAAATTCATATTAAGTAGTAAAGAAATTACACCTCCCTCATACTAAAAAGTTTTTTGTTTTTTTGTATTTTGTTTTTTGTTTTTAACTTTCAATTACTTTATCTCTGTATAAAGTATTATGTAAAATTAAGATGGAAATTGAAATATTTTATTAGCAAATATTGATTTATTTATTATTAGTATTTTTTAATTTACCAATGTAAGTATTGTTTTATTCTTTTTAAATATAAAATTATGTGACAATATCTTCCTATACTTTGTTTCAGATCATTTAGCCTATAACTTTTTTATTATTTATTTTTACTTTTAATTACTTTATCTCTTTCTATAAAATATTTTATCTCTGTAAAATTAAAATGGAAATTGAAATATTTTATTTATGATAAATATTGATTTTTTTTATTAATATTTTTTAATTTTTTAATATAAATATTATTTTATTTTTTTAAATAAAGTAACATAACACGTGATTCTAGAGCACATCTGGACACAATACAAAAATGAATAAAATTAAAATGATTTTATAGATATTAATAATCTAGATTATATTAATAAAAGTTTTTTTTACGTAAATTAATTTTTTTATTTATTATTGTTTGATTTAATAAGTTTTTTTTACGTAAATTAATTTTTTTATTTATTATTGTTTGATTTAATAGTTATGATTGAGGACTTTTTATTAGAAGGTTTAAATTGTATTTTGTTTTCTCAGAGATATGGAATATTTTTAAAATGGGGTTAAATGTGTGGGTATAAAAAATGGATATTAAATAATATTGTTAACTTTGTAAATATAAATGGTTAAAAACTCGCATCCGTATTTTCCCTTACAGACAAGGGTGGGTCTTATACATTAAGGGACATTAAAAAAATGGTATTTAATATATAAAAGATTTATAAACTTATCAAGTATCGATTTTGGCATACTCAAAAGAAGGCTTGAAGATGTTATCTCCAAGTAAATTCATGAAGGCTAAAAAATGCTCTTCAAAAATGCATTTTTAACCATGTATTCAAGATCGTGTAGGAGCTGGAAATGTAAGTTTTCTTAGCTTAATTCATTGACAAGCATGTAATCAAGCTCGAAAATTCTGCTAATGAGTATTAAGGAAAATAGAAAAAACAAGATTCAAAATGGGAAAATATGAATATTTCTATCATTATAAAATCAAGAGATCTCACTCTTTAAACCAACAATTAATGAAAAAGAAATTCAGTAAATAAAGAATGTTATTTTAGGTTGGAAAGGATGGTTGAGAACGCATTGTTTTAAGCTCTAAGATTTGAAGTAATAATAAAAATATATATATATTTTTTAAATCATTAAAGATATTTTTTTTTAATATTTTTTTAAAGAAAAGATAAATGATTCGGGGAATTTTGAGATTTAAAATGAGACTTTTAAGAAAAACAGTAAAATAATATAATAAAAGTTAGAGTTTTTAAAGAAAAAAAAATATATATTTTTTTCAAAGAAAAAATATATATATATATTTTTATTGTTTTTTTAGTTTATATTTTTATAGGATTACTCAAATGTTAATTGTAGACACCTGTTGGATGTGGAATTAAATTCCACATCCAACAAGTGCCCACTATGCATACTTGTGAGTAGACCCACATCCAAAAAAATTGGAAATACATGGAAAAAAACATGCATATTTTTTCTTGTATTTTCATTTTTTTTTTCTGATGTGTGTCTACCTAGAAGCAAGCCTATAAGGAGATAAACTAAAAATACAACTAAAAAATATAGTTTTTTCTTTTCCCTCCAAAATATTTATCCTTGTATATGACATCATCATATTGAACCATGTTGGTTTTTTTAAAGTTAATTTACGTAGTACAAATTTTGTTTTGAGACTCATTTTTTACCTAGAAATTCCCCTAATGAATTACATCTAAGAGAAAAAAAAATGACAAATCATTGTGGGTACAATTAAGAGCATAAATTGTTTACTCTTAGCACCTTTTCAATCTAGAGATGCCCCCAATTTCAATCAATATTGGATATAGAGCTACCTGTTACATATGTGATTATAGTTTAAATCAAAGACTAATATGTTGTAGAAGGTTTGGTTGATATTGTTGTTAAGTCATGGTAGTTTTCAGAGTACCCTTTACAGGTAGTGGGTTGGTTTGTTGATGTAGTTTTTATATTGCAAGATTATTTTGCTCTTGAAGCAACATTTGATGCACCTTTTGGTTTAAAGTTTAAATGAAATGATAGTAACAAAATGTAAAAGTCAAGGAAAAAATGCCAATCAATAACAAGTTATTATGTGCCTTTGTCACACATACAAGAAAAGAGGTAGACTTGGCTATCGTAATGCACAAGCAAAATTTATATTGATCACAAACTTCAAAAAAATTCTTTGCAAGCTCTTTATACATTTCATCCAACAATTGGGAGCATTGAAAATTGTTGGGATGGACATGGGAAAGTTAAGTATTAGTATGAGGGAGATATTTAACATCATCATAAAGTGAATTATGTGAAACTCAGTCAAAGGTTGTATGATAGTGAGGTTCAAAACCCAAGATTGTTTGTGAGGAACCAAAACCAAATTATAATTTCGTCCTCCAAATTTTAGTTCAGAAGTTTAATTATAACCCACAAAGCAAGAGAAAGAAACAATTTAGAAGTTTAATTATAACCCACAGAGCAAGAGAAAGAAATAGAGGGGGCTTTGGATCAAAATCTAATGCCAAATTTAGTTTATTAATAGCTTCAACATCATGACAGTTTAGTAAGCAAACCTACAAAATATTGTATGATCTAGACGATAAATAAATTATGCTTAATATATCAAACAATGAGTCAACATCTCTAAGTAAGAATACACATACTGTAGAAATTAATGTGTAGATTCAATAATGCTCATGAAATTTGCTAAATCACAAGACTTGAAGCTACTCTACTAATCTGCAAAATTTTATTCGCCATCTAAAACAAGGACCATAGACATGCAAAAGGAAACATCACACATGCACAAAGATTTATCCAGGGGAAAGTAATTGTTCAAAACCCCTTACTATCTATATTGCATTAATAAAAGAAAAGAGAATAAATACAATGCTTGCTCAAGATTGAGCACACCCTGCAAGTGCATAGTCTATCACTCTACCTGACTAACTGAACCTGGCCAACACTTAGCCAATTTCAGGCCTCCCTAAGCTCCTATTTCCTTGCATTGTTCCCTTGGGAAATTGCCCCTATTTTTTAGGAATTTCACACCAAGTAATTTCACAATAGCCTTAGGTCAATCTTTGACCGCATGCACCACCTGTACACATGGGAATATGCTACAACTGATAGTACATTGCCTTGGAATCTCCATCTCAACTAGGTAACTTGAATTCTCTGCATGCCACAATTATTTTAGGTTGAATGATCAGTTAATTGGTTGATCATTGAGTTTGGTTGAAGTTCCACTTACACAACTTGACCTCCACTAGTTCTTCTGATAGTTAGAACTAGTTAAATTGACAATAACTCAAATTAACTAAAACATATTGCTACAAGTTAGCAATCAATCATGTAGAATTGAACTCAAGCTTCCCCAAATCAAATTTACTGAGTTAACTGAGTGACAAGTGCCATGTCACCTCAGTTAACTTATACATCCAAGTATTATTCTGAAATAAAAATTTGAATTTTAATCAAGTTTGACGAAGGCAAAGTCAAAACTAGATTTTCTTGCTGCATTTTCAACACTTCGCTCATCAAGAAAGGGATTATCAACCACTCCTATCCTGCACTTGTGGAACTCAAACTTCCCTCTGCACACAATCTCGTAGATGGTGATACCAGATAACAATATGCTTGGATCGATCGAGTTCCAACTTCTGGTAAACAATTGCATCCACTTCCTCACCTGAAGTGGCATCCTCTTTCCTCCATTTGGTCGCTAGAGGAGTCTCCATGGGTTTGCACATGTCCATGAAAAACCTCTAAAGTATCTCGTTGGCATACTTGACCTGAGAGACAAATAGTTCCCCATCACCTTGCCATACTTCCAATCCAAGGAAGTAGTGCATGATACCCATGTCCTTCATCTCGAACTCTCTTGCAAGGTCCTCGCAAAAATTGATCTGCTGCTCATCACCGGTAAGGATCAATTCATCAACATCTAAAACAATAATAAAAAGTTTACCTTATACCAAAATATGATAGAGGTTTACATCTGATTCAATTTTGGTGAAGCCTAAACTGATGAGATAACTATCGATCCCGGCATACCAAGAACGAGGTGATTTCTTGAGACCATACAACCCTCACTTGAGTCTACACACATGAGGCTCTTGATCAAAAGTATTGAATCCTTTTGGTTGCTTGATATACATCTCCTCCTCAATAACTCCATTGAAGAATGTTGTTTTAAAATCCATATGGTGGATCTTCCACCCCATCTGCACAACCAAAGCAAGGATTCATCTTATGGATGAGTAACTTGATACATGATCAAAGGTCTCCTCATAGTCAATCCCCTCCACCTGAGAGTACCCCTTGGCCACAAATCTGGCCTTATACTTTTATATGCTTCCATATTTTACCTGCGTCACCTTGAAGATCCATCTTGAATCCACAACTGATTTGTCTGTTGGTCTTTGGACCACCTCCCAAACACTATTCTTCACAATGGATTCGTACTCCTCCACCATTGTATCAACCCATACTAATTTTTCTACTACTTCCTCGAAAGAGGATGGCTTAGTCTCTACTAGCTCAATCATAAGAGCCATATAGCCAGTATACCAATATGGTGACCTTCTCTACCTGTGTTGATTTGAAGGAGCACCCACATTCTCCCTTGCATCTTGCACAAGTCTCTCATCTTCTCTAGTTCTCTTCCTTCCTTCTTTGTATGATTCTGTTTGAGTGGTTGTATCCACTCTCTTCTCCTCAAATTTTGGTTGCTCCACAACATCCCGAGGCTCCTCCTTTGGAGCTAAAAGCTCCTCCTCTGGTAGGATTTGTAGCTCCCTCTCAAGAGAGCATCACATGGCTTTGTATTCCTCAAGTTTGACACCTCATTGCACAAATTTCATTCTAAGGGATGGAAAATACACATGATAGTTGTGGGGAGTTTATGTGTAACCCACAAACACCCCCAACTTTGTTGTCAGCTTTAACTTCTTCCTTGAGTCTTCAGAGATATGGAAATAGACAAAGGCTCCAAAGATCCTGAAGTGCAACACATTTGGCTTCCTCCCCGAGAAAGCCTCCTCTGGTGTGATCATGCTAAGAATCCGATGAGGACTCCTATTCTGCAAATAGATCATTGTGTTGCATGCTTCAACCCACAAGTGTAGAGGTAATATTTGGTCATGTAACATCGCTCAAGTTGCTCCCACAACGCTTCGGTTCTTCCTCTCAACCCCCCCATTCTACTATGGGTTGTGGGGTGTTGTCAAATGTCATCGAATGGCTTCTTTTGCACAATTTTTTTTAAAATCATTCGACATGTACTCACCTCCATTATCGCTCTTGATAACCTTCACTTTCTTGCCCATTTATTTCTACGTCAGTGCCTTGAACTCTAATAACTTGGATAAAGTCTCATCCTTCTTTCGCATAAAGAATATCCAGCACTTCCATGAATAGTCATCAATAAAGATAACAAAAGACTTGTACCTGGAAGTGGAGGCTATCGAGAAAGGTCCATAAACATCCATGTAGAAATTAATGTGTAGATTCAAAATTGCTCATGAAATTTAGTAAATCACAAGACTTGAAGCTATTATACTCATCTGCGAAATTTAATTCACCATCTAAAACAAGAATCATAGACATGAAAAAGGAAACATCATAAATGCAAAAATATTTATCTAGGGGAGAGAAACTACTCAAAACCCCTTAGTATCTGTATTGCATTAATCAAAGAATCTAGATTAATACAATATGTTTGCTCAAGCTTGAGCACAACTTGCACGTATATCTTCTATCCTTTGGTTGTCTGACTATACTTGGCCAATTTTCAAGCCCCCCAAGCTCCTAATTCCTTGTGCTAGTCCTTGAGGAATTAGGCCCCTATTAATTAGGAAATTCCCTGATCTGGATTGTGCAATTCCTTTAGGTCCTTCCTCCGGCTGCATGCACCACCTGTACACTTCGAAATAGTCTACAAATAATAGTACACTGCCTTGCAATCTCCATCTCAAATGGGTAACTTGAATTTTCTACATGGATGAGCTAATTTAGGTTGATTGATTAGTTATCTGGATGATCACTGAGTGTGGTTGAAGTTCCACTTCCACACTTGACCTTCCACTAGTTCCTCCAATAGTTAGAACTAGTTTAACCGGCCATAACTCAATAACTAAATTAAATTTCTACAACTAAAATTAACTCAATCTAAGCTCCTAAAATTTAGAATCCTACTGCACAAAATTGAACTTCATGCCCCTAACTTGAATTAACTTGAGCTAGACTCTTATTTTTTAGGAATCAACACAAGTAAACTGAACCTCAACTCATTAACTCGAATTGAGTGTTCTTAACTGAGTGACAAGTTCCATGTCACCTTAGTTAACTCCTCCAAGTTGTCTGTGGATATGGAATTTTGAATTTCCTCAGTTTAATTAAGGGAAAAAATCAAATTGAGACTTTTCTTGTTGCATTTTCAACACTCCCTCTTAGCAAGAAATGGATTCACAACTACCTTGATCTAGAACCTTTGGAATGTACTGCATGCAACACCTCTTAGTATTGTTGTTGCTCCTACAACACCTACAACTGAGAAGCATCCATAAAAAAAGGTTGAATCAATTGTGTCAGCAACTATCTACTGGGGAAATTGTGTTGTTGCCGACTCTACTACTGAGCCTCCTACTCTATAATCAACACTTCTCTACACTCCTTAGTATCTAAGTAAATTGATCCTCCTGCTACTGAATAATGTGCCCCCCCATAGAAAGGCGATGATCCATGAGGAGAACACATCAATAGACCTTGCCCAAATTTCTGGAACTCTTGGACTAGGGCTTCACATCGCCCCACCTCACACTTGGAGGTATGGCTGCATGTGCTCCCCCTTCCCACTTGGCTTGAACTCTCTCCCTGCTGGAGGTCTCTTCTTGAGTGGATGTATCCACTCTGCCTCTTGTCTGCTTCCCCATTTGTGGCTACTCCACAAATTCCTGAGGATTCTTCTGAGGCTGCATGTTGAGAGGTCTAACATGCTCCCTCTCAACCATCAAATCTCCAATCTCTGCCTTGCTCCTCAAGGATTTGCATGCATCTTCTACCTCAAGTGCACACAGGTTCTTGGCTCGAACCTTGATCTGCTTCACCTGTCTCATGGTTGTGTCTCAAGAATGTCTTTCCTTTTCTAAAGATCACATCATAACCAAGATCTTCCAAAACTGCAACAGAGACAATATTCTTCTTTGGACCCAGAACATCACATCCTTGAGTCTGAGAGGAGAGCCCAACTCCCTTTGAAAGGTGATAGTACCTATCCCGTTCATAATGTACCTTCCATAATCTCCCATCTCAATGTGTATATTGAGATATTTCTCCTCCAAATCACAGAAAAGATCTCTATTCCCTGTCATATGGAACAAGGAACTGTTGTCCAGGTACCACACGCTTCCCATCATTGTGTTGGCCATGCATGCAATGAGAGTGAAGTCAAGCTCGAACTGTGAATCCAAGGCTTCACCTACTCCTTCTCTTGAGGACTTCTTGCTTGTATTATTGTGTGGACACTTCATGGCATAGTGCCCAAATTCATGATAGTGAAAGCACTTGATTCTGGACAAGTCTTTCTTCTTGCCCCCTTGAATAGATTCTGCTTTGGATTAGGATTTCTCCCCTTTCCCTTTCTTTTCCTTTCTAGCCAAGACATATTTCTCTTCATCCTCACCCTTGGATGAAGTCCCATATCTAGTATTCTGCCTTATTTCCTCCTGTACCAAATCAGACCATAGGCATTCCCAATTTGGTAGTTTCTCCCTCCCATTCACCAAATCTTGGTAATTGTGCCAACTCTTGCGAAGGACTAGAAGGGATAGGCTTACCAAATCATCCATTTCTACAGTAAAACTAGCTTGACCAAGTTAATCATGACATTGTGTGAACCTGCTCAAGTACTATGGTATGGTCTTTTTCTTTTGGATCTTAATATTTCAAATTTTGTCCTTGAGCGCCAACTTCCTATGGTGACTACTATTCTGGAACATGTCTGTCAATGCTTACCACATTGCATACAAAGTCTCTTTCCTGTGGAGATTAGAGACAACATCATACTCCCTCCAATATGATTCTTCTCACCTTGGATACACACTTCTTCCATTCTTCTAGATCCTAAGCATCAGATGTTGTTGGTTTTAGAATATCATTATTAATGAATTCTTTCAACCCATTATCTTCCATCACTGCCTCCATGCGGTCCTTCGAAGAAACATAATTTGAGCTTCCCTTAGGGATATACTCGAGCCTTATTCCATAGAAATCCATCCTTCTAGTTCTGAAGAATTAATCCTGCAAATATTCTCCTCCTATAATGACAACTTTGAAATCTCTGCTCTACAATGATTCCAACTTTGATACCATGTAGAAATTAATGTGTAGATTCAAAACTACTCATGAAATTTACTAAATCACAAGACTTGAAGCTCCTCTACTCATCTGTGAAAGTTAATTCACCATCTAAAACAAGAATCATAGACATGCAAAAGGAAACATCACACATGTAAAAATATTTATCTATGGGAAAGAAACTACTCAAAAGCCCTTACTATCTATATTGCATTAATCAAAGAATCTGGATGAATACAATATTCTTTCTCAAGCTTGAGCACAACCTGCACATGTATCTTCTATCATTTGCTTAACTAACTAAACCTAGCCAATACTTAGCCAATTTTCAAGCCCTCCAACCTCCTAATTCCTTGTGTTATTCCTTGAGTAATTAGGCCTCTATTAATTAGGAAATTCCCTCATTTGGATTTCGCAATTCATTTTGGTCCTTCCTTTGACTGCATGTACCACCTGTACACTTCGGAATAGTCTACAATTGATTATACACTTCCTTGAAATATCCATCTACACTGGGTAACTCGAATTATTTGCATGCATGAGCTAATTTAGGTTGATTGATTAGTTATCTAGATGATCACTAAGTGTGGTTGAAGTTCCACTTCCACAACTTGACCATACACTAGTTCCTCCAACAGTTAGAACTAGGTTAACTGACCATAACTCAAATTCACTAATTTAAATTTCCACAACTGAAATTAACTCAACCTAGGCTCCTAAAATTTAGGAACCTACTGCACACAACTAAACTTCATGCCCCTAACTTGAATTAACAGAGTTAGATTCCTATTTTTTTTTAGGAATCAACACAAGTAAATTGAACCTCAACTGATTAACTAGAATTGAGTGTTCTTAAGTGAGTGACAAGTGCCATGTCACCTCGGTTAACTCCTCCAAGTTGTCTGTTGATATATAATTTTGAATATCTCTATTTAATTAAGGAAAATAATCAAATTGATACTTTTCTTGCCACATTTTCAACAATCAGATTGGATCTTTTCAAGGACTGCATGTGCTTTGATGTCTTGATCATGGAAAGTGTATTTAGTGTACTTCCCCAAGGTACACCCTTTGCATGTGTCCTGCTGCTCTAGCGCTCTTTTGGGGAGGCCTCTGGTAATCTGTTGCATGATCTTCAAAGCACCATGATGAAAACGGCCAAGTCTTCTATGCCAAAGTTAATCGACATCGTGGCTTTGCACCTTCTCCACCTTTGTGCTCAATGCAACACAATCCTCCACATCTATCTTGTAGAGGTTCTTCACCATAACCCTGATCTACTTCACATGTCCCATCGCTATGTGTCTCAAGGATTCCTTTCCTTTGCTGAAGATCACATCATAGACCTGGTACAAACATCACATCCTTAAGCCAAAGATGGTAGCTCGACTCCTTCTGAAAGGTCATGGTACCAATCTCGGTCGCACTGTTTCTTCCATCATCTCCTATCTCGATGTGCATTTGGAGATCCTTCTCCTCCAAATCATTGAAAAAATCTTTGTTCCCCATCATGTGGAATAAGGTACCATTGTAGAAATACCACATACTTGCCATCACCGTGTTGGCCATGCATGTAATGATATTAAAATCAAGCTCGAACTATGAAGCCAAAGCTTCACTCGCTGCTCCTCCTGTGGTCTTCTCTCTTTCCTTCTTATGTGGACACTTCGTTACATAGTGCCCAAATTCATGACAGTGAAAGAACTTAATTCTGGATAAGTCTTTCTTCTTGCCCCCTTGACCAGATTCTACTTTGGATTTGGATTTCTTCCCTTTCCCTTTCTTTTCCTTTCCATCCAAGGCATAATTCTTCTCATCCTCACCCTTGGATGAAGTCCAACATCTGGTATTTCAGCTTATTTCCTCTTGTGCCAAATTAGACCACAAGCGTTCCCAATTTGGTAGTTCCTCCCTCCTGTTCACCGAATCTTGGTAGTTGTGCCAGCTCTTGGGAAGGCCTAGAATGGCTAGGCTCACCAAATCATCCTCTGTTATAGTAACACCAACTTAACAAATTTAATCACGACACTGCGTGAACCTGCTCAGGTACTGTGGAATGGTCTTGTTCCTTTGCATCTTGATATTTCAAATCTTGTCCTTGAGTGCCAATTTCCTGTGGTCACTACTATTCTGGAAAAAATATGTCAGTGCTTGCCACATTGCATACGGATCCTCTTTCTTGTGGATATTTGAGACAATATGGTCTTTTACCCCCTCAATATGATACTCCTCACCTTAAAAACACACTTCTTCCATTTTACCAGATCATTTGCATCAGATGCTCTTGGTTTCAAAATATCATTATCAATGAATTATTTCAACACATTATCCTCCAGTACTGCCTCCATGCAACATAGTTTGAGCTTCCCTCAAGGGCATGCTCGAGCCTTAGTCCATTGAAAGCCATCTTCTTAGTCCCGAAGAAAACCAACAACCCTAATTTTCAAATTTGAACCTCCTATAATGAAAAATTCGAAATCTCTGCTCTACAGTGATTTCAACTCTGGTACCATGTAGAAATTAATGTGTAGATTCAATATTGCTCATGAAATTTGCTAAATCACAAGACTTGAAGCTAATCTACTGATCTACAAAATTTTATTCGTCATTTAAAATAAGAATCATAAACATGCAAAAGGAAACATTGCACATGCATAAATATTTATCTAAGGGAAGGTAACTGCTCAAAATCCCTTACTATCTATACTTCATTAATCAGAGAATAGAGAAGAAATACAATGCTTGCTCAAGCTTGAGCACACCCTGCAAGTGTATAGTTTATTCCTCTACCTGACTAATTGAACCTAGCCAACACTTAGCCAATTTTAAGCCTTCCCAAGCTCCTATTTCCTTATGTTGTTCCCTTGGGAAATTGCCCCTATTTTTTAGGAATTTCACACCAAGGAATTGTGCAATAGCCTTGGTCAATCTCTGACTGCATGCACCTCCTATACACATCGTAATATGCTACAATTGATAGCACACTACCTTGGAATATCCATCTCAACTGGGTAACTTGAATTCTTGGCATAAAAAAATTATTTTGGTTTTATTGATCATTGAGTGTGGTTGAAGTTCCACTTCCACAACTTGACCTCCACTAGTTATTCTGACAGTTAGAACTAGTTAAACTGATAATAACTCAAATAAATTGGAATAGGTTGCTACAAATTAGCAATCAATCCTGTAGAACTGAACTCAAGCTTCCCCAACTCGAATTTACTAAGTTAACTAAGTGACAAGTTCCATGTCACCTCAGCTAACTACCTCCAAGTATTCTTCTGAAATATAAATTCAAATTTTAATCTAGTTTGAGCAAGGCAAAGTCAAAACTAGATTTTCTTGCTGCATTTTCAACACATACCTATATCTCTATCTCTACATCATATAGAATGTAGTGTTCCCCTACCATGAATTGGGGTATAATATTATGCATGTTATCATTGTAACAAATTCTTTTGAATTATTTTATTTTATTTTATTTTCTATATGAGTGATATGCATGTATTAATACACTCTAAATGCAATAACTAGGATATAGGCATATATTTACATAAATGACAATCATAAATTGAAAACCATATGTAGTTCATATAAATACATGAATTATTGTAGTGGAAATAAATTATTATATAAGAAAAATACTTATCTTTTTGTTGTCATCAACTAGTTGTATACTTTAGACATTACTCCCAGCCATAAACCATGTTTCTCATTTTCTCTAAACAATGAATCACCTTTAAGCTAGGGCTTTGACTCCATTGGGAAACAACTCACCCAAATCTAGGTACATGTTTAGTACCATAAATAAAATGGGTTAAGATACTAAACCCTGGAAGCCTCTAACCTATAGGCTCACATCTTCCATCAACCCACACCCAAGTAGTGCACCCCCTTCTTTCCATTTGTAGTCCCTCAATTTGTGCCACTACTTCTAGGGTGACCAACTCGGCTGGTCACGTATGTCTAGAGCACCATGGCTCTAGGAGTTCTTGCTACCTTCAAGGGTCTCCAAGTACCCTCCAAGCCCTCATGATAAACCCTAACAACCTCCAACCTAGAGGCTCATATCCACCATTAGCCCCACACCCAAGTAGTGCACCCCCTTCTCCACACTCACTCTCCCTTGGGCTGTGCCACTACCTCTATGGTGCCTAACTTGGTCAGCCTAGGATGTTTATGGCATTATGGCTGCTAGAGTTCTTGTTGTCTTATATAATCATAGATATTTCTCCATAGTACCAACATCCTTACTTTTATGTGTATGTCATTCCTTTGACACTCGACACCCCATAAAGTCCCTTGATTGATTTTTGTTTTAAACATGTGCACTTTCATAAATATTAAGTCATAGAAATCCCCCTTTTAATACTCATGGAGTATCAACACCCCATACTCTTTTCGTCTAACTCTATCTATTGCAATGAAACTTTTTTACCGTGCAGGGTAAACACCCACGGGGGATTTCCACCAGTGACATTTTCACATAAAGTGTCTTAACAAAACACCCATTCACCATTAATCCAAAGCCCCCTGGGCCATAATACTTTTCTTATTAATGTGCATGAAATTTCATATTTACAAAGACATGCTCTCTAGCCTCAAATCAAATAAGAACATATCCACATGGGAAATTCGACCCCAAAACATATACACATACATGCACATGGGCATGCCAGCCCCAAAAAATAATTCTTGGCTCACTATCCTAATAAATATGTATAGGTTCACTAGCATAATTTTTATATGTACATGTTATTTACAATCTATAGGTCCAGTTGGGGTGTTACATTCCTCTCCCCTCTATTTATGCACTGTCCTCAATGTTACACACACACACACACACACACACAACAAGATTATACAAAAATGCAAGGACACTCTCCCTTAGTTGCATCTTCATGCTCCCATGTAACATATTTAGTAGAAAAATGGGTCCACTACACCTTTACCAAGGCTATGACTTGATTATAGAGTACTTTGACCTTCTTGTCCAAAGTTTGCACTAGTTGGACCTGAAAGTATCCATCGGGCTCCACCTGAATCATATTCTAGTCAATCACATGGTTAACATTAGGAACATACTTTTTAAGTAATGAAATATGAAACACATTATGAATATGCATGGATGTTGGCATTGCAATCATATACCCAACCAACCAACCTTTTCTAGGATTTCAAAAGGCCCACAATATCTAGTTACCAACTTTGCACAACTACCGAGTTTTAAGAAATTGTTCTTTTCCTTCACTCTCAAGAAGATATGATCAACAACTTTAAATTCTCGATTTAACATATTATTATCTACATAGTTTTTATGTATATCATGATAAACCTTCAAATTCTGTTCGATTTTTATCACTTGCTCTTCCATTTCCTTGAGTACATTTGGACCAACAATGGATCTGTCAACTAGATTGTCCCAACTCATAGGTGTGATGCATCTTGCTCCATACAAGGTTTCAAATGGGCTCATCTTCAAAGATTCTTGGTACCCCTTATTATAAGCAAACTGCACTAAATGAAAATATTCTTCCTATTTTGATGGTTTTTCCATTACATACATCCTCAACAGATATTCAATAATCCAATTGACTCTCTCTGTTTGTCCATCTGAATCTTGATGATATGCTATGCTAAAATTTAAATTAGTTTGAAATCCTTTGAATAAACATGTCCAAATGTTGCCTATAAACTTGGGATCCTTGTCTAAAATAATTGTCTTGGGCACACCATGTAGCCTAGAAATTTCCTTCATGTAAATTTTATCAACATTTGTTCCCTTATGTGTTGACTTCATTGGAATAAAATGGGTAGTGTTAGTAAGTTTTTCCACCCCTACCATGATGGAAACATGTTGCCTCACAATTATGGGCATATTTGTAATGAAATAGATAGAAACAATTTCTAATTTCCACTCAAGAATGGGTATTGGTTGGGGGTGTCTATATTCAACTTTAAATTTTTGGAATTCCAAACACCTAGCTATATAATCTTCCACCTCTTTTTCATACCTGAACAAATCATTGTTTCTTGACCACTGTGATTGTATTTTGGTACTCTCAATGTCCAACATATGGTAATTTATGCATCTCATTCAACACTAAATTTTTTAGCCCTATAAATTTGACACATAAATTAAACCTTTATGTAAAAGAATTCCATCCTTTCCTATTCTGTAATTCATGTACTTTGGTTGCAATTTATCTTGTTCTAGGTCTCTTTTTTATTTGCATGTATTGCTAATCTAAATTTTTATCCTCTAAAATTATGATTTTTAAATCAGATTTACATGTACTTATCATTGTAGCATGCATTTTATGCACCCTTCTTCCACCTTATTTTCCTTACCTTTTATGTGTTTAATTCCAAATTCATAATCAACCAAAAAATTTAATTAACAATTTTTTCTAGGTTATCTAAATAAATGCTTCAGCCTATTGTGGTAATTTTGTAATTCGAACCTTTTCCCCATGAGGTAATGCCTCTACATTTTTAATGCATGTATAATGGTTGTTAGATCCATATCATGAGTGCAATAGTTCATTTCATTCTCCTTTAGATTTATTGACTCATAACATATCACATACCCATTTTGCATGAGAACTCCTTTAGGCCCCTCTTGTAATAACCCTTTTTTCTACCCCTCTTGTAAATGTCACTATGAATATTTGTTAATGTGAATAAATGTAAAAAAAAAAAAAAAACATGAATGAGCTAGAGGAGTGGACACATATTCAAATATATGAGGAGGAGCATTTTCTTTTAATGTGTTTACATCGAAACTCAACCCACTTCATTTATTTTCCCTACCTATCTCCCTGACGAATTAATGGTCTACACAACATACATTGAAGTTGGGCATGGGATGTCTAAGTAAAGGACAAGGCCCCATCTTTTCCTTGTTTTCATGGGATGTGTTAGGAGAAAGAATAACACACAAGAGCAAGGGAGTTCAGGTAGTGGGAAACATACAGTGGCAAGTAGAATGATAAAATGAGCATACCTAGAGCAATGTAGGTAGAGTGTGCAAGCAGAGGAGCGAAGAAGAACAAAAGATAAGAGAAGATAGTGACATCACAAGAGCATTGGAGAAGAACAACATCTACTCTGTAATGGGACAAATTTCCCCTGTGACTTTGTTTTGACCTATGGTTTTTCACCTGTGATTATTTGGCCAGTGGAGGTTTGATAGAGGAATTGATTCACATAATGCTTGTTGATTAAGTTGACAAAACTCTAAGTGCTTGCTAGAGAGCTAATAAACCACTTATAACTTGTTGAATGGGTTGATAAAACACTTGGGTGCTTGTTGGAAGGTTGATTAACCACTTGGTAGGTTAAGACACTCATGTGCTTGCTGAAATAGGCTAATAAACCACTAAGTGCTTACCTTGGAGGTTGATAAACCACTTAAGTTCTTGCCAAATAAGTTGATAAACCACATGGATAGTGGGATTTGAAATCCTATAGTGTTTTCCTTGAAAATCTAGCTGATAAACCACCCATATAGTGAAATCATTCTCCTAGAATTGAACATAACTTCACGAAGCCTTGGATGAATCCATATGATCTATTTTAGAGAGGTAGAAGAGTCACTATGGTGCTTACTATATGAGGCAGTTGATAAACCACATAGACAATGCACTCCTTCTTTGTTTTGGTTATCTTCATATCACTGTGAAATTTTCCTTAAGAAATTAACTCCTTCGACTCTAAATCTCGCTCGGAGTGGTCATCTATAAGAAATAGTTTAGTGTAGATGGCCTATGGTTGAGAGGAGAGTTGGAGTCCCTCCTTTAGTTTCCAGCCTTCTTAAAACACACAAACAAGTATATCCCATTGATGTTCAAAGCTATATTAATGGTTGGTGTGATGTTTTGTATGTCTATGGATGACATGTATGTCTGGACTATGTTGTTCATGATTGGAATATGAATCTATGTGGCTCTACTCAATGTGACACGAATCTGTGTGATATGAATTTAGACTGTGATTTTTAACAATATGTTATTAATTTTGTGTGATCTTTGGTCAATTACTGATCAAAATTCTCTGAATGAATGTAAGAGTAGGTCAGGATGGTTTGAGTAGCTAGTGTATTTCCTATCTAAGCTTTGATTGTTGTTTGAATTCATTTTGGGGTCCTATCCCCTTTCTTGTCTCATAAATTATAATTCTCTAGTGTTTAGAGGTGCTTTCCCTTGTAGCAATAAATCATTCACCATTAGCGGCCTCTTAAAAGCAGGCCCTTGTGCCTTAAGCTCAGAGAACTAGAGTTTATTTCATCATTCCTTATATCTATTTGTTGATAAAATGTGGCTTGATATGTTCTACAACCATGTGACTCTAGTCTCTCCAAGTAGAATTCAATTAGGGTGCAGTCAAAAGGAGTTGAGGTTGAGATGACATGTGTGTGTGGAAGGCCCATTGGGTTTTTTTCCTTGTGGGTTTTTGGATGGAGCTAGGGCCAAGATGATGTATGTGTGGCCTACATCCAACAAGATCCTAAAGTAATTAGCTAGTTGGTTGCTTGAAGTACTTGTGAATGAGATGACATATATGCGCGTGGGACCACACCAGGTCCTCAAGTCTACAAGTTGTTGGAAGTAACCACAAACGAAATGACATATGTTCGAGTGGGATTCTCCCTTGTGACTAATGAAGAACTTCATTTATATATATATATATATATATATATATATATATATATATATATATATATATCCATCATGAATGGCCTTCATTGCACCCATACACTTTCTTGATTGTACTAAGGTGATGGTTAGGATAGGACAAATCAATCATTATTTTAATCAAATTTGTCAACTTGGACCGAATCTAGGCTTATCTAGTTGAATTACCACACTATTTTGGAGCTCTAATGCAGAAAGGGTGTTGATGGGATTCTATTTTGGTTTATAAAACTGGGAGGGAGCATTGATAAGCCCTCTTGTTTGGTTCCTACAACTGAGGAGTGTTGATCCCTCAAAACACTTGAATTTGATGCTTTCACTAGTCACAACTTGATCCTCTGACTTGGAAAAGGGTGTGGCTTTATTATTAACCCTAGGGGGTGGATTTTTGAGCTATAACATTTGATAATTACCTACTGGCCAATAAATCTGGTAAGAGTGAGGCACGTAGGATTTTGGAAAGAAGTATTAACTGGTGTAATCTTTTGATATAATGGAAGCTTTTAGATTCTAAAACAAATTAATGCTCATCACAATTTTTACAAATTTATTTAATTGTGATACAAAGAAGATTGAGATTGAATATAACTTCTTTAATTTATCTTATCATTATAATACGACACAAGTTTTTCAATGGCACAAATTAATTATTTTTCACAATTTCATTAATTATAAAAATTATGATTATATTAATACTTTTAGTTTCACCATATTTAACTAGTGCAACTATATATATTAAATGGTTGGCAAACACTTACCTCATGATACATCTCACATTGCCAAAATTTTAAAAAATAATAAAAATTAATTAAATTATAAATGTATTATTATTATAAAAAAATTAAAATATTTGTTAAACATAAACAAACATATATATAAAATGTTTAACAAGATTCTTAACCATGGAGATTCAACACCACTTAAACACGGAGATTCTTAACCTATAAATAGATTTTGTTATAATACCATGGGTTGTTGATACTACATGCCCAAAAAATACTTTGTGCTAATACCATTGGTATGATATTTTTTTAGGTTAATCAATGTAATTGAAAGAGTAAAATGAGCATAACTATTTTGGTGACAAATCTCTACCTTTGATATATGAATAATATTAAAAATATTCTATCATATTCAATAGAAGTTAAATCCCTACCATCCACCTCATAATTATTAATAATTAAATTAAATTAAAAGTTCCAAGCTCTATTAAAAAATAAATGTATCTATCAACATAAATATACAAACAAAATTTTAAATAATATTAAAAATGATTCTCTTTTTTTAATAAATTTTATTTTAATCTCAAAATGATAATTGATTATATACACAAACATAATATGATATTTGTGAATGAGAATATTTGTGATTATATACATCTGCATGCAGAAAAGAAGAGGAACATAACAATCATCAGCACATGAAAACATAAGCATTGATAACGGAGTTCGTCTAGAAGGGACTACGTCTCTGGGCCCCATTGTCAAGATGGTGTAGGCCACTGCATTAAGTACTATCAATAAAGGTGATGTACACAAGAGAGGGTGTCATGATCATACAAGGAAAAATGCCCTCACACAGGAGTGGCTCTAAGAGATATTCCACCACTAGAATTCTCAATCAAAAGACTCCTATTAGTATGACACAAAAACATGCATGATGAGAATCCTGCCAACATGGCACAAAAGGGATGTCAAAACAAAACATGATGAGTTATGGCAGCAAGTACATCATATAAAATATTCTGCATCAAATTGAGCAAGGAATCATGACAACATATAATAAATAAGTCCTGCCTTAATATCAATCAAGGACCCGTGCAACATAATGTAATAAGAAGAAATACATGAACAATAATCATATACCTCACACAACGGGCCATCTGAAGAAGTGGATGTTCTTAAAACAATCCACAGTGAATATGCTATTCACATTATCGATGCGCAGGCACAACCTGCTACCAATCTGGACTCCGACCTCACTACGAATGGCCATATGAAGAAGCGGGGCATCTGAAACAGCTGTCAATAAGCTGAAGCTTGTTGAAACATTGATCTCACAGCATCGCTAAAAAAGAAGATTGTTCTAGACTTCTCTACAATGTAGCTCTCAGGCTATCTGATTCTGTAGCGCTCTGGCTATGCCACTGCCTCTATGCGGCTCTGCGACACTCTATCTATCTCTGTTTTGCCTGGTCCTCTCGTTTTGCGACTCTCCATCAGGCACAACCTCTTCATTGGGATGATTTTGGCATTCAGGCTCTCCGTCCTCTCGCACATGCTCTTTGGCACTCAGGCTTGCGGGCGCTCTTCTTCCCCTCGACTCTCTGCGTCCATCATGTCTTATAACACGTTTTGGGATAAGGCCACATAAAAATCGGGGTCTGTTTTGTTTAGGAATAGAAGCCGTTTGAACAGAAGGTTCGGCCGGTGCAACAAAACCACAAAAATGCATTTTTCTGTTAAAATAGACAAATACACACGGAAACCCAAAATACATAGAAAACATTGAAAAATCTGATAAACCAGACTTCAAATTTTATCAAATCAGGTTTTATTTGACTATTGGGTCTGCGCTGATCACAATCGCATATCATCGATGTTAATGCCCTTGTATATCGGGGGATCTCCGATCGCCGATCGCCAATAATCCGATTAGCTCTGGACCGTCGATCTGTTCTGATCAGATGGATCTCCAGATTGCATCGATGTCGCTATCGCATTGCCCCTTGGTATCAGGATCACTAATCTCCTGATCACAGATTTAATTGTGGTTGTTGATCAGTTTCTAATCCGACGGTTGAGATTGCATCACGTATTGCTATCGCTGTGGCCTGGGGTTTTGCCTTTGGCATCCACCGACGCCGATCGCCGATATCAACAATTGCAAATTGCAAATTGCTAGTTCTAAGGTCCCGATTCGTATGTCTGTCTTCCTCCGACCTGATATATCGGAGATCGCCGATCGGGGGTTCTAAAGGCTCAGCCTTAAGCCCACCCTTTGGACTCCTTCCGGTGTGATTTGCCTTATAAGGCTTTAAATCCACTTTTAGGGGAAAATGTCTCATTTTCAAAGGAATAAAGGCGAACTATTTTCGCGATAACTTCAGCATCCAGACTCGGATTGAAGTGCCGTTCGCACCTCCACGATCAGGACAAAGAGATCTATGCTTTGGTCCTAGGTCGACATCATTCTAAGCACTTTGATTTTTGAGTGTTCATAAACCCTTTGTCCTGTATGTCTATCTGGAGCCACCTGGATCATTCATGAAGGCTAAAAAATTCCTTTTTTTAACAATGATGTGAGGGTTGTCTTTATAAAAATAAGATTTCATTTTTAACCATGTAGAGCTTGACCGAAGAATAAATGTCTTCAAGTTTGTGTAGGAGATGGAAATGCAAGTTTTCTAAGCTTGAACCCTTTGGAATTTAATTCACGGACAAGCATGTGATCAAGCTTGAAAATTCTACTAATGAGTGTTAAGGAAAACTGAAAACACATGACTCAAGATGTGAAAACATGAATATTTCTATATGTATAAAATTCAGGATCTTCCCTTTAAAACAACATTTAATGAAAAAGAAATTCAACAAATAAATAATTCTATGTTAGGCTCGCAATGATGGTTGAGAACACATTGTCTTAAGCTTTAGGGTTTGAACTAATAATTAAAATAAGGACTTATCTTTCCATCATCAATGACATTTTCTTAAAGAAAAGGTAAATAATTAAGGGAATTTTGAGGTATAAATTGAGAATTTTAAGGAAAACAATAAAATAATAGTTAAAATAATAAAATAAAAGTTATGAATTTTTAAAGAGAAAGAAAAAAAAACTATTTTTTCTATTGTATTTTTTGGTTTATATTCTTATAGGTTTATTCAAGTGTCAAGTGTAGACACCTGTTTGATGCAGAATAAAATTCCACATTGTTATGTAACCAGATAAAAAAAAAGATAGATTCACGACTTCAAAATTAGTCTCTTCGAGGAGGAAACCTCCTTTATATCACATAAATGAATAAATCTTGAATGATACAAATGACAAGGCCTCATTTTTATATATAGGAATCTAAGGGGTCACAATATAATCAAACCTTAAATAATAATAATAATGTAAGGGCACAACAATAACAATAGTGGGCTTCTATGGGGCACAATAATAATATGGGGACTACATGGGCACAAAAATAACAATAATGGGGATACACTAACAAAACAAATAAGGGGCTACACTAGTAGTATAGGGACCTAATATGCTCCTCTCCTTCAAAAAAGTTTTTTCCTCAACGCTTGAGTAGTTTTGGATGCTTCTATATAAAATTCTCATCCTCCCATGTGGAATCTTCAGTGAGTAAGTTCTTCCACTTGATGAGATACTATGAAATTGATTGATTTCGTAGCTGTAGGATTCTTGTTTCCGTGACTGCTTCAGGTTCCAATATTATTTTTCCTTCCTCGTCAAGTTTTGATAATATTGTTTGAACTAGGAGCTTGTCACCTATAACCTTCTTTAAGCATGAAACATGGAAAACCAGGTGCACTCGGGAAGATGCAGGAAGCTCCAATTTGTATGCCGTAGTGCCAATGTTTTGAAACACCTTGTAAGGACCATAGTACTTTGGTGATAAGTTATTATCCTTCTTAGCTTGCTCGAGGGATATTTGTTTGTATGGTTGTAGCCTAAAAATACCCAGTCACCTACATCAAAACTTATTTCACTGTGACATTGATATGCCTGTTGTTTCATTCAATTATGTGCCAAAGTGAGGTTATCCTTTAAGAGTTGGAGAACTTGTTGTTGATGCTCGATGTGATCTTCCATGGCTTGAACCTTAGAATTTTCTCTTAAAGATGATATGATGGATGGTGGATGATATCCATAAAGTGCCATAAATGGGGTCATTTTTGCTGTAGTATGGAAGGAAGTGTTATACCACCATTCAGCCAAAGGTAACCACTTGATCCATTGTGTTTTTTTATCAGATACAAAGCAACGAAGATATCCTTCCAAATATTTGTTCACTATCTTTGTTTGCCCATTAGATTGAGGATGATAAGATGAGATATGAGCTAATTAAGTACCCAGACAAGGAAATAATTATGTCCAAAAATTTCCAGTGAAAATGGGATCTCTATCACTTACAATAATCTTTGGGTTTTATGTAGCTTTTGAATTGTTTCCATAAATGCAGTAGCAACTGTATTGGATTTACATGGATGAGATAGTGCACAAAAATGTGTATACTTGCTAAGTCTATAAAATACCACCATGATGACTATCTTTCCTTAGGACTTGGGTAAACCAGTGATAAAACCCTTGAAACCTCCTCCCAACATTGACCTCTAATGGCTAAAGGTTGTAACAAACTTGGGGTCTTAATTGTCTCAACTTTATTTTGTGGTAAAAACAAACATTCTGCCACAAACTTTTGAATATCAGATTTAAGGCCTTCCCAAAAAAATTCCTTCTTAACCTTGTGGTAAGTTTTTAAAAATCCCGAGTTCCCTCCTAAGGGAGAGGTGTGCAATTCCAAAAGAATATTTTGTTTGAGTTGTGAATTATTACAAAGATATAAGTGATTTGTGTACCATAATGAATCATTTTTCCAGCTAAATGTATCAGATATACTTGGATCTTGCTGCAACTTTTGAATGAGCGTCCACACTACTTCATCATTCTTCCATTCATCCCTTGCTTCGGTTATCCAATCTGGTTGGATAATAGAAATTGGACAAAGCAATGCTTCCACATCATCATCCTTTCTTTAGAGTGCATTTGTAACAACATTTTTCTTCCTTTTTTTGTAGATGATTTCAAAGCCATAACCCAACATCTTTGTGACCAATTTTTGCTGCTTTTTTGAAGATAATCTTTGTTCCAAAAAGTACTTAAGACTATCATGATATGTTTTTACCTTGAAGTGTCTTCCCACTAGGTAAGGTCGTCATTACTTTAGTGCATGTTGTATTGCCAACATTTCCTTCTCATAAATAGGTTTGTGTAAATACTTTCCTTTGATTGGACGACTTTCAAACGCAATGGGTCTTCCTTCTTGCATTGAAAAAACTCCAATTCCATTTTCTGTGGCAGCACATTCCACAATAAAGGTTTTTGTGAAGTCTAATGTAGCTAAGACCAGTGCTTGGCACATTGCCTCTTTAATATGTTCAAAGGCCTTGGTTTATTTTGGAGACCAAGAAAATGCATATTGCTTCAGTAATGTTGTTAGAGGTGTTGTTATTCTCCCATAATTCTTAACAAACTTGTGATAATACCCTATCAACCTGAGAAATCCTTGAAGATGCTTTATGGTTATGGAGTTTTCCATTCCTTAATGGATTTAATTTTGTTAGGGTCTACCTTAACACCCTCATGAGATACAATATGACCTAGATATTCCACTTCATGTACTCCAAAGAAACATTTGGTGGGTTTTGCATATAATTGTTTCTCCTCCAATAGTTTGAGAGCCCTGTCAACATGTTGAACATAATCCTTCCAAGACTTGTTGTAGATTAGTATATCATCAAAAAATACTAACAAAATTTTTCTAAGGAAGGGTTTGAAAATGGAATTCATCAAACCTTGAAATGTAGAAGGTGCATTGGTAAGGACAAAAGGCATGACCAAAAATTCATAATGACCCTCATGAGTTCTAAATGTTGTTTTTGGAATGTATTATGTCTTCATTATAATTTGATGATATCTTGAACGAAGATCCAACTTAGTGAAGTAAACTTCTCCATGTAATTCATCCAACATTAATCAATGACAGGAATGGAAATTTGTCTTTAATAGTGAGCTTGTTGAGCTCCCTATAATCTGGACACTTGCACCATGATCCATCCTTCTTATGAACCAATACTACTGGAGCAGAGAAAGAACTTTGACTAGGTTGAATTATACCTGCCTCTATCATTTCTACAACCATATGTTCAATTTCACTCTTTTGGGCATAAGGATATTTATAAGGATTGATGTTTGGAGGAACACTTCCTGGAATCAAGTGAATAACATGATCATGATCACGAATAGGTATGAAGCCTTTGGGAGTCTCAAATACCTTTGAATGAGTGTCCAAGACTTTTTGGAGGTTTTTAGAAATAAATGATTTCGATGTTTGAATATTTAGTGAGCATATTTGTGAAATTATGCCCCGTTGTTCTTTATTTAGAAGCTTTGTCATGACATTAGAGCTGACTATGATTCCTGGTTTCTTTGCGATACCCCTTAATTCAACTTCCTTTTCCTTCCCAAATTTTTTTTAAGAAAAGTTCTTAAAAATTGAAAGCTATCATACCCAAAGATTGTAACCATTGGACTCCTAGTACAAAACCAAAACCACCCATTTAAATGGATGCATTCGACTATTCAATACATATTCCCCCGTGGTTAGCTTGATATTATGGCACTTTCCAGGGTAATTTATAGTTCCTCCATTTGCAACCATCACTTGACATTCTGGTGCTGGATATAGGAAGCAATTCAATTCCTTGGCTATCTTACAATGCATAAAATTATGGGTATTACCTGAATCAATTAGCACTATTACCTTTTTCTTCTTGATATGTCCTTCTATCTTGAGAGTTTGAGGAGTGATAATTCCTTCCAATGCATTACAAGATATGGTCAGATTCATTTCTTCTTTCTCTAGGGTTGGTCCTAGTGTATATCCTCTTCTTTTGACATTTCTTGTTCCTCTTCCTCCTCTTCACAATCTATGTAAAACAATTTCTTCTCAGCACACTTATGACCTTTAGTGTATTTGCTATCACAATTGTAACAAAGCCCCTTTTCTCTTTTTTCTTCCAATTTTTGTGGTGTCAAGCTTGTAGTTTGTGGAAGTCTAGGAGAAATAACACTTCCATCTTTATAGTCATGAGTGGTAGACTTCCTTGTTGCCATAAGTTTGCTTTCAACTTTTCTTGCCACCCTAAATGCCTTCTCCAATGAATCAGGTTCCCAAAAATGAACCTCTTGTTGGATGTTATACTTTAGAGTCCCTATGAAGACATCAATGCTATGTTCCTCTGGAATATCATTTACCCTTATATTCAATTTTTGGAAGTCCTCAATGTTCTCCTCCATTAAACCCTTTTGTTTGAGATTTATCAATTGGCTAAAGAAGGTGTTTCTCTTTGTATCCTCATAATGTGCTATCATTTCCTCCATAAAAATTGACCAAGTGAAAAGTGGTTTATGAGAAAAAATCCATCGCTATTATACAAACTAATTACGTTCTAAATATAAAGTTGCAATGCATACCTTTTGTGTGTGTTGCACATTACAGAGATAAAAAGATTGCTCTATTTGTAGTATCCATGTTACCGGATCCTTGCCATCAAACTTCCTCATGTCGATATTTGGAATATGGTGGGTCTTCAATCCAACGTTAGAGTCTATGAAATCACGATTAATATTTGTTTTTTTCTCATCATGAGTTTCATCTAATATCTTTTCACCATTATGAAGAATTTATTGTAGCAACTTTGTCAAACCTTCTATTAGCCTCCTATTGCAATAGGTGTTCATATTTCATGATTGAGTGTTCATCTTTTCCATGCTGCAAAAAGTTCCATTTTTGAAGGATTTCATAATAAAGAAATGTGATCCATTTCATGTTTTCAAGTGTTATATTTATTCAGATCACAAATATGAGGCAGTTTTCCATTTGGATCAGCTCAAGCGAGGCATGTCTAACTTCCCCTTCTTCCTCTTTCCCAATCACTCACTAATTCCCCTAAAAAGAGATCAAGATCTACTTGATATCTCTTAATTTCATCATTTTCATATCATTTCCCTTAGTAAAGATCTGCTTTACTTAAGGAGTGTTCATATGTCCTCTACAAAGTTCTATCTCCCCTTTTTATAGCCTAAGATCTCTAAACTTAGCGCTTTCCTATCACAATCCATATTAATTTCTAACTACACTATGTAATTCCCTATCTATTTCCCCTCCCCCTAATAAAAAGCACTAAATAGCTCCCCTATGTACATATCCCCTCCCTCTGGTTGAAATATAACCATGACTATGCTTGGGAATTGCTAAGTTTGCCTGAAACTTAGCAAGAACCCTCATTTTCCTCATTACCCATCTTCCAAATGCTTTGGACCCCTTCCAAAAGCATTAACAACCTTTCCAATGCACTAAACCCTTCCTCCGATGTATTCCCCCCTTCCGATGCGATATCGCTATCGGAGGCTCCCCCCATCACATTTTCCCTTTATAAATGTATATCCGCCATTTTTTCGAATCTTCTCTTTTATCGTTATAACCTAAGTTTTTTATAAAACTTAGGTTTTAACGTTAAAACCCCCTTTTTCCGCAATATTTCCCCGCTTACCGCTTCATCGCATCGCATCGCAATATACATATAAAGCCCACCCCTGGGTTTCCCCGATGGCGATATTCCGACTTGATGTCCACTGTCCATCGCTCCCGCCCATCCAACGGTCCGCATCGTTTCGGCGATCGCCCATTTCGGAGATCGCATATATGTAAAACCCATGTCCCCGTCGATCCGCTGACCGCCGATTTAGCGCCAGCCGTTGGATCAGCCCGCGCCGGATCCAACGGCCAGGATTTAATCTAATGAACAATGTCGCTCCCACCCCAATTTTTCATGAAATTTCACGTTCAAAGGCATTTTTTGCCTTGTAAAGCAGAAAGGGCCTTTTTTGAGGTTTTATTACATCGCTCCTGTGCGCTCCTTCTCCAGGGGCAGCCCAGATCTTTTCTTCATCAATCTTGGATCGCTCCTCCACAGATCGGCTCCAGATGCAGAGTTTTTGCCTCAGCAGGCATTTAACGTCCAGTCCTCCTCCATTTTGGCAATAATTCTTCCTTTTTGATCAGATTTTAATTGGCCAGTGCCGATACTTCTCCAAAAGCCTCCAGAAGCCCACAGACAGCACAACAACAGTCAAATCTTGTCATAAATAGCAGGCAAGGGCGATTTTGAAGCGGCAAAGTGTATCAGCGGTGAGAAAGAGCCCCCATTCAGTGAAAGAGTATCAGTGTTGTGGCAAAGTGTATCAGTTAATGTTTTTCAGTGGAAGACTTTAATTCCGAAGCAGATGAGCAATAAAGGCCTCCAACAAAGTCAAGAAAGCAGTTAAGGAGCCATTTAAGGCTCACCAGGGCAGATTTACATGCATTTAAGCCATATGAGTGCAAGCGCTGCAAGTCCCAAAGCATAGTTATGATAAATGGCCAGCGCATTGCAGCAAAGGTCCCCCGTTAACCATTTTTGAGGCTCCTGCCTCATGCGCAGCCTTAGATAGATATTTTGAGATGCCAGCTGCCCCAGCACAACTGTTAGATAGATATTTTATTGCATTTATGTTCAGTAGAAGGTAGCTAGATCATAGTTATTGCCACAGATCTTCCATGAGATCTATTTTGTAGATATTTTCTCTATTTAAACCACCCTTTGTTATGAAAAAGGGGTTGGTTGGTTGTTTGTTTTTCTCATTCTAGACTTGCGTGGTAAGCCTGAAAGTTTCTATAATCAAAGATGCTGGAATGCTTGTTTCTGAACTGCTGGTTGTGGATTTTATGGCCTAAAGAGTATGCTACAGATTTCTAGTGTTTCTACATGACTCAATAAGTCTTTCTTGTCTCTGTTTTCAGTTTATATGTGTTTATGCCACCCTGGTTTCACCATCTAAATAGCAGGAAAGAAGAATAGCTTAGAATTTGCTTATCAACACTCTATGCTCAATTCCTGTCATTTCTTTATGTTTTCCTCTGAATTAGTGATGGATATGAATACTTTATTGATCACGTTTAAGCTAGTTCTCTCATTTCTGAATGTTGTTTAGGAATCCTTCATTGCTCCTATTTAGCCTTCATCCACTTTCCCTCTTCGGCTGGATGAGAGATCCTTAATTGCCTCTCATTCCCTAACCTCCATTTCATCCTTGTTCCAACATTTAACATTGTGCCATGTGTAGCTATCCTGCTCTGTATTCCCCTCTTTCTGCCAAAGAAAACACCCCTTCAGTTCACATTCATTGACTCCATGCCCAATGGTTTGAACTTCTCATCCTTTGCAGGCCAACTTTGTCTGAAGCATCAACCATCCCACCAAACTTAAATCAAACTCATGCACTCATATCTAGCCTAAAATCACCCCTAAACAAAGCTAAATCCTAAAGAGAGAGCCCTCTCTGACTACTGGTAGGCTAGGACCTGCAGTCCAAAGATTGGTTTGTGGTTACCTCGGCCGTATCCCTTAAGGAGCCAAGGGAAAACCTGAGTGATAACACCTTCCATTTATTCTTTTAAACCATCCTTCAAACCTTCCATGTCTGCTTTTAATCAATCCTTCAAACATTCCATGTCTTATTTTAAACCATTCTTCAAACAATCTATCTTAGATTCCATTTCATTTTTGGTTACTCTTTGCGAGAGTGAAATTTGTTGCACTTGGTCTTGTAATTTTGATACATCATGTTGCATTTCTTCCTCTTCTTCATGTGTCATAGAAGAGCTTTCTTGTTGCTTACTAGGTGTGTCCATTTTTTTTGTTTGTTTTGAGGCATTTTGAAATCAAACAATGATATATATGCATCATTATGCCCTCTGAATCACTTCCAACTGATTTTTCAAACAAGAGTTATGCAACATTTTAAAAATACACATATTTTTTTGCTTTTTAGGAGCTAGATATTGCAGTTGTTGTATCTATGTAGTTGTGAATCTCCAAGATCTGAAATTTTGTTTGTGGTAGCCCTCTAAGTCTTATTTCCAAGCTAACAAGTTAGACCAATATTGGATTCTTCAAGAAAGAGTTATGCCCAATCTCCCACGATGACATGATTATAGATTGGCTCAATAGAGCGAAGTTGTACGAAGTGACACATGTTACTTTTTTAACTTTCATCCCTGAAAATGATACCCAAAAAACTAAAGTTTGTCCTATTTCCATCGCTTTTTATGAAATTCAAATCCGATGCTCAAAGAGAAATTTATAACGATTTTCCCTAGGTCACCTGCTTGAGATTGAATTCTGGAGCTTGCAAAAACTCTAACTTCCTTAGATAATATCTTCGAAAATATAGAGATACAAATATTAAATTCGTACACAAAGTTCACCAAGATTTCGGCTCCACATGGTTTTAATTTCAACTTTTGAAGCTTCATATAAAAAAAGTTATAGTGAAAATACCACGATGACCTGTTTGAAGTAGCGAAACCCTAGAATCCAAAGCTCTAACACCAAATGTTATGTAACCAGATAAAAAAAAAAGATAGATCAACGAATTCAAAATTAGCCTATTCGAGGGGGAAACCTCCTTTACATCACATAAATGAACAATTATTGAATGATACAAATGACAATACCTCCTTTCTATATATAGGGGTCTAAGGGGTCACAATATAATGAGAGCCTACATAACAATAATAATGTAAGGGCACAACAATAACAATAGTGGATTTCTATGGGGCACAATAGTAACAATATGGTGACTACATAGGAACAACAATAACAATAAGGTGGCTACACTAACAACAACAATAAGGGGCTACACTAGTAGTATAGGGACCTAACACACATCCAACAAGTATTCATTATGCATACACCTAAGTAGACCCAAATCGAAAAAAAATTGAAAATACATGTAAAAAATGTGCTCACTTTTTCATGTATTTTCAATTTTTTTTCAATGTAGCTCTACTTAAAATTATGCATAGTGAGTACTTTTTGGATGTGTAATTTAATTTTGCATCCAATGAATGCCTACAAGTGACATTTTAGTAAGCATATAAGGAGATGAACCAAAAGTACAATTAAAAAATTAGTTTTCTTCTTTTCCCTCCAAAATATTTACCCCTAGGGATGACATCATTATATTGAATCTTGTTAGTTCTTTTAAAGACAATTTTGTTGCTATTATTTTTGTTTTGAGACCCATTTTTTACCTAAAATGTACCCCAATGGATTACATTTAAGGGAGAAAAAAATGACAAATCATTGTGGGTACAATTAAGAGCATAAATTGTTTACAATTAACACCCTTCTCAATCTAGAGATGCACCCAATTTCAATCAACATTGGTTATCTATAGCTACCTATTACATATGCCATTATAGTTAAACCGAAGAGTAGTATGTGGTAGAAGGTTTGGTTGATATTGTTGTTAAGTCATGGTAACTTATTCAGAGTACCCGTTATAGGTAGTGGGTTGGTTTGTGGAGGTAGTTAAACAATGAAAATATCCAAATGACAAGGCAATCAATGAATGAGTGAACCACCAATGAGAACCTAGAATTAGCATCAGATGAATTAGAGTCTATGCGATTGAAACCCTAGCATTTTAATTAGTGGCGAAGGACATCACATAGGTCATTATATTTTCATGTAGAATCATTTGTTAGTTAAAATTTAAACTACAAACTATGAAAGGCATACCATAAATTTTTCCACGTAAATCCAAACAACCTATGAGGAAAATTTTCATTTATCCACATAGATCATCAAGCCTTGCAAGGTTAAAAGTTCTGGGCATATCCAAAAGTAGTCAAAATAACATCTCTTCCCAATCACTATCTCGTATTCACTCAAGGATCCAGAACAAATGTGTACAAGACTAACTTGTGCACATATTAGCCATTGAAGAACTTGAAGAATTGAAACAATCAATCTAAATAAAATATGAAGAAATTAGGGAATGATGTAAATGTGAATATGAGGTAAAGATCATGGAAACAACATAGGAAAAGCACATGGGATGTCCTGAAAGTATGCACATAACCTAATAACCAAATATTGGGGCCCTTTAGGGAAAAGGGCTTTAATAAGTATGGGAAGATCTAGCAGATCGATACTTGATGTCCATTCTTCAGTTCATTTTCTATACTAAAGATGGTTTCTATCCAATTAAGACACAAAGGCTGCACACCTTAGGATAATAAATTATGTCTGGGAATTGAGTTTCTTATCTTCTAGTCAAAACTATTTCATTGCATGGTCTCAAAGCAAACGTTTGAGCTTGACCCATTTCTATAAGGTCTTGTAATATTATTTTCTTCCCAACGAGCATAAAATGTGAAATAGTGATCCTTCCCACTTGAAAAACTAAGAAAATTTCTAACTTGTGATTTGTATGCAAGTTAACTTGCTAGTGTTTCATAGTTTGATGCAAGTTACAAAATTGGAAGTAAATTGCTAGACTAATTTCTACTCATAAATCTCACTTTTCTTTTCATTAATTAGCATTTCAGAATTATGAAATGAAAGTAAACTTCTATGATCACTGTCTAAACATAAATCAAGCTTAATTACCACAAATGAATGCATATAATAAAATACACAGAAATATCTTGTCTTCTAGGCACAAGTGTATTAGCGATTGATTGTATAGGACCATATAAACTCCACAATGAAACTTGTACAACTTTTTACATGAAAAATTATGTATTTATACATCCATAATGTCGGTACTAGACAATTGTGTCTGGCCGGTAGAAAAACGAAATCTACAACTAATTACATCTAATTATTTATATTTACAATCCTGAAGGATTAGTTAACTTTCCCCACTTAATTCGAAGGGACATCTGACATGCCAATAGTAACATTCTAAAATTTTCAATCTTTTCTCATCCAATGCTTTAGTAAATATGTCCGGGATCTGCTCTGAAGTAAGATAATGCATCAGATGAATAACTTTGACCTTTACATAATGTCGAATCAAGTGAAATATGGTGTTAATGTGATTTCTTTGATCATGACACTTGGGATTCTTGGCCAACTGAATTGCATAAGAGTTGTAAATAAGTAGTGGAGTTGAAGCTTTTTGTTTCTCCTACAAGTCTTCAAGTATTTTTTGAAGCCAAATGATTTCTTTTGTGGCTTGAGCTACTGCAACATATTCAGCTTCGATGGTAGAATCAACAAGAACATATTGCTTGCGTGATATCTAACTGATGGTTGTTGATCCAAGACTCATCAAACAACCAGAAGTAGAGACCACGTTCTCCTTATCTCCATCAAAATTTGAATCTGAATAGTTGGTGAAATGGAAATATACAACTTTGGAATATTTGATTCCATATGTTCGAGTGCCTTTAGAGTACTTAAGCACTCGTTTTGTTTCATTCCAATGACCTTCATAAGGTTGATGCATGAACCTGGAAAGTATCCCTACAACAAAAACTATGTCAGGTTGAGTAGTAGTTAGAAAATTCAAACTTCAATCAAGTTTCTTGTACTTTGTTGGATCTTCAAACATACTTCCTTCAGTGGAAGTAAGCTTCAAATTTTGATCCATGGGATTGGAAACATGGTTACAATCCCACATTCCAAATCTATCTAATAATTGTCTAATATACTTTTTCTAATAAATAAAATGTATTTGGGGTTTTTTTTAATCAACTTCAATCCCTAAATAATATTGTAACAAACCCAAATCTGTCATATCAAAAAATTTCAATAATTATCTTAAATTAATGGATGTTATATAGTCATCATTGTTCTCGGTGATCATCAAATCATATACATACACAACCAAATATACAATTGAATTTCAAATATTCTTAACAAAAAGAGTTGCATCATCTAGATTAAATAATCTATAATTCAACTTGAGGAGGTGTTTAGTTAAATTTTCATACCATGCACGAGATGCTTGTTTCGATCCATACAAAACCTTCACCAACTTACTATTATGAAACCAGCTCAAGAAAAGATAGAAAAGATAGATCAACGCCTTAGAATTTAGCCTCTTCGAGGGGGAAACATCCTTTACATTACATAAATGAACAATTCTTTGATGATTCAAATGACAAAACCTCCTTTCTATATATAGGAGTCACAATATAACCCAGCCGACCTAACAATAATAATATAAAGCCACAAAAATAACAATAGAGGGATTCTATGGGGCATAGTAATAATAATATGGGGATAATAGGGGCACAACAATATTAATAAGGGATGCAACTACAATAGTAATGGGGTAATTACTAGTATTATAGGGACCCAACATGCCCCTCTCCTTCAAAAAAAGTGTTGTGCTCAACACTTGAGTAGTTCTGGATGCTTCTGTATAAAATTATCATCCTCCCATGTGGAATCTTCAGCGGATAAGTTCTTCCACTTGATAAGATACTCTGAAATTGATCGATTTCGTAGTTGTCGAGTTCTTGTTTCTGTGATTGCTTCCAGTTCCAATATAATTTTTCCTTCCTCGTCAAGTTTTGGAAATATTGTTTGAACTGGGAGCTTGTCGCCTATAACCTTCTTTAAACATGAAACATGGAAAATTGGGTGCAATCGAGAAGCTGCAGGAAGCTCCAATTTGTATGCCATAGTACCAATCTTTTGCAACACCTTGTATGGACCATAATACTTTGGTGATAATTTATTATCCTTCTTAGCTTGCTTGAGGGACATTTGCTTATATGGTTGTAGCCGTAGGAATACCAATCACCTACATCAAAACTTCTTTCGCTGTGATGTTTATCTGCCTATTGTTTCATTCTATTCTGTGCCAACAAGAGGTTATCCTTTAAGAGTTGGAGGACATGTTGTTGATGTTTGATGTGATGTTCCACTGCTTGAACCTTAGAATTTTCTCTTAAATATGATGTGATGGATGGTGGCTGATATCCATAAAGTGCCATAAATGGGGTCATTTTTGTTGTTGTATGGAAGGAAGTGTTATACCACCTTTCAGCCAGAGGCAACCATTTGACCCATTGTGTCTGTTTATCAGATACAAAGCAACGAAGATATCCTTCCAAACATTTGTTTACTATCTCAGTTTGCCCATCAGATTGAGGATGATAAGATGAGCTATGAGCTAAATGAGTACCAAGACAAGAAAATAATTCTGTCCAAAAAGTGAAAATGGGATCTCTATCACTTACAATAATCTTTGGGTTTCCATGTAGCTTTTGAATTGTTTCCATAAATGCAGTAGAAACCGTACTGGCTTTAAATGGATGTGATAATGCAAAAAAATGTGCATACTTGGTAAGTCTGTCAACTACCACCATGATGACACTCTTTCCCTCAGACTTGGGTAAACCTGTGACAAAATCCATTGAAACCTCCTCCCAACGTTGGCTTGGAATGGATAAAGGTTGTAATAGACCCGGTGTCTTAATTGTTTCAACTTTATTTTGTTGGCAAACCAAACATTCCGCCACAAATTTTTGAATATCCGATTTAAGGCCATCCGAAAAAAATTCCTTCTTAACCCTGTGGTAAGTTTTTAAAAATTTTGAGTGCCCTCCTAAGGGAGAAGTGTGCAATTCCATAAGAATCTTTTGTTTTAGTTGGGAATTCTTACAGAGGTATAAGTGATCTTTGTACCATAAAGAATCATTTTTCCAGCTAAATGTATCAGACGTACTGGAATCTTGTTGTAACTTTTAAATAAGTGCCCATACTTCTTCGTCATTCTTCCATTCCTCCCTTGCTTCGTTTATCCAATCTGGTTGGATAATAGAAATGGTGCACAACAATGCTTCCACATCCTCATCCTTTCTTGAGAGTGCATCTGCCACCACATTTTGCTTCCTTTTTTTGTAGATGATTTCAAAGTCATAACCCAACATCTTTGTGACCCACTTTTGTTGCTCTTCAGAGGATAATCTTTGTTCTAAAAATATTTAAGGCTATCATGATCCGTTTTTACCTTGAAGTGTCTTCCCATTAGGTAGGGTCACCATTTCTTAAGTGCATGGAGTATTGCTAACATTTCCTTCTCATAAATAGCTTTGTGTAAAAACTTTCCCTTGATTGGATGACTTTCAAAAGCAATGGGTCTTTCATCTTTCATTAAAACAACACCAATTCCATTTCCTGAAGCATCGCATTCCACAATAAAGGTTTATGTGAAGTCCGGTGTAGCTAAGACCGGTGCTTGGCACATTGCCTCTTTAAGATGTTCGAAGGCCTTTGTTGCTTCTGGAGTCCATGAAAATGCATCTTTCTTCAATAATGTTGTTAGAGGTGCTGCTATTCTCCCATAATTCTTAACAAACTTGCAATAATACCCTATCAACCCGAGAAATCCTCGCAGATGCTTTATGGATGTGGGGATTTTCCATTCCTTAATGGCTTTAATTTTGCTAGGGTCTACCTTAACTCCTTCATGAGATACAATATGACCCAGATATTCCACCTCTTGTACTCCAAAGAAACATTTGGATCTTTTTGCATATAATTGTTTCTCCTCCAATAGTTGTAGCACCCTGTCAACATGTTCAACATGATCCTTCCAAGACTTGTTGTAGATTAGTATATCATCAAAAAATACTAACACAAATTTCTAAGGAATGGTTTGAAAATGGAATTCATCAAACCTTGAAATGTTGAAGGTGCATTGGTAAGGCCAAAAGGCATGACCAAAAATTCATAATGACCCTCATGAGTTCTAAATGCTATTTTCAGAATGTCTTCAGTCTTCATTATGATTTGATGATATCCTGAACGAAGATCCAACTTGGTGAAGTAAATTGATCCATGCAATTCATCTAGTAATTCATCAATGACGGGAATGGGAAACTTATCTTTAATAGTGAGCTTGTTGAGCTCCCTATAATCCAGACACATGCGCCATGATCCATCCTTCTTGTGCACTAATAATACTGGAGCAGAGAAAGAACTTTGAATCGGTTGAATTATACCAGCCTCTAGCATTTCTGCAACCATACGTTCAATTTCACTCTTTTGGGCATAGGGATATCTGTACGGCCTGATGTTTGGAGGAACACTTCTTGGAATCAAATGAATAGCATGATCATGATCACAAATAGGTGGGAGACCTTTGGGAGTCTCAAATACCTTGGAATGATTGTCCAAGACTTTTTGGAGATCTGGAGAAATAGATGATTGCAATGTGGAAACATCTAGTGAACATAATTGTGCAATTACACCCCTTTGTTCCTTTTTTAGAAGCTTTGTCATACCATTAGAGCTAATTATCTTTCCCGGTTTCCCTGCAATACCCCTTAATTCAACTTCCTTTCCTTCCACAGAAAATTTCATGAAAAGTTCTTGAAAATTGAAAGCTATTGTACCCAAGGATTGTAGCCATTGTACTCCTAGTACAACATGAGCACTTCCCATTGGAATGGAAAGCATTGGGCTAGTCAATACATATTCTCCCATCGATAACTTGATATTATGGCACTTTCTAGAGCAATTTATTGTTCCTCCATTTGCAACCATCACTTGACACTCTGGTGCTGGGTATAAGAAGCAATTCAATTCTTTTGCTACCTTACAATGAATAAAATTGTGGGTACTTCCTGAATCAATCAACACTAGTACCTTTTTCTTCTTGATTTGTCCTTCTATCTTGATGGTTTGAGGAGTGGTAATTCCCGCCAATGCATTACAAGATATGGTCAGATTCATTTCTTCTTTATCTAGGCTTTGTTCCTGGAGTATATCCTCTTCTTTTGACCTTTCTTGCTCCTTTTCTTCTTCCTCTTCACAATCTATGTAGAATAATTTCTTCTCAGCACACTTATGACCTTTAGTGTATTTGCTATCACAACTATAACAAAGCCATTTTGCTCTTTTTTCTTCCAATTGTTGTGGTGTCAACCTTATAGGTTGTGGAAGACTAGGAGCAACCACACTTCCATCTTTATAGTTGTGAGTGGTATGCTTCCTGGTTGCCATAATTTTGCTTTCCATTTTTCTTGCTAACCTGAATGCCTTCTCTAATGAATCAGGGTCCCAAAGGCGAACATCATGTTGGATATTATCCTTTAAAGTCCCTATGAACACATCAATCCTATGCTCCTCTAGAATATATTTTACCCTTATGTTCAATTTTTGGAACTCTTCAATGTGCTCTATTATTGAACCCTTTTGTTTGAGACTTATCAATTGGCTAAAAAAAGTGTTGCTTTTTGTATCCTCATAATGTGCTATCAATTCTTCCGTAAAAATTGCCCAAGTGATAATTTGTTTACGAGAGCAAAGCCATTGATACCTTACAAACTGATTTGGTTCCAAATATAAAGTTGCAATACGTACCTTTTGTGTGTTTTGCACATTATTGAGATCGAAAAATTGCTCCATTTGTAATATCCATGTTGCGTGATCCTTGCCATCAAACTTCCTCATATCGATTTTTGGAATATGGTGGGTTTTCGATCCCACATTAGAGTCTAAGAAATCATGATTAACATTTCTTTTGTTCGCATCATGAGTTTCCTTCCTACCTTTTCACCATTGGTAAGTATTTCTTGTAGAAAATTTGTCAAATCTGTCTTCAAATCTGCCATGTTTGTCTTCAAATTTGTGTTCAAATCTATCTTCAAGTTGTCCATCTTAGCTTCCATGCCATTTATCTTAGCTTCTGTTAGCTTTTGTGACAGTGACATTTGTTGCACTTGTTCTTGTAATTTTGATATATCATGCAACATTTCTTCCTCTTCTTCATGAGTCATGCTAGAGCTTTCAGGTTCCTTACTAGGTGTTTGCATTTTCTTTCCTCGTGGCATTAGTTACCGATAATAATGCTCTACTATGCCCTTTGAATTCCTTCAAAATAAATTTTCAAACCAAGCTTAAGCAAATATTTAAGAAAATCTACACACATTTTTTCACTTTGTAGGAGCTCGATATTGCCTCTGATGTATCTCTGTACTTTCTGATCATCTAGTTCTGAATTTGTGACCTGCGGTAGCCCTCTATGTCCTCTTTCCAATGCCACAAGTCTGACCCAAATTGGATTCTCCAAGGAAGAGTTATGCAAAATCTCCCACAGTGACTTGATTATAGACTAGTTCAGTAGAGGGAACTTGTACGACGTGCCACGAGTCACTGTTTCGACCTTTGGATCTGAAAAATACATACAAGAAACTAAAATCCATCCTCTTTCTGTACCTTCTTATGAAATTTCAATCCGATCCCCAGAGAGAAAGTTATGATGATTTTCCCCAGGTCACCTGTTTGGAATTTAATTCAGGAGTTTGTAAAAAGACCAACTTCCTCAGATCATATATCCACAAATATAGGGAAAAAAGCTCTGAAATTTGGATCCGAGGTTCAGCGTGATTTATTCTCAAATGGGTTTTTTTTGCAACTTCTGAAACATCGCAGAAAAAAAGTTATAGCGAAAATGCCACGATGACCTGTTTGGAGTAGCGAAACCCTAGAATCCAAAGCTCTGATACCAAATGTTATGAAACCAGCTCAAGAAAAGATAGAAAAGATAGATCAACGCCTTAGAATTTAGCCTCTTCGAGGGGGAAAGCTCCTTTATGTTACATAAATGAAAAATTCTTCGATGATTCAAATGACAAAACCTCCTTTCTATATATAGGAGTCTAAGGAGTCACAATGTAACCCAGCCGACCTAACAATAATAATATAAAGCCACAAAAATAACAATAGAGGGATTATATTGGGCATAGTAATAATAATATGGGGATAATAGGGGCACAACAATATTAATAAGGGATGCAACTACAATAGTAATGGGGTAATTACTAGTATTATAAGGACCCAACACTTACATACTTTTTTCTCTTTGCCTTTGACAACAAAACCTTATTGATGAAACATATAAACATCCTCCTTAAACTTTCCATTCAAAAAGGTTGCTTTAAAATCCATATGGTATATCTTCCAACTATTCTAAGCTTCAAGAGAAAATATAGTTCTAATCCTGCCCCATTTTGCTGTAGGAGAAAATGTCTCTATGTAGTCAACACCTTCCCTCTGAGTGTATCCTTTTTCTACAATCCTTGCCTTGTATTTATAAAGTGAACTATTTTCCTTGTATTTTATCTTATACAACCATTTGCAACCAACAGGTTTGAAACTTGCAGGAGGATCCAGTAACCTCCAAGTTCCATTCTTAATAAGTGCATCATATTCCGTTTTCATTGCATCCTTCCATTCATCAAAATTAGAAGCTTCTTCAACAGAACCAGGTTCACTAATTGTAGAATAAATAAATTCATAGCCATGAGAAACGTTACCTGAATCAACTTTAGTAGAACTTCCCATTTCAAAATCATCATATTTTCTTGGAACTTTTCAACCACGTGTGGATCTTTATAAAGGTTGTTGAAGTGGCTATGATGATTGCTCATATTGAAGTATAGGTTTTTCAGAAACACTTTTTGACCCTGCAAAAAAATCCCTAACCTCCAAGTTTTCTTCAGTAGAAACATCCTCACGAGTTAAATATGGAAGAACCACAGACTGATCCAGTGTGGGAACCCCCTCTTCAGTATTTGGAACATCATTATCAGATTCAAAATACAACTTTTTAGATGCAAATTTCTCCAAATGAGACGCTTGCCAATCAATAGTGGAATTATTTGTATCTAATTCAAGAAAAATAGCATCTCTCGAAAGAATGAACTTCTTATTTTATTCATCATATAACATGTATGCTTTGGAAGTATTATAATAACCCAAAAATATACATTTTCGACTTCTTGCACCTAATATATTTCATTGTTACTTAGGAATCAAAGCATAACATTTGGATCCAAAAAATATGAAAATTTGAACAATTGGGAGTCTATTATACCAAAGTTCATAAGGATTTTTTTTATTGATATTAGTAGAAGTACAATAATTTCTAATATATGATGCAAAAAGAACTACTTCTCCCCAAAACATCAACTTCACATTCTTAAAAAACATCATGGATCTAATCATATTAAGAAAATTTCTATTCATACATTTTGCAACGCCACTCTGTTGTGGATTATAAGGTATGCTAATTTGATGTTTGATTCCACTGTCATTCAAATATTGTTCAAAAACATGAGAAGTATACTCACTAGCATTATCAATTCTGAGAATGCCTAAATTCTATTGAGTTTCATTTTTAACCATCAAATGAAAAGTTTTAAAAACTTCAAACACTTGTACTTATATTTCAATAAATACACCCAACACATTCTCGAGTAATCATCAATAAATGTCACCACATATTTATTTTCATTGGCAATTGCAACAGGCATAGGTCCACATAAATCTAAACGTATAAGACCTAATTTTCATGAAGATATGGAAAAAGAACTATGAAAAGGATGCTTACAATGCTTCCCTAGAATGTAAGCATCACAAGGTGTCATCTTTATGGAGACTATAGGAAGAGCTTTAATACCTCGCTTTTTCATAATTATGATGTTGTCATAATTGATGTGACCAAATCAAGCATGCCACAACAAGCTGGGAGACAAGATATCACTTTGCTACACCAAAAGAGCAGAACTTTCACAAGAATTAGTATATGAAGTACCATTCAATTTTAAAAGCGTACCTTATTCCACACTGGTCATGATAACTGGATGATCAGATGCTCTTCGTATCTCAATGATGCCATCAAATATATGGATAGAATTTCATTGCCGAATATCGATAAGAGACATCAAATTTCGCTGAAACTGTGGAATATAAAGTACATCCTGTAGAATATAATATGCAAGATTTGGTATCTTAAAACGAATAGACTCAATTCTAGATGGCTTAATCTGATATTTGTCAGTAAAGTAAACAACACCATCAACTTGATCACTAAAATTTTTAAATAGATCTCGCTTAAATTCCATATGACAAGTGGCACCTGAATCCAAAATCCAACTATATCGCCATGAAGAAAATGATGTGTTGAAAACATCATTAATATTAAAATTGTGGTGAACAACAATGTAATCTGTAGACTCTGATGATTTTCCCTTATCTGCTGGTGGATGGTCTTATTTTTCATTCAACTATTCTCCCCTTTCATTAACTTTCTCCTAAGGGATTTACAGTTAGCAGCAGCATGACCAATTTTGCCACATCTAAAACATTTTATAGTTGGTTTATCATTAAAATTTCTTTGTTGTCTTTCATTTTGTTGTCTGTCTCCCTGATTATTTTTGCCCCCCTGCCTCTATAATTTATTCTATGACAACCTCTAATACTTTTATCACCTCTATACGTTTAAGCATGAGACTTCTCATCCTTTTATGCAAGGCAAAAAGCTTCTACGTTAGAATTAGGTGGATTTTCTTTCTTTCCAAAGGCATTTTCTATCTCAGCTATTTTGTTTACTAGTTTATCAAATGCAATATTTTTCAACTGCCTACCAGCTTGGAGGGATTCCAAGTAGTGTGAATAGATAGGGTGAAGAACCTTTATAAAAATTGTGAGTTCTAAATCTACTTCAATTTCAGTGGATTTAATATCATAAAAAATGGCTTTTATTTCAAAGGTGCTCTTCAATGGATCATTGTCTTTCATCTCCAAATTGAACAATTTCAACAACAACTGAATAACTTCTAGTTCTTAGTGCAAATCATACAGTTATTTCAACTTCTATAATGCTTCGAATGCAATATCACAAGAAATGATATATTGACTAACCTCGTTTGTCACCAGTGCAGTTATTAATGCATATGCCTGATTTTTCTTTGTATCCCAAATTGCATGCTTCTTCTTGTTATCAAGTGGCTCCAGTGCAATTTATTTTCCATATATATCCTTCTTTCCTTGAAAAAATTCCCACAAATCATTAAAAACAAGGGCACTTTTAAGATTTCTAAACCACTCTTGATAATTCTCCTTTGCGCTAAGCACAACTCCAACTATGCAAACTATTAAAGTCATAGTTGTTTTGCAGCCAAATATATTCTTCAAACATTTTTTTTCAAATTTTTAAATATATGCATCAATATGAATCCCTTTCTCGTTTTGATTTAAATAAAAATTGGCTAAATAATCTAACAATAAGCTTCAAAAAATAAATCAACAAAGATCTAGGTTCAAATCTCAACACTGCTTCCCTCTCTAAAAAAAAATTTAATAAAAATTTCTTTCACAATTCTTTTCCTTTTAATTTAAAAATTTATTTCAAATCACGTCATTAAAAGATATCCTTCATTTTTCAAAATGAAATTCACAATTCCATACCACTATGAATTCCCACTGCATAAATTTTATAAAGCCTCCCAAAATTTTGTCTTTACAACATATTAAAACAACAATGAAATTCAACCTGGTTTCATGCATCCAAGGCCCACTTCCTTTTGTAAGGCGAGACCAAAATTTTTAGCAAATAGTTCAATGATTATTGGCATTCGACTGAATTTTGATTGTTTTTATTTAGAACAACAGGCATTCTTACATAATGATAAACAAAACTCCAACATGTATTCTAACTTCCCACGATATGTTTAAAAAAAAAACTTATACCACTGAATTTTTGCAATGGTATTTCATTTTGACGAGAAGATATGAAACTTACAAAGGTTCAAATAGTTTGAATTAACCATTCCACCGCACTCTGCACTGATCCACTAGGCTAACTATTTCACTGCACTCTGCACCGCTCCACCAAAAATATGCTTCTACCGGATACGACTGTTTAAATATTCCCTCAACTTCTTTTCCCATTCAACATGTCCCTTCCCTTGCTTCATTCAGTCTCAAAAAAAACAAAAGGTTCAAGGTCATAGTCAAACATGAATTTTGTCTCATTCACAGGTCCTACATGTCTGAATTATTCCTAGGAGCGAAATCCACCTTCCTGGATTCGAGGCACCAATCAAAACAAGATTAACAACTTTCTACATGAAGGGAACATTGACTTCTTCAACATAATTGTCTATTGTCTCTTGATCACCTCTGCAACAACACATTCTCATCAAATAAATCACAAGTTATCCACATGATCTTTATGCTCTAGCTTCTCCTTTACACCACAGAATTCACATGAACACATTGATTTTAGAAACAACTCAACCTGGGTCTGATACCACAGTACAGGCCCATATAAACTCCACTACGAAACTTGTGCAAATTTATTAATGAAAAATGATGTATTTATACATCTATAATGTCAGTACCAGACAGTTATGTCTGGATGGTAGAAAGATAAAATCTACAACTAATTACCACTAATTATTTACATTTACAATCCCAAAGGATTAGTTAACAGTGATGTCTTGTTGGATATCTTAAAATTACTTGACTACATACTAATGGAGTTGGACACCAAGCGTTGTGAATTAAGGAGTGCCAAGATTTATATTTATTGAAAAAGGTAGTGTTCTGTATAGCAACAAATATTATGGACTATAATCATAAAACTAAAGTATCCTGTCTCAGTGAGCAACATTTGAGTAGCATCAATAGTGTGCAATTTGTTAGTTGCTAGTAGATATTATTCTCCCAATTATGATGGTCTTTGGTTACACATAGGTTAAATAGTTTGTAAAACAATTTCACAATTGCCACAATCCACTGATATGGACTAACTAAAAGTGTCAAGTAAGTTTATTGCAGCTATTATGGTATGGTTTCCTTATGCCACTTATTGCACAAGGGGCAATAAGGGATATTTTTTTTTTTCCTTTTAAAGAAAACATTTTGTTAACCCTGATTACTATATCACAGTCAAATATGGTATTGGTGCATAGTCAAAAATTTCAGCTCTTAGTCGTTAACTAACATATTAGTCAATAATGAGTTCATGAATAGAACCATAATGACCTCAGTTGATAGGGAATGCAACTAGGCCATCATTCCTTTAGATAAGAACAACACACAACCAGGTGGATTAGCCTGACATGTTATAGTCCTAAGGGTTCAAATCATGTAATCAGGAAGTTTGTGCATTGTCAACAATACAGACCTGTAACTTAGCATAGTTGGGAAAAATAGGCTCATTTAAGTGTATTCTCATAACCCTGCCCATTAAGGTCTTCAACAATGTGTGTCTTAGAAACATACTACACAATTCTCCTCCCAACCACTCACCGACAACTAGTAAGAAGATTCTTACTAGAAATTGTCACCCCCTAGCACATTAAGCCTATTTTGATGGCCATTTCACAAGATTTTCTAGGGAATCCAGAGATTGATCTCCACCCTATAATTGTTCAACACTACACCCAAAGTTGGGGATCTAGATTGATAATGGGATAGCCTATTTAATACACCCATTGGCTTCAATCCCTTTACTAGTGAGGGAATCCAGAGACATGAAATATCCACCCCTTTTTAGGTGAGGGAATCCAAAGACATGAAATATCCACCCCTTTTTAGATGAGGGAATCCAGAGACATGAAATATCCACCTCTTTTCAGGTGAGGGAATATAGAGACATGAAATATCCACCCTTATTCAGATGAGGGAATCTAGATACATGAAATCTCCACCCGCTTTCAAGTGAGAGAATCAAGAGACATGAAATATCCAACCCTATTCAGATGAAGGAATATAGAGACTTGAAATCTCCACCCCTTTTCATGTGAGGGAATCCATAGACACATAGTCTCCACCCCTTTTCAGGTGAGGGAATCTAGAGTCATGAAATCTCCACCACCCCCCACAAACTTAGCCAACAGTTCAAGAAATTATGTTGTCACAAGGTTGCCTAAAATTACTCATCAGTATTGTGATGTGAATGTAGGAATGTCACAGAAGTATAAAATACAGGGTTTTTTCCCCCTTTTCAAACTATATATGCAAGAAATGATCACCCTATCAAGTAATGGACACCATGACATCTAGAAGAGGCTTTCATAACATCCCCAAAATGCGTACACAAGTAGGGATTCCCCAAGGACATTAAGTAGATGTTTTGAATTCTTCAATGGTGAGGATTTTACCACTAGACTTAGTAGATAGAGAAACCACGTTTGAATGACGAGACTAGCACAATGTCAAAGTGAACAGAACCAAAAGTGTAGTGACTCAATATTACAGTAATTCATTACATTGCAAGTTACAACCAGTATGGTCACAACTTCCTATCATTTTTCTATTATACTTAAAAAACACCGCATTAGGAATCGTAGGGTGATTGCTACTAACCTGTGCCGTTGCAGGACTCCCATGTTTCCCTTGAGTGACTGACCACACTACTCTAATTCACACTTCTCCTTTGTTGTTTCAATTTTCCTTACTATTTTTCAATGACCAATCTCTCATGTATTTACTTCTACCATCATTCTCTTGCTTGCTCACTACTATATCATTTTCCTCCCTTTCCCTTATTGGTTCCCCTCCTTTTCATTTTCTTCCAATTGGCCTTCCTTGCTCTCTTTGCATGCCAGCTTCCCTCGTTCTAGGCCTGTTCTAGAATCGACTAGGTGTGTTGGGGGGGGGGGGGGGAATCTCATCCATCACATGATGATTAACCTGTAAAATATCTTCCATCTGTAGAAGAATCCCTTCTGTGTCTACACTCTCTAGTTGTATGAACCCAACACTAGCACCTTCAGCTCCTCTCCCTTTGTGTTCGACTGTATGCACCTCTTTTTTTGTTTAGAGTCATATATTGTGCCTCGTATACCATACTTAAGTTTATCTCCTATCTTGGTTGTATCTCCTATTTTGATTCTTGTGAACTAAATTTTAATCAATTTCATCGCCTAGATGTCCTTGAGGATCCACCTAAATCCTCCTAGGTAGTGGAATAATTTATTACCTAATGTGTTTAAAGTCTTCTCTCTACATCTAGGCTCCATGAGTTAAAGGAGTGCTATTTTAAGTGACCACCAGAACAAGGGACCTTTGCGTTGGTGGTTGATGTCTTATTAATGTTGGGATTTTGATCATTTGGGCATTATTCATTATTATGTTTGTGGCATAGTATATTTTATGATCTTCCCATGTATATAAGGACAAGTAAGAAGTGTTTACCATGATTATGCAAATGTAACTTCAATATGTACACAAAATATTATCATGTCCATATACATGCAGGGTGTCGAGGCAATATATATATATATATATATACACATGAATGTACTAAGGTTGGGATCCTTATCATCATGTTTACATATTTACCATATGACCAGGGTCATTACAACCCATCCCTCTTGAGGGGAACACCGTCCTCAATTTTCTGACTATATACAACAGAGAAAAAAAAAATGTATCATGGAGCTTTATACATTATTTACAATGCTTTTCATATTTTATCTAACAAACAAATAGGGGTAATTTTCCTGCATTTGATCTGCCATTTCCCATGTATATTCCTCATGCCTAAAATGCTTCCATGACTCTTTAACCTACTCTATTGTTCAATTCCAAAGCATGATCTTCCTATACTCTAGGATTCATAATGGTTCTGGCTGGAATTCTCCCTCTAGGTCCACCTGTAGAATAGACCAATCAATGACATGATTAGGATCTCTCACATATTTCTTGCGCAAGGACACATGAGAAACATCATGTATTTTCACTGAAGGGGGCAAGGCCAATCTATAAGCCATTGGTCCAATCCTTTCTAATACTTCAAAAGGTCCACAAAATCGTGGTGCCAATTTGGCACATGACCCAATATTTAGGGAATCTCTTCTTGGGTCTAATGCATAGATATACGTGTTCTCCAACTTGGAACTCCTTATGCTCCCTATGTTGATCCGTATAACTCTTCTGTCAACCTTGAGCTTCCTTCAATTTTTTCTTAATGTTCTGTATTTCTTGCTCCATTTCCCACAAGGTCTAATTGAGACCTTATTTACTGCATTGCTCCAGCTAATAGGATTGTTGCAACACCACCCATATAATTCCTTGAATGAGCTCATCCTCAGAGATTCTTGGTGCCCATTTTTATAAGAAAAATCTACCAATGGGAGGTACTCTTCCCATTTCTTCAGCTAATGCATCACATACAATATTAACATGTCTTCGAGGTTGGTCCTCTCTGTTTGTCCATCTGTTTGAGGATGGTAAGAAATGTTGAATGCAAGTTCTTTCCCTAAGCTTGCAAAGAGTTCCTTCCAAAATGTTGAGGTGAATTTAGTGTCTCTATCAGAGATAATTTTCTTGGGAACCCTGTGCAATCTCATAATTTCTCAAATGAATATTTGGGATATCTCATTGGTTGAATTGGTGGATTTGACAGCTACAAAGTGTGCCACCATTCTTAGTTTGTAAATTACCACCATAATTGCATCATGCTTTCTTGGTGTTCTTGGGTAATCCTGTAACAAAATCCATCTATATCACTTCCCATTTCCATTCTGTAATGGGAATAGGTGGTAATAATCCTGATGAGTGTTTGGATGTGGTCTTTTCTTGTTGAATTCCATGCATCTCGCAACATAGTTTGCTACCCTTTTCCTCGGATTAGGCCAATAGTTAAAAACAAATATGGTTGTGAGTGTCTTACGAGACCCAGGGTGGCCCAAGTATGGTTTGGCATGGAATTATTTGAGGATGAGCTTCTTCAATTCACTATTTTTTGGCATATAGATTTTATTTTTGAATTTGATCAAATCCTCTTTTGTGAGGTGATATTCTTCACTCTTTCTTCTCATATTTGCTTGTTGTAATTATTCCCTTATCTGGTTATATTGCTCGTCATGCATTCTCGTGTCTAAGATTCATTGTCCAAGGTATTCCCTATAAGAGCTAACAATATTTATGTTATTTATTTGCACTTTTCTGCTAAGTGAATCAACAACCATGTTTTCTTTTCCTTTTATATATTTGATGTTAAAGTAAAATTTTCTAAGGATTGTTAGACACCTAGCTTGCCTTGGATTCAGTTTAGGCTATTCAAATAAGTATTTCAGCCCTCCATGATCAGTCATTAAAGTAAATCTCCTACCGAGAAGGTAGTGCCTCCACATTTTTAGTGCATGGATAATGGTGGCTAGTTCTAGGTCATGGGTCACATAATTTTTGTCATGCTCATTGAAATTTCGAGACTCGTAGTATACTACTTGTCCATCCTGCATTAAGACCCCACCGAGTCCTTCTTTGCAGGCATTTGTGTAGACTATGAAATATTTATCCATGTCAACAATCCTTAAGACTAGTGCATTTGTAAGCAATTGATTCAATTTATCAAAACTCACTACAAATCTAGGTGTCCATTCGAACATTTTTCCTTTCTTCTGTTGGGCAGTAATTGGATGGCCTATCTTGGAGAAATTCTTAATGAACTGTCTATAGTACTTGACTAACCCCATGAATGATCTTACCTCTGTTACTGATTCTTCAATGTCGGCCACTCCATTATGGCTTTAATATTTTCTAATTCCATTGTTGTCCCTTCCTTGGAGACTATGTTTCCTAGATAATGGATCTGAGGTTGAAATAAATCACACTTTCTTAGTTTTGCATAGAGATTATGTTCCTTTAGTATTCATAGTACTGATGCTAAGTGTTTTTCATGTTCCTCCTTGTTTCTTGAATATACCAATATGTCTTCGACAAAGATGATCACAAATTTGTCCAAATAAGGGCGCAATACATTGTTCATTAGGCACATAAAAGTGGTAGGGGAATTTGTAAGCTTGAAGGATACCACCACAAACTCATAGTGCTCGTATCTTGTTCAGAAGACTATCTTGTGAATATCCTCCTCCTTGATACACACTTGGTGATATCCTAACCTTAGATAGATTTTGGAGAAGACTGTTTCTCCTCTCAACTAATCAAATAAGTCATCTATTCAAAACAAGGGGTATTTGTTTTTTATTGTCACCTTATTTGATTACCTATAATCAATGCATAATCTGAGTGTGTCATCCTTTTTATTTACAAATAGAACTAGTGATCCCCATGGAGACACACTTGGTATTATATATCCCTTTTCAAGCATCTCCTTCAATTGTATTTTTAGTTCTACAAGCTCAGGAGTGCTCATCTGATAGGGTGCCTTGGATTCCAATGTCGCCATTGGCATCAATTCTATGGAGAAGTCAACCTCTCTATGAGGGGGGAAACTAGGGATGTCTGGAGGGAACACATCTTGATATTTTTGTAGGATTGAATATTTATCTAAGACCTTACTGTCTTCTTCTCCTGCATTACTACCTGGTTTTGTGTTACTCAAGACGTGTATAGCAAATAGGGAACATCCTTTCCTATGGCCACGCTTAGCTTGCATAGCGGTGATTATTATTATTGAGGTAGGTTTCGTATTTCCTTGTAACATCCTCCTTTCCCCCATCTCATCTAGGTATCAATGGTCTTCTCGTAACAATCTACTTTTGTTCGACGGGCATATAACTAGTCCATACCCAATAGTACACTATATGCACCCAGGGGAAGTAGAATAAGGTTTTCTATGGTTAACATGCCATTGATTTCAAATGGACATGATTTTACTTGGTGGTTTACTCTCATTTTTGTCCCTGTGGCTAGTTGGATCAAACATGCTTCTGCATGGTTTTCTTTGGCTAACTGGTAGTGATCCACAAGCTCAAGGGTGATATAACTATAATTGGAGCCAGGATTGATTAAGATAGAGACAATTTGATTGCAAATTTTACCTTCCATTTCTATGATGTATGCTTGATGGTCGTTCTACCTATTATCCATGGTGGCATATATCCTGGGTATACTCTGTGCTACCTCCCCCACAATGTGGGCTTCTCGAATATTGTAGTTTTATGGCTTGAAATATTTCCGTTGCGGGCAATCTATCTTACCGTGATTCCTTCCACACATCCAACATTGCAATGGTTTCTTATCATCTGCTACATTTTTTCCTCTTGTAGGTTGATGCATGTACCCTTTTTCAATCTTCTTGAACTTTGGTTTAAGTTTTCCCATTTTGGCTGAGGGTGTACCTTGCATTTTACTAGTGGTTGGCATTTTCTTTCCCTTTTTTTTCCATCTTTCATTATTCCTCCTATTATCTTTTGGCCTCCAACCACCCCCAATTTTCGACCTATGTCTTGACTGCTCTTAGCAATGCTTTAATTTTATAATGGCATCCTCTAATGTCTGGGGTTCATGAAATTCAATGTGATCCTTAAAAGACTAGGTAGCCCACTAATAAACCTTTGGACCTTTTCCTTCTCATCCTTTAGGTAGGGCACATACTATAGTAGTTCCATAAATTTGGTGGCATACTCATCGTCCATCATGTGTCCCTTCTTGATTTCATTGAACCCATTTTCTTTACTGTCGATGTATCTTTTTGACAGATATTTCTTTCATAATAATTCTTCGAACTCACAACAAGTTAGATCTTCCTCCTGTATATTCCTTACATTTTTCATGTCTTCCCACCATATATCTGATTTTCCCTTTAAGTTGAATGTGGCCACCCTTGCCTTCATGTTTTCAGAGTAGTTGTGAATCTTGAATTACTTCCTCATTCCCAACAACCATGATTCTACCTCTTCGAACTTCCTCATTTATCCATCAAAGGTAGGGGGTTTTTCCTTGTTGAATTCTTTAGGCATGTAATATGCTCCCTTCCTGTTCTGACAATGATAATGTCTCCTGGGAGGGGATTCAAAATACTGCTTATGTATACTAGTTCCCCACTTGGGAGTACTTACAAGAGCACCCCCCTTTTATTGTATCATCGCTTCCCAACTTGTGTTTCTTCCTATATTGACTCCCATCTACTCCATTTGTTTCTTATTCCACTTCCCTATATCTCTATTCTGTTCTAGGACCTGGTCCATATTGTGCTTTCCTCTATAATTTTGAAAGGCTCTGTAAGATGGAAACATTAACTTCTGATTGTATTTCTTGGGCCCTGACATTGCCATCTTTGTAAATTCTTACCTTGGCCTTGATACTCCTCATGGTGTCAACCAAATCGGGAGATTCTCCTTCTCCACACTGTTCCGCTGACATTTCCCATTCGACATATCTTTCCTCCAGCCCATGTTGGGATTTGTCGGAGTTGTACTCGACCATCTTGCGCCTCATTTCCTAGTTTTTTCAGTGCTTGTGATGGGTCAATATCAAGGCTTGTATTAATTATATTAGTTGGAGGAGTACTAGGCCAATAGCTTCAAAAATTATTAGCACTACTAACTAACTCACACACATGCAGTGGTAATATCATTAGTTTATCAATTCCACCCCAAGGCCAAGTGTTGAAACTTGGGCTCTGATACCACTTGTAACAATCATCCTTCAGGAATCAATTTGTGACAAAATATTTTTTTTTCTATCTACTGGCTATGGGGACTGGCATCTAATGCTTGGAATTTTGACAGCTCAACAACATGGATAATTTAGCAAAATTTTCTAGTTATCTTAACAAAACAATAATCATTATGCATCTTCACTTTTTCCACCAGAATGGACCTGTGATATGGACTCATCACACAACTTCAAATGCTCTGTCCCATCAAGTTCAACCTGGTTGAACCTACCTCCTAGTGTGGTTAATAAAGACAAGCTACTATGGTATATAACTTGATAGCATAGACCGCGTTGCAATTCTAAAAAGAATCCTCAAGTGTAAAAAAAAACTACACAATATGTTATACTATAAATCCTTTTGGGATACCTGAAATAATATATGTATCATTGATGAATTTTAAAGAATGACAACATCTAGAGGGCAAGGAAATCAATGAAAGATTGAACCACCAACAAGAACCTAGAATTTAGCATCAGATGAGTTAGAGTCTAGGCAATTGAAACCCTATCATTTTAATCAGTGACGAAGGACATCACATATGTCATTATATTTTCATGTAGAATAATTTGTTAATTCAAATTTCAACTACATATTGTGAAAGGCATACCATAAATTTTTCTACGTAAGTTCAAACATCCTATGAGGAAAAATTTCATTTATTCACATAAATCATCAAGCCTTGCAAGTTTAAAAGTTATGGGTAGAGTCATAAGTAGTCAAAATAACATCTCTTCCCAATCACTATCCTGTATTCACTCAAGGATCCAGAAAAAAATGTGTACATGACTAACTTTTGCACATATTATCCATTGAAGAACCTGAAGAATTGAAATAATCAATCTAAAGACAATATGAAGAAATTAGGGCATAGTAGCAAGTTGTGTCTCTTTTCTTGCAGTTGTTCTCTTAGCCTTGTGTTTTTTTCCTGTAGCTTCTATCTCATGATTGAATCCCTTATTTTCAAATCATTCATTTCCTTGCCCATTTCATTGAATTTCTCCTCTAGGAGGCCCACATCTTCTATCTTTTTTTATTTTGTATTTTGGATCCATCTATGTGTTCTACCTCTTTCCTTCTCCAACTCAAAGAAGAGTGGTATAGCAAATTTCTTAGGTATAATCTTACCTCCCTCAACAAATTTGTAGTAGGATTCTGGGTTGTGGATCAAGCTCCTGGAGCTCGTGGAGGAATTTTTCATCTTCTTTTGGAGTGATTTCCCCTTCTTGTAGCACCTCCTATTTCTCTTGTAGCATCCCCTGTTTCTCATGTAGCAGCTTTGTTTCTCCTGTAGCAGCTCATGTTTCTCCTATAACTCTTATTTTTCTTCTTGTAAGAAGGCAACTTGTGTCTTGAGCCTCTTAAAGGTGACTTCTCTAGTGGTGGTCCCTCCCATGGGTAACACAAGTTGCTTAGTTTTGGTCTTAGTAGAGGTAACTTCTTCTATCTTTCCCTCACTAGGTCCCACTTCTCCCATTTTTCTTGCTAACTCATCAATGATGATAGGGATTTTTGAAGGAGGTTGAGGCTTCCCTTGCCTTATGCTAGTCTCTTCCTTGTTTTAAAGTATAGGGGAACTTGCCTTGGCTTCATTCTTTTAGGCTTGATAGGTGTGCCCAATGTTGCCAATGTGGAAGCCACTTCTCGCTCTATGTTTCCTGGTGAAACGCTTATTTTCTTGCCTTCCCTACTTGTCTCTTGAGGTTTATGGGACACTTCAGGGTTCTCCTCCTTTTCTTCTTGCTTCTCCCCTTGTTTTCCTTCCTCTATTTTTACTTCTTCTTCCTCTATTTTTGCTTCTTCTTCCTCTGTTTCAGTTGCCTGCTCTTCTTCCTTGGTTTTTTCTTCTAGCTTCTCTTCTCTACCCCCCAATCCTAGAGGTTGGTGTTCCCTATTGTTGTGCGGAGACAATGTCTTGTGTTTCAATGAAAACTTCCCTATACATGTCCACAAAATTATTCCATATCATAGGTTTCCTTAGGTGGCTTAAGGCATCCATAACAATCAATTTAATGAGGCCATGGTGAGCAATGTATTTGTGTTTCCCTTCCCTCACTTTCTGGCTCATTTCAATGATAGAATGTAGGAGGAAATGTGGAACATTGAGTCTCTGTGGAATGGGTAATTCTGATTTGAATCTTAGCTCATGGAGCAGCCTAAAATGATAGGCATATACAATTCTCAACCTCCCCTCATAGGATATGTATTTGAGAATGTGATAGGCCACTTCATCCTAGGGGTAAGGTAGGCTTTCTCTCCTCACTCCATTTTTATCTTCTATAGGATTTTCTCTATGGATGAAGAAGTTCTTCTTGGTTGTGACCCCTACTACCTTATCCTCCTTGCTCCATCGAATTCCCAAGGGTAGGGTAGTCACTTTTCTTATGATTTCAACATTTAAAGAGATGGAAAGTCCTCTAACAACAATAGTGGCACTGTTTTCTTCCTGAGAATTTAGTGCCATGGAAAATTTTTGAGTTATGTCATCATCATACCCCTTCAACCATTCAAAGAAGCCCCTCCACTAATGTCTTAGAAAAATGTCTACCATAGGAGGATGCTGATTAATTCTTTTTGTTTCTTTGGTTTCTCTTTTGTTGAAACTTCCCCCCATTTCTCCTACTGCTCCTTCTCGGGGTTACTTGGGTGTATTTTTAATTTTGGCCTAAGAGCGGTCTCAAGTATAGAGACAATTTCAAATTTTCAAGATGCTAATATTTGTTTCTTATCAAAACAAACTTTCCTTTGTCCCTATCTTACCTTCACATATAAAAAAATTCAAAGGGAACTACTACACAATTGTTTAATACATGGTACTTAATTCAAGCAGAATTCTCCATGCAGATGTATGGAAATTAAAGAGGGAGAAAACCACTTGCTCCTTTCAAGATAACTTTGTCATGTGCATGAGGGTTTGAGGACAAATTTTGGTAGTTTTGGCTCCCTTTCTCCCTTCAATTCTCTCCTGTAGCTTCCTTTCAGGTCTCCTGTACCTCCGTTTGTAGCACCTGCAAACACAGTTCAAAGTAGCCATGTGGCACCCTAGGCAATATTTGATAGCACTAGCTCGTCCTTCTCCACCTTTTTTCTAGGAATGAGCGATTATACAAATGGATTCAAGCCTTGTACTTATTATTGCTTTTTATGGTAAAGTATCAGAGTGCTTTAGTGACATGATTCTTGCACGAACTTTCCTTTTTTAACCATTTCCCCCACTCCTTGTAATCATCACCTCTCTCCTCGTAATAAACACTCCACTTAAGTTGACTTTTCTACGTTGCATATGTGACTGAATGAACTTTAGTTTACTAATCGAAGGTGGCGAAGTTTACTAGCCACTTCCAGCCCATAAAAATTCTTTTCTTGACCATTAACACATTGTATCATTATATGTGTAGCGAAGAGGTGAGGGTTGTCATACCTGAGCCTGCCTATGATATAGAATTGTTAGGGATGTGTGCATGCTGGAGATGGACTTCATAACATGATGATCTTGAAGGTGTTTTTTTCCTTTGCTTTCTTCTGCACAAGTATTCATATCTTTAATGATTTATTGACTGATAAAATTGTTTTTATTGAGTTAAATTCCTAAATATCCACAATAGTGATCATATTTTTTTGACGTTTCGAATCCCAAAGGGGATCCATCATCAGGAATTCTTGTGCATGCATGCTTCTTCCTAGTGTCCAATATGTTGCTGGTGGAATGGATATATTATTTGATATATGCTCTCTCAGGTTGGTGTGTCCCTTCTCAACTTCATAAATGGATTCATGATGCTCAAGGTGGTTGGATCTTTTGCTCTGTGGGTGTAAAAAAAATAAATTGATTATGTATTATGTTGTATACTTCTTCGAGACCTCATATTGCATGTGGGATAGAAGGCAAGTCATAGGAGGTATAAGGACATGATTAAAATCATCAACAGGTGGTGTAGCTAGTGGAAAAGTTGAAGGAAAATCTTTTTATAGTTTTTTCTTTATGTAGGGCAGAGTGGAATTTGAAGCTGATTTTTGACTAGATGGAGTGGATGAGTGATGAAGGGGTGCTGATGGACCTTTCCCAAAAATTTATAAAGAAAACATGGCCTTTGGACCCCTTTTATCCAATTTGATATGCCTCCTATAGCAATTCAGGGTGCTCCAGTAGCACAACAGGGCATCTTGTAGCAACTCAGGATAGTCCTATAGCACTTCAACAAGGAAGCAGATGGTCCAATTGTTGGTTAATTGATGGAGAGAGGTAGGTATGTGGATGAAGAGGGTGAAAATGCAATGGATGGCTAGAGAAAAGGAGGAATGGATCTATAGAATCTGTTTTGTAGCCATGGTTATTTTGAATGTCTGGAGTCCCACAAAATATAGATGTTAAAAAAATTGGTGTAAGAATTCCTTCTTTGTGTGTTTTCCCCTTTTTTGTTTAGTTTTGTTTTTTCCTTTTTTTTTAGACATGTAGACTACCTCTGTAGAGGTTTTCAACCTGTAAGCCTTCCGTAGGCGCCTCATAGGAGGTTTTCACCTGGGGATCTTTTCATATTATTTATTTATTTTTCTCTTAGGCTACCTTAGAGATGTTTTCAACCCTATATTTGGCCTTAGATTCCTCACATAGGTTTACACATAGGCCCTTTATTTCTTTTTTTACTTTTTTTTTTCCAAAAGTTGTATGGATTGAGGACTATGAACCTCCCAATCACATTCAATTCTCTCCTAATTGAACTATTTCTTGGATAAAAGTATTTTATACAGATTCAACCTATAACCATTGACAAGTAAGGCAATCCCTTACTCATCAATTGTTCTGATATGGACACGTCCATTCTCATGACATTTCTTTACTAGGTAGGGACCCAACCATCTTTTCATTAATTTTCCCTTGAAATCCTTGAATCTGGAATCATATAGCAGGGCCCAATCACCTTATTGAAAAATCTTCTCCCTAATGTGTTTGTCATGCCAAATCTTCCTCTGTAGTTGGATTACCTCGGTGTGCAGGAGATCTTGCAACCTAAATTCATCTAGACCGTTGAGTTAGAGTCGCCTCTCATGTTGTGTTGTAGTGAGGTCCAGGTCTAACTGAGATTCCATCCTTAAGGTGTTGTATTCAAATTCAACGGACAACAGAGCCTTCTTCCAGTAGACTAGTTTGAAGGGAGTAAATGTAGTGGTGGTATTCCAAGTTGTGTTGTAGGCCCAAGTGGATTCTACAAGTTTGTCTACCTAATATTTTTTGTTGTTGCTAACAACCTTGGTTAGAATGTTCTCCAATGCTCTGTTTGTGACCTCCACTTTCCCATTTTCCTTAGGGTGATAGGCAGTGGATGTATTTTGGTTGATTTAATGTTGCCTCATGAGACCTTTAATCATATTTGATGTAAATTGTGCTCCTTGATCAGTGGCTAACTCTCTCGGAAAACCAAACTTGTAGAAGATGTTCTCTCTCATAAATTCAACCACCTTTTTTCAGTTGTTTCATTTACTTCCTTTGTCTCATCCCATTTATACAGGTAATCAGTGCACACAATGATATACTTCCTTTGTCCTGATGGGGGATCAATGGGCCCAATGAAACCCATGCCCCACTTCTCAAATGGCTCTAGAGTCACTTGAGATTCTGAGGGAATTTCATCCTCAAGCGTGAACTTACCCATCCTCTAGCACTGATCACACCTAGTGGTGTACCTCCTTGTATCTTGATGTAAAGTGGGCTAGTAGTAACCTGCTTGTAGAACTTTGATGCTTGTCCTCTTAGAATAAAAGTGGCCTCCACAAGGTCCATCATGGCATGTAGCGAGGATGTCAATTACCTCATCTTCCCTCACACATCTCCTCAGGATCTGATCTGGCCTCAATCTGAAAATATTTCCCGCAATCCAAGTGAATGGGGCACTCTTCCTAAAAATCTTGCTTTTCTCCTTGGAGGATAGGTTAGGAGGGAACCTCCAGCAGCCAATTAGTTGGCTGTATCATCAAAATAAGGAGAAAGCACCGAGATGACGAAGATATTTTCATCTAGAAGTTGATCATCTACCATTCCTTCCTTTTCTGCAAGAAGGATTAGTCTTGACAAGAAATCTGCAACCACATTCTCTTTCCCTGGTTTATCAATAATAGTCAAATCAAATTTCTGCAATAATAACAACCATCTAATTATCCTAGCATTTACATCAATTTTATTCATTAAATACTTAATGGTTGCATGATCAGTGTGGAACAAATTTTTTATAACTAGTGATATAATGCCTAAACATGTTCAAATAATGTACCATAACCAAGATTTCCTTTTTAGTGACTGTATAATTCAGCTCAACTTTAGAAAGGTTCTTACTCATGAAATAGATAGCATAAGTAAATTTGTCTTCCACTTGTCCTAAGGCATCCCCTACAGCTTTATCTGAGGCATTTGTGTGTATATGGAAAGGTAGTTCCTAATTGGGACCTTTAAGGATGTGTTCAGTGGTTAGCTTGTCTTTTAGTACTTTGAAGGCTTCTTGACAGTTGCTTGTCCAACAAAAATCTAAATATTTAGCCAGTAGTCCAAACAAGGGTGAATACAACTTAGCAAAGTCTTTAGTGAACCTTCTAATATAATACCCATCTAATTCAAGGAAAATCTTGACATCTCTTTTTTTTAGGGATAAGGACCCTTTTGATGTTGGAAATTTTGTTTGGGTAAACTTGTGTCCCTTCCTTGGATATAGAATGGCAAAGTAAAGTCCCTACATTCATAAAAAAATCACATTTATTGGGACTTAATGAAAGATTCATTTCAATGAATTTATTTAATACTTTGCACAAATTAGAAAGAGATTCCTGGAAGTCACATCTATAAGGGGTGAAATCATCCATGTATATCTCAACAGAGTCATGAAAAAGTTCAAAAAATATACCTAGAATTTCCCTCTGGAATGTAGCAAGGGAATTTCACAGACTGAATGGGAGGAATCTAGAGGGAAAGGTACCCCAAGGACATGTGAATGTGGTCTTATATTGGTCCTCAGGGATGATTTGTATTTGGTTGTATCCTTCAAATCCATCCAGGAAGGAGAAGAATTTCTTCCCTGCAAGGCCGTCTAGGACTTGGTCAATGAAGGGTAAAGGAAATTGTTCCTTCTTTTTGGCCTTATTAAGGTCCATTAGTCAACATAGATCCTCCACTTCCCATTTTTCTTGGGGACTAAAACAAGAGGTGATACCCACTCACTATCTAAAATGGGATATATGAACCCTACATCCAATAACTTTTGTAATTCCTATTTAACAATGTCCTTGGGAGTTGGGTTCATTCTTCTTTTGGGTTGGTGCACACGCTTGCATCCATCTTTAATGTAAATATGATGAGTACGGACTGAGGGATGAACACCTTTCATCTCCTTATAATCCCAAGCAAAAGAATCCAGGTGTTGCCTCGACACACTACATAATTGTTCTACCTGCTCGGCTGAGAGAGAGGGGTTTATATTTAGATTTATGGCTGGGCCAATCTCCACAATCTTGGCATGTTCTGGGCTAGAGTCAACAGAGCACAAATCAGTCCAAGAACTACTCTCAAATTCTTTCATCAGTTCACTAACAAGTATGGAAGTGGGAGATTGATTTTGTAATTTATGGTAAATAAGGTCATATTCATCAAGCTTCCCCCCTCCTAAAACAATATCTAGAGTGTAGACTGGGTATAGGGATGTTTGCTAAAATTATTCCTCTTCCTCATCCTCTAACCATAAGGGTATATCATGCTCAATAGAAGGTTGAGCAAGAGGATTCAACACAAATTGTTTTGAAATATTTCCATTCTTAATAATCATTTTCCTATCCCTAAAACTAATGTAAGCATCAACAGTGGCCAACCAAGGTCTTCCTAGGATGAGAGGGTAACCATTAAAATTGGTTTTGGGCTAGAGGACTAGGAAACCAGTTAGATAATCCCAGGAGTCAATGGAGACCATCACATCCTTAATAACTCCCTCGGGAGCTACTGTGGATTTGTCTACAAGTTGTAGCACTATAGTGGTCTTCTGATCCAGGTGGATATTGGTGGCCACCTGCCAAGTCCACCTGGACACCCACCATTGTTTCTCTCAGCATTTTCAATTTCCTTAATTGTAGCACAACTTACTATTTTTAGTAGTTTTTCGGGTCCTGAACTTCCAGAGCCGTTTTGAGGCCCTAAACAACGTTTTTTTGGGAAATCTCGGGCAACATGAGTCCATGGATAGTGGTAGTGCTCGGATAGATCTTTCTAACGAGCTATTGTATGCGTCAAATGGAGATCGTATGCCAAAGTTACGACCCTGGGAAGTTGGTGTATCAATTTACCCAAACAGGGCCCACAGTTTGGCGTTTCATCTTCTAGGGTTAGGTTTTGGAATGTTAAGGGTTTTCCATTGTTTCTCAAAAATAAATAGGCCTTCGAGCCTCATTGTAACACAGTTCAGAGGCATGTAGCCACCACATCTCTTCTCAGAGATAAGCTACCATCGCCCTAGCTAGTTTATTTCCATTATTGTTTGTAAGCATATTTCAATATTTTACATTAATGAAATGAAGTATTATTTCCGCTTCATATTTGTGTTTATGGTTATCTCTGTAATTTGTTGCGTTCCTGTTTAAGTCCGGATCAGTGGTATTAGAGCAGTTTGCTTTTTCTCTGTTTTTCTTTGCATGTCCCCAACAAGGTCGGGATATAAGGAGTTAGGGATTGAACTGGTCGAACCTTTGCAAGACCAACCTCACAAATCCCGATGGCCTCCCATGACGGATGAGAAGAAAGACAAGGGGGCAGGAGATCTTATCAAAATCTTGCTCGAAGAAGCCCTCGAGCGACAACAGAACGCGATGATGGACAGCTTAGCCCAAATCCTTCAGCGGCTACCCAGAAGTGACGCATCGGCTTCAAGCAGCTACTCTAGAAACGCCACGCCCTTTAAGGTACAAGTTAATTTTGAAATCCCCATATTCGAGGGTCAGATAGACGCAGATGTCGTAGATAAATGGTTAAATCTGCTAGAGGGTTATTTTTCTGTTCATGAATTTTCGAGTCGGGAAAAGATTGTTTTCGCTCTTCTCAAAGCAGCCCCCCACGTCAAGGACTAGTGGGAAACCTACTGCGAGCAGAGGGATGAAAGTACTAGCTCACTATTTTCAGCCGCACCCACCTGGAATTCATTCCGGGATGCCATCAAGGAGCAGTACTACCCTGTCAAAGCTATGAGGATGAATACATAAAGTGGACCACACTGCGGCAGGGAAGGGACCAAGACGTGCCGGAGTTCACCAATCTTTTCCATACCCTTCGCACAAAGTTGGTTATCAAGGATCAGAAGCAGCGTTTGATACTCAAATACCGCGGCTGCCTGCACAAGTACATCCAGGAAGAAATAAAATTCCTGAACATCTCCTCGCTTAGCACAGCATACCGATATGCCATCAAGGTCGAGCAGAAGTTTAAACAAAAGAAGCGAGACTTTGGATCTACGAATCCAAAGCAGGGGAAAGGTGCCCCTAAACCACAGAAAAAATTACAAAGCTAAGGCGGGGCAGCCCAAGACAACCCGCCGAAGCTGCAAGCAAAGAACAATGCCGTGAAGCCGAAAAAGGACACGGGAAAATGGTGTGAGTTCCATAAGAGCTCCACTCACAACACAAGTGAGTGCCGGGCCAAGCAGTCACTGGTGGCTGAGCTAAAGGTTTCAGAATCAGATGCATGTTCCAACTCTGCGTCAGAACCCGACAAGGGGAATGACAAAGGGAAGCAGATCATTGATGCGGATCCCAACACCACTGTGGCTATCGCCAAGATCCAGAAAAATGAACCCGAAGATCCAGAGGAGGAGGAGCGTCTCTTCCACTCCCAGATGTGGGTAAAGGGCTCCCCGATACAGTTCATTGTTGATAGCAGGATCCAAAAGAACCTCATTTCGGTAGAGGTCGTGAAGCGGTTGGGCTTACCGACCACAGCACATCCACAACTGTACACCATCGGGTGGCTTCACCAAGGATGAGATCTTCGCGTGAGCCAGCAGTGTCGCCTTCCATACAACATCAAGCCCTTCACGGATGAGGTATTGTGTGACATTGCTCCCCTTGAAGTTTGTGATGTATTATTAGGACAACCATACTTGTGGAAGCGACATGCTGTGTATGAATCAAGGCCCCGTGCTGTTATTATTACATTGGGAAATAAGTTGTACAGGATACCAGAGGTAGCACCACCTACAACCATCTCTTTGATTACTGCAAAACAATGCAGTAAGCTCATTTCCAAAACCGGGAAATGTTTTTTCCTGATGATACGCCCTCAAGGAAAGAAAAAGACAGTGGCCATGGCTTCCAGACAGGGCCCCTCTGCACGACAACTACAGATGGACAAGGTCGTGGAGGAGTACGAAGACATCTTCACCTCCCCTGCAGGGGTTCCTCTGCACTGTCAGGTCAAGCACTCCATCGATCTGACCCCAGGTGCGTCGCTACCCAATGGACCAATTTATCGGCGCTCCATTCTGGAGAACAATGAAATCAAGAGGCAGATTCAGGAGCTCTTGCAGAAAGGTCACATCCGTCCGAGTTCATCGCCTTGTGGGAGCCCAATCGTGTTGGTACAGAAGAAGGATGGGACGTGGAGACTCTGTATTGACTATCGGGCACTAAACAAGATCACTATCCGTAATAGGTACCTGATCCCGCGGATTGATGACCTCCTGGACCAACTAAAGGGGGCGAAATATTTCAGCAAGATCGATCTGAAGTCAGGATATCACCAGGTACCAATCGAACCCTCTGATGTGTGGAAGAATGCCTTCAAATCCAAGGAGGGCCTTTTCGAATGGTTGGTTATGCCTTTTAGATTGACGAATTCTCCTGCAACCTTCATGAGGCTAATGGATGACATCTTGCAGCCATTCACCAACTCATTTGTAGTAGTATACTTGGATGACATTCTGATCTTCATCCAGAGTTGGGAAGAGCACCTCCACCACATTCGACAGGTTCTCCAAACACTACGGCAACACAAGCTATGTGCCAATTTGGAGAAATGCACTTTTGGCATGACCCAGGTTCAGTATCTGGGATACATCATTGATGAACTGGGGGTGCATGTGGATCCAGCCAAGATCCAAGTCATTCGGGATTGGCCATCTCCAACCAATCTAACAGAGCTCTGCAGCTTTCTAGGTCTTGCCAACTTCTACCGCAGGTTTGTGTTGGGGTTTTCTCATATTACTTGGCCCTTGAGTCAAGTCACCAAGGGAGGAGCGAAAGCAAAATTCTTTTGGTCTGAATCTCAACAGAAGGCATTCATAGAGTTGAAGGATCGCCTCTGCATGGCACCAGTGCTCGCGTTACCAGATTTACAACAACCATTTGAGGTCAAGACAGATGCCTCTGACTATGCTATTGGGGCAGTCCTTACTCAACATGGACATCCAGTGGCATATCACAGTGAAACACTTTCAGACATAGTCTGGAAGTACCCCACTTATGATAAAGAGATGTATTCCATTGTGCAGGCCTGCCGACAATGGAAGCATTACATTTTGGGGAAGGAAACAATCATCCACACATACCACCAACCCCTGCAGTTCATACAGACCCAAGGGAAATTGCAGAATGATCGCCATCAGAAGTGGTCTACATACCTGCAACAGTTCCACTTGAATATCAAGTATAAGAAGGGCAGCACCAATAATGTTGCAGATTGCCTCAGTCGACCACCAATCACGGCGTTAACCACCGTGCTCAACTCTTGTGGGCATGAGACTTCTGATTGGCCACTTCTCTACAAAAGTGACCCAGAATTCGGCCACACATACCAGACACTCTTGGAGGGTCAGCATGTTCCAGATTTTCACCTCCAGGATGCCCTGTTATGCCACCTAGGTCACCTTTGTGTTCCTTCAAGCGAGCGTGCCAAGATGATTTGGGAAGCACACTACAGTCGGGTTGCTGGGCATTTTGGGGTCGAGAAAATAGTGGCAGTACTGCAAAATTATTTCTATTGGCCGAATCTTCGACAGGATGTTGGGAAGTACATCAGATCATGTACTGCCTGTGCCATTGCCAAACCGACCATCAAGAAGCACGGCCTCTATACCCCGTTGCCTACCCCCAGTCGACCTTGGGAATCCATCTCCATGGATTACATGTCAGGCCTTCCTTCCACTAAGCATGGAAATGACTGTTTTTTTGTGGTTGTCGATAGGTTCTCGAAGATGGCCATTGTGGCGGCCTGTAAGAAGAATATCACAGCAGAAGCCACTGCTAAACTCTTCTTTGAACGAGTGTGGGTGCACTTTGGGATCCCACAGTCTATCATCTCAGATCGGGACAGTCGGTTCCTCAGCACATTTTGGTCCAGTCTCTGGTCAATGCTGGACACCAAACTCACGAAGTCCACAACCTTCCATCCTCAAACTGATGGCCAGACAGAGGTTGTCAATAGGATGATTGTGCACATTCTACGCATGTATAACTCAACGCATCCACGCACATGGGATGAGAGCCTCCCCTATGTTCAACACAACTACAACCGAGCTTTTCACAGCTCCACTGGCCATAGCCCTTTTCAGGTGGGTTTGGGATTCCAGCCACTATGCCCCATTGATGTGGCCATGCCACTTGGAGCTACTCACATAAATTCAGCTCATGTCCAGTCCCAAACAGATAAGGCCACCAGCTTCATTAAGCGCATCAAACATATTCACCAGCAGGTCCATGACATTATGGAGAAATCAAATGCCAAGTACAAGCAGCGACATGATCAACATCGGGTGCCACACAAGTTTCAGGTGGGTGACAAAGTCTGGTTACATTTGCAAAAGGAACGCCTTACTGGAGCCTATCGGAAACTGAGACCACTCCGATATGGTCCTTACACCATTACTAAGGCTGTGGGAGACAATGCATTTGAGCTCAGCATTCCCCCATTCCTTGGCTTGCACCCAGTGTTCAATGTGGACCGCCTTCGGCCATACTTTCCACCATTGCTAGACACATCTGACATTGCAGAATAGCTCACACCCACAGAATTAAATCCAGATTGCATGGAACAAGCTGCAACTTATCAGATCATGGACACACAGATCAAGAAAACTCGCCAACAGAATATCCAACTGTATCGAGTTGTCAAAGCAGGCCAACTCCCTCACCAGGGCAAGTGGCTCACCAGGGAACAAGTTCAGCAAAAGTTTCCTCATCTCATGGAGGAACTCAACACAATGGGGACCATTGCTTCCTAAGGGGGGAGGAATAATCCAGGTGGATATTGGTGGCCACCTGCCAAGTCGACCTGGACCCCCACCATTGTTTCTCTCAGCATTTTCAGTTTCCTTAATTATAGCACAACTTACTATTTTTAGCAGTTTTTCGGGTCCTGAACTTCCGGAGCCGTTTTGAGGCCCTAAACGACATTTTTTGGGAAATCTGGGGCAACATGGGTCCATGGACCGATGTTGCCTCCCAAAGTGGTAGTGCTCGGATAGATATTTCTAACGAGCTATTGTACGCGTCAAATGGAGATCGTATGCCAAAGTTGCGACCCTGGGAAGTTGGTGAACCAATTTACCCAAACGGGGCCCACAGTTTGGCGTTTCATCTTCTAGGGTTAGGTTTTGGAATGTTAAGGGTTTTCCATTGTTTCTCAACAATAAATAGGCCTTCGAGCCTCATTGTAACACAGTTCAGAGGCATGTAGCCTCCACATCTCTTCTCAGAGATAAGCTACCATCGCCCTAGCTAGTTTATTTCCATTACTGTTTGTAAGCATATTTCAATATTTTACATTAATGAAATGAAGTATTATTTCCGCTGCATATTTGTGTTTATGGTTATCTCTGTAATTTTTTGCGTTCCTATTTAAGTCCAGATCATCTTCCTCAAAGCCCCTTAGAGATTCAACTTCAAGATAGTTTCCTTGGTAATTACATTGAGTGTAGCTCCAAGATCAATCAAGGTACTATGGACCTTAATTCCATCAATATGCACATCCACTATTGGGCTACCAGGATCCAAGTACTTAAGGGATATTACTCTCCCAAGTATCAGATCAGATAGTTTTCCAACACATTGATAGCAAGGGTATCTCTTCTTCTTCTCCCATGCCTTTTGCAACATTCCTCCTTAATAAGATTGTTATAAATGGGAACATATTTGATGGCTTGGAGAAGGGATATCTTGACACACAAGTTCTTCAATTCTCCCAGAACTTAAGCCTCTTTTGGGGTGTGTTAGTTAGGGTCGACCAACCTTTCAGGATAAGGAGGTTTATTCGATTGATGGGCAATCTCTTTATTCTCTTCTTAAAGCTCTTCAAGTGGATAAGGTGAGTGATTATATGGGAGAACCTTACCAGAATGAAATTTGATCTCTTGGATTTCCACAACATAAGCAACATAGGATGTCTCCCCACTATAAAACTGTTGTGTTTGCTTATTGTTTGGGTTCAGAATAGGTTGAGAAAGCATTTGAGTTTGCTTAGGTGGAGTATGGTGAGGAAGTTGTGGATGAGGATGAGGTGGAGGAAGTAAAGCAAGAGGTTGGGTTGTTTGAGGCCTCCACCCTGGTGAGGGGTTTCCCCATTAGGAATATTTGGGTGGATATGGATGAAAATAAGGATTGATAAGACAAGGAGGATATTAATGGTATTGAGGAGCCTAAGGGAAAGGAGGAGGTGTGTACTATGATGTTTGGATGGAATGGTACCTAGGCTGGAAAGGTGCATTCCAGGTGCATTGTGATTTGGAGTGTAATGAGAATAATGTGCAGTGAGGAAGTTGTGGATGAGGATGAGGTGGAGGAAGTAAAGCAAGAGGTTGGGTTGTTTAAGGCCTCCACCCTGGTGAGGGGTTGCCCCATTAGGAATATTTGGGTGGATATGGATGAAAATAAGGATTGATAGGACGAGGAGGATATTAATGGTATTGAGGAGCCTAAGGGAAAGGAGGAGGTGTGTACTATGATGTTTGGGTGGAATGGTACCTAGGTTGGAAAGGTGCATTGTGATTTGGAGTGTAATGAGAATAATGTGCACCTTGCATGCCCTATTGATATGGATTAGGACCTTCAGGCCTTCTTTGGTTAATGAAACACAACTGCTCTGACCCACCTTCTACCCCTCCTTGGTATATAGCCTTTAAAGCTAGCAGAGAGGGAAATTTATCTGTTACATGATTCTCTTCATAGACTGAGAAGACTTCTATGACATTCAGTGGGCACTCATTCCTAGGATGTATCTTAGTACATCTAGGGTAGAATATAGTTAGTTCCCTTTCTGCTTCCTCTTGCTTCATTTTAATTTGCATAGTATCCATTTGCAGGGAAAAGGTATGCAATGTTTCACTCTTAAAATCATCAAACATACTTCCTATCTCATGCTTGATGGTTGTTGTAGAGGGAGAGGAATTGACCAAGCCTTGGATAGACCTACCCTTTTTCCTAGCATCCCAAGAGTTATTCCTGAATACGGTTTTGATGTCATCATAAGGAAAATGGTAGATATCTCCTCCATATAACATTTCGAGGGCTTCCATTACATCCTCCCTAACCCCTTAGAGAAGAACTATCTTGAGTGACTCAAGATCAAGGGTACAGTTGGCCCTCCTATAATTGAGTTGGAATCTTTCCTCATAGTCCTCTAAGGATTCATCAGGTCCAAGGGTCATCCTAAAGATTTCTTCCTTTGTTTATTTGGACCTACAATAGTCCCTGTATTTTCCATTGAAGGCTTATTGCATTTGGGCCCAGGTAGTGATGTTGTCTCTAGGTAAACTCATAAACCAGTGCAAGGCTACATCTTTGAGGGTAGATAGAAACAAATTAAAATTCACTTCATGAGAGGCATAGTCATAGGTCCTACAGACAACAACAAACTCAAACATGAAGGTATCAGGCAACAAGAAATTCTTGTTGAGAATGCAACAAGATGATGGAGCTTAGTGAAAAGGAGTCGCCTTCACTAAGTGGGCCCGCAGGAAAATTATGGCGCAAAGTCTATTTTTGGATCACAGTAGGAGTGATCACAGTAGGAGTGATAACAGTAGGGGTGATCACAGCAGGAGTGATCACAACAGGAGTGATCAGAGTCTATTTGTAGACTACTAGTCAAAATAGAAAAGTCAAATATTATTGTCTCATAATAATATTTAGACTATAAACTTTATCTTATCGTCTTGGAGCACTTCAGTTTGATCTACAGATGTGGCACATGCAGCTGTCAGAAGGAAATACGCTTTTCTTATGTGTTAGTTGAGCTATTGCATGCAGGACATCAGTTAGAACTCATGTGGTTGAGTTGTGTGGAGTTGGATGAGCAGTTAATGGAGTTGTGTTCAGTTTGACTTAGTTGAACTAGTTGTATTTAGTCTAACTGATCAATAGACTAAGTGATGAGTTGTGTGAATTAGTTATTAATTAATTCACTAATTATTAACTCATAATGCAACTGAAGAATACATCAGTTAACTCAGTGCATGTACAGTTCAATGGAGACAGGTGTTAGAGGTTGAGATTGCTATCAGTTGTGCATGAGATTATGCACATGCATGGGATTGAGTTATGCCAATGATCTCTGCGTAGTGTGGGCCAATACCAAGTGAAATATAGCTTGTGCTCATGTGATTTAGAGTGTGGGTGATTTGCACAAGGTAAATAGGAGTTTGGATCAGCCATTCTCATTCATTCTCAGCAGGTATTGTGCAATGGAGGCAAGCAAAGCAACGGAGGAGATTTGGAGATCAGATCTGAGCGGTATTGTGTGTAACAGGTGGAGATAGTGCTGGATACTTGTGAGGAGTATTGTACTATGTAATGTTACATGTTCTCAATCAATATAATATACAGATAGTTGGGGTTTTTAGCGAGATGCTTTCCCTAGGAAAATACTGTGTTCATATGTGTGATTGATGCTTCTATGTGCGCATGTTATTGTTTCTGCTTCTGTAAATTGATGATCAACGTAGAGGAGGTTATGTATTATGCATGTTTTCCGCAATAGTGTATAATCGGGATAATATCTGTTGAATAAGTGTCATATTATTAAAAATTTCTACATGGTATCAGAGCTGTTGATCATCAGATCTACTATTCAGGAAGTGTTTACATTCTATTTCCTCAGGCAGAGTCTGTAATCGGACCAGGTAGCTGTTTGGTCAATTTAGTGTATTCTAAATTGCTATTTAAAATGTCAATCCGGGGTTCGTAAACTGACGAAGTGAAGTGTACTATATGTACTAGATAACCATTTCCTTAGTCTTTTGTCGTTTTTGAGTTCTTTTTGGTTGTTTATGGATTTATTTTTCCCTAATGTGTGATGGCGAAAATGAAAGTTAAGTATGAAATATGGATGGATGGTGATGGTGATTTCTACAGTGATTTTTCAAAACTTAAAAATGCTCAAAAAGAAAGCTTTAAACAACTGTAATGAAATCAATTCTTAAGAAAAACAGTGAACTATTGACAATGGCCCAGTATCCTTGCTGCTGAATGAAAAGAAAGTAAAAACTGAACTTAAAGCAACTCAAAGCAAAGCAACTAATTCACACTACTTTAACTCTTCTGATCCTTTACCCTTCAGCTCAATCTACCTTGTGGGAAGCAATCATGAACAAGTCAAGCAATATGATATCTAAATGGCAAGAAAGTAAATTGCATAAAAGAAACTAGTCACACTACTTCAACTCTTCTGATCCTTTACCCTTCAGCTCAATCTACCTTGTGGGAAGCAATCATGAATAAGTTTAAGCAATATGATAACTAAATTGCAAGAAATTTAATTGCAGAAAGGAAACTAATCACACTACTTTAACTCTTCTGATTCTTTACCCTTTAGCTCAATCTACCTTGTGGGAAGCAATCATGAATAAGTTTAAGCAATATGATAACTGAATCACACTACAATAAGTAATATTTTGATTTCTTACTAATAGAGTCACTTGGCCATAGAAAGAAACCATAAACTGATGAGTAGTATGATGTCTAAATAACAGAAAAATAAATAAGCAAATCACAACTTGAAAAAGGACAGTGCTGGAATTAAACTTCAGAAAATGAAAGTTAGCAGAAAGGACAAGATGATCTCATATGCCAATAGTTATCAAAAAGATGAAAATTTTCCCGGGCTGCCTAAGAAAACCTGCAAAAACATTGATCAGCTGACAGCTACAAGAAAGCAGAAGTGAAAATGTAAATAGCAGTGAATTAAGAAGCATCAAAACAACGTGTTATGTACAGACTAATGATTATGAAAACAGAAACGTAAGGAAATCAAATAACAATTATACAGGGCTTTAGTGCGCAGGGGCCCTCTGCCACCTCAGCCAGTCAATGAACAGTCACAAGAACGAGCTCAACAAAGTAGTCTTCTCATGTATTAAAGCAGAAACATATATAAAGAAAAGTACAGTGGGGTGATAACAACAACAGTTCAGAAATTACATATCAAAAAGCTTCTACACAGCGTTCATCAACGCGTTATTTATAATGAAAAAGTGTTGAAACTAACTAACTGAATCCTACGCTATTGACTGTGTTACCAAAGACACGTAGATCTCCTCAGCCAAGATCTAGCGTAACTGTCATCATGTCTATTAAATCTTCGGAGTGGTAGCTGTTGGATTCATATTACGGGGATGATCTCCAGGTGTGCCGGTGTCTTTGTGGGCTGAGGACTGTGCCACGTAAACGTTCACGTGCTCAAAACAGAGACGTGCCACCGCTGAATTCCTTGGTTGGCTTTGCCTTTGACCCTTGTTGACCGGGACCTTCCATGGATGATTTGGCTGATTTGAAGGGACACGTTCCATGTACCCGTCACCTGTAGCTTGCCCATGTGGCTCGTTTCTTCATAGGACACCCATAGCACAGCTTTTAACAAAATAGCTGCGGAATCCTGTGCTGGCTGCGGAAACCTGTGCTGGCTGCGGAAACTGGCAAGTTTCCGCAGCTGCATGAACAAAAACTAAACCAAACAACAGTCATAAACATAGTCAGAAAACCATGTAAAAATCTCTTTTTAGACTATAATGCAATGATTTAACAACTGGGTGGATGAAGTAAGTGGAAAAAGAAGGCTGAGAGGGTGTATAGGAAGGTGCAGGTTTGAGGCTCAACATACCTCCACTGTGAAGGTGTTGCATGTCCTCATGCAACCAAAATTGAGTTATTTCCCTCTAATCCACATGTTCTGAGGCTTCTGCAAGGACATCTAGCCCTCTTTTGTTCTTCTTTGATGCTAACATCATCATTCTTGGTTTCCTGACTAGACATTTGAACTTGAGGTTAATCAATGCTCTGCTTAACTTTTTGCACTTCCTCTTCAGTTTTCTGTTTTTCTTTTGCCACAGTCCTAAATGAAGCATAGTGTTATCATGGACAATCTTGTCTACCTTACTCTGCTCTTTGAGTGCTTCATTTTCCTGTTTGATATGCCTATTTAGGACTTCTAACTCAAATACCTCCTGTTTCAAAGACTGAACTTGTGCATCAAGTGGCAGAGTGGTACTCGGTCCTGCAGCTAATTGTTCTAAGGATTCCAGGTAGTTATATGCCTCTTGCTGATTAGGATCTACCTTAGGTGTTTTTCTCGGACTAGGCTCAAAATCTGGTGGAGGAGGAAGACTGCTCTCTCTTTCTGGCCAAAAAGGGCTTTCCTCACGTGGAGGACTTGATTCAATGCTTGGCTGAGCTGGAGATTTCTCACGTGTCTCTTCACCTAAATCAATAAAGTGAGATTGTTTCTCTTTGGTTTTATTTCCCTTCCCTTTTAGCCTAGTGCTCCTCCTTAAGTATGGACTATTACTCTTCTCTTGTGCACTCTGTTTTCCTTTTTGCTTTTTCTTGGCTATAGCAGCGGCCTGAAGGTGTACTAATCTTTCTGACAGAGGTTGATAATCCTCTTCTATGGATTGCCCAAGGGATGGATAGACTTCTTGAATGGTTCTCTTGCCTTTTTCTTTCTTCTGTTTCTTATTTTTAGCTCTATCTTCTTCTTCTTTTTGGACAGTTTCTTGAATTTCTATTGTAGGGGAGTCTTGGACTGTAATGTTCTTTTCTTTCCTCCTACTTTTCCTTGGAATATTTGGTGGACTGCTTCCAGAGGCCTCTGACGGCTCTTGGAAGTAGTTCTTTGTCAAGAATTGCTCCCAAGTATCCTTAGTTTTCTTTAACTGGTCCTCAATAAGAATTTTTATGAATCCATGATGGTAGAGATGAGGCTCAATGTTGCCTACGTGTTTTTGAACTGTAAAACTCATCTTTTTCAAACTTAATAGCAGAAAATGAGGCAAATTAAGAGTGTGACCTTCTATGAAATTCATCATCAGTCTGGCATGATACATATACATAGAACCAAAACGACCTTCACACGTGATAAATTTCTGGATGACTAACAGTAGACTAGACCATTCCTCTTTTAGTGCATGAACAGGGATGCCTTTTGTAAATACGGTGGTATCCATACCTTGGTTTTGTAGCATGATTCTCCATATTTGATCGTCCACACTTCTATTTTTAAACCACCTTTCACCTTCTTGAGGTAGGCCCGTGGCAGCTGCTATTGTGGCCTCAGTCACTGTAAACTTTAAGTCTCCAATCTCCACTGTTTGTCCATCAAAAGACCGCGCAAAAGCTTTGGTTACCTCCTTGTTATGGCCTTTAAACTTTTGGATAAATCGTAGCCACCTAGCTTTCTTCAGCAATTCCTTAGTTTGAGGATAACCCTCCAAGTATTTCGGTCCTTCAGGCTCGACTCTAAGTAATTTTCCCATCCTCTGTTTTAAATTCTAACTGAGAGTTCTTCTGCGTGTGAGGGTTCAGGAAAAATGGCTCCGTTACAGGGTTTAGGATGACTGTAGTGACTGCAGTCGGGAATGGAGAACAGGGAATGGAAGTACCCAATTTACTGGAGGAACAGAGGGTGAGCGGCAGTAAACAGGTTCAAAACACAATGCGGATGCATGTGAGGAGTATGGTATTAGTGGAGTGGTAAACGAGTGAAATAACGGTGGGATTCTTTCAAATCGGATGACTGTGTATGAAATTTTCTTTTTTACACGTCTCAACAGACGGCTATGGAAATTACGGCTAAGAAGAGCCGTAACACAATAGGTCACGTCTCAAGAGTACGGGTAATAAATGGAAGTGCAGTCAATCTTGAGTTTAAACTCGGAATGATCATGAGACCGTTAGAGAAATGAATGCGAGGTGTGTGGAGTGATATCGTGGAATAGGAGTGGTAGTGGGGCTATCGTATCAAATCATTGCACATAGTAGAACTTGTTATGGTTTAATAACTATGCATAATTATGACTTGAATTGTTATTTGATAAATATTTTTGATCATACCTTTGTCATTTCTTGCTCAAGGCTTCTAACCAATTGCTCTTCTTTGTTGTCTTGGAGATGCCCCATGTCTTTAGCTCAATTACATCTGCATTTCATGATTATGGCACTAATAATTGACTGTAAATTTTGAAAACAGAGTGATGCTGGCTGCGGAAATCATTTCTGGCTGCGGAAACTGCTTCTGGCTGCGGAAACTAAGACAACACCCCCTTAACTGCACAAAGATAGTTAGAGGAAAACCAACTGAATGAAAATAGTCCTGAAAGGGACTTTTATTGATGGAGTGAAATGGAATGAGTGGAGTGAAATGAAAGTGAAGTGGAGTGAAGTGAAATGGAAATGAGAATGAGATGGAGGTGAAGTGAAATGGTAAGTGAGATGAAGTGAAGATGGAAAGAGAAGGAGAGGAGATATTTTTTTATTTTTTTTGGAAAATATAGAGTGTCAGGTGTCCCTGATTTTCACTCTATATTTTCTGTATAAGACCGCCAATCTAGGATTGGTTTTCAGTCTTATACACATTTTTTTTTTTTTCAAAAACTGAAAGAAACAAAGATTAGGCTGGTGGGGGAGAGGGATTCTTCTCCACCAGCCTGATTGCATAATTCTCTTGGAACATTTTGACAAACTACTCTTTTGAAAGTGGCTTATGATAAATCTTCAATCGGTGGCCATTCACAATAAGAGGAGTCTGAAATTCATCAATGGTCTTGATTCTTATCGCTCCATTTTTAAAGACTTTGTCAATCTCATATGGCCCAAGCCAATGAGTCTGAAATTTTCCTTTGAAGTATTTAAACTTGGAATCAAACAATAAAGCCCAATCTCCCTCTTGAAACTTTCTCTCTTTGATATATCTGTCATGCCACTTAGCTCTTTGATGTTGAACTAGATCAGTCCTTAAAATTGCATCTTGTCTGATCTCATCTAGCTCATTCAGCTGCTCCATTCTGTGCTTTTGGGCTTCTGATAGTTTCATCCCCAACTGAATTGCCATCTTGAAAGTTTTGACTCGAAACTCAATGCGGAGCAGGACTTCTTTCCCATAAACAAGTTCATAGGGAGAATGTCCTGTTGTGTTCCTCCATGTAGTTCTGTAGGCCCATAAGGCTTCAGGAAGCCTTTCTGCCCAATCTCTTCTGTGTAGATGAACAGTTTTGGTGATGATTTTCTCAAGAACTTTGTTTGTAGATTCTACTTGGCCATTTGCTTGCAGATGGTAAGGAGTAGATTTTCTGTGCTTGATTTTGTATTCTTCCATCAGCTTCTCCATCAAATTAGATGTAAATTGACTTCCCTGATCTGTCACAATTTCTCTTGGGACATCAAAACGAGTAAAAATATCCTCAAAAAGAAATTGAACAACTGAATTTTCAGTGGCAGAAGGCAATGCTTTGGCTTCTACCCATTTAGTGACATAATCAGTGCAAACCAATATATATTTCTTTTGTCTAGATGGTGGATTAATGGGTCCAATGAAATCTAAAGCCCATTTTTCAAAGGGTTCAATGAGTACCTGTGGCTGTAATGGCATTTCATTTGAAAGAGTCGGTCTCCCAACTCTCTGGCAGCTGTCACACCTTCTGACATATTGTTTTGCATCTTTGAAGAGAGAAGGCCAATAATATCCTAAAGAAAGGATTTTATAGGCCGTCCTCTTGTCAACAAAGTGTCCACCGCATGGTTCATCATGACATGCCTTGAGAATGTCAGGCATTTCATCTTGCCGAGCACATCTTCTGATCACACAATCTAGCCATGTTTTAAACAATTCATTAGAAATCCATGAATAACTTGAACTCTCCTGAATAATTTTTCTCTTTTCATTAGGAAATAAATGTGGAGGTAGCTTCCCTGTAACCAAATAGTTAGCAATATCTGCATACCAAGGAGTCTTAGTAGTTACTGCAAACAAATATTCATCTGGAAACTTATCCTCTACAGGAGAATCTTCGTTAGTATTTTGGATTCTAGACAAGAAATCAGCTACTGTATTTTGTTTCACTGGCCTTATCCAACACAGTAATATTGAATTCTTGTAAAAGTAAAAGCCATCTTGTAACTCTGCCATTAGTAACAGGTTTATTCATGAGATATCTAATCACAGAATGATCAGTATGGACAAAAGTTTCATAGCCTGTTATATAATTTCTAAACTTGTTGATTGCATGAACAACAGCTAAGAACTCTTTCTCAGTCACAGTATAGTTTAACTCAGTGGGAGTCAAATTTTTACTGGTGTAGTAAATGGCATAAGGAACTAAATCCTTTTGACCCAACACAACTCCTAGAGCTGTATCTGAAGCATCTATAGAAATATGGAAAGGAAGTTTCCAATTTGGCCCTCTCAAAATGGGTGCTTCAGATATTCTTGTTTTCAAAGTTTCAAATGCAGATTGACAATCAGGATCCCATTTGATTTCACAGTCTTTTGTAAGTAATTTGAAGAGTGGAGATGCTATTTTGGTGAAGTTTTCAATAAATCTTCTATAGTATCCAGTAAATCCAAGAAAACTTCTAACATCTTTTTGACAATTTGGAATAGGCAACTTGGAGATGACTTCAACTTTTGATCTATCAACTTTAATCCCATCTCCTGAAATATGATGTCCTAAAACAATCCCTTCAGTAAACATCATAAAGCATTTTTCATGACTTAATGATAGGTTTGTTTCTTTACATCTAATAAGGACTTTTTCCAAATTCTCTAATGCCTCTTCAAACGAATTACCATAAATTGTAAAATCATCCATATAAACCTCTACACAATCATGGATTAGATCGGAAAAGATTCCTAGTACTGCCCTTTGAAATGTTGCGGGTGCATTACATAATCCAAAAGGAAGTACTCGGTAAGCAAAAGTTCCCCATGGACAGGTAAATGTGGTCTTGTCCTGATCTTCAGGTGCTACCTGAATCTAATTGTAACCACTAAAACCATCCAAAAATGAAAAATACTTTTTGCCTGCTAAAGTATCTAATACCTGATCGATAAAGGGTAAAGGAAAGTGATCCTTCAAAGTTGCTTTGTTCAATTCCCTATAATCAATGCAAACCCTCCATTTACCATTCTTTTTGGGTACTATAACCAAAGGAGAAACCCATCGGCTATCTAAAATTGGATAAATGAAGTTCACATTAAGTAACTTTTGGAGCTCTTCTTTCACTATCTCCCTAAGGTTTGGATTCATCCTTCTCTGAGGTTGTCTAATTGGTCTACTGTTTTCCTCAATGTAGATGTGATGAATGCAAGTCTTAGGGTCAATACCTTTCATATCAGTATACTCCCATGCAAATGCAGTAGAATGTTTTTGCAAGATTTTGGTTAGTTCTTCCTGTTGTGATCTTTCCAAATTTTTGTTGATATTCAATGTTTTCCCTGGAAAGATCTCAATGGCAAAACTACCAAATTCTTCCATAGAGAAAAGAGACATTTGTCTAGATGATAGATACTCAATGTCAGAATCTAACTGAAATCGTGTGTGGTCATATTCCGAAGATGTTTCAAAATTTTCTAACGTATTCAGAATTTGACTATCTTCACTAACTTCAGAAATGGTAAAGACAGGTTGTATAGTATCTTCATCATCAATCCACTCATTATCTCCTATTTCTGTAATTTCTTTTGCTGGAGGATACAGATTGAATTTCTTTGTGGAATTACCATCAGAAATATACATATCCCCAGACCTACAACTGATGAAAGCATCGGTTGTGGCTAGCCAAGGTCTTCCTAAAATGAGAGGATGTCCTCCTAAATTACTCTTGGGAGTTAAAATCGTGAAATCCACTGGATACTCCCAAGAGTCTAAGGAGACTAAAATATCTTCTAATACACCATCTGGTTTAATAATCGATCGATCTGCAAGTTGCAGTAAGGTAGGTGTAAAGAGAAGATTAGGAAGTTTCAGTTGTTCCATAGTCTGTCTACTCATAATGTTGATAGCAGCCCCTAAATCAATCAAAGTATTTGGAATTTCAACCCCATTGATATGTGTTTTGACAATTGGACTACCAGGATCTACATACTTCTGCATAGTAATTTTTCCCATCATGATGTCTGCAATTTTCCCTACCAGGTGGATTCTTCTTGTGTCTCTAGGTTTCCTTCCTGGTCTTTTAAAACTCAACTCCTTTATTGTTTTTGCTAGAATAGGAATCTCTTTAATGGCTTGTAACAAGGGAATCTTGATACAGACATTCTTCAATTCATCTAGAAAATCATAGTCAGGCAACAAGATTTGTTTTTCTACCCCTTTGTCAATTTGTAATCTTTCAGGAAAAGGAGGTGTGGATGAAGATGCAGGTTGCTCAACTATAGGAGTTGTGGGAGTTAGCTCTTTTTCTTTTTCTTTTTGAGTGTTTGGGTTTTGAAGAGATGCTTCAGAACCTTTATTGGCTTCAAGATATTCTTCCTCAGAAATTCTTTGATTTTGGACACCTATAGAAGGTTTATCTAAAACTCTACCAGATCTGAGTTGTACATCATTGAGAGGAACAATCATATAGGCAGGAAATTGTTGACCTTCTATCATGTAAGCATTTTGAGGGTTTTTATTATTGGGGTTTGGCAATGGCTGAGAAGGAAGTTGATTTGACTTCTGTTGGAATGGGAGCAAGAGTTGAGAATTTGGATTCTGTTGAGAAGGTTGTTGTTGTTGTGGAAATGGCAATGATAATTGTGGATTTTGATTTGGAAGTTGTGGAGCTTGTTGATTTTGAAAAGATGGAGGATATTGATAAAATTGAGCAAATCTTCCATAAGGATTTTGCATACCTTGTACCCATGATTGAAAAGGATTTTGAGGTTGGGACCAAGGTTGTTGCCAAGGATTCCAATTTGGTGGGGGTTGAAAATTCATAGAGTTGTTAAACCCTTAATTTTGCTGCCCCTGCCAAGGTCTCCTTGCAACAAAACAGAGAGACTCAATTGTATTTGGATCTTCTTGAAAGACAACTTTGAGCCCAGGAATTGAAGGACAATCCTTGGTCTCATGGTTCTCTGAACAAATTACACATGTTTCTACAACTTTTGCATCCAAGGGACATTCCCTTAGAGCATGTTTCTTTCTACACTTTGGGCAAAAGGTGGCCAAAGCCTCAGCTTCTGCTTTCTTCTTGTTGTGTATCTTAAGAGTGTCTAGTTGCTCACTAAGACTCCCTAATATCAGTTTTGAATTCATCAAGCATGTTGCCAATCTCAGCCCTACTTACTGATCCAGTTGCAGATTTGTTTGCTCTGATGAGAGAAGGATGTCTAGGCCCTTTTTGAGTTTTAGATTTCCCCCTTGAGAGATGGACACACAGTTTTGCTATATCATGAAGTGGAAGTTGAGATATGTCTCCTTTTCCCATCATGTTCAAAATATCTATCCATTCATCTCTAATGGCTTTTAATAAAAGGTCTTTCAAGGTTTCCTCATCTAAGTTACTCATTTTTGCTCTTTTCATTGTATTGAAATCTTTCAAGTAAATCCTCCAAGTTTTCATCTTCTTTTTGTACCATTTTGAATACCTCATCCTTGTGATTGGTGGGCATACAATAGTCTAGATACCTATCCAAAAATGTTTGTTTCATATCATTCCAAGTCCTAATGGATTGAGTGAGTAATCCCATGAACCATTTCAAAGCTGCTCCTTTCAATGTTGAAGGAAACAGTTTGAGTTTTTAAGAGTTCTAGATAATCATAGGTTCGACACACGACCTCAAACTCAAATAGAAATGTTTCAGGATCCTCATTTCTTAACCCATGAAAGTTTGGGAGGACAGATGGTGAAATATTTTTCATTGTTGCTCGAGAATCTTCATCGACTATAGGAAATCCAAATGAGTTATCTCCATCCCTATTTCCCCCATTGTTACCTCTACCTCCTCCATTATTTCCTCCTCCTCCTCCTCTACCTCTACCTCTACCAAATCCGTTTACTCCCTCTTCTGTCATGGTAGTTTCCATAGAGACTTCAGAGTCCTCTGGTTCCTCTACTAAGGGCGAACGAGGAGGAATTTCTCCCTCTTCTTCATCAGGTGATTCTACTTCTTCAATTACAATTTGTCTCCCTGTAGAAGGAAAGAAAGGATCTATTCCTAATTCAGATTCGATGGATGGTGTGGGAGAGTCAACTACTGCTTCTTGAATTCCAGGAATCCTAGGGCTAGGAGTGTAGGTTGGAGATGATGGAGGTGTCTCTTGTCTATTCCTTGAAGTAGATGGAGTTGTAAAAATCGAACTCTTGGCTCTAGCTAAAAACCTTCCCCTAGAATCTCTTTCTTTATGCATGTCATTTTTCTTTTCTTTCTTCAAGTCGGGCTAATAATTCTCTTTCTGATCTTCTAGGTCACTCTAGGTGCAAGAAGAGAGCATACTCAAGAAACTATTAAACCAATAACTTTCTCTTTTATGATCCTCCAGATCACACTAAGTGCAAGAGGAGAGCATACTTTGAGAGGTTATCAAGTTCCCTTCCTTGAATTTTTTTTTTTTTTTTTTTTTTAAGAAATTGGCTACCTAATTTTCACTTCCCCGGCAACGGCGCCAAAATGTTTGGTCAATTTAGTGTGTTCTAAACTGCTATTTAAAATGTCAATCTAGGGTTCGTAAACTGACGAAGTGAAGTGTACTATATGTACTAGATAACCATTTCCTTAGTCTTTTGTCGTTTTTTTGAGTTCTTTTTGGTTGTTTATGGATTTATTTTTCCCTAATGTGTGATGGCGAAAATTAAAGTTAAGTATGAAATATGGATGGATGGTGATGGTGATTTCTACAGTGATTTTTCAAAACTTAAAAATGCTCAAAAAGAAAGCTTTAAACAACTGTAATGAAATCAATTCTTAAGAAAAACAGTGAACTATTGACAATGGCCCAGTATCCTTGCCGCTGAATGAAAAAAAAGTAAAAATTGAACTTAAAGCAACTCAAAGCAAAGCAACTAATTCACACTACTTTAACTCTTCTGGTCCTTTACCCTTCAGCTCAATCTACCTTGTGGGAAGCAATCATGAACAAGTCAAGCAATATGATATCTAAATGGCAAGAAAGTAAATTGCATAAAAGAAACTAGTCACACTACTTCAACTCTTCTGATCCTTTACCCTTCAGCTCAATCTACCTTGTGGGAAGCAATCATGAATAAGTTTAAGCAATATGATAACAAAATTGCAAGAAATTAAATTGCAGAAAGGAAACTAATCACACTACTTTAACTCTTCTGATCCTTTACCCTTCAGCTCAATCTACCTTGTGGGAAGCAATCATGAATAAGTTTAAGCAATATGATAACTGAATCACACTACAATAAGTAATATTCTGATTTCTTACTAATAGAGTCACTTGGCCATAGAAAGAAACCATAAACTGATGAGTAGTATGATGTCTAAATAACAGAAAAATAAATAAGCAAATCACAACTTGAAAAAGGACAGTGCTGGAATTAAACTTCAGAAAATGAAAGTTAGCAGGAAGGACAAGATGATCTCATATGCCAATAGTTATCAAAAGGATGAAAATTTGCCAGGGCTGCCTAATAAAACCTGCAAAAACATTGATCAGCTAACAGCTACAAGAAAGCAGAAGTGAAAATGTAAATAGCAGTGAATTAAGAAGCATCAAAACAACGTGTTATGTACAGACTAATGATTATGAAAACATAAATGTAAGGAAATCAAATAACAACTATACAGGGCTTTAGTGCGCAGGGGCCCTCTGCCACCTCAGCCAGTCAATGAACAGTCACAAGAACGAGCTCAACAAAGTAGTCTTCTCATGTATTAAAGCAGCAACATATATAAAGCAAAGTACAGTGGGGTGATAACAACAACAGTTCAGAAATTACATATCAAAAAGCTTCTACACAGCGTTCATCAACGCGTTATTTATAATGAAAAAGTGCTGAAACTAACTAACTGAATCCTACGCTATTGACTGTGTTGCCAAAGACACGTAGATCTCCTCAGCCGAGATCTAGCGTAACTGTCATCATGTCTATTAAATCTTCGGAGTGGTAGCTGTTGGATTCAGATTACGGGGATGATCTCCAGGTGTGCCGGTGTCTTCGTGGGCTGAGGACTGTGCCACGTAAACGTTCACGTGCTCAAAACAGAGACGTGCCACCGCTGAATTCCTTGGTTGGCTTTGCCTTTGACCCTTGTTGACCGTGACCTTCCATGGATGATTTGGCTAATTTGAAGGGACACGTTCCATGTACCCGTCACCTGTAGCTTGCCCATGTGGCTCGTTTCTTCATAGGACACATGTAGCACAACTTTTAACAAAATAGCTGCGGAATCCTGTGCTGGCTGCGGAAACCTGTGCTGGCTGCGGAAACTGGCAAGTTTCCGCAGCTGCATGAACAAAAACTAAACCAAACAACATTCATAAACATAGTCAGAAAACCATGTAAAAAGCTCTTTTTAGACTATAATGCAATGATTTAACAGCTGGGTGGATGAAGTAAGTGGAAAAAGAAGGCTGAGAGGGTGTATAGGAAGGTGCAGGTTTGAGGCTCAACAGTAGCCTCTAGATTCATCCTTCTTTTGGAAGGTGAGATATCCCGTGAATGCCCATACAGTCGATCTCTGTACAAGAAATACCTTGTTCTCACGAATTCTAGATCAGAGGCGGTTGAGTTGTTGAGCTGGTGGAATTCGAATTTGCAGCAGTGTTTTCTTGGTGTCAAAGTTGAAATGTCTTTCAATGGATTGTGATTGGAGTATGCCCTTGAGGGTAGCTCGAACTATATTGCATGGAAGGACAGGATGGAGGCGGTATTAGATGATAATGGGTAAAGCTTGAGAAGGAAACGAATAAGCCTATGCTTTAGGCTGTAGTTCAAATGGGCTGCGTTACTGCTTTTGTATCTGCGGTGGTGGTTAGGTCAACTGAAGATGCCAGCTTTAGAGTTGGGTGAGCATCCCTGGGCGTTAGAATGAGTCTTTCCTGGAGTCCAGTGGTCGAGCCGCGCATCATGATTGGATTCGATGTTGCTATTATATATGTCATTATGGTATCGCACAGATGTCCCAAAACCTATTGATGCTGCTCAAGCCGGGGATTGGCAAAAGAAGACAACAAAGTGTCGAAGGATTCTATTGGAGGGCGTGAGGGATCACATTGTGTCCAGCCTCCATGGAAAGGCTTCGCCATATTTGATGTGGAAAAAGATGACAGAATTATTCCAAAGCAAGAGCGACCAAAGGAAGTTGGTGCTCAAGGATAAACTCAGAAACATTAGGTGTGAGAATGGAGACAGTATGCCCCAGTATCTCACGAAGTTCACCCAATGCCGGGATGAGCTGGGAAGTGTGGGGGTAACTGTTGAGGATGAGGATATGGTGAGTCTAGCACTCCTTGGACTTCCTAAGAGTTGTCATAGCTACCAGGACTTGGTGAATGGAAGGGAGAAATTGCCAAGATGGGAGAGACTTTGGTTGGATCTTGTGCAAGAGGAGATTAAACGGCGCACCAAAGACAGTTCTTCATCTATGCATGATGAGGAGAACCGTGCCTTAGCGAGTAAGGCGAAGAAGGAGAAGGGGAAGGTTTCTCTTTCCGAATCCAGTTCTTCCAATGATGGGAAGAAGGTTGACAAGTCGAAGGTGTGATGCTTTCGTTGTCATGAGTTGGGCCATTATGCTACTAATTGCCCAAAGAAGAAGTCCAAGAAGGGATCCGGGGAAGGATCTGAAGGTGAGGCAGCCTCACTTGCTTCACAGTTTGAGTTGGACTTCACACTCTTTGCATGCATGGTTTCATCCATGATGGGAAGTGGTTGGTTTCTTGACAGTGGAGTTTCTTTCCACATGACCAGTGACAAAAGTTTGTTCAGTACTTTGGAGGAGAAATATCTCCAGATACTCATAGGGATGGGTAATGATGAGAAGTATAGTGTCTCAGGTGTAGGCATGGTTATTTTTCAGAGGGAGCATGGAGCTCGCCTTACCTTGACTGATGTCAAGTATGTACCAGGACTGAAGAGAAACTTGGTGTCGATCGCGATGCTGGAAGACAGAGGCTATGATGTAGTCTTCAGTAAGGGAAAGGTTTTCCTTAGACACATCATCACTAGACAGGTGAAGCAGATTGGTTCATAGGTTAAGAACCTGTATGCTCTTGAGGTTCAAGATGCATGCAAAGCCTTGAGCAGCGAGGCAACTGATGGAGACTTGGTGGTTGAGAGGGAGCATATATTACCTCTCAACATGCAGAGCCAGAAGAAGTCTCAAATGATTGTGGAGGAGCCACGATTGATGCAGCAGCTTCAGGCGGTTGTGGAGCAACCATAAAAAGGGAAGCTGAGAGGAGATCGAGTAGAGACATATACTTATGCAGAGACCTCCAATAGGGGAAACTTCGAGCCAGGTGGGCTGAGGGATCACATGCAGCCATACCTCTAGGTAGGAGGTGGGGTGATGTGGATTGATCGTCCCAAGGAGGAGGGGCAAGATCCTTGAGGTACCCAACCTCTTGGATGAGACCTTGCTACGAGAGCCCCGATGTGTAGTAGCAGGAACTAATTGATTGGGTAGAGACAGATGTGGATGGAGCGGTAGAGAGAGTGACAGTGCAGGGAATCTCAGGACAGCGCATAGCATGCAGGTTGTAGCAATGCGAGAGGCACAAGTGTTTTGCACAGTGCTAGGTGGCACAGAGAAGTGTGCAATGGTGCGGGATGCATGGAGATGTTGCAGTAGCGCAGATGTCAGAGAGGGAGCACTTGTCAGTAGCAGGTAGAGCTTCAGCATCAGAGTATGTTCCTAGCCCAACAGAGTGGTCAGTTGGGAGTGTTTTTGTTCCAAGTGTTGTTGGAGCAAAGTGGACCGGGCAAATGTGTTGCATGCAGAAAATTCCAGAGTTTCAGGATCGGGTTTGAGAGGAAGTCTTTCTTGTTGAGTGGGAGTGTTGAAAAGTGTGCAACAAGAAATTCTTGTTGAGAATGCAACAAGATGATGGAGCTTAGTGGAAAGGAGTTGCCTTCACTAAGTGGGCCCGCAGGCAAATTATGGCGCAAAGTCTATTTTTGGATCACAACAGGAGTGATCACAGCAGGAGTGATCACAGCAGGAGTGATAACAGCAGGGGTGATCACAGCAAGAGTGATCACAGCAGGAGTGATCATAGCAGGAGTGATCAAAGTCTATTTTTAGACTGCTAGTCAAAAATAGAAAAGTCAAATATTATTGTCTCATAATAATATTTAGACTATAAACTTTATCTTATCCTCTTGGAGCACTTCAATTTGAGCTACAGATGTGGCACATGCAGCTGTTAGAAGGAAATACGCTTTTCTTATGTGTTAGTTGAGCTATTGCATGCAGGACATCAGTTAGAACTCATGTGGTTGTGTTTTGTGGAGTTGGATGAGGAGTTAATGGAGTTGTGTTCAGTTTGACTTAGTTGAACTAGTTGTATTTAGTCTAACTGATCAATAGACTAAGTGATGAGTTGTGTGAATTAGTTATTAATTAATTCACTAATTATTAACTCATAATGCAACTGAAGAATACATCAGTTAACTCAGTGCATGTACAGTTCAGTGGAGACAGGTGTTAGAGGTTGATATTGCTATCAGTTGTGCATGAGATTGTGCACATGCATGGGATTGAGTTATGCCAATGATCTTTGCGTAGTGTGGGCCAATACCAAGTGAAATATAGCTTGTGCTCGCGTGATTTACAGTGTGGGTGATTTTCATAAGGTAAATAGGAGTTTGGATTAGCCATTCTCATTCATTCTCAGCAGGTATTGTGCAGTGGAGGCAAGCAAAGCAGTGGAGGAGATTTGGAGATCAGATCTAAGCTGTATTGTGTGTAACAGGTGGAGATAGTGTTGGATACTTGTGAGGAGTATTGTACTATGTAATGTTACATGTTCTCAATCAATATAATATACAGATAATTGGGGTTTTTAGCGAGATGCTTTCCCCAGGAAAATACTGTGTTGATATGTGTGATTGATGCTTCTATGTGCGCATGTTATTGTTTCTGCTTCTGTAAATTGATGATCAACGTAGAGGAGGTTATGTATTATTCATGTTTTCCGCAATAGTGTATAATCGGGATAATCTCTGTTGAATAAGTGTCATATTATCCAAAACTTCTACAAGGCCATGGAAGGGTGGAAGGGCAACATGAGTTATATTCTTCATTCTGGCCTCTCCATTGGTTTCTTTGATAGGGAAAAGCTCATTGTGTCTGTTTTCAACCATGGTTTGGGTAGGTGAGATAGGTTCTTCTTCTCCTATAGGTTCTTCAAAAATTTCAGGGTGCTCACCTGAAATTAGAGAGGGAAGTTCACAGTCACCAAAGAAGAATGAAGGTTGACTTCTTGAGGGGGTGGGGGTTTTTGGTAAGAATTTGCATTGGTTATACCTACTCCTACGAGGCATCAAAGAACAAGTTTCTTTTTTAATTTTTCACTTTTTTTTTTTCAAAACAATAAGAATGATGAAACAACACCTACTTAGACACCTCCTTAGAAATGGCACCAAAAAGTGATGAACCCTGGTATTGCACCAAGGATTTTGCAACTCCGGCTTCTTAACTTAAATTATCAACCTGGGTTCATACAAACTTAGAGGTGACAGTGCTATATGCACAAGAGGTTAGGTTCTACTCATGTCACCCTCATTCATGAAATCATATCAAGGTGTTTAGAGACCACTCTTCCTTCTAATTATAGTAAAAAATTCTTATAAAATCATAAATAATTATGATTCTAACTATAAAGGTGAAAATTCCATTCATTAAATGTAAATGCTAATTGAAATTGAATGAAAGGAAAAAGGCTAGTATATTTGCATAAGTAAATCATGTTATTCTTCTTACACATTTAATCAAATCAGTAACCTACTTGCATGAATAATTTTTCTACTCACACTTGCTTGAAAATGAGGAATCCAATCTTTAATATACCTATGAAGAAAATTACTAATTGTAGGTTTTAACCCCGTACAGAAATTACCTGCATACGAATTCTAAAACACATAAAATAAATAATGCAAGAGCATAACACATAAAACACATATACACAGAGATTTTCCCCTGGATCCCAAAATCGGGACTACCAGCTTGATTTTTCATTATGTTCCTTTCAATGTTACAATACATATTTATACATGCCAAAGCATCCAATACCATGGACCAAAAACCATCGCGTCCAAAAAACATGTGCAAAAATCATGCATAAAACCATAGGTGGGTCTACCCAACCTAACATAAGGTCCAAAACCAAAATTTTCCGGGCCACTGCCTCGGACCCCATAAAGTGGGGTTACGGGTGCCCTTCAAACCCCCTGTTAACTACATGGAAAGAATATAACACAACCCAACACTAATTCTATCTTTGTTTTGCTATCTGATGGTTGTAGTGAGGAAAGGATGATGTTGGAGTGGTCTTAGAGTCTTCCCTAATCATCAAATCATAGTTTGGGGGCCATTATTCAACTTAAATATGCCAGAGTCAAATTATGGAGCAAAACTGGTTGAATAAAACAATGCTACAGGTCAGCTATAGGAGGTGCTACGGTAGGTCCTATATTGCTACAAGAGGCCTTGTTTTGCTATAGGAGGATACGAGAGATTTTTGAGGATAGAAATGGTGTCTTGAAGGCAAAGGAAGGTGGATGAAGGTAGAAGGAGGTGAATGAAGGGTGTGGAAGCCCCTTAGCCAAGCCTAGTACCCCTCAGAGTTCTATATTGCACCAAAGTTGATGCCCATAGTGTCCTTCATTTACCTTAACAAAGTGACTTCAGAGGCAGAGTTTGGAAGCAAGGTGAGGTGCCTAGGAGGAATATGGAAAGGTCTAGGTGGATGTGGAAAGGTGTTCCCACCCCTGCAAATCAACACAGTTCTTGCAGCTAGTCAATTACATGCATCAAATGATCATTATTGCAACAAAGTAATTTAACATGGAAAAGATGAGTTAAATTTATTGAAGTCTAGTCTCACCCACACCACAATATCAATTGGAAAACCAATGTTTCTAACTCCTAAGTTGTAGAGAATAAACACATAGAAAGATTGTAATCCAATACTTAACAATTTCCAAGAAATCATAAACAAATATTTTTTAGTTGTTATTGTGAATATTTCCAATCACTCTTCCCACAAGAGAGGTGGTAGGCAAGCCTAAAATTACAAGTTTTTATGATATAACATCTACTCAAACAAGGAAAGAATTGCAATTATTTGAAACAAGAACAAGTAATAAATACAAGAGAGGGACTAAAGCCTATGGGTTAGGCCCAAACCTAAGGGTTTCATCCCTCCGAAACTAACTCAGATGCAGACGAATGGTAAACTTCTCATTAAAAAAAAATGATAATCACATACATCATATGAAAGATAAGAAAAATAATGTTAATAAATAGGCTCTCAGTAGTTATTCCTTACTGCAACCAAACTCTGAATCCTAATGGGCCCTTCAGTTGGTTTATTTATACAAAAGTAATTGAGTGGCAACTCCTTTCAAAGGAGGAATGCTCCCCTCCAAAATCTTGAGATTTGTGGATAAGGTTCCCCTTGACCTTGTCATGCACTTGGAGTTCCTCAATTGCTAGTGAATTTGAGCTGTTGGTGAGGGTTATGTGATCTCAAGCCGAGTTAGGAATTTAATAAGGTGGACAAGCCCCCTATATTCTCTCTAGGTGTCTCCACCAAGCCTCTACATGGTAAATATCTCCAAAAAATGCTTCTTTTTCCTGCATATTAACCACATTAGGCCATACACCATGGAAATCACCCTTTAGTCTTCCTCCTAAGCATATTATGGCTAAAAATGTGAATTAATGTGAGAAAAGGAGAGTTTTAAGGGCTGGAGGATAGCACAATGAGCCTCAAAATATACCTATTGATGGGCCCCATTAGTTTCCTTATCTCATGGAGGCACTCAACACAATTGGGACCATTGCTTCCTAAGGGGGGAGGACTAATCCAAGTGGATATTTGTGGCCACCCACCTATTCCACTTGGACCCGAACACTATTTCCTTTCAGTTTTTTTAATTCTAGCATAGCTTTATATTTTTGGCAAATTTTCGGGTCCTAAACTTCCGAAGTTTTTTTTAGGTCCTAAAAGACGTTTTCTAGGAAAACAAAGAGAAAAAAAAATGTAAAAATCTATTTCACATATTATTTTTTCACCTCCTTGTGGAGATCTTTGAAATGAGGTATTATGATAGCCAAACGGAGATCGTATGACGAAGTTATGACCTTGGGAAATTGGTAGTCCAACTTACCCCAACGGGGCCCAAAACCATTGGTGCTTCATCTCCTAGGGTTATGGTTTCACACTTCTTATTTATGATAGAAAGACCTTTGAGCCTCATTGTAACATAGTTCAGAAGGCATGTAGTCATCACATCTCTTTTCAGAGATAAGCTACCATTGCCCGAGCTAGTTTGTTCCATTCTGCATGTAAATAGTTTTCAGTACTTGTTCTTAATTAATGGAAGTTTTTTTCTTTCAATGTATCTTTGTGTTCTATTTAAATCTGTATTTCATTTCTTTCCTTCATAAATCTCGATCAGTGGTATCACAGTGATCTTCTCTTTATTTCTTTTTTTGTGCATGTATACAATGAGGTCGAGGTATAAGGAATTGGGACTTGAACTGGTTGAGCCCTTGCAATACCATCCCTACTGACAACAACAACCTCCCATGGTAGAAGAAAAGAAAGATGAGGGAGCAAGATATCCTATCAAATTGTTGCTCAAAGAAGCCCTTGAGCAGAAAAGGAACGAGATTATGGAAACCTTTTTCGATATCCTTTAGCAGATGCCAAAAGGTGATGCATCTTCATCCAATAGTCACTTTAGAGATGCCGCCCCCTTCAAGGTACAAGTTAACTCTGATATCCCTATATTCAAAGTTCATATAGATACAGATGTGGTAGATAAATGACTAAGTCTACTGGAAGGTTATTTTTCGGTTCATAGTTTCTCCGATAGGGAAAATATTACTTTTTTACTGCTTAAGGTCACTGCCCATGTCAAGGACCAGTGGAAAACTTACTATGAGAAAAGGGATGAGGATCCCTCTCATTTTACATCCACGCCTTATTGGAACTCTTTCTTAGACACTGTTAAGGAACAATATTACCCTATTAGGATCTATGACAACAAGTACATACAATGGACATCACTACCGCATCAAAGGGACCAAGATGTGCATGAGATCACAAATATTTTTCATACTCTATGGAAAAAGCTGGGTATCAAATATTTTGAGTGACATCTAGTGCTCAAGTACCACAATTGTCTACACAAATACATCCATAAAGAAATGGAGTTCCTGGCCATATCCAAGGTGGAATGACCCAGGAAATCCCATCAAATCCACAAGAAAAGAATGGCACCACGAATATGAAGAGGGACACAAGAACGTGGTGTGAGTTCCACAAGAGCCCCAACCACAAAAAAGTGAGTGTCGCACCAAGCATTCACTGGTGGCTGAGCTAAAACCTTTAAAGTAGGATACATGTTCTAATTTTGAGCCAGAACCTGACAAGGGGAACAACAAGGGGAAGAAAATTATTGATGCAAAACCCAGTTCCACCGTTTCCACCACCAAGGTATAGAAAACAGATCTTAAAGATCGAGAGGAAGGGTAGCATCTCTTCCACTCACAGATGTGGGTGAAGGGTTCTTCGCATCAATTCATTTTCAATGGTGGAAGCCAAAAGAAACTCATCTCAACAGAGGTCATTAAGTGGTTGGGCTTGCCAACCATGCCACATCCACAACCATATACCATCAGGAAACTCCACCAAGGGCAAGATCTCCATGTCAACCAACATTGTTGCCTTCCCTACAACATCAAGCCCTTCACTGATTAGGTATTATGTGATGTTGCTCCTCTTGAAATTTTTGATGTTCTATTAAGCCAACCATATTTGTGGAAGTGAAATGTTATGTATGAGTCTAGGCCTCACACTATTATTATTACTTTAGGTATAAAACTATATAGGATACCGGAGGTAGCCCCACCTACCCCCATATCTTTGATCTCTATTAAGAAATGCAGTAAGATCATCTCCTAGATTGGGAAATTTGTTTTCTTTCTGATTCATTATCAAAGCAAGTGGAAGATTTTGGCCACATCCATGGCCCCTACAAAGTCTCCCTCTATGCAGAAAACACAAGTTGTTAAGGTCATGGAAGAATAGAGGGACATCTTCTCCTCACCCTCAAGAATACCCTTGCACTGTCAAGTCAAGCACTCAATCGATCTAACTCCCAAAGCTCCTCTACCCAATGGTCTGATATACTACTACTCTCTTTTGGAAAATGAGGAAATCAAGCAGTAGATCTAGGAGTTGCTATAAAAAGGGAAACTTTTACCAACCTCCTCAACTTGTGGAAGCCCAATTGTACTCGTAAAGAAGAAGGATGGGACCTGGAGACTCTTCACTGATTATCAGGCACTAAATAAAATCACTATTTAGAATAGATAACAAATCCCGCGGATTAATGACCTTCTTGATAGTTGAAGGGGGCCATGTACTTCAACAATATTTATTTGAAGTCTGGATATCAACAAGTTCCAATAGAGCCCACAAATGTATGGAAGACATCCTTCAAATCGAAGGAGGGAATTTTTGAGTGCTTGGTCATGCCCTTCAGGTTGAAAAAATCCCTTTCAGCTTTTATGAGGCTAATGGATAACATCTTACATCCTTTCAACAACTTGTTCATGGTTGTTTATTTGGATGACATCCTCATCTTCATCAAGGGTTTGGCAGAGCACTTGCAACATATTTGACATGTCCTTCAAACCCTGTCATATCACAAGCTATGTGCCAACCTGGAGAAGTGATCCTTTGGCATGGACTAGGTCCAATATTTGGGCTACATAATCGACAAGCAAAGTGTGCATTTGGATCCGACTAAGATCCAAGTCAAACGGGATTGGTCATCCCCGACGATTATGACATAGCTTTGCAGCGTCTTGGACCTTGCTAATTTGTACCAAAGATTCATGTTGGAGTTCTCTCATATTACTTGGCCCTTGAGTCAAGTTACCAAGGGCAGAGAAAAAGTTAAAAAAATTTGGTCCAAGGCACAACGGAAGGCATTCTTTGAACTGAAACATCACTTTTTCTCTGCACTAGTCCTCACATTTCCAAACCTACAAAAACCATTTGAGATTGAGACAAATGCCTTGGATTATGCTATTGGTGCAGTCCTCAGTCACCAAGGGCACTTGGTGGCTTATCACTGTGATCCACTCTTTGATATTGTTCGTAGGTACCCAACTTATGATAAGGAGATGTACTTTATCATGCAGACCTGCCAACAATGGAAGCATTATATTCTAGGGAAGGTGTTACAGATCCATTTGGGCACATGAACCCCAACTTATAGATCAGTACTATTAGACCCCATCAAACCCTAATTCAGTTGTTACATGCCCTAAAGAAGTCAACCATCAGAATCCCTAGCTTCCCAAGAAGTTTCATGACCAAAATCATCCAGAAACTGCCTCTAAGAAGATCAACGCAATTAGGCCTTCATTAGGGTGCGCTACAATGCAAACCATATACTGATAGGATGCTATGTAGCGCACTTGGTCCCTCTTTGGCCTGTGCTGGGTGAATTTGAGCGAATTTCTATGAGGGTTTGAAAGATTCCTTATCCATTGGATGCCTCTAGAAGGTTCTCAAGGCTATCTACTCCTTTGAGCTCGTATTTGGATGAGTAATGGAGTTAAGGAACATCAATCCCTTATCCCTTCCTCCATGGAACTAAATTCTAATTTTGGGAGGGAATTCATTATCACCATTTATGGCATAACTTCCTTCATTCACCTATAAAATTACCACCCATCTAAGTGATCAGGGGTTGGAAATTATTGAATTATAGGGAGATGTTGTTAGTATGAGACTTGAGTTGATTTCAAGTATTGTAATGATGTCAAAATGTCTTGCTTGTTCCGAGGAGAGGATGGGATTGAACTGGAGGAGTGATGTTGAATCGAGCAATGGGTTGTAACTCTTCCTTTTACTAATGAAGTGTTTTAAGCTTTTTCCATATGCTTGTGTTATTAATTTATGCTTTCATATGTGTATCATGTACTTTATTCCATGCTATGTTTAATCAATAGATCATTATCGTATGCTTTGATCAGTTGTTGTCTTCTGTTTGTATGCAGGTACTCTTCAAGAAAATTAAGTGTGGAGAGGAGAGATAGAATTGGTTAAGGGAGATAAGGAGAAAGCAAAAGCTACATGTAGGCTTATTTTATCTATTGGTCATAGGAAAAGTAGAGAATGCTTTGCACTATTGTTCTAGACTTAGCTACTAGTCTAGGGGTTTAAGCGTTTATCCGTAGACACTAAAACTTCCCAAAACAAATTGGTGACCATACTGGGGAGTGATCATCCATATTAGTAGCTTATCAGCCTCTTAAGACATTTCTACATACTGTACTTGTGGTCGCTGATTGAATTTCAGTCTTCTTTCATTGAAAATTGAGCCAAAACTGTGCCAAATTGTCCTCAAATTTTCTTACTGTCACCAACACAGCCCGATGAAGGATACAATGCGGTACAATGCACTTTCTGAATAGATCCATTGCGCTTCAACGCACTGTCTCTCACTACTGCCTGCGCTGATCCCTTGAGGGTCAGTTTCCCATCTAGGAGCTGAAGTTTTTGAGCCAATTTTCTCTTGTTTAAATGATTTCTGAATGTCAATGATGTCTTGTCTCTGAAAATAGTGTTTCGCCTCCTTACCTGGCCCTACTTAGACTAGGATTGATAAATGTTCGTTATGTTTTTACTTTATCATTTTCAATCTATAGTCGAAAGTTAGTTTTTTGATCGATTGATCTTTAGCGAAAGAAAGTGTCATAAAATCGTCTTTTCCTTCGAAATTGAAGTTTCATCAAATCTTCATTCATGAAAGATCGATTGATTGATGTGTGCAAATGATTAGTCTTTTCGTTGAAAGTTTCGCAATTCCTCATTTCTTTGAAAACGAAAGTGTCATAAAGTCTTCCTTTCCTTGAAAAGAAATTGTTGCAAAATCGTCATTTCTATGAAAAGAGTTTATTGATCGATTGTGCATTAGTTTTCCTTTCATTCATTCACATTAAGGGAAACTGAAAATAAATACAAGCATGTTGCATTGAAAAATTTTGTGTGTGTTGATAGGGAACAGTGTAGGGAATTTTCATTTAGATTGTGCTCTTTGCTCTTTGATCAAAAGAAATCTGATTGCTCTATCCCTAAGTAGCTAGGATTTCCATCGTTAAATTGAATGGAATGAATGCTTGTCATGATAGTTGCATTCCTAGGAATTTCAGAATGCATCACGTGGTGAACTTGAAAGGAAAATTCCTAAGCAAGATCAACTTAAAATAAACATCAATTTACCTAATGGAGCATTGTCATTAACACAAACATTTAGTGCTTCTAGGCTAGAGACGTGTTCCGACATCGTAAAACAAAGTAACTGTTGCTAACTTGTCTGCAATACATCCCGAGTTTGATACCTCATTCCACGTACGTGAGTATATTGTAGCTCATCCACGTACCTTCAGGTATATAGGGCGGTGTTACAGTACGTAAATTATATGGGAATGCTCTCACTGTGCGGTTTTGCATTAGACAACACTTATACGGACTGGGCCTCCACGTACCTTCGGGTATATATGGGAGGAAAACTCTAGGTTGCTATCCATCCTTAAGTAATCGAGTTGTCTGCCTTGTAAATTGTGATACAACGAACACGACATTCGGGGAGATTGTCTGCTCATACTTATTGGTTCGCCAGGAGGTATTCTGCAGTTCACAGATGCTTGGTAAACCTTTTGCCTAGTATACCCCTTTTTGTTTTTTTTTTTTTTTTTGATAATAAAATTAATCAGCAATCATGGAGGAACATCAACCCATACCCCGTCGCTCACAGAGAACAGCAAGCAAACTGCCTTTGCCTCCCGAAGCGACACCAATTCAGGCAAAGCGGTCTCGCTTAACTGAATCTAGTACATCAAGAATTCCTTGTTCTTCATTTGAGTTACTTGAATCATATATTTCAGTAAGTACAGAGACTCCAGTTACTCCATATATTTCTGGTACATCCATTCCTAAAGAAGAAGTTTCACAATTACTTGAGGACACTAGCACTGATCCTAGAGAAATAGTATCCAAAGTTGTTCAACCACAAGTTGATCCTCAACTTGAAATTGCTCAATAAGAAAGTACTTTTGAACTTGAATCAGTTCAACCAGAAGTTAATCCAGAATCTATCCCAGTTCAAACAGAGGTTACATCTAAACCTGAAGTTGTTCAGGAACCTCTTACTGAAACTGTCATTCATTTACCTAAACATCTGGACTTCGAACTTGAACATTCAGAAGTTCTTACTTTACTAGAAGATGATCAACCGGTTACCCCTCAGACATCAGTAACTATTGAAATTTCAACTTCACCAACACCAAAAATCTTTTGCGGACCTGACGGTGAAGTTCTTCCACCATGTTTGATTGCCATAGAGGAGGAAGTAGAAGAAGATTCCACACCTGGAACCCCGTTTCACTTTGGAACTGGGCTTTATCTTTACCCTAGTACTCCTGATTTCTTTTCTTCATTTAATCTTGCTTCTTTTCAAGTACCCTTCGAATCTATAGGACAACTTTTGGGTAAGTTAACTATGGCTAAACAACCGTCATTATCTCAGATTGTATCATCTGATGCAGTTGTAGTAGATTCCTCTGTTGTAACCTCTTCGATGTTTTCTACCACACCTGAGTTGCACCTGTACGGTGAATTGTCCATCCCGGTTGGTTACCAATCATTGTCTGGAACCCACTCAGGGGTTGCTTCTACACCATGGTCATTACCCATGTCCTCAACTAGAATTTTACCTGGTTCTTCTCTAATGGGAACTCAATATTTTGATCCTGTATATCAGTATCAAACTGGGCAATCTGGTCAACAAAGACCTATGTATCCATTAAATACTGGATTTCCACCATATGGAGAGCAATATGCTTATTCATCGTATCCTTATTATTCCGGGGGGCTACCATATGGTAATATCCCATAGTATTTAGGTCAACCTAGAATTAGAGTTTGTCAATGGCAACCAACAATGCCAGTTCAACCAAGGCTTGTGTATCCAACACAACCAATGCAAACTGTGTCAGCTATTCCTACTACACCTGTTGTTACCACTGTACCACAGTCACAAGTTCAAATAGTTGTATCTCAACCTGTTCAAACTAATCCTTCTACCTTGCAATCACATGTTTCAAGTCAAGAAGTTCAAATTCCTCAAGTTATTGTACAACAACCACTTGTTTCTGGAGTCCAACAACAACCTCAAGTTAATGTACCCTTATCTGGACTGACCCAGGCTTACACTGGTATAGTTTATTCACAACCTGACCAATCTTTCATTGTTGGACAACAACAACCATTGAATCCACAACATTTGTACCAACAAAAACAACAGTTGATTCAACAGTTGTGGCAACCTCAATTTCAACAACCCCAATTCCAGTAGTTCCAACCTCAGTTTGGACCTGTTTCATAGGCTCAACCCAGTTTTGGTCAATCTCAAGCTTACCAAGGTCAAGGTCAACAAGGCTTTGCAGGTTATGGACAACCACACTTCAACCTATTTATCAATAACCACCTTATACTGGTTTTGTTCAACAACCATACCAAGGTTACGAAATGCAAATGCCCTATGTCGGTATGCAAAGACCAATTGCTCAAGCAATTCCATCATATCTTGGGTATGCTCAACCTGACTTGAATCAACAATTTCCTTTTGTAGCAACTTTAGAATTACCAGATTCAAATCAGCTCACTAACGATCCAATCTTATATGCACCTTAGTGGCCGGTAATTCCGCATAAGTTACCTTTTGACATTTCGAAGTTTAAAGGAAATCCTGGAGAAGACCCATCAAATCATGTTATGACCTTTCATTTGTGGTGTTCATCTAACTCCTTAAATGACGATTCGGTCAGACTTCATCTTTTACAAAGAACACTTACTGGTCCAGATGCTAAATGGTACATTAAATTACCAAGAGCTTCTTTCGATAACTTCACCACTTTAGCCACTACCTTTTTGACCCACTTCCAGTTACCTATCAGATACGAGACTGGAACGGAACTCCTAACCAACTTTAAATAGACTACTGCTACCCATATATCAGATCATATCCATGAGTGGTGGCATCGTTGTCAAATGGTTAAGAAATATGTTCCTGATCAGCTTTTAGTTGAGTGGTTCATAAAATCCTTGTTGCCATCAATCATCGAGGATGTGGAAAAAGGTGGAGTTGTCACAGAAGAGCAAGTCATTGCTCGTGCCCAATACTTGGATTTGATATACACATAATCCGGCACACTTTATGATAAAATTACCAATGCACCTCGACCAAATTTCACTGTTCCACCTCCTCCATAATCGAGTAAGCACTCTCATGCCGGCGACGGTGTCATCAATTCTTCAAGCACACAATCAGTAGGAAGACCATATGGCCAAACTCTTGTTGTTTCCAATCAAACTACCAATGCATCAAAAAATACTCTTGCCTCCGAGATTAATGACGTGTCATCTAACAAAGGCAAAAATCCAAAGCAACCAACAGGTAAGAAAAAGGGGAAGAACAAAAAGGAACAAGAAAATTCCCCACCAGATCAATCATCTGATTCCTCTACCGCGGCAAGGAAACCTCGTTATCCATGTCTGATATGTAATGACGAGCATTATACAAGAGATTGTCCACATCACTCTGAGGTTTCTAAACTTTTAAGGACTTCAAACACATTAGCAGTGTTGACAGATCCGTTTCCAACCCTGGAAACACATTTGGTTGCAACAGACCATGCTTCCACATCCCAAGTACTCATGTTATCCATCACAAAGCCACAAAACGATGTTTTGGTGTCAACAAGAAACAAAGATTATGGAAATCCGTCGTCATTGAATAATCAGGCCACTGATCAACCTAATCCTTTGACCTCGACTTCATCTGAAGTTGTTCCACCTATTGTACCTGAATTGACAATAAAACCACCAAAGGGAGTTGTGCACAAATCGACATTCAACCCTTGGGCTCGAGCAACTCAAAACTATAACATAGTAGAAGATCTTGCTCAATCACCTTCAACTATGTCGACACTCGAGGTGTTGCAAAACTGTCCCTCCCAGAAACAAGCTTTACTGTTAGCAATAGGTGGAATAGATCCTACAGATTCAAATCTTGCGGTTTTTAACCATGCGGGATATTCCCCACAATTACCAGCGCAATTATCTTTCCTAATCCAAGTAAAAGCTCTCAATAAGAATGTTCACCGAACTATTATTGACAAGGGGGCATGTACTTGCATTTGTCCATGAGCTGCTGGAAAACACTTGGTTCACTACCATTGTCACGATTGCCAACCACGTTGAAAGCTTTTGATGGAAGAACATATACTCCATGTGGGATTTTGAGTAACCTACAAATCGAACTAGGAGGGAAAACGGTTACTGTTGAAGTTGAGGTAGTTGACGGACCCCTCGATTACAACATTTTACTAGGAAGGCCTTGGGTATATGCTATGGCTGTTGTAGTTTCCGCGTACTTTCGTACTATTGCATTCCCTTTTAAGGGTGGAATCACAGTGATTGATCAGCTAACCTTCTTTGCCAATAGTTCATACGCTACAGGAAGAATTCTATTGGTACACGGACCCCCACTGTCACTTCAAAGTGTTGGAGTAGGTCTCTTTAAAGATCCTTCCCTAATGGGTACTTTTACCCTCCCGTCACCATCTGATTTGGTGGAAGTGGCAAGAGTAGAAACCTGCAACATGATTTCCTCCACCTCATCTGATTTAAGGAGGATTTCCAACCAATTTGAAGTTGATGGTAATCATGAGGTGTTGCCATTAAGCCCCATTGAATTATCATAGCAATCAATCTTTCAGGCTTGTGTGGCAAACCCAAATCCGCACTCAACTTTTGTATGGGTAGATAGGTCGTTAGAATATGGTACCTCTTCAGATCCTTTTTCACGTATACATTCTACGGATGAAGGAATCATCCAATCAATGATGATAGGAGAGGAACCATGGGGAGATTATCATCATCATTCCAATCTTCCAAATGACAATGAAGATTATTCAAACGAACTAAACCACCCATCAATTGTTGATTTCTTGTCGAATTCTGTTAGAGTAGAAACTATAGATTCTGAGCGTAATTTGTCCAACATAGAAGAAAAAATTTCTATAAACATTTCAACCAAGCCTAATATTGTAGAGAACATTCATGTTGGAAAATCCTGCTCTCCATGGGAACTTGATAATTATCGTGCTCTGTTTCGTGAATTTATAGATATTTTTGCATGGTCTTATGAGGAGATGCCAAGAATTGATTCAAGTATTGTTGAACATGAGATTAAAATGTACCCTGATGTCAAACCGGTACAACAGCGGCTTCAACCTGTTCATCCTAAGAAATCCGTTACCATTAAAGCAGAGGTTGAAAAACTTTTGCGTGTTGGCTTCATTTTCCCTGTACCTCTTACCGACTAGGTATCTAACATCATTCCAGTAATGAAAAAACAAGGGACAATTCGAGTGTGTGTCGATTATAGGGATGTAAATCAAGCATGTCCAAAAGAAAATTATCCTACACCCTTTATTGACCAGATTATTGACGAATGTGCCGGATGTGAAATCTTTTCGTTCATGGATGGATTTTCTGGCTACAATCAAATCAATATCCACCCATAGGACCAATCTAAAACAACTTTTATTTGTCCTTGGGGCACATTCGCCTATTGAAAGTGACCTTTTGGTTTGAAGAATGCAGGAGCTACATTTCAGAGGGCAATGAATTATGCCTTCCATGACATCAAGCACATTGTTCAACCTTATCTTGATGATTTACCTGCTCATTCACGAAAGCGGTCTGATCACCCACAACATTTGAGAGCAATATTTTTACGGTGTTGACACTACAAGATAAGACTCAATCCACATGAGTGGTGTTTTGTGTTGGCTCTTGTCGATTGCTTGGATTCGTAGTCTCAAAATATGGAATTTGACTCAATCCAATTAAGGTTTAGGCAATCCTTGACTTGCCTCCACCTTCAAACTTGTTACAGTTACAGAGACTTCAAGGGAAGGCAAACTTTCTGAGGAGGTTCATTCCAAACTATGCTAAGTTGGCTAAAGGTTTTACACGTTTATTGAAGAAATAGGTACCCTTCCATTGGGATCATGTTGCGCAAGCTTCCTTTGATGCTCTTAAAGATTACCTGATTAGAGCATCATTAATGTATGCCCCAAACTATCAAAAAGACTATTACCTATATCTCGCCGCTGTAGATACAACCATTGGTATGGTTTTAGTCCAAGAAGAAAGTGGAATTGAACATCCTATTTATTACTTAAGTCGTAATCTCAACAATACAGAAAGTAAGTATTCCTACGTCGAAAACTTAGCTTTGGCAGCCGTTCAAGCTGTATAGAGATTTCATCATTACATCCGAGTCCTTCGTAAAACTACCATTATATCAGATTGCAACCCTATGACATACATTTTGTCATGTCAATTGATGGGGAGCAAATATTCAAAATGGATAGTAATTTTGCAGGAGTTTGATTTGGAGTTCATCAAATCTAAATCAAAGAAATCTCTTGCCTTCACTGAGTTACTTTGCGATCTTCCCTCATCCTCCAATGATTTAACATCAGAAGCATCAATCTTGGATGCATCTCTATTTCTTATCTCATCAAGTGATCCATGATATGGAGATATATTGGTTTATCTCCAGACCCAAGCTTTTCTACCTAATACCTCTCGCTCTGAACAACGATGTACTCGATACCAAGCCAAAGGATATCTGATCATTGGTGATACACTTTATCATCGTGGTGTCAATACAATTTTACGTAGGTGCCACACTCATGAGGAAGCCGAAAAAGCTTTGAATGAATTTCATTCAGGTGCTTGTGAGGGGCATTTATCTAGTTACGCTACCGCATAGAGAATTCTCTGTGCTAGTTACTTTTGGCCAACTATATTCAAAGATTGCATTCTTGCTGTCATAAGTTTCCATCCTTGCCAGATATTTGACCGGAAAACTAGATTACCACCCGCACCACTACATCCAGTCATTGTTGTTGGCCCATTCGCCAAATGGGGCATTGACTTTATGACATGTAACCCCACCTTGGCTGGGGGGCATAGGTATATTATAGTTTTCGTTGACTATTTTACCAAATGGGCTGAGGCGATGCCAACATTGAACAACAGTGGCGAAATGACTGCTTTATTTTTCTTCAACCATGTGGTTGCCAGGTTTGGTGTACCACAAGCCATAGTTATAGATCATGGATCACATTTTCACAATCACATGATGGTTGAGTTGACTGCCAAGTTAGGACTGTCACATGATAGTTCTACTCCATACTACCCGTAAGCTAATGGACAAGTTGAGGCTATCAACAAAGTCTTTAAGCACGTGTTGCAAAGAATGATTGGAGTTCATAAAAGAAATTGGCATTTAATCCTGTACTTGGCTTTGTGGGCATATCGAACCTCGGTGAGAAATGTGACCGGATTTACACCCTTTTAATTGGTGTATGGTTTGGAAGCAGTCTTACCAATCCAATGTGAAATCTCGTCTATCAAACGCACAATTGACCCGCTACCCGACACTTCTGAAGAAGAAGCACGTTTCTTAGAGTTAATCCATCTGGATGAAACCCGTCGTGATGCCACATTGGCTAACGAAGCGCACAAGAAAAGTATTAAGGCGTAATATGATAAAAATGTCAAGCCTTGTGTCTTCTTAGAAGGTGACCTGGTCTTGCTTTATGATCAAGAGTCTAATAAACTTGGCGCAGGAAAATTTGAACCACTTTGGATGGGCATCTATATTGTTAAGCATGTTTTGAAAAAAGGTGCCTACGAGTTAGTGGACTGTGATGGGATTCCATTGTCATAGCCCCGAAATGGGTTGTACCTTAAACGTTACTATGCTTAGTTAAGTGTAGTAAAACTCACTGTATATATGCTTTGATTGCATGTGTTTGTGTTTCTTTTAGAGTTTTTATTTGTTTAAGTAATTCACTTTGCATTTGGTGCAGATGTCGAACTTTCTGAAACCATTTGTTGGTTACGTCGATGGGGCTAGTCGTAGAATGCAGAATTTATCCTCTGCAGCATGGGCCATTTTCACTCCAACTAGCGAGTTAGTGAGTTTTAGAGGGATTTGTATTGGTCGATCGACGAACAACATCGTTGAGTATAGTGTGTTGATTGAACTTCTCTCTGATGCCATTGCACTTGGCATATGCCGAATCATCATTAGGCTAGATTCACAACTCGTTGTACTACAAATTATTGGCATTTATACCATCCGAAACCCAACAATTCATCATGTGTTCCTTAGAGTTCGTATTTTGGAAAGGTATTTTGATTTTATTCAATATCATCATATTTCCATAAATCTAAACACATTAACTGATTCTCTAGAAAATTATGATGATGATGATGATGATGATGGTTAACGTCCACTGAGACCAAATTGGTCTATCGGACCTATAATTTTATTAGTTTTTAATTATCTGGCTCCTTGTCTTTCTTGGCAAGATTGGTGCTGTAACTTTCTTTTTTTTCTCTACGGTCTTCCAACTTCCTTTATCTTGCATCTCCTTCATCTCTTCTGGTTCTTGGGACATTGGTGTCTTAGCTTCGCGATCCATTGTGTTCGTCCTTTTGAAGGTAGTCAGAGAAGAAGTTTGGTCTAGGAGATCTGCTTTGCTGTTAAATGGAGATTTATTTTCTGTGGTATTTGAATCCTCATCATTGTTGATGCTTGAGGGATTGTCGAGTTCACCTTTTTGTTGTTGGGCGGGGCTTTCTCCCTGCTTGTCTTCAGAGTTGTTTCTTTCTTTCCCGATTTCTTGTGATTCAGAGTTTTCTCTAGAGTATTCTTCTTTGATGACAGTGTAGTGTTCTTTTTGTGCTCCTTCCCACCATGTAGATCTGTGGTGGTTTTTTCTAGCAGAATTTTTCTTGGAGGCTTTTGGGCAATTTTTGGCTAGATGGTCTGTCTCAAAGCAAGATCGACATCTGAAGAGGACACTTTCATAATCGAGTTTCTGGTTCCACACATAGTCTTTACTTGTTAGGTTTATTTCAGCTGGGAATCCGGCGCTGAAGTCCATTTCCACACAGATGCATGCATAGGTGGTTCTGGCATATTCCTCTGTTTCTGGGCACCTGCAGTAAAATTCCCCAATTGCATTTCCAATGGCTTTTAGCGAGGAGAGGTTCCAGAGATGCAAGGGTAGACTTGGCAATCTCACCCAAACTGGTGCTGAGGTTATGACTGTTGTTGACAGATCGAATGATGGATTCCGTGGCTTCATGAATAGGCCTGATTTTTCCCAAAACCAAGGGCTGGAATCTATAATACATTGTCTGCTTTCAAGATTTTCAAAATCTACTATAAAGAAACCCCTAGCACAGGGGTAGATATTAATTTCATCAGAAATGACAGGCTTCCATACCTCTGAGATCCAATTGTGGAGAGCTGTCAGCCGCGGCCAAAAACCATTGAACCAACAGATTAGGGCACTTTCGGAAAACTTCAAAGCCTCATCGAGTGAGGCCTGGATCACTTGGACAGTGGGAGCTGGGGCTTCATTGACGATATGGGCAAGAGCTTTCCCTCTAGAAGCGGACGAAAATGAGCCAGCAACTATTTTCACGAAGCTGGGAGCCATATTTTCCTTGCCTGTAGAACTCAACCACAGAAAAAAGTAGAAGATAAGATTAGATCTAGATCTAGCCGCAGAAGATTAGATCTAGAACCTAGCCGCAAAGAAAATTAGATCTAGATCTAGATCTACCCGCACAGGATTAGATCTAAAACCCAGCGGTAGAATCTCAGTGAGCTTTTTAATCTGCAAGAAACCCTTAGCATATTTTGATTTTATGGCCCATAAACAGATCTATGGATCTCAACCAGTGCTTATTTCTAGTCCTACTGAAGAGGTTACCGTGGCAGAGAAAATAGTCGATCAAAACCCAGCCGCGGTAGATCAGCCGCAGAAGAACCGCAGATCAGCAGCAGAAGAGCTGCAGAACAAAACGTGGGAGCCGTAATTCTAAATCACAGCCATTTCCGCAGATCCTCAAAAGCAAACTCTGCAAAAAAACCGCCTGACACTGCCAAAGTGGATGCGTAGATTTGGAAAAAAGAATCAATGACGTGCCGATGAAAGCGATAGGATTGGAATGAATTAACGACAGAGTGAAGAAAACCCTCAAAACCCAGCATGTGTTAAATAGACATTTGCGACATATTTAAAATAAATATTTTCAATTCACATCAATAGTTGAACAGGATTGCATCTCTTAACCATAATAAAACTCTGAAAGTAAAATAGATAGTTTTTTCAAAAGTTTTTACAAACAGTTTGTGTCCAAGACAAAAATTGGTCATCTGACACAAAAACTCAAAGTGTAGGCATAAAATATCTAAGTAGGCTAGTGCTACTCATGATAACAAGTCACAGCCTGTGCTATCATGCGTAAAAGTCTCATCCAACGACTCGGCACACCAATGGTGTGGCGCTGCAGTCGCATAGGCAACTCCTCGATCCGGACATCTAGAATGCCTAGGGTCAAATCCTCTATGTGGTCCTGTAGCTCAGCCAATGTCTTGGCTAAATCTAAGTCTCGGATAACTGCTCTCCCAACAGGTCTCTGTGTTGGTCCACCTACCTCTCGTTGGTGCCCCACAGGTCGAATAGGTCTAATATCTGCATACATTAAAAAATGTTTTGTTTAGTCTTGGAGATAATCAAAAAACACAAAAAAACGTAGAAACTTTAAAATCAAAAACACTTTGGTCAAACAATTTACCTATAACACTCCACTGTGCTCCAACTGGTAACATCAAGTCTAGATCACCACGGAAATCCATTCCTGAATATGGATATTCTGCGAAGGCCATATCCTGTCAATCAAACCACTCAAAGAATGCAGGGGTAAAAGAGATCAATGATTGACCAACATGTCTAGCCATAAGATCTACCCATCTCTGCATCCGTGGATCTTTAGGTCCAGATACACCCAGTGAAATAAGTTGTGGCTACATAAGTGGAATTCTCTCCAAGGTGAAAGAAATTAGGATCAACCCATAGCCAAAATTCTTTGTCTTTCCATTTTTCACCTTGGTCAGTGGTTCTTTCGCAGATGAAAAAACTACCTCACACCAGTTGAACACTTTTGGCTCTAAACACTCTAAAGAATATTGCATGTATGATCTGTTTGTCAAGTGTAGTGTCGCGCTGCCAGCCAGTTTGAAAAGGGTGAAGAGGATCGTCCTCAATGGTAAATCACTAACATCCCTGATGTTAATCTTTTCGTCTATGCTAGGTTGAGCACCTTCCCGGCAGAACTGTCATATATAGTCTCTCACTAATTCACCTCCTCTGGAAAATCCTAATAGTGAGATGGGGGCACCCCGCCTCGATAGTCCAGTCAGAAAGTAGATGTCATTGATGGTAAATGGGATCACTTTGTCCCTAATGTGAAAGGCTTGATCAGTAGGATCCCATGAACGAACAAGGAACTGTAAAAACTCAATCTGTTGCTGCATGCTAGATAATCAGAAATACTTGAGTAACCCGCAATTCCTTAGGGCCTCAACTGTATCCTAATTATTTAGGGCAATCATATATTGTTCTTCATGCTCTCATTCTCTCCATATAATCACCATTTTGATCCGATGAATGTCTGCAATGCAACCATTAGACAAATTAGGATCCATTTTTTGCAAAAAACAACGGAAAATTTGGGAGAAAATAACTGTGTAAACTTGGGTTTTGCACCCAGTGCACCCCTGCCTTAGAGACAGTGCACTGCAATGCATGCAGCCTTTTAGGTGTGTGCAATGCAATGCACCTTTCGATATTGAAAGGGTGCGCTGATTCCAAAGTTCAAAATTGAAACCCTAGGGGCCTCAAAAACTCAAAATTTTTGCTTAAAACTGAAAATAAATGGAATGAAATGAAAGAGAACAAAGATAGCTCCTACCTGGTCCGGACGACATGAGAAACGGTCGACTAAATCCTCCGCAATCAGCTAGTGAACTTCAAGGTAAAAACTGCTCCAAAGCACCAAAGTCAAAGGGTAAATGTGAAATGGTAAAACTTGTTTTTATGTTTATTTCTTGCACATTAATCGAGTAAACATTAGTTTTATTCATTTTTATCCATGAAACATGTATTTTTAATCTATTTTGATGGTGTTTTGAGCAGGTTTAACAACTGAAATGTAGAATTTCACGTGCTCAAATGTAAATTGAACATCTTTGACCACAAAGCAAACTTTTATCTCTTTTTCGAGCTTTGTTAAAAACGAAAAAGGAATCCCATTGGAGTCCTCTTTAAGCTCTTTTTAGACTCTCTAAACATGAAAATATTGCCAAGCACTTGTCATTTCCAGCTCGTTAAAGGATAGGAAACGATATCTCTCTTGTATTATTTTACGTTTTTTCGGACTCGAGAGATTAATTTACAAAAAAGAACTTGTGGAGTTTCCTTTTCGTCCCTTTTCAAAATCCCTAAACATGAAAAGGATCAAGTTATCTTTGTCGTTAAACTCGTTAAAAACATCAAATAGCGACAAACTTGTCCATCTAGACAAGAACCGAGTTTCACCTTTGCTAGACTCGTTAAAGCATCAAATAGTGATGGATTCGCCCAAAGGGTGAAATTATACAACAAGCATATGTTATCCTCCTCAAGCTTGATAAAAAATAAAGAGGTATTGGTCAGTAATGACTGGGGAAATTGGAAAAAGCCGAGAAAACTTTATGGTAGCAAGTCGCTCTTGAACATGACACTTTCACCTCATCACCGTGACTATGTGGGTTGGGTCATTTAGCTTGATGGTTATCACACCGTTGGTCTATCATGCCATCCATTACTTTGTTTTGGGTCAATAATAACAATTCATCTTAGTGTCGCCGACATGTTCAAGAGAAGTCATTCAGTTCAAACTTCATCCTTTGCAATACCATAAACCTTCATTTTCATGACCGCCATTCCTGAACCTTGTTTCGTCAATCGATTTTTCATCTCCAAAATCATTTACCTCGTTTCGTGTCATTTATGTGGGATACATCAAGGCCCTCCTGCGACAAGTCACTTCTTGTCGACATCAGCATATTATCCAAGAAGTTGACTTAAAAACACCCCTTCAATACCTTGAGGCTTGCATACATCAATGGCAGGTTTCTCGCTTCCGGCGATAGGTTGACATCATTGGCCTTCGACTGAAAGAATTTGTATGGTGTTTGAAATCAAATAATTTATTCACACCATGCAAAATGTACTACAGTACCTTGAGGGTCATTATCATTATCAGTGATTCCTCTCATGTTTGTTAACGACTTACATCATTAGCTGGTAATCAGATGATGTCTTTCCATGTTTGACTTCAGATCATCTATTCACATGGTTAGACTTGTACTTGAGCGAAAGATTGAACGATAATGAAGACCCTGGATCTAGTTTCATCCATCCGGGCTGCGATATATTCAGGAGTACTAAATCAAATGTACAATGGCCTTACATTCATGGTCATCCATTCATGGGTCTACATCTATAGACGACTATATTTGTACATGTAATGAAAATTTATAAGCTAAGAATGGGTATGCCTTCCCTTAGCAAGTTCATGAGAAAAATCAAAGTATCATGATAGATGTATTGTAATTGATGCAGGTCACCTTCCGCTTCGAAACCTCCTCTCCACATGATAAAGCATTTCACTCGACATACATATTTACGACTTCATGCTTTAGGGGTCAACTGTTACAGATCCATTTGGGGAAATCAACCCCAACTTACAGATCAATACTATTAGGGCCCATCAAAGCCTAATTCAGTTGTTACATGCCCTAAAGAAGTCAACCATCAGAATCCCTAGATTCCCAGGAAGTTTCATGACCAAAATTATCTAGAAACTGCCTCTAAGAAGATCAGCGTAGGTAGGCCTTCATTAGGGTGCGCTGCAATGCAAACCATATATTGATAGGGTGCTATGCAGTGCACTTGGTCCCTCTTTGGCCTGCGCTGGGCGAATTTGGGCGAATTTCCATGAGGGTTTGAAAGATTCCTTATCCATTGGATGCCTCTAGAAGTTTCTCAAGGCTATCTACTCCTTTGAGCTTCGTATTTGGATGAGTAAGGAAGTTAAGGAACATGAATCCCTTATACCTTCCTCCATGGAACTAAATTCTAAGTTTGGGAAGGCATTCATTATCACCATTTATGGCATAACTTCCTTCATTCACCTATAAAAAGACCACTCATCTAAGTGATTAGGGGCTAGAAATTATTGAATTATAGGGAGATGTTATTAGTATGAGACTTGAGTTGATTTCAAGTATTGTAATGATGTCAAAATGTCTTGATTGTTATGAGGAGAGGATGGGATTGAACTGGAGGAGTGATGCTGAATCGAGTAATGGGTTGTAACTCTTCCTTTTACTAATAAAGTGTTCAAAGCTTTTTCCATATGCTTATGTTATTCATTTATACTTTCACATGTGTATCATGTACTTGATTCCATGCTATGTTTAATCAATAGATCATTATCATATGATTTGATCAATTGTTGTCTTTTGTCTGTGTGCAGGTACTCTTCAAGCATATTAAGTATGGAAAGAAGTGACAAAATTGGTCAAGGGAGATAGGGAGCAAGTGAAAGCTATAGGTAGGCTTCTTTACCTTTTATTTTATCTACTGGTCATAGGAAAAGTAGAGAATGCTTTGCACTGTTGTTCTAGACTTAGCTACTAGTCTAGGGGTTTAAGCGTTTATCCGTAGACACTAAAACTTCCCAAAATAGAAGAATACAATCATCCACAAAGATCACTGGCAACTTCAATTTATGCAAACACAGGGGAAGTTGCAGAATGATTGCTGTCAAAATTGGTCCACATACTTGCAATAATTTTTTCTTAACATAAAGTACAATAAGGGAAGCACCAAGCACGTAGCAGACTACCTCAGTCGACCCCCAATTGTGGCATTGAGTAAAGTTCTCAACTCTTGTGGGCACGAGAGCTTTGGATGGCCAAAATTATATGAAAGTGACTTGGAATTCCCTGCCACCTACAATATGTTGATGGATGGAATGCTAATTCCAAACTTCCACCTTTAGGATGGATTATTGTATTATGTGCGACATATTTATGTTACTTCAAGTGAGTGTGCCAAGTTGATTTGGGAGGTGCATTATAGTAGGGTCATAGAAGACTTTTGTGTCGAGAAGATAGTGGCAGTAATGCAAAAAAAAATTTATTGTCTAAAACTCTGACAACATGTTGGAAAATATATCGAATCTTGCACTACCGGTGCCATTTCCAAGCTAACCATTAAGAAGCAAGGCTTGTACACTCCTCTAACCACTCCTAGCCAAACTTGGGAATCCATATCCATGGACTATATGTTTGGCCTCCCTTCTACTAGGCATGGTAATGACTATGTATTTATGGTCATCGATAGATTTTCTAAGATGGCTATATTGATGGCCTATAAGAAGAGCATCACAACAGAAGACACTGCCAAACTCTTCTTCGAACGAGTGTGGGTTCATTTTTGGATTCCACTAACCATTATATCATATGAGGATAGCAAGTTCATAAGCACTTTTTTATTAAGCCTCTAGTCATTATTGGACACTAAGTTGACCAAGTCAACTGAATTATATCCACAGCCTGATGGTCAGACAAAAGTTATCAACAGGATGATAGTGCACATACTATGCATGTACAATTCCAAGCATCCATGAACATGGGACAAGAGTCTTCCCTTTGTGCAACACAACCATAACAAATCTCTCCATAGCTCATCTGGACACAACCCCTTTCAAGTGGGCATGGGATTTCAAATATTGTGTCCCATTGATGTCGCAATGCCTTTTGTGACTACACAGGAAAAATATGCACTTGTTCAGTCTGAAGCTAATAAAGCCACTGGATTTATTTAACACATCTAGCACATCTTCCAACAGGTCCATGATATCCTAGATAAAGCCAATGGAAAGTACAAGCAACGTCATGATCAACATCAGGTGCCACATAAGTTTCAAGTGGGCAATAAAGTTTGATTACAATTTCAGAAGGAACCCCTTACTAGAGCCCATCAAAATCTTCGACCACTCTGACATGGGCCTTACACTGTCACTAAGGCTATGGGTAACAATTCTTTCGATCTCATCTTCCCCCCATTCCTTGGCTTGGACCCAATGTTTAATGTCGAATGCCTTTAGCCATACTCTCCACCATTGATGGACATAGATTCAAACATTGTTGAGCAATTGACACCAACAGAGCTCAACCCATATTTCATTAAATAGACTGACCAGATCATGGACACACATATTAAGCACACTCACCAACAGAGGATCCAATTGTATCAGGTTGTCAAAGTCGGGCAACTCCTGCACTAAGGCAAGTGGCTCACCAAGGACCAAGTTCAATAGAAGGTTCCCCATCTCAGAGATGCACTCAACGCAATTGGGACCATTGCGTCCTAGGGGGGGGGGGACTAATATAGGTGGATATTGGTGGCCACCTGCCTATTCCTCTTGGACCCCCAACATTGTTTCCTTTCAGTTTCCTTAATTCTAGTACAACTTTCTATTTGGCAGTTTTTTGGGTCCTAAATTTCCAAAGTCATTTTAAGGTCCTAAAATATGCTTTCCGAGAAAACAAAGAGACCAAAATAGTGCCAAAATTTATTTCACATATTGTTTTTTTGCCTCATGGATATATTCAAAATGAGGTATTATGCTAGCCAAATGGAGATTGTATGCCAAAGCTATGATCCCAAGAAGTTGGCAGTCCAACTTACCCCAATGGGGTCCAAAATTGTTGGTGCTTCATCTCATAGGGTTAGGGTTTCACACTTCTTATTTATGATAAAAAGGCATCCAAGCCTAATTGTAGCATAGTTCAGAAGGCATGTAGTCATCACATCTCTTCTCATAGATAATCTACCAATGCCAGAGCTAGTTTGTTCCATTCTACATGTAAACGATTTCCAGTACTTGTTCTTAATTAATTGAAGTTTTGTTATTTTAATGTATCTATGTGTTCTGTTTAAATTTGTATTTCATTCCTTCATAAATCTGGATCAATTATAGGAAAAACTAGAATAGGGTTGGATATTTAAGCAATGAAGTAGAGTGCCATAAATGCAACAACTTTGGAATTTTGACTAAAGATTACAGGTTAATTGCTCCCCCAAGGGAATCACAAAAGAAATAAAAAGATTTCCTCCAAAGTTCTGGAAGAAGAAAAATGAGAGTTGCACACTTTCCCTAAAACTAAAAGTAAGAAGAATGTGTGGTATGTTGATAGTGGTTTATCAACACAGATGACCAGAGACATAAACAAATTCGTATCTCTGAAAGAAGGAAAGGATGGAATAATATCTTTTGGAAATGAAAATTTTGTAAACATTATACGAACAAGAATAGTCAAGCTTGGAGGCAAGGATGCTATATAAAATATGTGTTTCTCATAGAAAATATGAATCATAGTCTGTTGAGCGTAAGTCAAATGTGTGATTAGGGAAACGCGTTGCTTTTTTACTCAAAGCAATGTGAAATAAGGAGAGAGAAATTTTGCAAGTTGGTGGAAAATACAACTAGGATTCCAAATGAGATATACACTTTGGATGACATTGTTAAAAAATGTTGTTTCATTGCAAAAGAAGATGAAATTTGGCTCTAACACATACGGATGGGAAACAAAAATTTTGACAACCTTGTCAAAATCAGTAAAAATGAAGCTATGAGAGAAATGCCACAAATTTTTAAACCAACCAACACCTCGTGTAAACATTGTAGGCATGGAAAATAGACAAAAGATGAATTCAAGACTAAGGAACACTCCACGTCAAAACCATTAGAGTTGGTACACATTGATCTATGTGGACCAATGAAGACCAAAGGACTGGATGGTGAACAATACTTCATGTTGATGATTTACGATTATACCAGGATGACAATAGTCATTTTCTAAAGAAGAAGTCTGAAGTACTTGAATGCTTCAGAATCTATAAGAAAATGGTTGAAAATGAAACTGATTTAAAAATCAAATTCTTGAGATTGTATAATGGAGGTGAGCTCACTTCTGCGAGGAACACGGAATAGAAAGCAGTTTTCAGCAGCCAGGACACCTCAACAAATGGGGTCGTCGAAAGGAAAAATAGAATTGTGGAAGAGATGGCCAAAACAATGTTAAATGATTCAAAATTGGACAACAAATTTTGGGTTCATGTAGTAGATACAATAGTGTACATTTTGAATAGAGGATTACTTAGAAGAAATTTTTATAAGACTTTGTGTGAACTATGGAAGGGAATACCAACAAATGAAAAACAATTCAACATCTTTGTAGATGAAGGCATTAAAAGGAAAGATCAAAATACTGGAAAATTCAACTCCCAAGTAGATGAAGGCATTTTTGTTGGATACTCACGCAAAAGTAAAGCACACAAATGTTAAAATAAAAGATTCAACTGGATATTTGAAAGCATCAATGTAACATTTGATAAAGTTCATGGACTAAAGGTTGAATAAAGAAGCTCATCCTCAAGAGAACCAGAGACAAAAGAATTAGAACCAGAAAAGGTCAAAGAGGAAGCCCCAAAGGAAGAATAACCAAATGAAGAAACAACTGCTAACCAGGAGGAGACAAGAAATAATCAACAAGTACCTTCCAAGGCTCCTATGAAATGGTATCAAAAGAAACAACATTCAAACCATATCATTGGGGCATCAATAAAGGCATAGGAACTACAAGAAATCAATAGATACGCATGTCAGAGCAAGCAAATCTTGCACTTTTAGCCACTTATGAACCTAGAAACTTTGAAGAAGCTAGTCATGATGAACATTGGATAGTAGCTATGAATGAAGAATTGGTTTAAATTGAAAAGAATGATACTTGGAAGCTGGTTCCATGACGAAAGGAAAAAAAAATTATTTCCACAAAATGGGTTTTCAAGGACAAGTTGAATGACGATGGACAAGTTACCGGGAACAAGGTAGAATTGGTATGTAAAGGTTATGTGCAGGTCGAAGGAATAGACTTCGACGAAACATTTTCTCCCATTTCCAGAATGGAAGCAATCAGGATGTTCTTGGCCTATGCTTGTTCAAGAAGGATAAATGTGTATCAGATGGATGTAAACTCATATTTCCATAATGGAGAATTGGAAAAATAAGTCTACATAGAAAGACCTAAGGGATTTCTGCTCACTGAAAATAAGGATTATGTTTGCAAGTTGAAGAAGGATTTATACAGTCTCAAACAGGCTCCCAAAGCTCGGTATGCTTGTCCAGGTAGGTACTTGCAAAAATAAAGTTTCAAAAGAGGAAATGTCGATAACAACTTTTATGTAAAGGTTGAACAAGACAATTTGACCATCATTGAAGTATATGTGGATGACATCATCTTTGGCAATGATGATGACAAGTTAAGCAAGAAGTTTGCATCAGATATGCAGAGTGAGTTTGAGAAGTCATTAGTTGGTGATTTGATTTTCTTATTGGGTATTCAGATATCTCTGGAAGAGAAGGGCATATTCATTTGTCAAAGTATATTAAAAAAAAAAATTGAAGAGATTTTAGATGGAAGATTGCAAATTGGTTAGCGCTCAAGTGGTGATTGGTTGAAAATGACATATCCAAGGATGCATACCAAAGTTTGTATAGATTAATGATCTATAGTCTCCTATATGTGAAAACTTCTAGGCAATATGTGATGCGGGTAGTTGGACAAGTAGTTCATTTCCAAGCAACACCAAAAGAATCCCATGTTGTTGCAACGAAGAGAATTTTTTGATATCTCAATGAAACAACAAAATTTTTCCTATGGTATCCAAAAGGGAATGACTTAACCATCACAACTTATACAGATGCAGATTGGGTAGACAATGTTAATGATCATAAAATGTACCAGTGGAGCAACATTCTACTTAGGTGTTTTTCTTGTATCATGGTTCAGCAATATGCAGTCTTCAGCTTCCTTATCCACAACAAAAGAAGAATACATCGCAGCAAGAACATGTTCTACTTAGGTCCTCTGGATGAAAAAATCATTGCACGATCTTCAAGTGAAGTTTGATGAGCCCATTCTGATGTTTCGTGAAAACACCAACACCATAATCATATCCAAGAATATTTTCATGCATTAAAAAGCAAAACACATTCCTATCAAGTATCACTTTGTACAAGAACAGGTTGCAGAGAGAAACATAACGGTGGAATATATTGGGACAAAGGAGAAAATAACTAACATTTTCACCAAACCCTTATTGCAAGAAACTTTTGAGTATCTTCAGTAAAAGCTTGGGATTCTTCCAGGTTCACATTGATGTCCATTCAATATAGCCCAACAAGAAGAGGGAGCAGATGTAGTTTACAAGTATACAGCAACAGGAAGATTGTCAAGGGAGTCTCCCTTTGCCATTGATGTCAAAGGGGGAGAGAAAACAAGTTAGAAATATTTGATGCATGGAATAAAGGGGAGTAGTGATCGTAGGGGGAGTACGTGTGTTGCCATCAATGATAAAGGGGGATATTGTTGAAATGTGGTTTTCATTGATGTCAACTCAAACAACACCAAAATATGCCCTACCTTTGTTGAAAAAATTGACATGGAAAATCAAGTTTTCTAGAGTTTGAACCATCTACATTGGATTCTCATTGTCGAGCCAATTCCAATGGTATATGGCATACCACGAGATCCCTCACTGTTTGCAAGATATGCATGTTCAAAGATGGAAGCCCCGTCTCATGGTCAAAATCCCCAAGTCAAAATGTTGATGTGGAAACTCATTATTTGAAAAGATCATGAAATCTAAAGAAATATAGTTATTAGAATACTTAAACATTTTGAAGGCATAAAAAAATTTGATTAAAGATTTATATTAAAGGTATTAAGGTTTTTGGTCCAAAGAATTTGAATTTTTAAAAAAATAAATTACTCTCAATAAGTAGTCAACCTCACTAAAAAAAGGTACTTTTGGCTCCATGAAATTGATTTTCAAAATTTCAATTTCCTCCAAATGCCCAAAATTGACATTTCTACAAATCTATAAAATGCACCTTATTTCATCTTCTAGATATTGCAATTGAACGCACATCCCTAAAGTATTTTTGATCTAAAATATCTCCAACCCTGTGGAGTAGAAGAAAATTAGGCAAGAGGCCAGACTTGAGAAGCCTTCAAGGGTTCACGAAATGTGTTTTTTTTTTTAGTTTATTAGTACAATCTATGGGATTCGTTGGGTTATCTTTTGCAGGTAGAGTATGAAGTATATTATGCCAAGACATGTATTGTTTCATTCTTAAACTTCTGCAATTTTATACCAGTAAACTCGTTGAAGGATGTTGTCCCTGTGTTAAGGCACGGTTATGTGCTCAGATCGAAGCCTTTGATACCCTTTTTTCTGGAGCAAATATGAAGAATGATTCTCACATAACATGTGTTGATCTCTTGCGTTCTCTATAGATTTGTGGCCAATTCACTACGGTAAATCCAAGTTAAGGCAGTGTGAATTTTGACAAGTATTTTATCTCCTTTGGTGTAGACGTATCATTGAAAATTTTGACCCGTGAAGTGTTACAATGGTGCTCAAGCTATCTCCCTTTTCCGGCTAAGATATTATACATTGTTAGTTGGTATCTAGCCCTGGTTCTACATATTCTTATAGGAAGCTCTAATTTCTACTCATTAATCATAAGTCAAATATAAAATTCAGAGAAATTTGCATCGCTGGAAATGATTCATTGAGTTGTTATGGCTCTATATTTGTTTTTGAATCAAATTTGGACTGGTTCAGGATTTGTCTTATAGTCACTTGCTATGATCTGAAATTCGTTGCGATAATAGATGCAAATTAATATATATATATATATATATATATCTTGAAACCCAAATCAAGCCAACCTAATTACAACCACTAAGGAACTGCTTAAGAAGATCTATCTTTAGAAATTGTAACCTGAAAGTGAGAACCCTCTTAAAATATCGTATAGACATATTTTTTGGTATGTAGTTCTTCTAAATTTTTCTCAGTGATCTTTGAGCAAAGTTTAAATTAATCTGAAGGTTTTTCTCATTGCATGTTGATTGGCCAAGTTTGTGAAATTCTTAATACTTATCCGTTGTAACACCACATTTTATTTGGGTTAAGTTACAGTGGAACTAGTACTTAAAAAATTTGTAGTTGATGGTTATGTATGATCGTTAGTTGATCTTGTCTATAAGGAGATAATTCTTGATAGAGGCACAAGACTTCTTTACTAATAATTACAGGAGTTTGATCTCCTGGTCATGCCAAAGTAGATGGCATCTGATCATCCAAGCAACATTCTTTAGTTAGGGTTTTATCTTGCTACAATTGTCTTGTCATTGTCATTATACAATAGTCAGATCATTTGCATCAGTAAGGATTTGGTTCAGTCATGAGTGTTTCATGTTGAACAATGCATTAATAAGGGTTTCTAAGGGACAAAAGTACAGTGGCATTCCTTTCATCAAGTAAAATATCATAGTTGAATACTCATGTTGTATTGAATATCATTCTCTGTATCAAAGGTATTACTTCAGAATTTCATTGTCATTATTACAACAGTGTCGGAGAAAGAGTCACATGGTTTCAAGTCCTGCATTAAGGGTTTTGTCATTTGTATATGGGTTTCGTTGGCAGTAAGGATTTTCACTAATATCTTGTAAGTGGTTCATTATCCTTGGTACGAGGGCCCACAATATATTGTAAGTGGGTCATTTTCCCTAATATAGGAGCCCATAATAATTGGTTGATCTATCATCATTTTTAGGGTGGTTGAGTGGTGTTATGAAGGTGGTTGAGGTCACCTTCAGGTTGTACCCTAAAAACACTTCAGGGTGGTAGGATGGTGTTAGGGAAGGTTGGAGATTACAAGGGTGTTGGAGCATCCTTTCAACAACAACTGATAAAACCAAGGCATTGGAGCATCCTTCCAGTTGGAGTTGGAAAATTGAACATTTTTCATAGTACTAAGGAGTTGGTGCTTCCATTTTCAATTGGAGTTGAAGCATTTAATGTACTCATAAATTGTTAGAGAAGCACTCGATAGTTTTTCTCCCAAAAGGATTTCCACCTAAAATTTATTGTGCATTGTTATATTGATGTGTTGATGCTTTTTATGTTATTAATGCTCTAAAAATATTAATAAGTTAATAATTGATAAGAAATATTGATTCACCCCCCTTTCAATATTTCCAGCAAATTTCTTTTCTTGAATAAATAGTCTTGCTGAGACCATTCATGTAATAGATAGTTTTCCAAATGTAAATTTATTTGCAATTTCAGTTATAATACCGTGGTTTACTGACATTTCCATTTAATTGTCTACAAGAAAGTTTCCACCACATTTTTCATCGAAATAAAAGTATAAAGTGATTAGAAAAAGTTCTAGCTATTCCTAGATTCAAGGCTATCTTTTATATACTAGAGCAAACATGGCTATCTGCAGATATGTTAAGGAGGATGATATGTTAGATATCCTAAAAGAATGTCAAGATGAGCCATGTTACAGACATTTTTTAGATAAGAGGATAGCCTATAAAATTCTCCAACTAAGATACTTTTGTCCAAGAATCGTTAAAGATGCCAAGATGTATGTGATAAGCTACGATAGTTGTTGAAGAATGGGTCGTCTAGTTGCAACCGATGCAATGCCTCTTCATCCACAAGTCCTGTTGGCATTGATGTTGTGATGCAGTGTTGAGGGTTGGAATTGATGTCAACCTGATAACATGAGTTGTTGGTACCATGTGATGTAGAGGTTGTTTGTGCATTGGTTAGATTACTTAGTTCAGTGGTTTCAAATGATGGTGCAAGTATTTGGCTTGTACGTTGATGCCTTGGCAAGATGTGGAGCTTCTACACCTAGTTGACAGTGATGGAGACTGTCAAGTCATGTTTATGGTACTTGGTGTGTGTGTCATTGTTTTTAAAGGATTTTGGTTAGTGTCATGATGTTACAGAGTCATGGGCAACATTGTCCTAGTGTACCAAGTATCCTCGTGAAGCAGGGCTGCAAAATTTTTGTAGAAATCTCAGTTTTGAAATGGATACATTGTTTTGGTTAAGGAAACTAACATACATACACTATTATTGTGAAGGAAAAGAATGTATGCCACCTGGGGGTGATTTTCCCCGCATTCCTCGTGCTTGTTAGCTATTTTTTGGTTTTTTCGATAGTGCTTTTTAGGGATTTTTGATATAAAGGTCGGAAAAGGTTGAGGAACCTCTAGAAGATTATAAAAGTTGAAAATATCAAAAGGCTAATGGTGTAAGTGGCTTGATTTTCTCAAGATTCCCATCTCAATCATATATGAAGAATGTGAAAAGGATTTGAGTGAGCTCCATCATCTGAAGAATTTATTGATTTAATCATTTCCAGAAATTACAAATATGAGAAGAAAGGTTGCTCATTTGGTTGGTTCTCTTATGTGAAAAAATTGTCATAGTGTTTTGGAGATCCAATGGTGAGGAGTGTGAATTTGTTGTAGCAGAGTGTGCATGGAGGTATAGTTGTAGCAGAGATAGAAATATGCATGGCTGAAGACTATTTATATGCAGAAGAAAAGTGACAGGGTTACAAAGGAGTTTGCTAATGCATTTGTGATTGCAAGGGTAGAATTATTATTTGAGTTTATATATGTTGTTGACATGATTGTGATAGATTGGCTACAGTAGTGTCTCATGTTTTTATATGGAAGTTATATATTTCATCATTGATTTTTTGCATCTAGTTTATTTGTAGAAAATGTATTGAGACTATGTGAGTTGAGGACGTTCTATGAAAGTGAGAGATGGACATTATTTGAGTGTGATTTAGTGATTGATGTTTTTTATTGAGAGTTTTGATTATGTGCTATGAATATATTGTTGTTGTGATGTTCATGTTAAGTAGCTCAAGGGTTCCAGTTTGAAAATGCATGAAAGGTGAACTGCATAGAGAAGTGGGGTGGGTTCTCCAGCAAAACAAGTATTGAGAACATATTTCTTCATAAGTCCAATTGGAGTTGGGAAAGGCTTGATGGTTGTGGAGGCTTACAAAAAATGGTGGTCCGTAGATGATATAGAGATCAAGGTTCCTTTCAGATAGTTTCCATATTTTACTCTCAATGTATTGAGCAACGTAGCAACAGCAAGGGTAGTTTTTGACTCAAAGGGGGTTTCCACCAGATATCATGTGTCCCTATGTGTTGTGATGATTTGTGTATCATTGTGCATGTTTATTTCATATGTTATGGCTCCCATGTGTTGACTCTAGTTGAAGTTGCATGTTCAGATCTAATGCATATTTGTTAAGTGATGAATTGATTAATATATTGAAGAAAAAGTTTTAATATTGTTGAAATTGTTATCGCCGCTGATTCACCACCCCCTCTCAGTAGTGATCCTAGTTTCAACAAGTCCTTGTGGAACCTTTTGAGAATTAGACCTTAGATTTTGTGGGACCCATTAATCCGACATCAAGAAAGAAGAGGTACATATTGGTGTGCACAAAATATGTGACAAAGTGAGCAAAGGCAAAAGCTTTGATAAGAGCCACTGAGCAATCAGTAGTGGATTTTCTCTTTGAAGACATTTTTTTTCATTTTGGGGTACTTAGAGAGATAGTTATTGATCAAAGGGATCAATTTAAATCAATGTTATTTGATTCAATTGTGAAGGATACAAAATCAAACACTCAAATTCGACTCCTTGTCTCCCACTAGCCAATGGCTAAGTGGAATCTACAAATAAGGTTTTGGAAGGTATCTTTACAAAGATTGTTTGGATTCACTGAATAGATTGGGCAGAAAAGCTTCCTAAGGCCTTATGGGCATATAGAACAACATGGAAGAGTATGATTGTTCATACCCCATATGAACTAGTATATGGAAAATGGGTAGTTCTTTCCAATTGCCCATTGACTTTCAAATTAAAACCTTCAAAATTGCAATAGAATTGGGATTAAACCTGCCATAAGCTCGACAATAAAGAGTTTTATAGTTAAATGAATTATATGAGATGCGGTTAGATGCTCTATAGAAAACCACTCTTATGCAACAACAAAGAACTAAATGTCATGATATATTTATAAAGGAGGAGTTCAAAGATGGATATTGGGCCCTATTATTTGATTCAAGGTTAAAATACTTCAAGAGTAAATCCACTACTCATTGGTTGGGTCCCTATGAAATTCAAACTTTGATTGATAATGGTGTTGTAGAAGTAAAAACAAACTTTGATTGATAATGGTGTTGTAGAAGTAAAAACAATTGATGGATAAAACATCTCATATATAGTTAATGGTCATAGGTTAAAGTTGTGTTGTCAACCATTTTCCAAGTATGATTTTATTTCCAAATTATTTCAACAAGAAGAGATAGACATTGTGGATAAACGGGATAATGCCCCTCATCCACTTTCATCCTGAATTTACATTTTTGGAAATAATCAGTTAACTTTGTTCCTTCTTATGCTAATTAAACTATGAGAATGACATCTATCAAATACATGTTTATACCTTTATATATCCTTGATAGATTAACAATGGAAAAGGAACCTCCTTAGAGTTTACTTTATGTTTTTTAGACTCTCTAAAATTGAAAATAACAGCAAGCATCAACCATTCTGGTCTCGAGAAAAATCCATAGGTTAGTAGTTGAGTTTTCTTTAGGTTTTTCAGACTCATTAAAATTGAAAATACTAGCACGCATTAACTGTCCCAGGCTCAATAAAAATCCATAGGATAGTGACATAAAAGTGTAAATAATATGGCTTAATAATAAGTAGCAACAAGGAAGTGGTCCTATTAAATAGATTGTTTCATGTAATTCCAAAATTTAAAACATAATTTTTTGTAAATATCTATAATTACAGGAATTTCTAAACACATATATTTTCAATTCCTGTAATTCAAAAATTTAGAACAAACTTTCCTACAAATTTCCTTCAATTAAAAAATTTCTAAACATGAATATATTCATTTATTTGTCTAAACAATCTTATTTTTAATCATTGGTCACTTCTGTCAGTGATTGCATCAAAGGGAAATCATAATCAACATTAGCTACAAACACTTCAATTAGCATCAACAAAAGGAATATTTTCTTAGATTCCTCTAATGAAGTCTCATATTCCTACAATTGAAGAATAACTGCCTATAATACAAGCTTCAACAGAAAAGGAAGCCTCAACAAGAAGTATTTTACTCCATTTCTGCATACCAGGAATTAATGTAACAAACAAGTTTATATTCAAAACTCTTCAGGAAAAAGGTAATGAAGTGAAATGTTTTGTTTATATTTATTTATTAAATTGAGTATATTTTTTTTAATAGATTTTACCTAAAAAAATCCTACGTTGTCTTTTTCATCATTATCTTATATGATATTCAAACCTATTATGTCACTTATCCTTCTGCAAAATCATTACTTTGTAATGTCTAAACAAATGATCTATGTATTTCAAAATCATAATTTTAATGTTATTGTCTATCATTATACCAAATTCCACCATAAAATTTAATAATTATGATGTGATATTTGTACTATAGTTACAAATATCACAATCATTTAAACTAATGGTATTTCGGACTATTTCATTTTGTATATTAATGTCATCCTAAATCCTGTAAGCCAAAGTTCTAGTCTATTTCCTACATTGCCTACCAAAATTTAAAGTGAGCTATCTTTTAGATTATGATAGAGGAGTTAATATGGCTACCACAAGGGTGGTGCAAACTAAATCCTATGGTATAGCAATTTTAGAGAGGTTCCTCGCATGTAGAATACAATTCCATAGGGAAGGTTTACTCCTTTTTTTCGAAAATTTTCAGGGACATAATGTAGCAATGATAAAAGCATTTGCCAATACATGTGACAGAAATTGCAAAAATTAGCGACATAACACTTACATTTTCAGAGGAAACCCTAGCTACGGTGCGTTATAGGATTAGAACAAGATGGTGAAAAAAGGTTCAAGGGACAAAGAATAATGAAAAGAATGTGGATGGAGTTTCTAAAAAGATCAAACCAAGATGTGGGTTGGACAAAAGGCGTGCCAAGGCAATGGCTTAAGGATTTGTGGGAAAATATTGTCTCTTTTCTTCAAAAAGATGTCATGTGTAACAATAGGTACAACATAATGTTCCGTTATCATATATTCCTACTTGAGCATATTAAGAATAATGCTAGAAAAATCAGTTTTCCATTTTTCCTCTATAAAACTCTCTTGAAAATGTCAACGATGGTTTAGAAATGTCGTGGAAATAAGGAGAGGTTCCCTTATCATCATGTATTGATAAAATTACTTGTTTTAGATGAATTTAAAAATTAAATCAAACCTAGAATGATTTCTTACAAAGAAATAAGTTCAAGGTTGAAGAAACAATACTTGAAAACCCTAATGAAGAAAAATTAGGAAATGAGGAAGATCGGGATGAGGAAAACATCCTTGAAACTCTAGTAAACCCTGATCTTGAAGTGTAAGAAAATGTGGAACTTGAGCAAGTTCCTCAAATCCAAAAACAACTCGAATAAAACCAAGGAGATGAACAAGTAGAGCAAAAAGAATCTCCATCTTCTATAGAAATTGCTGGCTAGACCTCTTTGGGCAAAAAGAGGAAGACTAGTTCTAAAGCGGCATCCATAACCTATAGCAAGTTAACCGGGGGAACATCACAGTTGTTGAAATAATCCTATGGGGAGAGTTACAATATTATTGAACCAAAATAACCTTATAAAAAACCTAAAACCAAAGCTCATATATTTTATGACGAATTCGTGGAAGAAGTGCATGCTTAACAAGCGTAGGAAATTAAAAAAGAACAAGGAATTTATACAAAAGAGGGTTACTTTGAGGAGGTATACACTAAGCGAAGCCATCCATTTAAGAAGGAGGTATAAATTGAACAAATCCATCCATTTTAGAAAGAATAGGAATCCTATGAAGAACAATCACCACAAAAAGAAACTCAAGAAGGAATTGGCCTAAGGGTTAGAAAATTAACACTCTGTTGGAAAAATTGAAGAAAAAGAACAAAATGATCAAAAATTCGAAGTAGGAATTGCATGAGGTAGAAATGGTGAATGAAGTGGTAAAATTAAAAATTAAAGACTTAAGGACTGATACCATAAGAATAAGGAGAAGTGTAGGTCACTTAAAAAAAAGTACATAGATATACATGATGAAAATATCAACAACATCAAAATAAAAAATGCCTAATGCTAAGGATCAAAGGCTTAAAGGAAAAGTTGAGAGACAAATCTGAACCTTCAAACACAAATTTGAACCTCCTCATTCAATCAACAGGAACTATATAAGACATGAGGTTTTCAATTTTGACCATATTTTGTGAGGCAGCAGGTTTGTAATGCTGACCAAGTTTTATTTCGCAGTAAAGGGCAATTTTGACCAGGTTTTGAGAGAAAGTGAAAAGAAAACTTCAATTTTTGTTGCATAAGGGTCATGCAAAAATATAAGGTTTGTGGAGATGTTGGGCCTAAGTTTTAAAATCCTTGGCCACTTTGTTTTTGAGATTTTATTCTCCATTTGAACCTTAAATTATTATCTTTTTGCGAATTTTATGAAGGAAATGGCATAAAAGGATAAAATTGGAGGTGAAAGTATTTTGTGGAAACCATCTTTTCCTTGATTCATAAATATTTATAAAATGTATTTATTTCATGCACTAATGGGTAAAACAATCAACTACAGGAATTCTTGTAATCATAGGAATTTAACAAATACAAAACTCCTATATTTTTTCCAAGTTTTGTGGAAGTCCATGTCAACTAATATGATCCTGACACATGGAGAATGATCAACATATTCATCTAATGGAAGAATACCTATTCAACATAACCATAGTTTATTGCAACCCATGAGTCAAAGGTTGGTCAACGAGGCATATCTACTTAGCAAATCTTGTAGGTCATTTTGGAAAATTTCCCAAATCTTCTTCATTAGTTGGAAATCAATCATTTGTGCGTGGAAGTTAGCATATGAGTCATGAAGGATTGAGGAAACTATGCAAAGATCACTATTTTTCCTTTCTATTATTTTATTGTTAGCTTGAAACGCGTAAATGACCTTGTTTTTGGGAAATTCGGTTCAAGATTAACATTTCTATATAAAAAGTCAATGTTCAAAGAATATATATGCTAGAGGAACTTTTGTTATAATTATTATCCATGAACAAAGTAATGCTTTTGTATTAAGCTTTTGATTTTCGTTAATATAAGAAGGATATATCTGATATGGTGTATAGTCTTTTGTAAGTTTTGAGTGTTTTTTGGCAACATACACGAGGAGGGCTCCCTACTATGTGTTGCATATCTTTTGTTATGTATTTTACTAGTTCTGTTATACTTTGAATGAATTATGTTTATCAGTTTTATTATATAATTCCAAAATGTTCATCCTTTTTTTTCCTATAAGTATATGCATTTCTTGTAATATTTTTCCTGTAGTGGTCTTGTAATCACACGGTATTCTTATAATGCTTGTTGTGTTTTCCTATAGTGATCTTCTAATCACACAAAAGTCCTCTAAATGTGTGCTCTACTTTCTTATAGTAGCCTATTTTGGTAACATAGCTAGTGAAAAGAGTTTAGTTAGATTGCTTTCTCTAATTAAGTATTAATATATCTGAAACAATAATTAGGGAGATAATTGAAGAAGGTTGCATGATAGATTAAAAGGAATTGTGATTTTATTTGAGTGAATTTTCTTATAAAACTTAGAACATGGATTCCACTTACAATTTATTTCCATTACATTCTTCATTCAGTTTTGACCAAACAATTACTCTTTCAAAGAGAGCATCTAGTGAGAAATTGTGATGCATCTCTCTAAATCCGAAATATTGTTTCAACAAGATCAGAAACTGAATTTAAAAGTATGAAAATCATTGTAATTTGGAATCAACTCCAAAATATACCTATATTTGGTTTAAGCTTGATTTCTGTATTGGAAGTAGGTTAGTAGCCAGTTTACACATACTATGTCTCACCTCACTATTTACTTACCTAGGTTTAACCAAACAATGTTAAATCATTTACTACAATTTATGAATTGATATAGTTCTCATGGTGGAACACCAACTTGGTTGTCAATTTTGTCATCATCTAATTACAAAAGTGAGATCCATGATCAATGACAAACTCTTTGAGGGAACCAAACCTAGTGATGATGTGGTTGAAAGAAAAAGAGCCACGGTGGTGCCATCATTTAAGTAGGTAGGCATATCCTCAACCCACTTAGTGAAGTAATTTATGGCCATAATGACATAGTTATGATAGTCAAATGAGGTAGGCTTATATGAAATTGATACCCTGTTTTGTGAAAGGGTTGACAACAACCATAGGATGAAGGGGAGTAGGAGGGGAATAATTTCACAGGTATAGATTTGATAAGGGTGACACTGTTTGATTCATACAATCTTTGAAGATCGAATGCCAAAATTACCCCATGTGTAAGATTTTATTGGAAATGGTTCACCTAGAGAGATGAACACCACATGCTCCTACATGAAAATCATTCAAAACTTGTTTGTCCTCTTCATGATTCAAACATAGACATAACAACAATTCAACCCCATGATGATATAGGGTATCATCTATGATGAGGTATTATTTGGCATTATGGAATATGCGCCAATGGTCATCATGAGATAACTCGAGAAAAAACCATTAGGTCTAGAGATAGAGTAGTGTATCCCCATATAAAAATCAAAAGAGCTAATAAGGAACAAATACTTGTCAGGAAATGAATCAATAACCACTTTTCCATCACTAATAGGAGGAATATTAGATAACATCTCTACAAAGACTAAAAATTTCTTAGATTATGCAACCACAAACTCCAAGTCAAACTCATGCAAGATAATGATCCATTGGGAATACTTGACCCCAATGACTTGTATACTAAGAAAATGGTGTATGGGGTCAGAGTCAGTGATAAAAAGAGTCTTATATAAGAGGATGTAGTGTCTAAGCCATTGGATAGTGAAGATAACAACTAGAGCCAACTTTTCAATTATGGATAGTGAAGTTCTGCCCTCACCAACCATTTGCTAACATAGTAGATGATGTGCTTGTTGTGGTCCTCATTGTCTTGGACAAGAACAATTCCAAGATTCAAATCAAAGGTTGGGAGATAGAAAATGAAGTCCTGACTATAGTCAGGAGGGCTTAATAGCAAAGCTAACATCAAGGATTTTTTCAAGGCATCAAAATATCATTGTGCTTGGTCATCCCATACAAATGGTGTATCATTTTTGAGAAGGTGTGTGAAACCATTTGTGATCTTAGCATAGTTGGAAATGAATTGACATAATAAGATCACTTTTCCTTAGAAACTCTAAAGATGACTGATAGTGCGAGGAGGAGACGTATTGATGATTACCTCAACTTTGAGAGGATTAACCATGATCCCATACTAGGACATGATGAAGCCTAACAATCATCCAGAAACAACGCAAAAGATGCATTTATGAGGATTCAAATGAATATTATAGTAGTATAAGCAAATAAATATGGTTTGTATATGTGCAATATGATCATCCCATCGAGGAGAATGAGTAGAGAGGTCAACCAAATATGCCTCCATAATTCACTTGATGTCATGAAAATCGTAATACATGGCCTGATGGAAAGTGGCCCCAACATTTTTATGACCAAAAGGTAGTTTCCTATATGTGAATGTACCCCAAGGACAAATGAAAGTCATTTTATGTTGATTTGTTGGTTTTATCTACATCAAGTTATATTTGGAGAAACCATCCATGAAGGAAAACATCTCGCTATCGATGCATTCATCGATGATCTAGTCAATGAACGTGGTTTGGTAGTTATCTTTTGGACATGCTCGATTAAGATCCCTATATTCAACACAGGCATGAATGGTACCTTGTTTTTTGGTGACAATAATGATGTTAGATACCCATTCCGATAAGGGAGTCAATTAGATGAACTTAGCTTTGAGAAATTTTTCAACTTTTCCCTTGATGGCAATACCTTTTCGAGGATTGACTAGCTAGATCCTTTGTTTAACTAGCTTAGCTTGTTCTTATGTGATGATTTCATGATCTACAATACAAGGATAAATGCTAGATGTTTCTTCATAGGAACAAGTGAAAATGTTGTAGAATTTTTGATTTTTTTTTATAGGCAACGATATCATCTATAATGTAGTTTGCTTTAATGATATTGTTTTCCATGACCCTAGGATTCATAGAAATATCGATGGGAATGACTGGAGAATTTTTTTCCAAGTTCCCTTCATAGGACACATCCTGTGTCATGACACGATATTGAACCCAATTGAGATTTCATGATGAAATGAGGTGGTGTAAGTTGTTATTCAGGTGTTCTAAACAAGGGAGGGAATATGATCGATGGTGAGATTCTCCCCAATGTGGATCCAAGATCACCATGGATTCCTAGATGGACTCATTAGATGGCATCGTAGTATTAAGGAAGTCATAGGAACTTGAATGATCGATAACCAAGCAAGTTAAGAGTAAGCATCAAGCTCCACATCATGTGAGAGGCTTGGCTCAAGATTAGCAGCTGTTACTTGTATAGTTTGGTCAGCCAATTCGGTAGGGCTCAAAGTCATTTGATTCTCATACATGTTAATGTCTAAAGGAGAAGGGATTATCCATGGATTGTCAGATCAATTATAGTCATAAGTGATAGACATGATCATGTTGATAGTATTGGCAAAATCTAACATTTCAGGAGGAATAAGGGGAAAAATTCCCATTAATGAAGAGTAAGTTTGAACATCCTTTCTCCAATGCTTTTAGTAGTAGAAGGGGAATCTCCTATAAATGGAACCAATTAATTATTATGAAAAGACAATTCATGCTTTAAAAAGTTCAACTGGTCGATAGTGACTATTTGACCTCGATGCAGGAACATCATGATACAAAAGACAAATGAAGAAATAACAGTCATGGCATAAAGCCAACTTCACCCAAGCAAGAGGTTATAGTCTAATGGGGCATCGCTAACCTTGAATTTGATTGATATCATTATACCCTTGAGCTCGATATACAAAGAAGGAAAACATGCTTTAGGTTGGAAGGTATAGCCATAAAAGTCCTTTAACATAGATTTCAGCGGTGACAAAATTGGTGTTCTGTTGAAGGTGCTTGACCTGCCAACATGTCAAGGGGATCTCCCTGGTAAGAAGTCCCAATTAGACCTCAGACCATTTGGTGTAGGAGTCCCAGCAATGGGTCCTAAGGTAATGCCTTGACCGCGATGTCGCATTGAGGCAAGTAAGATGACTCTATCGGTAGTAAGAGTGTGACCACTGCAGTGAGTCAAGGAAGGTGCATGAGAGGTTCTAACACAAAGGGGCATGGGTTGAGTGCACCCCTTAACAACCTGTATCAATACTCAGCTGGGAAGGGAACACACGAGTGAAGATTCATCACAAGCTGGAAAGCAGAGCCATCAACAATCCAAAGTTATGGTTAAACCAACAACACATTTGCAACAAGGTTCATATAATTGCATACGAATCAGTTCATACACAAATATGTAAGTTAAACAACATATATCATTAAGGCAACCGGAACAGTCCAACTACAATAAAAACATATGCTTGAAAATGTGTTGGATCTTATTAAATAAAGAAGTGTAAGTTCCAATCATACAATACTTCCATGTAATCCTGCAAGCCCCAACAGTGAAACGTTACAACCACAATCGCTTGCTCCTCCAAAGAGATGTACTAGCTCAGTGTAGTGGAGAAGCCAAGGTGCATTACAATACTATCCAAGATTTCTTTAAGATGGTCGTAATAGAAGTTTGGATGACCAAACGCCTCTAAAATGAGTTATGAGGGACTATTTATAACAAAGGGTAGGGTGTCCCTTGACATTCCCCTTTGTGATTGTTCAATTACCCTCATGACTCTTCATGTAATCTATGATTGTTACATTCACTATTGACACTTGACTTACACTTGACATGACTCAACATTACAATGCACATGGACCCATGTGAACACAATGGCTTGAGCAACCCAAACTAGACATCACTCTGACTTAGACAACTGTAGAATTCCAACTGCTCAACATCCTCATGTTGATCAATAGTAACATATTGAAGCCAAGCTCTGTAGTTTCTGATAGTGTCCATGTGTTCCGACGTGACATTCGTCTTAAACTTGGCCTTCGCCTCCATAGCATCCGGGTATACTGCTCAGGCTCCTCTGTCCAACTCATCTGATATCATGCACATCATTGTCTTCAATGTGGCCGGACCAGCAACATACTTGTGCATGTTGTCTGCACTGATAGGCAAGTTTGGGTTGGTGGTGATGCGCATCAACTCATCAAAGTATGAGTCAAGCTCTAGTCAAACCTGCTTCTTAGTCTTCACCTGGGTGAGAGTCCCAAGTGATGGGATCACATGTGTCCACACCACAACATCCATGCTCTTGAATACTCATGCATGGGATGCATGTATGCTAGAGATGAGTTGCAGGAGGTCCTCATAGTTTCGGATCTGACTCCAGAGACATGCTTTCAGCTCGATCGCATTAGGCCTCATCATCTTTGGCAAGTGAAGTGGGGCTCCCTTGTACTTCATCATCCATGTTTGTATGTCATCAACAACAACATGTATGTTCATCAAGATGTGTGCTCTCCTAGCACATCACTGTAGCCATTCGTTGAGATGGATGACCGCCTTGTGCATGATACCAAACTTGGAGTACAATGCTCGCATAAATGTGTCAAGGGAAAATACTTCATCTAGTATTGCAATCTTCAATTCAGCTCAGGCAGACAATGTCACCAAGTCTCCTCCTTGCTTGGCCACCTGTAGTTCCTTCGCCATTTTCTCATTCTCAGCTATAAAAAAATGAACACTTGAGCTAGTGGCTTCGGAATTTACTCTAGTTGCATCGGCCAAAGCAGCTAGATGCTTGAGCACATCAGTAACAATCACTCGTTCTTCAACTTGCACAGGGGATGTTTGATCCTTTGGAGTTGACACTCTGCGGGACTTTACAACTCTTTGTTTGGATTCATCAAACGAGATGTTGTGCATCTTTTCTTCCAGCTAATCACCAAGGATCTCAGTGCCTCCTTGGTCATTTGAGACTTTCTCTTCTCTTGGATGCATTGAAGCGGGTGAGTCAACCTCTTTATGGTGAGGCATGAGGTTGGTGTCATGTTCCAACTCTTGTTGATCTATGTTTGCATCCAACTGTTGAAGTGGATGTTCTATCTCATGAGCAAAGTCTTTCCCCTACGATGGTTCACCCTGTTCGCTTGATGTTAGCTGTTTGGATGAATCGACTATTTGTACGGGAGATGCTTTGTGTCTTTGCAAGTGATGCACCCCCTGCTGTATCTACTTTCGTTGTGCTTCCCTCTCATGTTTGCATAGCTCTTATTCCTTTCGGAGTTGCTCTCTTAGCTCATGCAACTCCTTCTCTACTTATTCCATTCTCTTTTTATCCTTCTACCTTCATGCGATTCGCTTGTCACGCTGCTGCCTCTTTGCCTCTGTAGCCATAGATGCTTTCTTTACAAGTGGATATGCTCGAAACCTGCAACTTTGTTCCTCCTCCATGAGATCGACAATCTTCCTCTTCCCTTTGTTGTGCACTGGTATGCTTGGCTCTGTTGCCACTGCTGGTGCTCTCCATGATGCTGCTTCATGCTGCTTCGCTAACCACTCCATAGGGAATCCGACTGGTTCATTGGGTATGGAGAAACTGTAGCAATATCTCCATGGGTCCTCCTCGACCCAATGAAATGCCTCGTAGATCCAGTTGAACTGAACTCTCGTGCAATGATCCTTCACAATGCAATGTGGGTCATACAAATTGTAGCTTCGGAGGTCGAACAAGTATTTCTTCATTAGTTCTGCTTCGACATCCACTTGCTTGATACTTCAGATCTCATATAACCCAATCCGCAATGTAAGAGTGGGCCAAGGTGCCTTCTTCTTCTGCTGCAATCTAACTGTTAATCCGGCCAAGATGTGATAGGCTACTTCCTACATGACAAGTACGTCCAAGGAAAACTTTGGGAGAACATGCAGAGGCTTCTTCGCACTAAACATTCGGATGAAAGTGTCGGACAGTGAGGCATACCAATCTGCAATACCTATTAATGCCTCCATTGCTTCCTTTGGCATGCAGGGTGGATCTTGTTCAAATATCATTTTATACAAAGGGACAACAAAATGGTCGGACAACCCTGTGATTACTCCTTTGAAGCTGCATTCGAACAACAACTTGAAATATGTGTTCACAGTAGTCTCCGCTGGTGACCATGCCCACTCCAAGCCTGGCAACTCATGTCAGGCATAAACTGCATCTAGGATGTAGACGGACATGTAAATTTCTGCATGCGTACCTTCGACTGACTGTCGAGCCTTCGTGACTTGTTCCTTCAACTGATGAGCCAGTATATCGGACTAGTTGCATGGGTTTCCTTCTCTATCCAGTTGGTCCAATGCGATCACCCAACTCTGAGGAAAGGTTTCAGTGTTTGCTTGGCCACACAGTCGACATGTGAATATGCCCAAGTATTGCTACACCTTCCTCAATATCTTCATCTCGTAGATCTGGTTGGGTGTCATCCTGAAATGAGCTGGCTCCTTAATCCACTCCTTTAGAATGTCTTTGGAGTTAAATCTGTTGTTGGGAAAGCTTAATGGAGGAGTCATGACAGTCACAGGCTCTAACATCTCATACATCTCATCATAATCTTATGCCTAGAAGGTCTCAAACTTCGTCCCATTGACACTGCTCAAGGTCATCATCTCGGGGTTAGTGTGAGAGAAGATCTAGTGAATCATGTCCACGAATGGGAGCGCGGGGTATCTGCATGAAATTTGGTACAAGTCGGACTTGTGAATGTTTACGTACACCTGACGGTCGTGTCAGCGAATGTTTCATTAACCTCTTGCCACTTTAGTTTGTTTTCCTTGTCCATATACAACTTCGTATCTTCGTAGATCAGTAGACTAGAGGACATCTCCTCAGCTACTACTCCAGCTACAACTACATTAATTTCCTGTGATCCTATTCTCGTAGAAGACATTGAGACAGATGAACACCTGAAAGATATGGAAACAAGCAACATGCATGGTAAGAAACATGTCAATGGAAACACAGCAAATACAAGGAAGGACACAACACATACCTGGGAAACTGATGAGCAAGATTGCTCAATTTCTTCTGGGAGGCTAGGTGACTGGCTACCAGAACTGTGCAGAAGGCAGTCTGGGTTGTCTGGGAGGCTGGACTGGCGCTGGATCTACGCAATGCACAATCCAATCAGGCTGTTGGCTGTTGGGATTGCGCAATGCGCAATTCCATCTCAGAGGCACCACTGGCCCAGGGACAAATTTATGCAATTTCTTGGGCCAAGTAGCCACTGTCCTCCAGAAATTTGCAAAATAGTCCTGGAGGATAGTGGTGGGAAGGAGTGTGCATTTCTGGAGAGGAAGGTGAGCCTTCGTTCCCCATATTGTGCAATGCAACATCGGTGGAGGCAGAATTTGGGCCCAGGTTGGCCCAACTCGCCGATGGGCAACTGAAAGCAAATAAGATAGTGAATGAATAGCAACACTAAGTGAAAATAGAAGTAATTGATAGTGCATGCAAAGCATGAATGAAATATTTAGCAAACATATCAACATGCATGTGGGTGAAGCAGTTCATCAGTTGGGCGAACATTCGTGCAAAAGAGTTTCATGCATGCGACAACAGTGAGATAGAAACGAAAAATGAAACAAAGCTAGGACAAGCTGGTGTACATGTAAATGATAGAAAGCATTCAAATAAATCAAGAAAACAACACTCATACAAGAAAAAACACAAAAAGCGACAGAAATGCTGAAAAAAGAAAAGTTGAGACCACTTGTAGAAATTTTGAATAATTTGACACATATTCACAGAGATTATCCTAATTATACACTTATAAGCGGAACATGCATAATACATAACCTCATCTACGTTGATCATCAATTTACAGAAGCAGAAACATTCACAGGCACACATAGAAGCATCAATCAAACTCATTAACACAGTATGTATCCCGGGGAAAGCATCTCGCTAAAAACCCCACACTATCTGTATATTATATTGATTGAATCATGTAACATTACAAAGTACAATGCTTATCACAAGAAATCCAGTACCAACTCCACCTATTACACACAATACAGCTCAGATCTGATCTCCAAATCTATTCCACTGCTTGCCTGCCTCTCCAGCTCAATACCTGCTCAAGAACTGGTGAGAATGGCTTACCAAACTCGTATTTGACCTGCAAATAATCACTCACACTCTGTTGGACGTGAGCACAGGCTACAATTCTTGATATTGGCCAATTCATTGGCATACTCAATCCCTCTAATTGTGCAAATCATCATGCATAGCTATAGTCACAACTGATAGCAATCTGATCCTCTAACACCTGTCCATGCTGAACTGAACATGCACTGACATGCAACTGAGTTAACTGATGTATTCTATAGTTTCATTATGAGTTAATAACTTGTGAATTAATTAATAACTAATTCACCCAACTCATCTCTAGTCTATTGATCGGTTAGACTAAATACAACTAGTTTAACAAGGCTAAATTGAACACAACTCCATCAACTGCACCTCCAGTCCACTAAACTCAACTCACTTGAGTTCTAACTGAATTCCTACATGCAAATATTAGTCATCCCATAGGTAACCACGTATTTCCCTCTGGGATCTGCATGTACCACATCCGTAGCTCATCCTGAAGTGCTCCAAGAGAATAAGATCAAGTTTATAGTCCAAATATTATTATGAGACAATAATATTTGACTTTTCTATTTTTGACAGCCAGTCTAAAAATAGAATTTGATCACTCACACTGTGATCACTCACACTGTGATCACTCACACTGTGGTCACCCACACTGTGATCACTCATACTGTGATCATCTACACTGTGATCATCCACACTGTGATCACTCATACTGTGATCATCCCTGCTGGGATCAACAATAGAACTTGCGCCATAATTTGCCTGTGGGCTCTGCCCGCATTAAAACCGCCAGGTAATGGATTTTTGATTCTACAAACAGATGCTTCAGATAATTTTTGGGCAGCCACTCTGCTTGAGAGAAGAGGAGAAGGAGAGGAGATTGAAGAAGTTCTTTGTGCATACGCTTCGAGAGAATTCCAGAAACATCAAAAAGGTTATTTCCCTGCAGAAAAAGAAACCCTTGCTATTTTCAATGGAATTCAGAAATTTGAAATATATTTGGCTCGTGCAAAAATTTTAATTCGAACTGATTCCATGAATTTTAAATACTTCCTGAATGCAAAGATTTCCAAACAGCTAGCTCGTGGAAGATTGCTAGCATGGCAGATGTGGTTTCAGATGTATGAATTTGATGTAGAATGGATCCCAGGAAATTCTAACTTCTTAGCAGATGCCTTGACCAGAGAAATGAATAAAGTTCATGTGCATAAACGAGGCATGTTTGATATTGTAGGTAAAACTGCTATTGATGATAATTTTGAAACTTTTGTTCAGCGTTTCAAAATTTTGGAATTTCTTTTGCTGAACAAATAAAGAAAGTAGTGGGTCTGCGACTAAGGAGAAATCAATGGATTCAGAGATGCCAGGCTTGGCAGCATAAAAATGTTAGTGTTTTTCTTAATCTTGATGAAGAATTGGTAAAGGTCTATCCTCTACCAAATTTACAGGTAAAGGTTTATTTCAAATTGTTGGATGACACATGGGACAACCATTACACTCCAGAAATGATCAAAGTTTTAAAGACTTTGAACTATTATCAAATAATTGGTGGAATTGATTTCTCTGTTGCTGTTTATGTCTCTGCAAAAATGTTAGATCTTGAGGAAGTGAATATGAATGGATTAGTTGAACGTTTTTTAAAATCCCTCAGGATTCCTGATATGTTCGAAGAATTAGAGGTAGCCTTTTTACAACAAGTGGATGAAAATTTTGTATCGACAGATTCTTTTCCACAATATGAATTGTTCTAGCCTTTTGCAGATTGGGAGATAAAGAATGGCAGATGTCAAAAGAAAATTCAATTAAGAGCATCCCAGTGTGTTATGAGAACACTTCAATATCTCAGAACTTTTACAGAACCTTGGGATTACCAGAGTATGGAATTCCGCAATCCAATAGAACCTAATCCGTTTGCACAATTGTATGGTACAGATAGTGTTCTAGAGTCCACATTAGCTGAAAATCCAGAGCAGATAAAGAAGGTTTCTATGTGGCTTCAAGAATTCCATTCATTAAGACTACCAGAAAAGATCTCAATGATTAAAACACTGGAACCGATGCAAGGAAAGAGAGGAGTATTAAGATTAATTATCAATCAAAAAGCATTAATAACTATTAGTGTCTCCTCCGGAAATTGGACAGAAGATTCTGTATGTCTAATAAATCTGCTATTTTCAAACCGTGTATGTTCAGCAATGATATTTGAAGTTGGGTGGCAAGATCAAGGACATGTCAGTCATCAATGCAAATTGTGGGTTCAAGCAGGAATCGAGCAATCAGTCAGCATGTTTCAGATTTTTAGATGGGATTTATTAGATGGCGTAGAGCTAGCAGTGCAATCTTTTCCAGACTTCAGAAAAAGCAAGAAAGATACCTTCCTTGGGATTGAAATTGATCCATTTGCATATGTGAACAGATGGAATAAAGATGATTATCTCTTCCCATCAAAGAGTCTACGGAAAACTGCAGATTCCATAAAATTTTTGTATGACACAGGCCAGAGTTCACATGCACCACAAAAAGAAGCATCTTCAATAGCAATCCATGACCCAAAGGGAAAAGCTAAAGTCGGAGAAGAAAAAGAGACCGTATTTGTTGATGTTTATCAAGATGCCCAGGTACAAAATGACCCCACTTGGGAGAAGGAATATCTATCGTGGCTTACGTCTTCATGGAAAAATCCTCAAGAAACATTGTCAAATCTGACATATTCATGGGAAAGGGTAAAGACTCCACAGGATTCCGATTTTGAATTAGATTACGATAGTGATAGGAGTCCGAAAGGTTCTTGGTAAAGAATCTCTTGTCAGCAATGTGACACTGTTGGTCACATGTTGTGACAGGAATCTTTGTACAAAAGAAAGATTGAGTAGACACCGTCGGTGGAAAAAGATACCGACAGGACCCTCAATTATTTCTATCTTATGTCATGTCTTAGCCAAGTTAGATTCGATTTTAGGCTATTTAAGAAAGAACTCTCAAGGGGTTCGGCATCGTGAGTTTTGAAGTGTGAGTGTGTGTTTGTATTTTGAGCTCTCAAAGATTAGAGGCTAGTCAAGCTCTCGACTTGAGACTATCTATGGTGTGTAATCTTATTTTGAACTAATATTGAAGCATGCTGGGCCGCCAGTCTGAGGACTGTTTGTTTCCAAGATCATCTGAGTTGTTGAGATTGTAAGGCGTGTTGGAGAAGCGAAAGGGAGTCGCGCAGTCCACGCATATCTCTGGTTGATGTGAGGAAGTTATGCTTCAGCGTCCACTTCGATAAATTCAAGTAAGTTACGAAGTCCATCAATTCTGGCATTCTTGCTTAAGCAATTGAACCGCTTTAGTAGCTTCATTAGACCAACCACCATTAATATGTTGTCTAATTGGAGAAGTTTTTTCAGAGAGATTCGGGATATATTTATGTACATAGTTTAAAATCCCTATAAATCTCTGAATCATATTTTTGTCTGCGAGTTGATCAGGAAATTCAGACAGTTTTGTTAAAACATGCGGCTGCATCTGAATTTTTCCATTGCTGACATGAATTCCAAGAAAATCAACATTTTCTTGAAATAGGATCATCTTCTTTTCTGACAATACAAGACCATGTGCCTTGGCCTCTTCAAGAAATATCTGCAAATGCTGTAAATGAGATTCTAAATCTAAGCTATGTATAAGAATATCGTCAATATATACAACAATGAAATCATATTTGCTGAAGATATGATCCATTCTTCTTTGAAAGAAGGTAGGAGCATTCTTCAAACCAAAAGGAACAACCTTCCATTGGAAGAAACCTGCAGGACATGTGAAAGCAATTTTATGTCGATCTTCTTCTACAATTTGAATCTGATAATATCCTGATTTCATGTCGAATTTGCTAAAAATCTTGCTTCCTTGGATTTTCTGCATAATAGTCTCTTGTCTAGGCATAGGATAATTGAAACTTTTAGTGATTGCATTTAAAGGCTTGTAGTTGATAACCATCCTATCCTTTCCACGAACTATTTCTGAGTGATTTCTAACAAGGAATGCAGAACAGGAGTAATGAGATTCACTCTTTTCAATCAATTGAAGATCCAGCAATTCTTGAATCTGCTTTCTCATTTCTTTTTCTTCAGCCGGAGTACATGGTATCAATTTACCAGTTACCCCATTATCATGCAATGTTTTGATTTCCTACTGTGGACTTTCTATAGTCCAGAATGCTTGAGGATTGTTTGAGCAGCATTTTAACAATTCCTCATATAGACTGTTTTGTTCAGGGGACCAATTGGGATCTCTATTGGCTTTTTGGGTAGGTTGTGATTTGGCCTCATAAATCATCAATACTTATCTCCAGTCATGAGACTCATTTTTTGGTTTTTTGAGACCTACTTTCTTCTGACTCTGTTCTTTTCTAGCTTCTGAGTTTGCCATTGTTAATCTTGGAACTGCTACTGCTTTCTTTTTGACATTACAAATGATTTTGTCTTCACTTATTGTTACAGGCAGTACTGAGTTAATAAATGGCATTCCTAAGAATAAACTTGCAGAAGCATCATAATGCTGAATAGCAGAGATTTTGATAGTAACCCCCCCAAATCTCATAGAAATGTTATCAACATAATGGGTAAGGTTAACAGATCCACCAATTGTTTCAGACCTAAGAATATGTTGCAATGGCTTCCATAATCCCTTAAAAAGAGATGGACGTGCAAGATTATTGGAGCCACCAGTATCAATAAAAGCATCAACATTAATCCATTCACCTCAGACTTGAACCTCAACTGGAATATACAGAAGATCATTGGTTTTGACTATCTTTTTGAGAAATGCATTTTCTTCTTCTAAAACAGAACTATTTACAGGGAGAGATGATGATGATGAAGATGCAACTGTTTTTGGATATGGACAGAAAGAACTCACAGGTGGTTGTGGAGGCAAGGAATTTAAACTGGGAAATGAGTCCTTTAATTCTGCTATAGTGGCAATAGAAGAGTCGTCTGAATATTCTTCTGTAAAATCTTCTGTGTTTGTCTCATCACTATAGTGATGTTCATCATCTTCTTCAAATTCACTTGGTTCACTCTCGAAACCAGAATAACAGATATTCATCCTTTGGCTGACATCATTAATAGAATCAGTGTCAGACAATGAAGCATCAGTTAAAATATATTCATCAGATACTTCATCATTTGAATCGACTACTGACCAGTCGTCTGCAAATTCATCAATCTCAAAACAGGCTTTCAATTTATTAGAGGAACTCTTGGGACATTTCCGGGCAAAATGTCCTTCTTGCTTACAAATGAAGCAAGCATTATCTCTTTTTGGTTGTTTCCTCTTTTTAACATATCTGAATTTTCTAAATGGCCGTCTTGGGTTTGCAACTCTTTTTGGTCTGTATTTACCATATTTCTTAGTTCTTCTTTTTCTTAAAGGAGTCCAGGGTAATACAGAACGACAGACATTCAGATTTGGAGAAACATTATGAACCTGTTTTTGCCAGCATAAATATTTAACTTTTTCTTTACACCTGAATAGGAGATCTATCCAATAAATTTGTTCAATCTTTTTACCTTGAACTTCAATATCTTTCATAATCATGTCTCCTAGATTTCCAGGTAATTTTGATAAGAAAGCAACCTTCTGGGTAGGGTCATTATTTAAACTTGCTTTAAACACCTTAGCCATGTATTCAGACCCAAACTGATCTAGATCTTTTAGATCTTTCAATTCCATTCTAGTTAGATCAGTAATTATTTGCTTTCTTTCATCTGTAGGTTCAGGAACAAATTGAGTCAGCAACAAAACTTCTAAAGTAGCTAGACCCAATGCTGCAACATTCTGTCTTTCTTCATTTGAACCAGCCATCCACCAATCCCAAACAATACCTGCCATACGTTTTTCTGCTAGCAAGAAAATTGAAAAATTATCCAATTTGGACACTACTTGCATTTGATATAAAGCACCAATCCATATTCTAATTGATTCAGCTGGATTCTTAGACTTATCCAAATCTAGAACATATCCAGATGAATTAGTAGCAAATAAGTCTTCTTCAACTCTTGGATATTTTGGTTCTTTATTCATATTAGCTTTTTGCAGGGAGGGCATTATGAATGATGGAAATAGAGTAGCAGCATTTTCAAACGTAGCCAGTTCGCTTTTATTTCTGTGCATTGTGGTTGGCTTTGACTTTTCTACTCTAAAGCCAATTTGGCTACTGCTAGACTCAACTACTTCTTCTTGGGAATCACTTGTTTCCCATTTTTGAGGAATCTCCATTGTTTTAGAAAACTTTGGAGGTTGTGATTCTTTCTTCTTTCTCTCTCTTCTTCTTCTTTATTTTTCTTCTTTGCGCTGTTGATCAGCTGCTTGTTCATCATGGAGAAGTTTAAGATTTGCTAAAATTAATTCACTTTGACATCCCAAATCATCTAAAACTTCTTCTGCATGTGCACACCAGGTGGTTAAATAATTTCCGATCTGATATGTCTGATCCAGATCATTAGTGTTTTGTGCATTGTGTTCAATCAATGGAGCGCAATCTGCACGGGTAATTGGTTGTCGAGAAGATGAGGAGGTAGTACAGAATTTGGTACGAGGAGGCCACTTGCCACCTTTGACATATCTACGATTGGCATATTGCCATTCTTCAACAAGAGGAAAACAACCTATGCGATGCATTTTATTTACAGTGGGTAAAAATGGTTTAGACTCTGGTATATACAATTCAGTAGGTGACAGTGAAGGTTCACCCTGACTGACTTCTTGTATAGTAGACAAATCATGACTACATGACGAAACTTCAGTTGGAGCAATAGGAAACACATATCTTTTCTGCTTGGTAATAGGACGAGGTACTCTTGGCCTTGGAGGAATCAATTTTACTTGACCATTATCAATAGCAACTCGTTTTACTTTTAATTCAGGCTTCTTTTCATCAGCAATAGACTTATATTGGAAATACCAGTTTCCGGGTAACTTAGTGGGATCATACAGGACACCTTCAACTTGGGCATTTGATAGACCAACAGTGACACAATCTTTCAGTACAGACTGTTTAAGCTTTGGGTGTGCAGTATTGGTAAGCTGAAATGAAGCTTGTCCTATCACAGAGAGATATTCACTTTCTTCTGCCATAGTTAACCCTTGAACCCCAGTTAATAATTTCCAACAATATTTCAAATTTATATCATTCAGGCTGATGGCATAGTCAGGATAGATTGTCCCATATTGACAACCTGTGGCAAGGTTTCCCATAATAGTTCCAATCCTAGCATGATCATAATTCTGATGACGGGTATCGAATAGTTCAGCAATACAGGGAGTGTTAATTCCATGATGAAATAAAGGAACAAGAACTATTCTTATCCCCCCAAAATGAAGATAAAAGTACTTTCCGTCTTTAGCATACTGACGAAACTTTTTAATTTCATCATCAGAGAACAAGTTCAGAGCGAGGATTTGGGTAGAAGGTCCAGATATTTTTATAGTAATTTCTACTTCTTTCAGAAAAGTCTTTCGCTTTAGGACAAAAGTCATGGGGAGTTTATAAATATCAGTAGCATGTAAAGCAGGAGGAGTCCACTTAGAAGGGTCCTCGACTATCTCATGACTTTCATTTTCATTATTTTCAGACTCAACAGATCATGATGAAACTTCAGTAATGACCTTTCTATCGATAGATGAAAATGAACGTAACAAATTGGCCATATTTATAATCTAAACCAGAGATAGACTAAAGAAAGCGTTTATCTACTCAGCCCAATGATCAACAGAGTTGCCTTTCGAAGGCTGTTTGGCTTTCTCTAGAACTCTGTCTATAGATTACAGACTCAGGACTAGAACAGGGCTCTGATAATAGTATCTTGTCTAGGCATAGGATAATTGAAACTTTTAGTGATTGCATTTAAAGGCTTGTAGTTGATAACCATCCTATCCTTTCCACGAACTATTTCTGAGTGATTTCTAACAAGGAATGCAGAACAGGAGTAATGAGATTCACTCTTTTCAATCAATTGAAGATCCAACAATTCTTGAATCTGCTTTCTCATTTCTTTTTCTTCAGCCGGAGTACATGGTATCAATTTACCAGTTACCCCATTATCATGCAATGTTTTGATTTCATGCTGTGGACTTTTTGTAGTCCAGAATGCTTGAGGATTGTTTGAGCAGCATTTTAACAATTCCTCATATAGACTGTTTTGTTCAGGGGACCAATTGGGATCTCTATTGGCTTTTTGGGTAGGTTGTGATTTGGCCTCATAAATCATCAATACTTCTCTCCAGTCATGAGACTCATTTTTTGGTTTTTTGAGACCTACTTTCTTCTGACTCTGTTCTTTTCTAGCTTCTGAGTTTGCCATTGTTAATCTTGGAACTGCTACTGCTTTCTTTTTGACATTACAAATGATTTTGTCTTCACTTATTGTTACAGGTAGTACTGAGTTAATAAATGGCATTGTTGAAGGTTTCTATGTGGTTTCTTAGTGAAGGCGACTCCTTTCCACTAAGCTCCATCATCTTATTGCATTCTCAACAAGTATTTCTTGTTGCACACTTTTCAACACTCCCTCTCAACAAGAAAGGCTTCCTCTCAAACCCAATCCTGTCACTCTGGAATGTTCTCCATGCAACACATCTGGCCGGTCCATTTGCTCTATCATCAAAGTCTCTGACTGCTATTGCCTCTGTCGATTGAAGACTCTGCATCTTTGTGCTCTTCAGTATCTGACTGCTCTAGCCTCTGTCACTTTGATCTCTAACTGCATTCGTGCTGCTGTTGGTTCTATCTCCCAACATTGCATCTGCACTGCATCTCCCAACTGACCTCCCTGTTAGGCTAGAAACATCCTTTGATGCTGAAGCTCTACCTGCTGCTGACAAGTGCTCCCTTTCTGACATCTGCGCTACTGCAACATCTCCATGCATCTCGCACCATTGCACACCTCTCTGTGCCACCTAGCACTGTGCAAAACACTTGTGCCTCTCGCATTACTGCAGCCTGCTAGCTATGCGCTATCCTAGGATTCCCTGCACTGTCGCTCTCTCTGCCGCTCCATCCGCATCTATCTCTACCCAATCAGTCAGTTCCTGCTACTACACATTTGGGCTCCCGTAGCAAGGTCTCATCCAAGAGGTTGGGTACCTCAAGGATGCTGCCCCTCCTCCTTGGGAAAATCAATCCACATCACCCCACCTCCTACCTGGAGGTATGGCCGCATGCGATCCCTCAGCCCACCTGGCTCGAAGTTTCCCCCTACTGGAGGTCTTTGCATGAGTAGATGTCTCTACTCGATCTCCTCTTAGCTTCCCTTGTTGTGGCTACTCCACAACCTCCTGAAGCTGCTGCACCAATCGTGGCTCCTCCACAATCGTCTGAGACTTCTTCTGGCTCTGCATGTTGAGAGGTAATATACGCTCCCTCTCAACCACCAAGTCTCCATCAGTTGCCTTGCTGCTCAAGGCTTTGCATGCATCTTGAACCTCAAGAGCATACAGGTTCTTGACCCGTGAACCAATCTCATGACAACGAAAGCATCTCACCTTCGACTTGTCAACCTTCTTCCCATCATTGGAAGAACTGGATTCAGAAAGAGAAACCTTCCCCTTCCCCTTCTTCGCCTTACTCGCTAAGGCACAGTTCGCCTCATCATGCATAGATGAAGAACTGTCTCTGGTGTTCCATCTAATCTCCTCCTGCATCAAATCCGACCATAGTCGTTCCCAATTTGGCAGTTTCTCCCTTCCATTCATCGAGTCCTGGTAGCTATGCCAACTCTTAGGAAGGACAAGGAGTGCTAGACTCACCATCCTCATCCGACAGTCACCCCCACACTTCCCAGTTCATCCCGGCATTGCGTGAACTTCGTGAGATACTTGGGCATACTGTCTCCATTCCCACACTGAATGTTTCTGAGTTTTAGCCTTGAGCGCCATTCCACAGCTCAAAAAAACTCAACCGCTTCTGATCTAGAATTCGTGAGAACAAAGTATTTCTTGTACAGAGATTGATTGTCTGGGCATTCACCGGATATCTCACCTTCCAAAAGAAGGATGAATCCAAAATCTACCTGGCCCAATTATAGACTCTGCCTAAAGAAATAAAATGTAAACACTTTCTGAATAATAGATCCGATGATCAATCCTCGCTTGATATCCTGTAAAAATCTCTTCTACAAATCAAGCAGCTCTGATACCATGTAGAAATTTTGAATAATTTGACACATATTCATAGAGATTATCCTGATTATACACTTATAAGCGGAACATGCATAATACATAACCTCATCTACGTTGATCATCAATTTACAGAAGCAGAAACATTCACAGGCACACATAGAAGCATCAATCAAACTCATTAACACAGTATGTATCCCGGGAAAAGCATCTCGCTAAAAACCCCACACTATCTATATATTATATTGATTGAATCATGTAACATTACAAAGTACAATGCTTATCACAAGCAATCCAGTACCAGCTCCACCTATTACACACAATACAACTCAGATCTGATCTCCAAATCTATTCCACTGCTTGCCTGCCTCTCCAGCTCAATACCTGCTCAAGAACTGATGAGAATGGCTTACCAAACTCGTATTTGACCTGCAAATAATCACTCACACTCTGTTGGACGTGAGCACGGGCTACAATTCTTGATATTGGCCAATTCATTGACATACTCAATCCCTCTAATTGTGCAAATCATCATTCATAGCTATAGTCACAACTGATAGCAATCTGATCCTCTAACACCTGTCCCTGCTAAACTGAACATGCACTGACATGCAACTGAGTTAACTGATGTATTCTATAGTTTCATTATGAGTTAATAACTTGTGAATTAATTAATAACTAATTTACCCAACTCATCTCTAGTCTATTGATCAGTTAGACTAAATACAACTAGTTTAACAAGGCTAAACTGAACACAACTCCATCAACTGCACCTCCAGTCCACTAAACTCAACTCACTTGAGTTCTAACTGAAGTCCTGCATGCAAATATTAGTCATCCCATAGGTAACCACGTATTTCCCTCTGGGATCTGCATGTACCACATCCGTAGCTCATCCTGAAGTGCTCCAAGAGAATAAGATCAAGTTTATAGTCTAAATATTATTATGAGACAATAATATTTGACTTTTCTATTTTTAACAGCCAATCTAAAAATAGAATTTGATCACTCACACTGTGATCACTCACACTGTGGTCACCCACACTGTGATCACTCATACTGTGATCATCCACACTGTGATCATCCACAATGTGATCACTCATACTGTGATCATCCCTGCTGGGATCAAAAATAGAACTTGCGCCATAATTTGCTAGTGGGCCCACTTAGTGCAGGCGACTCCTTTCCACTAAGATCCATCATCTTGTTGCATTCTCAACAAGCATTTCTTGTTGCACACTTTTCAACACCACTTACCCATGAATATCTGAGCTGGATGTGTCGAATAGTCCTGGATGTGCTGTGAGATGTTAGAGCTCCAACATCGATCTAAAAGAAAGAGCTCTAATGCATCGAATAAATAATTTTGGGCTCATGATGTGCATGCCACAAATCTAGGAAAAAGCAACACTTGGAGGGAAACTTCTAAAACAGCTTTGCATGTAACCCCTGACTATTAAAAATAGCTCCATGAATCATGGGATGCCTTTGCATGTTGCCTTTTCTTATTTTGGGAAGAACTAGTCATGCATGCATGCAAGTCAAGTTTACTTGGTCCCGAGTGGAATTGGTCAACCAGACTGCTCATGCATGCAGCGGCTCAACTGCTTGGGAAAAATGTGCATTCCTGTTTGGGAGCTGGGCTGGCTGCCCAGGAAGATTGGGAAATTTCTAGATAGAGTAGCTAATTGCTGCCCAGATTTGCACAAATCCTAGGCTAAGTAGCCCTGCTGGGGAAATCTACGCAAATCATACTGGGAGTGTTGACTGGCAGGATTGCGCAATCTTGGAGCCCAACAAGTTGCCTGAGAGGATTGTGCAATTTATGGAAGGAAGTCTGGTTGCCCTCGAAAAATGCGCAATTTTCAAGGGGAAGTTGCTCAGCCTGCACTTGAACCAACTCTAGGTGAACAACTTATGAGGGGAATGCATCAAGTTGTGCTCGACAGGCCGCCTTTATGCATGAAAAACACTGCAGCTTGTGTACTTGACGAAGCAAGACAAAGTGTTGTGGAAGGTTGGTAGGGAGGCTCCAAAACGGGCTAAGGCAAAATTTTGGAGGGTGGTTATAGCCGCTACAGCATGTCCCAAGAGCTTTCCAACACTTTCAAGACATATTACAAGTAGATTCCCCTTTGCCTAATATTGTCTGATCAAAGTGTCATCCAAAGACATGGACCATGATATGGAAGGCTAGGTGATGTGGCAGAGAAGGTTTTCATGAGGATGGATTGAAGTATACGGTAGTTTTAGGGTTAAACCTACGTATATGGAGAAGTGGACCCTCCTCATTAGGAGAAAGGCCCTCAAGGTGACCAGAATGATGCAGACTAATCCCAGCTACGATGGAAGCAAAGGATGTACACAAAAATTATGAAATACATGACACTGAAGGCCACTAGACACGACCAAACAACATCCACCTATCAAATATAAGAAGCAAGCACACAAACCAATAGATTATATGGATCTTCTTGCAACTATAAATTACTTGATTAGGGCCCAATTTAGCTAAGAATAAATGTTTGGGAAGTTAAATTAGTCTCATGGTTATTGTATGAATAGGTGCATGAACCCTTCGGAGGATCCGAATGATTACATAAAAACATGTGTCTTAGGTACGCAAGTACATCTCACTGGTTTTAACTTATGTAAGGTCCGTAAGATTATGGCCACTATGGTTACCACCTAGTGAGCTTGGTATTGCACCAAGAATGTTGCAACTCCCAAGGGTTGCTCAACTCAATTATCAACCCGGGGTTCATACAAACTTAGAGGTGACAGTGCTATATGCATAGTAGGTTAGATTCTACTCATGCCACCCCCATTCATGACATTAGATCAAGGTGTTCAAATACCATTCCTCCTACTGAACTATTGTGAAATGTTGTTGATGAAAGCACAATTGAAAATTGATTCTAGCTATGAAAGTGAAAATTCCATTTGCTCAACTTGTAGATGTTAATTAATCATTTCACGAAAGGAAAATGGATAATATACTTGTACAAGGAAAGTTATTCTATCTTTCATAATTCATCAAACCAGCAACATAATTGCATGTATCATCTATCTATTTCACACTTGCTTGAAAATCTGAACTTGCATCATGCTTGTGATTGAAAAACACTATTTCTACTTTGTTTTGCAGTGAGGAAAAGTAATGGTTGGAGTAGTCTAGGAGCTTCTCTTGATCATCAAATCACAACTTGGGGTAATTATTCAACTTGACTGAGTTACGAGTGAAGTGGGAAGCAAAGAAGGTTAAAAAAAGTGATGCTACAAGCCTGCTACAGATGCTGCTACAGGAGGTCCTGTATTGCTACAGGAGGACCTGTAATGCTACAGGAGGGCTTACGAGATCCTTTTTAGGGTGAAGATAATGTATTGAGGGCATGAATAGGTAGATGAAGGTTGGAGAGAGTGAAGGAATGTTGGGGAAGCCTCCTAGCCAAGACCAAGACCTCTCATAGGTCTATCTTGCACTAGGATGAATTCCCACATGTCCTAAATTTCCTAGGCAAAGTGACCGTTGAAACAAAGTTTTGGGGGCGGAATTGAGGGATGGAAAGAGAATATGGAGAAGTCCAAAATGGAAGTGAAGGAGGTTCCCTCCCCTACATATCAACACAACCCTGCAACCATCCACACACATATATACATTGATCATTAACACAGTGATATAAACTATGATGGAAAAGATGAGTTGAATTTGGATAACATTTATTTCATCCCATAACAATACTATGATAATTGAACTGACTCCTAAGTTACAGAAACTAAATATGAAGAAGGACTGTTATAGACATTTTTGTGCCTTACAGCATGAAGCATGAAATGTCAATAATCTAAGGGATCCAAAGTCCCTAAGCATGTTGTTCCTACCCCTAGAGGAACAAGGTCAGCAAACCACAGCACTGAATATCAGTTCTCCACCTGAAAACACTCAAAAACAAGCTAATTCTGGATCATGTCAACTGCTCCACTGAGCATCTGCGCTGAATGTCAACTGCTCCACTGTGTACCTACGCTGAATGTCAACTGCAAAGAAGGCTACCTGCGCTGGGCGAGTTTGGCCAAGTGGCACAGTCATTCCTCAAGGTGTCAATGCCCAGGAAGCTTCCAAAATGACACTTGGATCAGGGAATTCGACTGGTGATGAGTAAGAGGGTCTAGATCTCCAAGTGGAAGCAAGAACCTCCAAGTGGACTCAAGAACTGAAGAATAACTAAAGTGGGAGAGGACACTAGTCAGCTTCATGCCAGCTACAAGCTGACTCATCCTTTCTCCAAAACTCCTATATATAGAGCTCTCTCATGAGGTCTAGGGGGGCTGAAATCTTGTGAATGTAAGGAAGTGCTGTTGGTTTGAGTATAGAACTATTGGGTGATTTGCTTGAAGGAGGTGAAGAGGAGATTTCTTTCTGCTGGGAGGTGATGCTGGATTGGGCCTTTTATGGTTGTATCACTTCCTGAACTTTACTTCTTCCATTAATAAAGCATTTGAGGTTCTTATATATGCATATGTCTCAATGGTGTATTGTTATGCTTGTATATTTGATTTATTCTAATCCTTGAATCAGTTATGAATGTATGCTTCTTGTAGTCTCCCTTTCTTGCCATTTTGCAGGATCTTGGTGTAGCTGGGCCAGTGAAATAGCAAGGAGCTGGGAGCAAGCAGCAAAGAGAGAAGATTGGATCAATCATTAGCGGAAGACAACGGTTAGTGGATCTCTTTCTCCCCTCTCTTACATCTCATAAAGAAGTAATCTCGAATAGCTTTGCTTTGATTGTTGCTGAGGTACTATCACCCTTAGAGTGGGATAGGGTCATTCCGTATTGGATACTTTTCCCAACAACAAGGACAACTAAAGATCTATCTATTTCCAAGAAATCATAAACACAATGTTTTTGGGTTGAGATTGTGAATCCTTCCAACAATTCTCCCAAAAAAGAGGTGATGTAGAAGCTTGCAAATATAGGTTTTCATAGCTTAACCTATACTGTAATGAAATAAAGCAATGAAATTCTTGGAATTAAGAACGAAACAAAAGTACAAAGGAGGGACCAAATCCTTTGGGTTTGGCCCAAACCCAAGGGTCTCAAACCTCTAAAACTAACTTAGATGCAGCTGAATAACCAACTTCTCATTATCAGAAATTAAAATTCTCCTACATCACATGAAAGTAAAAATAAAAATGTCAAGCTCTAAGCTCAATAGCTACACCTAGCTAAATCAAAACGTTGAATCTTAATAAGTTTTTCATCTTGTTTATTTATACAAAAGGGTAGTTGATAACAACTCCCTTGAAAATTGGACTAATCCCCTCCTTGATCTCGTCAATGGTGGATCTTTTCCCTCTTGAGATTCACTTGTACTAGAAGTTACTCAGTTTTTAATGAATTATAACTTGTGATAGAGGATGTTGTGATCCCAAGCCGAGTTAGGGAGTTAAGGAGGTGGATAAACCTCCTAGATTCTCTCCTGATTGCCTCCATCAAACCCCTGCATAGTAAATTCCTAAAAAATTCTTCTTTTTCCTGCAATTAAACCACATTAGGCCACATACTATGATAAACACCTTTTTCTCTTCTTAATAAGCGTATTATAACAAAAAATGTGAATTAATGTGAGAAAATGATAGTTTTAAGGTTGGAGGATGGCATAATGAACTTCAAGATATACCTATTGATGGGACTCATCATCACCCCCCTGATGAAGGTGTTTCTCATCCTCTGAGAAACTTAGTCATCCATGTGAAGCACTTTCATGGCCCTAGTGGCCTCTCTAACATCCCAAGGCACCTTGGATGGTGCGCCTTCTTGTGGGTAAATGTTATGCAACCAACTCACATAAAAGATAGATCAAAGACTTAAAAATTATCCTCTTCGAGGGGGAAACCTCCTTTGTATATATAGGAGTCTAAGGGGTCATAATATAATCAAAGCCTACATGATAATAATAATGTAAAGGCACAATAATAACAATAGTCGGCTTCTATGGGGCACGACAATAACAATATGGGTGCTACATTGACACAACAATAAAAATATGGGGGCTACATTGACACAACAATAACAATAAGGGTGATACAGTAGTATTGTAGGGACCTTGTTATGAAACCAGCTCACAAAAAGATAGAAAAGAAAGATCAACCCATTAGAAATCAGCCTCTTCGAGGGGGAAACCTCCTTTACATTACACAAATGAACAATTATTGGATGATACAAATGACAAGACCTCCTTCCTATATATAGGAGTCTAAGGGGTCATAGTGTAATCAGAGCCAACATAATAATAACAATGTAGGGGCACAACAATAACAATAGTGGACTTCTATGGGGCATAATAATAATAATATGGGGATTACATGGGCACAACAATATAATAAGGGGGTTGCATTAATAACAATAAGGGGTTACACTAGTAGTATAGGGACCTAACATGCCCCTCTCCTTCAAAAATTGGTTTCCTCAACGCTTGAGTAGTTTTGGATGCTTCTGTATAAAATTCTCATCCTCCCATGTGGAATCTTCAGTGGGTAAGTTCTTCCACTTGATGAGATACTCTAAAATTGATCGATTTCGTAGCTGTCGGGTTCTTGTTTCTGTGACTGCTTCAAGTTCCAATATTATTTTTCCTTCCTCGTCAAGTTCCAAAAATATTGTATGAACTGGGAGCTTGTCACTTATAAACTTCTTTAAGCATGAAACATGGAAAACTAGAGGCACTCGGGAATATGCAGGAAGCTCCAATTTGTATGCCATAGTACCAATCTTTTGCAACGCCTTGTATAGTACTTTGGTGATAATTTATTATCCTTCTTAGCTTGCTTGAGGGACATTTGTTTGTATGGTTGTATTCGTAAAAATACCCAGTCACCTATATCAAAACTTCTTTCGTTGCGATGTTGATCTTCTTGTTGTTTCATTCAATTCTATGCCAAAGTGAGGTTATCCTTTAAGAGTTGGAGAACTTTTTGTTGTTGAAGGTCTACCTTAATACCTTCATGAGATACAATACGACCCAAGTATTCCACCTCTTTTACTCCAAAGAAACATTTGGAGGTTTTTTCATATAATTGTTTCTTATCCAATAGTATGAGCACTCTATCAACATGTTGAACATGATCCTTTCAAGAATTGTTGTAGATTAGTATATCATCAAAAAATACTAACACAAATTTTCTAAGGAAGGGTTTGAAAATGGAATTCATCAAACCTTGGAATGTAGAAGGTGCATTGGTAAGGCCAAAAGGCATGACCAAAAATTCTTAATGACCCTCATGAGTTCTAAATGTTGTTTTCATAATGTCTTCAGTCTTCATTCTAATTTGACGATATCCTGCATGAAGGTCTAACTTGTTGAAGTAAGTTTCTCCATGCAATTCATCCAATAATTCATCAATGAGAGGAATGGGAAACTTATCTTTAATAGTGAGCTTGTTGAGCTCTCTATAATCCAGACACATGCCCACTATCTATCCTTCTTATGCACCAATACTACTGGAGTAGAAAAAGAACTTTGACTAGGTTGAATTATACCAGCCTCTAACCTTTCTGCAACCATACGTTATATTTAACTCTTTTGTGCAAAGGGATATCTGTAAGGCCTAATGTTTGGGGGAACACTTCCTGGAAAACGAATAGCATGATCATGATCACAAATAGGTGGTAGTCTCAAATACCTTGGCATGATTGTCCAAGAATTTTTGGAGATCTGGAGAAATAGATGATTTCGACGTGGAAACCTCTAGCGGACATAATTATGCAATTATGACACATTGTTCTTCCTTTAGAAGATTTGTCATGTCATTAAAGCTGATTATCTTTCCCAATTTATCTGTGATACCCCTCAATTCAACTTCCTTTCCTTCTGGAAAAAATTTCAACAAGAGTTCTTGAAAATTAAAAGTTATCGTACCCAAAGATTGTAGCCATTGGACTCCTCGTACAACATCAGCGCCACCCATTGGAATAGAAAGCATTGGACTATTCAAAACATATTCTCCCATAGATACCTTGATATTATGGAACTTTCCAGAGCAATTTATGGTTCTTCCATTTGCAACCATCACTTGACACTCTCGTGTTGGATATAGGAAGAAATTCAATTCCTTCGCTATCTTACAATGAATAAAATTATGGGTACTGCCTGAATCAATCAACACTATTACCTTTTTCTTCTTGATATGTCCTTCTATATTGATAGTTTGAGGAGTGGTAATTCCTGCTAATGCATTACAATATATGGTCGGATTCATTTATTGATGCTCGATGTGATCTTTCACTTCTTGAACCTTTTTCTTCTTGATATGTCCTTCTATCTTGAGAGTTTGAGGAGTGGTAATTCTTGCCAATGATTTACAAGATATGATTGGATTCATTTCTTCTTTCTTTGGGGTTGGTTCCTAGTGTATATCCTCTTCTTTTGATGTTTCTTGATCCTTTTCTTCCTCCTCTTCACAATCTATGTAAAATAATTTCTTCTCAGCACACTTATGACCTTTAGTGTATTTGCTATCACAAATGTAACAAAGCCCTTTTTCTCTTTTTTCTTCCAATTGTTGTGGTGTAAACCTTGTAGGTTGTGGAAGGCTAGGAGAAAAAACACTTCCATATTTATAGTTGTGAGTGGTAGGATTCCTTGTTTCCATAATTCCGCTTTCAATTTTTCTTGCCAACCTGAATGCCTTCTCCAATGAATCAGGTTCCCAAAGACGAACCTCATGTTGAATGTTATCCTTTAAAGTCCCTATGAAGACATCAATCCTTTGCTTCTCTGGAATATCATTTACCCTTATATTCAATTTTTGGAAGTCCTCAATGTGCTCTTCCATTGAACCCTTTTGTTTGAGATTTATCAATTGGCTAAAGAAGGTGTTGCTCTTTGTATCCTCATAATGTGTTATCATTTCCTCTGTGAAAATTAACCAAGTGACAAGTGGTTTACGAGAACAAAGCCCTTTATACCATAAAAATTGATTCGATTCTAAATATAAAGATGCAATATGTACCTTTTGTAACAATTGTACATCATGTAGATCAAAATATTGTTCCATCTGTAGTATCCAATCTATCAGATCCTTTCCATCAAACTTCCTCATATAGCATTTTCTTGATTTTAGGCGCTCAATATTGAAATGATTGTAAATATGTAATTTCGAATCTCCAAGGTCTGAAATTGCGAGATGCAATAGCCCTCTGCGTCCTCTTTCCAGTGGCACCAGTCTGATCGAAATTGGATTCTCCAAGAAAGAGTTATGCCCAATCTCCCAAGACGACTTGCTTATATACTTTTTCAGTAAAGCGGACTTGTACGAAGTGTCACGTGTTACTGTTTCGGCCTTCAGACCTTAAAACAATATATATAAAATTTCAGTCTGTCCTCTTTCTGTATCTTCTTAGGAAATTTCAATATGATGCTCATAGAGAAAGTTATGACGATTTTCCCGAGGTCACCTACTTGGGATGTAATTCGGGAGCCTACAAAAACCCTAAATGTCTTGGACTGTATCTCGGAAAATATAGAGAAACAAGATCTGAAATTTGGGCCCGAGCTTCACCATGATTTCTTCTCACATAGTTTTTAATTTCAGAGTCTGAACCTTCATAGAAAACAAATTATAGCGAAAATTCCACGATAACCTGTTTGAGATGGAATTCTAGACCTTGCAAAAACCCTAACTTCCTTAGATCATATATCCAAAAATATAGCGAGACAAGATCTGAAATTTATACCCGAGGTTCAAAATGATTTCGACTCAAATGGTTTTTTTTTTAGCTTCTGAAATGTCGCAGAAAAACGTTATAGCAAAAATTCCACAATGACCTGTTTGGAGTAGTGAAACCCTAGAATCCAAAGCTCTGATACCAAATGTTATGAAACCAGCTCACAAAAAGATAGAAAAGAAAGATTAACACCTTAGAAATCAGCATCTTTGAGGGGGTAACCTCCTTTACATTACACAAATGAACAATTCTTGGATGATACAAATACGAGACCTACTTTCTATATATAGGAGTCTAAGGGGTCATCATGTAATCAGAGCCAACATAACAATAATAATGTAAGGGCACAACAATAACAATAGTAGACTTCTATGGGGCACAATAATAACAATATGGGGACTACATGGGCACAAACATATAATAAGGGGATTGCACTAATAACAATAAGGGGTTACACTAGTAGTATAGGGACCTAATAGACTTAACAAGCTCCTCTCCTTCAAAAAATTATTGTTTGCAATGCTTGAGTAGTTTTGGATGTTTTTGTATAAAATTATCATCCTCCCATGTGGAATCTTCAATGAGTAATTTCTTCCACTTAATGATATACTCTAAAATTGATCAATTTTGTACTTGTCAATTTCTTGTTTCTGTGACTGCTTCAGGCTCAAATATGATTTGTCTTTCTTTGTCAAGTTCTGGAAACACTATTTGAATTGGAAGCTTGTCACCGATAACCTTATTTAAGCATGAAACATGGAAAACTAAGTGTACTTGGGAAGATGCATGCAGCTCCAATTTGTATACCATAGTACCAATCTCTTGCAACACCTTGTAAGGACTGTAGTACTTGGGTGATAATTTATTATCCTTCTTAGCTTGCTTGAGAGACATTTGTTTATATGGTTGTAGCCGTAAAAATACCCAGTTACCTGAATCAAAACTTCTTCCATTGCGATGCCAATTTGCCTGTTGTTTAATTCGATTTTGCGCTAGAGTGAGGTTATCCTTTAAGAGTTGGAGAACTTGTTGTTGATGCTCGATGTGATCTTCCATTGCTTGAACCTTAGAATTTTCTCTTAAAGATGACGTGATGGATGGTGGGTGATATCGATAAAGTGCCATAAATGGGGTCATTTTTGTTGCAATATGGAAGGAAGTGTTATACCACCATTGAGCTAGAGATAATCACTTGACCCATTGTGTTTTTTATCATATACAAAGTAACGAATATATTCTTCCAAACATTTGTTCACTATCTCAGTCTTCCCATCAGATTAAGGATGATAAGATGAGCTATGCGCTAATTGAGTACCAAGCTAAGAAAATAATTTTGTCCAAAAATTTCCAGTGAAAATGGGATCTCTATCACTTACTATAATCTTTGGATTTCCATGAAGCTTTTGAGTTGTTTCCATACATTAGCAACTGTAATGGCTTTAAAAGGATGAGATAATGCACAAAAGTGCTCATACTTGGTAAGTCTATCAACTACTACCATGATGACACTCTTTCCTTCAAACTTGGGTAAACCTGTGATAAAATCCATTGGGACCTCCTCCCAACCCTGACTTGGAATGGATAAAGGTTGTGATAGACACAGGGTCTTAATTGTCTCAACTTTATTTTGTTGGCAAACCAAACATTCTACCACAAACTTCTGAATATCAAATTTAAGGCCATCCCAAAAAAAATCCTTCTTGACCCTATGGTTAGTTTTTAAAAATCCTAAGTGACCTCCTGAAGAAGAGGTGTGCAATTCCAAAGGAGCTTTTGTTTGAGTTGGAATTCTTACAAATATATAAGCAATATTCGTACCATAATGAATCATTTTTCTAGCTAAATGTATCAGATGTATTGGGATCTTGCTCCAACTTTTCATTGAGTGAACACACCTCTTCATTATTCTTCCATTCATCACTTGCTTCGGTTATCCACTCAAGTTGGATAATAGAAATGGAACAAAGCTCTGCTTCCACATCCTCATCCTTTCTTGAGAATGCATCTGCAACGACATTTTTCTTCCCTTTTTTGTAGATGATTTCAAAGTTATAACCCAACATATTTGTCACCCATTTTTGTTGCACTTTTGAAGATAATATTTGTTCCAAAAAGTATTTAAGACAATAATAACCTATTTTTACCTTGAAGTGTCGTCCCATTAAGTAAGGTCACCATTATTTTAGTGCATGTAGTATTGCCAACATTTCCTTCTCATAAATAGGTTTGTGTAAATAATTTCCTTGATTGGATGACTTTCAAAATCAATGGGTCTTTCTTCTTGCATTAAATAAACACCAATTCCATTTCCTGAAGCATCACTTTCCACAATAAGAAAAAATTGTGAAGTTTGGCGTATCTAAGACGGTGCTTGGCACATTGCCTCTTTAAGATGTTCAAAGGCCTTGGTTTGCTTCTGGAGTCTTAAAAAATGCATATTTCTTCAGTAATGGTGTTAGAGGTGTGGCTATTCTCACATAATTCTTAACAAACTTGCAATAATATAGTGTCAACCTGAGAATTCCTCGAAGATGTGTTATGGTTGTGTGGATTTTCCATTCCTTAACTGATTTAATTCTATTAGGGTCTACTTTAACACCCTCATGAGATACAATATGACCCAAATACTCCACCTCTTGTACTCCAAAGAAAAATTTGGAGTTTTTTTCATATAATTGTTTCTCCTCCAATAGTTTGAGCACCTCGTCAACATGTTGAACATGATCCTTCCAAGACTTGTTGTAGATTAGTATATCAACTAAAAATACTGACGCAAATTTTCTAAGGAAGAGTTTGAAAATGGAATTCATCAAACCTTGAAATGAGGAAGGTGCATTAGTAAGGCCAAAAGGGATGACCAAAAAATCATAATGACCCTCATGAATTATGAATATTGTTTTCGAAATGTCTTCAGTCTTCATTCTAATTTGATGATATCCTGAATGAATATCTATCATGGTGAAGTAAGTTGCTCCATGTAATTCATCCAACAATTCATCAATGACGAGAATGGGAAATTTATCTTTAATAATGAGCTTTTTGAGCTCCCTATAATCTGGACACATACACCATGATCCATCCTTCTTGTGAACCAATACTACTGGAGCAGAGAAGGAACTTTAACTAGGTTGAATGATACCAGCCTCTAGCATTTTTGCAACCATACGTTCAATTTCACTCTTTTGGGAATAAGGATATCTGTAAGGCCTAATGTTTGGAGGAACACTTCCTAGAATCAAGTGAATCGCATGATCCTGATCATGAATAGGTGGGAGGTATTTGAGACTCTCAAAAACCTTGGAATGATTGTCCAAGAATTTTTGGAGATCTAGAGAAATAAATGATTTCTATGTTTGAACCCCTAGTGAGCATAATTGTATAATTACGCCCCATTGTTCTTTCTTAAGAAGCTTTTGTTAATTTTTTCAACTGTGGTAAATTCCACCTTGGATAGCTCAAATGCTAAGATGATTATTGCATTAAATTCCTATTTTTGAGAGGACCAAAATTGACCTAAATATTACCTGATTTGGTTAAGCGGAAGTTAAGTTTTGAATTATTTTAATCATTCATTCATTATGGAATGGGTTGGCCCTAACCACTTGGGTGACTGCTTGGGTCAACCTCAACCCCAAGTAAACCCTCAAGAAAGCCTATAAAAGGAATTTTCCTCAAGTTCATTTCAACTCACTTGATCAAGACATGTTTCTATTCTTCTATTTTATTTTGGCTCACACAAGTTCATAGGGCAGAAGTTAGCATAGAGTCTAAAATTACAGGTGAAAGGTTCGCTCTGGGTTAGATTTTTCTGGATCTTAGTTGCTGGAACAGAACAAAATATTTTCAACCTCAGTCGTAGGCATAGAGTATGCAAGAGGGCGACTCTGGCTCTCTGATTGCTCAAAGATGGTTCAATGGGAGTGACTTTGGGTTCAGAGGCAAATCAGAAAGTTCTGGTCCCTAGTCACTTGCACAAGGTAGCCCTGGGAGTGACCCTGTCATCTCAGTCGCTCGCACAGCTCGGAAAGGGTGTGACTTTTGGTTTTTTGGTCACTCGCATAGCTCGGTGAGGGAGTGACTTTGGGTATTTGTAGTTTAGTGCCAGAGTCGCACACTTATAGACCTCATGGGAGTGACTCTGCAGTCACATCCGCTCGCATACTATATTTGTGAGAGCGACCCAAAAGTTTCAGTCATTTGTAGGCAGCGTTGATGACGACAACCCAATTCAGATCTAGGGTTTTGACATCTTGGCTTCAATCAATTTCAGTGATTTGGTAGATCTGGGTTTCTTTGTTGTTATATAGATCTGTAGATCTAATTTATTATTATCTGTTGCAATAATATGTATCGGGCTCATTGAAAGTGACAACAGTGCTCAACAGTGTCGACACAGTGATAGTAGTATATAGCATTTGACATCAGTTTGTGACAACACATTACACCCATCTATATGAGGGTTTTGATTCTAGAATGATTATATATGTTTTATAGATATCATTATTGTTTTTCTACATAAATAAAGTTATGGATGATTGTACTCTCTTTTTCTGCATCATTTGATGATGATCTAAGAAGAAGAAGATTTGCAAGGGTTTTCACCATAGTGGGTTTTGCTTTGGCCTTGGACCAATCCTGGTGTCTCTATATGTGTGCTTGCTTTCTTCTATTATACCTTTTATGTTCCACTGCATTGATGATGTTGGTGATGTTGTTTCTTTCTATGAAATTGCATATGGCGACGTATAATGGTATAAATCTAAATAATGCAATGATGATATGGGGTGAACTTAATGTATTAATGATGAAATGCAACTATCATAGAAAAGAACAATGTAACCCTAAGAAAATTTAACATGGTATCAGAGTTGGCCTGAATAAAATCCATGGATATCACCTCGATGATGACACCATTGATGGAAGCAAGAAGAGGATGGTGGAGACCTAAAAAAATTCTAGGGTTTGAAGAAAGCCATAGGTAACTTGATTATTAGGGTTTGATGATGATCTAAGAAGTTAGGGTTGGAGAAAAAACCCTAGTTTATGGTAAATACTTGAGATTTGATGTATGAAACTCTACCATGGTCTATGTGAATCACTTGACAAAGATTTGATGAAGCCCTAGATGGGATAATCCCTAGCATATTTGGTTGGATACTTGAAGACAACATTGGTATATGTACCATGGACATTGATGGCTCTTGAAGATTGGTTGAAGAGGGAGGGGATCACTTCTCATTGAAGATAATTATTTCTTGAGTTATGATGCTTCTCACCTATTAGACTTATAGATCTGATGATTATGTTTATTGTTTGTACTTCATGCATATGTATTTGAGTATATGCATCTTTATAACCTCCTTGATGAGATGAGATGTGTAGATCCTTCTTAAGGATCACTTTGAGATGCAGACCTGGAAAGAGATAGAGAGGTACTTGATGAAAATATGACAAACTGCTTCAAGTGGCCTATGTCTAATGAGTAGGTGCTTAGGTATTCGAATACCACAATATATGCATGGTATGTTGTATTTCAACTATTGGTTCGGTAAGCCCTAAGGTATGATGAGAATGCCTCTTTCTTTAATGGCTCATACATGCATATGAAATTGACTTGGATATATGTCTCCTATGATGAAATTATGAACTTGGTGTTGAACATTTTGACCTTCTTGAATTCTATGAGCCTATCTAATGTTGATACATTGATACACTTGGTGCTTGGATAACATTTATGATCTATCTGTTGGATATCTTGATCCTATAAAGAAGGCTAGCACCTTGGCTATAGAAAAGGATACTCTTCATACTTGTCATGATGGATTTCATTGACTCCTATACATGAGTCTATTGGTAATGTTTGCGATAAGCATGATGAAACCGTATGGAAAGAGTGATTGCCACTCTTGTTGTTTTGATAAATCTTTATTGAATGACCTAATTTGATCTCATTGGTCATGAAGAGCATGATAACCTTGATGTGAGAGGTATAAGTGTAAGACTCATATTATAGACCCTTTACTACCTATGGTCTTGTCTTGATGGCTTGTGGTTAAACTGGATGCAGTAACTTGATGGAATGACTTGAAAAAAAATGTTATTGTGTTCAGAATCTCTGAGATATGATGTTGCATCTATCTGTTGCTTTGAGTCTAACCTCTGATGAAAGATTGATGTCATGATGTTGATAGCCATATTTTTATGATCTAACATATCTATTGTTGCATAACTCTACTAGAGATAGGTTTCTTACAAGAATGAAGATGAATGATGCAAATCCCTAGTTATAGGGAGAAGTTATTCTCAAGATTCTTACCCTTATTACTATTTGTATTCTATGTTGTTGAAGTATGATTTATGTGTATCTGACAATATTGATCTACAATAGAGTCTTAGAGCTAAATCCCTTACAAAAATTAGGGTTTCTTCTCCAAACACAGACACAAATCTAGGGGATTTCGTCCCTGGATGCACTCATGTTAAGCCCTAGACATTGTCCAGGCAGCTAAAGTCGCTCTCATGCTAACCTAAAGGGAGAGACTAGAGGTTTGAATATTGTTGACCATTATCTAAAGCTTTCTGAAGTTGTCTGAACTCTGAATCATGATGTCCCTGGCATATTCTACCATTGTTAACTAATTTATGAATTTGTTGAGCTAAATTGTTGATAATATAATGAAGTATTATGCATGAAGATGGTCACCTAGAAGATTTTAGTACCACAGATGTATTGCAGATAACAACAAGATCTTCTAGCAAGAAAAGGTTGAATGTTTTCCATAACATGAACATGCAAACTAAACTTGTGTTTTCAGGTGCCGAGACATACATATAGATATGTCACTATGTTTGTGCTCCAAGAGCTTGGCATGATTTGGCATTACTGGTATATTTGAAAAGTGTTTTGTCATGATGCTTGACAATAACTTTGAATTGATGATTGAAATGTGCTTTGATTATAGATCTCTCTACGATAACATTTGGACTTGACCTGATGTCTAGTAATAGAATTTGATGATTGTTGATTTTCTATCATATCCATACTATGTAGGCATGATGACTTATGTGGAAATTGGCCTCCTTATTCTTAGCACAATGGTTGAAATAATGATAGTTTTGATTCAACATGAAAATGGAACCTGCATGACTCATCCTTGGTGTATGCATTTGCACCTAGTGACAGAAATGGCTCATATTATGATTATGAGAATGACTTGATAAATTTAGAATTGATCATACATGGTTGATGACAACTTGTTGGCATAATTGAATTCAGAATTGATATGAGCTATACATGTCTCCTGGTTGAAAGTATGAATACTATGATAATGATGACTTTGATAATGGTTGTGATCTAACTTCTAAAACTATGATGAGTTGCATTTGTTGTTGATGGTACAACATTGAGTTATGTAAGGATGATTGTGTTGGCTTAGCAAGGCATTATGCTTAGAACATTGCAATCCAGATATGTCTAGATTTGACAATTATCTGATGAAGTCAGGATGATGAGTTCCAAGGTATGGATTTGATATTGATTATGGATTTGGTTTTATATCCTAATGATCTACTTGTGACACATGATGAGCCTCTTATGATCTAAATCATAGGGAGATAGATTATGAAGACCAAAATGATGTTTCATCGCATGATGAATTGATTTTTGGAATTTGGGAAAGAGATTCCATATTGTAAAGCTATTGGAAAAAAAATGAATAATGAAAATGAAAATGAAAATCCTTGGATACTCTGATTTGAAGTTCAAGATGTTGTTGAACTTGACATTGCATCCGACAGTTGAAGAATTGATGTTCCATTTTGAACATCAATATATATATGTATGATGTGCATAGAACCTTAATGAATTCATGACTGAGTTGCTTCACTCACATAGAGTTTCCACCACTCATGCTTTGAAATATCTGCATGAGGTGTTCTCTTTTGAGAATGAGACATTTCTCCTATAATATGTATTTGCATATATGTATTGTTGATATTTGAGATTAGTGTTAATAAGCACATTTGGATGTTGCTCTAGTATGCAATCTACCATGATATATTGGATGAGAGTTCCATAGCATGACCGTGGTTGATCATGATCTTGCTAGCATGGCCAGTTGTGAGGCACGATATGAAAGCTCCTTAGAGAGTTGTTTGAGCATGATAAGGATATGACATGGATACATTGTGATGATTCGATTAGAAGTAAGTCCCATATTTATACTTGGGACTGAGATACTCTCATATATTTTGTAGTTGTTCAAAATAAGATCAAGCTTGTGGTTGGCACCTCCTTGAGAGGGAGGATGATTATGGTATCATTTTGTGATTCATATGATTATATATGATCTGGCATGATATTTTATTTGATGTTCTATATGAACATGAAACAACTACTGTTGAGATAAGCTGATAATGAGAGCATTATTTATCAAGGACACTGAGCAAACTCTTCCTACCGTACTTGAGATCTCAGGGTGAGGAATTGAGATAGAGGAATCCTGGTTTTGAGGGAACTCTGGACAATAGGGCATTACCCTATCTGTTACCCGAGGTTGAAGAATTCTACTCCCCTTTCATTATAGGGTCGGAGAATGTTGCTCCCCTTCTCAGTCTTTGTAGAGTATACACCAATTGGCATCATACCCTCAAGTAGGCCAGCTTGATGGGAATACCACTCCTTGTTTTGGCCAACAAGTTGAGAGTGTACTTGGGGTGTACAACCCAAGTCGATTATGATGCAAGTGTTCTACCACATGACTATTCTGGGTCATTGATAGTAAGATCAGTAGGAAATAGGATGGGTTGAGATAACCTGATATGATTATGAGTTGAGGGTAAGCTCCCCGATGAAATTCCAGGGTCGAGGGTGTAATCCTTGTGTGATGAGTTATCCTATTTCTTGGTACGGGTAGAATCTATTGCTCCCTGATGTGGTTCCAAGTTGAGACATTCTCCTTGATGATATGCTCTCTGATGACGATCGATGATGATATTCTAGGTAGTATTCCACTAGCAGAGAATCTGGATAGTAGCTTGGTGGATAGAGGGAGGTAGCTTGAACTCCCGTCTGATAACAAATTCTTCTTCTTCTAGATCTGAGAATTTTTAGCATACTAGCAAGAACAATCAAGAGATAAGCAGGAATAAGCAAAGGATATATCGAGATGTACAATGATGATTTATGATTATGAGACACTTGAGATGGACATGGCATGATTACTACATGACAGAGATGATCCGTGATGATACGTGATAACACTTGAAACTTACAAAATGGAATATTGTTCGAAGGAAAAGTATTGGCATGTGGAATTATCCCTAGTTGAGAGGGAGTGTTAATTTTTGCAACTACAGTAAAAACCACCTTGGACAGATCAAATGACCAAGATGATGATTTCATTAAATTCCTCTTTTCGAGAGGAAAGGAAGCGACCTAATGTTCATTTCAACTCACTTGAATAAGACATGTTTCTATTCTTCTATTTTGTTTTGGGTTGTGTTATCACTCAGGTTGTTCCCAAAAGTTGTAAGAAAGGGAATACGGCCGAGGTAACCACAAACCAATCTTTTAGATACAGATTCTAGCCAATCTGCATCTAGAGAGGGCTCTCTCTTTATGATTTAACTTTGTTTTTTAAAGGTATTAGGCTAGTTATGAAGTTCAAGGGTTTTGTTTTGAGTTTGGGTGGTGAGATTAAAAAGAGAAGTGAGGAAAAACTGAAGAGTTTAGTCCATTGGGCACGATGGAGTCAAGAGAAACAGGCTTCCTAGATTCAGTTTCTGACAGAGGATGGCATCACAGAGCAAGGTAGTCAAACATGGAACACTTTAAAGGATGGAATCATATGGAATGGACTCAAATGGGTGAAGGGAAATTAAGAATCCTTTAACATATTGACAGGGGGAAAATGGATGATTACTGTTAAGGAGCAATTAAGAATTCCTTATCAAATAAACAACATGAAAGAACCAACAAGCAGGAGCAACTAATAATTTCTTATCAAATAAACAACATGAAAGAACCAGCAAGCAGGAGCAACTAAGAATTTCTTATCAAATAAACAACATGAAAGAACCAGCAAGCAGGAGCAATTAAGAATTCACTGCTTACACTAATTCTAAAGAAAACAAAGAGAATAATAAAGACTGAAAACAGAGTGCAGCTAAGCAAATTCTGAATTAATCTTTCTCTTTACTATTCAGATCATGAAACACAGATTATATAACAGACAAGAAACTATAAAACACAAGGTAGAAAGTACTCACTGACCCATGGGTTGATTCAAGAATTTTGTAACAGGTCTTCTACATCGATTCTTCTTCCAATAAACCAGACAACAGTTGATCCCAACAGCTTTTATTCAAAAGTTTCAGAGTTACAGTAGAGTCTAAGAAATCTACACATACCCAACCCCTTCAAAACTCTGATGAAGAGGGTATTTATACAATAAAAATATGTACAAAAGAATGTCTCATCAAAACTATGAGACAATATCTAATTTTAACCTAAAGCAATATACAAGCAAAGTAAAACAGCTAACTTATGATGCGCTGGAAGTTGGCTCTTTAGGGTTCGGCCTGCAGCTGTCTGAAGTAGCTGTGCGCCGACTGTTTGTAATAACTGTTGCATTAAACTTCTCATCTGCTTCTTATAGTCGGCTTTGATGCTCTTTATTTCTGATTTGATTTGCCTTTACTTCTCCACTAATACTCTTCATGGCTCCACTGATACTCTTTGACTTTAATCTGACATTCTTCATTTCTGATTTTATTTTCGCCCATCGTTGTCTGCTAAGGTGTCTTATCACCATTTTTCTCTGGTAAATCATTTTTCTGCAGGTTTCCGCTGGCCAGAGTAACAAAATATCCTTGTTTCTTTCTGTTTTTCTCTTCTGTGAGCCTTGGAAAACCCTCTGTGTTGGCTCAAGTGTGTTAAAAGAGGAAGAAAAATGCACTGTGCAGGTTGAATAGCAGGATGCAGAGCTCGCTATGGCATTTCTGGTCAAAGGCGGTCGAAACATTGGAAACGCGACCACAAAAGATGGCATGCCCGGAGCGCTGCTTTTGCAGCGCATAAAAAATGACTTTTTTACCCTTTATTGACAAAAAGAATTTTTGGCGGGAAAATTCGATTTTTCAGACGGGTGACGTCAGCGGGGGTACGGAATAGACGACGTGGCGAGTGACGTGGTAGAACGGATGGTGACATGGCGGTGACGTCAGCAAGGGGCGATGTGGCAGGATGACGTCAGCAGAGGACAGCTGATGTCAATGGGGGGTCAGCGGGAGGGCAGTAAGTTGTTTTACCCGCACCTCTTTCGGGCTAGGGCGATTTCGGGCGGAGGGGCAGCGATCACGCTGGGCACATGACGTGTGGCAGCAGTACGGGGGCAATACCATCGTCTCCCCGGGTGGTAAAGTTCAGCGGCAAGATGGGTCATGATATGACTGTCAGTCGTTCGATGCGAGGGTGCCGATCGGACGGTGGGCGCTGAATGGAGATGGAGGGGAGTTAACACGCAGGGTCAGTAATAAAAAAGTGTTTTTTAAATGGTATGGGGGTCATGTTGATTGGTTCGCGGGGTGGTTATAATTAACCCGAGTGGTTAATCATCCCTATGTATGCGAGCGGGGAAAGCATTTTTAATGAATTTTTTAGAACCAATTCATCAATCTTTTTTTTTCTTTTAAAAAAAAAAAACAACGACTATGGTTATAGTAAACCGGGGCGGGATATTAATAATTTGGTTTTTTTAATTGTATTTATATAATACGGGAAAGGAGAAGAAGTATAGGGAGTTATATAATAAAGTTAGGGTTTAATATGAATTTTTGAAGTGAGAACGCCAATTTTAAAACACTTCACAAAAACTTGGGCTAAAGCTAAAAGAGGGTTTTTATGGAGCATTGCTACCATCTTCCTAAGAAAAATAGAGTTTCACTTAGGTGATGTTTTTATGAAATGAGATGGATTGGCTTTAGTGATATTGAGCAGATCTCAATATTATTGGGGGTAATTAGTAAATGATTTGGGAAACAGTATGAAGGGGAGTTAGTCATGCCTCGCTTGAGCTGCTCCAAAATATCTGCCATGGCACTTGTGATGGGACTGAAAGTTAACGTATTTACAATACATCACAAGTCACATTCTGCAACACCATTCTACCTACCCAGCCTACTTTGCCTAACATTTTTTCTTCTTTTACTTTTGGGTGCACTTAGACTAGCAAACCCTCATCAACTTTTCTTTTCTTTTCATTGTAAGCCTACCTAAGTCTGCACTTATTTCTTCCAAGGGCTCAGATTAAACAGTTGAGCTCCTTCGCTTCTCTACCTATCTACTTATCTGCCAAGATTAAACAGTTTGGACAGATTTTTATTCTCTATCTCTAAAACAGTAAATTCAAACATGAACTGGCTAAGATTAAACTGTTTGGCCATTCATCAATTGTGACAAAAGGTTCAACAAGCTGTACATGATGCTTTATTTACAGAAAGTGAAATAGTAGTGGCATTTAGACTTGCACACGTTCCTTGTCTTTTTGTTTGGGGTTCATCTCTTTTCATTTTTTCTTTTGACCATTTATTTTTTTACCCTTTGATTTTTTTTTTAGGGTATACCCTCTTTACATTTTTTAATTTTTGATTTTTTCATAATATGGAAACCTTTACAGCAAGGAAAGGATGAACATATTACAGATCTAAACTAGTCAATCATGAAATATGACACCTATTACTATAGGAGTATAGCAGGTTGCACAAGTTCATCAAAAGAAGTCAGCAAAGAGTCCAAAAGGTTCACTCTGGGTTAGATTTTTCTAGATCTTGGTCACTGGCACAGAATATGAGTTTTTTGTCCTCGGTCATAGGCAAGAGAGTGACTCTAGCTATCTGGTCACTCGGAGATAGTTCAGTGAGAGGGACTTTGGGTTCAGAGGTACATCAGAAGGTTCCAGTCCCGGGTCATTTGCACAAGGTAGCCATGGGAGCGACCCTTTCATCTCGGTCGCTTTCACGGCTAGGTAAGGGTGCGACTTTGGGTTTTTTGGTCGCTCGCACAACTCAGAAAGGGACTGACTTTGGGTCTTTGTAGTTCAATGCCATATTTTCACGCATAAAGACCTCCCAGGAGCGACTTTGTAGTTATATTTTCTTACATATTTTATTCGTGAGAGCAATCCAGAAGTTTCAATTTCTCACAGACAGTGTTGATGAGGATGACCCATTTTAGATCTAGGGTTTTGACATATTGGGTTCAGTCAACTTCAGTTATCTATTAGATATGGGTTTCTCTACTGTTATACATATATGTAGATCTGTATATATGATTTATTATTATCCACTGCAATCATATATATTGGGCTCATTAACAGTGATAGCAGTGCTCAGTAGTGTTCAACACAGTGATAGTAGTATATAATAGTTGACATTAGTTTGTGACAACACATTACAACCATCTATATGAGGGTTTTGATTCCTAGCATGATTAGATATGTTTCATAGATATCATTATTGTTTTGTTGCATAGATAAAGTTATGGATCATTGTACTCTCTTTTGTTGCATCACTTGATGGCGATCTAAGAAGAATAATATTTGCAAGGGCTTTCCCCATAGTGGGTTTTTCCCTAGCCTTGGACCAATCCTAGTGTCTCTATATGTGTGCATTCTTTTCTTCTACTGTTCCTTTTATGTTTCGTTGCATCGATGATGTTGGTGATGTTGTTTCTTTGTATGTAATTACATATGCTGATGTATAATGGTGTAGATTTTAACAATGCAATGATGATATGGGGTGAACTTAATGTATTAATGATGAAATGAAAATATCATAGCAAAGAAAAATGTCACCCTAAGAAAATTTAACATCTTTTTCATGCCATTAGAGCTGATTATCTTTCTTGGTTTCCCTAAGATACCAATTAACTCAACTTCCTTTCCTTCCAAAAAAAATTCAAGAAAAGTTCTTGAAATTTGAAAGCTATCGTCCCCAAAGATTGTAACCATTGGACTCCTAGTAGAACATCAGCACCACCCATTGGCATGGAAAGCATTGGAATATTCAATACATATTCTGTTGGCATTTTGGCACAGGTGTGGCGTTATGGTACAGGTGTTGTCCTTGATGGCAAGTCACTTTGGTAACAGATCTCAGTTCAGGCTCACATAATGAAGGAAATCTTGTATACGCAAGTTCACCTTGCCGAAGAAGCGTATACATGTGGGTTAGTCGTTCAAAAGTCGCGTATGCGTATACACGCACTTTTATGCACAGAAAAGCGCGTACAGGGTGGAAAACTTATTTTTGGTCCATGGTAGTTAATCCTTGGTATTTTAACCTATGGTTTTGGACCATGTTATCTTGGCAAGTGTGTTGACCCCAGGTATTGGGCCCTTGGTATTGTTTATTATGGTTTTGGACTGTGGTATTGTGGAAGGCCTAAAACTATAAAAGAGTAAGGAGATCATGTAGCAAGGGACTATCTGATTTATTGAATATCTGATATCGTGCTAGATCTGGAATACTGGTGATGGGGTTATGGTCTAGATCTGAATGAAGGAGGAATCTGAGCGCAAGAAGGATAAGGACTATTGATGGATCAAAATCTCAAGGCTTGAACATTGGTATCTCTGTATGATTTTGATCTGTTATATGTGGCGCACTCTTGATCTATAAATCTGGGTTAACTAATGTCTGAATGTTTAAAAGAATAAATTATCCTTTATAGATCTGTACGCAGCTTCAGTGAAGTGCAAGTGCATATACACGCTTTTTCTGTGAATGAAGGAAGCATATACGCAGGTTGGTTGTGGTACAGAAGCGTATAAAAGCAGATTAATGAATAGTGAAGTAACGTACATATCTTGATTTATGTTCTAACTGCTTCTGTTTTATTGTTGCAGTGTTCTGGGTTCAGAATTGGTGTTTGATTACAGTTACTATGTTTTGGGTACATCTGACAGAGAAGTGTTTATCTGATTCAGTTTTTGATTGGTGAAAAGGATTTGGTTGATGCATAAATACTTGATGTTTGATTGATATTACTTGTGGATCCAATCTGAAAATTAATGAAACGAGGTCCCTGAAAGCAGAGAGAAGGTTGCAGCCTTCTGCAGGTAGGAGCCTGCGTACTAGTATCTCAAGCTAGTATAAGAACTAAGGGGGTTGGAGCTCCCTTCCAGGAAAGCTGGAGAACAAGAGAGAGTTGTAGCTCTCTGCAGGTTGCAGCCTGCATACTGGTAAAGACTGCACCAGTGCAAAACATTGTAAAAAGAAGTTTCTAATTAAAAAAGGAAGATATAGACGAATTGCAGCAGGGGGTTTTCACCCACATTGGGTTTCCTCCTTATATCTTGTGTTCATGTGTGTGACTGTCTTCTGCTCTATTCTAGTACTGTTTATTTGCTTCTGATTCACAGATTAATAACTGACATCTGAAAGATAAATCAAATTATAAGTCTGCTTTATATACGCGGTTTTCCCTATCTGAAGTTGCGTATATACGCGATTTTTATTAACAGAAGTAGCGTATATTATCTGAAGTTGAAAAAGGAAATATTTGTCTTAATAATACTAATTCACCGCCCCCCCTCTCAGTATTATTTCCAACAATTGGTATCAGAGCCAGGTCCTTCTGAAGAAGCTTGATCGCTTGAAGGAAGATCTTTCATCATGAGCAACTACGAGAGGGAAGCATCAATCAGGCCACCGGTTTTTGATGGGACAAACTTCGTATATTGGAAGGTAAGAGTTACTGCCTATCTTCAATCTCTGGGTACAAAAGTCTGGGACATCATAGAAACAGGGTATAATTTTCCATCAGCTATCCCTACAGATCCAACTGAGAAGAAGAAATATGAAACAAATGCAAAGGCGGTCAATACTCTTCTAGGATGTCTATCTCAATCAGAATTCGTGAAAGTTATGCAGTTAAAATCAGCAAAAGAAATATGGGACGAGATTGTCCTAAGTTATGAAGGAGATGATCAGGTAAAACGAGCAAAACTTCAAACCCTCAGGATTCAGTATGAAAATCTCAAGATGTATAATGATGAAAGTGTGGCTAACTATTTTCTTCGTGTAGATGAGATTGTTAATTGTATGAAAAACTTGGGAGAAGAAATAAAAGAGGTTGTTGTGGTTGAAAAAGTTCTAAGATCTTTGTCACCTAGGTTTGAATCTAAAGTTTCTGCAATAGAAGAAAAGGAGAATCTACAAAGTCTTAAAATGTCACAATTGCACGGAATTCTTACTGCTTATGAAATGAGGAAAGGAGGTCCATCAGACAGGAGAGAAGCTGTCTTCAAGGCTTTAGGCAAAGGAGAATACTATGAATCAGGACACATGTCAGAAGAAGAAGAAGAATCAAATTTTGTCAAAAATATTCAAAGGGGTGCTGGACGATTCCGAGGTAAGTTACCTTTCAAGTGCTTTGCTTGTGGAAGACTAGGTCACTATGCTACCAAATGTCCTCATAAGGATAAGATTGACAAGGGAAAGGAACCTGTTAGATGGAACAAGAAACAGAATGCAAATAAGAAAAGTTATTACACTCATGAAGATAGTGATGGTCTTTCAAATAGTTACGAAGATGAACGAGGTAATGAATATAAACTATTAATGGCTTTTGAAGATGATGACTACATGGATGCTATAGATGTAGAAGGTTTTTGTGAAGAGATGACTAATCTCAAAATCTGCTTAGAAGAGAAAAGTGCAATTATTGATTCTCTACAATGTCAACTAGCTGAAAGGGAAAAACATCTTGAAAAATTGGAATGTGAAATTGTTTGTCTTAGAAAGGAGATTGAGAAAACAAAAGCTATTAATCTTAAATTTGTTAAAGGATCTGAAACTCTGGATGAGATTATCAATGTGCAGCGTTCTCCACTAATCAAGACAGGTCTGGGATATAATGGAGAAACATCTCAAGCTTCTACCTCCAAAAGTTATCTTGATGCAGCAAGGAGGAGTGAGCAAAGGCCTAATAGAAATCATCAGGTAAATTAGGGACAGTTTACCTCAAGAACGAATAAATACTATCAAGAAAATCGGGGACAAGCGACCTTAAGGACAAACAGAAGCTACAATCAGCCACAGGTAAAATCTTCCCAATTTGCCTCAATAATGGATGTTAGTAGAAACTACAATCGGCTGGATGATAGATTTGATAATTGCGGGAGTTTCTTCAATGGCCAATGTTTCTCTTGCCATAATTTTGGTCACAAAGCAGCTCAATGTGTTGCCTATAAGAAAATCATTACTAGAGAAGCTAAAAAACAAAGGAACATGACTGGAATCACGAAAAGGACTTATAACAACTTTTCGGCCCTTGAAAATGAAGTTGAATGTTCTATTTGTAATAACTTTGGTCATGAAGATTCTGAATGCAGGAGCAGGTTTTGGAAGACAACTCAGAAGGAACATTCCTCAAGTGCCAGAACATGGAGAATGAAGGAACCACAACCAGAAAGATGTGGGATATCTTTCTATGCAGAAGGACAGGAAAATCTATGGTATATCGATAGCGGATGTTCGAAGCATATGACAGGGGATAAAGAAAAACTTGAATCATATACTGTATTAGAAAAGGGAAAGAAGGTGTCTTTTGGAAACGATACCCCTACAGCCATAAAAAGAAAAGGCACTGCTCAGTTGAAAGAACAGGTCAAAGCTGGAAATTTTTTGTATGTAGATGGCTTGAAGCATAATCTACTAAGTGTTAGTCAGATGTGCGATCAAGGAACCGAGGTAATATTTTGATCAAATGGATGTAGTGTTCGTGATCTTGATACATGAAAAACAGTGATCAAAGGCAGAAGAACTCCAAATAATCTATACATATTTGAAGAAGGACAACAACAATGCTATTTGAGAAAGGATGATGAACACTGGTTATGGCACCGGAGGTTGGGGCATCTAAGCTTTTCACAAATAAGGAAAGCATGCAAATACCAGGCAGTTCGTGGTCTTCCAGATATCAAAATACCAGACAACACCATATGAAAATCATGTCAGTTTGGTAAGAAAACCATAACTAACTTTCCTAAGAAGGAAGGATCAGCTAGCAGGCCTCTTGAGCTAGTTCATACATATGTATGTCGTCCATTTAGGACAAGGTCACCTCGAGGAGAAGAATACTTGATATTATTCATTGATGACTTCTCCAGGTTTGTTTGGTTAGGACTTATGAAGCACAAAGACGAAGCATTCAAAAAATTCAAATCCTTCAAAGCCTTGGCTGAAAATGAATCAGATTACAAAATTAAGTGCCTCAGGTCGATAGAGGTGGGGAGTTTAACTCAAATGAATTTTTCGATTTCTGTGAAGAACATGGAATAAGAAGGTAATTCTCTATGGCTAGGACTCCTCAACAAAATGGAGTGGTGGAAAGGATGAACAGAACAGTCCAACAAATGGCTCGTGCTATGCTTGATGAGTCTGGAACTCCCGCAACCTTCTAGGGTGAAGCTGCATATGCTGCTGTTGTTATTCTCAACAAAACAAATGTCCGAGTGAACAACACTCAAACTCCTCATGAGCTCTGGTATGGTGAGACTCCTTTGATAAAGCATTTCAAAATTTTTGGGAGCAAAAGCTATATTAAGAATACTGATGAGCAGCTTCGCAAACTTGAACCTAGAGTAGATGAAGGCATTCTCCTTGGTTATTCTCCTCACAGCAAAGCATATAAGTGTTACAATAAAAGACTTGGAAGAATTGTTGACAACATTGATGTAGTGGTTGATGAAAAAGGATACATCCCTAGGCAAGTAAATCATGAAGATATCGATGAGGATGAAGACTACTCTCCAAATCAGACAAATGATGAAGAAGAACCTAAAGAGGCACTAGAGGGACAGACAAGGATAGAAGAGAAGACTCCATCCAGATACGTTCAGAAGAATCATCCAGAATCTCAGATTTTGGGGCAGAAAGAAGCAAGTATACAAACTAGAATAACAATTGCAGAAGCCTCAAGCTATTTGGCATTACTCTCCTCCATTGAACCACAAAATGTAAAAGAGGCGTGCAAAGATGAATGCTGGGTCAAGGAAATGAATGAAGAACTTGAGCAGATTGAAAAGAACAACACTTGGGAGTTGGTTCCTAAACCAAAAGATAAGAATGTCATAGGAACAAAATGGATCTTCAAGAACAAGTTGAATGAAAATGGGGAAGTTATTAGAAACAAGGCCAGGCTTGTTTGTAAAGGGTATGCTCAACAAGAAGGAATAGACTTTGAAGAAACTTTTGCTCCTGTTGCTAGACTTGAAGCCATTCAAATGTTCCTTGCTCTCTCAAGCTTTCAGAAGTTCAAAGTTTTTCAAATGGATGTGAAGTCAACCTTTCTGAATGGAGACTTAGAAGAAGAAGTATACATCGAGCAACCAGATGGTTTCATCCTTGGGAATGATCCAAATCTTGTATGCAGAATTAAAAAGGCTCTCTATGGGCTTAAACAAGCTCCAAGGGCTTGGTACTATCATTTGGATAAATACCTTCATCAACAAGGTTTTTCAAAAGGATCAGCAGATAGCAATCTCTATATAAAAATTGAAAATAACAAATTGCTAATACTTGTTGTGTTTGTAGATGATATTATCTTTGGAAGCAATGAAGAAGCTATGAGTCAAAGCTTGCCTTGGTGATGTAGAAAGAATTCGAAATGTCCTTGCTTGGAGAACTGACATACTTTCTTGGATTGCAAATCCAACAAAATGAAGGCGGTATCTTCTTGTCTCAAACCAAGTACCTCAAGCAGATTCTGAAGAAGTATGGCATGGAAGATTCAAAACCAGTATGTACCCCCATGGTTACAGGATGCAACCTCAGTGAAAATGATGAATCGGCAGCAGTGCATCAACCAACATATAGATCTATGATTGGAAGTCTACTTTATTTGACAGGTACCCGACCAGACATCATGCATGCAGTAGGAATAGTTGGAAGATTTCAGGCAAATCCAAAGGAAACTCATCTTCAGGAGTCAAGAGAATCTTCAAGTACCTTCAAGGAATTGAAAACTATGGCTTATGGTACCGTAGAGATACAGATCTCACACTTCATGCTTACACAGATGCAGATTGGGCCGGAAGTGTGGATGATAGGAAGAGCACAAGTGGTGGTGCATTCTTTATGGGTTCCAGATTAGTATCTTGGTTCAGCAAGAAACAGAGTTCGATTGCTTTATCTACAGCTGAAGCGGAATATGTGGCTGCTGCATCTTGTTGCACTCAACTTCTTTGGATGATGCAAACCTTGCAGGATTTTCAAATCACTTGTACTCCACCTGTCTCTATCTTATGTGATAATACAAGTGCAATAAGCATTTCAAAGAATCCTGTCATGCATCCAAAGACCAAGCACATACCTATTAAATATCACTTTCTTCGGGAACAAGTGCTTGAGCAAAAAGTCAAGTTGGAGTATGTTCCTTCTAAGGAACAAATTGATAATATCCTCACCAAACCACTGCCTAGGGAAACTTTTGAATATCTCAGACAGAAGCTGGGAGTAGTTGATGCTTCATCCTGCTGTTGAAGCTTGTCTGTTTCAAAGAAAATTTGGTGTACGTGAGTTTCATGAGGGGAATCCATGTACATACGCTGATTTATGCGGGTGCGGTCACGTATATGGAGTTCTGAAGAAAATCAGCAAGGACAGACTCTGGTTGAAGAGAGTCTGATATGGGTCTGTCAAAGGCCATCAGGCACAGGTTCAGGGGGAGCAGATAATCTTCTAATAATGCATTGTTGGCATTACCTTAGAAGCTCTTAGTTCTTATACTCAAGCTGTTTTTGGTTCAGGTGGATCAGCTGCAGAAAGAAGAACAGAAGGGGAACATGGTTGCTGATATATACAGTGATTGTCAGATGCTGCTTTGCATAGTCTTGATATTTCGTCTCTATGTCATGTATATCTTTTTTTTATCAAGGTCATGTAACGACCTATTTTGGTTTCCCCACTATTCCTAGGATGATTGATACAATTAGTTGTCATATGTAAATTTCTGATGTATCCCCACTTGGTTGGGTGATGGTTGTATGTATTGAGTCTTTTGGTGATAGGAAGGTCTTTTATGATGTGTAAGTCCTGGTTCCTCTTGAAGAACACCTTTTTGCAGATCTTGCCTACAGTCAGGGGGAGCATGTTCAGCACAACAGAGCAGAGATATCAGCATGTACTTAGGGGGAGCACAGCCCTTTGCCCTTGATGACAAAGGGGGAGAATGACTTTGAGGATCTTGGTGTTGCCATCAAGTCCAAAGGGGGAGATTGTTGGCATTTTGGCACAGGTGTGGCGCTATGGTACAGGTGTTGTCCTTGATGGCAACTCAATTTGATAACAGATCTCAGTTCAGGCTCGCAGAATGAAGGAAATCTTGTATACGCAGGTTCACCTTGCCGAAGACGCGTATACACGCGGGTTAGTCGTTCAAAAGTCGCGTATGCGTATACACACACTTTTATGCACAGGAAAGCGTGTGTAGGGTGGAAAACTTATTTTTGGTCCGTGGTAGTTAATCCTTTGTATTTTAACCTATGGTTTTGGACCATGGTATCTCGGCAAGTGTGTTGACCAAAGGTATTGGGCCCTTGGTATTGTTTATTATGGTTTTGGACCGTGGTATTGTGGAAGGCCTAAAACTATAAAAGAGGAAGGAGATCATGTAGCAAGGGACTATCTGATTTATTGAATATCTGATATCGTGCTAGATCTGGAATACTGGTGATGGGGTTATGGTCTAGATCTGAATGAAGGAGGAATCTGAGTGCAAGAAGGATAAGGACTATTGATGGATCAAAATCTCAAGGCTTGAACATTGGTATCTTTGTATGATTTTGATCTGTTATATGTGGCGCACTCTTGATCTATAAATCTGGGTTAACTAATGTCTGAATGTTTAAAAGAATAAATTATCCTTTATAGATCTGTACGCAGGTTCAGTGAAGTGCAGGTGCGTATACATGATTTTTCTGTGAATGAAGGAAGCGTATACGCAGGTTGGTTGTGGTACAGAAGCGTATACACGCAGATTGATGAATAGTGAAGTAGCGTGCATATCTTCATTTATGTTCTAGTTGCTTCTATTTTATTGCTGCAGTGTTCTGGGTTCAGAATTGGTGTTTGATTACAGTTACTGTGTTTTGGGTACATCTAACAGAGAAGTGTTTATCTTATTCAGTTTTTGATTGGTGAAAAGGGTTTGGTTGATGTAGAAATACTTGATGTTTGATTGATATTACTTGTGGATCCAGTCTGAAAATTAATGAAACGAGGTCCCTGAAAGCAGAGAGAAGGTTGCAGCCTTCTGCAGGTAGGAGCCTGCGTACTAGTATCTCAAGCTAGTACAAGAACTAAGGGGGTTGGAGCTCCCTTCCAGGAAAGCTGGAGAATGAGAGAGAGTTGTAGCTCTCTGCAGGTTGCAGCCTGCATACTGGTAAAGACTGCACCAATGCAAAACATTGTAAAAAGAAGTTTCTAATTAAAAAAGGAAGATAGAGACGAATTGCAGCAGGGGGTTTTCACCCACATTGGGTTTCCTCCTTATATCTTGTGTTCATGTGTGTGACTGTCTTCTACTCTGTTCTAGTACTGTTTATTTGCTTCTGATTCACAGATTAATAACTGACATCTAAAAGATAAATCAAATTATAATTCTACTTTATATACGCGGTTTTCCCTATCTGAAGTTGCGTATATACGTGGTTTTTATTAACAGAAGTAGCGTATATTATCTGAAGTTGAAAAAGGAAATATTTGTCTTAATAATATTGATTCACCCCCCCCCCCCCCCCTCTCAGTATTATTTCCCACATATTCCACCATTGTTAGCTTGGTATTATGGCACTTTCTAGAGAAATTTATAGTTCCTACATTTACAACCATCACTTGACACTCTGGTGTTGGAAATAGGAAGCAATTCAATTCCTTGTCTATCTTACAATGAATAAAATTATGGGTACTACCTAAATCAATCAACACTATTACATTTTTCTTCTTGATATATCCTTCTAACTTGAGAGGTTAAATAGTGGTAATTCCTACCAACACATTACAAGATATGGTTGAATTCATTTCTTCTTTCTTTGGGGTTGGTTCCTGGTGTATATCATCCTCTTTTGATGTTTCTTCTTCCTTTTCATCCTCCTCTTTGTTGAAGAATCTAGGGAAAATTAGGTATAGTAGGATTCTTCGATTCTTGATAACAATTTGTGGAGTCTTTTTACTTTTTCTTGTTAGCTTAATCTTCTTCTTATTATTATTAATGCATGTGTGTGTGTTTAATCAAAATGCAACCAAAACATAAGAACAAGAACACAAGATATCGTCTCTCTGCCAGGGCCAAAACCTCTCTTATCTTGAGAGGAAAACCCTTTGGTAAGTTTCTCTTATTGAATTTTCTTATTTATCAATGCCAAACCCTAGACCCTTAACTAGGAGATCCTCCAGGCACAAGTCAAGTTCTTCCTTTTCTCTGCACTATGTTCTCTATCACTTTGTCTACCTCCTTCCAGCACTTCGTTCCCCGACACTTCATCATTCTTCTGACACTTCTTTCTTCCTTCCATTGTAAGTATATATTCTAGAAGAGATACTTTTACTTAGTGATATCCTTCACCTAAGGATACTCATTCCTTCTCTTGATCATCCGAGTTCCTTCTTGATGTATGGTTGAAGGCTTAGTGTGAGAGCATTGCAGCCCAAATTCTCGCACATGTGAGAGGTACCCTAGAGAATTAGGGTCCTTTTCCCTTGCTAGAGAGATAGCTTCTTTGCTTGACTTGGGAGGCCTTGTAGGCCTAATTTCAAACTCAACCAACATTAATTCATGACCTGTTTAATCATGTTGTCATACTCCCAGACTTACACTCCTCTTCTTCACATGTGTGATTATTTCTAGCCCTAGAAACAATCCTCTTTACTTCAACCTTCTTCCTTCTTCCTTCACTTGAGTGGGAGACCCTCTAGGAATATGTTATTTAGCCCAAATGATGAGATATGTTAACTATAAGTTTTTCTTTTATGGCCATAGGCAAACCCTTTCCCTTTCGCACGTGTGGCTGTGATTTTACCCTAGAGATAGTCCTTAATCTTCAGCTTCTTTCTCTCTTCCTTTGCTTCCCTAGAAGGCCTCCTTTTCTTCCTTTATTTTCCTCTTCTTCTCTTGGATTTTAGAGCTCTTGATTGGCATTGTAATCGAGTGGACAACATCTATTTATAAAGGATTGTCCCTCCTTCTAGGTTGACATGTTAAACTGTTTGTAGGCCGACTTGTTGTGCAGACTTCGGATGGTTTCTATGGTGGTATTGCATGCTTGAAGGAGCTTCTTTGATGGTGCCTTTACATAGGAGGAGACTTGACTTTCCTTGGAGGTATTCTCTTGACTTTAATGCATATTCATACATGTTGTAACATGCCCTTAAGGCCTTCAACATTTCCTTTTGACTATTTGACTCACTTATAGCACTTAACATGTGCTATACCTATTTCAATGAGAAAGAAACTCATTGTATATATTATAAAAATAATATTTATTTTCTTGAATAAATACAAATATCAAAAGTACATTTATGAAGACTGAACCTAGTTACATTTCCTTCAAAACTCTTCACAATCTATGTAGAATAATTTATTCTTAGCACACTTATGACCTTTAGTGTATTTTCTATCACAACTGTAACAAAGCCATTTTGTTCTTTTTTCCTCCAATTGTTATGGTGTCAACCTTGTAGGCTAAGGAAGACTAGGAGCAGCAACACTTCCATCATTATAGTTGTGAGTGGTAGACTTCCTTGTTGCCACAATTTTGCTTTCAAAATTTCTTGCCACCCTGAAAGCCTTCTCCAATGAATTAGGTTCCCAAAGTAGAACCTCATGTTGGATTTTATCTTTTAAATTCCTTATGAAGACATCAATCCTATGCCCCTTTCGAATATTAGTTACCCTAATATTCAATTTTTGGAAGTCTTCAATGGGCTCCGCCATTGAACCCTTTTGTTTGAGATTTATTTATTGGCTAAAGGTGTTTCTCTTTGTATCTTCATAATGTACTATCATTTCCTCCATAAAAATTGACCAAGTTACACGTGTTTTATGAGAACAACGCCATCTATACCCTGCAAACTAATTGGGTTCTAAATACAAAGGTGAAATACATACCTTTTGTGAGGGATGCAGATCCTGTAAACCAAATTATTGATCCATCTGTAGTTATCCATGTTACTGGATCCTTGCCATCAAAATTCCTCATATCTACCTTTAGAATGTGGTGGTTCACCCCACAATGGAGTCTCTAAAATCGTATTCATATTCATTTTTTCCTCATCATGATTTTCATGGATTACCTTATCACCACTGGGAAACCTTTCTTGCAAAAAATTTGTCAAACCTTCCTTTAAACCATCCATGTCTTCTTTTAAACCATTCATGTAACCTTTTAAACCATCCATGCCACCTTTTAAACCATCCATGTCACCTTTTAATTCATCATTGGTTTCTCTTTATGAGAGCGAAATTTGTTGCACTTGGTCCTGTAATTTTGATATATCATGTTGCAATTCTTCCTCTTCATGCGTCATAGTATATATTTTTGAGGGCTTAATGGGTGTAGAATTTTTTTTTTTTATTAGGAGGAATTTTTTAACCCAATATTAATATCTATGGCTCAATATGCCCTTGGAATCACTTGATACTAATTTTTCAAACAAAAGTTATGCAATTTTTAAAAACAATACACACTTTTTTCTTGCTTTTAGGAGCTCAATATTGAAACGGTTATAACTCTATAATTTCGGATCTCCAATTTATGAAATTTATTCCTTTAGTATTTCTCTGAGTCATCATTCTAACCCCATAAGTCTTATTGATATTGGATTCTTCAAGGAATATTTATGTCAAATCTCACACGATGACATGATTATGGACTTGTTCAGTAAATAGAAGTTGTACGAGATGCCATGTGGCATTGTTTCAACCTTCAGCCCTAACATTGATACCCTAAAAATTATATTTTTCACACTTTCAACCACTTTTTATAGAATTCAAATATGATGCCTGAAACGAAAGTTATGAAAAAATTTCCTAGGTCACCGGTTTGATATTGAATTCTCGAGCCTGCAAAACCCCTAACTTCCTCAGATCATATCTCCGAAAATATATCGAACCAAGCTTCGAAATTCTTACACAAAATTCACCAAGATTTTGACTCCACATGGTCAAAATTTCCACTTCTGATGCATCAGATAAAAAATATATATATATAGCGAAAATTCCAAGATGGCCTATTTGAGGAAGTGAAACCCTAGAATCCAAAGCTATTATACCAAATGTTATGCAACCAACTCACAGAAAAGATAGATCAGCGAATTAAAAATTATCCTCTTTGGGGGGGAAACCTCCTTTACATTACATAAATGAACAATTCTTGGATGATACAAATGGCAAGACCTCCTTTGTATATATAGGAGTCTAAGGGGTCACAATATAATCAGAGCCTATAACAATAATAATGTAAGGGCACAACAATAATAATAGTGGGCTTCTATGGGGAACAATAATAACAATATGGGGGCTACATGGGCACAACAATAACAATAAGGGGTATACACTAGTATTATAGGGACCTAACAGTAAAAACTTGCATTTGTTTATATCTCATTCTATCCCTTTTGCTCTTTTGTGTGGTTCTTTCCCTCTTGTAAGCCTAGTAGCAAGGGTGGATTGAGTTTTAGTCCTATCCATCTGGTCTTCATCCTCTGTATGACTCTCTTGTACGATGGTGTTCTCTCCAAGGCATTCTTTATCCTTTCAGGAGAGTGATATTCTCTTACTTGTAGACTGCCCAATAACGCATGCCATCTTCTCTTACAAGCTTGCAGATCTTCTATTCCCAACATTCCAAATGTGTCTTCAAATTGTAGAATGGCTCGCTCCTGAGTTGAAATGTATTTGGGTGCTAAAGTATCATCAGAGGAGATGAGGTTATGATTGACGATGGCAGCCTTAGGGCTCACTAGCTTTGCTCTGATATATAAGGGCTTCTTCTCCTCTTTTTTCATTACCTTTTTCACCTCCTCAACCCTTGTCTCTTCATGAGTCAACCAAGATGATAAAGCCATTTTCTGCATGTCTCCCAATCTTGAATTGGGATCCTAGCAATTAAGATCTGTCAAAATGAAATTCTACATGTAGAATTCAGCTAACTTTTCCCTCCCTTCCATACTAGTTTGTTTGCAAAACTCAATAAATTGCATGTAGTCCTAAAAAGGCAGAGACCCATATTGTGCTAGAGTTTTTATTTAGAACTACAACCACTGTCTTTGAGGAAGAGAGCATAAGATTTTGATGGTTTCCTACATTGCAGGGCTTCCATAGAGATACTTTCCATGGTGGCAAGTTGTGTTTCTTCCTCATGTAAACCCTCTCTCAACCTTGTGTTTTCTGCCTATAGTTGTTCCTTCATAATAGACTTCCTTAGTCTCAAATCACTTAATTCCTTGTGCATTTTAGTGAATTTCTGCTCCATAAGTCCCACATCTTCCACATTCTTGGATTTGGTAATTTACATCCATCTACGGGTTCTACCTCTCTCTATCTGCAACTCATAAAGGAGTGGGATTGCAATTTTTTCATGGATAATCCTTCCTACTTCAATAAATTTGTAATAAGACCCCAATCTAGGTTGTGGATCAGACTCTTGGAGCTATTGGAAGTTCTTTCCAATTAACATTGAGGTGGATTCTTCTTTATGTAGCTCATTTTTCTGCTCCTGGAGCTTCCCATGTTCCTCCTGTAGTAAAATTAGTCTCTCCTATAGTAAACCCTGTCTCTCTTATAGCTTCTCTTCTTCTGCTTGCTCAAAGGCAGCTTGTGTCTTGGGTTTCTTGAAGTTCACTGACCTAGTGGTGGTCCTACCCATAGATGCTACAGGTGACTTGGATTTGGTTTTGGGAGAAGTGACCTCCTCAATGTTTCCCTCACTCGGTCCTGCTTCTTCCTTTTTACTTGGTGATTCATCAATAATGATAGGGACCCTTATGGGATTTTGTAGTTTCCCCTGCCTAATTTTTGTGTTTTCCCTGGTTTTGAAATATAGGGGTACCTTGTCTTGGTTTCCTTCTCTTAGGCTTGACAAGTGTGCCCAATGTATCCAATGTTGCAACTACTTCTTGTTCAATATCCCCTAGAGATAGACTTGTTTGATGTGGTTGTTTCTCTACTTCTTTGGGTTTAGCAATCTTCTTAGGGCTTATTGTTCCTTATAATTGTTTCTTATCCTCTTCTCCCTTAATTTATGCTTCTCATTACTTTGTCTCTACTGCCTCCTCTTTCTCTGTTGCTCTTTCCTCTTCTTCTATTTTTTCTGCCTCTTCCTCCTATGTTTTTTCTCCTTCTTCTTCCTCTTTTTTTCCTTCTTTACCTCCAATGCTAGAGGCTGTAGTTTCTCTAGGTGTGATGGATTGGTTTTCTATGAAATTTTCTCTATCCATGTCCATAAATTTGTCCATAGGACAGGGATCCTTAAGTGGCTCAAATCATCCATCACAATTAACTTAATGAGGCCATGGTGAGCTAAGTGTTGGTGCTTTCCTTACCTCACCTTCTGACTCATATCAAGGAATGAATATAGGAGGAAATGGGGAACATTGGGTCTTTGAGGGAGAGGCAATTATGCCTTGAATCTCAGCTCATGGAGAAATCTAAAGTGGTAGGCATATACCATACTCAATATCCCTTCACAAGATATATACTTGAGGATATGGTAAACTACCTCATCACAAGGGTAAGGTAGTGTTGACAGTGATGGACCCACCAACATGTCAAGGGATCTCCCCAGTAATAAGTCCCAATTAGACCTCAGACCATTTGGTGTAGGAGTCCCAGCAGTGGGTCGTAAGGTAATGCCTTGACCGCGATGTCGCACAGAGGCAAGTAAGATGACTCTGCCAGTAGCAAGGGTGTGATTGTTGCAGTGAGTCGACGAAGGTGAATGAAAGGTTCTAACACAAGTGGGTTGGGAAGAGTGCACTCCTTAACAACCTGTATCAATACTCAGCTAGGAATGGAACACACAAGAAAAGATGCATCACAAGTTGGAAAGTAGAGCAGTTGGCAATCCAAAGTGATGGTTAAACCAACAACACATTTGCAACAAGATTCATATAATTACATATGAATCAGTTCATACACAAATACTTAAGTTAAACAACATATATCATTAACACAACCAGAACAGTCAAACTACAGTAACAACATATGCATGAAAATGTGTTGGCTCTTATTATATAAAGAAGTGTAAGTTCCAATCATACAATACTTCCATGTAAACCTCCTAGCCCCAACAGTGAAACGTTACATCCACATCTGCCTACTCCTCCAAAGAGATGTACTAGCTCCATGTAGTGGAGAAGCCAAGGCGCGTTACAATATTGTCCAAGCTTTCTTCAAGATAGTCTTAATAAAAGCTTGGCTGACCAAAAGCCTATACAATGAGTTATGAGGGACTATTTATAGCAAAGGTTGGGGTGGCCCTTGACATTCCCCTTTGTGATTTTTCAACTACCCTCATGACTCTTCACCTACTCAATGACTGTTACATTCACTATTGACACTTGACTTACACTTGACATGACTCAACATTACAATGCACATGTACCCATGTGAACAAAATGGCTTGAACAAGCCAAACTATACATCACTCTGAATTAGACAACTATAAAAGTCCAACTGCTCAACATCCTCATGTTGATCAACCATAACATATTAATGCCAAGCTCTGTAGCCTCTAATAGTGTCCGTGCGTTCCGCGGTGACATCCGTATAAAACCTAACCTTCGTTTCCATAGCATCTAGGTACACTGCTCGGGCTCCTCAATCCAACTCATCTGAAAGCATGCACATCATTGTATTCAATGTGGCCAGACCAACAACATACTTGTGCATGGTGTCTGCACTGATAGGCAATTTTGGGCTGGTGGCAATGTGCATCAATTCATCGAAGTATGAGTCAATCTCCTGTCGGACCTGCTTCTTGGTCTTCGCCTGGGTAAGAGTCCCAAGTGATGGGATCGCATGTGTGTGCACCACAACATCCATGCTCTTGAATACTCATGCATGGGAAGCCTGTATGCTAGTGATGAGTTGCGGGAGGTCCTCATAGTTCTAGATCTGACCCTGAATACGTGCTTTCAGCTCAACCGCATTTGCCCTCATCATCTTTGGCAAGTGAAGTGGGGCTCCCTTGTACTTCATCATCTAGGTTTGCATGTCATCAACATCAGCATGTATGTTCGTCAAGATGCGTGCCCTCCTAGCACATCATTGTTTCCATCCGTTGAGATGGACGACCGCCTTGTGCAAGGTACAAACTTGGAGTACAATGCTTGCATAACTGTTTCAAGGGACTATACTTCATCTAGTATTGCCTTCTTCAGTTCAACTCGAGCCGACATTGTCACCAAGTCTCCTCCTTGCTTGGCCACCTATAGTTCCTTCGCCATTATCTCATTCTCAACTATAAGAAAATGAACACTTGAGCTAGTGGCTTCAACATACACTCTGGTTGCATTGGTTAAAGCAATTGGATGCTTGTGTACATCAGTAACGATCACTCGTTCTTTGAATTTCGGAAGGGATTTCTGATCCTCCGGAGTTGACACTCTGCAAGACTGCACAACTCTATGTTGGGATTCATCAAATGAGATTTTGTGCATCTCTTCTTTCGGCTGATCACTAAGGTTCTCAGTGCCTCCTTGGTCGTCTAAGACTTTCTCTTCTTCTAGATGCATTGAAGCAGGTGAGTCGACATCCTTGTGGTGAGGCATGAGGTCGATATCATGTTCCAACTCCTACTACTCCATGTCTGCATCCAACTGTTCGAGCAATTGTTCTATCTCATGATGAGCAAAGTCTTGCCCCTGCAATGATTGACCCTGTTCGCTTAATTCCAACTGATCCGTTAATGAAAAAGGTATTATAGACTATGTGTGAATTTGCTTATGTTACTTAGTGCAACGGATCGAAAAGATTGTGAATAACATAAACACATAAACAACTTGAAAACACATTCAAACACATCAACACAGCCAAATTTAATAAAGGAGTTCACTAGACTTTCTGGCTACGTCTCCTGGTCCTTCTGCTTCTAGTGCTGACCTCTTTATTTTGTCTTCAAATTTTTGTTACAGGTATGAGCTTGAAAACAGAGTCTCAAATAAGAAAATGGACATCACCACTGTGTTTAGTTCAAAAGTTTGAGTCAAATGTGTATAAACTTGACCATATTTGGCCATTGTGACCTCCAGACCCCTTGGAATGGTCCAAAACCACCTTTGTCCCTGCAAAACCACCCGTTGTTTGGAAAAAACTGCCTCAGCCTGCATAAAACCACCCGTTATTTGGAAAAAATACCTTAGCCTACATAAAACCATCGGACTGCACATTGGTGGTAGGGTGGGTTCGACACCTGCAATGGTTTATTAAAAAATTGGTGGCTTGGTTAACCAAGTCCCACCCTTTGGCATGTTGGTTCTATTTTGGTGATATGGTATTGATATACCATATGTAGTTGCAATCTGCGGTGAATGTGGGATAATGTGATAACATAAAATCAAAGGACCAGTGGTTGTGGGGTTGACCCCGACCATCCGGCCTTTTTCCAGCAGAGATCTCGACACAAAAATAAATATAAGTTTATCATATCCATTACCAAGTCTTGTCTGATCCAACGGCTATCGCCTCACCCATTTGCCAACTATCTTAGCTGATCTCCACCGTCGATCAATCCCGCGTGATCTAACAGCTATCATGAAATCTCGCACGAATTCTTGCACGACCGATATCAGATAGAGAGCACGTGAGAAAAGTGGTTTTATCGTGCTACGTGTCGCCCGCTAAGGTTAATCGCGTGAAATTGAGGAATATCATTTACCATTTTATAGGCGCACAAGATACTACTTACTGCTTATGAATACTACTCCTCTGTTCTGCTAACACGTGGCTTAATCTGATCTCTTCATTTCTTAACTTTATTTTGCGTAACTTAATCCTAGCCGTCTATCTCCCTCACTCTCGTTCGTTGATCTGACTGATCCAACGACTGTGCTTCGCTACTATGACACCACTTTCATCTACATTTGAAGACTTTGATTTGGAGGCAAAACTGAATCCATTTTGGATCACTCCTCCCCACTAGAAGCTTTTGGTCCTCCAATATTTGGTTTTAGCTGTCGAGTAAGTGAGAATAAATTTCCCTCACTTTTCCAATCTCTATCCATCATGCTTTACTCGGATTCGTACCTTTGAGTCCAACTCGAAGATACTCAACATTTCCCTGTCGCGAATTCCTTATCCTCCTGTCAAGAACTGTGTCCTCTTGTAGCTCATTGAGATACTCGAGCAAAATATCTTCAATGGAAGGTAGTTGACCTTGCTCTTTGGGATCTTCAATCAATGAAGGCTCATACAATCACAAGTTTTCAACATTTACGACAGAATAGATTTGCATGTAAGCTGGTAGATCTAGGAGGAAATCATTTTCACCAATTTTGTCAAGTATTTTGAAAGTACCATATCTAATTGGTTTCAACTTTTTACGTTCCCTTTGCAGTCTTTCTTTGCTGATGTACAAACATACTTGATCATCAACTTGAAAACTATTCTCAACTCGATGCTTGTCATGTCACGCCTTATACTTTTCTTGGCTTCTTTCCAGCTATTCCTGTGCTGCCTAGTGAATTTCTTGGATTTGTTCAATGAACTTGGTTTTTTTGTCCACATCACTGTGTCCATCAACTACAGTGTCTTTACCAAAGAAAAAATCCAAGGGAGACTTTGGTATAAAACCAAAACAAGTCTCAAAAGGAGATCTTTGAGTAGAAGAATGTTTTGCATGGTTGTAAGCATGCTGCACATAACACAAATTCTCATCCCAAAGTTTGAGATGCTTGTTGCAATATCCTCGAAGCAACTGTATCACTGTCCTGTTGACCACTTTTGTCTGACCATCTGTTTGCGAATGAAATTTCGTGCTCTTCTTTAACTTTGTGTCCATTAACTCCCATAGACTTGACCAAAATTTCCCAACAAATCAAGAATCTCGATCAGATACAATAGAAGTGGGTAACCCAAAATGAACCCATACATTTTGAAATAATAACTTTATCGTTTGTTCAGTTGTGACCTGTTTATTACATGGTGTCAAAATACACATCTTGTTGAATCTATCCACAACTACATACAAATAATCATGACTCTTTCTAGACTTTGGAAATCCCCCAACAAAATCCATGGAAACATGTTCTCAAGGACGAGAAGAAATTGACAGAGTATACAAGCCTAATTTTCTATTACTTGGCTTGCTTGTAGCACACATAGTACATCCTTTAATATATATAGAAACTGTCTCATTCATTCATGGCCAATAGCAAAATCTTTGTAATTGTGAAACTATTTTGCTTACACAAAAATGACCTAATATGAGAGAAGTATGTGGTTCTCAAATTATATTAACTCTTCTAGTTTGTGGAATGCATAATTTTCCCAAATGATATAAGACTATGTCCTTTATGAAATAATCCAATTCTTCTACCTGCTTGCCATGACTTAAATTTGCATATACATCCTTAAAATCTATGTCTTGAGCATATTGTTCAATGTCACTTTCATGAATTACCGAATTATGCTTAAGTATTGTGGATGCTTTTATAATTGGTCTTGATAACATGTATGCAACCTTATTATGTATGCCCTTCTTATATCTGATAACAAGATGAAATTGTTGTAGAAAACCCATCCACCTGTAATGTCGTGATTGTTGCAATTTAGTTTGTGAGTGTAAGTATTGTAGTGGTTGATGATCTATGTGTGTGATTGTTTCTTTACCCATTATGTATTGTTTCCACTTTTTAACACTCTGAACTAATGCATACAATTCTTTATCATATGTAGGATAGTTAACTACTACTGATGTGAATGTCTCAGAATGAAAGCATATAGGCTTTCTGTGCTGCATCAACATTTCCCCCATGGCATATTCACTTGCATCTGTCTCGATCTTAAATGGATGTTGAAGATCTGGAAGTGCTAGTACTGGCGCTGTATGGATCCTTTCTTTCAATGTGTCAAAGGCTTTCTGTTGTTTTCCTCCCCACTGAAACACCTGTTTCAAACTTTTCAAAGAATGTAAAGGAGCTACAATCAAAGAAAAGTTAGCAATAAACTTTCTCCAATATTGCGTTGCCCATAAAAACCTTCTAACTTCTGTATTTGTATTGGGCTTAGGACAATTTACAATGACTTCGACCTTAGAGGGATCTATCTTCAATTCACCACCCCCTACAATATAACCCAAATAATTAAAAGATGTTCTGCCAAATTCACATTTTGACAGTTTTACATAGATATTTTCTCTTTTCAAAACATCTAAAATCTGATTTACATGCTTTACATGTTCATCCCATGTTCTACTGAAAACAAGAATATCATCTAAATAGACTATTACAAAATCATCAATGAATGGTCTAAATACAACATTCATGACTCGCATGAATGTAGTTGGAGCGTTAGTTAAGCCAAAAGGCATAACCATCCATTCATAGAGTCCTTGCTTCGTTTTGAAAGCAGTCTTCCATACATCCTGTTCTGCAACTCTGATCTAATGGTAGTTGCTTTGCAAGTCCAATTTAGAGAAGTAAACTACATCTTTTAACTAATCTAACAAATCATCAATACGAGGAAGAGGATAACAATTCTTTATTGTGATTTTATTTAATGCTCTAAATCCAATACACATTCTTCAAGAACCGTCTTTCTTTCGCACTAACACAATAGGTGATCTGCACAATGATGTGCTTGGTTGAATAAACCCTTGATCGAGAAACTCCTGTACCTACTTCTTTATCTCGGCATTCTCTAAAGCTGATAACCTGTACATTCCAATGTTAGGTAGTGGAGCATCTTGCTTCAAATAAATCTCATGTTCTATCTCTTGCTTGGGTGGAAGCCCTTTAGGCTCTTGAAACATAATATCATAATCGGAAACAACTTTAACTATATTTTCTTTATGTTTAGGATTATAGCCTTGGAAAGCATCGGATTTATCAATATCCTTTGCTTTTACAATCATAAGTAAAAATTGTTTACTTGAACTTACAATTCTTTTCATCTGTCCTGAATTTATGAGAGAAAAATTATCTTTGAGTTTATGAGCCCTTACAATATATTTAGTTCCATCCTTAGTGAGTTGATACTTATTTTCAGTTCGATAGAATATAGCATTTCAATTGTACAAGTATGGACTTCCTAATACAATTCCACATATGTCCAATGGGACTATGTCTAACTCAACCTCATCTACAAACTTTGACCCAATAGCAAAATGAAGTTTACATTGTTTCGTAACTTGTAGCTTAGTTTTATCACACACCCAACCTAATGGATATGGCTTTTTATGAGGTTTTGTTTCTAGACCCAACTTCTTTACAATTGCTTCAGAAATCAAATTAACTTGTGACCCATTATCAAATAATGTATCAATTTTAGTATGCTTGGAAATTACTCTAATATGAAATATCTCATTTCTTTTCCTCTCATCATTATCATTATCAACAGAATGTGAAGAAGTACTTGTAGATGCTTTAGAATCTTTACCTTTTATACTTGTAGTTGTAATCGCTGTCTCATCACCTGAATATGATCCCAAGTCCTTTTGAATAGCAGCAGCATTCTTTCGCTCTTTACTCCCAAACATCTTAGGCTTCAACTTCGGATGCAATGACCAGCAGTGTGCCTCATCGTGTCCTTCCTTCTTACAATGAATGCATAAAAGTTTATCCTTCTTCACAGTGTTTGTTTTCTTCCCCTTCCATTTAAGTTTCTTTTTGCCTTTATTCTTTCTTTCAATAGGTTTGGATGATTTCCCAACATCTTGGGTTACATTTTTGCCTCTAGCTTCTAGATGAGTTGCTTGAACCGATACAACATCTAAGCTAGTTGGATTAAACATAAGTATGGCATGCCTCAAATAACTATGAAGACCACCTATGTATTTCAATAATGTCTTTGGTGAGTCCAATGATATGTCTAATGTTAATGCTCTCTTACGGAATTCCTAAGTAAAACTTTGAACACTTTGACCTTTTAATTGACGTAGTGTTTGCCAACTCATCATTGCTTGTTGCATATAATCTAAAGGATAAAATTTATTTTTAATAGCAGAAACAAATTCATTCCAAGTTGAAATGATTTTACCATGCTTTTGGAGATCTTCTTGTGTCTTGCCTTTACACCATACAAGTGTGGTTCCTCCAAGTCGAAGGTTAGCAAGCTGGATCTTCTTCCTTTCTGAAACAACTTTCTGCACCCTGCAATATACTTCAATTTGTCTTATCCAATTATCAAGATTTTCAGCGTTAATTTCTCCATCATAAATTGGCAAGTCAAATTTTACATCTAATTTGATAAAAGAGGATTTCTTCTTCTTCTTAGAAGGACTAGATTTATGAGAAGAAGAGGATGATGATGACGATGATGGTGATGATGGAGAAGATGGTGGAGGAAGCATTCCTCCCTTTCCCTTATCTTCTTGATCTTTAGGTGATGAAGTGCCTTCATATTTGTTCTTCTTAAACTCCCGATACATCTCTTCCACCATTGCACGTATTGTCATGAAACTATCCAAGAATTGAGATTTTGACCCAAGTGGAGTTTCATCTGCCATCCTTCTTTGTGAAAAAATCCTTGCAATCTCGGGATTCGCCTCAACAAGTTCACCTTCACCTCGTCCGAGCCTCAACCTAGTAAGCATTCAAATCTTCACACAAACTTGTCAAACCTTAAAAACCTTGCTGCTCTGGTGCCACTTGATCCTTTAATGAGAAAGGTATTATAGACTATGCGTGAATTTGATTATGTTACTTAGTGCAACAGATCGAAAATATTGTGAATAACATAAACACATAAACAACTTGAAAACACATTCAAACACATCAACACAACCAAATTTAATAAAGGAGTTCACCAGACTTTCTGGCTACGTCTCCTAGTCCTTCCGCTTCCAGTGCTAACCTCTTTATTTTGTCTTCAAATTGTTGTTACATGTATGAGCTTGAAAATATAGTCTCAAATAAGAAAATGAACATCTCCACTGCATTCAGCTCGAAATTTCGAGTCAAACGAGTATAAACTCAACCATATTTGGCCACTGTGACCTCCAGACCCCCTGGAATGGTCCAAAACCACCTTTGTCCCTGCAAAACCACCCTCTTTTTGGCAAAAACCACCTTGGATTGCATAAAACCACCTCGGACTACGCGCTGGTAGTAGGGTGGGTTCGGCACCTGCAATTGTTTATTAAAAAATTGGTGGCTTGGTTAACCAAATCTCACCCTTCAGCATGTTGGTTCTGCTATGGTGATATGGTATTGATATACCATATGTAGTTGCAATCTGTGGTGAATGTGGGATAATGCGATAACATAAAATCAAAGGACCGGCAGTCATGGGGTTGACCCCGACCGTCCGACCTTTTTCTGGCGGAGTGTTATATAGCAAATTGACCCCCTCATCAGCTCATAGGGGAAAGACATGATAGCTAAAGCAAAGACCAAGATCACATGCCTTGTTTCCACACTAATGTTGGCTATGCACTGACAACCTGCTTTATAAAGCTTCTCTGCAAGCCTAAGGGTGCGTTAGTGACCCAACTAACTCTAGTTGCTAGTTCGGGAACAGCGTTAGTGGACCCTAATGATGTTCTAAGGGTCAAAGGAGTGAATTGACTTATAAATATCTAGATCTTTTCTCCTAGATCTACTCAAGAAAAGCAAGGAAACATCTCAAGTTCGACCTATTTGGGGGATTTCTAATCCTAATGAAGGAGGCAAATGGGAAAGAGCTGAAAAGCATGGCAACTTCATTGCTTTTACCCTAAGGAACTCATGGAGGAACTTGGAACCCTAACTTAATTGCTACATAAGCAAAGCCAGTGCTATGGTGATAGAGGTCAGATCATTTGAAAGGGTAGCATACTTGATTGTAGAGCATTGTCTCAAATCATAAGAAGTTGGTAAGAAGAGAGAGAGAGAGAGAGAGAGAGAGAGAGAGAGAGAAGCTAGAGGGGTAAGGGAAGGTTGATGCAATAGATGGTTGTAATCACTCTTCTGACATTAATATAGAACTGCAGTTGTACTATCTACTCCATGGTGTTGGTACTATCATTCATTTATTTGTTTGTCCAATACTTTTTAGCATGAGTAGCTTAGTTATGTGTAACTAGATGTTCTTTTATGTATTCATGTATTAGTTATCAAAGTTGTATTTTGTGATTATGCTTGCCTCTTCTATGTGCAGGACTTGATCTGGAGTCGGCTCAGGGGACTTCCACCTAGTTGCATTGCGCTCTCCAGCAAATCTACACGGAGGCTTGAGGTAATCTATTTGTCCTACTTTGATAGTTAGTTATTGTTTATGAACATGCATGTAACTTTGTGACGGTTGCAGATAATCTTACAGTCTGCCAAAGGTCCCGGGAAGACCTTTGAGGGTATCTCCATTCTCCATACACCGTGCATTTTATCCTACAGCAGAATTGGCGACTCCACTAGGGACTATACATCTAGTTCCCGGTTTACCCGGACAGTTCTCAGTTTCCTCCTCCTTCTAAGACCTCTCTATACTTCTGCATTCCCTTTCTAACCCACCAAAACCTTACTTCATCTTGCCTACACATATTCATCATTGAATCTGATCCAAGAAGCCCCGTTTTGAACTATTTTTCCACACTAACGCAGGTTAGCAAACTAGACAGTGCTTTATAAAGCACTATGTCTGCACACACAGAGTGTTAGTGGACCCAGTAACTCTCTGTGGCCACTACTACAGGGTGTTAGTCACCCAAAATCTTGATTTCTAGTTGTGTCTGCAAACCCAAGGGGATAGGAAGCCTGTTCATGGACTGAAAGAGGATCTGCTACTGCATTTTGTTAGCAAAATAGGTGTCATAAAAGTTTTTTTTTAGGAAATAAGTTGTTTTTTCTTTCTTGAAAAAGTTTTTATCAAAGAAAAAATCATCAATTATTTCATTCATTCTTTTGTTTAGCTGGTTAAAAGCTACTTTATTTTGGCTTCAAGTAGTTGTTAGGAAAGCATTGGAAATATTTTTGTTGGTTATGCAAGTGTTATAATGACTAAGATGCATGGAACAAATATGAATATGTGAAAGACTCTCACCTGTAGAATATAGCTTGTTTTCATTGAATTGAATATTTTTTAAAAAGCATTATCTTGTGCATGATTTTTGAGTCAGAGTCCGATCACATTTCATACGTCAACTCCCCTACCGAAGACAATAAAAAGTACACATAAAATTTACCTAAAATCAATCAGTAACTCTTTATTGAGCAAACAAACATTAGTTCAGGCTAGGATCTTGGGATAGGCAGTGTGAGTAAATTTCCCAAGATCGAAAACCAAAACTAGTGTCATTAAAAGAAAATTCCTTCTGCACTCATACTACCGGGACCACTCCAGTCAAAGTGGAGCTAAATACGAGACAACATCGGACTGTAAGTGAAGGTAGCCCGCCTTCGTTTGCAAATCCTTTGGGTATTCTGTGTATTGGGGATCCCTTCGAGGATTTCGGAGCTGAGGCAGGGACTCAGGTATCCTGCCCATACAATGTACTGTCTGCAACTATGTCCCCCCCAGTAGTGTCTATGATCTGAGCTATCCTTAGTGGCCAAGCTTTTAGGGACTTACACAAGGTGATTGGGGCAAGTTTCCCTGGTACCTAACACAGACGGACCTACTCTGTCTTCAGTTTTTTGGAGGGTGCTCGTCTTCACGAGAGTACTTGGCCCCTCAATCTGAGGTTCAGGCGAAGTTCTAGAGTAACTGTAACTATACATTTGGCTAGCCCTCTCTATTATTCATCGTGATATTGGGTTTCATCTCCAGTGATTGGTGCTTATCAGACAGGGTCATTTCCCTCTGTTTGCTAATTGATCAACTTAGTGTATTTTTTATATTTTTTAGGTACCCGTGTGCTATCATTAAGACTTCAACAAATATCATGATAAAATTTATCGATAAAAATTAACGGTCACCGTGGCTACATCCAACCCTCATCGTCAATCTAGATGATTGTTAGGACTTCCTCCACTCATTATGGAAGATCCGCCGAGCTCCAGTGAACCGGATTCCCCATCTTCGGGGAATCAGTCTCCTAGATCTCACACAGAATCTGTTTGGACAACCGACAATTCAATTTTGCCAGAGGATTTCTTTATCGAAAGATTTCTTCCTCACTTTAACCCTCCACTCACGAGTCCGTCGGACCCACTCTTGGTTCTAGTGGCACCTGTACTCCCTATTTCTGTAGGTGGAACATTTCCATCCATCTCGTTGATGACTAATGGGTCGTGGAACTTTGTGGACACTTTTGGTCCTCCACCACTTCCCCAGTCGACAGTCACCACCACACCGTTGATGGCAAACCCTGCTATCCCATTTGTCCCAGGTACAACCACTCACATGACACCCTCCACGAGTGGAACCCAGCCGATGCTAGGTTCCACCCCTTTAGTGTCAAACTGTATACCTTCGACAAGTGTTACATACAACGCTCCATATAACACCCAATATAGCACTATTAGCACGGTTCCCGTCCACCAACAATATGGTCGGCAACCATTGTATAGTTCAATCCCCCATATTCAAGTATCTTGGGGCATTCCCAATATGCACATACTGATCGGGAATGTTACAGTTCCCCCTCCATTCTCAAGCATGCATGGTCAGTCATTGATTGACATGAGTGTACCTTATGTCAATCAAGGACATATGGTTAGTTCTGTGGCAGGCGAGAATCCTCAAGGAGGTCCCAACCAATCCATGGGGGCACCCTACTCACAAATTCAAATGAGTCAAGGGGGCACTACTTATCCGGGGGGCAATTCTATACCCAAACATCAGATTCCCCATGGAAACCCACACTACAACGCCATACCCCAAGGCCACTACTATACCACGTAGCCTATGTATAATATTGGGACTCAAACAATGCGAGGACCGCAAGGTTCCTCAAGTCATATGTCATCGCCTTGGTCCAAGTCGAGGGCACCACACACTTTTCCTTTCTTGGCAACATTAGATATCCTCGACTTGTACAAACTTACAAATGACCCCATCTATCACAACTTACTTTGGCCATTGATCCTGCATAAGATACCAACAGACATCCCCAAGTTCGAAGGGAAACAAGGGGAGGATCTAGGCACTCACATCACCACCTACCATCTTTGATGTGCTTCCAACTCCATGGTGGACGATAGTGTCTGGTTACGTCTTTTTCCCCGCACCCTCACTAGCAACACAGCTAAGTGGTACATTGAGTTACCACGCGCGTCAGTAAATACCTTTGACGCTCTAGCAATGGAATTCCTAAAGCACTTCCAGCTACCCATCCGCTATGACACTAGGACAGAACTCCTCACTTCACTATGTCAGGATACCGCCACCCACATCTCTGATCATATACATGAATAGAGACGTAGGCGGAGGTTAGTTAAAGCTCCCCTCCCAGACTATCTCTTATCGGGCTGGTTCTGCAAGTCCCTACTCCCGCAAATCGCTAAAGATGTCGGTTTAGGTGGTGCAGTCACAGAAGACCAATCCATACATCATGCCCAGCACTTAGATCTGATATATTCACAGTCTGGCACTCTTTACGACGTAATCCACAATGCCCCTCGTAACTCCAATGTCTCCACTACTCAACAACCTAGAGCGCATGCCGATGGGATTATCGGCGCAACTTCTGGGGCTGCTGTAAAACAACTTAGCGGTCACATTGCCCAGATGTCAGTGGATTCCTCTACCAAATCAACTACTCTTCCTACCACTGCGATAAACTTTGTGCAGTCTACGCAAAAACTCAGTGGTAAGAACAAGAAGAATAAGAAAAAGACCGCTCCTTCTGAGGAGAAGTCAACAAAGCAGCAAAACCCAAAACAGAAGGCCGTTGCGCCTCCTGATGATGGAAAGGATAAACCCGCTAGATTCCCTTGCAAAATCTGTGCTGAAGACCACATGACCTATCGTTGCCCGCATCTTCAGGAATGCACAGAATACATTGCTAAAAAGGATACTAGTAGGACCCCCACTATCCTTAATAATCCTTTCCCCGCTCAGCAACAACAAAACCTTATCGCACACCAACCCCAACCCCCACAAGGGAGAAACGGTGGTTCGTAACATCCTTCAACTAGTGAAGGATATTCTACTGTTTACACCTTTGAAATGGTAGATCTACAAACAAGAGCCAAATCCTATGGAGCTCTTGTCACTCATGCAGAGGAACCTTCCTCAAGTCAAAACCCACCGCCACCCAATGATTTGCATATCGAAAGGCCGGTTGCTAACCTTGTAATTCACCCCCAAAGGGGCACTTCGATGCACAACGCACAATACATCTGCACATGATGCCCAAAACTACAGCATTGTAGAAGACTTGGCGCAAGCGCTGTTGGCTATGTCGACGCTCAAAGTATTACAAACATGCCCAGCACAAAGGAAAGCTTTGCTTTCGGCTATTGGTGGTATCGACCCATAGGATTCCATGCTTGCAGTTTTCAACATGGAAAAGTGTAAACCTACCCTTTCCCACCAGCTTGCATTTCAAGTGCAAATTTTTTTGAAAGGTAAAGGTATACACAGAACTGTCATCGACGAAGGTGCTTCTACCTACGTCATGTCAGCTTCATGTTGGCTCGCTCTAGGTTCTCCAACCCTATCCCCGCCATCAAATTCCCTTAAAGCTTGCAACGCCCACACTTTCATCCCAAAAGGTTACCTAGCTAGCTACCCCATCACTTTGCATGGGAAAATGGTAACGGTGGACATAAAAGTCGTAGATAAAAAACTTGACTATAATCTCTTGCTGGGTTGTAGTTGGACATATGCCATGATGACCATCATATCTATTATATTTCATATCATCCTAGTAGGTGGTGTACCTGACTCTTAGGTCAGTATCGATACTGGTCTACTGAAGGCTTCTTCCCTCATGGGTTGTTTCCCTCTTCAGCCACCCAAGGTTTCATAGACAGTCAACATGCTTTCATCTATTCCTCATGAACAGACCGATCCATGGATCCTACCGGCTCCTTCAAACATTGACACATACGAAATGTCGCTATCACCAGCTGAATTAGCCTACCAAGCCATTCAATCTGCATCTGCATCTCAGGTCACTTTGGTTATAGCCAATGGTACCACTGCCCCTCCCATAAACGTGTTGAAAATGCAACAAGATGATGGAGCTTAGTGAAAAGAAGGCGCCTTCACTAAGTGGGCTCGCAGGCTATTTTTGGCGCAAAGTCTATTTTTAGACTATGTCTATTTTTAGACATATGGATCATGGTCTATGGATTGCAAGATGTTATTTATGGATGATTGGTCATGTTGGTAAAAATAGATGGACTTCTATTTTTAGACATATGGGCAGAGTCTATTTTTAGACTGCCAGTCTAAAAATAGAACAGTCGAATATTATTAGCTCTTAATAAAATTTGGACTATAAACATGATCTTATCCTCTTGCAGTACTTCAGTTCGAGCTACGGATGTGGCACATGCAACTTCCAGAAGGAAATACACTTTTCTTATGGGTTAGTTGAGCTATTGCATTATGGACTTCAGTTAGAACTCAAGTGATTGAGTTTGGTGGTGTTGATTGAGGAGTTGATGCAGTTGTGTTCAGTTTGACTTAGTTGAACTGGTTGTATTTAGTCTAACTGCAAAATACACTAGTGATGAGTGATGTGAATTAATGATTAATTAATTCACTAATTATTAGCTCATAAATCAACTAAAAAATACATCAATTAACTCAGTGCATGGACAGTTCAGTGGAGACAAGTGTTAGAGGTGGGTGAAAGAGTGAGACTACTATCAGTTGTGACTATAGTTGTGCATGAGATTTGCACAATCATTGATTGAGATTGCCAATGAGGATTGTGAAGTACAAGCCAAGGGAAAAACGAGCTTGGATCATTCCTATTCTCACATTGGATTGCGCAGTAGAGGCAGGCAAACAACGGAGGAGATTTGAACCTGTGACTTGATTCAGATATGAGCTAGTTTGTGTGTAGCAGGTGGAGATAGTACTGAGTACTTGTGAGGAGTATTGTACTATGTATTTTTACATGTTCTCTATCATTATAATATACAAATATTTGGGGGTTTTCAGTTGTATGCTTTCCCCATTACATACTGTGTTGATATGTGTGATTGATGTTTCAATGTGCGCATCCGATTGTTTTTTATTCCGCAAATTGATGATCAGCGTAGAGGAGGTTATGTATTATGCATGCATTCCGCAAATAGTGTATAATCAAGATAATCTCTATGAATAAGTGCTATATTATTCAAAATTTCTACAAAACACTCCTTCTTTCAATCCACTCAATCAAGTCCTACCTACAGATGAAGCTATTCGAGAAATCATGAGTTTAGAAGAGCGACCTTGGGAGGATTAGCAGCATCGTGTTTCGATATTTGATTTGGACATGATGCCTCTTCAAATCCTGTCCCCTGACATACCAGAAATCATTTCCTCACCCTATACGACCATCCAAACTTTGGAGGCATAAGGAAGCATGGGCAATATTTCAAAGACATTGCTCATCGATATTTCTGTCAAGACAGACATCGTGGAAAACATCCAGATTGGAGAAAATTGCAATCCTGAGGAAATTGCAAGCTTCACCTACCTTTTTAAGGAATTTCGCGATGTATTCACCTGGTCTTATGAGGAAATGCCCAGCATAGATCCGTCTATTGTCGAGCATGAGATCAAACTTTACGACAATGCAAAACCTGTGCGTCAAAGACTTCGACCAATTCATCCCCGCAAAACGACAACCATAAAAAAGAAAGTAGAAAAATTGTTACATGTTGGTTCCATCTATCTTGTTCCATTAATGGAATGAGTTTCCAATCTGCTTCTTGTCGATAAAAAACAAGGAACCATCCGCGTATGTGTCAATTATCGAGACTTGAACGCTGCGTGTCCAAAGGATAATTATCCGACACCATTCATCGATCAAATAATCGACCACTGCGTTGGTTGTGAATCATTTTCATTCATGGATGGATTCTCAGGTTACAACCAGATTGCTATAAAACCCAAAGATCAGCATAAAACTACCTTCGTCTGCCCATGGGGCATCTTTGCCTACCGCAAACTCCCATTTGGTTTGAAGAATGCTGGAGCAACTTTTCAAAGAGCCATGGACTATGCATTTCATGATATCAGGCATATCATTCAAGCTTACTTGGATGACCTTCCAGCCCATTCCAAGAAACGAATGTAGCACCTCAACCATTTAAGAGTAATCTTTCTAAGGTGTCAGTTTTACAACATCCGCCTGAATCCACATAAATGCGTATTCTTCGTCGAGTCTAGATGCTTACTTGGATTCATTGTCTCCAATTACGGGATTAGGATTGATCCCGATAAGGTAAAGGTAATTACTCAATTGCCTGAACCACAATCCGTTCTACAGCTCCAACATTTGTAAGGGAAAGCAAACTTTTTACGACAGTTCATTGTAAATTATGCTGAATTGACGAAAGGCTTCATGCGCCTACTTAAGAAGGGAGTATCATATATGTGGGATGATCAAGCTCAATGATCATTTGATGCCTTGAAAAAGTCGCTTATATCAGCCCCACTCCTTAGTGCTCTTGACTATAACCTCGACTTTCTTCTATACCTAGCAGCCTCGCCATCCTCTCTTGGAATGGTCTTGGTTCAAACTCATGATGACCGGAGTGAACATGTGATCTATTATCTGTCCAAAGGCTTGGCTAGGCATGAACTCAAATATTCACATGTGGAAAAACTTTCATTGGCAGTCATCTTTTCTGTCAACCAATTCCGACACTACATACTGCTACAATAGAATACTGTCATCGCCTTGGAGAATCACATGAGACATATTTTGTCTCGTCAAGTAATTGGAGGAAAATATTCAAAATGGATCGTGATCCTCCAACAATTTGATTTGGTTTTCATAGCCGCAAAGGTGAATAACTCTTTAGTCTTCGCTGAAATTTTGTCAGAACTTCCCATCATCAATCCGAACGAGATATCCCACGACCCCCTCTCAAATGAGGCTATCTATCTTATTGACACCATTGACCCTTGGTACAGAGACATTCTTGTCTACCTCCAAGTACAACGGTTCCGCCCCAAACTATCAACAGGTGACCATCGTCGCATCTGCCACCAAGCATGACACTATCTAGTGATTAATGAAACGTTATATCGTCGAGGTGCGGATACAGTTCTTCAACGTTGCCTCACTCATGAAGAGGTGGAACACATTTTAAATGACTGCCATATTGGGGCATGTGGTGGTCATATTTCTGGCATATCTACTGCACAGAAAATCTTGTGCGTAGGATATTACTAGCCAACCTTGTTCAAAGATTGTGTCAAGGGCATTCCGCAATGCCATCCTTGTCAAGTATTCACAAAGAAAATGCATGCTCCTTCATCCCTACTGCACCCGGTGATCTCATTGGCCCCTTTTCCAAATGGGGGATAGACTTCGTAACCTACAATCCCATTTCCTCTGCTAGACACAACTATATCATAGTAGCTATGGACTATTTCACAAAATGGGCCGAAGCCCTTCCCACCTACAGAGCCGATGGAGAAACCGCAATGCTATTCCTGTTCAATCAGGTTATCTTTCATTTCAGTGTACCCTGAACAATCGTTACAGACCTTGGATCTCATTTCAAAAACCATATGATGTCTGATTTGACGTCACTGCTTGGTTTTTGTCAGGATCAATCATCCTCCTACTACCCCCAAGCTAATGGTCAAGTAGAAGTCGTCAATGGTGTCTTAAAAACCATGATTCCTAGGTTGGTAGGAAATCATAAAACCAATTGGCACCGAATGTTATATTTGGCGCTATGGGCATACCAAACTTCTGTAAAAACTGGCACGGGCTTTACACCTTTTCAACTCACTTACGGCCTGGAAGCAGTTTTACCCATTGAGTGTCAGATCCCTTCCCTGCAAATAGTCGTTGAACTCCTGCCTCTCACTACTACCAAATAAGAACACTTATTATACCTTAATAAACTGGACAAAACCCATCGAGATGCCGAATTGGCACTTGAGGCTCACAAGCGCCGGGTAAAAACCCAATACGACAAAAAGGTCAAGCCTCGTTCTTACCAAGAGGGAGATCTTGTTTTGCTCTATGATCAAAAACATGACCTCTTGGGGGCAGGAACACTTCAACCCTTATGGTTAGGTCCCTATGTCGTCAATAAAGTCCTCTCAAAAGGGGCATATGAACTACAGGACTGGGAAGGAGTCTCGCTCGTGGAGCCCAGAAATGGGCTCTATCTGAAAAAGTATTATGCCTAGTATTGCACTAGGCATGTGCTTTGTAATTTTATGTATTCATAAGTTTTGCTTCCCTTTTTGGTGTGATTGGATTGTTTTGATATTTATTGGAGTATTTGTCTCATACATCCTTCTTGCAATGCAGATGTCTTCGTTACCCTTAGCATACGTAGGATACGTGGATGGTGCCAGTCGTCACACACGGCACATTGCATCAGCTGCTTGGGTCATCTACACACTTGAGTCGAAACTATTTTGTTCTGGGGGAGTCTTTCTTGGTACCGCCACCAACAATATTTCCAAGTACATGTCCGTAATTTCACTTCTCACAGAAGCGTCATCAAGGGACATCTCCAATCTGGTGGTCAGGTTAGACTCCCAGCTAGTTGTTATGCAATTGACAAATCATTATCACATTCATAATCCAACCTTGTTACGTCATTATTTAAGGGTACGACTCCTGGAACGTCAATTTGAAATAATCACATATGAAAACATTCCTAGAGAATTTAATGCGGTTGCTGATTCATTAGCTAACTATGTATTAGATTGGCATCTGTCTCATTCACTATAGAAGCATGCATGAAAAGTAAAAAAATTTACAAAAACATTTAAAAAAAATTTACACCATCAAAATACCAAAATGTTTGTATATATATATATATATATATATATAGAGAGAGAGAGAGAGAGAGAGAGAGAGAGAGAGAGAGAGAGAGAGATCAAAATCCAGTCTTTTACATTAAAATATTCCAAAAATTGGATGTTTTAAGTACAAAATGGCTACTAAGCCCAGCTACAAACACCCATTGGCTACGCCAAAACACCTGCTAAAAAGATCCTATTTCTCCTGAAATGCTAAAACCGCTCTAGCTATCCTCCAAAGAGGAACCAGAAACTGCTCAAGTACACTGACTGTGTGCCGCTGCATATGAGCAGGAATATCCCTCATAGGAAGGTGGGGGGGACACCCATGCTCAAGCCCTCTAGGTTCCTCAGAACCTCGCGAAGACTGTCAGCATCACCCCCCCCAACAGGTAGTTGGCCTCCTCGTCACATATGGTAGGGTTCGCCTGCAAGTCGTAATGGCGCCACATCTGTGTTAACCATAAAGTTTCATTTCAGTACTTATTTCGCCTATAAAAACATTACATAAACATTCAAAAGCTAAAAAATACTTGAAATACTTTCAAAAATCATTCTCACCTTGAGGACCCCAGTTGGTCCCGGGCAGTAGCATCAATTCAAGGTCACCGGTAAAGTCCATGCCCTCATAATCATAGTCATCAATCATCACAATTTGGCCACGAAGCCAGTGGAAGAAATCTTCCTCGAAGAAATGTCAAATCGGTCCTCCTGTTGTGCAAGGATCGAGTGATGACCATTGCCCCTGCCTTGCTCCCTCAGATCAAAGGGACCTAAGCTCATCCTTGGGTGCATAATAGGTACCCTCTCAAGAATGAATGAAACTATCAGAGTACCATAACCAAAATTGTGTTGGATACAAGTCTTGCATGTTGTTAACTCTGCCTTCAACTGGCGAAGCACTGCTTCATACCAGTTGAACACCTGTGGCTGGACACAGTCAATTGTAAGCAACAGTTGGGCATTTTTTGCAACGTGGGGACTCTTTGACCCCACCAACCGCACAATAAACCATAAAATTTCCCTCATAGACCTGGACCTTATCCTCTCTATGGGGACTCTATTGCTAACTAGTCCACTCTCAAGGATGCAGTAGGATTGCACCAACTCTAGGGTAGATCGTGGATCTAGCCTACCCCCAGTGAGGTTTGCCTATGCGCCCACAACACGACAGACCAGTTAAAAATAATATGTCATCACGGTCAATAACCAGCTCCTGATCTGCAATTGTGAACACTTGCTCATGTTCATCCTAGCAACGGATAATCCATCTCAATAAATCCTCCTGCCCTTTCATCAACTCCAACTTTGCATACTTCAATAAACTGCAGCAGCTCAACGCAAGTATGCATGCTAGATTGTTTTGCATTAGCAATTCCTGGCTATGATTGACCCGTTGTCTCCATAGACTAGTCATTATGGCATGAAACCTGTGCAAAATAACCCTAAAAACAGTCAAAACGGGGAAAAATAACTTTAGGAATCCTTGCATGAGGTTTTAAACTACACCCTTCAGCTATAACACTACCCCTTTTGGTACACAGGGAGGATTAATGCCCTCCAGTAGGTCGTACAGAGCATTTAATGCTTCCTGCAAGCCATCTGGAGGGCGTTAGTGTGCAAACACTGCTTTAGGGCACCTCAGATCTGCAAAAATCCACCCCTAAAACTATTAAGAAAGGTTAAGAAATGCATAGAGCAAGGTTTTAGCTTCTACCTAGGACTGACGATACGTTGTATGGTCGCCCGGATCTCCTGCAATGGTCTGCAGAAAATATACTCCTCATTAGCTCCAAAATGCTCTCACAATTCTCAAATAGTGAAAATGGTGAATGTGAAAGCTCAAAACACTTCCTTATATTTATTTTTGGAGACATGATTTTTGAAATCATTAAAGAGAAAGTAGTCCATTCACCATGATTTTTTATCATGCATGAACCCATATGATAGGAATTGTTGCTTTTTATACTTTTTCCGCTTTTGATGAAAGTACCGTCAGGAATGAAAAGCAGTAAAAGCTGCATACATTTCTCAAAGAGCACCTTTCTTTTATGGGATATTTTCTCGCTCTCCAAAAACTAAAAAATCCTCAAGTTTGTCATCGTTGGGCTCGTTAAATATATACGACAAATGTCTGAGCAACTCTTTTTCGCTCTTTTTCTACCTCATTAAACTGGAAAAAACCGCTAGAGCATTCTTTTTAGGTGCTTTTTTCTCGCTCATAAAACTGAAAAAAAAAAAAAAATAAAAAAAAAAAAATAATAAAATAAATAATAAAATAAAAAAATAAATAATAAATAAATAAATAAAATAAAATAAAATAAAAATAAAAATAAAAAGAAAAAAATAAAATCCCAATTTTTATCTTTAGGCTCGTTAAAGATTTATAAATATGACCTGAGCATTCTTTTAGGTACTTTTCTCGCTCATTAAACTGAAAAATCTCGAGTTTTTGTCACTGGACTCATTAAAAATCTACGGCTGCAACAAGAGCACTTACTTTTTTGGGACGATTTCTTTGGGCTCATTAAATCTACGAAGAAGGAATGAGAAGTTCTTTTACCTCTTTTTCCTTGCTCCATAAACTGAAAAAGATACCTTGAGTTTTCTTCATTTGACTTGTTAAAATTTGATGAAGGTATTGAGTTTGTCGTCATGTGATTCATTAAAAATTCACAACGAAAAACGAGTTTAGTCTATCTCCTCGTACTCGTAACAAAATGAGGTCGACATCTATTGAACATAGGTTTCTCTTTATCCCGATTCAATAGATTAACTTACGGAAAAGTAACCGATCTGAGTATACTATTAACCTTTTGTCGCACCTGGTTAACAACTATGACAAAGGGACCACCATGGAGTCGTTCTTTACGATCTTTTCAGACTCTCTAAATATGAAAATACCATCGAGTTGTCTAGTCTAGACTCTTTAAATTACACAAACAAGATATATAATCACTCTTTTTACGATCCTTTTCAGACTCTAAAAACATGAAAAGATCAACGAGTTTGCCTGTCTAGACCCATTAAACTAATCAGATAGGGCATAGAGTCGCTCTTTTCGTGGTCCTTTTCAGACTCTTAAAATAAGAAAAGATCGACGAGTTTACCCATCTGGATTCACTAAACTAATTAGACGGGGAAAGTAGAAAATACAACTGCATTCAGTATTAGAAAGTGTGGTTTGGCAGCAGTCGTTCCCTTGAACATGGCACTCCCTCAGATAAACCTTCCTTGTGATGGCCTCTCAATATGAATCCTATCATCCTATGATTTTAGCCTAAATACCCCGATGTTCTTGCATCTCTATATCCTAACACTCTTTGGTGTTCATGAGTCTAGTGCTGCATGGTTAAAACCGTTGTCGTGCCTTCTATTGTTCAAGGGTTAACCTTTTGTTTCCTCCATCAACCCATCAAGCATATCCTTTCATCATGCCCTCTGTTGTTTAGACCCAATGCTCAAAGATTCCTCAAAAACAAATCATTCTTGTCTCGTTTCATGTCGATTAATGTAGGACACATTATTGCCTACCTTTCGATAGGTATCTTCCTATCGACTTCAATACTCTATCTAGGAAGACAACCCAGAAACACATTCAATGCCTTGGTACTTGCAGACGTTAGTGGTAAGTTGCCTTGTGTTTGATCAAGGGTTCTCACTATTGCCCCCTGGTTAAGCGATTCTATGGGTGTTCGACGATAAAAACATCTTTCACACTCGCTAGATTGTATTGTGCATCTTGGAGACCATCACCATTATTGGTGGCCTTCCTCATGTCTGTTAACGGTCTCCATTATTGACTGGTAATCAGATGATTTCGTGCGTATTCGACATCAACGCATATATTCACATGTATTGATCTATGTTGTTCGGTGAAGCAGAAATCAAGACCCTCGGTAGAGGCTTGCATCACTCAGCCTTGTTTCCTCTCCCAAGTTGTGTATATTGTTTTTTGGAGACAACTTATTAGGATAATTCTATTATGACACCAAATCTGCATTGTGCTTATCGGTAGCCAGCATCGTCATATCTCTTTGGAGAAAATCACTCTGAAATAGCTACTAAGCATGGGAATCCCCGACTCGGGACATGATTTTAGTAGTTTTATATATATGTGTTGTATCAAGTTTCACGTACCACCTGAAGCTCCGATCCTCTCTCTCTTTTTGTTGAAGAAGGAAAATTACAGTTAAGTAAAGTATTTCATCCATCGTCGTGGCCTCTGATCTCACACTTTAGGGGGCATCTGTTGTACAGCAAATTGACCCCCTTATCAGCTCAGAGGGGAAAGACATGATAGCTGAAGCAAAGACCAAGATCACATGCCTTGTTTCCACACTAACGTTGGCTATGCACTGACAACCTGCTTTATAAAGCTTCTTTGCAAGCCTAAGGGTGCGTTAGTGACCCAACTAACTCTAGTTGCTAGTTTGGGAACAGCATTAGTGGACTCTAATGAAGTTCTAAGGGTCAAAGGAGCGAATTGACTCATAGATCTCTAGATATTTTGTCCTATATCTACTCAAGAAAAGCAAGGAAACATCTCAAGTTCAACCTATTTGGGGGATTTCTAATCCTAATGGAGGCAAATGGGAAAGAGCTGAAAAGCATGGCAACTTCATTGCTTTTACCCTAAGGAACTCATGGAGGAACTTGGCAACCCTAACTCAATTACTACATAAGCAAAGCTATGGCTATGGTGATAGAGGTCAGATCATTTGAAAGGATAGCATACTTGATTGTCGAGCATTGTCTCAAATCATAAGAATTTGGTAGGAAGAGAGAGAGAGAGAGAGAAGCTAGAGGGGTAAGGGAAGGCTGACGCAACAGATGGTTGTAATCACTCTTCCAACATTAATATAGAACTGCAGTTGTACTCTCTACTCCATGGTGTTGGTACTATCATTCATTTATTTGTTTTTCCAATACCTTTTAGCATGAGTAGCTTAGTGATGTGTAACTAGATGTTCTTTTATGTAGTCATGTATTAGTTATCAGAGTTGTATGCTGTGATTATGCTTGCCTCTTCTATGTGCAAGACTTGATGTGGAGCCGGCTCAAGGGACTTCCACCTAGCTGCATTGTGCTCTCCAGCAAATCTACACAGAGGCTTGAGGTAATCTATTTGTCCTACTTTGATAGTTAGTTATTGTTTATGAACATGCATGTAACTTTTTGACGGTTGTAGATAATCTTACAGTCTTCCAAAGGTCCCCGAGAAGACCTTTATGGGTATCTCCATTCTCCATACACCATGCATTTTATTCTACAGCACGGAGATCCCGACACCAAAATAAATGCAAGTTTATCATATCCATTACTAAGTCTCGTACTATCCAAAGGCTATCGCGTCACCCGTTCACCAACTATCTTGGCCGATCTCCACCATTGATCAATCCCGCGTGATCCAACGACTATCATGCAATATCACGTGAATTCTTGCATGACAGATATCAAATCGAGAGAACGTGAGAAAAGTGGTTTTCTCGTGCTACGTGTCGCCCGCTAAGGTTAATCGAGGAATATCATTTACCATTTTATAAGTGCGCGAGATACTGCTTATTGCTTACGAATACTACTCCTTTGTTCTGCTAACACGTGGCTTAATCTGATCTCTTCATTTCTTAACTTTATTTTGCACGACTTAATCCTAGCCATCTATCTCCCTCACTCTCATTCGTTGATCTGACTGATCTAACGATTGTGCTTCGCTACTTCGATACCACTTTCAACTGCATTTGAAGACTTTGATTTGGAGGCAAAAATAAATCCATTTTGGATCACCAGTTGTTCAGATGAATCAACTACTTGCACGGGCGTTGCTTCTTCTGTCTGCACCTAATGTGCCCCCTGCTATATCTTATTCTGTTGCGCTTCCCTCTCCTGTTGGCGCAACTCTTGTTCTTTCTAGCGTTTCTCCCTTAACTCATGCAACTCCTTCTCTGCTTCTTCCATTCTCTTCTTATCCTTCTGCCTTCGCGCAATTTGCTTGTCGCGTTGCTGCCTCTTTTCCTCTATAGCCATAGTTGCTTTCTCCACAAGTGGATCTACTCGAAACTTGCAGCTTTGTTCCTCCTCCATGCGATCGAAAATCTTCCTCTTCACTTTGTCGCGCACTGGTATGTTAGGCTCTGCTGCCACTGCTGCTACTGCTAGTGCTCTCCGTGATGTCGCTTCATGCTGCTTCGCTAACCACTCCACAGCAAATCCGACTGCTTCATTGGGTCTAGAGAAACTGTAGCAGTATCTCCATAGGTCCTCCTCAGCCCAATGAAATGCCCAATAAATCTAGTTGAACTGAACTCTCGTGTACCGATCCTTCACAATGCAATGTGAGTCATACATATTGTAGCTTTGAAGGTCGAATGGGTATTTCTTCATCAGTTTCTCTTCAACATCTGCTTGCTTGAAACTTCGGATCTCATATAACCCAATCTGCAACGGAAAAGTGGGCCAAGGTTCCTTCTTCTTCCGCTGCAGTGTAGTTATCAATCCTGCCTAGATGTGATAGGCTACTTCCGGAATGACAAGTACGTCCAAGGCAAACTTTGGCAGAACATTGGGAGGCTTCTCTGCACTAAAAATTTGGATGAAAGTGTCAGATGGTGAAGCATACCAATCTGCAATACCTATCAATGCCTCTATTGCTTTCTTTGACATGTAGGGTGGATCCTGTTAAAATATCATTTTATATAAAGGCACAACAAAATGGTCGAACAGCTGTGTGATTACTCCTTTGAAGCTGCATTCGGACAACAAATTGAAATATTTGTTCACAATAGTCTCCGTCGATGACCATGCCCACTCCAATCCCGGGAACTTATGTCAGGCATAGACTGCATCTAGGATGTAGGCGAACATGTAAATTTCTGCATGCATACCTCCGGATGACTGTCGCGCCTTCGTGACTTGCTCCTTTAGCTGATGAGCCAGTATGTTGGACTAGTTGCATGGTTTTCCTTCTCTAGCCAGTTGTTCCAATGCGAACACCCAACTTTGAGGAAAGGTTTCAGTGCTTGCTTGGCCACACAGCTGACATTCGAATATGACCAAGTATTGGTATGCCTTCCTCAATATACTTGTCTTGTATATCTTGTTAGGTGTCATCTTGAAACGAGCTAGCTACTTAACCCACTCCTTTAGAATGTCTCTGGAGTTAGCTCTGTTGTTGGGCAAGCTGAATGGAGGAGTCATGACAGTCACGGGCTCTGACATCTTAACCCAATAATGCAATATAAATCAAAGCAGAATAATATAACCTACTTCTACTATCAATTTGCGGAAGCTTAAAGATTGAGCTGAACAATATAACTAGAAGAATAATAATCAATGGCACAATACACATGAAAATACTTTGTGGAAAGCCTCAGCTAAAAACCCTACACTATTGTATTATCATACATAGTGAAAATACATAGGAATTATACAAAGCCTTAGCTCTCACAGCTAGCCAGCTCTCAGTACAATCCTCATAGATGCTCGTAGGCAATCTTGGCTTCTCTCCAGCCTTCCTCTCTACCCTCCAAGCTCCTATTCCCTTGCATTGTTCCTTGTGGATGATTTTCCTATTACCAAGTGGAAAACCAAGCCTTCAAAACTGTGCAATGCTCAAGGATGAATCCTTGACTGCATGGATGAGTTTTCTCCATGAGAAAACACATGCAACTGATAGTACACTGTCCTTGAACATTAATCTCAACTGGATCTTTCTCATAATAGACATGAATGAGTTTCTGATGAGGGAATCTTCAGTTAACTAGAGTAGCACTAGTTGAGTTCATTAATGCATCAATTGACTGTTAACTCACTATTAGTTCCTCAAATAGTTTGGAACTAATTTAACTAGACTTAACTCAGTAAACTGAGTTAACTAATTACAACTCAAATATAACTCAATCTCATCTCCTTAATTTAAGGGATAACTCTTGCATGACTTCAGAAAGACTTCTAACTTGAATTTCTCCAACTAATTAATTTAGAATAAATTAATTAATTATTTCCAAGTAGCTATTAAGACTAAATTCGATTTTAATTCACAATTTAATTCAAGGACAAATTAAATTGGAATATTCTTGTTTCCATATTTCAACAATCTCATGCCTAGAAGGTCACAAGCTTCATCCCACTGACACTACTCAAGGTCATCGTCTTGGGGTTAGTGTGAGAGACGATCCAGTGAATCATGTCCGCGCATGGGAACACGGGGTATCTACATCTGGTACAAGCCGTACTTGTGAATGTTCACGTACACTTGATGGTCTTCGAGGTCTTCCTCAAAAGTGCCTGTGAATGTTTCATTAACCTCTTTCGACTTCAGTTTAATGTCCTATTGAAGCCCTGAAAATCGGGTCTACAACAAGGAGGATAACCCGCCCGGTCCAGACCTTGGTTGGCAGCTCCTTATCCGTTTGGTATAGTGGGTCCGATTGGGGATATGGGACCAGTTTCCCAATCTATGAGTGTGTGTGTGTAGAATTTGATGTTCCTGATCTAGCAGTTCCTAATTTAAGATATTCTAATTCTAATTGTAATCTAATTCTATGCTATTGTAATCTAATCAGCAGCAACACCTAAGTCTATACTAACCCGGGATGTAATTCTTCTGTTATGCGATCTAAAAAGATTTCAAATAACAACTAGTAATAAAGATCATTCAGCTATTATAAGAAAGGAAATTAATAAGGATGAACCACTTCACATAAAAAGTTAGATGAAACAGTTGTGAAAAACATATCGCATAATGAGCTATTCATACATTAAGCATAAATAAATAGCTATCACTGTACAAAAGTGCCAAATGATAACTCAGGCATTCATGCAATAATACATAAACAACTAAAAATTGTATATCACTTTAACATATAAGCAGAAATGGTCAAGAGATAAAAGTACCATTTATGACTAGTCCTACTCAAAAGCTTCAAGCGACAATGATTTATCTCTCCTTGCTCTAACATCCACTAAGAGTATAGAAGTGCAACATCAGTAGCAGACATCAAATGCAAACATCAACAAATCTTGATCCATTCATTCACCAAAACCTCCTCTGAGGGTGTTATAGACATTTTTGTGCCTTACAGCATGAAGCATGAAATGTCGATAATCTGAGGGATCCAAAGTCCCTAAACATGTTGTTCCTACCCCTAGAGGAACAAGGTCAGCAAACCACAGCACTGAAAATCAGTTCTCCACCTGAAAACACTCAAAAACAAGCTATTTCTGGATCATGTCAGCTGCTCCACTGAGCATCTGCGCTGAATGTCAACTGCTCCACTCTGTACCTGCGCTGAATTTCAAAAGCAATGAAGGCTACCTGCGCTGGGCGAGATTGGCCAAGTGGCACAGTCATTCTGCAAGGTGTCAAATTCCCAGGAAGCTTCCAAAATGACACTTGGATCAGGGAATTCGCCTTGTGATGAGTAAGAGGATCTAGATCTCCAAGTGGAAGCAAGAAACTCCAAGTGGACTCAAGAACTGAAGTATAACTGAAGTGGGAGAGGACACTAGTCAACTTCATGCCAGCCTCAAGCTGACTCATCCTTTCTCCAAAACTCCTATATATAGAGCTCTCTCATGAGGTCTAGGGAGGTTGGAATCTTGTGAATGTAAGGAAGTGTTGTTGGTTTGTGCATAGAACTATTGGGTGATTGCTTTGAAGGAGGTGAAGAGGAGATTTCTTTCTGCTGGGAGGTGTTGCTGGATTGGGCCTATTATGGTTGTAACACTCTCAGAACTTTACTTCTTCTATTAATAAAGTATTTGAGGTTCTTCTATATGCATGTGTCTCTATGGTGAATTGATGCTTGTATATTTGATTTATTCTAATCCTTGAATCAGTTATGGATGTATGCTTCTTGTAGTTTCCTTTCTTTGTGCTTTTACAGGATCTTTGTGTAGCTGGGCCGGTGAAAGAGCAAGGAGCTAGGAGCAAGCAGCAAGAGGGAAGATTGGATCAACCATTAGCGGAAGATAACGGTTAGTGGATCCCTTTTCTCTTCTCTCTCTCATCTCATAAAGAAGTAATCTTGAATAGTTTTGCATTCAGTTGTTGCTGAGGTACTATCACCCTTAGAGTGGGATAGGGTCATTCCGTATTGGATACTTTTCCCAACAACAAATTGGCGACTCCACTGGGGATCGTATCTTGTTGGTTGTTTGTGTTTTTGCTATTCATTTCATAAACAAAGGGAGTACCGAATCGAACTGTGTTTGAAGCATTCAAATACAAAGTAGAGGGCAGCTACTCTAGCTCAGTTTCTGGGCAAGTTTATGATTTGAAGAGCTGATCCACAAGGACTCTAATAAGCTCTTAGTGATAGCTTTTCATCCTCCTTGTCATCCCTTAGTGTGTCCTTGACTGATAGCTTCTGATTTGAGCAAAAACTGTGAATTTTTGAGCAATCTGTGACCCGGAAACGACCAGAAACGAAAGTTTCGTTCTTCAGTGCAGGCTGTACAAAGGCTGTTTGCATTTTAGCGCAGTTCCCGAAGGGGCTACCTGCGCTGAAGGTCAAACAGGCAGTGTTCCACCTGCGCTGGACCAGTCCTGCCTTGTGCTGCTGGGGTTTCCTGCTGTTTCTTGCCCTGTTTTCACTCTTGTTTTTGCTGTTTGTTACCAGTCAGTGGGCCTATCTGAAACCAACTTTCCTTGTCACTATTCCGCCTCAGTTGTATAAAGAAACTGTGTTTGTTCTTTGTGTATTTCTTGTACATTTACAGTTTCCCATAACGAAAGTGAACTAGTCTTGCTGTGACCTCTTAGATCTAGACCTGTTATAAAGTGTCGTATTGATCTTAAGAGTTAGTTTGTTTGCTGTTCATAACTGATTGAGCTTTGGCTTTCATCATATGGTTTGAGTTCATATATTTCTAGTGTCGAAACAAGTAAATCTTAAGGTGTCTTTTGATTTTGGACAAGCTTGTTTGCTTTCACTTGAAATTGAATTCAAAATTATACAACAACTTTCTTTTTGCATTACACCAACATTAAGAAAGAGAAAAGAAATACTTGCATTGTGCATATACATTATGACAGTCTGCATGTTGATTTAGGGAAAAATGCATTAGTGTGTTCTCTATGATCTGTGTGAAAAGGTGTTATCTTTCTTTTCCCTCAGTAGTTAAGGTTTTCAAAGTTGAAAGATTGAAAAGCTTGCTTATCATCTTAGACTGCATTTAGGAGTGTTATCATACATCTCGTGGTGATCCATAAAGGCAAACTGCTAAACAAGATCAACCTTAAAATAAATTGAATTTACATAACAACGCATTGAAACATAACGCAAACACATAGAGGTCTAAGCTAGAGACGTGTTCTGGCGTCGTTAAACGTGATATCTTAGCGTTGAGTGGTTGGGTGATTCCTCCACGGTGAAGCGATAAGTATCAATACGGACTTGTGCTCCCACGTACCGTCGCGTATATATTGGGGGACCCCTATAGGAATAAAGCCTTTATCCAATAGGAAACCGTGTCGGCCGCCCTACTGATCTCAATGCAGTGAACACAGCATTCACGAAGATCGACCACTCGTACCGTAAAACGTATTCTGTGGTTTTGCGATCTGCATCTCAGTATCGCATTTCGCTGTATCGCATTACCGCAATTTCGTCGTGTTGTGCTGTCGCAAGGTTGCTTCATCGCGCTATCGCAAGATCGCGGATCGCAGTATCGCAAGATCGCGGATCGCAGTATCGCAAGATCGCGGATCGCAGTATCGCAAGATCGCAGATCGCTTAATCGTTAAATCATTATGTGTCTTTCATGCAATTTTGCGAGATGCGATATGCGATATCGCATAATCGGCGTTTTCACATATCGGTGTTTTTTAAGGTTTTCTAACGTGAGCTTTTCTTAATGCATGCAATGCGATGGAGTTCGCATCGCAATCTCTCATTTTACCATTTTGACTCATAAGAAAATACCCTATCATTCTTTGTGTGATGCGATGTTTCTTAAGGAGTAACATATATGGATTGATTTTTTGAATTTTTTGACTAAGGGTCCCCACTTACATAGTCTTATTGCTAATACTAAATAAGGAGGGGGGTTGTTGGTGGCCACAACAATTGGCGATTCACTTGGAAGAACCAGTTATCTCTGTTTTTTCTATTGAATTTTCTAAACTTCCAAAACAGAAAATTTTTCAAAAAATTAAACTTTATTATGGAAAGATAAAGTACATTATGCTCTAACCTGTCAATGATATTTTGTTTCAATTATTTTCCACTTTGATTATTTGCTTCCTCAGGCTAGTCCTTGTATTTACATCAGCCATTACTTGGTCTTGTAAAGATAAAACAAAGTATTCTCTGTAAACCAGTTTTTAAATATGCTCATTTGTCGTAGGTAGAGCCTCTGCTGCCAGCAGGCGTTTATAGCCTCGACAGGGTTACCTGTTACCCAGCAATGATCTTGTATCCTACTTAAGGCAGCCTACAAATTTTCAAAGAAAACTCCATATCCACACTTATTGCTTTGATTTTCTTTTTTTACTCTTAAAGAACAATGTCTTGGTTTGGTAGCCAAATTATGACACAGTCATTCACTTGATTTATAACTTTGTTGAACAAGCTGGCTCGTGATGAGACCCCTTGTCTTTTGATTGCAACAATCTTGAGTCATTGCCCTGTTGTGGTGTACAGTATTGGCAAAGTCAGCAAGTTATAATATATGTGATTATGATAAGTCGGCTCGTGATGAGACCTCTTATTCTTCAAGATAAAGTGTATCCTTGGGTTGTTCCTCTGAAAGTTGTGATTTCCTTAGCAGGGAGGAAGTCATTGTTTCCTTAAGATAGCTCTGGACGACAATAATAGAGTTTTTGGAAACAGCTGTTCTACAGAGAATCTTTATTTTGTTATTGATACCTTTCATTGTACTGAGATAAAACAATTTCTTCACTAAAGGTTGTTTTCATCAAACTTTTTTGAAGTTGAAACTAGTATCATATCTGGGCTAGAGTCTTTAACTGTATCTATCAATAATAAAGATCAATTTTCCAAAAGATTTGCTATTTATACAAGCGAAAATTTCAAAATCTAAAAGAGAATTGGTGTCTTTTTCGTAAATGCCTAATGTAACTACTCACAACTGGTTTTATTATGAAAAGAAAAATAACTACTCTACAAAAAATAGAAGAATAATCTTCTTTGGAAAACATTTCTCGAGAATTTCTCCGTTAACAGGCAAAGAGTCTCTCTTACCTGCTAAATCCTGTAACACAAACATTGATGGACCTATGACTTCTACAATTTGAAAAGGACCAAGCCACATTCTTTGAAATTTTGTATGTTTGCCTTTCTCTTCATGAGCCTTGTCCCACTTTAAAACTAAGTCTCCCATCTGAAAATCTTTTCTGGTCATTATGTTTGAATCAAAAGAGGATTTTACTAGTGCTTGATGATGAGCATGCGTTTTCTTAGCCTGTTCTCGTTGTTCTTCTAATTTGATTATTTCCATTTGTCTTAGTTGTAAGGAGGAAGTGGGTACTTCATCAATGTATTGAACTAGAGACAAAGAGGGAATTGATAAATGAGTCGGAAGAACCACTTCTTTCCCATAAACTAAATTAAAGGGAGAAGTGCCAATAGAAGCTTTTTGCGTTATTCGGTCTGCCCATAAAGCATATATCAAAGCCTTATGCCAATTTTTATGATTTTGGTCAACTGTTCTTTTAATAATCCTGATTAGGATTTTATTTGTGGACTCAGCTAACCCATTGCCTTGTGGGTAATAATTTGCCGAATATTTAAGTTTGAATCCTCTTTTAAGTGCAAATTCAGTCATTGCATTTCCAGAAAAGTATGATGCATTATCAAAAATTAAAGCGGAAGGCAATCCAAACCTCGTGATTATAAATTGATCTATGAACTCAATGATATTTTCAGCATTAGCCGTCTTGAGTGGAACTGCTTCTACTCACTTAGTAAAATAATCCGTTGCTGTGAGGATGTATCTATGCTGCTTAGAAGAGTGAGGAACGATCTCACCTATTATGTCCAATCCCCACTGACTGAAAGGTTGGTCAATGTTAACCGGCTGTAGTGGCAAGGATGGATTCTTTTGTCTTCCAGCAGTAGTTTGGCAGACTTGACATTTCCTCACGTAACTGTGTGAGTCTTTAAATAACGTGGGCCAGTAATATCCTGCGCGCAAGATTTTATGTGCAGTAGCATCTCCAGCATAGTGTCTGCCTGCTGGCCCATTGTGGAGTTCCTGAAAAACTTTTTCAGCTTCAAATTTCTCAAGACACCTAAGAAGAACAGAATCATAATTTATTCTAAAAAGAATATCATTTATGAGCTGATATTGTTTGGCTTTCAACCTTAGAGATCTTTTCTTAGTATGATTGAGGTGTGAAGGAGCATACCTGTTCTTAAGATAATAAATGATATCAGTGTATAATGACTCTGCATCGTTTAGGCTCACCTCGCATATTTGTACCTCTGCAGATGGAATTTCAGAAATTTGCGATGCTCCAGCTAGCATTTTGCAGAAGCCTTGACCTCTTACAATGTTTGCTGGTTTAATCTCAATGTCATATTCCTGTAAGGCAGTAACCCAATTGGCCCTTTTCTCACCCACATCCTTCTGGACTAGAAGGTTCCTTACCGCTGGAAACGGTACTATAATTTTAGTATGGGTTTTGAGTAAGAAAGGTCTGAAGTATTTGATCGCTTTGAAAACAGCATAAGCCTGTTTCTCCACGTCTGAATAATTTAATTCAGCACCCTGTAAATTTGAACTGAAAAACGCAATTGGGGCTTCTGCTTTTTCTTGATTTGCTTGAGTGAGTATCGCAGCATATGACCTATTTGAGGCAAATGTATATAAAATAAAAGGTTCTGAAAAATTTGGAGTTGCTAACGATGGAGCATTAATAATAGCTTGTTTGATCAGGTTGAATGCTTCATGTCCATCTTGGCCCCATTTAAAATTTGAGTTCTTTTTAATCATGGCTTGCAAAGGGGAGATGATTCGTGAAAAATCTGGAATGAATCTCTTTACAAAGTTTATTTGACCAAGGAAAGATTGCATGGCTTTTTTTTATGAGGTAAGGATATTTCAAAAATCCCTTTGATTCTGTCGGAATCGATGTGAATACCGGATTTTGACACTTTGAATCCTAGAAGTTTCCCTTCACTTAATGCGAAAAAAGATTTCTTTGGATTAAGTGAAATTCCATACCTTAAACACCATTTGAAGATTTGTTTCAAGTCTTTAAGATGGTCTCTTCGTTTCTTTGAATACATTGTTATATCATCCAAATAAATTACTACAGATTTATTGACTAAACCTTTGAATGTGATGTCCATGGCTCTCTGAAATGTGGCACCAGCATTAATCAAACCAAATGGCATCTTTCGATATGCGTATGTGCCCCATTTAGTTCTGAATGTGGTTTTCAATTGATCATCAGGATGTACCAACACTTGATCATCCTAAAAATCCATCCAAGAAAGACATTAATTTTGAGCCCGCCACCGCCTGCAATATATCTTCCATAGGTGGTAAAGGAAAATTATCTTTTTGGCAGGCCTTGTTAAGGTTTCGAAAGTCAATGCAGATCCTAATATCTCCGTTTTTCTTTCTAACAGGTACCATATTGGAGACCCATTTCGAATGTCTGACGGGAAAGATTATTCTAGCTTTCAATAACTTATTAAGCTCAGTTTTTATCTGATTTTCTAAATTGGGATGGATCTTTCTCAGCTTTTGTTGGACAGGTTTTTCATTATCGATCATGGGAATAGTATGTTGGATGATGGAAGTGTCGTATGTTTTTAGTTCATCATAATTCCAAGCAAAGACATTTTTATATTGTCTCAAAAGACGAATATACGCTAGTTTTTCTTCAGGGGCTAGGCCGAGACCTAGATTATGTTTTGTGGTTTAGCATCAGTTCCTAGGTTTACTAATTTGTAGTTCAAAGTTGAACTTTGGAGTTTTGAATTGGTAGACCTTTTAAACCGATCCTTCAAATCGTATAAATCTTCTAACTTGACTACCGACTTAGGTATAACATTGTTAGTGCTATCTTGTTGCATTTGTCGATCATGTTGGTCTTCGTCAATTATTTGATTGGAGTAGGATCCTTCAGATGTGAGGAAATTTACAATATCAGGATCGTCATTGAATACTCTCTAATTTGTGATGTTATCAGGAATGGATGGTCTAAAGATTAATTCTATTGAGAATCTATCTGGACTAAAATCTTTTGAAGGAATAAGCTTAGAAGCTACGTTAGCCAAAAGGTCTGCACTTGCGTTTTGGAGCCTGGGGATTGAAGAGATATTAAACGCTATGAAATGCTCAGTCAGATCTTAAACTAAGGATTGATAATGTTTCAAATGACCTGATAAGCAATTTATAGTGTTACGTCCCTATTTAACCACAATCTCAGAGTCTCCAAAAACTTGAAGATACTTGACGTCTAACCCAATTGCTTTGTACAACCCTTGGACCAAAGCCTCATATTCTACTATATTGTTGGTGCAATCAAATTCGAGTCTGCATGTGAGCATGGTTTTATCTCCTTCTGGACTAATCAGAACGCATCCTGCTCCTGCTCCTTCGTTAGATCTAGAACCATCAAAAAATAATTTCCAAAACAAAGATTTATTTACAGGTTTATCTAAAAAATTGATACATCTCGAACTATCAGTTCGAGAAAAATTTTCGACTTGGGACAAAAAAAAGTGTTCTAAATAGGGTGACGCATGAGCATTGAAATTTCCGAGGAAAAAATCTACCGAGTAATTGCCAATAATGCTACTGTTGTATGCTACTGGTTCATTTTCCCCCTCTAGCACCTTTACTATGTATTTCTGGTGTAGTTCTCGTTCAACTTTTATTTGATTCGGTTTACCATTGTAGGGCAACCACATGTGCGACCAGTCAGTTGCGAAGTATCCATGAAGTTTTTCTGACCAATCCCTGCTAAGAATTAAGCCATAGAATTCTGGAATATCAGCAACTAGAATGTCAATAACTTGACATACCTTTGGGTTGGATGACAGCCTTATGGTTACTTGATTTAGTTCGCCAATCACTTCAACTTGAGATTGATCTAGCTGAACTATGCGCACAACGGATTTCTGCGGCTGAACGTTTAACTTGGCACATATGGACTTTGGTAAAATATTGGATGAAGCACCAGAATCTACCAAACAATTGTGCACATTTTTATTGAAAATTTCATAAGTAAGGAGAAACGGGGGAGTATGAGATCTCGATCTTCCTCCCATTAGAGCAATGTCATTTGGATCAATCTTATTGATCGTGTTAGTTGGAGGTCTTCCCATGTTATGAGAAGCTTGAGAAAGTACAGCGGCAGGCAAAGGTGCAACTGGCACGACATGTAATTCTTTCATCATTATCTTCTGTTGATGCTTTAACTTGCTCAGTTCGTAAAGGGTGATGTTGGCCCTAGTCTTTTTCATGTCTTCTATAATATTGTACTCCATTTCATCCAAAACGATGAGTGTTTTAGATGGAGTTGATTCATCTGTTTGGACTGGGCTGGTTTGAGTCGCTTTAGATGTCGTTTTCTTTGTTGCGACTTTATCCTTAATTGCAGAGCTTGCGCTCTTTGGCTTAGGGATAGTTTGGGGAGGATCAAGCTGATTTTTTCTTCGTGTGCTAACTGGGAATACTTCTTGATCTTCTTCTTGTGGGAGGATGAAATCCCACATTCCTTGTAATTCCACAACCTCTTCTTCATCAGTTTGCCCTTCAGTGGCAATTTCCTCTTCCTCTTCTTCGGATTCAGCATTTGAAATAGCATTAGGTGGCTTTGAATCCGTTGAAGGGCCTCTTTTAAAAGCTCTGTAGGGATTTTTTGAAGACGTTTCTGCTACTTGCTTTTTGATGTTGACCATTTCATTGGACATGGTCTTTAGAACTTTCTGCAATCCTTCCAAATCGAATGGATCTTTTCCTTGTTTCTTCTTGGAGTCTTCCTTGAAGGTGAATTTCTTGGATTTACATTCCTCTATCACGGATTTCTTTTCCAGGGCTATTATACGTTTCTCTACTGCTATTACTTCTTTCATGTTTTCGGCTAAGGTTGTTTTATTAGCCCTGTCCATGAAGATTGCTCTGTTTGATGGTAGAGCGGTGATATACCATTCACTTCATACTTCTTCGCTAGGCTGGGAAGCAGTGGGAATTTTGTTTAGGATTTTATTGAAACGTAAATTGAAATCTTTGATAGGCTCTCTATATTCGGCCCTAAGGTTGGATAGGTCATTGATTAACGTATCCGTAGACTTGTCATCACCAAACTTGGTCAGGAATTGCTCCTGGAAGATATCCCAACTAGTGATAGATCCAGAGGGTAATGAAAAATACCATGATCCGGTTGTTCCTTGCAGAGTATAAGGAAAGAGTCGAACAATAGCATCTTCATTAGTAACCCCATTGAGATTAATGGATAGCATAAAGTTGTTTATGTGCTCTTCTACTAGCATGCCTGCCTCGGGATTAAATTTAGGCAGCCATTTCTCAGGATGAGCCGATATTTGACTCAAGGGTGCAGGCATTAAGACTGCCCCAGGGTTATTCCATGGAGACTGGGCCATTGCTGTGCTACTAATAGTGGAAAGTGCAGAAGATGATCCCTGTGGCTGGGAAGATGAGGATACTATGGTTGTAGATGATTGAGGAAGAGTTGTGGGGGTTCCAGTGGATGGATGGACGATGATCTAAAGTGGCGGAGTGGATGGTTGACTTCGCGGTGAAGAAGTTGAGATGGATGATGTTGACCAAAGAGTCTCACTATCAGACTCTTTATGTGATTTCCTTGCTCTTTTCCTGGTGGGAAGAGGTAATTCGGTTGGCTGAATGCCAAACTTTTCACTCTTTAGCCTGGTTAGGGGATGAGCAGGGTTGTAATGCGAAGTCACGCTGCCTTGAGATTTATCAGACCTTTGAGGAGAAATGGAAAATCGATGAAGTTTGTGAATCAGAGATTCGACTTCAGGAAGTTCAACTATAGATTGTTCTGAAATGTCAGGGTTTGCAGCAGCGGTTGATACTCGAGCGACTTCTAATTCTGGATTTAAGTGTAATAGAGAAGTCGGGGGAGATGGTGAGGGCGATTTACTCTCAGAATGGTATTCAGATTTAGATTTACTTTCCATTCATAGTTCAGGCCCTCCTTCTAGTGCCAAATATGTTGAAGCCCCAAAAATCGGGTCTACAACAAGGGGGATACCCGCCCAGTCCGGACCTTGGTTGGCATCTCCTTATCGGTTTTGTATAGCGGGTCCGACTGGGGATATGGGACCAGTTTCCCAATCTATGAGTGTGTGTGTGTGTAGAATTTGATGTTCCTGATCTAGCAGTTCCTAATTTAAGATATTCTAATTCTAATTGTAATCTAATGCTATGCTATTGTAATCTAATCAGAAGCAACATCTAAGTCTATACTAACCCAGGATGTAATTCTTTTGTTATGCGATCTAAAAAGATTTCAAATAACAACTAGTAATAAAGATCATTCAGCTATTATAAGAAAGGAAATTAATAAGGACGAACCACTTCGCATAAAAAGTTAGACGAAATAGTTGTGAAAAACATATCGCATAATGAGCTATTCATACATTAAGCATAAATAAATAGCTATCACTGTACAAAAGTGCCAAATGATAACTCAGGCATTCATGCAATAATACATAAACAACTAAAACTGTATATCACTTTAACATATAAGCAGAAACGGTCAAGAGATAAAAGTACCATTTATGACTAGTCCTACTCAAAAGCTTCAAGCGCAATGATTTATCTCTCCTTGCTCTAACATCCACTAAGAGTATAGAAGTGCAACATCAGTAGCAGATATCAAATGCAAACATCAACAAATCTTGATCCATTCATTCACCAAAACCTCCTCTGAGGGTGCAAAAGTGCATGTTTCGAGGACAAGTTTTTGATAAATTTCTGGACCCTTCTCTAAATGCATGAGAAGGGTTTAAATACTACTAACTAAATAACTTAATTACACAGATTCAGGATACGGTTTAAATGACCGCCCTTTTTCTAAGCAAAAATAAAACAAAACTATTTCTAAAAATTAAATCTAATATCTAACTATTTCTGCACTTGCTCCTTAATGTTGCAAGCATTCAGTATTTGCCTGGGTAGAGTCGGCTGACTGTCTTCCGATTTTTGTTGAGCTAAGCAAACAGAATTGGTAAGATCTGGCACCATCTTCTCAGCAAAGTCGATGATATACTCGAGAGTCATCCTCTGACTATGTGGATTTACTGCTTATGCCCAGTAATAATCTCAGTTCACTTGATTAACCCTTTGGATTGCTTCTGCCTTTTCTTTAACTTTCTATTTCCAGTTTGTTTTTTACCATTGCTTTTTTTCACTTCTCAGGCTTACAGGTGACTGAGCAGTTAGAGGCTTTCCTTCTCGAACAATTTTCTCAGCGATGCGCGATTAGCACTAGGCGCTAATCGCGCATCGGAAACTGCCTCTGTTCTTTGGTCTGGGCTTCTCTGATGCGTTTTTCTCCTTTTGCACCTCTTCATCTTTATCAGGTATAAAGCTTCAAAATTTGTAAAAATAATGTCCTTGTGAGCTCTTGACCCTGAGCATTAAACTGCCTGTTGATATCAGCATCCTTCAGTACTCATTCAACCATGGCCGTATATGAAAGATCTGTAATGGATGGCTCAGCAGCATTCTGTGAATCTGCGGCTCTGTTGCATACGGTATCTGTTTATGAGGGCGTCTTTTCTTTGTCTTTGAACATTGGAGATTTACCCTTTTTCCTCATAGCTTCCTACATATTGCTTTGTGTAACTTTTGTTTTTCATTCCTGTAGTTCACAAGTGAGGGGAGAGTAATGATAATAAATAATGAAAGGAAAGCTTTAAATGCTACGGATATGCAAAAACACGTGACCTGACATGAACTAGCTCTTCGAACAACACAAAACCATATTTTATTAACAATTGGCATATAATACATTAATTATCATTAAAGCGCGTAACCGGTTCTTAGTTTATGGAAAACTTTTTCTTGAATACTAAGCCAGGAAAATCTACGATGGAATGTTTCTGCGATCTGCATCGCAGTATCGCATTTCACTGTATCGCATTACCACAATTTCATCGTGTTGTGCTATCGCAAGGTTGCTTGATCGCGCTATCGCAAGATCGCGGATCGCAGTATCGCAAGATCGCAGATCGCTTAATCATTAAATCGTTATGTGTCTTTCATGCAATTTTGCGAGATACGATATGTGATATCGCATAATCGGCGTTTTCTCATATCGGTGTTTTTTAAGGTTTTCTAACATGAGCTTTTCTTAATGCATGCGATGCGATGGAGTTCGCATCGCGATCTCGCATTTTACCATTTTGACTCATAAGAAAATACCCTATCATTCTTTGCGCGATGCGATGTTTCTTAAGGAGTAACACATATGGATTGATTTTTTGAATTTTTTGACTAAGGGTCCCCACTTACATAGTCTTATTGCTAATACTAAATAAGGAGGTGGCGTTGTTGGTGGCCACAACATGTCCTTTTCCAAATACAACTTCGTATCTTCGTAGATTGATAGACTAGATGTTAGGTCCCTGTAATACTAGTGTAACCCCTTATTTTTATTAGTGCAACCCCCTTATTATATTGTTGTGCCCATGTAGTCCCTAGATTATTATTATTGTGCCCCATAGAAGCCCAATATTGTTATTGTTGTGCCCTTACATTGTTATTCTTATGTCGGCTCTGATTATATTATGACGCCTTAGACTCTTATATATAGAAAGGAGGTCTTGTCATTTGTATCATCCAAGAATTGTTCATTTGTGTAATGTAAAGGAGGTTTCCCCCTCAAAGAGGATTATTTCTAAGTCGTTGATCTATCTTTCCTATCTTTTTGTGAGCTGGTTTCATAACATTTGGTATCAGAGCTTTGGATTCTAGGGTTTCGCTACCCCAAAAAGGTCATTGTGGGATTTTCGCTATAATGTTTTTATGTGACGTTTCAGATGCTAAAACAAAAACCCATTTGAGATGCAATCTCGTTGAACCTCGGGTCTGAAATTTAGATCTTGTCTCACTATATTTTTGGAGATCTAATCTGAGGAACTTAGGGTTTTTAAAATCTCCAGAATTCCTTCGCAAACTGGTCATCGTGTAATGTTCTCTATAATTTGTTTTCTACAAAGGTTCAGACTCTAAAGTTAAAACTCATTTGATCCAAAAACTTAGTGAAGCTCAGGCCCGAATTTCAGATCCTATTTTGCTATATTGTCATAAAAGTCCAAGACATTTAGGGTTTCTGCAGGCTCCCAAATTACATCTCAAACTAGTGACCTTGTGAAAATCATCATAACTTTCTCTCTAAGCATTAGATTTAAATTTCGTAAGAATCTACAGAAATAAGACTGACTTTAGTTTTCTATGTATCGACTTCAGGTCCTAAGGTTGAAACAATGACACGTGGCACTTAGTACAAGTTCGCTCTACCAAACCAGTCTATAATCAAGTCATCATGCGAGATTTGACATAACTCTTCCTCACAGAATCCAATCTTGATCAGACTTGAGGGGTTAGAAATAGGACTCATATAGCTACCACAGGATGAAATTTCAGACCTTGGAGATCCAAAATTACGAAGATACAACAGATTCAAGGTCGAAATCCTAAAATAAAGAAAAAGCGATATGAGGAAGTTTGATGGCAAGGATTCGGTAAATTGGATACTACAAATGGAGCAATATTTTGATCTACATGGTGTACAACTATTACAAAAGGTACATATTGCATCTTTATATTTCGAACTGAATCAATTTTTATGGTATAAAGGGCTTTTCTCTCATAAATCACTTGTCACTTGGTCAATATTCACGGAAGAAATGTAACACGTTATGAGGATACAAAGAGTAACACCTTCTTCAGCGAATTGATAAATCTCAAACAAAAGGGTTCAATGGCAGAGCACATTGTGGACTTCCAAAAATTGAATATAAGGGTAAATGATATTCCAGAGAAGCAAAGGATTGATGTCTTCATAGGGAATTTAAAGGATAACATTCAACATGAGGTTCATCTTTGGGAACTTGATTCATTGGAGAAGGCATTCAGGTGGGCAAGAAAAATTGAAAGCGGAATTATGGAAACAAGGAATCATACCACTCACAACTATAAATATGGAAGTTTTTTTGCTCCTAGCCTTCCACAACGTACAAGGTTTACACGACAACAATTGGAAGAAAAAAGAGAAAAAGGGCTTTGTTATAGTTGTGATAGCAAATACAATAAAGGTCATAAGTGTGCTGAGAAGAAATTATTTTACATATATCATGAAGAGGAGAAAGAAAAGGATTAAGAAATGTCAAAAGAAGAGGATATACACTAGGAACCAACCCTAGAGAAAGAAGAAATGAATCCAACCATATCTTGTAAAGAATTGGCAAGAATTACCGCTCAAACTCTCAAGATAGAAGCACATATCAAGAAGAAAAAGGTTCAAGAAGCGAAAGATCACATCGAGAATCAAGAAATGAATCTGACAATATCTTGTAATGCATTGGCTGGAATTGCCACTCCTCAAACTATCAAGATAGAAGGACATATCAAGAAGGAAAACGTAATAGTGTTGATTGATTCGGGCAATACCCATAATTTTATTCATTGTAAGATAGCGAAGGAATTGAATTGCTTCCTATATCCAACACCAGAGTGTCAAGTGATGGTTGTAAATGGAAGAACCATAAATTTCTCTGGAAAGTGCTATAATATCAAGCTATCCATGGGATAATATATAGTCTGCTGCTTTCCATTCCAATGTGTGGTGTTGATGTTGTACTAGGAGTCGAATGGCTACAATCTTTGGGTACGATAACTTTTAATTTTCAAGAAATCTTCTTGAATTTTTTTCAAAAGGAAAGAAATTTGAATTAAGGGGTCTTGCAAGGACACTGGCAAAAGATAATTAGCTCTAACGACATGACAATATTTTAAAGGAAGAACAACATCACACAATTATGTTTGCTAAAGGTTCCCACGTCGAAATCATCTATTTCTCCAGATCTCCAAAAAGTCTTGGACAATCATTCCAAGGTATTTGAGACTTCCAAAGGCCTCCCACCTATTTGTGATCATGATCCTGCTATTCATTTTCCAGGAAGTGTTCCTCCAAACATCAGGCCTTACAAATATCCCTTTGCACAAAAGAGTGAAATTGAACGTATGGTTGGAGAAATGCTAGAGGTTGGTATAATTCAACCTAGTCAAAGTTCTTTCTCTACTCCAGTAGTATTGATGCACAAGAAGGATGGGTCATGGCGCATGTGTCTAGATTATAGGGAGCTCAAAAAGCTCACTATTTAAGATAAATTTCCCATTCCTCTCATTGATGAATTATTGGATGAATTGCATGGAGAAATTTACTTCGGCAAGTTGGGCCTTCATGCAGGATATCATCAAATCAAAATGAAGACTGAAGACATTTTGAAAACAACATTTAGAACTTATGAGGGTCATTATGAATTTTTGGTCATGCCTTTTGGCCTTACTAATGCACCTTCTACATTTTAAGGTTTGATGAATTCCATTTTCAGACCCTTCCTTAAAAAATTTGTGTTAGTATTTTTTGATGATATAGTAATCTACAACAAGTATCGAAAGGATCGTGTTCAACATGTTGATATAGTGCTCAGACTATTGGAGGAGAAACAATTATATGAAAAACCTCCAAATGTTTCTTTGGAGTACAAGAGGTGGAATACTTGGGTCATATTGTATCTCAAGAAGGTGTTAAGGTAGACCCTCAACAACAACAAGTTCTCCAACACTTAAAGGATAACCTCACGTGGGCACATAATAGAATGAAAAAATAGGCAGATCAACATCATAGCAAACGAAGTTTTGATGTAGGCGACTGGGTATTTCTACGGCTACAACCATACAAAAAAATGTCCCTCAAGAAAGCTAATAAGGATAATAAATTATCACCAAAGTAATATGGTCCTTACAAGGTGTTGCAAAATATTGGTACTGTGGCATACAAATTGGATCTTCTTGCATCTTCCCGAGTGCCCCCAGCTCTCCATGTTTCATGCTTAAAGAAGGTTATAGGTGACAAGCTTCCAGTTCAAACAATATTGTCGGAACTTGACGAGGAAGGAAAAATCATATTGGAACGTGAAGCAGTCACAGAAACAAGAACCCGACAGCTACGAAATCAATCAATTTCATATTATCTCATCAAGTGGGAGAACTTACCCATTGAAGATTTCACATGGGAGGACGAGAATTTTATACAAAAGCATCCAGAACTAGTCAAGCATTGAGGACAACACTTTTCGAAGGAGAGGGGAATGTTAGGTCCCTATAATACTAGCGTAACCCCTTATTGTCACTAGTGCAACCCCCTTATTATATTGTTGTGCCCATGTAGTCCCCAGATTGTCATCATTGTGCCCCATATAAGCCCAATATTTTTATTGTTGTGCCCTTACATTATTATTGTTATGTCGGCTCTGATTATATTATGACCTCTTAAACTCCTATATATAGAAAAGAGGTCTTGTCATTTGTATCATCCAAGAATTGTTCATTTGTGTAATGTAAAGGAGGTTTCCCCCTCGAAGAGGCTTATTTCTAAGTCGTTGATCTATCTTTTCAATCCTTTTGTGAGTTGGTTTCATAACAGTAGAGGACATCTGCTCAGCTGTTGCTCTAGCTGCAACTCCATCAGTCCTGTGATCTTGTTCTCTTGGAAGCCATTGAGACAGATGAACACCTGAAAGATTTGGAAACAAGAAAACATGCATGGCAAGAAATATGTCAGTGGAAACAAAGCAAATAGGGGGAAGGACACAGCACATACCTGGGAAACTGATGAGTAAAATTCTGCAAATTTTACTGGGAGGCTAGGTGACTGGCTGCCATAACTGCACAAAAGGTAGTCTGGGATATTTGGAAGGCAGGACTAGCTGCTGGATCTGTGAAATGCACAATCCAGTAAGGCTGCTAGATGTTGGGATTGCGCAATGCACAATTCCAATTGGGAAGGACTACTGGCCCAGGGATAGATTTGCACAATCTCTTGGCCAAGCAGCCATTGTCCTCTAGAAATGAGCAAAATAGTCCTGGAGGCCATTGCTAGGTAGTAATGCGCATTTCTGGAGAGGAAGGTGAGCCTTCCTTTCCCATATTGTGCAATGAAGCCATGGTGGAGGCAGAGTTCAGGCCATGGTTGGCCCAACTCGCTGACGAGCAACTGAAAGAAAATAAGACAATGAATGCATGGTGACACTAAGTGAACGTAGAAGTGATTGAAAGTGCATGCAAAACATGAATGAAAGATTTAGCAAACATATCAACATGCATGTAGGTGAAGCAGTTCATCGACTGGACAAACGTTCGTGTAAAGCAATTTCATGCATGCGACAACAGTGAGATAGAAATGAAAACTGAAACAGAGCTAGGAGAAGCTAGCATACATGTCAATGATAGCAGGAATTCAGAGAAATCAAGCAAACAACACTCATACAAGAGAATACTCAAAAAGCGACAGAAATGTTGAAAAAGACAAGTTAAGACCACTTACCCATGAATAGTTGAGCCGAATGTGTCGAAGAGTCCTAGATGTGTTGTGGGATGTCAGAGCTCCAATATTGATGTGAAATAATGAGCTCTAATGCGTCGAATAAATAATTTTGTGCTCATGACGCACATGGCACAAATCTAGGAAAAAGCGACACTTGGACGGAAACTTCTAAAACAACTTTGCATGTAACCCCCAGCTGCTAAAAATAGCTCCTCGAATCATGGGATGCCTTTGCATGTTGCCTTTTGATATTCCAAGAAGAACCATTCATGCATTCATGCAAGTCAAGTTTCCTCGGTCCCGGGTGGAACTGGTCAACCAAACTGCTCATGCATACAGTTGCTCAACTGCTTGGGAAAAATTGCACATTCCTGGCTAGGAGTTGGGCTGACTGCCTAGGAGGATTCCACAATTTTTGGGCAGAGTAGTTGAATTATGTCCAGATTTGCACAAATCCTGGACTAAGCAGCCCTGCTGGGGAAATTTGCACAAATCCTGTTGGGAGTGTTGACTAGCAATTTCTGGAGGGAAGGTTGGTTGCCCTCCAGAAATGCACAATTTTCAAGGGGAAGCTACTCAACCTATAGCTAAACCAAGTCCGGGTGAACATCTTGTTAGGGGAATGCATCGAGTTGTGCTCGACAGGCTGCCTTTGTGCATGAAAAACACTAAAGCTTGTGTATTTGACGAAGCAAAACAAAGTGTTGTGCAAGGTTGGTAGGGAGGCTCCAAAACAGGCTGAGGAAAAATTTTGGAGTGTTTTTGTAGCTGCTACAATAGGTAGGATTTCTCTTCTTACTCCATTATTATCTTCTATAAGCTTCTCTTTCAAAATGAAGAAGTTTTTCCTAGTTGTGACACTCACTGCCTTGTCTTCTTTGCTCCACCAAATTCCTAGGGGTAAGGTGGTCACTCTTCTTATGGTTTTAGGACTTAGAGAGATGGCCAACCCTATGACAATAGTAGTGGAACTATCTTCTCCTTGAGAATGTAATGCCATGGAAAATTCATGAGTGAGATCATCATCATACCCCTTTAATAACTCAAAGAAACCCAACCATTGGTGTCTTTTGAAGATGTCCACTACAGGAGGGTGTTGGTGAATCCTCTTGGTGTCTGAGGGTTCTCTTCTGTTAAATCCTCCCCCAATTTCTTCTATTGTCCCTCCTTGGTGCTACTTAGGTGTGGAATTCAATTTTTTTTTAAACAATCTCAGTGGTGAAACAGTGTTAAATTCCTTGGTAGTGGTGAGGGATAAGGATGACAGAATTGTTATCAACCAAACTCTCTTTCTTTGTTTCTAACCACAACAATTTCCAAAAAGACCTCCTACTGCTTAATTGATTATTACAGTCTATAAATTTCAAAAAAAATTCTCACTTACTTCTTATTAAAACATATTTGTGTGTGTATGAAGGTTTTGTGACAATTTCAAGCCACTGCGGCTCCTTTTTCACCTTTCAATTTCTCCTCTAGCTCCTTCTCAACCCTCTTTTAGCATCTCAAACCTGCCTGTAGCACCTATAGACACGGTTCGAAACTTCTCAGTGCCACCCTAGGTGGTATGATACAATAGCTCATCCTTCCTCTACCTATTTTTGAAATGATCGATGGTGCAAATGAAGTCAATCTCAGTACATAATATTCTCTTTGGGGTAAAAGCTTGGAGCGCTTTGGTGACATGGCATATACATGAGTTTCCTTTTTTGGACCGTTGTCCCCACTCCTTGTAATCATTTCCTCTCTCCTTGTGATTATCACCCCACTCTTCATGAACACCACCTCACTTTGAGTTGACATCTCCACATTTCATGGGTGACTAATACAAACTTAAGTTCACTAGCTGAGGGTGGCCAAGTTCACTGGCCACCTCCAGCCTATTAAAACTCCTTTCTCGACCATTACACATTTTAGTCATTTTATGCATAGGGAAGAGGTGAGGGTTTCCATACCTGAGCCTACCTATGGATCGAGTTGCTAGAGATGGTTGCATGTTGGAGTTGGGCCATATAACATCATGATTTTAGAGGGAGTTGACTCTTTTTCTTATTTCTTGTGCATGTCTTCATAACTTGATGATACCTTGACTGATAACTTTGCTATGTGTGTGCAGGTGCCTCCCTGATGTCCAAGCTGATGTTGTAGGTGGAATTCCTTTCTGAAGATGATGTGTCCCTTCTTGGTTACAAACATGGCTCCATCATGCTTTCTATGGGTGGAAAAAATATGTCAAGGATTTTTGTTGTGACTACACAAGCTGCTACATGAGGATTTTTCTCCCTATAACAGTCATTTAATCCTCCCTTGAAGTCCTCATATTACATGTTGGTGTTGAGGGGAAGTGATGACAGGTCATGAGGACAGGGTTAGAGTCATGAGGAAGTGGTGTAGATGTTGGAGGAATAGAAAATAGGTGTTTCTGGGGTTTTTTTTAGAGGTAGGATAGAGTGGAAATTTTGATCAACTTTTGGATAAATGGAATGGATGGGTGATGAAAGAATAATTGGAGGACCACCCTTTATCATTTCCTAGAGGCAACATGGCCTTCTGGACTATTCTTCTCATTGGATCCCACTCTTGTAGCTTCACAGTATCCTATTGTATAATTACATGACTTCTTATAGAAATACAGGTCCCTCCTGTAGCATCACAATGACGAGGTGAAATTAAAGTTTCTTGTTGATTGGATGGTGGAGAGAGATGGTTATTCGAGTGGAGAGTATGGATATGAGGTGTGTGGATGGGAGGATAGATGGAAACTTGTAGGATTAGTCTTATAGCCATAAAATCTACTAACTATGTGTAGTCCTGCAAAAGAAGAACAATGTTAGCAGAAAATGTGTAAGAGCTCCTTCCATGTGTTTATCTTTTCTCTTCTTTTTTTTGAGACAAGTAGGATGCCTCTATAGAGGTTTTCAACCTGCATGCCTACTCTAGGAACCTCAGAGGATGTTTTCACCTAGGGATCCTTTTATTTTCTCTCTTTTTTTCTCTTGGGTTTCCTTGTAGAGGTTTTCAACTCAGGAGTGGGCCTCAAATTCCTCATGGAGGTTTTCATCTAGGCCCTCTTATTATTTTTTCTTTTTCTTTTATTTTTAGAATTTTGGGGGACGAAGGGCTATGAGCCTCCCAATCCATTTAACTCTCTGCTAACTATACTGATAAATTCTTCCTTGGACAAAGGGTTCTTGTACAATTTCAAACTATGACCATTGACAAGTAAGGGAATCCCTTCCTCTTCAATGGTTCTGGTTTGGACAGACCCATTCTCATGACACTTCTCTACTAGATAGGGACCCAGCCATATCATCATCAACTTCCCCTTGAAATCCTTAAATTTGGAATCATATAGCAGGGCCCAATATCCTTCTTGTAAATTCATTTCTCTGATGTGCTTATCATGCCAAATATTCCTCTATAATTGGATTACCTTAATGTATAGGAGAGATTGCATTCTGAATTCATCTAGACCATTGAGTTGGATCAGACTTTCTTGTTGTGTTGAAGTGATATCCAAGTCTAATTAAGTTTCCATCCTCAAGGTATTGCACTCAAATTCAATAGATAATAGGGCCTTCTTCCCATTGACCAACTCAAAGGGAGTGAATCCAGTGTTCATCTTCCAAGTGGTGTTGTATGCCCAAGTAGCTTCCACAAGTTTGTCTGCCAAATATTTCCTACTTTTGCTAACAACCTTGGTGATAATGCTTTCCAATGATCTATTTGTGACCTCTACCATTTTCTTGAGGGTGATAGGTAGTGGATGTCTTATGCTTCTGTAATCCTTCTTTGACAATGTCAATAATAGTTGTGTTCATCCTTCTCTGGGGTCGGCACATGGGCTTGCTTCCCTCCTTGATGTAAATATGATGAGTACAAACTGTGGGATGCACACCTTTCATTTCCTTATAATCCCAAGGAAAAGCATCCAGGTGTTGCCTCAGTACATTGCACAACTATTCTTCATGTTTGGTTGAGAGAGAGCGTTGATCTTTAAAAATATGGATGGGCCAAACTATACAATCTTGACATGTTTTGGACTTGAGTCAATGGAGCATAAATCAGTCCAAGAAATTCTCCCATATTCTTTCATCAACTCATCAATTGGTATGGGAGTGGGAGGTTGATTCTGAAGGATATGGTCAATAAGGTCATCTTCATCAAGTTGTCCCCCTCCTATAACAATATCTAGAGTGCAGACTGGGTAGGGGGTTGTATGATACAATTCATCCTCTTCCTCATCCTCTAACCATATGGGTAAATCATGTTCAATAGAAGGTTGAGCAGGAGGATACAACACAAGTTGTTTGGATAAATGTCCATTCTTGATAGTCATGTTCCCAGCCCTACAACTAATGTAGGCATCATCAATGGCCAACCAAGGTCTTCCTAAGATGAGAGGATAGCCATTAAACTTGGTTTTAGGCTGGGGAACCAAGAAATAAGTAGAATACTCTTCGGATGTAATGTAGACCTGTTGTGGCCACCAACAACCCCCCTCCTTATTTAGTATTAGAAATAACACTAGGTAAGTGGGGACCCTTAGTAAAAATTCAAAAAATCAATTAAGGCCCATGTATTTTACTCCTTAAAGAAACATCACATCGTGCAAAGAAGGATAGGGCATTTCCTTATGAGTAAAAATGATAAACTACGAGATTGCGACGTGAACTCCATCGCATCACATGCATTAATAAACACTTACATTGGAAAACCTTAAAAAATCGCCGATATGCGATATCGCATATCGCATACCACAAAATTGCAGGAAAGACACATAACGATTATAACGATGCTACGACCCGCGATACTGCGACACCGCGATTCGCGATCTTGCGATAACGCGATCAAGCAACCTTGCGATAGCACAACACGATGAAATTGCGATAATGCGATACTGCGATACAGATCGCAGAAACATTCCATCGCAAATTTTCCTGGCTCAATATTCAAGAAAAGTTTTTCATAAACCAAGAACTAGATACGCGCTTTAATGATAATTAATGAATTATACGACAGTTGTTAATGAAAGATGGTTTTGTGTTTTTCAAAGAGTCAGGTCACGTCACGAGGCATGTTTTTGTACATCTGTAGAGTTTAAAGCTTTCCTGTCGATTTTTATTGTCATTACTCTTTCCTCACTTGTGAACTGCAGGAGCGAAAAATAGAAGTTACACAAAACGATGTGCAGGAAGCTATGAGGAAAAAGGGTAATGCTCCAATGATCAAAGACAGAGAAAAGACGCCCGCATGCAACAGAGCCGCAGATTCACAGAACGCTGCTGAGCCATCCATTACAGATCTTTCATTTACAGCCATGGTTGAATGAGTATTGAACGATGTTGATATCAACAGGCATTTTAATGACTCAAGGTCAAGAGCTCACGAAAGCATTATTTTTGCAAATTTTGAAGCTTTATACCCAGTGAAGAAAAAGGCGCAAAAGGCGAAAAACACATGGGAGAAGCCCCGATCAAAGAACGGAGGTAGTTTCCGATGCGCAATTAGCACCTAGCGCTAATCGCGCATCGCTGAGAAAATTGCTCAAAAAGCAAAGCCTCTAACTGCTCAGTCATTTGTAAGCTCGAAAAATGCAAGAAAACAATGGTAAAGAACAAACTGGAAACAGAAAGCTAGAGAAAAAGGCAGAAGCAATTCAAGGGTTAACCAAGTTGAACTTGGATTATTACTGAGTATACACAGTAATTCCACATAGTCAGAGGATGACTCTCGAGTATATCATTGATTTTGCTGAAAAAATGGTGCCAGCTCTTACCATTTTTGTTTGCTTAGCTCAACCAAAGGCGGAAGATAGTCAGCCAACTCTACCCAGGCAAAATACTGAATGCTTGCAACATTAAGGAGCAAATGCAAAAATAGTTAGATATTAGAGTTAATTTTTAGAAATAGTTTTGCTTAGAAAAAGGGCGGTCATTTAAACCGTATCCTGAATCTGTGTAATTAAGTTATTTAGTTAGTAGTATTTAAACCCTTCTCATGCATTTAGAGAAGGGACCAGAAATTTATCAAAAACTTGGCCTCAGAACATGCACTTTTGCACCCTCAGAGGAGGTTTTGGTGAATGAATGGATCAAGATTTGTTGATGTTTTCATTTGATATCTGCTACTGATGTTTCACTTCTATACTCTTAGTGGATGTTAGATCAAGGAGAGATAAATCATTGTTGCTTGAAGCTTATGAGTAGGATTTTATCTCTTGACCATTTATGCTTATATGTTAAAGTGATATACAGTTTTTAGTTGTTTATGTATTATTGCATGAATGCCTGAGTTATCATTTGGCACTTTTGTACGGTGATAGCTATTTATTTATGCTTAATGTATGAATAGCTCATTATGCGATATGTTGTTCACAACTGTTTCGTCTAACTTTTTTTGCGAAGTGGTTCATCTTTATTGATTTCCTTTCTTATAATCGTTGAATGATCTTTATTACCAGTTGTTATTTGAAATCTCTTTAGATCGCATAATAGAAGAATTACATCCCGGGTTAGTATAGACTTAGATGTTACTGCTTATTAGATTACAATAGCATAGAATTAGATTAAAGATAGAATTAGAATATCTTAAATAGGAACTGTTAGATCAGCAACATCAAATTCTACACACACACACTCATAGATTGGGAAACTGGTCCCATTATCCCCAGTCGGACCCGCTATACCAAACGGATAAGGAGCTGCCAACCAAGGTCTGGACCGGGCGGGTATCCCCCTTGTTGTCGACCTGATTTTCGGGGCCTCAACATATTTGGTGCTAGAAGGAGGGCCTGAACTATGAATGGCAAGTAAATCCAAATCTGAACACCATTCTGAGAGTAAATCGCCCTCACCATCTCCCCCAATTTCTCCATTACACTTAAATCCAGAGTTAGAAGTCGCTCGAGTATCAACCGCTGCTACACACCCTGATATTTCAGAACAATCTACTGTTGAACTTCCTGAAGTCGAATCTCTGATTCACAAACTTCAGCGATTTTCCATTTCTCCTCAAAGTTCTGATAAATCTCAAGGCAGCGTGACTTCGCATTACAATCCTGCTCATCCCCTGACCAGGTTAAAGAGTGAAAAGTTTGGCGTTCAGCCAAACGAATTACCTCTTCCCACCAGGAAAAGAGCGAGGAAATCACCTAAAGGGTCCGACAGCGAGACTCTTTCATCAACATCGTCCATCTCAACTTCTTCACCGCAAAGTCAACCATCCACTCCACCACTCTAGATCATCGTCCATCCATCCATTGGAACTCCCACAACTCTTCCTCAATCATCTACAATCGTAGTATCCTCATCCTCCCAGCCACAGGGATCATCTTCTGCACTTTCCTCTGTTAGCAGTTCAACAATGGCCCAGTCTCCATGGAATAACCTTGGGGCAGTCTTAATGCCTGCACCCTTGAGTCAAATACCGGCCCATCCTGAGAAATGGCTACCTAAATTTAATCCCGAGGCAGGGATGCTAGCAGAAGAGCACATAAACAACTTCATGCTTTCCATTAATCTCAACGAGGTTACTAATGAAGATGTTGTTGTTCGGTTTTTTCCTTATACTCTGCAAGGAACAACTGGGTCATGGTATTTTTCACTACCCTCCAGATCCATCACAAGTTGGGACATCTTCCAGGAGCAATTCCTGACCAAGTTTGGTGATGACAGGTCTACGGCAACGTTAATCAATGACCTATCCAACCTTAGAGCCGAAACTAGAGAGCCTATCAAGGATTTCAATTTACGTTTCAACAAAATTCCTACTGCTTCCCAGCCCAGCGAAGAAGTACGATGTGAATGGTATATCACCACTCTACCATCGAACATAGCAATCTTCATGGACAGGGCCAATAAAAAAACCTTAGCCGATAACATGAAAGAAGCAATAGCAGTAGAGAAACGAATAATAGCTCTATAAAAGAAATCCGCGATAGAGGAACGTAAATCCAAAAAAGTCACCTTCAAGGAAGACTCCAAGAAGAAACAAGCAAAAGATCCATTCAATTTGGAAGGATTGCAGAAAGTTCTAAAGACCATGTCCAATGAAATGGTCGACATAAAAAAGCAAGTAGCAGAAACTTCTTCAAAAAAGCCCTACAGAGCTTTTAAAAGAGGTCCTTCTACAGATTCAAAGCCACCCAATGCCATTTCAAATGCTAAATCCGAGGAAGAGGAAGAGGAAATTGCCACTAAAGGGTAGACTGATGACGAAGAAGTTGTGGAATTACAAGGAATGTGGGATTTCATCCTCCCACAAGAAGAAGATCAAGAAGTATTCCCAGTTAGCACACGAAGCAAAAATCAGCTTGATCCTCCCCAAACTATCCCTAAGCCGAAGAGCACAAGCTCTGCAATAAAGGATAAAGTCGCATCAAAGAAAACGAAATCTAAAGCGACTCAAACCAGCCCAGTCCAAGCAGACGAAACAACTCCATATAAAACACTGATCGTGTCGGATGAAATGGAGTACAATCTTACAGAAGATATGAAGAAGACTAGGGCCAACATCACCCATTACGAACTGAGCAAGTTAAAGCATCAACAGAAGATAATGATGAAAGAATTACATGCCGTGCCAGTTGCACCTTTGCCTGCCGCTGTACTTTCTCAAGCTTCTCATAACATGGGAAGACCTCCAACTAACGCGATCAATAAGATTTATCCAAATGACATTGCTCTAATTGGAGGAAGATCGAGATCTCACACTCCCCCATTTCTCCTTACTTATGAAATTTTCAATAAAAATGTGCATAATTGTTTGGTAGATTCTGGTGCTTCATCGAATATTTTACTCAAATCCATATGTGCCAAGTTAAATGTTCAACCACAGAAATCCACTGTGCGCATAGTTCAGCTAGATCGATCTCAAGTCGAAGTGATCAGCGAACTAAATCAAGTAACCATAAGGTTGTCATCCAACCCGAAGGTATGTCAAGTGATTGACATTCTAGTTGCTGATATTCCTGAATTCTATGGCTTAATTCTTAGCAGGGATTGGTAAAAAAAAATTCATGGATACTTCGCAACCGACTGGTCGCATATGTGGCTACCCTACAATGGTAAACTGAATCAAATAAAAGGTGAACGAGAGCTACACCAGAAGTACATAGTAACGGAGCTAGAGGGGGAGAATGAACCAGTAGCGTATAACAGCAGCATTATTGGCAATTACTCGGTAGATTCTTTCCTCGGCAATTTCAATGCTCATGCGTCACCCTATTTAGAACACTCTGTTTTGTCCCAAGTCGAAAATTTTTCTCGAACTGATAGTTCGAAATGTATCAATTTTTTAGATAAACCTATAAATAAATCTTTGTTTTGGAAATTATTTTTTGATGGTTCTAGATCTAACGAAGGAGCAGGAGCAGGATGCGTTTTGATTAGTCCAGAAGGAGATAAAATCATGCTCACATGCAGACTCGAATTCGATTGCACCAACAATACAGCAGAATATGAGGCTTTGGTCCAAGGCTTGTACAAAGCAATCGGGTTAGACGTCAAGTATCTTCAAGTTTTCGGAGACTCTGAGATTGTGGTTAAATAGGTACGTAACACAATACATTGCTTATCAGGTCATTTAAAACATTATTAATCCTTAGTTCAAGATCTGACTGAGCATTTCATAGCGTTTAATATTTCTTCAATCCCTAGACTCCAAAATGCAAGTGCAGACCTTTTGGCTAATGTAGCTTCTAAGCTTATTCCTTCTGAAGATTTTAGTCTAGATAGATTCTCAATAGAATTAATCTTTAGACCATCAATTCCTGATAACATCACGAATTGGAGAGTATTCAAAGACGATCCCAATATTATAAATTTCCTCACATCTGAAGGATCCTACTCCAATCAAATAATTGACGAAGACCAACATGATCGACAATTGCAACAAGATAGCACTAACAATGCTATACCTAAGTCGGTGGTCAAGTTAGAAGACTTGTACGATTCGAAAGATCGGTTTAAGAGGTCTACCAATTCAAAACTCCAAATTTCAACCTTGAACTACGAATTAGTAAACCTAGGAACCGATGCCAAACCACAAAACATTAATCTAGGCCTCGGCCTAGCCCCTGAAGAAAAATCAGCGTATATTCGTCTTTTGAGACAATATAAAAATGTTTTTGCCTGGAATTATGATGAGCTAAAAACATACGACAATTCCATCATCCAACATACTATTCCTATAATCGATAATGAAAAACCTGTCCAACAAAAGCTGAGAAAGATCCACCCCAATTTAGAAAATTAAATAAAAACTGAGCTCAATAAGTTATTGAAAGCTAGAATAATCTTTCCCGTCAGACATTCCAAATGGGTCTCCAATATGGTACCTGTTAGAAAGAAAAACGAAGATATTAGGATTTGCATTGACTTTCGAAACCTTAACAAAGCCTGTCAAAAGGATAATTTTCCTCTACCACCTATGGAACAGATACTGCAGGTAGTGGCAGGCTCAGAATTAATGTCTTTCTTGGATGGATTTTTAGGATACAATCAAGTGTTGGTACATCCTGATGATCAATTGAAAACCACATTCAGAACTAAATGGGGCACGTACGCATATCGAAAAATGCCATTTGGTTTGATTAATGCTGGTGCTACATTTCAGAGAGCCATGGACATCGCATTCAAAGGTTTAGTCAATAAATCTGTAGTAATTTATTTGGATGATATAACAGTGTATTCAAAGAAGCGAAGCGACCATCTCAAAGACTTGAAACAAATCTTTCAACGATGTTTAAGGTATGGAATTTCACTTAACCCAAAGAAATCTTTTTTCGCACTAAGTGAAGGGAAACTTCTAGGATTCATAGTGTCAAAATCCGGTATTCACATTGATCCCGACAGAATCAAACAAATTTCTGAAATATCCCTACCTCACAACAAAAAATCCATGCAATCTTTCCTTGGTCAGATCAACTTTGTAAAGAGATTCGTTCCATATTTTTCACGAATCGTGTCTCCTTTGCAAACCATGATTAAAAAGAACTCAAATTTTAAATGGGGCCAAGATGAACATGAAGCATTCAACCTGATCAAACAAGCTATTATTAATGCTCCATCTTTAGCAACTATGAATTTTTCAGAGCCCTTTATTTTATACACATTTGCCTCAGATAAGTCATATGCTGTGATACTAACTCAAGCAAATCAAGAAAAAGCGGAAGCTCCAATTGCATTTTTCAGTTCAAATTTACAGGGTGCTAAATTAAATTATTCAGACGTGGAGAAACAGGCTTATGTCGTTTTCAAAGCGGTCAAATACTTCAGACCTTCTTACTTAAAACCCATACTAAGATTATAGTACCGTTTCCATCAGTAAGGAACCTTCTAGTACAGAAGGATGTGGGTGAGAAAAGGGCCAATTGGGTTACTGCCTTACAGGAATATGACATTGAGATTAAACCAGCAAACATTGTAAGAGGTCAAGGCTTCTGCAAATGCTGGCTGGAGCATCGCAAATTTCTGAAATTCAATCTGAAGAAGTACAAATGTGCGAGGTAAGCCTAAACGATACAGAGTCATTATACGTTGATATCATTTATTATCTTAAGAATGGGTATGCTCCTTCACACCTTGATCATACTAAGAAAAGAGCTCTTAGGTTGAAAGCCAAACAACATCAGCTCATAAATGATATTCTTTTTAGGGTAAATTATGATTCTGTTCTTCTTAGGTGTCTTGAGAAATCTGAAGCTGAAAAAGTTTTGCAGGAACTCCACGATGGGCCGGCAGGCGGACACTATGCTGGAGATGCTATTGCACATAAAATCTTGCACGTAGGATATTACTGGCCCATGCTGTTTAAAGACTCGCACAGTTACGTGAGGAGATGTCAAGTCTACCAAACTACTGCTGGAAGACAAAAGAAGCCATCCTTGCCACTACAACCGGTAAACATCGAGCAACCTTTCAGTCAGTGGGGATTGGAAATAATAGGTGAGATCGTTCCTCACTCTTCTAAGCAGCATAGGTACATCCTCATAGCAACAGATTATTTTACTAAGTGGGTAGAAGCAGTTCCGCTCAAGACGGCTAATTCTGAAAATATCATTGAGTTCATAGATCAATTTATAATCACCAGGTTTGGATTTCCATCCGCTTTAATGTTTGATAATACATCATACTTTTCTGGAAATGTAATGACTAAATTCGCACTTAAAAGAGGATTCAAAATTAAATATTCGGCCAATTATTACCCGCAAGGAAATGGGTTAGCTGAATCCACAAATAAAAACCTAATGAGGATTATTAAAAGAATTGTTGACCAAAATCATAAGAATTGGCACAAGGCTTTGATATATGCTTTATGGGCAGACTGAATAACGCAAAAAGCTTCTATCAGCACTTCTCCCTTTAATTTAGTTTATGGGAAAGAAGTGGTTCTTCCGACTCACCTAGCAATTCCCTCTTTGTCTTTAGTTCAATACATTGATGAAATTCCCACTTCCTCCTTACAACTGAGACAAATGGAAATAATTAAATTAGAAGAACAACGAGAACAGGCTAGGAAAACGCATGCTCATCATCAAGCACTAGTAAAATCCTCTTTTGATTCAAACATAATGACCAGAAAAGATTTTCAGATGGGAGATTTAGTTTTAAAGTGGGACAAGGCTCATGAAGAAAAGGGCAAACATACAAAATTTCAAAGAATGTGCCTTGGTCCTTTTCAAATTGTAGAAGTCATAGGTCCATCAATGTTTGTGTTACAGGATTTAGCAGGTAAGAGGGATCCTTTGCCTGTTAATAGACAAATTCTCAAGAAATATTTTCCATAGAAGATTATTCTTCTATTTCTGTAGAATAGTTGTTTTTCTTTTTCATAATAAAACCAGTTGTGAGTGGTTACATTAAGCATTTACGAAAAATACACCATTTCTCTTTCAGATTTTGAACTTTTCGCTTGTATAAATAGAAAATCTTTTGGAAAATTGATCTTTATTATTGATAGATACAGTTAAAGACTCTAGCCTAGATATGATACTAGTTTCAACTTCAAAAATTTTGATGAAAACAACCTTTAGTGAAGAAATTGTTTTATCTCAGTACAATGAAAGGTATCAATAACGAAATAAAGATTCTCTATAGAACAGTTGTTTCCAAAAACTCTATTATTATCGTCCAGAGCTATCTTAAGGAAACAATGACTTCCTCCCTGCTAAGGAAATCACAACTTTCAGAGGAACAACCCAAGGATACACTTTATCTTGAAGAATAAGAGGTCTCATCACGAGCCGGCTTATCATTATCACAGATATTATAACTTGCTGACTTTGCCAATACTGTACACCACAACAGGGCAATGACTCAAGATTGTTGCAATCAAAAGACAAGGGGTCTCATCACGAGCCAGCTTGTTTAGCAAACTTATAAATCAAGTGCATGACTGTGTCATAATTTGGCTACCAAACAAAGACATTGTTCTTTAAGAATAAAAAAGAAAATCAAAGCAATAAGTGTGGATATGGATTTTTCTCTGAAAATTGTAGGCTGCCTTAAGTAGGATACAGAATCATTGCTGGGTAACAGGTAACCCTGTCGAGGCTATAAATTCCTGCTGGCAGCAGAGGCTCTACCTACGACAAATGAGCATATTTAAAATTGGTTTACAGAGGAGACTTTGTTTTATCTTTACAAGACCAAGTAATGGCTGATGTAAATACAAGGACTAGCCTGAGGAAGAAAATAATCAAAGTGGAAAATGGTTGAAACAAAATATCATTGACAGGTTAGAGCATAATGTACTTTATCTTTCCATAATAAAGTTTAATTTTCTGAAAAATTTTCTGTTTTGGAAGTTTAGAAAATTCAATAGAAAAATAGAGATAACTGGTTCTTCCAAGTGAATCGCCAATTATTGTGGCCACCAACAACCCCCCTCCTTATTTAGTATTAGCAATAACACTAGGTAAGTGGGGACCCTTAGTAAAAATTCAAAAAATCAATTAAGGCCCATGTATTTTACTCCTTAAAGAAACATCGCATCGCACAAAGAAGGATAGGGAATTTCCTTATGAGTAAAAATGATAAACTACGAGATTGCGACGTGAACTCCATCGCATTGCATGCATTAATAAACACTTACATTGGAAAACCTTAAAAAATCGCCGATATGCGATATCGCATACCGCAAAATTACAGGAAAGACACATAACAATTATAACAATACTGCGACCTGCGATACTGCGATACCGCGATTCGTGATCTAGCGATAGCACGATCAAGCAACCTTGCGATAGCACAACACGATGAAATTGCGATAATGCGATACAAATCACAGAAACATTCCATCGCAATTTTTCCCAGCTCAATATTCAAGAAAAGTTTATCATAAACCAAGAACTAGATATGCGCTTTAATGATAATTAATGAATTATACGACAGTTGTTAATGAAAGATGGTTTTGTGTTTTTCGAAGAGTCAGGTCACTTCAGGAGGCATGTTTTTGTACATCCGTAGAGTTTAAAGCTTTCCTGTCGATTTTTATTGTCATTACTCTTTCCTCACTTGTGAACTGTAGGAGCGAAAAATAGAAGTTACACAAAACGATGTGCAAGAAGCTATGAGGAAAAAGGGTAACGCTCCAATGATCAAAGACAGAGAAAAGACGCCCGTGTGCAACAGAGCTGCAGATTCACAGAACGCTGCTGAGCCATCCATTACAGATCTTTCATTTACAGCCATGGTTGAATGAGTATTGGACGATGCTGATATCAACAGGCAGTTTGATGACTCAAGGTCAAGAGCTCACGAAAGCATTATTTTTGCAAATTTTGAAGCTTTATACCCAGTGAAGAAAAATGCGCAAAAGGTGAAAAACGCATCAGAGAAGCCCGGATCAAAGAACGGAGGCAGTTTCCGATGCGCAATTAGCACCTAGCGCTAATCAAGCATCGCTGAGAAAATTGCTCAAAAAGCAAAGCCTCTAACTGCTCAGTCATTTGCAAGCTCAAAAAATGCAAGAAAGCAATGGTAAAGAACAAACTGGAAACAGAAAGCTAGAGAAAAAGGCAGAAGCAATTCAAGGGTTAACCAAGTTGAACTTGGATTATTACTGAGTATACGCAGTAATTCCACATAGTCAGAGGATGACTCTCGAGTATATCATCGATTTTGCTAAAAAAATGGTGCCAGCTCTTACCATTTTTGTTTGCTTAGCTCAACCAAAAGTGGAAGACAGTCAGCCGACTCTACCCAGGCAAAATACTGAATGCTTGCAACATTAAGGAGCAAATGCAGAAATAGTTAGATATTAGAGTTAATTTTTAGAAATAGTTTTGCTTAGAAAAAGGGTGGTCATTTAAACCGTATCCTGAATTTGTGTAATTAAGTTATTTAGTTAGTAGTATTTAAACCCTTCTCATGCATTTAGAGAAGGGTCCAGAAATTTATCAAAAACTTGTCCTCAGAACATGCACTTTTTCACCCTCAGAGGAGGTTTTGGTGAATGAATGGATCAAGATTTGTTGATGTTTGCATTTGATATCTGCTACTGATGTTGCACTTCTGTACTCTTAGTGGATGTTAGAGCAAGGAGAGATAAATCATTATTGCTTGAAGCTTATGAGTAGGACTAGTCATAAATGGTACTTTTATCTCTTGACCATTTCTCCTTATATGTTAAAGTGATATACAGTTTTTAGTTGTTTATGTATTATTGCATGAATGCCTGAGTTATCATTTGGCACTTTTGTATGGTGATAGCTATTTATTTATGCTTAATGTATGAATAGCTCATTATGCGATATGTTGTTCACAACTGTTTCTTCTAACTTTTTATGTGAAGCGGTTCATATTTATTGATTTCCTTTCTTATAATCGTTGAATGATCTTTATTACCAGTTTTTATTTGAAATCTCTTTAGATCGCTTAATAGAAGAATTACATCACGGGTTAGTATAAACTTAGATGCTACTGCTTATTAGGTTACAATAGCATAGAATTAGATTAAAGATAGAATTAGAATATCTTAAATAGGAACTGTTAGATCAGCAACATCAAATTCTACACACACACACTCATAGATTGGGAAACTAGTCCCATTATCCCCAGTCGAACCCGCTATACCAAACGGATAAGGAGCTGCCAACCAAGGTCCAGACGGGGCAGGTATCCCCCTTGTTGTCGACCCGATTTTCAGGTCCTCAACAAGACCATAACATCTTTATCAATTCTCTCATGAGCTACTGTGTATCTGTCTGCAAGATGGAGCAGTATGGTGATCTTCCTCAAAGTCCCTTGGAGATTGAGCTTTAGTGTGGTTTCCCTAGTCATCACAATTATTTTAGACTCAATATCAATAAAGGTATTAGGGACCATAATTCCATCAATGTGCACATCGACTATTGTGCTGCCACGGTCTAGGTATTTTGGGAATATCACCCTCCCAAGCATCATATCAGATAGTTGCCCAAAAGAATTGATGGTGGGTGTGTATCTTTTTCTTCTCCCAGTATTTTTGAAACATTTTTCCTTGATAAGATTATTATAGATTGTAACATCTTTAATGGCCTGGAGAAGGGGTATCTTAACACACAAATTCTTTAATTCTCCTAGAATTTCAACCTCTTCTGGGGTGTGTTGGCTAGGGTGGATCAACTTTTTAGGAAAGGGAGGTGGATTGACTTGAGGAGAACTCTCTTCCTTCTATTCTTAAAGCTCTTTAGGTGGAGAAGGTGGATGATTATTTGGCATCACCCTCCTAGGCTGAAGGTTGATCTCCTGGATTTCCACGCAGGATAGGATGTCTCTCCACTATAGACCTGTTGTACCTGCTTGTTGTTTGGGTTCAAATTGGGTTGAGAAGGAATTTGAGGTTTCTTATGTGGAGTAGGATGAGTGATATATGGTTGAGGTTTGGGTGGATGTGTAGAATTTTCCACTGTAGATCACCTGATAATGCAATGTACTAAAGCAAAATACAAGATCTACTTCTACAACAACTTTGTGGAAGCTTAATCGAATATGAGCAAGATCAATGAGAACACATATAACTGAGAATAAGAAATCAATGACAAATAACACAGAAGAAATAACCTGAGGAAAGCCTCGGCCTAAAACCCCAATCTTTGTATTATCATACAAGTGGAAATATGTTCAAGTTACAAAAAGAATCAGCTCTCAAGCTATCCTGCTCTCTCTGCAATCAAACAATGTTGCTCATAGATAGTCAAAGGCTTCTCCAAACCTTCTCCTCTGCCCTCCAAGCCTCATATTTCCTTGCGCAGTTTTCCTTGGGGTCCAGTGCTGCCACCTATGTGAATTGGCCTCTTCACACACTCACTAACCTCTGATTTAACTGCGCAATCCCGAAGGAGATAATTCCTTCAGCATGGATGAGTTTCCTATATAGAAAAAATCCTCCAACTGATAGTACATTATCCCTTCCTTTGATCTCAACTGGGTCCCTGATTGAACTGATATGCATGAGTTATTTATATGAGAATATTCAGTTATCTGAAGTGCAACGGTTACATGCATGCATGCATTAACTAACTGAACTCACAATGAATTCCACAAATTGTTGGAACTAATCTAACTGGACTTAACTCAGTTAAATGAGCTAATTAATTACAAACTCAATATTACAACTCATCCTTATCTCTTTAACAAAGGGATAAATTCCTCAATCAATGGAGAAATTGTTGCATGTCCCCACATAGACTTCATGTTTGATATTCTACAACTAATTAACTCAAGATGAATTAATTAATTCTTTTACAAACAGCTGCGAAGATCAAATTCGAATTTTACTTCTCAATTTTAGTTCAAGGACTAACTAAAATTGGAATCTAACCCAAAATTCTATTTAAAGCAATGCTATTTTTAGCACTTCCATTTTTCATTCCTTGTTGCTATGTCCAACACTGGTACCCGGACTGCTATTTATAACAGTGCTATTTTTAGCACTTCTATTTTTATCATTTCTTGTTACTATTTTCAACACTCCCTCTCAACAAGAAAAGCATTCAACTCGAACCCGATCTTGAACCTTTGGAATGTTCTGTATGCAACACTTCTCCCAAGTGTTGTTGCTCCAGCAACTCTAGAAATAAAAAATCTCCCAACTGACCTCCCTAATGGGCTAGAAACATCCTCTAATGCTGAAGCTCCCTCTGCTGCTAACAAGTGCTCCCTCTGTGACCTCTAAGTTGCTGCAACACTCCATGCATCTCACACCGTTGCGTACCTCTCTGTGCCATCTTACATTGGTGCAACACTCTTGTGCCTCTCGCATTGTTGCAGCCTGCTAGCTCTGCACTGTCTTAGGATTCTTGCACTATAGCTCTCTCTGCCACTCCATTCGCATCTGCATCTACCCACTCAGCCAGTCCTGCTACTCCTTGTCGAGGCTCCCATAGAAAGGTCTAATCAAAGAGGTCAGGTACCTCAATGATCTTGCCCCTATTCCAGCCTCCTTGGGATTGTCACTCCACATCACCCCACCTCTAACCTAGAGGTATGGATGCATGTGATCCCTCTGCCCACCTGGCTCGAAATTTCCCCCTACTAGAGGTCTCTGCATGAGTAGATGTCTCTACTCAATCTCCTCTCAGCTTCTCTAGTTGTGGCTGCTCCACAACCTCCTGAAGTTGCTTCACCAATTATGGCTCCTTCACAATTGTCTGAGACTTCTTCTGGTGCTGCATGTTGAGAGGTAATTTACTCTCCCTCTCAACCACCAAGTCTCCAACAGTTGCCTTGCTCCTCAAGGCTTTGCATGCATCTTGAAACTCAAGAGCATACAGGTTCTTGACTTGTGAACTGTTCTACTTCACCTATCATGTGGTGACGTGTCTAAGGAAAACCTTTCCCTTATTGAAGACTACATCATAGCCTTTGTGTTCCAGCATTGCGATAGACACCAAATTTTTCTTTAGTCCTAGTACATACTTGACCTCGGCCAAGATAATGCGACCTCCATGCTCCCTCTAAAAAACACCGTGCCTACACTTGAGACACTATACTTTTCATCATTACCCATCGCTATGAGTATCTGGAGATCTTTCTCCTCCAAGGTACTGAACAAACTCTTGTCACCAGTCCTGTGGAAAGAAGCTCCATTGTTAAGAAACCAACCACATCCCACCATGGATGAAACCATGCATGTGAAGAGGGTGAAATCCAACTCGAACTGTGAGGCCAGTGCCTCACCTTCTGATCCTTCCTTGGATCCCTTCGTGGATTTCTTCAATGGACAATTTGTAGCAAAATGGCCCACCTCATGACAATGAAAGCATCGAACTTTCGATTTATTGAACTCCTTCCCACCATAGGAAGAACTCGATTTGGGATGAGAATCCTTCTCCTTCCCTTTCTTTGCCTTACTCGCTAAGGTGCAATTTTCTTCATCCACCTTGGATGATGAAGATCCATCTTTGGTGCTTCTTCTTATCTCCTCCTGCATCAGATCCGACCAAATTCATTCGCAATCTGGTAGTTTTTCTCTTCCATTAACCGAGTCTTGGTAGCTATGCCAGCTCTTAGGAAGACAGAGGAGTGCAAGACTCACCATGTTATCATCGGTTGTCATGATCCCTACACTTTCAAGCTCATCCCTACAGGTGGTGAGCTTGTTCAGATATGTAGAGATCATGTCGCCCTTTTCACACTTGATTTTCTGAAGCTTGTCTTTTAGTGCCAGCTTCCTCTGATCGTTGTTGTTCTGATATAGATATTTCAATGTTTTCCACATTGAAAATGGTGTCTCCTTCCCATGGAGGCTCGAGACAATGTGGTCTCAAACTGCCTCCAGGAGGATTCTCCTCACTCTAGCCACACATTTCTTCCATTCCACCAATTTTTTAGCATTAGCTGGTGCCGGCTTGGGGAGTTCTTGATCAATGAATTCCTTTAGACCGTTGTCCTCTAATATTGCTTCCATGTGATCCTTCCAGGCTATATAATTCGAGCTTCCATCAAGGGCATACTCGAGTCTTAATCCATTGAACGCCATTGGTGAAATTGAGATGTGATAAGAACTCGATTTCTATATTCAGGAACCTCAAACTTTGAACTTCTCCCTTCTTGTATATGTTCTTCGCCTTGATCACCTTTGCTCCAATACCATGTAGAAATTCCCACTCTAGATCACCTGATAATGCAATGTACTAAAGCAAAATACAAGATCTACTTCTACAACAACTTTGCGGAAGCTTAATCGAATATGAGAAAGATCAATGAGAACACATATAATTGAGAATGAGAAACCAATCACACATAACACAGAATAAATAACCCACGGAAAGCCTCAGCCTAAAACCCCAATCTTTGTGTTATCATACAAGTGGAAATATGTTCAAGTTACAAAAAGAATCAGCTCTCAAGTTATCCTGCTCTCTCTGCAATCAAACAGTGTTTCTCATAGACAGTCAAAGGCTTCTCCAAACCTTCTCCTCTAGCCTCCAAGCCTCATATTTCCTTGGGCAATTTTCCTTGGGGTCCAGTGCTATCACCTGTGTGAATTGGCCTCTTCACACACTCACTAACCTCTGATCTAACTGCGCAATCCTGAAGGAGATAATTCCTTCTGCATGGATGAGTTTCCTATATAGGAAAAATCCTCCAACTGATAGTACAATGTCCCTTACTTTGATCTCAACTAGGTCTCTGATTGAACTGACATGCATGAGTTATTTATGAGAGAATATTCAGTTATCTAAAGTGTAGCAGTTGCATGCATGCATGCATTAACTAACTAAACTCACAATTAATTCCACAAATTGTTGGAACTAATCTAACTGGACTTAACTCAGTTAATTGATCTAACTAATTACAACTCATCCTTATCTCTTTAACTAAGGGATAAATTCCTCAATCAATGGAGAAACTCTTGCATGTCCCCACATAGACTTCATGTTTGGTTTTCTACAACTAATTAACACAAGATGAATTAATTAATTATTTTACAAAAAGCTCCTAAGATCAAGTTCAAATTTTACTTCTCAATTTTAGTTCAAGGACTAACTAAAATTGGAATCTAACCTGAAATTCTATTTATAGCAATGTTATTTTTAGCGTTCCATTTTTCATTCCTTGTTGTTATGTCCAATATTGGTACCTGAACTGCTATTTATATCAATGCTATTTTTAGCACTTCTATTTTTAGCATTTCTTGTTGCTATTTTCAATAGGATGTAATAAAGTAGGAGGCTCGTTTTCTTGAGGCCTCCACCCTTGTGATGGGATGTCCCATTGAGAAGATTGGGGAGGATATGGCTGAATAGGATGGTTGACAGGCTGAGGAGGATATGGAAGAGCATAAGGCCAAGAAGGAGGTGTGGACAATGATGGATGAGTGGAAGGGTACCAAGGCTATAAAGGTTGCATTCTAATATGGATTGTAATAAGGTTAATGTGCACCTTGCATGCCCTATTGATATGGTTGAGGTACTTGAGGCCTTATTTGATTAATGAAGAAAAGTTGCTCTGACCCTCCTCCTACCCCATGGTATACAACTTTTAGGCCTCACAAATGGGGGAATTTTTCTATTGCATTATTTTCTTCACATATTAGGCATACTTCTATGACATTCAATGGGAATTCATTCCTAGGATGCCTTTTAGTGCATCTAGGGAAGAAAATAGCTAGTTCCCTCTCTACTTCCTTTTGCTTTATTTGATTTGCATGGTATCCATTTGAAACAAAGGTATGCATCATTTCACTCTTGAAATCCTCCAACATGTTCCTTGTCTCATTATTGATGGATGTTGTGGAGGGAGAGGAACTGACCAAGCCTTGACTAGCCCTACCCTTTTTCCTAACAACCCTAGAGTGATTCTTGAATACATTTTTGATGTCATCATAGGGTAATTGATAGATATATCCTCCATACATCATATTGAGGGTTTCCAACATATCCTCCCTGATCCCTCAGAGAAGAACTAGCTTGAGTGACTCAAGATCAAGGGTACAGTTGGCCCTCCTATAATTGAGTTGAAATATCTCCTAATAGTCCTCTAGGGATTCATCAGGTCCAAGAGTCATCCTAAATATTCTTCCTTGGTTATTTGGACTTACAATAGTCCATGTACTTTCTATTGAATGGATGTTGCATTTGGGCCCAGGTAGTGATGTTGCCCCTAGGCAGACCCATAAACCAGTGCAAGGTTGCATCTTTAAGGGTACAGGGGAACAACTTTAGCTTATTCTCATTAGAGGCATATCCATAGGTGCTATAAACAACAAAAATTTCAAACATTAAGGTGTTAGGATACTTGGAGGTTAATCAATGGAAGTGTGGAAGGGCAGCCTGACTTATATTCTTCATTCTAGCCTCTCCATTGGTTTCTCTGATGGGGAAAACCTCATTTTAGCCATAGTTTGGGTAGGTGAAGTGGGTTATTCTTCTTCCCCAATAGGTTCTTCAAAAATTTCAAGTTTCTCACCTAGAGGGTCTTCTAACTCCCTTGCAATCAGAGAGGGAAGTTCATAGTAACTAAAGAAGAGTGAAGGTTGACTACTTGAGGGTGTGGGGATTTGTGGTAAGTATTTTCCTTGATTATCCCTACTCCTACGAGGCATGATTTTTTTTCACTTTTTCAAAATTTAATGTGAAACATAAAGCAATGCTTAATCACAAACAACATTTACTTAGACAACTCCCTAGCAATGGTGCCAAAAAGTGGTGAGCCCTAGTATTGCACCAAGAATGTTGCAACTCCCAAGGGCTCCTTGACTCAAATTATCAACCTGGGGTTCATACAAACTTATAGGTGACAATTCCATATACACGGTAGGTTAGATTCTACTCATGCCACCCTTAGTCATGACATTATATCAAGGTGTTCAAAGACCATTCCTCCTAGAACTATAGTCAAATCTTGCTTATGAAAGCATAATTGAAAATTGATTCTAGCTATGAAAGTGAAAATGCAATTTGCTCAAACTCTAGATGTTAATTAATCATTTCATGAAAGGAAAAGGGATAATATACAAACAGCAACATAATTGTATGTATCATCTATCTATCTCACACTTGCTTAAAAATAAGAAATCTAACTTGCATCATGCTTGTGATTGAAAAAAATCAATTCTACTATGTTTTGCAGTGAGGAAAAGCAATGGTTGGAGTGGTCTAGGAGCTTCTCTTGATTATAAAATCCCAACTTGGGGTAATTATTCATCTTGACTTACCTAAGGTTAAAGTGGGGAGAAAAGCAGGTGAAGAAAAGTGGTGCTACAAGCCTGCTATAGGTGCTGCTACAGGAGGTCCTGTATTGCTACAGGAGGACCTATAATGCTACAGGAGGGGTTCCGAGAGACTTTTTATGATGGAGAAGATGTCTTGAGGGTGTGAAGAGGTAGCTGAAGGTTGGAGATATTGAAGGAAGGTTTGCGAAGCCTACTAGCTAATACTAGGACCTCTTAGACGTCTGTCTTGCACCAGGATGAATGTTTACGGTGTCCTAAATTTCCTAGGTAAAGTGATTATGAAAATAGAGTTTTGAGGCCAAATTGAGGGATGGAAAAAGAAGATGGAGGTGAAAGAGGTGCGCTCCCCTGCATATCAACACAATCCTACAACCAGCCACATACATACATCCATTGATCATTAACACATTGATATAAACAATGAGGGAAAAGATAAGTTGAATTTGGATAACATCTATTTCATGCCATAACACTACTCTGATCACTGAAATGACTCCTAAGTTACAAAAAGTAAATATGAAGAAGGACAACTAACATCTATCTATTTCCAAGAAATCATAAACACAATGTTTTTGGGCTTATATTGTGAATCCTTCCAACCATTCTCCCACAAGAGAGGTGATGTACAATCTTGCAATCACAGGATTTTATAGTTTAACCTCTATTGTAATGAAAGAAAGCTATGAAATGCTTAGAACTAGGAAAAAACCAAAAGTAAAAAAGGGGGACCAAAGCCTCTGGGCTGGGCCCAAACCCAAGCATCTCGACCCTCTAAAACTAACATAGAGGTAGCTGAATAACCAACTTCTCATTATTAGAAAGTAAATGTCTCATACATCACATGAAAGTAAAAATAACAATATCAAGCTCTGAGCTCAATAGCTACACCTAGCTGAATCAAAATTTAGAATCCTAATGATCTTTTCATCTTGTTGATTTATACAAAAGGGTAGTTGATAGCAGCTCTCTTGAAAATAGGAGTGATCCCCTCCTTGATCTCAGAAATGGTGGATTTGGTCCCACTTGACCTTCACTTGTGCTAGGAGTTACTCGGTCGTCAATGAATTCAAACTAGTGAGAGAGGATGTTGTGATCCCAAGCCAAGTTAGGGAGTTAAGGAGGTGAATAAACCCCCTATATTCTCTCTTGGTTGTCTCCATCAAGCCCCTGCATAGTAAATGGCTAAAAAATGCTTCTTTTTCCTGCAATTAAACCACATTAGGCCACATACTATTAGCAACACCTTTTTCTCTTCTTACTAAGCATATTATAACCAAAAAAGTGAATTAATATGATAAAAGGGTAGTTTAAGGCTAGAGGATGGCATAATGATCTTCAAGATATACCCATTGATGGGACTCATCACCACCTATAATCAACCAACTTGGTGGGGCAGTCATCAATTGGATCCACACACAAAGGAAAGGTATCAAGCATGTATCCCCCCAAAGGAGACCCTTTTATGTGTGTATACCTTGCCACCAAAACCAAGTGAAGTAGGGTAGATCACTCCACTGGCCCCGTTGTAACCTCGTGCTTGACCCTTGTGTTAGAAAGGATTCCTAGGAAATGTTTGACTACAACTAGATTTACACTCCCTGAAGGATTTCTACTATTTGTTTTAATGGTGTTGGAGAGTTTATCTCACCAACCTATTCCAAGGTCCTAAAACCCTAAGCTACTGTTGGTGTTCTACCAGAGAAAATAAAATATTTCTAACCTATTTTATTAAGCGTTAATTTTAGTGGTTGTTTGTTATGTCAAAGGGTGTATGGTGTGAAACTCAAATGGTGTTATGACTTGCTTCAAAGAAAGGTATGTAGAATATTCACATGCAATTTTAACTTTCGATGAATTCTATCCATGAGAGAATCAAATATTTCAAAACAAACAATGAATATAGTCCTCACAACCCTTTACTTTATCACTTTTACATGCACTAACATAACAAAATTGAAAATTTCAAGCAAACAATGAAAAATCAAAAATAAACAAAGAAGAAAAACATTTAAAACCTAAGACCCTATTGCAAGAACGAATGCATCAAAGAAATAATTTGGTGATTAGAACATGCTCACAAGTAGACAAAAATGAAAAAGGGTGACGAGACAATCGTGACAGAGAAATGCCTAGCCTCCAATGTCATTGTTGGGAATCAAACCTAAGACTATAAACCAGCTATTTGAAGTGGATCTGAGAGTGTTTTGACTATGAATAATACTAAGAATATTAAAAATTAAAAATGTTGTTACACAAAAATATCGTCACCATGATTATTTGCAGTCAGTATGGGTCCATCATCACTTGTACTGTCCTCCTAAGCAAGTCTCAGACCTCAGCTCTTCAAGTCAAGCTTTGAAAATGAGAGAAAGACTTTGAAAATCAATAAAACTCTGGTTTTGCACTTTCTCTCACTGTTACATGCGGTCCCGCACCTTCTGTTTACAAAAACTGCGGACCTGCCCGCTCTGTCCCTAAAGGTGTGGGTGCGAACCCCTGTGAAAGTCAAAAAGGCGCAAGTTTATTCTAAAAAACTCACTTTGGGTTAATTCTAGATGATTCTAGAAGGAATTATGACGTGGATTGGCCGCTCTTAGGTGGCTCATGCATCCCAAAAGAGAAGGAGCTAATCCCTTGATGAGAGGAGCTATCCCTTTGAAGGAGGGCTTTATCCCTTTGAAGGAGGACCTAGTAACTTCCCTCCATTGCACTATAAATTCAGGCATTGGGCTAGTTGCTGGAGAGGTTAGACGCTGAACATTTTTTAGGGTAAATGTTGGTGAAATTAAGACTTCCTATTTGAGCTTAAGAGGATAGATCACATACCTTTTTGGCTTCATTGGGAAGACAGTCAAACTTGTCAAAGTAGAGGAGACTTCTTGCTGGACCGTGGGAGGAACTTGTACAGCGTCAAGGCATAGGTTGTAAAGTTCTTCTTGATTTCAATTAATACAATCAAACTCATTTTTCTCAACAAATTGTCTCATGTCATTTGTTTCATGAATTCCTTGACTTTCATGTTAAATATGTTTTATGATATTGGCTTTTCAGGTGCTATTTAATTTGTTTGCTTGTTTGTGTTTGCAGATTCGCGACAAAGGATCTCATTTGGATCGAAGGAGCGAAGGCTTCCACAAACTTGCGTTGGACCCAAGGTAGGCCTAAAACACTTGTTTGCCCTTGTTTATAAAAGCATATTTAGAGAAAGATAGTGTGTGATTGGTTTGCTTGTCATTAGGTCTTCTTTAGATTCTAAGAAGGTCTATCTTGTCCGCAAGATCGACTTATTCCGTGTGACAAAATGCCCACCATACTAGGCCGAGGCGATGCCTACATTTGAGGCAGACGGCAAGACAGCTACAATTTTCGTGTTCAATCATATAATTGCTAGGTTCAGTATGCCCAAAGCGCTGAAAATAGCATGTTATGCCAATTCGACCGATGAATCCCAATGATTCGTCGGATCATGATGACTAAAACTTTGTTGATGGATCCAACTAGACCATTAGCTTGTGGATAATAAGGAGTTGAACTATCGTGATTGAATCCGAGCTTGATGTGAAAAGTGATTCTTCACGGACCACATTCATTAAGTCAATTTCGGTTGAAGATGGGTCAGTAAACGATTGCACGGCCTCATACGCAATTTCATATGGACTCAAAGGCATGACATCACCAAATGAGTCTATCTCAGATTCAGAAGGAATGATCCAAGGATCATCATAAACAATGGTGTCTGACGTAATCATATGAATGGTTGCAAATGAAGACGATGCGTTGATCGGAGGAAAAGGAAAAGTTCCCAGTAAACCGGCATCTTTAACTAGTCCTACTCCAACATCCTTATACGGGATAGTCGTTTTATCGACATGCTGAATACTTTCAGAAGAGGCTGGGTCGGATGAAAAGTAAGCCAGCTGGTCTATTGTTACGATCTTTCCATTATGAGGAAACTTTATAACCCGAAAGACCGATGAAACATCAGCTTTAGAGTTAAATTTGGGAAACATCTCTCGAACTATTCCTATTGACATTTCGGTTAAGCCTGGAATTGTTGAGAACATTCATATAGGTGCCTCGTGTACAAATGAGGAAATTCAAATATATAAGGCCCTATTTCAAGAATTCTGCGACGTGTTTGCCTGGTCCTATGAGGAAATGCCAGGAATTGATCCTGCGATTGTTGTTCATGAGATCAAGACTTACCCGGACGCTAAACCCGTCCGGCAACGTTTGCGTCACATTCACCCAAGAAAAGTGTTATAGACAATTTTGTGCCTTACAGCAACAGGCATGAATTGTCAATAATCCAAGGGATCCAAAGTTCCCTAAACATGATGTTCCTACCCCTAGAGGAACAAGGTCAGCAAACCAACAGCTCTCAGATCAGTTCTCCACCTGAAAACACTCAAAAACAAGCAATCCTGAAATCAAAGCAGGTGCTCCACTAGGCTTCTGCGCTGAAACTCAGATCCTCCATGGTGTACCTGCGTTGCAAAGCAAGTGGAACAAAGGCCACCTGCGCTGAGCGAGATGGGACAAGTGGCACACTGAGTCATTGCTCCAAAAATGACACTTGGATCAGGGATTTCGCCTTATGATGAGTCAGAGGCTCTGTTTCTCCAAGTGGAAGCAAGGTTCTCCAAGTGGACTCAAGAACTGAAGATCAACTAAAGATTAATTGAAGAGAGAGAGGACACTAGGCAGCTACACATCAGTTGCAAGCTGACTCATCCTTTCTCAATTCATCTATATATTGATCTCTCTCCTATGAGCTCAGGAGGCTGGAATTTTGTGCAAAGTAATGCTATGTTGTTGGTTTCACTATAGAGCTATTGGGTGATTGCTTGAGGGAGGTGAAGAGGAGAAATTCTTTCTGCTGGGAGGTGTTGCTGGATTAGGACCTTCAATGGTTGTAACACTCTCAGAACCTTTACTTCTTCATTAATAAAAGCTATTGAGGTTCTTCTATATGCATTTGTTCCAATGATGTTTTGTGATAATTTTATATTTGGTTTATGCTAATCTGTGAATCAGTTATGATTGCATGCCTCTTGTAGTCTCCTTCTTTGTCATTTTGCAGGATCTCATTGTAGCTGGGCCGGCAAAAGAGCAAAGAGCTGGGAGCAAGCGGCCATAGAGAAGAGTTTGGATTCGACATTAAGCGCAAGGCAACGGTTAGTGCATTTATCCACTCTCTTTTGCTTTCATAAAGAAGTAAACCTTAAGTAGTTTTCTTTACAGTTGTTGCTGAGGTACTATCACCCTTAGAGTGGGATAGGGTCATCCGAGTCGGATACTTTTCCCTACAACAAACTGGAGACTCCGCTGGGGATCGTATCTGTTTGATTGTTTGTAGTATTTTGCTATTCATTTCCTGAACAAAAGGGTACCAAATCGAAAAGCTTTTGACTATATCAAAAGCGAAGTAGAGGGCAGCTACTCTAGCTCATTTCTGAGCATGTTCATGATTTGAAGAGCTGATCTACAAGGATCCTTGTAAGCTCTTAGTGATAGCTTTTCATCCTCCTAATCATCCCTTTGAGTGTGCTTGACTGATTGCTTCTGATTTGAGCAAAAACTGTGCATTTTTGAGAAAATTGTGACCCGGAAACTGTGAAAACGCAACTTTCGTTTTCCAAAGCAGGTAGTACACAGGCTACCTGCTTTGCAACGCAGGTCCCGAAGGGGCTACCTGCGCTGAGAGCCAGACTGGCTATGCAGCACCTGCGTTGGCCCAATTTTGCCTAGTGCTGTTGGGGTTTCCTCCTTTTCTCTTGCCTGTTTTCACTATAGATTTGGCAGCCAGTTACCAGTCTTGTACCTGTTCTGAAACCAACCTTACTTGCCATCATTCCGCCTCTGTTATATAACGAAATTGTACTTGTTCTTTGTATTTCTTACTCATTTACAATTTCCCATAACGAAGAGTAAACTAGTCTTGCTTTTGGCCTCTTAGATCTGAACCTGTGTTAGGCATTTTGCTGGTCTAAAGAGTTAGCTTGTTTGCTATCCATAGCTGATTAGTCATTTTCCTTTCGTCATTATGGTTTGATTTCATGCATTTCCAGTGATTGAACAAGTAAATCTTAAGGTGTCTTTTGATTTTGGACAAACTTGTTTATTTTCGCTTTAAATCGAAATCAAAATTATATAACAACTTTCTTTTTGTAACCAATCAACATTAAGAAAGGGAAAAGAAAATACATGCATTGTGCATTTTGCATTGGAAAAAGTTTGCATGATGATTTAGGAGAAAGTGCATTAGTTTGTGCTGTATGAACTGTGTGAAAAGAATTTGCCTTTCTTCTCCCTCAGTAGTTAAGATTTTCATCAGTCAAAAAGATTTGAAAAAGCTTGCTTCTCATCTTAGGCTGCATTTAGGAATTTGTCATATACATCTCGTGGTGAACCTTGAAAGGCAAACTTTAAAAAAGATCAACTTAAAATATACTGAATGAACCTAACAACGCATTTGAAACATAACTCAAACACATAGAGGTCTAGGTAGAGACGTGTTCCGGCGTCGTTAAACATAGTGACTGTCGATTTCTACGAAGGTGGGTGATTCCTCCTGAGAGTCGGTGGCACTAATACGGACTTGTGCTCCCACGTACCGTCGCGTATATATTGGGAGACCCCTATAGGAAATCATCCTTTATCCTTAGGAAGCCGTGTCGGCCGCCCTACTGATCGCGATGCAGTGAACACAGCATTCACGAAGATCGACCACCCGTACCGTTAAACGTATTCTGTGGTTTCGCGAAAGGTTTGGCACACCCTCTGCCTAGATCTCCAGAGCAGTTTCTTTTGGCCTTTTTCAAACTCTATAACTGAAAAAGTCCAACCGAGCATTTGTCACTTCGGGCTCGTTAATACATCGAAGGAGACTAGAGTCATCTTTAGCTTTTTCCCGACTCTTAAAACATGAAAAAGCAAAGTTATGTTTAAAAGCGTCTAATAAAATTCATTCAAATCGGAAACACAAATTTTCCCCTTTATATTTTAGTTGATCGAGTAATCCGCAATCGTGGAAGAAAGTCAATTGAATATCCGTCGTTCTCGGAGGCTTGTGAGTCAACCATCTTTGTCTCCGGAATCGAAAACAATCCGGACAAAGCGAGCTCGTCGAACCAGTTCAAAATCTCCTTTAAAAGTTAGAACAAGTGTTCCGACAACATCTGAGATTCTGGTTACTCCAAACATTTCCGGAAACCCTGCCTCTATAGAAGAAGTTCAACCGCCACAGAAGGACAGTAATACTGATCCTAGTCTGGGGGCAAATACTTGTATAACTGAACCAGTTCCATCTGTAACTGGTCCTGAGAGTTTTGTTCCTCAAACATCTGTCGTTGTTGATATAACCCCTTCTTCGGCATCGGAAATCTTTTACGAACCTGATGGTCTTCCTCTTCCACCTGGTCTGATTGCGATAGAGGAAATTATAGAGGAACCGCAAGTATCCACTCCAACTCATTTTGGAGTAGGGGTCACTCTATTTTCTGCTACAACAGAAGTTTGTCCATCACCAGTGGAAGTTCCTGTAGAATCACTAGGCGATCAATTGGATAGACTTAAAATTTCTGAACAACCGTCGACATCTAGGACTGTGTCAAATGACACGGCGACGACAGAATTACCTGTTGCAAATCCAACAATGTTCGCCGGCATACCATCTGTCCCAACTAGCTCTCAATCGCTAGAAGGAGTCCACCAAGAGACTATCTCGACAGTATGGTCTGTTCCTGTTTGTTCCGGAGTAATGTCTGGTAACTCTTATGGTGAGACTCATCAAATTGACCCTTTTGGGAATCTAATTAGGCCATCCAGTCCTCCAGGACAATCAATTGCCTTGAGTTCTGGATTACCACCGTATGGGGGGCAGTATGCCCTTTCATTACCCCCTCCGGGAGGGTACCCATACGGGAGTTCTCAACCTTATTCAAGTTATGGTGGAATTGCAACGAGTAGCTGGGTACCTATGCTATCCCAGCCACCAAGAGTTGTATATTCCATGCAACAGTGTGTACCTGTGACGAACATCCCAACTACACCGGCTATTGTAACCGTGTCGCAAGTTCAAACGATGCCTGTTGTATGTCAACCTCAGATTTCTCAGGTTCTCATGCAACAGCCCCTTGACCCGGCGACCCAACCACAATCGCCTACTGGTGGGGCGACACAAGTACAATCGGGTACAACTACCCCACATCTTGGTCCAATGGTTAGTGTAGCGCAACAACCCATGGTATCACAACCGTGGATAGTGCAATACCAACAGCCACAATTCCAACAAGTGTACCAAGGTTCTGAACAGCAAATCTTTGCGAATACTGGACAACCATATATCCAAAATGGTCAAAATCAACCACTTTATAGTGGTCAAGTCCATCAACCGTATCAATCATACCAACATCAACTCCATTATGCTGGTATGCAAAGACCAACTGTTCAGGCGATTCCATCGTACCCTGGTTACGCTTCACCTAACTTGAATCAACAGTTACCATTCGTGGCGACTTTAGAGTTGCCTGATTTACATCGGTTAACCAATGATCCAATTGCTTACACCCCATGGTGGCCAGTGATCCCGCACAAACTTCCCTCCGACATTCCTAAATTCAATCGAAATCCAGGTGAAGACCCGTCGAATCATGTGATGACATTTCATCTATGGTGTTCGTCGAACACTTTAAATGATGATTCGATAAGGCTTCGCCTCTTTCAGAGGACATTGACAGGTCCAGCGGCAAAATGGTATATAGAATTGCCAAGAGCTTCGTTCGACAATTTTAGCTCCCTTGCCACGACATTCTTAACCCACTTTCAATTACCAATAAGGTACGAAACGGGAACAGAGATATTGACCAATTTCAAACAGACAACCGCAACTCATATATCAGATCATATACATGAGTGGCGACGTCGACGAAGAATGGTTAAAACATACGTCCCTGATCAGCTTTTAGCTGAGTGGTTTATAAAGTCGTTACTTCCAGCCATAACGGAAGATGTGGCAAAGGGGGGAGTCGTAACAGAAGAACAGGTTATCGCTTGTGCACAATATTTGGACTTAGTATATACTTAGTCCGGCACGCTCTATGACAAAATACCAGACGCCCCTAGACCAGAGTTTTCAATCCCTCCTCCTCCTAAATCAAATAGTGACTCTCATGCCGGCGATGGCGTGATTGGCACGGCAAACGCAAATCCGAAAAGGACCCATCAAAAGAAGGCCCGTAAGGATTCGAATCAAAATGCGCATGAAGAAGTTCTTGCTTCGGAAGTAAATGCCGTATCGACCGATAAAGGCAAAGAAACCAATCAACCAGGAAGCAAGAAGAAACAAAACAAAGGGAAGAAGAATAAACAAGGTGAGTCATCCCCTAAGAAAAATTCTTCGAACCTTCCTGGGAATAGGAAACGGTATCCATGTCAAATATGCGATGACAAAGATCACAACACTAATCCAAAATAATCCCCTTTATATTTTAGTTGATCGAGTAATCCGCAATCGTGGAAGAAAGTCAATTGAATATCCGTCGTTCTCGGAGGCTTGCGAGTCAACCATCTTTGTCTCCGGAATCGAAAACAATCCGGACAAAGCGAGCTCGTCGAACCAGTTCAAAATCTCCTTTAAAAGTTAGAACAAGTGTTCCGACAACATCTGAGATTCTGGTTACTCCAAACATTTCCGGAAACCCTGCCTCTATAGAAGAAGTTCAACTGCCACAGAAGGACAGTAATACTGATCCTAGTCTGGGGGCAAATACTTGTATAACGGAACCAGTTCCATCTGTAACTGGTCCTGAGAGTTTTGTTCCTCAAACATCTGTCGCTGTGGATACAACCCCTTCTTCGGCACCGGAAATCTTTTACGGACCTGACGGTCTTCCTCTTCCACCTGGTCTGATTGCGATAGAGGAAATTATAGAGGAACCGCAAGTATCCACTCCAACTCATTTTGGAGTAGGGGTCACTCTATTTCCTGCTACAACAGAAGTTTGTCCATCACCAGTGGAAGTTCCTGTAGAATCACTAGGCGATCAATTGGATAGACTTAAAATGTCTGAACAACCGTCGACATCTAGGACAATACCAACAGCCACAATTCAGAACCTTGGTACACTTGTTGGAATTGTGTCAATGTTTCAGGCCTGGGAGGCGAACCCCAATCAGCGCTCATCGAGCGTTTGGGTAGATAGATCCAGAGAATATGGTACCCCATTAGATCCTTGGTCAAAAGTACATGGGACTGACGAAGGGATCTTACAATCAATGATGATTGAGGGGGCACCATGGAATGACCACCACCATCGTTCCCTTCTTCCGGAATACGAAGAAGATACTCAAAAAGATCTTTACCACCCTTCAGTCTTCGAATTCCTAACTAATACTGTAAACACGGTGGATTCCGAGCGAAACTTATCCAATATTGAAGAGACTATAGCCATAAATATCTCGACCAAAACAGGTGTTGTAGAGAATATTCATGTTGGCAAAGGTTGTTCCCCTTCAGAACTGGAAATATATAACGCTCTTTTTCGCGAATTTAGAGATGTCTTTGCTTGGTCATATGATGAAATGCCAAGCATCGACTCGAGTATCGTTGAACATGAAATTAAAATGTATCCTGATGTCAAACCAGTAAGGCAACGGCTTCGACAGGTTCACCCTAAGAAAGCCGCTGCCATTAAGGCAGAAGTTGAGAAATTTCTCCATGCTGGATTCATCTACCCGGTTCCTCTAACCGATTGGGTATCGAACATTGTTCCTGTTATGAAAAAACAAGGAACAATACGAGTGTGCGTCGATTATAGGGATGTAAACCAAGCTTGTCCAAAGGACAACTACCCTACACCTTTCATCGACCAGATAATTGATGAATGTGCCGGATGTGAAATCTTTTCCTTTATGGACGGATTCTCCGGATATAATCAAATTAATATCCGCCCACAGGACCAGTCTAAGACTGCATTTATATGTCCGTGGGGCACATTCGCTTATCGAAAATTACCCTTTGGTTTGAAGAACGCAGGGGCGACTTTTCAGAGGGCTATGAATTATGCCTTCCACGACATCAAGAGCATTGTTCAACCATATCTCGACGATCTTCCGGCTCATTCGCGAAAGCGGACTGATCATCCGCAGCATCTAAAAGCGATATTTCTACGTTGCCGACACTACAAGATAAGACTCAATCCACACAAATGTGTGTTCTGCGTCGGTTCTGGCCATTTACTTGGCTTTGTAGTCTCTAAAGATGGGATTCGTCTCGACCCTTGTAAGGTTCAGGCAATCATCAATTTGCCTCCACCTTCGAATTTGCTTCAGATTCAGAAACTCCAAGGGAAAGCAAACTTTCTGAGAAGGTTCATTCCAAATTACGCAGAACTTGCTAAAGGTTATACACGTCTTTTGAAAAAAGATGTACCCTTCGATTGGGACCAGGTTGCGCAAGCTTCCTTTGACGCTTTGAAAGAATCTCTAATAAAAGCATCATTAATGTACGCCCCAGATTATCTTAGGGATTTTAACCTGTATCTAGCTGCAGCAGATACGACCATTGCGATGGTTTTAGTTCAAGAAGTCGATGGAGTTGAACATCCTTTATATTATTTAAGTAAAAACTTAAATGATACAGAAAGTAAATATTCTTACGTTGAAAAGCTAGCGCTTGCTGCTGTTCAAGCGGTACAGAGATTTTGACATTATATCCTCTTTAGGAAAACTACCATTCTGTCGGATTGCAACCCCATGACTTATATACTGTCGCGACAGTTTCTGGGGGGCAAGTATTCCAAATGGATAGCGATTCTTCAAGAGTTTGATCTGGAATTTGTGAAATCCAAGTCGAAGAAAGCTCTGGTGTTCGCAGAATTATTATGCGACCTCCCTTCGTCGTCCAACGATGAAACCTCCAAGGAATCAATCGTGGATGAGAATTTGTTTTTGATATCTGCAAGCGATGAATGGTATGGAGATATAATTATCTATCTCCAAACCCAAAATTTTCGGCCTGACACCTCACACTCCGAACAGAAACGTATACGATACCAAGCAAAAGACTACATGATCGTCGGTGATACTCTTTACCGTCGTGGTATCGATACCGTTCTGAGGAGGTGTCTCACCCATGAAGAAGCCGAAAAAGCCCTGAATGAGTGTCATTCAGGCGCGTGTGGGGGGCATCAATCAGGTTTCGCTACAGCCCAAAAGATATTAAGAGCAGGATATTTTTGGCCAACAATGTTCAAAGATTGCATAATCGCAGTCCGAAGTTGCCATTCTTGCCAAATCTTTGATAGCAAAACCAGAAGACCACCCGCACCTCTGCAACCAATAGTTGCAGTTGGGCCTTTCGCCAAATGGGGCATCGATTTCATGCAATGTAACCCCACCTCGACCGGGGGGCATGGGTATATTATAGTCGCAGTTGACTATTTTACCAAATGGGCCGAGGCGATGCCTACATTGGACAATACTGGTGAAACAGCTGCCCTATTCTTTTTCAATCATGTAGTCGCCAGGTTCGGCGTACCCCAGGCTATAGTTATAGATCATGGATCGCATTTCCGCAATCACATGATGGTCGAATTAGCTGCCAAACTAGGGCTATCTCACGACAGCTCTACTCCGTATTATCCACAAGCCAACGGACAAGTTGAAGCAATCAACAAGGTCCTGAAGCGTATGTTGCAGAGGATGATCGGAGTTCATAAAAGAAGATGGCACCTAATCCTGTATGCAGCCTTGTGGGCCTACTGAACCTCGGTAAGAAACGCAACCGGATTCACACCTTTCCAATTGGTGTACGGTCTAGAAGCAGTCTTACCGATCCAGTGTGAAATTTCGTCACTTAAACTCGCAATTGATCTCCTCCCCGGAACTTCGGAAGAAGAGGCTCGTTTCTTGGAATTAATCCACTTGGATGAAACCCGTCGTGATGCCGCTTTGGCTAACGAAGCCCATAAGAAACGAGTCAAGGCTCAGTTCGACAAAAATGTCAAACCCCGTGTCTTCTCAGAAGGTGATTTGGTCTTGCTTTATGACCAAGAATCCGATAAATTAGGAGCAGGTAAATTCAATTCCTTATGGATGGGCCCCTATATTGTTAAAAGAGTGTTAGCAAAAGGAGCCTACGAGTTAATAGACTACGACGGAATTCCACTGGCGCAACCCCGGAACGGGCTGTACCTCAAGCGTTACTATGCTTAAATAGTAACCTGCATGCTTTTGTTGTATTTTGTTTTCGCCAAAGTTCTTGTTTTGGTTGAGTGATTCTCCTTTTTCATTCGGTGCAGATGTCAAACCTTATGGAGACATGTGTTGGATATGCCGACGGAGCGAGTCGTAGTTCGCGGAACCTATCCTCCGCAGCATGGGCCATTTTTTATCCAAGTGGCGAGTTAGTAAGTTTCAGAGGTGTATGTATTGGGCAATCAACGAATAACATCGCTGAGTATAGCGCGTTGATAGAACTACTCTCTGATGCCATCACGCGAGGCATATGCCGACTAATTGTCAGGCTAGACTCACAGCTCGTAGTACTACAACTCAATGGTATATATTCTGTTCGTAATCCAGCTATTTATCGCATGTTCCTAAGAGTAAAGATCTTAGAAAGACGATTTGATTCAATTCAATATCAACATATTTCGAGAAATCTAAACACATTAACTGACTCATTGGCAAACTATGTGTTAGATAGACATTTGCAACATTTATAAAAAGGACACATCATAAAAAGTGTACATATGAATCATCCAAATCAACCAGAATGAGACTCGAAAATCAAAATATATATATAAGCTGTTCATAAAAGTTCATACATAATGTTCTGTAGCCAAGACAAAATTGGTCATGTGACCTAAAAACTCAAAAATGCTAGGGGGCACCCTAGCTTAGTGATGCTCCTGATAGTAAGCCACAGTTTGGGCTATCATGCACAGAAGACGGGTCCATCGTCTAGGTACACCGATAGTGTGCTGCTGCATCGGTAAAGGTAACTCGTCAATCTGTACATCCGGAAGACCACGGGTAAGGTTCTCAACCTGCCCCTGCACAGCTGTAAGGGTCTCAGTATCGCTAAGATCACGGATAATAACTCTCCGAGCAGGTTCCTCTGCCGGAGCAGCAACAGGTGGCCTCAGATGAACCGCCGGACGAACAGGGCCGACATCTGCAAGCACACATGAGTTCAATTAAAGTCTTGATAAAATAAAGCACAAGAACATTATAAATGAAAACAATGAACAGTAATATGGTTGAAGTTCTTACCAGTAGCATCCCACTGAACACCGTCTGGCAGTACCATATCCGGATCACCCCGGAAATCCATACCAACATATGGGTACTCGGAAAAAGACATCTCCTGGCGATCGAACCACTTGAAGAAAGCGGCATTGAAAGAAATCTGGGATTGACCTGCATGTCTGGACATGTGATCGACCCATCGCTGCATACGTGGCTCGGTAGGAGAAGGCACTCCGAGATCAATGTACTGAGGTTGCATCAGAAGGATCTTCTCCAAGGCGAAGGCAGTCAGAATCGAACCAAAACCAAAGTTCTTCAGCTTCCCGTCCTTCACCTTGTTCAATTGATTTTTCATCTGAGTAAGCACTGCATCACTCCAGTTGAAGATCTTCGGTTGGAGACATTCCAAGGCATGCTGCATATGAGATCTGTTGGCAACATGTAAAGATGCGCTACCGGCCATCCTACCAAGAGTATACAGAATGGACCTGAGAGGCCTGCTAGTAACATCACGGATAACCACCTTGCCGTCTCTGCTCGGCTGAGACCCCTCCCTGCAGTACTGGCGGACATAATCTCTCACGGAATCATTCCCCCGAACTGTACCAGATAAAGAAATGGGGGCACCCCGCCTTGACAAGCCAGTCAAGAAATAAATATCTGTCACGGTCAATGGAATAGGTTTGTTCCTGATCTGGAACACTTGGTTAACAGGATCCCAAGCATCAAGCATATACTGCAATAGAGAAATCTGTGCTCTCATACTAGAGATACGGAAAAACTTCAGTAAACCGCAGTCTCGTAATGCGCCCACCGTAACAGGATCATGAAGGGCAATCATATCTTTTTCTTCATGTTCTCGTTCTTGCCATGTTAGGGCCATCTTGATCAAGAATCCCTGCAAAACAAACAAGAGAATGAGTCAGCTCCTGAAATTGATGAAAAACTGGCGAAAATTTCATCAAAATCTGTAAAAAATTGTTGCTTTTATGCCCCAAAGCAGGTGCCCAGTGTACTACCTGCGTTGGGAGACAAGCTGCCTTCAAGCAGCTTGGATCCCAACGCAGTTTTCGAATGGGGAACCTGCGTTGATCAGAGGGCGCCCTGGAAAAACCCCAGAGGCTCCATAGAACAGCAAAACAGGCATAAAACAGGAAAATGAAACCATGAAAATGAAGAGCTAAGGTTTAGCTCCTACCTGGTCCAAACGGCGCCGAAAATCGTCCGCAGAATCTCCCGGAATCAGCTGATGAAAATCGAGGGGAAAGAGGCTCCTCCAAAGCTCCAACAAGTAAAATGCAAATGAAATGGTAAAGTGAGAGGTAAAAACCCTTTTTATTTGCTTTCTTACGTAATTCAAGGTAAATATTAATGTGTTAATCTCATTTTCAAGTAAATATTACTCATTTCTAACTAGTTTGTTGCAGCAATTTGAAAATGCAGTGCTATCAGTGAAAAAGAGAAGCTAGTTATGGTAAAAAATCAAAAGTAAACCATATCTTCGAGCAGTTTTAGCAATGTTCATGCTCGTTAAAAAATAAACGCAAGAATTCGAGCAGTTTTTGTACAGAGTTCATGCTCGTTAAAAAATAAACATAAATTGTGAGCAATCTTTCCCTACAGTTCAAGCTCATCCAGAAAAATGAACCGGTAAATAACCTTGAGAAATGTAACCTTTGATAGCCATATTAAAAGCCCTTGGTCGTGTTTTTATGCCATCACCTCCATCCATTCATTTGGCCAATCGTTCATCTCCATATGTTTGTTTACCCATTTTGAGGAACAGCTGCGAAGAGTGATTTCACTTAGCCATCCTTGTGACACTGCCGTGATTGGAAAATTCCAACCTGTACCTGGAATCTGCTGCTATCCCTGTTTATCACTCGTTCCTCAAAAGACGAGTCTTCTTTGAGCTCTTTTCACTGACTCGTAAAATATGAAAAGTTTGCCGAGTTTTGGCCTTCCAGCTCGTTAAAAGGACCGGAAGAGCTATCCCTCCTCTAGATTTTAATCTTTTTGGACCTGAGGGATTATTGCACAAAAAGATCGAGCGCTTGTTTTGTTCGGCTCGTTAAAGAAATCGAAAATTCATCCCTTTTGTATTGTTTTATACTTTTTCGGACTTAAGGGATTAGATGACGAAAAAGGAATTTTGGAGTTGACTTTCCGTACCTTTTCAGACTCTCTAAAAATGAAAAGGACCGAGTTTTCCTTGTCGTTAGACTCGTTAAAATGATTAAATAGCAACAAACTTGTCTTTAGACGAGAACGAGTTTCCCTATCGCTAGGCTCGTTAAAACATAGCGATGGGCTTGCCCGAAGGGCAGGTTATAGAACAAGCATATGTTATCCTCCTCAAGCTTGAAAAAAACAAAGAGGTACTGGTCAGCAATGACTGGGGAAAAATTGGGAGAACCTCACAGCATTAATGGTAGCAAGTCACTCTTGAACATGACACTTTGTCCTCCGTATCACATCGGGTTGGGTTGTTTCATTCACCGGTCTCATAACCATGGTCCTCGCCACACCATCCACAATTGGGGTAATGCTACCAATCCATCACATCAGTGTCGTTATATGTTCAAGAGATGTGGTTCTGCAAAGAGTCAACCGTGTCCCATCCACTGCCATACATTGTCCTTCATCCATTTCATGACCGCCACCCTGAATCATACATCACAGCTTGTTTTCACCTCATCACAATCACTAGCTCCGTTCCGTGTCACTGATGTGGGATTCATTAAGGCCCTCCTTTGACAGATCGCTCCTTGTCGACATCAGCTCATTATCCAAGGAGTTGATCTAGGAACAACCCCTTCAGTACTTTGAAGCTTGCATGCCTCAATGGCAAGTTTCTCACTTCCGGCGACAGGTATACATCAATGACCTTCGACCAGAAGATTTTGCATGGTGGTCGACGCCAAGTCCTTTATTCCCACCATGTGAATTGTACTGCCGTACCTTGAGGGTCATCATCCTTATCGGTGATTCCTCTCGCGCTTGTTAACGGTTTACATCATTGACCGGTAATCAAGCAATGTCTTTCCATGTTCGACTTCAAGAAATTCTCACATGGATCGACTTGTACATCAAGTGAAGATCGGAAGAGATTGAAGACCCCGGATCTAGTTTCATCCATCCGGGCTGCGATATATATTCAGGATATAAAGACATTTGATATGTACATCATTACAGCAGATGATCATCCTTCTCAAAGGATGATAATTTCAGCAGAGAATTATCGGTCTACAATCAGACGATCGTCTGTTCTATGTACGAAAATGTATTTATAAAGCTGAGCATGGGAATGCCCGCCTCAGCTAGATCATGAAAATGTATGAAAAATAATGTATTGTATTGTATCTTATTACAGGACACTTCTCAGCAGATTGAATGAACTTCGGATCCTCTCAATAAAGCATTTCACCCGATAAACGACCTCATACTTTAGGGGGCATCTGTTATAGACAATTTTGTGCCTTACAGCAACAGGCATGAATTGTCAATAATCCAAGGGATCCAAAGTTCCCTAAACATGATGTTCCTACCCCTAGAGGAACAAGGTCAGCAAACCAACAGCTCTCAGATCAGTTCTCCACCTGAAAACACTCAAAAACAAGCAATCCTGAAATCAAAGCAGGTGCTCCACTAGGCTTCTGCGCTGAAACTCAGATCCTCCATGGTGTACCTGCGTTTCAAAGCAAGTGGAACAAAGGCCACCTGCGCTGAGCGAGATGGGACAAGTGGCACACTGAGTCATTGCTCCAAAAATGACACTTGGATCAGGGATTTCGCCTTGTGATGAGTCAGAGGCTCTGTTTCTCCAAGTGGAAGCAAGGTTCTCCAAGTGGACTCAAGAACTGAAGATTAACTGAAGAGAGAGAGGACACAAGGCAGCTACACATCAGTTGCAAGCTGACTCATCCTTTCTCAATTCATCTATATATTGAGCTCTCTCCTATGAGCTCAGGAGGCTGGAATTTTGTGCAAAGTAATGCTATGCTGTTGGTTTCACTATAGAGCTATTGGGTGATTGCTTGAGGGAGGTGAAGAGGAGAAATTCTTTCTGCTGGGAGGTGTTGCTGGATTAGGACCTTCAATGGTTGTAACACTCTCAGAACCTTTACTTCTTCATTAATAAAAGCTATTGAGGTTCTTCTATATGCATTTGTTCCAATGATGTTTTGTGATAATTTTATATTTGGTTTATGCTAATCCGTGAATCAGTTATGATTGCATGCCTCTTGTAGTCTCCTTTGTCATTTTGCAGGATCTCATTGTAGCTGGGCCAGCAAAAGAGCAAAGAGCTGGGAGCAAGCGGCCATAGAGAAGAGTTTGGATTCGACATTAAGCGCAAGGCAACGGTTAGTGCATTTATCCACTCTCTTTTGCTTTCATAAAGAAGTAAACCTTAAGTAGTTTTCTTTACAGTTGTTGCTGAGGTACTATCACCCTTAGAGTGGGATAGGGTCATCCGAGTCGGATACTTTTCCCTACAACAAAAAGCTACTGCAATTAAAGTATAAGTTGAAAAATTACTCAAAGCAGGTTTCAATTATCCGATCCCGTTAACGGATTGGGTATCGAATATTGTTCAGGTTAACAAAAAGCAAGGAACAATAAGAATATGCATCGATTATAGGGACATTAATCGAGCCTGTCCAAAGGACAATTATCCAACTCCCTATATCGATCAAATCATTGATGATTGTGCCGGTAGCGAAATATTCTTCTTCACGGATGGTTTTTCGGGATACAATCAAATCAATATTCTACCTGTCGATCAACCAAAAACGGCTTTCATTTGTCCATGGGGGACATTTGCTTATTGCAAACTACCTTTTGGGCTCAAGAATGCCGGAGCAACTTTTCAAAGGGCCATGTCTTATGCGTTTCATGACATCAAGCACATTGTGCAACCCTATCTCGATGATTTTCCTGCTCATTCATTACATCGAGCTGATCACCTCGTCCATTTACGAGCAATCTTTATGAGGTGTAGGCATTATCGGATTCGGTTGAACCCACACAAATGTGTCTTCTGTATAGAAACGGGTCGATTGCTGGGGTTTGTAGTTTCGAAAGTCGGCATTCGCGTCGATCCCTCAAAGGTCGAAGCTATTGTCAAATTGCCTCCTCCTTCGAGTCTTCGCCAACTCCAAAGTTTGCAAGGGAAAGCAAACTTTTTACGACGATTCATTCCTAACTACGCCGAGGTTAAAAAGGGTTTTACCCGGTTGTTGAAACAGAATACTCCATTCTATTGGGATGAGATAGCTCAGAAATCTTTTGATGCACTCAAACACGCGTTGACCCATGCACCGTTATTGCATCCTCCCAACTACAACCAGGATTACTTCTTGTATCTCGCCGCCTCTCATTCCACCATTGGAATGGTCTTAGTTCAGGAAGATGAATTCGGAACTGAACATGTGATATATTACCTTAGTCGAACTTTAAATCCAACTGAGCTAAAATACTCACATGTGGAGAAATTGGCATTGGAAGCTGTTCAAGCTGTCTAACATTTTTGTCACTACATTTTACTACGTAAAACTACAGTAATTTCGGATTGCAACCCTATGATCTACATTTTGACCAAGCAATTGCTAGGGGGAAAGTACTCTAAATGGATTGTTATCCTGCAGGAGTTCGACTTGGAATTTGAAAAATCTAAGTCTAAGAAATCTTTAGTTTTTGTGGAGTTAATGTGTGATTTCCCGCGTACTGATACGGAAACTGTGGTGGAGGAGCCCATTGCGGACGAATCCTTGTTTATAATCAACACTTTAGATCCGTGGTATGGGGATATCATCGTTTATCTCCAGACCCAATCCTTTCGGCCAGAAATTTCAAGGTCAGATAGTCGGAAAATACGATTCCAGTCCCAACAATTCAGGATTATTGGAGATACTCTTTATCGCCGTGGGGCGGACTCTATTTTTTGACGTTGTTTAACTCACGAGGAAGCTATAAGGGTTCTAAATGACTGTCACTCTGGAGCGTGTGGCAGTCATATGTCTAGGTATGCCACAGCCCAAAAGATATTGCGCGCTGGCTACTTCTGGCCGTCTTTGTTTAAAGATTGTATTACCGCGGTCCGAAAATGCCACAACTGCCAAATATTTGATCGAAAGATGCGCGCTCCACCTGCTCCTCTCCACCCTATAATTGTCGTTGGTCCTTTTGCCAAATGGGGTATTGATTTTATTACATGTAACCCTCACTCGGCCGGGGGGCATGCGTATATCATCCTTGCGGTAGATTATTTTACCAAGTGGGCCGAGGCGATGCCTACATTTGAGGCAAATGGCAAGACAGCTGCAATTTTTGTGTTCAATCATATAATTGCTAGGTTTGGTGTCCCACAAGCGATTATCACTGATCATGGGCGTCATTTTCGAAACGTTATGATGACCGAACTACAGGCCAGCTTGGTTTGCGTCACAATAGTTCAACTCCTTATTATCCATAAGCTAATGGTCTGGTTGAATCCATCAACAAAGTTTTAGTCATCATGATCCGACGAATCATTGGGATTCATCAGTCGAATTGGCATAACATGTTATTTTCAGCACTTTGGGCGTACCAAACTTCAGTAAAAACATCAACAGGGTTCACTCCTTTCCAACTAGTTTATGGTCTGGAAGCTGTGTTGCCCATTGAATGCGAAATCCCGTCACTGAAAATGGCCACCGAGTTACTTCCAGCCACTTCCGAAGAGGAAAAGCGTTTGTTATACTTGGCTCAATTAGATGAGAATCGATGTGATGCTACATTGGCAATCGAGACTCACGCAAAACGTATGAAAGCTCAGTATGATCGAAATGTGACCCCTCGAAACTTTTTGGAAGGAGATCTAGTCTTAGTTTACGATCAAACTAATGATAAATTAGGCGCTGGAAAATTCGTTCCTATGTGGCATGGTCCCTATGTTGTAAAGCGAAAGCTAGCAAAAGGGGCCTATGAATTGGTAGACTTTGACGGGGACTCTTTAGGTAAACCCAGAAATGATCTTTACCTGAAGAGGTATTATGCTTAAAGAATGGGTATGGAGATTTTTAGTTAGGATAGTTTTTCTTTCTAGCTAGTGTGTTTTAGTTTAAATAGTGTGCTTAGCTTAGCGAGTGTTTTTCGTCATTATTCCTGCTTATCTTGGTTTTACTCTTGATATTGCAGATGTCGATGCCTCTCCAAACATACATTGGTTTCACTGATGGTTCTTGTCGTAATACACGGAATATTTCTTCCGCAGCTTGGGTTATCTATTCGCCCTCTGACGAGTTAGTATCTATGCATGGGGTAAGCCTTGGTCAAACAACGAACAACATTGTCGAGTATAGTGCAGTGATTGAGTTATTATCTGAATCTATTTCATTTGGGATTCGGAGTTTGATAGTGAGGTTAGATTCTGAACTCGTTGTATTACAGCTTAATAGAGTGTATGCCATTAGAAATCCAGTGTTATTAAGATTATTTTTGAGAGTGCATCTCTTGGAACATGAATTTGATTATATTGAGTATTAGCATATTCCAAGATCTTTAAATACATTAGCAGATGCAATTGCTTCTCGAATGTTAAGTATACATTTGCAATAATCATACATGTAAATTTAAAATCATTCCATAACATGATTTACAAGATAAGCCGGTAATAGTGATATATATATATATATATATAGAGTGTGTCAAAAAATACATCGTCCTCGATCACAGGTTGGAAAACACCTTATGATCGGCAAAATTGATAAGTACAAAAAACAAAAATGTCATATGTGCCCACAATAGGCGATCATCCTATCACTGGTGATGATCTCCATAAGAAACCACTGCACGGGCCACCTTGCAAAGGAATCTCCTAAAAGGTCCTGGGACCCCAATCACATAGCGCTGAAGCCGACCAGGAATGTCGTCTATAGTGGTCTCCGGAATATCTCCTGTCAAGCGCTCGAGATGACCCTCCAACTCGGCCAAAACCTCTGTTGATTCGTCCTGTGGGGCTGGCGCGGCTGCAACTGGTTGTTTCCTCTCATAAGGTCGGAGAGCGGCTGGTCGCTGTGGACCCACATCTGCATTTGAAACTTTTACTATCAGTTTTGGGACGATAGAAAAATAATAAAAAAATTTAAAATAGAAAAAATGTTGAAAATGATTTTACCTGAGTCATCCCACTGCTCTCCTGGTGGAAGAGCCATGTCTGGGTCACCACGAAAATCTACCCCAGTGTAAGGGAAGTCCTGAATAGAAAAAACTTGGTTTTCCAACCATTGGAAATACTCAGGTTTGAATCGAACAACCTCTGTCCCCTCGTCCAGATGACAGGCCATAACTGCGACCCATCGCATCAGTTTGGGCTCTCGAGGAAGCCCAGCTCCAACAGTAAGGTGCTGCGGGATCAACATGGGAACCCTCTCCAAACCAAAGCTCACAACCAAATCCCCATAACCAAAGGTCTTTAGTTGTCCGTTCTTGCCTCTGGTCAGTTGGCCTTTCCCATTGGCCAACACAGCATCGCACCAGTTGAAGATGGTGCCTCGAAAGCAACCAACTGCCATACGCATCTGGGATCCGGTGGCAACATGTAAGGCGGCACTCCTGCAAAGTCTGGTGACAGTAAACGCGATCACCATGACTTCAGGAAGGGATATGGTTTTTATGTCCATCCCTTTGTCTCTAGCCTGGCTGTTGCAGAACTCTAACCGGAGGCTGTCGACAGACTGGCCACCTGGCCTAGCCCCGAATAGAGTCAAGTCTTCGCCTCTCTTAGGCAAACCAGTCAAGAAATATATATCTGCCAGCTTGATTTCGAGTTGGTGGGCACCAATGAAGAAGCACTGGTCCTGTATGCTCCATCTGTCAACCAACCACTGTAAGAAATCCACCTGGGCCCTCATGCCAGGTATGGCCCAGAATTTGTACAAGCCGCACGCCTTCAAAGCATCAATCGAAGGTTGGTGATTCCATGCGGCAACATCCACGTCCTCATGCTCTCGTTCACGCCAATCTAGCATGATGTACTCTCTACATCAAGTTAAAAGACAAATTAGAATGCTAGAAATTAATTTGTTTGGGTCAATTTTGAGAATTTTTGGGTTAAAAACCCTTGTGGCAGGGACCGCACCCTCCAGGTTAGACACAGTGCGTGGGTCCGCACCTTGCCTAAATGGAAGGTGCGGACCCCTGACTTTTCCCCATTGAGAAAAAGTAGGGGTCCGCGGGCTGGCAGTGTTACACCTGCGGGCCCCCGCACGCGGGTTTTAAGCCTAAAAACCCTCCAAAAAATGAAATGAAAGCCTAAAACAAGAAATGAAACGGTTAAAAATGAAGAGTAGGATGATGTGGATTACCTGGAGAAGACGGCGTTCAATTCCGACGGTTGGATTTTCTGCAATCTTCACGGGAAGTTTTCTGAACAAAAGCACTAGTTTCTCACCCAAAACTCAAACGGTAAAAATGAATTGACGAAAGCCCTTTTTATAAGTTTTTTGAGTAAATAAATTGCAAATTTGTTTATGTTTCACTTTGGAAAGGTATTTTTGCAACATTTTTATCCATTTCAAACAGGTATGAGTAATGTTTGCGTTTTTGTTCAGGATAACGGATTATTCAGGCGAAATCTATCATTTTCAACGAAAAAACATTTAGAGTCACCTTTAAGCTCTTTTTTGACTCCTAAAACATGAAAAGATCGCCGAGTTTTTCTTTTAAACTCGTTAAAATGGAACTAAAAGACGGTCCACTTACAGTTCTTTTCCGACCGTAAAAACATGAAAATATTGCTGGATTTTTGTCGTTTAAAATTCGATATTGGTTATAAAACGAAGTGTCGTTGATCACTTTTTTACTTTTTCGGATCAAGGACACTAATTACGAAAAGTAATCCTTGGTCGTAAAGATCAAGCGGTTCTCTCAAGTATTATTTTATACTTTTTCGGGCTTGGGAGACACAAATTTACAAAAAAGGTCAACCTTGGAGTCTTCTTAAGTTTTTTCAGACTCTCTAAAATTGAAAAACGCCGAGTTTCTCCTATACTGGACTCGTTAAAATTTCACAGTAAAGGACTTGTTCAATTACAAATAGGAATGAACCACTCCTTCTTAGGGTTCGAATTTAAACTAAGTTGGACTCATCTGAAGGATGAGCTTATAATCAAGCAAATGTTATCCTCCTCAAGCTTGTTAAAAAATAAAGAGGTACTTACCAGAAATGGTGGGGGAAAAGAGAGGAAAATGAGCCTGTTTGTCATACTTTGTAACCACTCTTGAACACGACACTTTTATTCACCTGGGTTGGGAAATCCTTTGCCTAACAGTTGATCAAACCACATTGAAAGTCTTCAGCTGGTTTCTGGGTATTAACTTTGGGTCAATTGTCACCAAGCCATTTGTCGTGTCGTTATGTGTTCAAGAGGTCACTGCCAATAAGCCATTCATCTACAAATATCTATCATCCATCTTGAACATCCCTGAGTCAGTCCTTGCAACTAAATTTCTTCAATTTGATCTATGATTTCGTGTTGTGGGCTTGCCTACGACGGATCGCTTTCTATCGAATTCAGCTCATTATCTAGAAAGATGATCTAGAAATCGTCAGTACCTTGGGATCTGCATGCCTCAATGGCAGGTTTCTCGCCTTTGACAACAGGTTGCATCATTGACCTTCGATCAAAGGATTCCATGACATGTTCGACATCAACACATTTATTCACATCTCATGGATTTTACTGGGTACTTTGAGAGCCATTGACATCACTGGTGGTTTCTCTCACACTTGTTAACAGTTTACATCATTGACTGGTAATCAAGTGGTTTCTACCATGTTCGACTCCAACACATTCATTCGCATGGATAGAATTGTACTGTTTCGGGAAGTAGAAATGAAGACCCTGGATCTAGTTTCCACAATCCAAGCTGCGAGGAATTTTGTATTCATTATATAATGGACTATTCATAACCAGATGGATGTGTCCATACTGTGTCCACATGAGTCAATACTTGTGATGTATTACAAGATCATTCCTGTATCAGAGCAGTTTTTAGTTTTCTAAGTCAGTTTTGATCTGAGTATGGGAATGCCTACCTCAGCGATGATCTGATCTCATATATGTATCTTGCATTGAATGTTTTTATAGGTTCCAACTGGGCTCTCCACAAGATGATCCTCAAAATGATAAAGTACTTCACTCTTCCTAAATGATAAATGAAATCCTCATCTACTACAGACTTCGCACTTTAGGGGGCAATCTGTTACACAAAAATATCGTCACCATGATTATTTGCAGTCAGTATGGGTCCATCATCACTTGTACTGTCCTCCTAAGCAAGTCTCAGACCTCAGCTCTTCAAGTCAAGCTTTGAAAATGAGAGAAAGACTTTGAAAATCAATAAAACTCTGGTTCCACACTTTCTCTCACTATTACCTGCGGTCCCGCACCTTCTGTTTACAAAAACTACGGACCTGCCCACTCTGTCCCTAAAGGTGTGGGTGCGGACCCCTGTGAAAGTCAAAAAGGCACAAGTTTATTCTAAAAAACTCACTTTGGGTTAATTCTAGATGATTCTAGAAGGAATTTTGACGTGGATTGGCTGCTCTTAGGTGGTTCATGCATCCCAAAAGAGAAGGAGCTAATCCCTTGATGAGAGGAGCTATCCCTTTGAAGGAGGGCTTTATCCCTTTGAAGGAGGACCTAGTAACTTCCCTCCATTGCACTATAAATTCAAGCATTGGGCTAGTTGCTAGAGAGGTTAGAAGCTGAACATTTTTTAGGGTAAATGCTGGTGAAATTAAGACTTCCTAGTTGAGCTTAAGAGGAGAGATCACATACCTTTTTGGCTTCATTGGGAAGAGAGTGAAACTTGTCAAAGTAGAGGAGACTTCTTGCTGGACACTGGGAGGAGCTTGTACAGCGTCAAGGCACAGGTTGTAAAGTTCTTCTTGATTTCAATTAATACAATCAAACTCATTTTTCTCAACAAATTGTCTCATGTCATTTGTTTCATGAATTCCTTGACTTTCATGTTAAATATGTTTTATGATATTGGCTTTTCAGGTGCTATTTAATTTGTTTGCTTGTTTGTGTTTGCAGATTCGCGACAAAGGAGCTCATTTGGATCGAAGGAGCGAAGGCTTCCACAAACTTGCGTTGGACCCAAGGTAGGCCTAAAACACTTGTTTGCCCTTGTTTATAAAAGCATATTTAGAGAAAGATAGTGTGTGATTGGTTTGCTTGTCATTAGGTCTTCTTTAGATTCTAGGAAGGTCTATCTTGTCCGCAAGATCGACTTATTCCGTGTGACAAATGTCCTAACCCTTGGGCTCAGTTGAGTGTAAGAAAACTAGAGGAAAATTAAAAAAAAAAACCTAGATAATCACCTTTTTTAGTGCTTCAACGCTCTATCTATGAGCAAACAAAGAGTTGTAATGCTCTATAATAGTGCAAACAAGAGTTTTGACAAGGCCAATGGCACTCTATTAAGGATGCAAAGGAGAGTTGAAGGTGTTTAACCTGTGTTCTGAAGTTTTTTTAGCACAATTTTTTATAATTTTTTTCCTAAAACTCCTAATGATTAGTCATAAGTGAGAAAAGAAAACAAAAGCCATTAAATTAACAAACAAATACTAAAAAAATATCCACTAGGACTCCCCAATGGAGTTCCCTTTTTTGTATAACAGAATCTCCTCAACACTAACTTAGTACTTTTAACCCATAGGTTTGCTCAAGACCTATAGCAGAAAGTGTGTGATTGTGTCCACTTAACCTAGAAAAATCACAATGAGAACATGAAAGTAAAAGTAAACAAGAAGGAGAATCAAATGTACCTTGTCATGGAAGGCCATTATTATGTAGTTGCATTAATTAAATTCTTTTGAGATCTTGGCTTCGTGACTCCTAACACGCTACTTGCACATAGACAACAAAAGATCTATGATTCTATGTTCCTACAAACTAAAGTGAGCGTTAACATCATGAAAACCAAAATAGAAACAAAAATGACATTAAGAAAAGGTCATCAAAGAAAAAATAATATGTAGCAAAGAAAGATTGTATTCCTTACATAGAGAAAATCCAAACCCAATGAGTATGTGTACAATAGACCAAAACCTTTTCTTTTATCACCCAACATAGTTCTCAAGACCCAGGGGTTACCATCAAAATATGGTTAAAAAAACAAATTCGTAGATATCCATCATCATTTCCAATACAAATCATGACTACATAATTGAGAATGATATGGTAGATCGAGCCTTATTTTTCTTCAAATGACTATAATATGAATTAATCATATTCATACACATACATTCCTTTAAAACCTAGCACAATACATCAACATGGAGCCTAAAGTGGTTGTTGGCGGTGCTAGATATCGCCAACATACAAGGGATCTCCCCGATATAACATCCCAACTAGACCTCTCACCATTTGGTGTAGGAGTCCCATCCGAAATATGGCCCAACTATAGTTTACTTAAAAATATGTCTTGGCTTTAGCTGTCAACATGAGAGGGAAGTCAAATTGTCCTTTCGAATGCGGAAGCTAGTATGCCTTGTGTATGTTCGATTGTCGATGTATCTAGGTTCTTCTACTGCGGGGAAAAATGAAATGGGCCTCTCAAGAGAGAAGTAATAGTACTAACCTAATGGAGGCACATGAGAGAGAGAAACTTTTTTCTAACATCAAGCAAAATAGTTCACAAGGATGCAGCAATCATTATAAGCATAACAACACATTTCCAACAAGGATTATTGAAGTAACCAAAATAGTTCAACTAATCCAGTACTTAATCAAAACAAACATGAACCACAAACATTCAAATAATAGTATTAGAAACATTCATAATCCATGCAAGAAAACACGTCGGCCTTAAAAGTGTTTAATATTAACCAAAAGTACCAAGATACATAAATGCAATGAACACCACTAGCTCCAATAATGGAGCATTAGAGCCACTACTTTCTCCCAAAAAGTACTAACTCTGTCTCTCTAAGGCCTCAGGGTTAAAACTCCTTTACATGAGGAATGAGGAGCTATTTATAACTTGAGGAATGTCCTTTCACATCCTCATGACTATTGACTTTCTAACTTCTAATGACCATTGGACTTCTACAACCTCTAGAATTCCAAATGACTTTTGGAATTACATGAATATTGATATTACACGTCTTTTGGAGTTCCATGACTCTTTAGTTCATACATGACTCTTGGGATTCCACTCATCTGTCTTTTATAATGATTATAATAATACATCATTACCTCCACATCATCATATGATGAAACTAGACACGTCACCATATTGGATGACTGGGACTGACAATGACTGATGACATGGACTTTCTCTAGTGGTGACATAGTTGCCACTATATTTTCTCTTTGTTCATCTTTTGATCATGGCACTTTCACCCTCCAAAGGGTCTTCAATCTTGGACTCTTTGGGGTGCTTTGATTATCAAGTTTCAAGTGTGTTCTCAATTCTTTTCTTGCTTCCTTTATTTATCCTCTTTGCCCGATCTTCCTCATGTGTGCTTTCCATGAAGTCCCTATAATAATTGTTTCTACAATCACTCATGAAAAGCAACCATCAACCTAAAAATATCCTATTCTACCATGTTTTATGTAGATTTCATGTTTATGCCTTTTTGGTGTGTTCAAAAGGGTCGAAAGTTCTTCAAGGCGCATGGGCACACTTTGAAAGGCTGAAGGGCTTAAGAGGAGGAGCTTCAGGGCTTCGGCATGTGCTCATGCGCTCAAGGGAAGAAAGAAATCAAGGTATGGTGCATGTTGCAAGTCCAAATGATGAAGGGGAAGGATTTGGGCTTCCCAAGTGTGTTGTGTGCTCAAGGGAGAGGGGGCACGTGTAGGGTGCACTCCTGAAGGCTGAAGGTTGAGGCTTCATGCCTTCAGGGTGCACGCATGCACTCAAGAGGCCTTAAGAAGGGCACATGGAGGACTCTTGAAGGATGCATGTTGGGGCTTCATGCCTTCGGAGTGCATAAGTGTGCTCAAGGAGTTTAGGAGGGAAAAAGTCGCATAGGGGAAGGTTGAAGGATTGAGCTTTGGGTCTTCATGGTGCACTAGTGAGCTCAATGAGGGTGCACTTCTTCGAGTTGAAGAAGTGCGCTTAAGGAAGACTTAGTCATTTTGGAGGGTGAAATTTAGACAAGGAAGGGGATTCATGCTTTGGGAGTGCACCCAACTCCCAAGGAGGGCACAAGGTGCGCTTCTGAATAATGAAGGATATCCCATCAAGGCTTCAAAGTGTGCTTGTGCACTCTTGGCCTTAATGGGCTTGCTTTGCAATCGAAATTTGTCTCAGTCTAGGTGATAAGGAAACGAATGAACAGGATGAGTTTATACATAGAACCAGGCACAATGCACACTAAATCATCAGGAAAACTTAGACAAGCTTGACCAATAATGAATATACACCAAAATGCCATTGTCTACATGTTCCCCAAGTACTACTAGTGGAGTGCGTGCGATTGCAATCCAAAAGTGTCGTTTGATAACACAAAGATGTTGTGATCATGAAATACACCTAGAGATGTTCTAATCAACGTGACGACACTTGAGAACATTCAAGAACTATTATAACATATAAATAAACATGAAATACACTTGAAAAATGAGGTGAAACTTGATATGACAATGAAGTAGGCTCATAAATTCGAATGTAGTAAAAATTTTTGGAGGGTGTTGTAGCAGTGACAATACTTAGTGACACACTAGGTGAGTGTCAGACCTTTAGGAAGTATTGATTGCCCCTAGTTCCCCCTTTTGACACATTCTATACATATCATCTTAATTTTCTCCATTTGGTCGAAACATATAAAAAATATGTTATATCACAATTGTTTCAATACAGGAAAGGGTAATGTGCACGATGAGTTTATGATTTTTAGAGTATGATTTTTAGAGTATGATTTTTCATCTCTGGTGTTCCTTCACTACTAGTAGGCCTGTACAGTACCTCGACGGAGTCACTTTAGGAGCACAATCATTGCTTCACTGCCAGCAAGCCTGGACAATAGCCTCATGAATTCACTTGTCTCACCACCCTGTGCATGAGGTCGTTCTCTTCTTTCACCCTTTATTTATTTATTTTAATAGAATTGTGCATTGGAACTTATTATTTTCAACAGGCGAAAGAGGGATCCCAACTTATTGAGAGCAGAGGAGGTTTCCCCTTTAGAGAAGTGTATTTAGACCTTTGATTATAATTTGCTTGCATTAGATTTTCCCCTTATCCCTTCTCTACTAGTTTGGACAAGCATCAACACACAAGTAGACATATACCAAGTGGATCAGTTCAGATACTAGTATAGGAACATATCTAATAGGTTCCCTCAGGGTTCTCCTATTGGAAAAATTGTATTTTCCATCTAGACTTATCTCAAACTATGGCATTTCCCAAAAAATAAGGAGAACAACATGAAGCCAAGTGTTGTGGTTTTCACACTTATCCTTTATTGCACTACAAAGCCTCTTGAGCCATGCACTTTACACAAGGGTCTTATTTATGTACATTGACAAACCAGCAAGATGTTACAAGACATGACTACATAATAAACAAATGGACACAAACAAAACAAAAGAAGCAAAACAAGTGTACAAGAAGTGCAGCTTGTAGATGCTATTGGAAATAATGTTTTAAATATCAGCCATTTATGGGAAGGGGGTCAATCCTCCCATCTAATGATTTTAGCTTAAACGAATTATGGTTGAGATTTTCAATAAGAACAAATGGTCCAATCCACAGAGGTTGGAACTTTGTGTGTTTAATTTTGTCTTCATGGGGTTTTTCCCATTTCAGAATTAGGTCACCCAGATCAAAGCTCTTTGCCCCTGTGGATTTTCTCTCAAACCAGTGCTTCACATGGTCCTAATGTACAACAAAACATTCTTTAGCCTTGTGCCTTTCTTCCTCAAGTTTAAGAAGCATATCTATCCTGAACTAAACTAGGAGGAAATGTTTACCTTGTGACTCTTGAGAGAGTTGCAAGGCTGGAAGATATAGGTTCGGGGGCAAGAGAACTTCTTTACCATAGACAAGGAAGTAGGGCCAGGTTTTCAGGGAAGGTCTTGGGTAACATGGTCAACCCATAGAGCATTGGTCAAAGCCTTATGCTAGTTACTTTGTTCAGAAAAAATGGTCTTCTTGATTATACGGATAATATTCTTATTTATCAATTCATCTAGACCATTTTGCTAGGGATAATAATTTTATGAATGCTTCAAAACAATCCCATTCTCTAATGAAAATTCATAAAGTTTTAACGATGAAAGATGTGTTGCATTATAAAATAAAAATTACATAGGAACGCCAAACCTGGTTATGATGTTCTGTTGCAAAAAGAGGATGACCTCCTAATCATTTACTTATCTGAGAGGAACTGATTCCAACCATTGGGTGAAGTAATATGTTTTTGTTAGGATCTATCGGTGTTGCTTTGACGAATGAGGGAAATTTTCTCTAATCACATCAAGGCCCCACTTTTGGAATGGTTCTTCAACTGCTATTGGTGGCAGTGGGGCAGCTGGCATCTGATCGTGGTCGGTGCATCTCTAACATGCTTGACACTTGCGTACATAAGTGTGAACATCCTTAAATAGAGTGCGACAATAATAACCATCCCTTATAACCTTATGTGTTGTGGTGTCATTCTCATAGTGGCCACCTATCGATCCACCATGTAAATATTTCAAATCCTTCTTTGTATCCTATGGTTCAAGGCACCTCAGTAGGACACCATTGTGGTCCTTCCAAAAAAGCACTCCCTGAAACAATTAGTAAGATAATTCTTTTAAATGGATTGCCATTTTTTGTTTATTTGAGAAGTGCAAGGGAAAGGTTCCATGCTCCAAAAAATTTCATAGATCTACATACCAAGGCGTTGTAGATGTGGATTGAGGAACACATTCAATATTGTACATCTTGATTTCCTCCTCCCACCCTGACAGATCTTGTTTGAGAGCATATCTTGGTTCGACGACTAGCTTACAAAGGCCATGACCCTTTATGGTATGGACTAGTTTGAATTCCATATCATACTCTTGAAGACAGGTCATCCAGTTATCCCTCTTCTCACCCAACTCTTGTTGCACGAACAATGTTCTTACTATTGGATGAGGTACAAATACAATCGTGTGAGCTTTCAATATGTAGGGCCTGAAATACTTAACTACCTTGTATGTTCCATATGCTTGTTTATCAATGGTAGGATAATTTAATTTGGGCCCTTGTAGACTAGTGCTCATAAAATAAATTGGTCGCTTGTTTCCTTCATTATCTTTCTAAGTCAACACAACCGCAATTGACAATCTAAAGCGAATGTATAGATCATAAAATCCTTGCCATATTTTGGATTGAAGAGTGTAGGTGCATTAGTGATATCCTGCTTGATCTGAGAGAAAATGTCTTTCTCTCATTTTCCCATTTGTATACTTCATCTTTCTTAATCATATCTTGTATAGGTTTAACTATCTGAGCGCAATCAGAGATGATTTTTCTCAAGAAATTTATTTTCCCTAAGAAATACTGCATGGATTTCTTATTTACCGAAAACGATGTATGTGTGATAACCTTTACCCTCTCGATATCAATTTTAAATCCACACTTCGCTATGATGTGTCCCAATAAAATCCCTTTAGACACACTAAAGACGTTCTTCTTGGGATTAAGATAAATCCCATACTTTTGGTACCACTCAAATATTTGCTTCAAATGACATACATGATCTAATAATTTCTTGGAAAACACGGTAACATCATCTAAATAAACAAAAAAACTTTGACCTGTAAGGACATGAAAGGTGATTTCCATTGCTCTTTGGACAGTTGCACCAATATTTATTAGTCCAAATGTGTTAATTTTAGGTATGTTTGTTGGACACCTAATCCTCTATGGGTTAGTGTGGAAGCAGAATATACTAAGGAAGTCCAAGAGACCTTGGGATGTGGAACCCAACGATCAAACCATGTACTATAAATGTATATGCTTTGTTAATAAAAAATGTACTCTCATGATTTATCTTTCATATTTTTTTGTTGTCCATGTGTGTGTTTAACATGGTACCAGAGCAGGCGATCTCCTGCCCTGCTCAAGTATGAGCCCCTTGTTTTCTGTGGCCTTTCTTACATGCCAGTCCTATACCTCTGCCTCATATGCAAAGTCACATGTCTTATATATCTGCTTTGTAACTTCTCTACATTCATATAACTGTCAGTTCTACAATTCTGGATGTAACGTACATTCCAGCAATCTGAAAATAGAGGCCTGGGTATTTTAAGAGTCTGTCAACTCTGCAGAACTTGCCTGCCATTATCAATCTAACGCTCAGCCTATCGCTCTCCTCACCGGTTTCCATACCAAAGTACGTTGGTCGCTTTGCGCTAACCATACAAATGATGGCCCATACAATTATTGTCTCGTCTCTGCGCTACTCCTGCGCTCTCAGTTTCTCCTGCCCTGTCAGAACCTTGCTATTCTAAGCCCATAATTGTCGGAGTCACTGTATTATTCTCTGTGATGAACAGTCAGTCTCCATACTCATATCCACTGCATATTTGATGAATAGTCGGTCTCTATACTCATATCCGCTACATATGTTTAATCAATCTAAAGTCTCGAGAAGCTATAATCTTGATAACAATGATCTCTTCGAACGTTGTGATAATAATCTTGATAACAATGATCATTGCATAGTGATCTGTATCTAAGGATTGCGCAGTCTCTTCAAACGTTTCATCACATGATTGAACTCTCCATGGGACCTTTGTGTTTGCTGCCTCCCACCTCAATTTTGATCGCGCAATATATTTTTTTGGGATCATCTTCACTCTTTTCGAAGGCTGGCTAGCAGAGTTGTTGGTTATTGTGCCAGATGTTTTTGCTATTTTTGCAAAGGCAGATTCTTTTAGCTTATTTCTTGTGTGCCTTTCCTAAGCTGCGAGAATTGCAACAATATCAGTACCTCTGAAGACCATCTCCGAGAGAACAAAAACCATTACTATTGTTGTGCTTCTCAGTCCCTACAGTAACAACAACACACCAACAAATTCAGAATCCCCTTTGTCTATGTTCGTAGGAGTAGCTCTGTGCTCTTCAATGATATGGGTATATATTATGGTCATATTTGTGGTTCTGCGTTAACCCTTGATTCAACCTATAATTCCTTGCGCTCTCCCATGGAACGATGTCGAATTGGATAATTTATTCCAGAATTAAAATATCAGTGAGTCATATTATTGTAATAGGCTGTAGCAAACTCATCAAAGTATTTATCCATCTCCTATATTTGTCTATAAGAAAAGGATTGTATCATTGAACAGAGTCGAATAGTATTTGTTTATTAACCAAGAGGAGACCAAATTCAAAGGAGTCATTGGTTTTTTGTGATATAGATCTGAAGTTCCTCTTGGAACCATTTTTTCCTGTAGCAGCTTAATTTTGGAGAAGTCGATACCTGAGTGTTGGATAGTGATGTTGTCATGTTCAACTGTGTAAAATTCCAATGCAAAAATTGAATGCATTGAATGGTTAAGGTTGAGTATTGCTGGCAGAACCAAAGACGAAAGAATTGTCGGGAATCCTGTGCGCAATAGGGTTGATCTCAGGGTTTCGATAAGAATTCTGAAGCTCTAGAAGACGAGGCTTGATTTGGCAGACGTGAAAGCCTATATATGTGATTTCAAAGCATGGAGAATCGTCATATCGTTGTACTCGCTTCTTAGTCTGGCAACCCATATCATACTTATGCATGCATCTGTAATAGCTTCGAGGATGTTGAGAGCCTAGAATATCTTTTTGCCCATATTTTCACCATGTATGGCCATCGTCTGGCGGTACATCATGCCCTGCTTCAGTACTAATTGCATCTACCTTCATGGTCCATTTGGGCAGGGATTTCTTTTGCTTTGAGGTTTCAATTCGATCTCTAATACTGGATGATGATTCCCTTTCGGAGCTTTCTGCAGTTTCACTGGACTTGATCATGGGTAAAGCAGCAGCAAGATGACCATGAACAGCAGCAGATTCCTTGCTTGAGGAGGATTGTTTTAAGCTACCTCCAATGCTTATTGGCTCAGGTAAGTGCAGCATCTCTTCCTCTCCAATAGACTGTTGTGGCTTCTCTACAAGCATTGGGCTGGAACTGGAACTGGAGCTCCCCAGCAATTGCATGACTTTTCTGAACGTGGTCACTATTTCAGAAGAGGATGTGTTGGTTATGTGAAACCCATGAGGCCGTGGTGTATATATGAGTATTGTTTCATTGCTCGTTGTTGAACTGAAGATCAATAGTTTCATTTCATGGAGAAAAGATGATTATTTCCTGTAAGGGTTGACAAAGATGTCCTCCTAAATGTGCTAAGTTTTTGCATGCTTTTTTGAGTGCTGCCATTCACTGCAGTCTTGCTTATTTTATATGAAGAAATTGATGATATTGTAAGCACTTGTTTTGGAAAAACTTGTAAGAAAGTTTCACCCCAGGGTGAGCACTTCATGATCTACCATTTCAAAATTAGCAAATGTAAGGTGCTTCTTATGTGCTTTCAGCTTTGCAGTTTATGAGATTATGTACGGCTCTTTCTTTGGTGATCTATTATCCCATAATTGCAACTGTTCCACATGCTATCATCAATGGTTACAAGAATGTATTAGCAGTCGCTATTGAACTTGACTATTCTTTTCCACTAGCCGAGAAAGTGAAGGATTATTTGAAGGATCCAAGCAAATTTACAGTTGTTGTTTCCCCAGTTGTGGCATTGTATTTAAAACTCGTTATAGTTTTTGTGTTCAGTGTTGAAGTTCCCATAGAAGTTATCCCCTTATTCCAAAAGCTGTATAATTTCACCATTCAGCTAAACCCTGGTGAAAATCGAAATTGGAGCAACTTCTAATATCTTTGAAATAAGTGTATTCAATAGAGTTTGATTTGTTGATAAAATAGGAAGACTTTATGGAGTATTAGAGTTACTGAATACACTAATACATTCTAGTATCGAAAACATAGTCAAAATCAACAAAGACTCTCTCTTTGAAATTCAAACATGTCTACAATATGCACAAGAACAAATTGATTTTTTGCAGCTTGAATCTCAGCTACAGCAAGCAAAATTACAACAACAAAGTCGTCATTCTGAACCTGTTTCTATTCAGAAGATTGAAATGGACTCTCATAAACAGCAAGACAATAATGTTACAGTTGATTCAAATCCAGTGCCCAATAACGCAGCAGTTGTACATGCAGATGTAGAAGTTCAGTCTGCACTTCCCAAGCCCATCATCAGACCTTGGTAACAGCTTGTCCACAACAAGCACAGAACTGGTCTTGGATATGAAAAGGACTTGTCCTTTCATATTCTAGACTACTCCAAACCAATCCAATTTCAAAGTGTTGGATTCATTCATGATAGTTCACCTCCAACTGTTCCAGATTCTGCCCCTCTTCCACAACAACAACAATAGATTGTAAAATGCCAACACTGTGACCGAATTGGCCATCTGAAAGATCACTGTTTTGATCTTCATCCACGTAAGCAATGCCATAAAACCAGTCATTCTTCAAATAGATGCTTCAGAAACAAACCTCCTGCAAGAACAAAGATTCATCTTGGATGGATCGCTTCTTGGCAATGGGAATCAACAGCCAAGAAGATATTCTAGTCACATGTCAGAACTTGTTCTAGAGTATTGAACAGTCTTGTACTTGAGTTTTTTCCATGATCTTACCTTATATCTGACAGGGGGGAAATGATGGTCATCTACAAGCTTCAAAGTCACATCAAGCGAGCCTGAGCCACAACTTGCCACACCAGTTTCAGAGTTGTAGACAGAGACAAAGATGACCCTGAGCATTCCTTCATATGGTAATTTGGGACACTTCCTCTAGTAGAAGACTTCAGCTTCTTGCCAATTTTGGAAGAGTTCCAGGAATAGAATTGGGGACACTTCCTCTAGAAGAAGACTTCATCTTCTTTCCAGTTTTGGAAGAGTTCCAGGAATTGCATTAAGCATTCCAGAGTTGGTGGTAATCCTTAAACCATCACAAGTTGAGACCTCCCTTTTTAGGTTAAAGTTCTTGCTTTTATGCAGGGTGAGACCTCCCTTTATTGGTTGAAGGTTTCCCTCTTCAAAACATCAGGAGCACTTCCTCTAGCAGAAGACTTGAGCTTCATGCCATACTTGGAAGAGTTACAGGAACTGCACTAGGTGTTCCAGTGTTGGTGGTCATCCTTAAACCATTGCCCTTTATACCAACATTTCAGAGAACACATTCAGCCTAGTGCTGCCATGCATTTTTTGCACATTTTATATTACAACTCTCTTCTTGGACTCATACATAACCCTCCGGATTAAGGGGGGAATGTTGGACACCTAATCCTCTATGGGTTAGTGTGGAAGCGGAATAGACTAAGAAGTCCAAAAGACCTTGGGATGTGGAACCCAATGGTCAAACCATGTACTATAAATGTATATGTTTTGTTAATAAAAATGTACTCTCATGATTTATATTTCATATTTTGTTGCTGCCCATGTGTGTGTTTGACAATGTTCTATGCTTAGAGAAATTTATTTCAATTTTCACAGTTAGCGCCATATTTTTTGGCGGATTAGCAATCACATCAACATTAAAGTAAACTGCAAATAGAACATAAACATAAATCGTAGAAGACAAGCCAAGATAAGATGACACAAGATGTGGCGCTAGCCAGGGACAAACCCCAATGTGGGGAAACCCTTGATCAATTCTTCTTATATGTTCTTCAATAGTTCAACAGAGAGAGAGAGAGAGTACGTTTACAATAGAAGTCAACACTTTGACTTATCTAGATAAGAGCATAGATCATCTCTAAGAAGATGACACATGAGATCAGTTGAAGACATGATGCTTCAACTAATTCTCCAAGGTGATTCCTTCACCTATCATTGTGCTGCATTTCATCATCATGCTGCACCTTACCGCGCTGCACCCATCATCACTATGCTGCATCTCATCACGCTTCATTAATCATGACTGTACCCATCACTGTACTGCATTATGTGCCATTGCTGCACCATGTTGCCATCCTGACATATGTGTTGGTTGCACCTTGCTTGCTTCTTGTCCCTTGCTTGCTTGTTGTCCCTAGCATGCTTTTTGTACTTAGCATGCTTGTTGTTGCATGCTAGTTGTCCCTTGCATGCTAATTGTAACATTGCATGCTTGGTGTATTTGCTGCTAAGTACCATACAACTGTCCCAATGTTAGTTAGATGTCCCTTGCATGTTGCTCTCCTTTGAAGACAGATGCTCCGATTGTTTCGGCAGTTCTCGACAGTTCTGGCAGTTCCGACTATTCCCGGAAATTCCAGCAGTTGCAGTTGATCTCGGCAGTTCCGGCAGTCCCGACAATTTTGGCTTTTCCGTCAGTTTTGGCATTTTCGACTTTTTTGGCTTTTCCAGTAGTTCCAGCTTTTCGGGCTTTTCCGGAAATTCTGTCTTTTCCAGCAGTTCCGACTTTTCTGACAGTTCCAAGAGTTTCGGCATTTCTAGCTTTTCTGGCTATTCCAAAATTTCTAGATTTTTCAGCTTTTCCGGTAGTTCCGACTTTTCCAGCTTTTCCGGTAGTTCCGTCTTTTCTGGCAGTTCCAGATTTTCTGGTAGTTCCAGCTTTTCTGCCTTTTCTGGCAGTTCCGGCATTTCCGGCTTTTCCGGATTTTTCCAACTTTTCTAGAAGTTCTGACTTTTTTGGATTTTCCGGAAGTTCTGGCTTTTTCATTAGTTTCGGCAGTTTCGGCATTTCCGACTTTTCTGGATTTTCCAGGTTTTCCGGCAATTCCGTCTTTTCCGTCTTTTCCGGCAGTTCCGATTTTTCCGGCTTTTCTGGCAGTTCCGGCTTTTCCTGCAGTTCCAGCTTTTCCTGCAGTTCCGGCTTTTCCAGCAGTTCCGGCTTTTCTGGCATTTCCAGCTTTTCTGGCAATTCCGTCTTTTCTAGTAGTTCCGCTTTTTCGACAGTTCCGTCTTTTCTGGCTTTTTTGGCTTTCACGACAGTTCCAACTTTCTGCCTTCTAGATCAGGGCAACATTATTCTTTAGGATCTTTCCTCCTACTAAAACCGAGAGACAAGTAAAGAGAGGAAGAGATCCCAAGTTTGTTGAAATGACTTAAAGGCCACCTCTATTTATACTAAAACGTTGAGCACATGTGGGGTTTATTTGGATGCTAGACCTTGACGAATTGTCTTATAACGCAAATAAATTCATAACTCCATGAATACTTATCGGAATTGGATGATCTTTAGATCAATCCTACACCTCTTGATGAGAGGGATCCAAGAAATATATCAACTGTCATAAATAAGATGACCCACATGGAGTTTGGCCCTAGTTGCCAATTTTAACAAAATGGCATCCTCTTGAAAGCAAACATTCCCCATTTAGTCTGGAAGGTAGTCTTTAACCAGTTGGGCTCTCCTACTAGCACTTGATTATAGCCTAAAAATCCATCTAGTAGCAAAAACATTTCAAAACCAGATACTATCTGGAGTATCTACTCCATGGATGGCACTAGATAGTTATTGTTATGAAACCAACTCACAAAAAATATAGAAAAGATAGATCAACGCCTTAGGAATAAGCCTCTTCGAGGAGGCAACCTCCTTTACATTACAAAAATGAACAATTCTTAGATGATTCAAATGAAAAAACCTCCTTTCTATATATAGGAGCCTACGTGGTCACAATATAACCAAGCTGACCTAACAATAATAATATAAAGGCACAAAAATAACAATAGAGGGATTTTATGGGGCACAATAATAACAATAAGGGATACAAGGACAATAGTAATGGGGGGATCACTAATATTATAGGGACCTAACATGCCCCTCTACTTCAAAAAAGTGTTGTCCTCAACGCTTGAGTAGTTATGGTTGCTTCTGTATAAAATTCTCATCCTCCCATGTGGAATCTTCAACGGGTAAGTTCTTCCACTTGATGAGATACTTTGAAATTGATCGATTTCGTAGCTGTTGAGTTCTTGTTTCTTTGACTGATTCAGGTTCCAATATGATTTTTCCTTCCTCATCAATGTTGTGGGTAAAAATGCCTATGCAGGACGATCCTATCCACCTAAGGTGTGACAGTGCCTTAGCAACAAACAGAGACAGCCATTCTGGTATTCTTCCTTTATGAATGATGAAAGAAGAGAGATAAATGGACTTACCAGTGTCTTCCGTTTGTCCCTCAATCTAGTCTCTCTTCTCTTTGGGTGTTCACAGCTACTTGCCTTCTTGCTTGCCCAGCTTCAACGGGTTCATACGAGATCACAAGAGAACAGCTACTTGCCTTCTCGCTAGCCCAGCTTCAATAAATTCCTACAAGATCACAAGAGAACAGCTACTTGCGATAAGAGAACAGCTACTTGCGACAAGAGAAGAACACTACACAAAGACAGATATTCACATTCATAACTAGTTCAAGATTAGAAATAAACTAAACATACTAATGCATTCATACATCAAAATACATCAGCATATAGGAGAAACCAAGATAGCTTTATTGATGAATAACAAGGTTCAGGAAGAGATACAACCCAGAGGGCTCCAATCCAGCATCTCCTTCCCAGCAAATGGAATTCCTATCTTCACCCCCTTCAAATCATTAAGCACCCAATGATTCCAATCTCAAACCAACAGCAATTCTTTGCAATAATAAAATTCCAGCCTCCAAATCTCATGGAGGAGAGATCCATATATAGATGTTTGGAGAGAGGATGAGTCAGCTTGAGATCTGACTAGTGTCCTCTCCCTCTGTCAGTTCTTGAGTCCACTTGGAGGTTCTTGCTTCCACTTGGAGATTTCGAACCTCTTACTCATCACCAGTCGAATTCCCTGAGGCAAGTGTCATTTTGGAAGCTTCCTGAGTTTTGACACCTTGAGAAATGAGCTTGCCAAATGTCCATTCTCGTTCAGCGCAGGTACCCAGTGTTCCATCTGACATTCAACGCAGGTAGCCAGTGTTGGCTTTGACATTCAACGCAAACAGCTAGTGTAGCCACTGAAATGATCCTGATTTGACTTGTTTTGAGTAGTTTTTGGTGGAGAACTTCTGTGAATTGCTGTGGTTTGTTAGCCTTGTTCCTCTAGGGGTAGGAACAACATGTTTAGGGACTTTGGATCCCTTAGATTATGGACATTTCATGTTCAATGCTGTAAGGCACAAAAATGTCTATAACAGTTGCCCCCTAAAGTATGAGGCTGTTTATCGGGTGAAATGCTTTATCAGGGGGATCCGAAGTTCATCCAATGCTGGGAGGAGACCTGTAATAATACAATACAATACATTATTTTTCATACTGCTTTCATGATCTAGCTGAGGCGGGCATTCCCATGCTCAGCTTTATAAATTCATTTTTCTGTACATAGAACAGACAATCGTCTGATGGTAGACTGATAATTTTGATGAAATTATGATCCTTTGAGTAGGATGATTATCTGCTGCAATGATGTACATGTCAATGTCTTTATCTTTCCTGAATATATATCGCAGCCCGGATGGATGAAACTAGATCCGGGGTCTTCAAACTCGTTCGATCTTCACTCTAAGTACAAGTCGATCCATGTGAGAATTGTTCTGAAGTCGAACATGGAAAGACATCGCTTGATTACCGGTCAATGATGTAAACCGTTAACAAGCGCGAGAGGAATCACCGATAATGATAATGACCCTCAAGGTACTGCAGTACAATTCACGTGGTGTGAATAAAGGACTTGGCGTCGAACACCATGCAAAATCTTTCGGTCGAAGGTCATTGATGTATACCTGTCGCCGGAAGTGAGAAACTTGCCATTGAGGCATGCAAGCTTCAAAGTACTGAAGGGGTTGTTCCTAGATCAACTTCTCGGATAATGAGCTGATGTCGACAAGAAGCGATCCGTCAGAGGAGGGCCTTAATGAATCCTACATCAGTGACACGGAATGGAGCTAATGATTTTAATGGAGGTGAAAACGATCTGTGACATATGATTCAGGGTGGCGGTCATGAAAGGATGAAGGATAATGTATGGTAGTGGATGGGACACGGTTGACTTTTCTGAACGACTTCTCTTGAACATATGGCGACACTGATGCAATGGATCGGTAGCATTACCCCAAATATGGATGGTATGGCGAGACCATGGATGTGACCGGTGAATGAAACAACCCAACCCGATTGTGGTACGGAGGAAAAGTGTCATGTTCAAGAGCGACTTGCTACCATCAAAGTTTTCTTTAGTTTCTCCCAATTTTTCCCCAGTCATTGCTGACCAGTACCTCTTTATTTTTGTCAAGCTTGAGGAGGATAACATATGCTTGTTCTATAACCTGCCCTTCGGGCAAGCCCATCGCTATGTTTTAACGAGCCTAGCGATAGTGAAACTCGTTCTCGTCTAAAGACAAGTTTGTCGCTATTTAATGATTTTAACGAGTCTAACGACAAGGATAACTCGGTCCTTTTCATTTTTAGAGAGTCTGAAAAGGTACATAAAGTTAACTCCAAAAGTCCTTTTTCGTCATCTAATCCCTTAAGTCCGAAAAAGTATAAAACAATACAGAAGGGATGAGTTTTCGATAGTTTTAACGAGCCGAATAAAACAAGCGCTCGATCTTTTTGTGCAATAATCCCTCAGGTCCAAAAAGATTAAAATCTAGAGGAGGGATAGCTCTTCTGGTTTCTTTAACGAGCTGGAAGGCCAAAACTCGGCAATATTTTCATATTTTTACGAGTCAGATGAAAAGAGCTTAAAGAAGACTCGTCTTTTGAGGAACGAGTGATAAACAGGGTTAGCAGCTGATTCCAGGTACAGGTTGGAATTTTCCAATCACGGCAGTGTCACAAGGATGGCTAGGTGAAATCACTCTTCGCAGCTGTTCCTCAAAATGGGTAAACAATCATATGGAGGTGAACGATCGGCCAAATGAAAAGTGGAGGTGACGGTGCAAACACGACCAAGGCTTTAATGGCTGATGATATTACATTCACAGTGGTTATTTACCGGGAAGGTTCATTTTTTATTTTAAAATGAGCTTAAACGCTGGTGGAAACACTTGCTCATTGCTTATGTTTATTTTTTAACGAGCATGAAGTCCGTGTTAAAACTGCTCGGATCTTGCGTTTATTTTTTAACGAGCATGAACTGTGTGCTAAAACTGCTCGAAATACCAGTCATATGATAAGGGTGTCTCATCAAGATTCTATTTTTTATGGAGCTTCATCTCACTAAGCTTTGCTCCGTATCCTTTCTTTATGCAAGTTAGGAAACGGCTAACCCAAAAAACAGATAAATAACCGCTATTTGCTTGCACTCCAAAAGGTTTGCATGCCCCCAGGTATAAAGTACGATTTCAAGGTTACCTCTACTTCATTTCCGTCAAAACATTCGTTTCACCGAGAGAGGCCTACCTCTTTCAGGTTACCCAAAGATTGTCTCGTTAGTAGTTTAAACAAAACATTTCCTCGGCAATATCTACCAAAGTAGATAAAGGCGAGCGACGTAGCCCGCCGACTCACATAACTTTGACAAAAGAATCTTATTCTAGAATAACCCTCTTCCTAGATGGACGGGGTACAGACTAGTCATATTCTCCCGCGGAAACCTACTCTATACGCAAAGTTTCCCTGCCGAAGCAGACCAGGACGCATGCCCCCTGGGTTCCAGTCATATCCTCCTGGATTACTCCCGCTCATCAAGAGGACGGACCGTGGGTTGAGACACTTCTTGCGTGAATAGACCATTTAGGGATGGTATATGACTATTTGCGATGCGTGATCCGGGAAACGAAAGTTGGTCCACGAGCTTGACCACTCTTCCTTCATGCGGAAAACACATTACTCTAAAGAGTGAGGAGACGATGGCTCCCATGCAATATATATAGTCTCGTCCAAGGAGTAGGTTATAATCCAAGGGTCCTTGAATGTCCATCACGTTCATTTGAACGGTCTTCCCTTTCAATGTTATGGGCACATTGGGGAGGATCCCTAAAGGTCGACTGGTTCCTTTATCAAAGCCTGATAGATTTCTCATTTCAGGCAAAAGCACTGGCGAACCAAGCGCTTTCCAAGCAATAGAGGAAAGGATACTCACAGATGCCCCCTCATCAATGATAGTGCCAGCCATTACCATTCTGTACATTTGAACGATAATCCTGAATGGTATGCTGGCTGGCAACCGGGGTCTGCCTAGTTGGTTCCAATCGAACGAGACAACTAGGTTGCTTGGTGGTGGGACCAAATAGACGGCCGGATATGACTCTGACGAAGTTCCTTCCTGCGACAAAGGAATGGGAAAATTGCCCCCTTGTTCGTCGGAGTCTGTGTTGATGAAGAGAATTTGGACGGTGTCGTCTTTATTCTCCTCTGTGATGGTATCATTCGAAGATAGAGCCTCTGAAGGCAAAACCGGGTCAACTGCCGTCTCAACCTTTTGACTTTCGTCAAGCATGGATCCAAACGGTTCATCTTCAATGATAGGTGCTTCGGCTGACCACCTGGGTGGGCCAGCCGGGTTCTCAACTAGTGAAGGACTTGGCAGGAGTTTTTGATATCCAGGAGGAAGTTGCGCTCGTAAAATCGGGCGATCTTCCAAAACTCTTTTTGCCTCGTCTAAGAAGGGACAACGATGGATGGCGTGATCGCCTTCACACAGTTTGCAGGGAAATCTAGTTTTCCCTCTTCGTCCTGTGGCTTCACTTTCACTAGTTGACGGTGAGCAGTCAACATGGTTATCAGAGGTTGATGCTACCGAATTGTGCAAACGGGGAGACCAGTCCCTTAGTATCCGAGGGATGCAGGGACAATCTCTGTGGAAGTGGTCTCCCTTGCATATGACACATGGCGATTTAGGCCTTGTCAGTGTTGTGTGTGGATTTTTGTCAGACGACACCTGTTTGCCCCCAGTCGCTTTTGGCTATTTCTTCTTCTTCTCTTTCTTCTTCTTTTCCTTTTTCTCCTTAGGAACTTGGTTTTTTGTTTTACCAGTTCCGTCAAGCGAAGAGGAAGGAGGAGAGGAAGAGTTAGATGAAGTAGAAGGCTGGTTGGCAACTCTGGTCTGGTCTAACTGTTGACTCGACTGTTCAGGAATGGTGGTGTTCTGAACGACATTGGTTGAAAAGAGCCAGACCGGTAGGCCAATCGTCAGTCCTGGAAGCGACAATGTGGCCATATGGGGCGCACCAACATCTCCCCAAGAGGAGAAGGGACTAGGATTTCCACCAAGGGGAATTCCGTGGTTGGTGTGCTCCATTTTTTCAACCTAAAGATCAACGCAGGAATAGGGGTGATTGTTCCATTTAAAATAAATTTTAACGACGCTTTAGACACAACTTGATTTTTAAGTTTTAAAGAGTCGAGAAAAAGCTAAAGATGACTCTAGTCTCCTTCGATGTTTTAACGAGCCCGAAGTGACAAATGCTCGGATGGACTTTTTCCGTTATAGAGTCTGAAAAAGGCCAAAAGGAACTGCTCTGGAGTTCTAGGCAGAGGGTGTGCCAAACTTTTCACAAAACCGCAGAATACTTTTTAGGGTACAGGCGGTCGATCTTCCTGAATGTTGTGTTCAGTGCATTGCGATCAGTAGGGTGGCCGACACAGCTTCCTAAGGATAAAGGTTTTATGCCTATAGGGGTCTCCCAATACATACGCGACGGTACATGGGAGAACAATCCGTACTGGCGCTATCGTCCCTCAGGAGGAATCACCCACCATCCACGAGATCGACAGTCACCAGGCTTAACGACGCCGGAACACGTCTCTAGCCTAGACCTCTATGTTGTGCGTTATGTTGCAAAGCATTGTTAAGTTCATTCAATTTATTTTAGGTTGATATTTTTAAAGTTTGCCTTTCAAGGTTCACCACGAGATGTATGATACAAATTCCTAAATGCAGTCTAAAGATGATAAGCAAGCTTTTTATCTTTTCAACTTTGAAAATCCTAGCTACTAAGGGAAAAGAAAGACACCATCTTTTCTCAAAGAGCAATCAGCACACTCTAATGCACTTTTCCTAAATCAAACATGCAAACTATCAAATGCAAATGCACAATGCAGGTGTTTGTTTTCCGCTTTCTTAGTATTGATGCCTATAAAGAAAGCTTTTTGTACAACTTTGAATTTGCTTTTAAATGATCAATACAAACAAGTTTACTTTTTCGAAATCAGAGAGGGTAGAAGAGATTACAACACTTAACGATTTTCGAAATGAAGACTTGTTTCGACACTTAAAAGAGACAAATTCAAACCAATAAGCAAGAGTAAATGTATAATCAATCTGCAAACAGCCAATGAACTCTCTTCTAAGATCACAATCAACAGATCTGAATCAAGGGCTACAGGATGATTATTTCACTCATGCAAAGGAAAACTGTAAATGACGCCACAAACACATAAAAACACTCACAGTCTTTTTGTACAAAAGGAGGCGGAATCTAAGCAGAGAAAAGGAGTTATCAGACTGGTACCTATGCTGGTTACAGGCTGCAAAAATCAGAGATCAAAACAAGGCAAAACAGAGCAGAGAACCCCAGCTGCACAAGAGCAAACTGGTTCAGCGCAACCTCAACACAGGGGTTTTGACATTCAGCGCAGGTAGCCTTCACGACACCTGCGTTGAAATGCAGAATCCCTTCACTGGGTCTGCGCTGAAGGAGAAACTCTCGTTTCCCACAGGTTCTGGGTCACAGATTGCTATTTAATTCACTGTTTCAGGCCAAATAAAAGCAATAAGCAAGGTACAATCAAAGGGATGCTTTGAGGGAGTACTAAGATCTATCACAAAGGATCATCAAATCATTTGTGAGTCTATTGTTCAGATCATAGACAAGTCCAGTGATTGGATCAAAGCAGCAACTGTCTACTTTGCATCCGGGAAAAGCAGATGTAGTTCGATTGTTGCTGTCAAGTATATGAAACAAACAATGATAGAAACACAAATAAAATGACTAAACAGATTTCCCCAGCGGAGTCGCCAATTTGTTGTGGGGAAAAATGCCTATGCAGGACGATCCTATCCACCTAAGGTGTGACAGTGCCTTAGCAACAAACAGAGACAGCCATTCTGGTATTCTTCCTTTATGAATGATGAAAGAAGAGAGATAAATGGACTTACCGGTGTCTTCTGTTTGTCCCTCGATCTGGTCTCTCTTCTCTTTGGGTGTTCACAGCTACTTGCCTTCTTGCTCGCCCAGCTTCAACGGGTTCATACGAGATCACAAGAGAATAGCTACTTGCCTTCTCGCTAGCCCAGCTTCAATAAATTCCTACAAGATCACAAGAGAACAGCTACTTGCGACAAGAGAAGAACACTACACAAAGACAGATATTCACATTCATAACTAGTTCAGGATTAGAAATGAACTAAACATACTAATGCATTCATACATCAAAATACATCAGCATATAGGAGAAACCAAGATAGCTTTATTGATGAATAACAAGGTTCAGGAAGAGATACAACCCAGAGGGCTCCAATCCAGCATCTCCTTCCCAGCAAATGGAATTCCTATCTTCACCCCCTTCAAAGCATTAAGCACCCAATGATTCCAATCTCAAACCAACAACAATTCTTTGCAATAATAAAATTCCAGCCTCCAAATCTCATGGAGGAGAGATCCATATATAGATGTTTGGAGAGAGGATGAGTCAGTGTTGGCATTATGTTTCTGGTATGGTTATATGTTACAGATGTTGTACTTGATGGCAACTCCCGTGGCAAGGCTCTCAATTTGTTGAAAATTAAGAAGGACGCAGGAAATCAGTTCAGAAGGTGCGTACCCGCAGGTACACCATGCAGGGACCGCGTCCAGATACGCAGGCCAGCCGTTCAGGAGGTGCGTCCCCCCAGTGCACACATTTCAAGGCAGAGAAAAGCACACGTGGGGTTTCTTATGTTTTACTCTTGGTATTTAGCCGACGGTATTGGGTTATTATGGTGTCGGCTCGTGGTATTGTTCCATGATTTTAGGAGGAGCTTGCCTATATAAAGCAAAGAAGATCACTTGGCTAAGTATCTTTGCAATTGAATATCTTTAGATCTGAAATATTGGGTTATGGTCTAAAAAAGCTTGATCTATATGAAAGGGAAGTTGAAGGCGAATCTGTGAAGGGTGATCTCTCGAGCGCATGATCAGATCTGAGCAACTGTGCCACTCTGGTGGACTGCCTATTCGGCCCTAATCAGAAGGATGCAGGTGTTTAACAGAAGAGCTGCGTGGGTACGCAGTGCAGAAACAGGAGATCTGCGTCGGGACGCAGTGCAGAAACAGGAGATCTGCGTCGGGACGCAGTGCAGAAACAGGAGATCTACGTCGGTACGCAGAGCGACTGAGGTTCAGGTGCGTCCGCATAGTAAAAGTACGCGGCGCGATAATGTCTTTGGGTGCATCCCTGCAGTAGAAGTACGCGGCGCGATAATGTCTTTGGGTGCGTCCCTGCAGTAGCAGTACGCGGCGCAATAGTATCTTTGGGTGCGTCCCTGCAGTAACAGTACGCAGCGCAGTTCAAGGAACAGTGTGTGGGCACGCAGTGCGGCAGAAGGATCTCTGCGGGTAGACGCAGGAAAGCAGAAGGTGAACTGCGTAGCGACGCAGGTCACAGAAGGGAAAACTGCGTACCTGTCTTAAAAAGTTCTGTTGATTGAATTTTTCTGTTGATAAGGTGTTCTGGGTTAGTTCTGTTATTGCTGATCTGATAACTGTAGTGAACTGTAACTTTCATGTACTTGATGTTCAATTTATGATTTATGAAAAGAAGTAGGGGGTTGTAGCTCCCTTCCAGGAGAGACTGGAAAACGAGAGAGAGAGAGTTGTAGCTCTCTGCAGGTTGCAGCCTGCTTACTGGTAAAGGACTGCACCAGTACAAAACCATTGTAAAAGAAGTTTCTAAGTTGAAAGAAGATAGAGACATATTGCAGCAGGTGGTTTTCACCCACATTGGGTTTCCACCTTACATCTTGTGTTCTTTGGTGTGACTATCTGTTTTTCCTTGTTCATGCTCATTATTTTATGGTATTGACATGCAAAAATAATTCAAAGAACAAATAAGGAAGATTGATTAAAAGAATTAGATAATACTGATTCACCCCCCCTCTAAGTATTATTTTCAACAATTGGTATCAAAGCAGGTCCTTCAGAGAAGCTTGATCGCTTGAAGGTAGATCGTTCATCATGAGCAACTACGAGAGAGAAGCATCAATCAGGCCACCGGTTTTTGATGGGACAAACTTCAATTATTGGAAGGTAAGAGTTACTGCCTATCTTCAATCTCTTGGTACAGAAGTTTGGGACATCGTAGAGACAAGCTATGCTTTTCCTTCAGCTACTCCTACGGATACAGCCGAGAAAAAGAAGTATGAAACAAATGCGAAAGCAGTCAGTACTCTATTAGGATGTATATCTCAATCAGAATTCATGAAGGTAATGCACTATAAATCCGCAAAAGAGATATGGGACAAAATTGTCACGAGCTATGAAGGAGATGAACAGGTAAAGTGTGCTAAACTTCAAACTCTCAGAATTCAGTATGAGACTCTCAAAATGTATAATGATGAAAGTGTGGCTAACTATTTTCTTCGGGTAGATGAGGTTGTTAGTTGTATGAAAAACTTGGGTGAAGAAATAAAAGAGGCTATTGTGGTTGAAAAGGTTCTAAGATCATTGTCCCCCAAGTTTGAATCTAAAGTATCTGCAATAGAAGAAAAGGAAAATCTACGAATTCTTACTATGTCTCAGCTACATGGAATTCTAACTGCTTATGAAATGAGAAAGGGAGGTCCATCAGACAGAAGAGAAGCTGCTTTCAAGGCATCAGGCAAAGGAGATTATTATGAAGCAAGCCACGTCCCAGAAGAAGAGGAAGAAGAATCAAATTTTGTCAGAAATCTTCAAAGGGGTTCTGGAAGGTTCAGAGGTAAGTTACCTTTTAAATGCTTTGCTTGTGGAAGAGTAGGTCATTATGCTGCAAAATGTCCTTATAAGGATAAAGGAAAGGAACCTGCTAGATGGAACAAGAAACAGAACACAAATAAGAAAAGCTACTACACTCATGAAGATAGTGATGGTCTATCAAACAGTGATGAAGATGAACAAGCGGTCTCCTCTAAACAAGACAGGTCTGGGCTATAATGGAGAAACTTCTCAAGCATCCACCTCAAAAAGTTATCTTGATGCAGCAAGAAGAAATGAGCAAAAGAACAATGAAGATCAACAGGTAAAGCAGGAACGAATTACAAACAGAAACTATCAAGGGCAATCCATCTTAAGGGTGAACAGAAGCTACAACCAGCCACAGGTAAAATCTTCTCAATTTGGTTCAAGAATAGATGAAAATAGAAATTACAATCAGTTGGCTGGTAGATTCAATAACCGAAGAAGTTTCTTCAATGGACAATGTTTTTCTTGCCATAACTTTGGTCACAAAGCAGCTCAATGTGTTGCATATAAAACGATCATGACTAGGGAAGCTCAAAAACAAAGAAGTATGACAGGGATTACAAAAAGGACCTATAACAACTTTTCGGTTCTTGAAAATGAAGTTGAATGTTCTATTTGCAATAACTTTGGTCATGAAGACTCTGAATGCAGGAGCAGGTTTCAGCAGAAAAAGGAACAAGCCTCAAGCACCAAAACATGGAGAATAAAGGAACCTCAAACAGAAAGATGTGGGATAGCATTTTATGCAGAGGGACAGGAAAATCTATGGTACATTGACAGTGGATGTTCGAAGCATATGACAGGTGATAAAGAAAAACTCGAGTCTTATTCTACTCTAGAAAAGGGAAAGAAAGTCTCTTTTGGAAATGATACTCCTGCAACTATAAAAGGAAAGGGCATTGCTCAGTTAAAAGAAAAAGTCAAGGCTGGAAATGTTTTGTATGTTGATGGATTGAAGCATAATCTTCTAAGTGTCAGCCAGATGTGTGATCAAAGAACCGAGGTTATATTCAGATCAAATGGATGTCTTGTTCGTGATCTTGATACAGGTAAAACAGTGATCAAAGGCAAAAGAACTCCAAATATTCTGTACATATTTGAAGAAGGACAACAACAATGCTATCTGAGCAAGGATGATGAGAACTGGTTATGGCATCGGAGGTTGGGGCATCTAAGCTTTTCACAAATAAGGAAAGCATGCAAATATCAGGCAGTTCGCGATCTTCCAGATATCAAAATTCCTGACAACACCATATGCAAATCATGTCAGTTTGGAAAACAAACCAGAACTAACTTTCCAGAGAAGGAAGGATCAGCTAGCATGCCTCTTGAGCTAGTTCATACAGATACATGCGGTCCATTCAGGAAAAGAACACCTAGAGGAGAAGAATAATTGATATTATTCATTGACGATTTCTCCAGGTTTGTCTGGCTAGGACTTATGAAGCACAAAGATGAAGCATTCGAAAAATTCAAATCCTTCAAAGCCTTGGTTGAAAATGAATCAGGTCACAAAATTAAGTGCCTCAGATCCGACAGAGGTGGGGAGTTTACCTCAAATGAATTTTTCGATTTCTGTGAAGAACATGGGATAAGAAGAGAATTCTCTACAGCTAGAACTCCTCAGCAAAATGGAGTTGTGGAAAGAATGAACAGAACAGTCCAACAAATGGCTCGTGCTATGCTTGATGAATCAGGAACTCCCGCAACTTTCTGGGGTGAAGCTGCACATGCTGCGGTTGTTATTCTCAACAAAACAAATGTCCGGGTGAACAGCACTCAAACTCCTCATGAGCTCTGGAGTGGTAAGACTCCTTCGGTAAAGCACTTCAAAATCTTTGGGAGCAAATGCTATATCAAGAATACTGATGAGCAGCTTGGCAAACTTGAACCTAGAGCAGATGAAGGCATTCTTCTTGGTTACTCTCCACATAGCAAAGCATACAAATGCTACAATAAAAGACTTGGCAGAATTGTTGACAGCATTGATGTAGTGATTGATGAGAAGGGATACATTCCTAGGCAAGTACATCATGAAGAAGAAGATGAAGGCTACCCCCAACGACAGAATAATGAAGAAGAAGAACCTCAAGAAGAACCAGAAGAGCAAACAAGAATAGAAGAAAAGACTCCATCCAGATATGTTCAAAAGAATCATCCAGAATCTCAGATTATGGGGCAGAAAGAAGCAGGTGTACAAACAAGAAGAACAGTCGCAGAAGCTTCAAGCTATTTGGCATTACTCTCCTCTACTGAACCACAAAATGTGAAAGAAGCATGCAAAGATGAATGTTGGGTGAAAGCAATGGATGAAGAACTTGAGCAAATCGAAAAGAACAACACTTGGGAGCTGGTTCCTAGACCAAAGGATAAGAATGTTATCGGAACAAAATGGGTCTTCAAAAACAAATTGAATGAAAATGGAGAAGTAATTAGAAACAAAGCCAGACTTGTTTGTAAAGGGTATGCGCAACAAGAAGGAATATACTTTGAAGAAACCTTTGCTCCTGTTGCAAGACTTGAGGCCATCTGAATGTTCCTTGCTCTCTCAAGTTTTCAAAACTTCAAAGTATTTCAAATGGACGTGAAATCAGCCTTTCTGAATGGAGACCTGGAAGAAGAAGTATACATTGAACAGCCAGATGGGTTCATTCTTGGAAATGATCCAAAACTTGTATGCAGATTGAAAAAGGCTCTCTATGGTATCAAACAAGCTCCAAGGGCTTGGTACTACCGTTTGGACAAATATCTTCATCAACAAGGTTTTTCAAAAGGATCAGCAGATAGCAATCTTTATATAAAAGTTGAAAATGACAAATTGCTAATACTTGTTGTGTACGTAGACGACATTATTTTTGGGAGCAATGAAGAAGCTATGATTCAAAGCTTTGCCTCGGTCATGCAGAAAGAATTTGAAATGTCTTTGTTAGGAGAACTGACATATTTCCTTGGTTTGCAAATCCAACAAAAAGAAGGAGGAATCTTTTTATCTCAAACCAAGTATCTCGAACAGATTTTGAAGAAATATGGTATGGAAGATGCAAAACCAGTATGTACACCCATGGTCACAAGATGTAGCCTCAGTGCAAATGATGAATCTGCAGCAGTACATCAACCAACCTACAGATCTATGATTGGAAGTTTACTTTATTTGACAGGTACCCGACCAGACATCATGCATGCAGTTGGAATAGTTGGAAGATTTCAGGAAAATCCGAAGGAGACTCATCTTCAGGCAGTGAAGAGAATTTTCAAATATCTTCAAGGGACTCAAAATTATGGCTTATGGTATCCTAGAGATACAGATCTTACACTTCATGCTTATACAGATGCAGATTGGGCCGGAAGCGTGGATGACAAGAAAAGCACAAGTGGTGGTGCATTCTTTATGGGTTCCAGACTGGTATCTTGGTTCAGCAAGAAACAGAGTTCGATTGCCTTGTCTACAGCTGAAGCGGAATATGTTGCTGCTGCATCTTGTTGCACTCAACTTCTTTGGATGATGCAGACTTTGCAAGATTTTCAAATCACTTGTACACCACCTATCCCCATCTTATGTGATAACACAAGTGCAATCAGCATTTCAAAGAATCCGGTTATGCATTCAAAAACCAAGCACATACCAATCAAGTACCATTTTCTCCGGGAGCAAGTACTTGAACAGAAGGTCAAGTTGGAGTATGTTCCTTCTAAGGAACAAGTTGCTGATATTCTCACCAAACCATTGCCCAGGGACACTTTTGAATACCTCAGGCAAAAGCTGGGGGTTGTTGATGCATCATCTTATTGTTGAACCTTTTCTGATTGATGGTACAAGTTCAGGGGGAGCATATAATGCATTGTTGGCATTATGGAGGATGGTCAGAAGGAGATCTTGGAAATAGCTGCAATATGTCTCTATCTCTTTCATGGTGGTTTATGGTTCTTTGTTGCAGATCTGGTTCATATTCAGGGGGAGCATGTTCTTAGGGGGAACATACCCCTTTGCCCTTGATGTCAAAGGGGGAGAATGAAGTTGAAGACTGAAGATTGTGAGGTTGCCATCAAGTCCAAAGGGGGAGATTGTTGGCATTATGTTTCTGGTATGGCTATATGTTACAGATGTTGTACTTGATGGCAACTCCCGTGGCAAGGCTCTCAATTTGTTGAAAATTAAGAAGGACGCAGGAAATCAGTTCAGAAGGTGCGTACCCGCAGGTACACCATGCAGGGACCGCGTCCAGATACGCAGGCCAGCCGTTCAGGAGGTGCGTCCCCCCAGTGCACACATTTCAAGGCAGAGAAAAGCACACGTGGGGTTTCTTATGTTTTACTCTTGGTATTTAGCCGATGGTATTGGGTTATTATGGTGTCGGCTCGTGGTATTGTTCCATGATTTTAGGAGGAGCTTGCCTATATAAAGCAAAGAAGATCACTTGGCTAAGTATCTTTGCAATTGAATATCTTTAGATCTGAAATATTGGGTTATGGTCTAAAAAAGCTTGATCTATATGAAAGGGAAGTTGAAGGCGAATCTGTGAAGGGTGATCTCTCGAGCGCATGATCAGATCTGAGCAACTGTGCCACTCTGGTGGACTGCCTATTCGGCCCTAATCAGAAGGACGCAGGTGTTTAACAGAAGAGTTGCGTGGGTACGCAGTGCAGAAACAGGAGATCTGCGTCGGGACGCAGTGCAGAAACAGGAGATCTGCGTCGGGACGCAGTGCAGAAACAGGAGATCTGCGTCGGTACGCAGAGCGACTGAGGTTCAGGTGCGTCCGCATAGTAAAAGTACGCTGCGCGATAATGTCTTTGGGTGCGTCCCTGCAGTAGAAGTATGCGGCGCGATAATGTCTTTGGGTGCGTTCCTGCAGTAGCAGTACGCGGCGCAATAGTATCTTTGGGTGCGTCCCTGCAGTAACAGTACGCAGCGCAGTTCAAGGAACAGTGCGTGGGCACGCAGTGCGGCAGAAGGATCTCTGCGGGTAGACGCAGGAAAGCAGAAGGTGAACTGCGTAGCGACGCAGGTCACAGAAGGGAAAAATGCGTACCTGTCTTAAAAAGTTCTGTTGATTGAATTTTTCTGTTGATAAGGTGTTCTGGGTTAGTTCTGTTATTGCTGATCTGATAACTGTAGTGAACTGTAACTTTCATGTACTTGATGTTCAATTGATGCTTTATGAAAAGAAGTAGGGGGTTGTAGCTCCCTTCCAGGAGAGACTGGAAAACGAGAGAGAGAGAGTTGTAGCTCTCTGCAGGTTGCAGCCTGCTTACTGGTAAAGGATTGCACCAGTACAAAACCATTGTAAAAGAAGTTTCTAAGTTGAAAGAAGATAGAGACATATTGCAGCAGGTGGTTTTCACCCACATTGGGTTTCCACCTTACATCTTGTGTTCTTTGGTGTGACTATCTGTTTTTCCTTGTTCATGCTCATTATTTTATGGTATTGACATGCAAAAATAATTCAAAGAACAAATAAGGAAGATTGATTAAAAGAATTAGATAATACTGATTCACCCCCCCTCTCAGTATTATTTTCAACAGTCAACTTGAGATCTCACTAGTGTCCTCTCCCTCTGTTAGTTCTTGAGTCCACTTGGAGGTTCTTGCTTCCACTTGGAGATTTGGAACCTCTTACTCATCACCAGTCGAATTCCCTGAGGCAAGTGTCATTTTGGAAGCTTCCTGGGTTTTGACACCTTGAGAAATGAGCTTGCCACATGTCCATTCTCGTTCAGCGCAGGTAGCCAGTGTTCCATCTAACATTCAACGCAGGTAGCCAGTGTTGGCTTTGACATTCAGCGCAAACAGCTAGTGTAGCCACTGAAATGATCCTGATTTGACTTGTTTTGAGTAGTTTTTGGTGGAGAACTTCTGTGAATTGTTGTGGTTTGTTAGCCTTGTTCCTCTAGGGGTAGGAACAACATGTTTAGGGACTTTGGATCCCTTAGATTATGGACATTTCATGCTCAATGCTGTAAGGCACAAAAATGTCTATAACAGTTGCCCCCTAAAGTATGAGGCTGTTTATCGGGTGAAATGCTTTATCAGGGGGATCCGAAGTTCATCCAATGCTGGGAGGAGACCTGTAATAATACAATACAATACATTATTTTTCATACTGCTTTCATGATCTAGCTGAGGCGGGCATTCCCATGCTCAGCTTTATAAATTCATTTTTTTGTACATAGAACAGACAATCATCTGATGGTAGACTGATAATTTTGATGAAATTATGATCCTTTGAGTAGGATGATTATCTGCTGCAATGATGTACATGTCAATGTCTTTATCTTTCCTGAATATATATCGCAGCCCGGATGGATGAAACTAGATCCGGGGTCTTCAAACTCGTTCGATCTTCACTCTAAGTACAAGTCGATCCATGTGAGAATTGTTCTGAAGTCGAACATGGAAAGACATCGCTTGATTACCGGTCAATGATGTAAATCGTTAACAAGCGCGAGAGGAATCACCGATAATGATAATGACCCTCAAGGTACTGCAGTACAATTCACGTGGTGTGAATAAAGGACTTGGCGTCGAACACCACGCAAAATCTTTCAGTCGAAGGTCATTGATGTATACCTGTCGCCGGAAGTGAGAAACTTGCCATTGAGGCATGCAAGCTTCAAAGTACTGAAGGGGTTGTTCCTAGATCAACTTCTCGGATAATGAGCTGATGTCGACAAGAATCGATCCGTCAGAGGAGGGCCTTAATGAATCCCACATCAGTGACACGGAACGGAGCTAATGATTTTAATGGAGGTGAAAACGATCTGTGACATATGATTCAGGGTGGCGGTCATGAAAGGATGAAGGATAATGTATGGTAGTGGATGGGACACGGTTGACTTTTCTGAACGACTTCTCTTGAACATATGGCGACACTGATGCGATGGATCGGTAGCATTACCCCAAATATGGATGGTATGGTGAGACCATGGATGTGACCGGTGAATGAAACAACCCAACCCGATTGTGGTGCGGAGGAAAAGTGTCATGTTCAAGAGCGACTTGCTACCATCAAAGTTTTCTTTAGTTTCTCCCAATTTTTCCCCAGTCATTGCTGACCAGTACCTCTTTATTTTTGTCAAGCTTGAGGAGGATAACATATGCTTGTTCTATAACCTGCCCTTCGGGCAAGCCCATCGCTATGTTTTAACGAGCCTAGCGATAGTGAAACTCGTTCTCATCTAAAGACAAGTTTGTCGCTATTTAATGATTTTAACGAGTCTAACGACAAGGATAACTCGGTCCTTTTCATTTTTAGAGAGTCTGAAAAGGTACATAAAGTTAACTCCAAAAGTCCTTTTTCGTCATCTAATCCCTTAAGTCCGAAAAAGTATAAAACAATACAGAAGGGATGAGTTTTCGACAGTTTTAACGAGCCGAATAAAACAAGCGCTCGATCTTTTTGTGCAATAATCCCTCAGGTCCAAAAAGATTAAAATCTAGAGGAGGGATAGCTCTTCCGGTCGCTTTAACGAGCTGGAAGGCCAAAACTCGGCAATCTTTTCATATTTTTACGAGTCAGATGAAAAGATCTTAAAGAAGACTCGTCTTTTGAGGAACGAGTGATAAACAGGGTTAGCAGCTGATTCCAGGTACAGGTTGGAATTTTCTAATCACGGCAGTGTCACAAGGATGGCTAGGTGAAATCACTCTTCGCAGCTGTTCCTCAAAATGGGTAAACAATCATATGGAGGTGAACGATCGGCCAAATGAAAAGTGGAGGTGACGGTGCAAACACGACCAAGGCTTTAATGGCTGATGATATTACATTCACAGTGGTTATTTACCGGGAAGGTTCATTTTTTATTTTAAAATGAGCTTAAACGCTGGTGGAAACACTTGCTCATTGCTTATGTTTATTTTTTAACGAGCATGAAGTCCGCGTTAAAACTGCTCAGATCTTGCGTTTATTTTTTAACGAGCATGAACTGTGTGCTAAAACTGCTCGAAATACCAGTCATATGATAAGGGTGTCTCATCAAGATTCTATTTTTTATGGAGCTTCATCTCACTAAGCTTTGCTCCGTATCCTTTCTTTATGCAAGTTAGGAAACGACTAACCCAAAAAACAGATAAATAACCGCTCTTTGCTTGCACTCCAAAAGGTTTGCATGCCCCCAGGTATAAAGTACGATTTCAAGGTTACCTCTACTTCATTTCCGTCAAAACATTCGTTTCACCGAGAGAGGCCTACCTCTTTCAGGTTACCCAAAGATTGTCTCGTTAGTAGTTTAAACAAAACATTTCCTCGGCAATATCTACCGAAGTAGATAAAGGCGAGCGACGTAGCCCGCCAACTCACATAACTTTGACAAAAGAATCTTATTCTAGAATAACCCTCTTCCTAGACGGACGGGGTACAGACTAGTCATATTCTCCCGCGGAAACCTACTCTATACCCAAAGTTTCCCTGCTGAAGCAGACCAGGACGCATGCCCCCTGGGTTCCAGTCATATCCTCCCGGATTACTCGCGCTCATCAGGAGGACGGACCATGGGTTGAGACACTTCTTGCGTGAATAGACCATTTAGGGATGGTATATGACTATTTGCGATGCGTGATCTGGGAAACGAAAGTTGGTCCACGAGCTTGACCACTCTTCCTTCATGCAGAAAACACATTACTCTAAAGAGTGAGGAGACGATGGCTCCCATGCAATATATATAGTCTCGTCCAAGGAGTAGGTTATAATCCAAGGGTCCTTGAACGACCATCACGTTCATTTGAACGGTCTTCCCTTTCAATGTTATGGGCACATTGGGGAGGATCCCTAAAGGTCGACTGGTTCCTTTATCAAAGCCTGATAGATTTCTCATTTCAGGCAAAAGCGCTGGCGAACCAAGCGCTTTCCAAGCAATAAAGGAAAGGATACTCACAGATGCCCCCTCATCAATGATAGTGCCAGCCATTACCATTCTGTATATTTGAACGATAATCCTGAATGGTATGCTGGCTGGCAACCGGGGTCTGCCTAGTTGGTTCCAATCGAACGAGACAACTAGGTTGCTTGGTGGTGGGACCGAATAGATGGCTGGATATGACTCTGACGAAGTTCCTTCTTGCGACAAAGGAATGGGCAAATTGCCCCCTTATTCGTCGGAGTCTGTGTTGATGAAGAGAATTTGGACGATGTCGTCTTTATTCTCCTCTGTGATGGTATCATTCGAAGATAGAGCCTCTGAAGGCAAAACCGGGTCAACTGCCGTCTCAACCTTTTGACTTTCGTCAGGCATGGATCCAGACGGTTCATCTTCAATGATAGGTGCTTCGGCTGACCACCTGGGTGGGCCAGCCGGGTTCTCAACTAGTGAAGGACTTGGCAGGAGTTTTTGATATCCAGGAGGAAGTTGCGCTCGTAAAATCGGGCGATCTTCCAAAACTCTTTTTGCCTCGTCTAAGAAGGGACAACGGTGGATGGCGTGATCGCCTTCACACAGTTTGCAGGGAAATCTAGTTTTCCCTCTTCGTCCTGTGGCTTCACTTTCACTAGTTGACGGTGAGCAGTCAACATGGTTATCAGAGGTTGATGCTACCGAATTGTGCAAACGGGGAGACCAGTCACTTAGTATCCGAGGGATGCAGGGACAATCTCTGTGGAAGTGGTCTCCCTTGCATATGACACATGGCGATTTAGGCCTTGTCAGTGTTGTGTGTGTATTTTTGTTAGACGACACTTGTTTACCCCCAGTCGCTTTTGGCTCTTTCTTCTTCTTCTCTTTCTTCTTCTTTTCCTTTTTCTCCTTAGGAACTTGGTTTTTTGTTTTACCAGTTCCGTCAAGCGAAGAGGAAGGAGGAGAGGAAGAGTTAGATGAAGTAGAAGGCTGGTTGGCAACTCTGGTCTGGTCTAACTGTTGACTCGACTGTTCAGGAATGGTGGTGTTCTGAACGACATTGGTTGAAAAGAGCCAGACCGGTAGGCCAATCGTCAGTCCTGGAAGCGAAAATGTGGCCATATGGGGCACACCAACATCTCCCCAAGAGAAGGGACTAGGATTTCCACCAAGGGGAATTCCTTGGTTGGTGTGCTCCATTTTTTCAACATAAAGATCAACGCAGGAATAGGGGTGATTGTTCCATTTAAAATAAATTTTAACGACACTTTAGACACAACTTGCTTTTTAAGTTTTAAAGAGTCGAGAAAAAGCTAAAGATGACTCTAGTCTCCTTCGATGTTTTAACGAGCCCGAAGTGACAAATGCTCGGATGGACTTTTTCCGTTATAGAGTCTGAAAAAGGCCAAAAGGAACTGCTCTGGAGTTCTAGGCAGAGGGTGTGCCAAACTTTTCGCAAAACCGCAGAATACTTTTTAGGGTACGGGCGGTCGATCTTCCTGAATGCTATGTTCAGTGCATTGCGATCAGTAGGGCGGCCGACACGGCTTCCTAAGGATAAAGGTTTTATGCCTATAGGGGTCTCCCAATATATACGCGACGGTACGTGGGAGCACAATCCGTACTGGCGCTATCGTCCCTCAGGAGGAATCACCAACCATCCACGAGATCGACAGTCACCAGGCTTAACGACGCCGGAACACGTCTCTAGCCTAGACCTCTATGTTGTGCGCTATGTTGCAAAGCGTTGTTAAGTTCATTCAATTTATTTTAGGTTGATCTTTTTAAAGTTTGCCTTTCAAGGTTCACCACGAGATGTATGATACAAATTCCTAAATGCAGTCTAAAGATGATAAGCAACCTTTTTATCTTTTCAACTTTGAAAATCCTAGCTACTAAGGGAAAAGAAAGACACCATCTTTTCTCAAAGAGCAATCAGCACACTCTAATGCACTTTTCCTAAATCAAACATGCAAACTATCAAATGCAAATGCACAATGCAAGTGTTTGTTTTCCGCTTTCTTAGTATTGATGCCTACAAAGAAAGCTTTTTGTACAACTTTGAATTTGCTTTTAAATGATCAATACAAACAAGTTTACTTTTTCGAAATCAGAGAGGGTAGAAGAGATTACAACACTTAACGATTTTCGAAATGAAGACTTGTTTCGACACTTAAAAGAGACAAATTCAAACCAATAAGCAAGAGTAAATGTATAATCAATCTGCAAACAGCCAATGAACTCTCTTCTAAGATCACAATCAACAGATATAAATCAAGGGCTACAGGATGATTATTTCACTCATGCAAAGGAAAACTGTAAATGATGCCACAAACACATAAAAACACTCACAGTCTTTTTGTACAAAAGGAGGCGGAATCTAAGCATAGAAAAGGAGTTATCAGACTGGTACCTATGCTGGTTACAGGCTGCAAAAATCAGAGATCAAAACAAGGCAAAACAGAGCAGAGAACCCCAGCTGCACAAGAGAAAACTGGTTCAGCGCAACCTCAACACAGGGGTTTTGACATTCAGCGCAGGTAGCCTTCACGGGACCTGCGTTGAAATGCAGAATCCCTTCACTGGGTCTGCGCTGAAGGAGAAACTCGTTTCCCACAGGTTCTGGGTCACAGATTGCTATTTAATTCACTGTTTCAGGCCAAATAAAAGCAACAATCAAGGTACAATCAAAGGGATGCTTTGAGGGAGTACTAAGATCTATCACAAAGGATCATCAAATCATTTGTGAGTCTATTGTTCAGATCATAGACAAGTCCAGTGATTGGATCAAAGCAGCAACTGTCTACTTTGCATCCGGGAAAAGCAGATGCAGTTCGATTGTTGCTGTCAAGTCTATGAAACAAACAATGATAGAAACACAAATAAAATGACTAAACAGATTTCCCCAGCGGAGTCGCCAATTTGTTGTGGGGAAAAATGCCTATGCAAGACGATCCTATCCACTTAAGGTGTGACAGTGCGTTAGCAACAAACAGAGACAGCCATTCTGGTATTCTTCCTTTATGAATGATGAAAGAAGAGAGATAAATGGACTTACCGGTGTCTTCCGTTTGTCCCTCGATCTGGTCTCTCTTCTCTTTGGGTGTTCACAGCTACTTGCCTTCTTGCTCGCCCAGCTTCAACGGGTTCATACGAGATCACAAGAGAACAGCTACTTGCCTTCTCGCTAGCCCAGCTTCAATAAATTCCTGCAAGATCACAAGAGAACAGCTACTTGCGACAAGAGAACAGCTACTTGCGACAAGAGAAGAACACTACACAAAGACAGATATTCACATTCATAACTAGTTCAGGATTAGAAATGAACTAAACATACTAATGCATTCATACATCAAAATACATCAGCATATAGGAGAAACCAAGATAGCTTTATTGATGAATAACAAGGTTCAGGAAGAGATACAACCCAGAGGGCTCCAATCCAGCATCTCCTTCCCAGCAAATGGAATTCCTATCTTCACCCCCTTCAAAGCATTAAGCACCCAATGATTCCAATCTCAAACCAACAACAATTCTTTGCAATAATAAAATTCCAGCCTCCAGATCTCATGGTTGAGAGATCCATATATAGATGTTTGGAGAGAGGATGACTCAGCTTGAGATCTGACTAGTGTCCTCTCCCTCTGTCAGTTCTTGAGTCCACTTGGAGGTTCTTGCTTCCACTTGGAGATTTGGAACCTCTTACTCATCACCAGTCGAATTCCCTGAGGCAAGTGTCATTTTGGAAGCTTCCTGGGTTTTGACACCTTGAGAAATGAGCTTGCCACATGTCCATTCTCATTCAGCGCAGGTAGCCAGTGTTCCATCTGACATTCAACGCAGGTAGCCAGTGTTGGCTTTGACATTCAGCGCAAACAGCTAGTGTAGCCACTGAAATGATCCTGATTTGACTTGTTTTGAGTAGTTTTTGGTGGAGAACTTCTGTGAATTGTTGTGGTTTGTTAGCCTTGTTCCTCTAGGGGTAGGAACAACATGTTTAGGGACTTTGGATCCCTTAGATTATGGACATTTCATGCTCAATGTTGTAAGGCACAAAAATGTCTATAACAGTTGCCCCCTAAAGTATGAGGCTGTTTATCGGGTGAAATGCTTTATCAGGGGGATCCGAAGTTCATCCAATGCTGGGAGGAGACCTGTAATAATACAATACAATACATTATTTTTCATACTGCTTTCATGATCTAGCTGAGGCGGGCATTCCCATGCTCAGCTTTATAAATTCATTTTTCTGTACATAGAACAGACAATCGTCTGATGGTAGACTGATAATTTTGATGAAATTATGATCCTTTGAGTAGGATGATTATCCGCTGCAATGATGTACATGTCATTGTCTTTATCTTTCCTGAATATATATCGCAGCCCGGATGGATCAAACTAGATCCGGGGTCTTCAAACTCGTTCGATCTTCACTCTAAGTACAAGTCGATCCATGTGAGAATTGTTCTGAAGTCGAACATGGAAAGACATCACTTGATTACCGGTCAATGATGTAAACCGTTAACAAGCGCGAGAGGAATCACCGATAATGATAATGACCCTCAAGGTACTGCAGTACAATTCACGTGGTGTGAATAAAGGACTTGGCGTCGAACACCACGCAAAATCTTTCGGTCGAAGGTCATTGATGTATACCTGTCGCCGGAAGTGAGAAACTTGCCATTGAGGCATGCAAGCTTCAAAGTACTGAAGGGGTTGTTCCTAGATCAACTTCTCGGATAATGAGCTGATGTCGACAAGAAGCGATCCGTCAGAGGAGGGCCTTAATGAATCCCACATCAGTGACATGGAACGGAGCTAATGACTTTAATGGAGGTGAAAACGATCTGTGACATATGATTCAGGGTGGCGGTCATGAAAGGATGAAGGATAATGTATTGTAGTGGATGGGACACGGTTGACTTTTCTGAACGACTTCTCTTGAACATATGGCGACACTGATGCGATGGATCGGTAGCATTACCCCAAATATGGATGGTATGGCGAGACCATGGATGTGACCGGTGAATGAAACAACCCAACCCGATTGTGGTGCGGAGGAAAAGTGTCATGTTCAAGAGCGACTTGCTACCATCAAAGTTTTCTTTAGTTTCTCCCAATTTTTCCCCAGTCATTGCTGACCAGTACCTCTTTATTTTTGTCAAGCTTGAGGAGGATAACATATGCTTGTTCTATAACCTGCCCTTCGGCCAAGCCCATCGCTATGTTTTAACGAGCCTAGCGATAGTGAAACTCGTTCTCGTCTAAAGACAAGTTTTTCGCTATTTAATGATTTTAACGAGTCTAACGACAAGGATAACTCGGTCCTTTTCATTTTTAGAGAGTCTGAAAAGGTACATAAAGTTAACTCCAAAAGTCCTTTTTCGTCATCTAATCCCTTAAGTCCGAAAAAGTATAAAACAATACATAAGGGATGAGTTTTCGATAGTTTTAACGAGCCGAATAAAACAAGCGCTCGATCTTTTTGTGCAATAATCCCTCAGGTCCAAAAAGATTAAAATCTAGAGGAGGGATAGCTCTTCCGGTCGCTTTAACGAGCTGGAAGGCCAAAACTCGGCAATCTTTTCATATTTTTACGAGTCAGATGAAAAGAGCTTAAAGAAGACTCGTCTTTTGAGGAACGAGTGATAAACAGGGTTAGCAACTGATTCCAGGTACAGGTTGGAATTTTCCAATCACGGCAGTGTCACAAGGATGGCTAGGTGAAATCACTCTTCGCAGCTGTTCCTCAAAATGGGTAAACAATCATATGGAGGTGAACGATCGGCCAAATGAAAAGTAGAGGTGACGGTTCAAACACGACCAAGGCTTTAATGGTTGATGATATTAAATTCACAGTGGTTATTTACCGGGAAGGTTCATTTTTTATTTTAAAATGAGCTTAAACGCTGGTGGAAACAATTGCTCATTGCTTATGTTTATTTTTTAACGAGCATGAAGTCCGCGTTAAAACTGCTCGGATCTTGCGTTTATTTTTTAACGAGCATGAACTGTGTGCTAAAACTGCTCGAAATACTAGTCATATGATAAGGGTGTCTGTTACACAGTAATTTGTCACCATCCCTGTTACTCCTCTTGTCGTACCTTAGAGGACTCATTCCGGGAGTTATAAGAAGTGACAAGGGCTAAAAACACTTGCATTATGTTCCCCTGAGTATGTACTCCATGTTCCCTGAAGACACCTTCTGCAGATCATCCCTAAAAAGTGCTCTTTTTCCATTGGCGCAAGTCCACAGTATCCTACCCGCGCCAATGATGGAGATCCTCAAAAGAGGGCGCGACCATTGGCGCTCTATCTTAGAGCAACAGTCGCGCCAACCAAATTTAGTCGTGCTTTTTGCCTTAATGCACGTCCGACTGTTGTTTCCTTCATTACATGGAGCTTTTCTAAGGATAGAAAATCAGTTTTTTGTCCAGCTTTATCCATCTTTATGGCTTTTGCTAATTCCACGAAAGGTGTCCCGGTTCATCGCATCCTCCTCCCTTCTTCATCTATATAAGCTTGTCATTATGCATTGGGAAGGAAGAGGGTTGGTGTTAGTGTTATGCTAGTGATTTGGTGATTGAGTGATAGTAGTGATGATTATTGGTCATGGAGTGTTAGATGTTGAGTTTATGGAGGAATGCTAGTGAGTGTTAGAGAGGTTATGCTGCCGGAGAAGAGATGCATGTCAAGACACATATAGTTACTCGCCCAGCCAGGAGAAGGGTCGACGTCAGAATAATGGTTGTAACTTTTCCTGTTTATTAATTGATGAGCGACTGCTATTATAGTTCCAATCTCATTATCTATCATGGTGATATGTTGATTTATTTCCTTTCTGACTGAAATATAGTTGTGCCTTGGTAGTTTTTATGTTGGTATCTGTCTCTTCCTTTGCATGTGCAGGTATTCGTCATGATCTGTTGGAGCAAGGGAGCGAGGATATCAACTCTGCTTCAATCATAGCGTTGGACTCCAGGTTAGTCTTCTTGATTCACCTTTGATGCATAACTAGGAACTTGCGTAGCAGCGTGGTTTGTTTGTGGCTAGTTCTGTGATAGGCTAGTGGGATCGCCTCTGTCCGCAGAGGGGATTTACCTTACCAACAAATTGGCGACTCCGCTGGGGAGTAACTCTTTGATTTCTTTCTTGCATGTTAATTTTCTTCTGCTTGCTTGAGTGCATGAGCTTCCTGAGTCAGTTTTGAGTTGATTCTTTACTGTTTGACCCATCTGAGGACTGTCAACCCGACCTGAGGTCGTATCTTTTATCTTTTTAGTTGGCAAGCTTAATTGGCGCGGTTATTTCTCTGACAGTCGCGGCAGTTGGCGCACGTTGCTCAAAAGCAACTCGCGCCAATTCTGTGGTAGCGCAACTTGCAGGCTGACAGTCGCGCCAGCTCTGTAAATTTTGCCTGTGTGTGGGTGGAAAGCTCATTCAGTCTCTTTATATATCTCTTTCAGCCTCTGGAACTGTGTTGAACCTCTACTTGACTGGTTTTAGCCTGTATCCCTCAGCTGTTTGCTTATTTCCAGTGACTTTGCATGTCTAGCCTTCTGTGGGAAGTTTCGGTCTCTTGATCATCCAGTCAGCTTGTTGATTGTTCTACACCTATCCAGTGCTTTGTTAAAGCTTGATCTTCTATACTCTGAATACTTCACTTCTAGCCTCTTTGAAGTTCACTAGTTTTTGTGTTTTTCCTTGCTTGCATGGTTCATTTTGTGTTTTAGAATTGGTTCTATTTCATTGACTGAACTTGGATTGTGCATATCTCTTAGAATTTGTTTACATGCATCATGCCATCTTAAAGGAAAGAAAAACAAAAAATCTCTTGCATTATAGTAGTTAGCATTTATTGTTATTTGTTGCTATTGAAAAGAAAAAAGACAAAATTTCATTTCTTGTTATTAGCTGCATTAGGATCTTTGTTCTTTGTTGAAGTGATCATTTCGTTTGTGAAAAAGATCTCAACCCTCCTGTAGATAGAATTCATCGAATCAAATGATTTAATTTCGGCATATAGCTTGCATGTAAGAAGTTTTCGAGATATCACATACGGTAGGACCAAAAAATTGAAACATAATCAAAGATAAACTTTAAAATGAACTCAATGAACATAACAACGCATTGGAACATAACGCAAACACTCTAGAGGTCTAGGTTAGAGACGTGTTCCGGCGTCGTTAAACCTGGTAGTTTATCGTCGAGTGGTTGGGTGATTCCTCCACGGTGAAACAGTAGCTGCCAATACGGACTGTGCTCCCACGTACCGTCGAGTATATATTGGGAGACCCCTATAGGAATAAAGCCTTTATCCATAGGAAGCCGTGTCAGCCGCCCTACGATTCGCAATGCAGTGAACACAGCATTCACGAAGATCGACCACCCGTACCCTAAAAAGTATTTTGTGGTTTTGCGAAAAGTTTGGCACACCCTCTACCTAGAATTCCAGAGCAGTCACTTTTGATCCTTTTCGGACTCCCTAAACGAAAAGGTGCCTATGAGCGTCTTGTCACTTCGTGCTCATTAAATATTCGAAGGAGACTAGAGTCATCTTTTACCCTTTTCTCGACTCTTAAAAAATGAAAAGGTTAAGTTCAGTGTCTTAAAATTTATTGGCCACGATAACATCTACCCAATTAGCTTTCGTTTGTATCAGTCCGAAGTAGGAGTTATCTCGATAAACTTCTCAAGTTTCATCCTGGCAGAATTACTAGTTTCGTCTTCTACCGAAACACCGGTGGTGAGTCTTCCTGTGGTTTTAAGTATACAACCACTTAGTTCTCGTGCCCCGGGTGACGAGACTTACCAGTATCATTGGAACCCTACGTGGGAACCTTTTGAGGACGGTATCCCTTTTTGGGACCATCCTTCCCCTCGTGGGTCAGTCCCACAAGTTTCATCCGACATGGATGAATTATCCCCTACTACAACCGATGAGTCCGTTGCAACGAGCGGTGAAATTCCCACCTCCACGGACCCTATACATGTTAGTAGTACGCCTACTACTACAAATTTACCACTGGGTTATAAAGCTTTGAGAGATGCTACGCCTTCTGGAACTCCGTTCACAGGTCCCATGTGGTCATCACACACTTTTCCTGCTACGGAGCCTTTTACTCCACAAAGTCACGGTCTATCTGTTACCTCCGTCACAACCGCTCCAACGGTATGTGCAACCCCCTTGACTTCTATTTATAGTCGTCCCTCAGCTTCTTTGTTTGGAGTCTTTGACCCCATGAAAACTGTCTCAATGCAGGAGCCATATGATCCATATTTGTCATCTCAACCGGTTGTTGAGGTATCGGTCCCATTGTCCATTGATTGGACCTCCACCTCTTTCCATGGTGGTCAAGTTTTATCTGCGCAATCTCCAATACAACCCCCTCAAGACCGACTAGGGCAATCCATTTATGGAAACCCTTTCATTACTGCTGCTCCTTTTTCCTCTTTGCAACCTTCTGGTAACTCAGGTCAGTCGTCTTTTCAACAAGTCCAACCTGGTATCCAGCAAGGCTATCCCGCTGGACAAAGTGGTCAACAAACTGTTAACCCGAACCAATCCAATGTCCAGTATAGTCCAATGTCTGGACAAGGTACTCAACCACTCGGTCAACCTACTGTCCAGTATTCACAACCCTCTGGGCAGATTGGTCAGCCCCAAACACAGTTGGGCCAACCAACTGCCCAATCTCCTCAACCATCTAGTCTGCTAGGACAACCTTCAACTGCGCAACAACCGTTCCAGCAGGTAGGCCAACCTCAGTATCAGCAGGTCCAACCTTCTGGACAGATCGGCCAACCTCACCATCAACAAGGTTTTCCTTCTGGCCAGATAGCCCAACCTATAGGACAGTTCATTGGTACTGCTCAGTCTGGTCCATGGCCCCAAATGGGACCCCAACACCCATCTGGCCTTCAAGTGCAGGCTGGGTCTCAATCACAAACTTTTCATCCAACCCAGCCTGATTCTTCAACTCAATTCGGAGCCCCACCACTGTATGGCTACCAACAACCTCAAGGGCAGTTTTCGTTTGCCCCGTACCAGAATTATCAACAACAGCAATACGGCACGCCTGCAGCATCATTTGGTAATCCTTATGCTGGGGGGCACTATACAAATCCTTACGGCCAATCCACTATGGGGCCAAATCCTTCCGGACAAACTCTATGGGGGCAACCACCACCTGGGTGGAACCCTGGTGCTCCACCCTACCAACAGCCCCAGATGCCTTTCAATCCTCAATTACCATTCTTAGCGACTTTAGAATTACCAGATGTATCCAAATTAATCAATGATCCTATCCTTCATAATCCTTATTGGCCTCCAGTTCCAACTAAAATACCTGGTGACTGTCCAAAATTCGATGGTAAAGCCAATGAAGACCCACAAGCCCATATTATGACCTATCATTTGTGGTGTTCGTCTAATTCATGGCTTGACGATTCAATTCGGCTTCGCCTTTTTCAAAGGACTCTCACTGGCTCTGCCGCTAAGTGGTATATCGAGCTTCATCGCGGGTCCTTTCAAGATTTCAATTCCTTGGCTATGGTGTTTCTCACTCACTTCCAGTTGCCCATTCGATACGAAACGGGTACGCACCTCCTCACTTCCTTAAGACAAACGAAAGCTACGCATATCTCTGATCATATTCATGAATGGAGACGGCGTAGACGTATGATCAAATTTTGGATTCCCAACCAGCTTCTTACTGATTGGTTTACGACTTCGTTCGTACCTCCAATAGCTCGGGATATCGCCATGGGGGCGTGTGTCACTGAGGAGCAAGCTATTGCTCGAGCTCAGTACCTTGACTTGGTTTATTCTCAGTCAGGTACGTTATATGATTATCTGCCTGATGTCCCAAGACAAGGAACATCTAAAGCCCCACCAACACCCACTGTTGACGGTATCATCGGTTCGGTTAATTCACCCTCTAAGAAAAATACGAACCCTGCAAAGCAAAAAACATCTGCTTCGAATGGACAACCTTCCCAGGCATCGTCTGGTTCGAATATTACTTCTGAGGTTAATGCCGTCCAATCTAATACGGCAAGCAAGGCTTCGAAAGAGAAGAAAAGAGGGAAAACGAAAAATAAGACGGAGCAACCTAAGCAGGAAACCCCAAAACCTCAACCTGAGGATGGCACTAAACGCAAACCCAGATATCCTTGTCTTATTTGCGATGAAAATCACTTTACCAAGGATTGCCCGAGGCGGTCCGAAGTTAGTCGTTTATTAAAAGGCACCTCTGGGACTCCTGCGGTGCTCAAGGAGCCCTTTCCCACCCAACACACTCAAAAAACTCAAATGGTGGCTGACCCTACTCAGCCTCCCTCTTCCTTTGGTTCTCAAGTGTTTATGGCTGGTACAATACCCATTAATATCAGTACTCGAACGAAGGATTATTCGTTATCTGCCGGGAAAGAGCCTGAGGTTCCCCCAAGTGCTCCCCCGTTCAGTTCCGGTCCACTCCACATTGAGAGACCTACCACCGAAACGCCTCTTCGACCCCCTCCAAAAGGAGTACTCCGTAGATCCTCGTATAATCCGAATGCTCGTGCTGCACAGCACTACAACATCGTTGAGGACTTAGCACAGACTCCGTCGGCTATGTCCGCTTTAGAGGTTCTTCAGAGCTGCCCTTCTCAGAGGAAGTCCATGCTATCTGCCATTGGTGGCATAGATCCGGCCGATTCGGATTTAATAACTTTTGACTTAGAACGCCACACTCTAAGACTACCTCCTCAAATCGCCTTCCTCATACAGGTAATTATTGATTCCAAGACAATTCATCGTACAGTTATTGATGAAGGTGCCTCAACTTGCATCATGTCTGTTGCCTGTTGGAAAGCGATTGGATCTCCGGCGTTGAACCAATCTCCCACCACCTTGGAAGCTTTTGATGGAAGAGCGTCCCGTCCTTACGGTATACTCCAATGTTTACCAATCTCTTTGGAAGGGAAGACGGTCGAGATGGAAGTTGAAGTTGTTGATGCTACTCTAACCTACAACCTCCTTCTGGGACGTAGCTGGATATACGCAATGCAAGCTGTTGCTTCATCTTTCTTCCGAATTATTCGTTTTCCTCATCAAGGGAAGATCGTTACCGTTGACCAGCTCTCCTTTTTTGCTTCTTCTTCCGAAGGCACCATCCCATTCGTGGACCATACTTCCAAATTACCTAAGACTCTGGGAGCTGGACTTTTCAAAGATCCTGATCTTATGGGTGTTTTTCCACTCCCTCCTATAAATGTCGCATCTGTCAATATGATCGCTACTGGCTCTGATCCGTGGCTCGTACCCCCTACAGACCAAGTAGATTTCTGGGGCGACCAGATGTCGTTGAGTCCTGCCGAGTTTAATTATGTTGAAATCATTGCTGCCTCGGCTCCCTCTTCTGCGCTTACTCCATCCTCAGGGCTTCTAGATGAGGCTTCTTCGGATTCTCTAAGAGAAATATTCCTCTCCGACGAAGCTATTATTGAGACCATGTCTCCAGAGGAACCTCCCTGGTACAGTTCTCACCATCGTTCCTCATTTCTCCCTGCCTCGCAGCATTTCCTGACATGCCTCGAGCGGTTCGCTCCTTGTCTCCCATCACAAATCCTTCAAATGCCTATTCAAATTGATCAGGTTTTTTCTGAAGGAAATATGGCAAACATTACACGAACCCAACCCCTCGACATCTCTGTTAAACCCGGGATAGTCGAGCATCTTCATATCGGAGTCACTTGTACTCCAGAGGAGATTCAACTCTATTCTGAACTTTTTCGCGAATTTCGTGATGTTTTCGCTTGGTCCTATGAAGAAATGCCTGGCATTGATTCTAGTATAGTGATGCATGAAATAATCACGTACCCAGATGCTAAGCCTGTTCGTCAACGTCTACGCCCTGTACATCCTAGGAAGGCTGCGGCGATTAAGGCCGAAGTAGAAAAACTTCTTAACGCCGGTTTTATTTACCCTATTCCTCTTACGGATTGGGTATCTAACATTGTCCCTGTAACTAAAAAACAAGGTACAATCCGGGTTTGTGTCGATTACCGTGATATAAACAAAGCCTGTCCTAAAGATAATTTTCCCACACCATTCATTGATCAGATCATTGACGAGTGTGCCGGCAGTGAAATGTATTCTTTTATGGACGGTTTCTCCGGTTATAACCAGATCAATATTGCTCCTGTTGATCAACACAAAACGGCCTTTATTTGCCCATGGGGGACTTTTGCCTATAAAAAGCTCCCTTTCGGTCTTAAGAATGCCGGTGCTACCTTCCAGCGCGCAATGTCGTATGCATTTCATGACATTTGGCATATTGTGCAACCTTATCTGGATGATCTTCCTGCTCATTCAGCTAAACGTCAGGACCACCCTAAACACCTTCGCGAAATCTTTCTTCGTTGTCGGTACTACCGAATCCGGCTAAATCCCCACAAATGTGTCTTCTGCGTTGAGTCTGGCAGACTTCTCGGTTTTATCGTTTCTAAAGAAGGCATCCGTTTGGATCCCCTTAAAGTCGAAGCTATCGTCAATCTCCCTCCCCCAAATTCTTTGCATCAGTTACAAAGTTTGCAGGGGAAAGCCAATTTTTTACGCCGTTTTGTTCCCAACTATGCCGAAGTAGCTAAAGGTTTTACGCGATTACTAAAGCGTGATATCCCTTTCCATTGGGATACCACAGCTCAGGAATCTTTTGAACGTCTCAAGAGTTTACTTGTTTCTGCTCCATTGCTTCGTCCTCCGAATTATTATCGCGACTACACCTTGTATTTGGCTGCCGCCGATACCACTATCGGCATGGTTCTTGTCCAAACCGATGATGATAACACTGAACATGTTATTTACTATCTCAGTCGCAACCTGTTAGACACGGAAACTCGATATGCTTATATCGAAAAGTTGGCACTAGCCGCAGTTTGTGCTGTACAACGCTTCCGTCATTATATTCTTCTGCGTACTACTACTGTGATTTCTGATTGCAACCCCATGACGTATATATTGTCACGCCAGTTACTAGGGGGCAAATACTCAAAGTGGATTGTTATCCTCCAAGAGTTTGACTTGGAATTTACCACTGCCAAGTCTAAGAAATCTCTTGTGTTCGCTAAATTAATTTGTTCTTTGCCATCGTCGTCCTCGACCTTGCCAGCAGAAGACCAAATACCAGATGAAACCCTGTTCCTAATTAGCACCCTCGATCCATGGTACGGAGATATAATCACATATCTGCAAACGTCCTCCTTCCGTCCGGGTGTATCTAAAGACGCTCGGCGGAGGATTCGTCATCAATCTCAACCCTACCGTATCATCGAGATACATTATATCGTCTTGGTGCAGACTCCGTTCTTCGCCGGTGTCTTACTCTAGAGGAAGATGAACGGGTTCTCAATGACTGCCACGCTGGCGCTTGTGGCGGACATATGTCCAGATATGCTATAGCCCAAAAAATCCTTCGTGCTGGCTATTTTTGGCCCTCTATTTTCAAGGATTGCATTCTTGCCGTCCGGTCTTGTCATGAGTGCCAGATATACCAGCGGAAGATGTGAGCGCCTTCTGCTCCGTTGCACCCTGTAGTTTCCATCGGCCCTTTTGCAAAATGGGGAATTGATTATATGACCTGTAACCCTCGCTCGGCCGGGGGGCATGGGTTTATCATCGTTTCCGTCGATTACTTTACTAAATGGGTCGAGGCGATGCCTACATTAACTGAAGACGGTCACACTGCGGCGCAATTTTTATTCAATCATGTTATTTCACGATTCGGTGTCCCTCAAGCCATTGTCACTGATCACGGAAAGCATTTCCGTAATCATATGATGTCGGAGTTAACAACCCAGCTAGGCTTGCAACACGATAGTTCAACTCCATACTACCCTCAGTCCAATGGTCAAGTTGAAGCTGTCAATAAAATCTTGGTCACAATGCTTCAACGTATCGTTGGTGTGCATAAATCTAACTGGCATTTGATGTTATTCTCTGCCTTATGGGCTTACCGAACTGCCATGAAGGATGCCACTGGTTTCACTCCATTTCAACTAGTTTATGGACTAGAGGCTACCCTTCCAATTGAATGTGAAATCCCTTCATTGAAATTAGCCATCGAACTGCTTCCCAACACTACCCCGTTAGAAGAACGCCTTCTTTACCTAGAACGGTTAGATGAGACTCGTCGCCTGGCCTCTTTGGCCATCGAAACACAAAAGAAGCGAGTCAAGACTCACTTCGATCAGACCGTCCATCCACGTTCTTTTGTTGAGGGAGACTTGGTCCTACTCTATGATCAAGCGAAAGATAAGCTAGGCACAGGAAAACTCGAGTCTATGTGGCTAGGCCCTTATATTGTCAAGAGAGTCCTGCAGAAAGGGGCCTACGAGCTGATTGATTATGAAGGAAACCCTCTTGGGAAGCCCCGAAATGGGCTTTACTTGAAAAAGTACTATGCGTGATGCTGGTACATTTTATTATGTACATACATGTACTTTGGTGTGTTGTGTGTCGGTTTTCGAGACACAGCTGCCACTTATTGTGTTTTTCGCTTCTTGTGCAGATGCCGGATGCACCTTATGTTGGTTTCGCTGATGGTGCCTACCGCAGTACCCGCAATTTGTCTTCTGCGGCATGGGTAATCTACGATCCTCATAACGAGCTAATAGATTGCCAGGGTGTGTGTTTAGGCCATACTACTAACAATGTTGCCGAATACTGTGCTGTAATCGAGTTACTTGCTAGAGCAATTAATTTCGGTATTCACGCATTGATAGTAAACCTGGACTCTCAACTTGTTGTCCACCAGCTCAACAGGCAATATTCCGTCAGAAACCATCATATACTAAGGTTGTATTTACGTGTAAGGTTGTTGGAAATACATTTTGATTTTATTACATATCAACATGTTCCGAGACAATTAAACACATTATCTGATGCATTGGCCAATCATGTATTAGATAGACATCTGCATAATTTGTAATTAAAACATTATGTAAGCAAGCATATGAAAACACAATAATGAACCATGAACATATGTATATATATATATATACGTGAGTGTCAAAATGTTTGCGCCCCGCGCATTACATAATCCAAAAAATAATACATGTCCAAAACTCATACAGCCGTCGACAACATGTCTCTCAAAAAAAGGTGCAAAAAATGAAACCTAGGCGTCTAATCGCGGTGATGCTCATGATAGCATGTCACCGCCCGCACCACACGTCTCAACAGACGATGGACGCGAGTAGACACTCCCACCGTATGCCTCTGGTACACTCTAGGCACGTCCGCCAGTCTGCCATAATCTGGGATCCCTCGAGTAAGTGCCTCAAGGTTCTGTACTAGGTCATCATCGTCACCCTCTGCCTGAGGGTCTGCTGCAGGTTGTACTCTCCGTACGTTGTGAGGCAAGTCGGCTGGTCGTTCTGCACCAACGTCTGCATACATATATAGATGTTGTAAGAAACAGACATAAATTATAAAAACTCGAATATGCTAAAGTATTGAAAACATAAAAGGTCCTTACCTAGCTCCTCGTCCCAGTCCTCTCCCTCAGGCAACGGGAGATCTGGATCTCCAGTAAAATCAGTGCCCGCATAGGGCCAGTCCTCCACGACGATCAACTGGTGTTGGAGCCAAATGAAGAACTCGGGCCTCCAGGACATCTGCTGGCCCCCACCTCCTCTGGGCATAAGTGGTGCCCATCGAGCCAATCTCGGCTCCCGTGGCACTGGATCTGCCACTATACCTCCTAGGATCCGGAATATCGGTAGCCGCTCCAGAAAAAATGATACTATGATGGATCCATATCCGAACTGTTTATTGCCATCACGCTTACATTTGGTAAGCTGCCTCTTTATATTTGTTGTTACTGCTGTGGCCCAATCAAATAATGTAGGGTGTAGGCACTCAGTTGCCAGCAGCAAATGATTCTTGCTGGCCTCGTGGGGTGCCTGTACCCCAGCCGTCCGAGTGATAGTGAATAGTACCACTCGTAGCACCAAATCTGGGATAGTGACAATGTCCACTTTGGCACTATTAGATCCAAAATGAGCCCCAGGACAAACTCTGGCCATTACCTCCCCCATCTTTTCCCCAAAAGGTCTACTACCAGTCAAGATGGGCCGTGCGCCCCGCCGAGATAGTCCAGTAATAAAATAAACATCAGAGACATCCAACTCCAATGTCTGGTCTTTCAGGCGAAATACCTGATCCTCAATATCCCAGGCATCCACAATAAACCTTAGTAACTCGGGCTGTGCACGTAGATATGAGGTAAGGAAGAATTTTTTCAAACCACAATCTCGCAAAGCATCCATGCATGCGTCATCTTCCAATGCCAAAGCATCTATGGCCTCATGTTCCCTTTCTCTCCATTCTATAGCCATTTTGACCAATTCCTGCAACCAAAACACCAAAATGTCATCATAAGATCAATGGTGGAACCAAAAATCAAAGAAAATTGCATTTTCAACGGTCAAAATTATGTGTGAATTGGTTCGCGCAATTGGCGCGACTGTTTTACAAACAGTCGCGAAAATGGCGCTACCCCTTTTAGAAAAACAGCCCATTGGCGCGAACCCGCGTGGGAAACTCGCGCCAATGGGCGCAACCCTATTTTTTGCAATACCCCTTACAGAGGATAATTCTGTGGATAGAAAACTGAAAGAATGGAATAAAAATGAAGCTAAGGATGAGGCCTCTTACCTGTTTCAAACGGCGGCTCGAATGGTCTCCTGGATTGGTTGCAATCAGCAGTTGAAATTTGCACCCAAAACCCTCCAACGGTAAACTCACAAGGTAAAAAGTGAAAAGTAATTTTATTTTTTACTATTTCACTATTTATAGCTTCTTTTGGCTTAAAAAACACATTAAAATCATATTTTTGTGAATATTTTTATGTCAAAGTAGGATTTTACGCTGTTTTTGTGTGTTGACAGGGATTAGTGCCACTCGAGCAACATAATGAACTCTTTTTTTTTTTTGAGCTCGGTAGAACACGAGAAAAGGTTACTTCAAGGTCCGCTTTCAGCTCTTTTCTGACCATTTAAAGAGGAAAAGATTGCCGAGTCGCTCCTCTTGACTCGTTAAATGGTGATAAGGGGCGGTCGTGTTAAGTTCTTTTTGTCGACTGTTAAAACATAAAAAGATTACCGGGTTTTTGTCGTTTCAAACTCGTTAGTGGTTACGAAACGACGTGGTTTTGACCGCTTTTTTACTTTTTCAGGTCGAAGTCACTAATCATGAAAAGTACTCCTCGATCGTAATGATCGGGCGGTTCTTTCGGGTATTATTTTATACTTTTTCGGGCCCGAGAGACACAACTGTACGAAAAAGGACATCCCTTGAGTTTCCTTTTCTGCTGTCTTTTCAAACTCTCTAAACAAGAAAAGACGCCGAGTTCTTCCTTTGTCAGACTCGTTAAAACTGAATGACATCGGATTTTGTCACAACACAAGCATATGCTATCCCCATCAAGCTTGTTAAAAATAACTGGGGTACTCGCCAGAAATGGTGGGGGAAAATAAAATTTTTGAACCATAATTGTTACCGTAACGGCAGTATGTCGCTCTTGAACATGGCACTTTTTGCTTTCGTGTCCAGGGTGGGGATATTTCATCTCATATCTTTCACTTGCTTCCATGGATTTGGGTACCCTATTTGACCTCTCATTCACTCATTGCCTCGTCATAATGACCTTTGATACATTGATGTCAAATACTGCCAATTCCGTTAATGTGCCGCCGATATGTTCAAGAGAAGTTGACCGCTGCAAATAAACAACCTCCCTCTGATAGTTCGCACAATCTTGATTCACGACATTATCTCTCTGTCTCGTGTCGATGATGTGGGAAACATTATGGCCCACCTTCGATCAAGGTCACTCCCTGTCGACTTCAGCTCATTATCCAGGAAGTTGACCTAGAGACTCCCTTCCGGTGCCTTGGAGCCTGCATGCCTCAATGGCAGGTTCTTCGTGTTCGACGTGAGGTTTTCATCATTGGCCTCCGATCGAATGATTCTACGAGTGTTCGACTTCAGCTCATTAATTCACACACCGTAGATTGTACCTATAGTACCTTGAAGGCCATTGTCATTATTGGTGGTACCTCTCGCGTCTGTTAACAGTTTCCATTATTGACTGGTAATCAGGCGATGTTCATGCATGTTCGACTTCAGCTCATATATTCACATGCTTGGACTTGTACTCTTGTTCGGATCGAGATGGAGCGCAAGACCCTGGATTGTGTCTGTCGTAATCCAGGCGTGATTCTTGGTACTTGACTCATTCACTGGATGGCTACGACCATACCTGAGTCAGTTCATTGATCCTAACCAGATGGCTGCGTCCATACTATGGATCCAAATTATTTATGTACTCTCTTATGGATGGCTGCGACCATGCCACGTACATCATGTAATTGAACTATCAGTCATGTCTCTTAATACAGCTCCTCGGCGGCAGTAACTATATGTGCTCTTGTGTGCTCTTGTGTGCGTTCTGGTAAAGCATTTCACCCCTCTCCACCTCTCGGACTTCATGCTTTAGGGGGCATCTGTTACACAGTAATTTGTCACCATCCCTGTTACTCCTCTTGTCGTACCTTAGAGGACTCATTCCGGGAGTTATAAGAAGTGACAAGGGCTAAAAACACTTGCATTATGTTCCCCTGAGTATGTACTCCATGTTCCCTGAAGACACCTTCTGCAGATCATCCCTAAAAAGTGCTCTTTTTCCATTGGCACAAGTCCACAGTATCCTACCCGCGCCAATGATGGAGATCCTCAAAAGAGGGCGCGACCATTGGCGCTCTATCTTAGAGCAACAGTCGCGCCAACCAAATTTAGTCGTGCTTTTTGCCTTAATGCACATCCGACTGTTGTTTCCTTCATTATATGGAGCTTTTCTGAGGATAGAAAATCAGTTTTTTGTCCAGCTTTATCCATCTTTATGGCTTTTGCTAATTCCACGAAAGGTGTCCCGGTTCATCGCATCCTCCTCCCTTCTTCATCTATATAAGCTTGTCATTATGCATTGGGAAGGAAGAGGGTTGGTGTTAGTGTTATGCTAGTGATTTGGTGATTGAGTGATAGTAGTGATGATTATTGGTCATGGAGTGTTAGATGTTGAGTTTATGGAGGAATGCTAGTGAGTGCTAGAGAGGTTATGCTGCCGGAGAAGAGATGCATGTCAAGACACATATAGTTACTCGCCCAGCCAGGAGAAGGGTCGACGTCAGAACAATGGTTGTAACTTTTCCTGTTTATTAATTGATGAGCGACTGCTATTATAGTTCCAATCTCATTATCTATCATGGTGATATGTTGATTTATTTCCTTTCTGACTGAAATATAGTTGTGCCTTGGTAGTTTTTATGTTGGTATCTGTCTCTTCCTTTGCATGTGCAGGTATTCGTCATGATCTGTTGGAGCAAGGGAGCGAGGATATCAACTTTGCTTCAATCATAGCGTTGGACTTCAGGTTAGTCTTCTTGATTCACCTTTGATGCATAACTAGGAACTTGCGTAGCAGCGTGGTTTGTTTGTGGCTAGTTCTGTGATAGGCTAGTGGGATCGCCTCTGTCCGCAGAGGGGATTTACCTTACCAACAGTGTCTCATCAAGATTCTATTTTTTATGGAGCTTCATCTCACTAAGCTTTGCTCCGAATCCTTTCTTTATGCAAGTTAGGAAACGGCTAACCCAAAAAACAGATAAATAACCGCTCTTTGCTTGCACTCCAAAAGGTTTGCATGCCCCAGGTATAAAGTACGATTTCAAGGTTACCTCTACTTCATTTCCGTCAAAACATTCGTTTCACCGAGAGAGGCCTACTTCTTTCAGGTTACCCAAAGATTGTCTCGTTAGTAGTTTAAACAAAACATTTCCTCGGCAATATCTACCGAAGTAGATAAAGGCGAGCGATGTAGCCCGCCGACTCACATAACTTTGACAAAAGAATCTTATTCTAGAATAACCCTCTTCCTAGACGGACGGGGTACAGACTAGTCATATTCTCCCGCGGAAACCTACTCTATACCCAAAGTTTCCCTGCCGAAGCAGACCAGGACGCATGCCCCCTGGGTTCCAGTCATATCCTCCCAGATTACTCGCACTCATCAGGAGGACGGACCGTGGGTTGAGACACTTCTTGCGTGAATAGACCATTTAGGGATGGTATATGACTATTTGCGATGCGTGATCCGAGAAACGAAAGTTGGTCCACAAGCTTGACCACTCTTCCTTCATGCGGAAAACACATTACTCTAAAGAGTGAGGAGACGATGGCTCCCATGCAATATATATAGTCTCGTCCAAGGAGTAGGTTATAATCCAAGGGTCCTTGAACGACCATCACGTTCATTTGAACGGTCTTCCCTTTCAATGTTATGGGCACATTGGGGAGGATCCCTAAAGGTCGACTGGTTCCTTTATCAAAGCCTGATAGATTTCTCATTTCAGGCAAAAGCGCTAGTGAACCAAGCGCTTTCCAAGCAATAGAGGAAAGGATACTCACAGATGCCCCCTCATCAATGATAGTGCCAGCCATTACCATTCTGTATATTTGAACAATAATCCTGAATGGTATGTTGGCTGGCAACCGGGGTCTGCCTAGTTGGTTCCAATCGAACGAGACAACTAGGTTGCTTGGTGGTGGGACCGAATAGACGGCCGGATATGACTCTGACGAAGTTCCTTCCTGCGACAAAGGAATGGGCAAATTGCCCCCTTGTTCGTCGGAGTCTGTGTTGATGAAGAGAATTTGGACGGTGTCGTCTTTATTCTCCTCTGTGATGGTATCATTAGAAGATAGAGCCTCTGAAGGCAAAACCGGGTCAACTGCCGTCTCAACCTTTTGACTTTCGTCAGGCATGGATCCAGACGGTTCATCTTTAATGATAGGTGCTTCGGCTGACCACCTGGGTGGGCCAGCTGGGTTCTCAACTAGTGAAGGACTTGGCAGGAGTTTTTGATATCCAGGAGGAAGTTGCGCTCGTAAAATTGGGCGATCTTCCAAAAATCTTTTTGCCTCGTCTAAGAAGGGACAACGGTGGATGGCGTGATCACCTTCACACAGTTTGCAGGGAAATCTAGTTTTCCCTCTTCGTCCTGTGGCTTCACTTTCACTAGTTGACGGTGAGCAGTCAACATGGTTATCAGAGGTTGATACTACCGAATTGTGCAAACGGGGAGACCAGTCCCTTAGTATCCGAGGGATGCAGGGACAATCTCTGTGGAAGTGGTCTCCCTTGCATATGACACATGGCGATTTAGGCCTTGTCAGTGTTGTGTGTGGATTTTTGTCAGACGACACTTGTTTGCCCCCAGTCGCTTTTGGCTCTTTCTTCTTCTTCTCTTTCTTATTCTTTTCCTTTTTCTCCTTAGGAACTTGGTTTTTTGTTTTACCAGTTCCTTCAAGCGAAGAGGAAGGAGGAGAGAAAGAGTTAGATGAAGTAGAAGGCTGGTTGGCAACTCTGATCTGGTCTAACTGTTGACTCGACTGTTCAGGAATGGTGGTGTTCTGAACGACATTGGTTGAAAAGAGCCAGACCGGTAGGCCAATCGTCAGTCCTGGAAGCGACAATGTGGCCATATGGGGCGCACCAACATCTCCCCAAGAGGAGAAGGGACTAGGATTTCCACCAAGGGGAATTCCTTGGTTGGTGTGCTCCATTTTTTCAACCTAAAGATCAACGCAGGAATAGGGGTGATTGTTCCGTTTAAAATAAATTTTAACGACGCTTTAGACACAACTTGCTTTTTCAGTTTTAAAGAGTCGAGAAAAATCTAAAGATGACTCTAGTTTCCTTCGATGTTTTAACGAGCCCGAAGTGACAAATGCTCGGATGGACTTTTTCCGTTATAGAGTCTGAAAAAGGCCAAAAGGAACTGCTCTGGAGTTCTAGGCAGAGGGTGTGCCAAACTTTTCGCAAAACCGCAGAATACTTTTTAGGGTACGGGCGGTCGATCTTCCTGAATGCTGTGTTCAGTGCATTGCGATCAGTAGGGCGGCCGACACGGCTTCCTAACGATAAAGGTTTTATGCCTATAGGGGTCTCCCAATATATACGCGACGGTACGTGGGAGCACAATCCGTACTGGCGCTATCGTCCCTCAGGAGGAATCACCCACCATCCACAAGATCGACAGTCACCAGGCTTAACGACGCCGGAACACGTCTCTAGCCTAGACCTCTATGTTGTGCGTTATGTTGCAAAGCGTTGTTAAGTTCATTCAATTTATTTTAGGTTGATCTTTTTAAAGTTTGCCTTTCAAGGTTCACCACGAGATGTATGATACAAATTCCTAAATGCAGTCTAAAGATGATAAGCAAGCTTTTTATCTTTTCAACTTTGAAAATCCTAGCTACTAAGGGAAAAGAAAGACACCATCTTTTCTCAAAGAGCAATCAGCACACTCTAATGCACTTTTCCTAAATCAAACATGCAAACTATCAAATGCAAATGCACAATGCAGGTGTTTGTTTTCCGCTTTCTTAGTATTGATGCCTACAAAGAAAGCTTTTTGTACAACTTTGAATTTGCTTTTAAATGATCAATACAAACAAGTTTACTTTTTCGAAATCAGAGAGGGTAGAAGAGATTACAACACTTAACGATTTTCGAAATGAAGACTTGTTTCGACACTTAAAAGAGACAAATTCAAACCAATAAGCAAGAGTAAATGTATAATCAATCTGCAAACAGCCAATGAACTCTCTTCTAGGATCACAATCAACAGATCTGAATCAAGGGCTACAGGATGATTATTTCACTCATGCAAAGGAAAACTATAAATGACGCCACAAACACATAAAAACACTCACAGTCTTTTTGTACAAAAGGAGGCGGAATCTAAGCAGATAAAAGGAGTTATCAGACTGGTACCTATGCTGGTTACAGGCTGCAAAAATCAGAGATCAAAACAAGGCAAAACAGAGCAGAGAACCCCAGCTGCACAAGAGCAAACTGGTTCAGCGCAACCTCAACACAGGGGTTTTGACATTCAGCGCAGGTAGCCTTCACGGGACCTGCGTTGAAATGCAGAATCCCTTCACTGGGTCTGCGCTGAAGGAGAAACTCTCGTTTCCCACAGGTTCTGGGTCACAGATTGCTATTTAATTCACTGTTTCAGGCCAAATAAAAGCAACAAGCAAGGTACAATCAAAGGGATGCTTTGAGGGAGTACTAAGATCTATCACAAAGGATCATCAAATCATTTGTGAGTCTATTGTTCAGATCATAGACAAGTCCAGTGATTGGATCAAAGCAGCAACTGTCTACTTTGCATCCGGGAAAAGCAGATGCAGTTCGATTGTTGCTGTCAAGTCTATGAAACAAACAATGATAGAAACACAAATAAAATGACTAAACAGATTTCCCCAGTGGAGTCGCCAATTTGTTGTGGGGAAAAATGCCTATGCAGGACGATCCTATCCACCTAAGGTGTGACAGTGCGTTAGCAACAAACAGAGACAGCCATTCTGGTATTCTTCCTTTATGAATGATGAAAGAAGAGAGATAAATGGACTTACCGGTGTCTTCCGTTTGTCCCTCGATCTGGTCTCTCATCTCTTTGGGTGTTCACAGCTACTTGCCTTCTTGCTCGCCCAGCTTCAACGGGTTCATACGAGATCACAAGAGAACAGCTACTTGCCTTCTCGCTAGCCCAGCTTCAATAAATTCCTGCAAGATCACAAGAGAACAGCTACTTACGACAAGAGAACAGCTACTTGCGACAAGAGAAGAACACTACACAAAGACAGATATTCACATTCATAACTAGTTCGGGATTAGAAATGAACTAAACATACTAATGCATTCATACATCAAAATACATCAGCATATAGGAGAAACCAAGATAGCTTTATTGATGAATAACAAGGTTCAGGAAGAGATACAACCCAGAGGGCTCCAATCCAGCATCTCCTTCCCAGCAAATGGAATTCCTATCTTCACCCCCTTCAAAGCATTAAGCACCCAATGATTCCAATCTCAAACCAACAGCAATTCTTTGCAATAATAAAATTCCAGCCTCCAGATCTCATGGAGGAGAGATCCATATATAGATGTTTGGAGAGAGGATGAGTTAGCTTGAGATCTGACTAGTGTCCTCTCCCTCTGTCAGTTCTTGAGTCCACTTGGAGGTTCTTGCTGCCACTTGGAGATTTGGAACCTCTTACTCATCACCAGTCGAATTCCCTGAGGCAAGTGTCATTTTGGAAGCTTCCTGGGTTTTGACACCTTGAGAAATGAGCTTGCCACATGTCCATTCTCGTTCAGCGCAGGTAGCCAGTGTTCCATCTGACATTCAACGCAGGTAGCCAGTGTTGGCTTTGACATTCAGCGCAAACAGCTAGTGTAGCCACTGAAATGATCCTGATTTGACTTGTTTTGAGTAGTTTTTGGTGGAGAACTTCTGTGAATTGCTGTGGTTTGTTAGCCTTGTTCCTCTAGGGGTAGGAACAACATGTTTAGGGACTTTGGATCCCTTAGATTATGGACATTTCATGCTCAATGCTGTAAGGCACAAAAATGTCTATAACAATCAAGTTCTAGCAATATTGTCTGAACTGGAAGCTTGTCACCTATAACCTTCTTTAAGCATGAAGCAGGGAAAACTGGGTGCACTCGAGAAGCTATAGGAAGCTCCAATTTATATGCCATAGTACCTATCTTTTGTAACACCTTGTACGAACCATAATACTTTGGTGATAATTTTTTATCCTTCTTAGCTTGCTTGAGGGACATTTGTTTATATGGCTATAGCCATAGGAATACCCAATCACCTACCTCAAAACTTCTTTATTTGCGATGTTGATCTGCTTTCTGTTTCATTCTATTCTGTGCCAAGGTGAGGTTATCCTTTAAGAGTTGGAGAACTTCTTGCTAATGCTCGATGTGATCTTCCACTACTTGAACCTTAGAATTTTCTCTTAAATATGATGTGATGGATGGTGGATGATATCCATAAAGTGCCATAAATGGGGTCATTTTTGTTGCAGTATGGAAGGAAGTGTTATTCTACCATTCAGCCAGAGGCAACCATTTGACCCATTGTATTTTTTTATCAGATACAAAGCAATGAAGATATCCTTCCAAACATTTGTTTACTATCTCAGTTTGCCCATCAGATTGAGGATGATAAGATGAGCTATGAGCTAACTGAGTACCAAGACAAGAAAATAATTATGTCCAAAAATTTCCAGTGAAAATGGGATCTTTGTCACTTACAACCATCTTTGGATTTCCATGTAGCTTTTGAATTGTATCCATAAAGGCAGTAGAAACTGTACTTGCTTTAAATGGATGAGATAATGCACAAAAGTGTGCATACTTGGTAAGTCTGTCCACTACCACCATGATAACACTCTTTCCTTTGGACTTGGGTAAACTTGTGATAAAATCCATTGAAACCTCCTCCCAACGTTAGCTTGGAATGGATAAACGTTGTAATAGTCCTGGAGTATTAATTGTTTCAACTTTATTTTGTTGGAAAACCAAACATTCTGCCACAAACTTTTGAATAACCGATTTAAGGCCATCCCAAAAAAATCCTTCTTAACCCTGTGGTAGGTTTTTAGAAATCCTAAGTGCCCTCCTAAGGGAGGGGTGTGCAATTCCCTAAGAATATTTTGTTTGAGTTGGGAATTCTTACATAGGTATAACTGATCCTTGTACCATAACGAATCATTTTTCTAGATAAATGTATCAAATGTATTGGAATCTTGTTGTATCTTTTGAATGAGTGCCCACACTTCCTCGTCATTCTTCCATTCATCCCTTGTTTCATTTATCCAATCTGGTTGGATAATAGAAATGGCGCAAAGAAATGCTTCCACATCCTCATCCTTTCTTGAGAGTGCATCTGCCACAACATTTTTGCTTCCCTTTTTTGTAGATGATTTCAAAGTCATAACCCAACATCTTTGTGACCCATTTTTGCTGCTCTTCTGAAGATAATCTTTGTTCTAAAAAGTATTTAAGACTATCATGATCTATTTTTACCTTGTGGTGTCTTCCCATTAGGTAGGGTCGCCATTTCTTAAGTGCATGTAGTATTGCCAACATTTCCTTCTCATAAATAGCTTTGCGTAAATACTTTCCTTTGATTGGATGACTTTCGAAAGCAATGGGTCTTTCTTCTTGCATTAAAACAGCACCAATTCCATTTCCTGAGGCATCACATTCCACAATAAAGGTTTTTGTGAAGTACGGTGTAGCTAAGATTGGTGCTTGGCACATTGCCTCTTTAAGATGTTTAAAGGCCTTCGTTGCTTCTGGAGTCCATGAAAATGCATCTTTCTTCAATAATGTTGTTAGAGGTGCTGCTATTCTCCCATAATTATTAACAAACTTGCAGTAATACCCTGTCAACCCAAGAAATCCTCGTAGATGCTTTATGGATGTGGGGATTTTCCATTCCTTAATGGTTTTAATTTTGCTAGGGTCTACCTTAACACCTTCATGAGATACAATATGACCCAACTATTCCACCTCTTGTACTCCAAAGAAACATTTGGAGATTTTTGCATATAATTGTTTCTCCTCCAATAGTTTGAGCACCATGTCAACATGTTGGACATGATCCTTCTAAGACTTGTTGTAGATTAGTATATCATCAAAAATACTAACACAAATTTTCTAAGGAAGGGTTTGAAAATGGAATTCATCAAACCTTGAAATTTAGAAGGTGCATTAGTAAGGACAAAAGGCATGACCAAAAATTCATAATGACCCTCATGAGTTCTAAATGTAGTTTTTGGAATGTCTTTAGTCTTTTTTCTGATTTGATGATATCCTGAACGAAGATCCAACTTGGTGAAGTAAAATTATCCATGCAATTCATCCAATAATTCATCAATGACAGGAATGGGAAATTTATCTTTAATAATGAGCTTGTTGAGCTCCCCATAATCTGGACACATGCGCCATGATCCATCCTTCTTGTGAACTAATACTACTGGAGCAGAGAAAGAACTTTGACTAGGTTGAATTGTACCAGCCTCTAGCATTTATGCAACTATACATTCAATTTCACTTTTTTGGACATAGGGATATCTGTAAGGCCTGATATTTGGAGGAACACTTCCTGGAATTAAATTAATAGCATGATCATGATCACGAATAGGTGGGAGGCCCTTGGGAGTCTCAAATACCTTGGAATGATTGTCCAAGAATTTTTGGAGATCTGGAGAAATGGATGATTTCGATGTGGGAACCTCTAGTGAACATAATTGTGCAATTATGCCTCATTGTTCTTTCTTTAGAATCTTTGTCATTCCGTTAGAACTAATTATCTTTCTCGGTTTCCCTACGATACCCCTTAATGCAACTTCCTTTCCTTCTAAATATAATTTCATGAAAAGTTCTTGAAAATTAAAAACTATTGTACCAAGGATTGTAACCATTGGACTCCCAGTACAACATCAACACCACCCATTGGAATGGAAAGAATTGGGCTATTCAATACATATTCTCCCATGGATAGCTTTATATTATGGCACTTTCCTGAGAAATTTATGGTTCCTCCACTTGAAACCATCACTTGACACTTTGGTGCTGGATATAGGAAGAAATTTAATTCCTTGGCTATCTTACAATGAATAAAATTATGGGTACTTCCCGAATCAATCAACACTATTACCTTTTTCTTCTTGATATGCCTTTCTATCTTGATAGTTTGAGGAGTGGTAATTCCAGCCAATGCATTACAAGATATGGTCAGATCCATTTCTTATTTTTCTAAGGTTTGTTCCTGGTGTATATCCTCTTCTTTTGACGTTTCTTGTTCCTTTTCTTCCTCCTCTTCACAATCTATGTAAAATAATTTCTTCTCAGCACACTTATGACCTTTAGTGTATTTGTTATCACAACTGTAACAAAGCCCTTTTGCTCTTTTTTCTTCCAATTGTTGTGGTGTCAACCTTGTAGGTTTTGGATGGCTAGGGGAAGTAACACTTCCATCTTTATGATTGTGAGTGGTAGGCTTCCTTGTTGCCATAATTTTGCTTTCCATTTTTCTTGCCAACCTGAATGCCTTCTCCAATGAATCTGGTTCCCAAAGGTGAACCTCATGTTGGATGTTATCTTTTAAAGTCCCTATGAACACATCAATCCTATGCTCCTCTGGAATATCTTTTACCCTTATATTCAATTTTTGGAAGTCCTCAATGTGCTCCATCATTGAACCCTTTTGTTTGAGATTTATCAATTGGCTAAAAAAAGTGTTGCTTTTTGTATCCTCATAATGTGCTATCATTTCATCCGTAAAAATAGCCCATGTGACAATTTGTTTATGAGATCAAATCCTTCAATACCATACAAATGATTTGGTTCCAAATATAAAGTTGCAATGCGTACCTTTTGTGTGTTTTGCACATTATGGAGATCGAAAAATTGTTCCATCTGTAGTATCCATGTTCTGGGATCCTTGCCACCAAACTTCCTCATTTCAATCTTTGGAACATGGTGGTTCTTCGATCCAACATTAGAGTCTATGAAATCATGATTAACATTTATTTTGTTCTCATCCTGAGTTTCCTTTACTACCCTTTCGCCATTAGTAAGCATTCCTTGTAGAAACTTTGTCAAATTTGTCTTCAAATTTGTCTGCAAATCTTCCATGCCTTTCTTTAAATCATTCGTCTTAGCTTCCACACCCTCCATCTTAGTTTCCACGTCATCCATCTTAGCCTCCACGCCGTCCATCCTAGCCTCCACGCCGTCCATCTTAGCTTCCAAGTTATTCATCTTAGCTTCTACGTCTTTCTTTAAACCATCCATCTTAGCTTCTACGTCTTTCTTTAAACCATCCATCTTATTTTTTGTTACCTTTTGTGCGACTGAAATTTGTTGCACTTGGTTTCGTGATATTGATATATCATGTTGCATTTCTTCCTCTTCTTCATGAGTCATGCTAGAGATGTTAGGTTACTTACTAGGTGTTTCCATTTTCTTTCTTTGGGGCATAAATTACTGATAATAATGCTTCACTATGCCCCTTGAATTCCTTCAAACTAATTTTTCAAACCAAGCTTATGAAAAAATTTAAAAAAAATACACACCTTTTTTTTCTTTGTAGGAGCTCGATATTGAATTTGATGTACCTCTGTAATTTTGGATCTCCTAGTTTTGAAATCATGAACCGTAGTAGCCCTCTACGTCCTCTTTCCAATGCCACCAGTATGATCGAAATTGGATTCTCCAAGGAAGAGTTATGCCAAATCTCCCATGGTGACCCGATTATTGACTAGTTCAGTAGAGCGAACTTGTACGACGTTCCACGTGTCATTGTTTCAACCTTAGGACCTGAAACCAATACACGGAAAACTACAGTCCATCCTCGTTCTGCAACTTCTTACGAAATTTCAATTTGATGCTTAGATAGAAAGTTATGACAATTTTCCCAAGGTCACCTATTTAGGATGTAATTCGAGAGCTTGCAGAAACCCTAAATGTCTCAGATTATATCTCCGAAAATATAGCGAGACAAGATCTGAAATTTGGACCCGAGGTTTAGACCGCTTTCTTCTCAAATGGGTTTATTTTTTTAGCTTTTGAAATGTCGTAGACAAAAAATTATAGCGAAAATTCTATGATGACCTGTTTGGAGCAGAGAAACCCTAGAATCGAAAGCTCTGATACCAACTGTTATGAAACCAACTCACAAAAAGATAGAAAATATAGATCAACGCCTTAGGAATAAGCCTCTTTGAGGGGGCAACCTCCTTTACATTACACAAATGAACAATTCTTCGATGATTCAAATGACAAAACATCCTTTCTATATATAGGAGTTTACGGGGTCACAATATAACCAAGCCAACCTAACAATAATAATATAAAGGCACAAAAAAACAATAGAGGGATTCTATGGGGCACAATAATAACAATATGGGGATAATAAGGGCACAATAATAAAAATAAGGGATACAAGGACAATAGTAATGGGGGGATCACTAATATTATAGGGACCTAATAGATATCTTTATCAGAAGCCCATTTGAGATTTTGAAAATCGACACATAAACATATTTCACCAGACTTCTTTCTAACTGGGACCAAGTTTGAAATCCATGTGGAATGTTTAACTTTGAAGATGATTTGGGCATCCAACAACTTTCTCAAATCCTTCTGAATAATGGGTTCCAGCGTTGGGTGAACTTTTCATAGTTTTTTTAGAACAGTTTCACCCCTTCTTTTATAGGAATTACGTGTTGGATGATATAAGTGTCATAAGTCTTTAAGTCATCATATGTCCATGTGAACACATATCGATACTGTTTGAATAAGAAAATAAATGTTTTTCGTTCCTATGGAGAACAACGAGTACCGAGGTTCACACACTTCTGATCTTGTGGGGTTCCCAAGTTGACTTGTTAAGATGCTAGCTTTGAACTCTCAGTCTTTGTGTTGGTTGGTCCTCTAAAATGTTCTTCAGTTCATATAATTTCTCCAAATACACCACACCTTTTTGCATAGTGTATCCTTTCATTGCATTAGACGCTTTTTGTAGAACCCGATCGTGCTAATCCTCCACTATGGCATCATCTTTGAATATATAAACATTATCCATAAAGTGTAGTATCTGTTGGTTTTCATTGAAAACACGTAAATTAGTAATATTGTCTGGCATAGATGGTTTATATAAAATTTCAATAGAAAAACCATTTTTCAATGGCGAAATCTTAGTAGTTGCATTTGTGATGCATCTGTTGTCACATTTCTAACTCTAGGAAAAAAAGTCAATATTGAAAGCTTTAAATTGATTTATCAAACGCCATACCTCCTACTGGTAGTTTTTAAGATAAGGTGAAACATAGTGTATAGTATCTCGTACCTGACGAATGACCACCTCTGAGTCGTCGATTACCTTGAGAAACTCTACCTTCAGGTCTACTGCTTTCTTTAATATGAGTACGAGAACTTCATATTTTGCAGTGTTATTGGTGCACTCAAACTCCAGATGGCATGCAAGGATATGCTTCTTATTGCTTGGTTCTGTAAGAACACTCCCTGCTCTGAAACTGTCCTTTATCTTTGAACCATCAAAATACAAAGGCCAAATATTATGAACTACCAAGCTACTTCCTATACAACTATTATTACCATTACTACTAATTTGTACATCTATATTACATATTTCATTTGCACCAGCTGGAGAACAAGGAAGGAGTTTCAGTCGTGTATCTGGTGGAACGAGCGATGGTTGCACCTAATAACACCTGAGTTTAGTTTTGAGAAAACGATTCCCAAAAACCAAATAAGTAAATGGGAGATGCTCATTATGGCTTTAGAGTGTTGTCACGGTGTGCTTCATGTATGAAATTGTGTTCACTCAAATCTAATTATTCCTGCCCTTATACGAAAGCCACAAGTGCGACCTGACTATTGCAAAATATCTCTGTAGTTTTCTAGACCATTCTCTGCTAAATAATAAACCATAGACTTCTGGTATGTCCACAATTGAAATATTTATACATTGGTGAACTCATTCATATTTCGATAATCTGATAAGCACATTCCTAAGCTCACCAATAGCTAGGACAGGGGACTTGTCCAACTTGACGATCTGTGCATCAATTTTCTCCCATTTTTCATTTATTTTCTTTGTTAACAATAAAGGAATTACATTTACAGAAGCACTAGATTCTACTAAACAATTTTGGACATTATAATTTAAAAATTCAAACATCGATAGAAATGGTAGGAAGATAATATTACCTTCTAATGTTAAAGCATTTACTATAGATTCAAGGGGACCAGAAAGATTAGCTGACACCTTTTGAGAGGAGGAAGCTTTATCACCTATCGATGGTCGAGAAAAGGTCTAGACGATAAGTTCATGTCGACCTGTAGTCTTGGAAAGCTCATAGATGGAAATGTTAACTCGCATCTCCTTCATATCTTCCACAATATTATAGTTAATTGTTTCTCCTAGAGCAGATGATGTTGAAGTGTCTGGAGGGGTGGCTTTATTTAACACTTCTGGAATGCTAGACTTACTCTTGCCACTCAAGGAAGTGTTCTTAGACTTAGTTGCATCTCCAAACTTACTATGTGTGCTCTGCTAAGGATTGACAGGTGGCGAGATTCTTCTTAATAATTTCTCTTTTAATTTACTCCTAGTCAATTCCTATTCGAATACCGGCCCTTTAATCCTTAGACGATATCGACCATTTTTCTCTTGAGGGGGCTCATTTTGTGGTGGTTCATCATCATCCTTCTTATCAACGTTGAAGATACAATGATATGCATTAACTATATGTCCAACACCTTTGCTTTCTTCAGTCACTGCAGGTTTTTTTGTATCCTCCGCCTATTATGTTTTCTCATCTTCTAATAAAGTGTCTATAATGTGTGCAGCCATAGCGTTCATGTTGTGATTCCATTGAGGGCATGTTTTTTCTGAATGACGTTCATGATGAAAACAACAATAAGTATCCATGCCAATACTTTCTATGTTCATCATAACATTCAAAATTTGTGCATACTTGGTAGGTTGACTGTTGTTGTTACTATTATTCCTTTGAAAAGGGAAGGAATTGGGAGAATTGCTGCTAGAAGAATTCTCACTTGACCTTTTATTTAGTTTTGAAATTTTATTGGTGAGTGTATTCACCATCCTAGTCAAGATTTTAATATCTGATGATTGCTTCTCTTTAGCCTTACTAGAATAAGGTTGTGACTTCCTACTAGTCTCTTTGGAGTCCTTTGATTCCTTATCATTCATAATGACCCCAATCGTCTGCAAGTCCTTCTCGATGGTGATTGCTTCAGCAAAATTTAAGGAAAAAGTTGCTTTTGCAACTCTCTTTACAAATTGGGAAATACTGGTGGGTAAGGCAGTTGTGTAATAATCGATAGTGATCAAATCATGTGGTTGCGTGTCTGGGGGGAATTTATTCAATAGATGATTGAATCTCTAATTAAAATATTTCACCTTTTCCTTTTCCCCCATCTTCATACTTCTGAGCTCTTTGAGTAGCATGGTAGGAGTTTTGTCATCAACAAACTTCTCAAGGAACAATTTTTTGAACTCCCTCCAGGTGTGGATCAAATTGGGAAGACTATGGTACCATGATGTCGCTCTTCCTTCTAGTGTATATGGGAAAATCCTACATGCAATATCATCATACCTCACCTCCATCATTCATAAATGAAGTTAAAAATAATTGAGATGGTCTTTTACCTTTGTCCTCTTGTTAGGATCATACTTTGCAACAAGTTTTTCCAGGTGCATGGGCATCTTATGCAAGTTATCCAGGAGAGAAAGAGGCCCTTGGGCCATCCAATCCAAATCTTAGTCTACCATGTTCTTTTCTATGCATTATTCCTCCTTATCTGAATCAGAAGAGTCCTCACGGTCTAATTCGTTGAAGAGGTCGTCAGAAAGAACAATTGTATCGTCTCGGTATATTTCGCTAAGAGGTGGAGTTTTTTCTTGATTTTTAAAATCATCTACGGATTCTGCCAACCCTTCCAAGGTGGAAAAGAACAAATATTCCACTATGGAAACCAAGATATCATTACCAATTGTCACACTTTTCTTCAGAAAATGTAGAAGGTCCTGTGCTCCGGGAATTAACCCGATAGCCTTCACAAACTGATGGTTTATAGGTCGAATTGCCCAGATCTTCTTGTAACTGACTTCATAAGTGGGTTTCGGGCCCAGATGAGAAGATCCTCCTACCTCAGGGACCAGAGCATCAATCTGAATATTTCTACCTTAACCGAAAGAAGAATTGTTAAGGTGTGTGGAGTGATTAACCATAAAAATTGGAAGCCCTCCTTCTAGTGCAAGAATGTTGATAGTGTTGGATACTGCCAACATACAGGGGATCTCCCTGATATAAGATCCCAACTAGACCTCACACTATTTGGTGTAGGATTCCCATCTAGAATACGGCCCGACTTCCATTTACTTAAAGATATGGCTTAGCTTTAGTTATGTTAGGCCCCTATAATACTAGTGTATTCCCTTATTATTATTGTCATTGTAGCCCCTTATTGTTATTGGTGTGTCCATGTTATCCCCATATTGTTATTATTGTGCCCCATAGAAGCCCATTATTGTTATTGTTATTCCCTTACATTATTGTTGTTATGTCGGCTTTGACTATATTGTGACCCCTTAGACTCCTATATATAGAAAGGAGGTATTGTCATTTGTATCATCCAAGAATAGTTCATTTGTGTAATGTAAAGGAGGTTTCCTCCTCAATGAGGCTGATTTTGAAGTCGTTGCTCTATCTTTTCTTCTATTTTGTGAGTTGGTTGTATAACAATTGGTATCAGAGGTTTGGATTCTAGGTTTTTGCTACTTCAAATAGGTAATCGTGCAATTTTCACTATAACCTTTTTTCTATGACGTTTCAGAAGCTAAATGTAAAATCCATTTGAGCCGAAATCTTGATGAACCTCGGGTACGAATTTCATATCTTTTCCCATTATATTTTCATAGATATGATCCAAGTAAGTTAGGGTTTTTGCATGCTCTTAAATTATATCTCAAATATGTGACCTGGGGAAACTCGTCATAACTTTATCTCTGAGCATCAGATTGAAATTTCATAAAAAGTTACAAAAACAGGATGGACTTTAGTTTTCTGTGTATCGGTTTCATGCCTGAAGGTCGAAACAGTGACACATGGAACTTCATACAAGTTCGCTCTACTGAACCAGTCTATAATCAGGTCATCGTGGGAGATTTGGAATAACTCTTTCTTGGAGAATCCAATCTTGATCATACTTGTGGGGTTGGAACGAGGACTCAGAGGGCTACCACAGGACGAAATTTTAGACCTTGGAGATCCACAATTATAGAGATACAACCAATTCAATATCGAGCTCCTACAAAGCCAAAAAAGGTGTGTAGTCTTTTTAAAATTTTGCATAAGTTTGGTTTGAAAAATTAGTTTGAAGGAATTCAAAGGACATAGTGAAGCATAATTATCATTAATTGATGCCCCGAAGAAAGAAAATGGAAACACCTAGTAAGAAACCTGAAAGCTCTAGCATGACTCATGAAGAAGAGGAAGAAATGCAACATGATATATCAAAATTACGAGACCAAGTGCAACAAATTTCACTCTCACAAAAAGTAACAAAAGCTAAGATGGATTGTTTAAAGAAAGGCTCAAAAGCTAAGATGGATGGCATGGAAGCTAAGATGGATGTCATGAAAGCTAAGATGGATGGTATAGAAGCAAAACTTAAAGGCAACATGATTTGAAGATAGATTTGACAAAGTTGCTACAAGAAATGCTTACTAATGGTGAAAAGGTAGTAAAAGAAACTCATGATGAGAACAAAAGAAATGTTAATCATGATCTCATAGACTCTAACAATGCATTGAAGACCCGCCATGTTCCAAATATCGATATGAGGAAGATTGATGGCAAGGATCTTGTAACATGATACTATAGATGGAGTAATATTTCAGTCTCCATAATGTGCAAAACACACAAAATGTACGCATTGAAACTTTATATTTGGAACCCAATCAGTTTGTATGGTATCGATGGCTTTGCTCTCATAAACAAATTGTCACTTAGGTAATTTTTACAGAATAAATGATAGCACATAATGAGGATACAAAAAGCAACACTTTTTTTAGCCAATTGATAAATCTCAAACAAAAAGGCTCAATGGTGGAGCACATTGAGGACTTCCAAAAATTGAATATAAGGGTAAAAGATATTCCAAAGGAGCATAGGATTGATGTTTTCATAGGGACATTAAAGGATAACATCCAACATGAGGTTCGCATTTGGGAATCTGATTCATTGGAGAAGGCATTTAGGTTGGCAAGAAAAATTGAAAGCAAAATTATGGCAACAAGGAAGCCTACCAATCACAACTATAAACATGGAAGTGTTGTTGTCCCTGGCCTTCCATAACCTACAATGTTGACACCACAACAATTGGAAGAAAAAAGAACAAAAGGGCTTTTTTTACAGTTGTGATAGCAAATACACTAAAGGCCATAAGTGTTCTGAGAATTAATTATTTTACATAGATTGTGAAGAGGAAGAAGAAAAGGAACAAGAAACATCAAAAGAAGAGGATATACACCAAGAACCAAGCATAGAGAAAGAAGAAATGAATATGACCATATCTTGTAATGCATTAGACAGAATAACCACTCCTCAAACTATCAATATAGAAGGACATATCAAGAAGAAAATGGTAATAGTTTTGATTAATTCGGGCAATACCCATAATTTTATTCATTATAAGATAGCAAAGGAACTGAATTGCTTCCTATATCCAGCACCAGATTGTCAAGTGATGGTTTCAAATGGAAGAACCATAAATTGCTCTGGAAAGTGCCATAATATCAAGCTATCCATGGGAGAATATGTATTGAATAGTCCAATTCTTTCCATTCCAATGGGTGGTGTTGATGTTGTACTAGGAGTCCAATGGCTACAATATTTGGGTACAATTGCTTTTAATTTTCAAGAACTTTTCTTGAATTTTTTTTTCAGAAGGAAAGGAAGTTGAATTAAGGGGTATCGCAGGGAAACCGGGAAAGATAATAAGCTCTAATGACATGACAAATATTCTAAAGAAAGAAAAATGTGGCGTAATTGCACAATTATGTTCGCTAGATGTTTCCACGTTGAAATCAGCTATTTCTCCATATCTCCAAAAATTCTTGGACAATAATTATAAGGTATTTGAGACTCCCAAAAGCCTCCCACCTATTCATGATCATGATCATGCTATTCATTTGATTCCAGGAAGTGTTCCTCCAAACATCAGTCCTTACAGATATCCCTATGCCCAAAAGAATGAAATTGAACGTATGGTTGTACATATGCTAGAGGATGGTATAACTCAACCTAGTCAAATTTGTTTATCTACTCCAGTAGTATTGATGCACAAGAAGGATGGATCATGGTGCATGTGTCCAAATTACAGGGAGCTCAACAATCTCACTATTAAAGATAAATTTCCCATTCCTGTCATTGATGAATTATTGGATGAATTGCATGGAGCAATTTACTTCACCAAGTTGGACCTTCATTCAGGATATCATCAAATCAGAATGAAGACTAAAGACATTCTGAAAACAACATTTAGAACTCATGAGGGTCATTATGAATTTTTGGTCGTGCCTTTTGGCCTTACCAATGCACCTTCTACGTTTCAAGGATTGATGAATTCCATTTTCAAACCCTTATTTAGAAAATTTGTGTTAGTATTTTTTGATGATATAATAATCTACAGCAAGTCCTAGAGGATCATGTTCAACATGTTGTTAGAGTGCTCAGACTATTGGAGGAGAAACAATTATATGAAAAAACCTCCAAATGTTTCTTTGGAGTACAAGAGGTGGAATATTTGGGTCATATTGTATCTCATGAGGGTGTTAAGGTAGACCCTAGAAAAATTAAAGGCAATAAGGAATGTAAAATCCCCACATCCATAAAGCATCTGTGAGGATTTCTTGGGTTGACAAGGTATTATCGCAAGTTTGTTAAGAATTATGGGAGAATAGCAACACCTCTAACAACATCACTAAAGAAAGATGCATTTTCTTGGGCTCCAAAAGCAACGAAAGCCTTTGAACGTCTTAAAGAGGCAATGTGCCAAGCACCGGTCTTAGCTACGCCAAACTTCACAAAAACCTTTATTGTCGAATGCAATGCCTCAGGAAATGGAATTGATGTTGTTTTAAGGCAAGAAGAAAGACCCATTGCTTTCGAAATTCATCCAATCAAAGGAAAGTATTTACACAAAGCTATTTATGAGAAGGAAATGTTGGCAATACGACATGAACTTAAGAAATGGTGACCCTACCTAATGGGAAGATACTTCAAGGTAAGAACAGATCATGATAGTCTTAAATACTTTTTAGAACAAATATTATCTTCAGAAGAGCAGCAAAAATGGGTCGCAAATATGTTGGGTTATGACTTTGAAATCATCTAAAAAAAAGGGAAGCAAAATGTTGCTGCAGATGCACTCTCAAGAAAGGATGAGGATGTGGAAGCATTGCTTTGCACCATTTCTATTATCCAACTAGATTGGATAAACGGAGCAAGGGATGAATGGAAGAATGATGAAGAAGTATGGGCACTCATTCAAAAGTTACAACAAGACCCCGGTACATCTTATACATTTAGCCGGAAAAAGGATTTGTTATGGTACAAAGATCGCTTATACCTTTGTAAGAATTCCCAACTCAAAAAAAAAGATTCTTATGGAATTGCACGCCTCTCCCTTAGGGGGGATGTTATAGATCTGACCTACAAATATATGAAATGATATCAATATACCCAATAATTGTAAATAAACACCAGAAATAACAAGATCTGAATATAGATAGAAATGCTTCTTTATTGATCAAACCCTTAAGGTAGGGCAACACCATACATTCACTCCTTAAAGAAGGAGAACACTCCACAAGCCATATTCTTGTTCATACAATATTCCTTGACATCTCTCAATGGGGAGTCTCTAGCCTCTATATAGGCCTCATACATACAATACCATGGGTCATTACCATGGTTCCCTCAATACCATCTATCTAATACCATGGGCTTATTACATTATTGCTAACTACTTGTGGTCCCTTACATGATACGGGTTAACCACCTTATTTATTACTATGGCCCATCCTATTATTACATTATTCCCTTGGGTACCTCCCTCTGTACCCCATATTATCCCCCCTAGGTATACTACATTCCACCACCCTTAACATGTTTCGTCCCAAAAATATACGAAGAACACAAATAATAAGATCTACTCAAAAGAGTAGTCCACTGGTACCATGCACGTGCATCTAGACATCTAAGAGAAAGATGAACCCTTGATCCAGCTGGTGCCTCGCTCACTTGAGATGGAACTTGACCCTGGTGGCTCTTCTGTGTTGATGTGTAGTAGGTGGATCGTCTCTCCTCTCTATATATCATGCGGGGGTTGTTGTCCTTGTGGCTAATTCGTTGCCATCTTGTTGGTTGTTTTCTTGCAGGGTGATGTGGGTGGTGATATGCTGAAGTGTTAACCAATGGTGTATCTTTCTTTAATTCACCACCTAATAGAGCCTGATTGGTATCTGGTACATGTTGTGGCGTCTTTTGTTGTTGCTTATCTTCTAATATTACTTCAACCATGGATTCCTCATCTGATGTATTTGTACCTATAATATTTTCTGCTTCAGCCTCCTTAGACTCTACCTGTTTATTGATGGAAATATCCTGTAATGTAATTTTCTTCTTTTTATACTAGAGCTTCAAGAATTTCTTTTGCACATTAATATTGATAGTACCCATTGATTCCATCCAAGGGTATCCCAAAACAACATCCACATTAGCCATATTTGAAGCATAAAAATCAGAATGCAATACATACTTGTCCATAGAAATCTTCAAATATTTATAAACCTGCACCTCCTCATTATTAACTTGTGTGTGCTCCATTTGTTTTGCTGGAACTTGCAATTTTTTTGCCAAATTGACATTTATAAGATTTTGCTTGCAACTAGGATTTATAGACACAATGATCTTCTCCTTTTGAATATATCCATGAACCTGTAATAAGCATATACTAGTACACTTCATCGGGCAGGTTGGTACACTTCTTTTTGTTAAGTAATTTCCACCATGTGGTCACCTCATCTTTAAATTGCTCCACTACCCAAATTTTCCAATATTTTGCCCATAATGACTTTTTTTCTTTTATGTATTCTTCAATAGTAGGACCATTATCTTTTCCTGTAAAATATAAAACCGCCATGAAGAGGGTTTTGAAAAAATTCACTTACTTGGCGAAAATTTGAAATGGCCACAATTTAGTCAATATTGCTCAGAATCCCTATTATAATTTTTTAAATGGAAAAACAATTATACTTCTTCCCATGTGATAGAAATCCCGATCTAAGCACTGGAATTTCATATTCGCGCTTTAGCTGTCCCGTTGTCAAAAAAAATTCTGAAAATGGAGCTGATTTTAAATCAGCAAGATCTCCCTCATCCAGACTCTGATTCAACTGATTTTTTTTTGGAAATTGGGTATTTTTTTGCAAAGAACCCAGATCTGCAATTAGATTCTACAAATGTTTCCCTAGAACGTACAGATCTGATCTGCAAACTCGCCGCCCCGAAAAATGTCTACAACACAGCTGATTTTTAAATTAGCAATATCTCCCTCATTCGGACTCCAATTCAGCTGATTTTTTTTTTCAAATTAGGTGTTTTTTCACAAGGAACCCAAATATTCAATTAGATTTTTCCAATTTTGCACTATAATGTATAGATCTGATCTACAAACTCGACGCCCCAAAAAGTTCCTACAAGAAATAATAATAAAAATTTTGTTTTGCCCAAGAAAGTGCTCTGATACCACTTGTTATAGATCTGACTTGCAAATATATGAAATGATACCAATATACCCAATAATTGTAAATAAACACCAAAAATAACAACATTTGAATATAGATAGAAATGCTTCTTTATTGATCAAACCCTTAAGGTAGGGCAACACCATACATTCACTCCTTAAGGAAGGAGAACACTCCACAAGCCATATGCATGTTCATACAGTATTCCTTGACATATCTCAATAGGGAGTCTCTAGCCTCTATATAGGCCCCACACATACAATACCATGGGTGATTACCATGGTTCCCTCAATACCATCTATCTAATACCATGGGCTTATTACATTATTGCTAACTACTTGTGGTCCCTTACATGATATGGGTTAACCACCTTATTTATTATTATGGCCCATCCCATTATTACATTATTCCCTTGGGTACCTCCCCCTGTATCCCATATTATCCCCCCTAGGTATACTACAAGGGCACTTGGGAATTTTAATAACTTACCATAGGGTTAAGAAGAAATTTTTTTGGGATGACCTTAAATCTGATATTCAAAAGTTTGTGGCGGAATGTTTGGTTTGCCAACAAAATAAAGTTGAAACAAGTAAGACCCCGGGTCTATTAAAACCTTATCCATTCCAAGTCAACGTTGGGAGGAGGTTTCAATGGATTTTATCACAAGCTTACTCAAGTCCAAAGTAAAGAGTGTCATCATGGTGGTAGTTGATAAACTTACCAAGTATGCACACTTTTGTGCATTATCTCGTCCCTTTAAAGCCAGTACAGTTGCTACTGCATTTATGGAAACAATTCAAAAGCTACATGGAAACCCAAAGATTATTGTAAGCAACAGAGATCCCATTTTCACTGGAAATTTTTGAACAAAATTATTTTCTTGTCTGGGTACTCAGTTAGCTCATAGCTTATCGTATCATCCTCAATCTGATGGGTAAACTGAGATAGTGAACAAATGTTTAGAAGGATATCTTTGTTACTTTGTATCTGATAAACGAACACAATGGATCAAATGGTTTCCTCTGGTTGAATGGTGGTATAACACTTCCTTCCATACTGCAGCAAAAATGACCTCATTTATGGCACTTTATGGATACCATCCACCGTCCATCACATCATATTTAAGATAAAATTCTAAGGTCCAGGCAGTGGAATATCACATTGAGCATCAACAACAAGTCCTCCAACTCTTAAAGGATAACCTCACTTTGGCGCAGAATAGAATGAAACAACATGCAAATCAACATCGCAACGAAAGAAGTTTTGATATAGGTGACTGGGTATTTCTATAGCTACAACCATACAAACAAATGTCCCTCAAGCAAGCTAAAAAGGATAATAAATTATCACCAAAGTATTATGGTCTATATAAGGTGTTGCAAAAGATTGGTACTATGTCATACAAATTGGAGCTTCCTACAGCTTCTCGAGTGCACCTCGTTTTCCATGTTTCATGCTTAAAGAATGTTATAGGTGACAAACTCCCAGTTCAAACAATATTGCCATAACTTGACGAGGAAGGAAAAATCATATTGGAACCTAAAGCAGTCATATAAACAAGAACTCGATAGCTATGAAATCAATCAATTTCAGAGTATCTCATCAAGTGGAAGAACTTACCTGCTGAAGATTCCACATTGGAGGATGAGAATTTTATACAGAAGCATCCATAACTACTCAAGCGCTGAGGACAACACTTTTTTGAAGGAGAGGGGCATGCTAGGCCCCTATAATACTAGTGTATTCCCTTATTATTATTGTCATTGTAGCCCCTTATTGTTATTGTTGTGCTGATGTTGTCCCCATATTGTTATTATTGTGCCCCATAGAAGCCCACTATTGTTATTGTTGTTCCCTTACATTATTATTGTTATGTCGGTTTTGACTATATTGTGACCCCCTAGACTCTTATATATAGGAAGGAGGTATTGTCATTTGTATCATCCAAGAATTGTTCATTGGTGTAATGTAAAGGAGGTTGCCCCCTCGAAGAGGCTGATTTTGGAGTTGTTTCTCTATATTGAAGTGAGGCTCTCAAAAAAGAAGTAATAGTACTACCCTAATGGAGACACACGGGAGAGAGAAAGTTTTTTCTAACATCAAGTGAAATACTTCACAAGGACGTGACGATCATTATAAGCATAACAACACATTTCCAACGAGTACTGAAGTAACCGAAATAGTTCAACTAGTCCAATACTTAATGAAAAAAACATGAACTATAAACATTCAAAGAATAGTATTAGAAACATTCATAATCCATGCATGAAAATGCGTCGACCTTGAAAGGCTTCAATATTAAGCAAAAGTCCCAAGATACATAAAACCAATGAACACCACTAGATCCAATAGTGGAGCATTAGAGCCACTAACTGCTCCATAAAAGTACTAACTTTGTCTCTCTAATGCCTCATGGGATAAGAATGTAGAATTTCCCACTGTAAATCACCTGATAATGCAATATACTAAAGCAAAATACTTGATCTACTTCTACAAACAAACTTGCGGAAGCTTAATCGATTTTGAGCAAGATAAAATAGAACACATATAACAGAGAATGAGAAATCAATCACACATGAACACAGAAGAATACTCTGGGGAAAGCCTCAGCTAAAAAACCCCACTATCTGTATTATCATACAAGTGGAAATATCTCAAGATTACACAAAGCTTTAGCTCACAAGCTATCCAGCTCTCAGTACAATCCCTCACTACTACTCATAGACTGAATAGACACAAAATATGCCTTCCCTCAGTCCTCCAAGCCTCCTATTTCCTTGCGCAGTTTCTCCTAGGTCCTCTGGCTGCCACCTGTGTGAATTGACCTCTCACATAACTCACTAAACTCAGAAGTAACTGCGCAATCTCCAAGAAATGAATTCCTTCTGCATGCAAGAGAGATCCTCAATGGAATATTCCTGCAACTGATAGTACACTGTCCCATCATCTGATATCAACTGGGTCTCTGACTGAACTTACATGCATGAGTTATTTATGAGAGAATATTCAGTTATCTGAAGTGCAATGGTTACATGCATGCATGCATTAACTAACTGAATTCACAATCAGTTCAACAAACTATTGGAACTAATCTAACTGGACTTAACTCAGTTAACTAAGCTAACTAATTACAACTCAAAGTACATATGATCCTGATATCCTTAATCAAGGGATAACTTCCTTAATCAAAGGGGAAACTGTTGCATGTCTTCACATAGACTTCATGTTTGATTTTCTACAACTAATCAACTCAAGATGAATTAATTAATTATTTTACAAACAACTGCTAAAATCAAATTCGAATTTTAATTCTCAATTTTAGTTCAGGGACTAACTAAAATTCGAATGTATCCCGAAATGCTATTTATAGGAGTTCTATTTTTAGCATTTCTTGCTGCTATTTTCAACACTCCCTCTCAACAAGAAAGGGATTATCAGTCACCCCAATCATGTCTCTATGGAACTCGAACTTGCATTTTCATAATGCCTTAGTCAAAATATCTGCATCATGTTCCTCGGTCGAAACATGCAGCAACAACATGATCCTCTTCACCACACAGTCTCGAAGATGATGATACCAGATATCGATGTGCTTGGACTTGTCATTAAATACTGGATTCTCAGAGAGTTTGATACAACTCTTATTATCACAATAGATCATAGTTGGATCCATCCTCTGACCAAACAATCCAACTAGAATCTTCCGCATCCAAATGGCCTCACATGCTGCCTGACTAGCAGCCATGTATTTAGCCTCTGCTGAGCTAAGTGCAACTGACCTCTATTTCCTATTATACCAAGAAACCGCAGTTGAACCAAGGTTGAAGATTCCTCCTGAAGTGCTCTTCCGGTCTGATGGACTCCCTGCCCAATCTGCATTTGTGAAGCCCTAAAGCTTCACTCCCTCTGTCTGTTTGTACCAAAATCCATACTGAGATGTGCCTGAGGTATCTCAGCACATGCTTCGTTGCCTTCCAAAACAGCTTGGTAGGTTGAACCATAGCTTGACTCAGTTGGTTCACTGCAAAGCACAAATCTGGTATGTGTTCACTAGATACATCAATGAATCCACAAGCTACCGATAAACAGTAGCATCTACTACCTCACCTGAAGTAGCATCCTCCTTCCTCCAATTACCAACTAGAGGAGTCTGCATGGGCTTGCACTTCTCCATGTGGAATCGCCTGAGTATCTCATTGGCATACTTGCCTTGAGACACAAACACTTCCCCATCCTTCTGCCACACTTCCATGCCTAGAAAGTAGTGCATAAGACCCATGTCTTTCATCTTGAACTCTCTTGCAAGGTCCTCCTTGTAAGACTTTATCAACTGATCACCACTTGTCAATCTCAGATCATCAACATAAAGAACAATGATCAATGTCTTACCTTCTACCATGATGTGGTAAAGGTTCGCATCTGCTTCACTCTTTGTGAAGCCCAACCCAGTGAAATAGTTGTCGATCCTGGTGTACCAAGCACAAGGTGCTTACTTCAACCCGTACAAAGCCCTCTTGAGTCAGCACACATGCGACTCATGATTGAAGGTCTCAAAACCTTCCGTCTGCTCAATTTACATGTCTTCCCCAATCTTCCCATTGAGGAACATAGTCTTCACATCCATCTGATGGATCTTCCAACCCATCTAAGCTGATAGTGCCAGCATCAATCTGATAGATGAGTACCTTGCTACAGGAGAAAAAGTCTCATCGTAGTCAATCCCCTCAACCTATGAGAAACCACGGGCAACAAAGCTTGCCTTAAGTTTCTCAACACTGCCATCAACTGCTTGCTTTACCTTGTAAAGCCATCGGGAACTCACCACTGACTTGTCCTCCAGTCTTGGGACAACATTCCAGACACAGTTTCGAATGATGGAGTCATACTCCTCCACCATAGCATCAACCCAGACTGGTTTCTACACTGCTTCCTCGAATGAGGAAGGTTCGGTCTCTACACACTCCCCAACTAGGACCATGTAACCAGTGTACTTCTTGGGTGATCTCCTCTGCCTGCACTGAGAGGATGGTTGTCCCACATTCTCTCTCACACCCATCACCAATTTGTCAGCTTCCCTTGAGCATTTCTGCCCATCTCTGGAAGACTCTACATGAGTGGATGTCTCCACTCCCGGATCCTCTGCATGCAGCTGCTCCGCATCAGTCTGAGGCTCCTCCTCCTTAGGAACTAAAAGTTCCTCCTCTGCATGCAACTTGAGCTCCCTCTCAAGTGATACTCACATGGCTTTCTGCTCGTCGAACTTCAGATCTCTGCGTACCACTATCCTCTGACTGGTAGGAAAGAACACCCGATAGTTGTGGGGTGTATCAGTGTACCCCACAAGTATCCCCAACTCGGTTGTTGGATCTAGCTTCTTACGGGCATCTTTGGTCACATGGAAATAAACCAATGATCCAAAGATCCTGAAGTGACTCACATCTGGTCTCTTCCCGAAAAAGGCCTCCGTTGGTGTCTCCATCCCTAGTATATGATGTGGGCTTCTCTTCTGCAAGTATACTGCTATATTGCATGCCTCAACCCACAAAAGAAGTGGTAGGCTTTGGTCATGCAACATCGCTTGAGCTACTCCCACAATTGATCTATTCTTCCTTTCGGCCACCCCATTCTACTGTGGGTTATGGGGTGTCATCAACTCCCGTTTAATTCCTTTTGTTGCACAGAAATCCTTAAACTGTTGGGAGACATACTCTCCACCATTGTCGCTACACAAGGCCCTTATTTTCTTTCCAGATTCTTTCTCTGCCAAGGCTTTGAACTCACAAAACCTTGATAAGGTTTGATCCTTCTTCTGCATAAAGTAGATCCAACATCTACAAGAAAAATCATCAATAAAAATAGCATAGTACCTTTGTTTAGTGATGGAGGCTATAGAGAATGGTCCAAAAACATCTGTATGAACTCGCTCCAGGATTTCTCCAACTCTACTGTCTTGATCTTGAAAGGAAGATTTCGCATACTTACCCAAGCTACAACCTTTGCATGTATCCATTTTCTCCATTTTTCCCTTGGGAAGTCTGGTAGAAATCTGCTACATGATCTTCAAGGCCCCATGGTGCAAATGGCCCAATATTCTATGCCATAGCTCACCAACTCTTGGCTCTGCACTAACTCTGCTTTGGAACTCAATGCAACACAGTCGTCTACCTCCAGCTTGTAGAGATTCTTTACTCGAATCCTAGTCCTCTTGGTCTGTCCAGTGCCGATATGCCTCGGGAATGCCTTTCCTTTGCTAAAGACTACATCATAGCCGTTGTCTTCCAGCATAACGATGGACACAAGATTCTTCTTCAGACCCGGCACATACTTTACATCAGTCAGGGTGAGAAGAGCTCCATGCTGCCTCTAAAACACAACCGTACCTTCACCTGAAACATGGTACTTTCCACCATCGCCCATCTCGATCTGCATCTGGAGGTCCTTCTCCTCCAAGGTACTGAAAAGATTCTTGTCGTCGGTCATGTGGAATGAAGCTCCACTTTCCAGGTACCAAACACACCCCACCATCGATGAAACCATACATGCGATGAGGGCGAAATCCAATTCGAACTGTGAGGTCAGTGCCTCGCCATCTGATCCCTTCAAGGATCCCTTCTTAGATTTCTTCTGTGGAAAATTCGTAGCATAATGGCCCACCTCATGACAATGAAAGCATCTCACTTTCGATTTGTCAATCTTCTTCCCACCATGGGAAGAACTAGATTTGGAATGGGACACCTTCCCTTTCCCTTTCCTCTCCTTACTCACTAAGGCTAGATTTTCTTCATCATCTTGCTTTGATGAAGATCCATCTCTGGTGCTTCTCCTTACCTCCTCTTGCATCAGATCCTACCAAATTCGTTCCTAATCTAGCAGTTTCTCTCTTCCATTTACCGAGTCTTGCTAGTTATGCCAGCTCTTAGGAACACCGAGGAGAGCAAGACTCACCATGTCATCATCAACTATTGTGATCCCTACACTTCCAAGCTCATCCCTGCAGGTGGTGAGCTTGTTCAGATATGTAGAGATCGTGTCGCCCTTTTCACACTTGATTTTTCGAAGTTTGTCTTTCAGGGCCAACTTCCTTTGATCGTTGTTGTTTGGATATAGATCCTTCAATGTTTTCCACATTGAAAATGGTGTCTCCTTCCCATGGAGACTCGAGACTATGTGGTCTCGAACTCCCTCTAGAAGAATTCTCCTTGCTCTAGCCACACATTTCTTCCATTTCGCCAATTCTTGGGCATTAGTGGCTGCTAGCTTGGGGACTTCTTGATCAATGAAGTCCTTCAAACCATTGTCCTCTAATACCGCTTCCATGTGATCCGTCAAGGCTATATAATTTGAGTTTCCATCAAGGGCATACTCAAGTCTCAAACCGTTGAACGCCATTAGTGAAATTTGAGATGTGATAAGAATTCGAATTCTATAATCAGGAACTTCAAACTTCAAACTTCTCCCTTCTTTGTATACTTTTCTTTTCTTTGATCACCTTTGCTCTGATACCATGTAGAATTTCCCACTGTAGATCACCTGATAATGCAATATACTAAAGCAAAATACTTGATCTACTTCTACAAACAAACTTGCGGAAGCTTAATCGATTTTGAGCAAGATCAAATAGAACACATATAACAGAGAATGAGAAATCAATCACACATGAACACAGAAGAATACTCTGGGGGAAGCCTCAACTAAAAAACCCCGTTATCTGTGTTATCATACAAGTGGAAATATCTCAGGCTTACACAAAGCTTTAGCTCACAATCTATCTAGCTCTCGGTACAATCCCTCACTACTGCTTATAGACTGAATAGGCACAACATATGCCATCCCTCAATCCTCCAAGCCTCCTATTTCCTTGCGCAGTTTCTCCTAGGTCTTCTGGCTGCCACCTGTGTGAATTGACCTCTCACACAACTCACCAAACTCAGAAGTAACTACGCAATCTCCAAGGAATGAATTCCTTCTGCATGCAAGAGATATCCTCAATGGAATATTCCTGCAACTGATAGTACATTGTCCCATCATCTAATCTCAACTGGGTCTCTGACTGAACTGACATGCATGAGTTATTTATGAGAGAATATTCAGTTATCTAAAGTGTAGTAGTTACATGCATGCATGCATTAACTAACTGAACTCACAATCAGTTCAACAAACTGTTGGAACTAATCTAACTAGACTTAACTCAGTTAACTGAGCTAACTAATTACAACTTAAAGTACAACTCATCCTGATCTCCTTAATCAAGGGATAACTTTCTCAATCAAAGGGGAAACTGTTGCATGTCTTCACATAGGCTTCATGTTTGATTTTCTACAACTAATTAACTCAAGATGAATTAATTAATTATTTTACAAACAGCTGCTAAAATCAAATTCGAATTTTAATTCTCAATTTTAGTTCAGGGACTAACTAAAATTGGAATGTATCCCGAAATGCTATTTATAGCAGTGTTATTTTTAGCACTTCTATTTTTATCATTTCTTGTTGTTATTTTCAACAAAGAAAAGGTTAAAATTCCTTTAAATGAGGAATGATGATCTATTTATAACTTGAGGAATGACCTTTCACATCCTCATGACTCTTGACTTTCTAACTTCTAATGATTGTTGGACTTATACAACCTTTGTAATTTCAAATAACTTTTGGAATTACATATGACTTTTGATATTACATGTATTTTGGAGTTCCATGACTCTTTAGTTCATACATGACTCTTGGGCTTCCACTCATTTGTCCTTTACAATGACTACAATAATACATCATGACCTCCACATCATCATATGATGAAACTAGACATGTCACTATCTTGGATGACTGGGACTGACAGTAATTAATGACATGGACTTTCTCTAAGGTGACATAGTTGCCATTGTATTTTCTCTTTGTTCATCTTCTGATCATGGCGCTTTCATCCTCCAAACGGTCTTCAATCTTGGATTCTTTGAGGTGCTTCGATTATCAAGTTTCAAGTGTGTTCTTGGCTCAATTCGTGCTTCCTTTATTTATCCATTTTTCCTGATCTTCCTTTTGTGTGATTTCCATGAGATCCCTAGAATACATGTTTTCACAATGTAGTTGTAGTTTTCTGGAATCGTCTCGCTAGAAAACATTGGATTATCACGACACTAGTCTCTCATTTTCTTCAAAACTCACCTTAGATTATCACGACACTAGTCTCTAGTTTTCTTCAAACCCTAGGCAAGGACTAACTGTCGTGCAGCTTCCCTGGTTACTTTTAACAACATGGGTTCATATCATAATTACCAAATTTAGTTGATTAGGCGAATCAATATGGAAATTATTCAATTCAATTCATGAGGAAAATCATTTGATCCATTTAGTTTGATTCATTTAATTAGTATTGCTATCTTTATTGTTGTTATCTAAAACTCATGATGAGCAACCATTAACCTGAAAATCTCCTATTCTACCATGTTTTGTGCATATTTTCATATTTATTCCTTTTCGGTTTGCTTAAAAGGGTCAAAATTGCTTCAGGGTGCATGGGCGCGCTTTGAAAGGTTGAAGGACTGAAGAGGAGGAGCTTTGGGGCTTCTTCATGTGCTCAAGGAAAGAAATCAATCAAGGTATGGCACATGTCACAAGTCTGAAGGATGAAGGGGAAGGATTTGGGCTTCCCAAGTGTTTTGTGTGCTTAAGGGAGAGGGGGAAGGTGCAGGGAGCACTCTCGAAGGCTGATGGCTGAGGCTTCATGCCTTTGGGGTGCACTCATGCACTCAAGAGGCCTCAGGAATGGCGCGGGCGCACTCTTGAAGGTTGAAGGTTGGGGCTTTGTGCCTTCAGAGTGCACCATTGAGCTCAAGAAGTTGAGGAGGGCACAAGGCACATAAGGTAAGGTTGAAGGATTTAGCTTTGGGTCTTCAGCGTGCACCAGTGTGCTTAAGGAAGGCGCACTTATTAGAGTCACAAGAGTGTGCCCAAGGAAGACTCAGTCATTTTGGAGGGTGTAGTTCAGAAAAAGGAAGGGGATTCGTGCTTTGGGAGTGCGCCCAGCTCTCAAGGAGGGTGCAGGGTGCGCTTTTGAACAACAAAGGATCTCCCATTAAGGCTTTGGATGCGCTTGTGTACTCTTGGCCTTAATGGGGTTGCTTTGCAACCAAAATTTGTCTAAGTTTGGGTGATAAGGCAAGAGGCAAACAAGATGAGTTTAGACATAGAACCGAATGCGACGCACACAAACTCATCAAGAAAACTTAGATAAGCTTAAACAATAATGAATATACATCAAAATGCCAGTTTCTACACGTTCCCCAAGTACTACTAGTGGAGTGTGTGCAATTGCGACCCAAAAGTGTCATTTCATAGCACAAAGATGTTACTACCATGAAATGCACCAAAGATGATCAAATCAATGCGATGATACTTGAGAAAATTCAAGAACACTTATAACATATAAAGCAATATGAATGACACTTGACAAACCAGGACTTGATATGACAATGAAGTAGGCTCCAAAATTCAAATGTAGTGAAATTTTTTGGAGGGTGTTGTAGCAGCAACAACAATATCATATATGACATGATATGTGACTCATATATATATATTCTTTCTTAAACAGTGAATACAACCCAACCCAAACCCTATATCATATCATTATATATTATAGTTGGTTATCATTTTTGATGTGGAAAGTAAAAAAATATTTACTTTTAATTTTTAACCTGAGCTCATGAAAATCCTTTACATTTTGGATAAAAACCTTAACAAATTCATTTAGTACCAAGCCTTCAGTTTATTGTGTGAGGTAAATAGAATGGAAATAGTAAGAATGAACGAATGAATGCAGTGGATAGAAATAATGTACTATCAACAACCCATATAACCAATTCACCATACTTTACTTTTATCACTTTCCATTAGGAGAGAAATGTATGCAAACATACTAACAACAAAACCAATATTTTCATTCCAAACCACAAGATACATATAGGACTAAATCACCATACTTGTATCTCTCTAAGCGAGGGGAAAATATTTGGAAAAAAAACTTAATAGGTTTTTCTAACTTGGCCAAACCAAATATTTATTAACAAAGTCGAATTACTACATTGCTAAACTTAATCACATAGAGTACTCACCTACAAACTAACCCTTTTCCTTCGTTGGTTAGTTTTGTCTTGAATTTAAATCCTTTCAAACTTTGGTTGTGCAACTACTAGTGTTCGAATCTGGCTCAAAATTTCAACATAAAGCTAAAGCACAACCACAAAAATTCCAATTAACCAAATGAAAATAGTAAATAATGCGTAAAGAATTACAAAACTAGGTGTTTAGTTGCAATCCGATGCCATTAAAGTTCCACTAAACCAAAATTAATGCATGGATTGACATGGTATTCTACCTTCCATATAACTATCATATCCAACTTTATTATCATATATAAAACTTTCCATATAAAATGCCATGCCTTTATAATATATCACTTATAACATACCATTATCAAATTCCAATGTTGTAGTGCTTAACCACGTATCTTTCGTATAATATGCCATGTAACAAAACAATGTTGTGCCTTGATCCTTCAACCATATACTTGTAATAATCCACTGCCATATGGCATAATAATACAAATTCCCTCGAAAGGTGAGAGCATAAATCTTAGTGCCCAATCATAAAAACCTAAATAAAAATTAATGCATGGCTTGACATGGTATACTACCTTCCATATCACTATCATAGCAAACTTTATTATCATATATAAAACTTTCCATATAACATGACATGCCTTTATAATATATCACTTATAACATACCATTATCAAATTCCAATGTTCTAGTGCTTAACCACATATCTTTCGTATAATATTCCATGTAACCAAACAATGGTGTGCCTTGATCCTTCAACCATATACTTATAATGATCCAATGCAATATAACATAATAATATGAATTCCCTCGAAAGGTGAGAGCATAAATCTTAGTGCCGAATCATAAAAACATAAGGTATATGTATTCTTACCACCATATTACCTTGTTATCAAATGTTATCATGAGATTCAAGACTATGGTTATACCATAGTGCCATAGCTTATATATCGTTAAGTTTTTCCCATCATGCTTATCATTCTATAATACATCATTGTACCCGATAACCAAATGTATATCAATTGCTATATGTTATTTAACTTACATACATTTTTTGCGCTAGACATTATTTTTCCTTGATATAATAACATGTATGATCAATGTGGTTTATAGGGTAGTCATTGACTTTTTCCAACCTTTCATAACTATATATATGGAAATCAATTATGTACTATAAGCCACAAGTTTTTAGAATTGTGTATAGGATTTTCAAAATCGAATTCATAAGTATGGATAATGATAATAAACCATCAATCACACTCATGTGAAGTTAACTGTCATGTAGTGATATAAGTCATAAACAACCAGAGTCAATAGAAGTGAAAGGTGCTATATAGTGTTATCAAATATGCTAATGTATGCCCAATAAGGCACTACTTGAGATCTATATTATTAAAGATAACGTGGAATTTCCCTACAAATAAGTTGCTACTTTATAACTACATCATAAAAAAGAGTTCTTGATTGTTTACAAGAGTTCTTGATTGTGTATGCCCAATAAGGCACTACTTGAGATCTATATTATTAAAGATAACGTGGAATTTCCCTACAAATAAGTTGCTACTTTATAACTACATCATAAAAAAGAGTTCTTGATTGTTTACAAGAGTTCTTGATTGTATAACTTCCATGTAGTAAAAATGAAGAATAATATTAATAATTGGCTACACAATGGCTACTTTTCAATTTTTATTTACAACTAGATAAATGGCATTACATAATTTAATTTCATTATGCGGAAAAATGCTTTCTACAATTTAAGTAGGTGATATGTATCACATTTGTAATGTTAATTCCATATATTTCAAATCAACAAAATTATCAAATATAAATATGAAAAATAAATTGAATATGGAGTGACTAAATCTTCTTTGTTGCGTCTTCAAGTTTGAAATTTAGATTAGAAATTCTAAATTAACATTTTCAAATTAGAGTAATGTCTTATTACAATTTTGTGCTATTTTTAATGCTAATTCCATAACTTTCAAAGCAACAAATTATCAAATATCAAAAAAAAAAAAAAAAAAAAATTATATCATAATATTATATATATATATATATATATATGAAGTGACTAAATCTTTTGTTTTCATGGACTAATGATTTCAAGTTTGAAATTTAAATTAGAAATTCTAGATTAACATTTTCAAGTTTGAAATTTAGATTTTCTATATATATATATAGATATAGATATGAAGTGAGTAAATCTTTTGTTTTCATGGACTAATGATTTCAAGTTGGAAATTTAAATTAGAAATTCTAGATTAACATTTTCAAGTTTGAAATTTAGATTAGAAATTCTAAATTAACATTTTGGTTAGTTCATGTAGTTTTGTGCTATCCTTTTTTCTTTGCAAATTATGGATCTAAATTTTAAAATATTTCTTCAACCATTCCTTTGTTCCACAATGTGTGATTTCTACATTGAGTATTTTTTATCAAGGACTAAAACTAAAACCCTAGCCATATCACGGCACACACGTAGGGAAAGGTATTTTATATTTGAAAGATAATTTCACTTTTTTTTTCCCAAACATTTATTTATATATGAATGGTTGAATTGAAATGTCTTGTTATATATTATTTAATTTAAAATTTATTTGATATAATTTGTTAAATATTCATGTAAAAATATTTAGTAATGTTAATAATTTTATTATAGTTTCTTAGGATTTAGTAGACGATATTAATGAACTTTCAGTATGCAGATAATATCTTAACAATATCAATGAAGTTGATATGGATACACAAATACTAATACCATGCAAAGTAACAATATGATAAATGTAACAAGTTAAAAAAAAGTAGGCCTTGCAAGAGGGGGAGGGATCCTCTATGACCTTGAAGAGAACAAAGTGTTCAAGTAATCATGGGGTCTTGGTAATATGACAGTTAATAAAGCAGAGATATATGGTCTCTACCAGGGGATTTTGTTATCCAAAGCACATAAGGTGGACACACGTAGTTATGGGAGATTCTCCCTTAATCATGCATCATCTGGTCAAAGACTCCATCTCAAAGGAGAAATATATTGTGGCAACATCATGAAAAGAATCAGGATAATTGCATAAGATATCTCATCCAAAGAAAATTTCCATGTCATAAGAAACTTCAATAGAGAAGCATACAAGTATGCTAACAAGGGGTGTAAATTGAAGATAAGTGAATTAAAGATTAATGGGCAAATCAAGTCTACTATAGTTTCCCTAATGGAAGATGAACTCTAGCACTTCAAGAAATTTCCTGGACTTAAATGAACCTCTCCAGGACAACAGTAGGTTCATAGCTATAAAAGATTTCAAAATTAATTAGTAGCTTTATGTGTTGTAAATTTTGTTTTGTTGGGTCAATTTGGTAAGGTATTCACCTACAAAACCTCCCTTTTTAAGGTATTCACCTACAAAACCTCCCTTTTTGTTGCTCAAATATGTTCTCCTCTAGAAAATCATGTATTCCTATTAGAAAGGAGAAAACAATTGGAAATGTTTAATGAATTAGCTATGTAATGCATGATCTATTTGTTGAAAACCTAGCGCATAATTATATAATACAAATACTCTTTCTAGTTTATTATTATTATTATTATTATTATTATTATTATTATTATATATATAGATAGATAATAAAAATGTCCATGGGGTGCAATTCAATTGGCAATCATCGTGTTATGTATTATTATGTAAAACATGAGATTCAAGGTTCAAATATCCATGGGTCAAGCCAAAAAATAAAATTAAAAAATAAGTTGAATAAAATTGTGCACAACCTTAAGTTTAGGAACACTTCAAATATACTTATTTATGTTAGTGCAAACCTCAACACAATGAGTCAAACTAAACTGTGCAAACCCTTTTTAAAGTAAGTGTTTCCCTTCTATCTACCTTTTCTCTTTTTTCTTTTTTTTTATAGTGAAATACATATCTCAAGTAAAATCACAAGTCACTTCTCCTCATTTCAAGAATGGTACCCAGGGTAAACTATATTCTTTAAGGTTCAAGGTTGATACAACAATAAACCCATAAGAGCACAACATATTACTTGCAAAAGTTATTCTTGGAGGAGGATGATAACACTCTTCATAATTTTTGGGGATAAACCCAATCAACAATCCTTTCTATCTACTTATAAAGGTTTGGAAATCTTTTCCAAATATTTCTATGATCATTAACCTTCTAATTTGCATCCCTTTTTCACATTTTCACTTTTAGTTTCGAAAAATATCTCTTTCTAATCAAAATTTGCATTTTATGGTTTTATTAATAATACCACCTACATTAATTATTTGATAGGTGGTGTGACCATAGTATGCCATTTAATTTAAAAGTTTTGTTCTTAAACCATGGTACATAATGGCTATCACTTAATTCGACTTCTAAATTATTTATTATAGAGTGTCTTAAATAATCATGTGCAACTTCTAATTTATTTGTGTGGGATCAATTGCACATGTTCAAAAGTGAAACTTTTCTATTATTTATGTAATTAATTTGGTTATTATGTAGAAATGCGCTTTCTAAAACATACTATGAGGAAGATTTGTAATTTCCTTCTTGCTCAACATGAAGATGACATGTAGCATTTAAAAATATATATATATTTTTTTAATATTGTCATAAATAAAATATTTCAAGAACAACTTTGTGTTTGAGAAAGAGAATGGTTTTAACTCAAGTGGTCGAGAAAATGTTGTTGTCCTCTCTATTAATTTTGAATTTTTACATGTGACATGTTTACGCATAATGTGTATTTCTTGTAATGTCTTCAAGCCCTGTACTCTGTAGTATGAATAGTCCCTCGAGAACCAAAACAAGTATATATATATATATATATATATATATATATATATATAGTCGAGTCATCATCATTAGAGCATTTTTTCTATTGAGAGGCCATGAGTTCAATTTTCTCGACGCTCTCAAGGTTAGGCTCTGTGGTTGAGTCGAAAGGAAGTGATCCCTTCGAGTTGATATTCCTGGTACAAATATTCTGCAAACATAGCAGTCACTGTCATTGGAGTCTATGAATCACACACACACACATGTAAAGCAATTGAAAAATTATATATATCTTCATACATCAAAAGGTGCTTTTACAGCCAAAAGTGCGGAGAATGTGAATTTCCTTCCATGATCAATATGGAATTGACACATGTGAAGGGAACTCTAGCTAGCTCTGCAACTCAAACCCTAATGGCGGCAAAGCGGTGAAAACCTAAGGAAGTCGGGACGAAAGTGTGGACAACCGACGCAGTCTAGTCCAGCAGAACTGTCAGCGGCCAAAGCAGAAAAGGAATGACAGAAAATGTCAGGAGGGGAGAGATCCCCTCCTACCGAGAAGTGGCGGCAGGAGACAGACAAAGCAACCAGGAGTCAGAGGAACGGAAGAGCACGGGGCCGGTGCTAGGAGCGGCCTGGCAATCAGGCCGCAGAGGAAAGTGCCTGCCATGTACAACAGAGAAACCCAGATATGTGATCCCAGCGAACAAGCTGGAAAAGTACCGAAGTTACATGAGGGACCATGCCCTTATCTGCAAGTTTGTCAGAGTCTGGCCGTCGGAAAGGGACCTCACCAAGTGGATACAGCAGAAATGGCAGCCTCAAGGCCACATCGAGCTCAAGCTGGGAGAGAAAGGCTTCTTTACGGTAATCTTCTTTAACCTGAAAGATAGAGAACAGGTTTTTGATAATGGCCCATATTTTTATAATAATGCCGGTCTGTTCTTGCATTTTTGGGAAGACTGCTATAACCCAGACAAAGAAACCTTTCTGGCTGCTCCTGTCTGGGTCCGTCTTTTGAGGCTCCCCACAGACTTCTGGGACCTGGATATCCTGGAAGGAATAGGCAACTCAATAGGAAGCTTCGTGAAAATAGCAGATACTACAAAGAAAGGTAGATACACCTCGTATGCCAGGATTTTTGTCTACATGAACCTAGCAAACCCCATCCCCGACACTATAGATCTTGAATACCATGAAGAGATCTGGCAGCAAAGCATAGACTATGAACATATTCCGTTTAGGTGTCGTAGATGCCATACCCATGGCCATCTAGCAAAGGAATGCCCAAGAACCCGGGAGGAAGAAGAAATCAGAGGGCCCCAAAGAAACAAGAGAGAGTCGGATCAGGAGGAATTCCAAGAGGTGAGAAACAAAAAGAAAGCCAACAAGGAACCCCCCCAAAGAGGTAGGAAAGGCAAACAACCTGACACGGCGAAACCAAACAGTTTCGCTATACTGCAGGTAGAAGAGGATGAGGAAGTTCAGCACATGGAACATCAGGAGGATAAAGGCTCAAACTGCAGTGAAACTGGTGAAAGGATCCTAGCTAAAAGAAAGGCCCCGAGTGAGACCCAAGAACAAGAGAAGGAAATAGAGGAACAAACGGATCAGATGGAGACAGACCAGGAGTCCAGTAGGGAGGACCTAAGCCAGGAAGAGGAAGTGTTGGAAAATCTGCTGCATGAATGGAAGAACCTGGATGAGAGGTTTATCCCCGAAGATCAAAAGAAGTTGTATACTGAAACCTTCCAACAATACAAAACCAAATTAGAAAAAGGCAAAGCCCCAACAGCAGAAAACCAAGAGACTTAAAAAGAAACCATATTAGATCAGACTGGTCAAAATAAAGGGGGGGGGGAAAGAGGAAGAAGAAACATCAAGGACAACATACAACTCATGGGAGAAACCCTAGTCAACACTGGAAAAGTAGTCCCGCTATCAGCGGTGTTCCAAACCCTCTCTCAAGTTAATCAATGATTTTGACCTCATGGAATATCAGAGGCTTAAATAGTAAAGGAAAACAGAGACATCTGGCAGCACGACTCAAACAAGACAAACCTCAGATCATGCTTCTCCAAGAAACCAAAATCCCAGGACAGAAAATGGAGGAAATCCTAAATAAAATAAAACCAAGATACGAACATGTCACTATAGACCCCAAAGGCAGTGCAGGAGGAATAGCTATCCTCTGGAACCCAGCTGAAGTCCTCGCTGACTGGTGGATAGGAATGCCAAGAATCCTCACTCGGTGATTCAGACTAATAGGACAAAGTGAATGGGTTGCAATCTCAGCTGTCTATGGGCCCCACACCCGAGCAGACAGAGACCTGTTCCTCACTCAGCTGACTAAGCTCCGAAGTTTACACCAAGAATAGAGATGGATCCTGGCTGGAGACTTCAACTTAATTGCTTCTCGAGAAGAGAAAAAAGGTGGAATAAGAAGGGAAGACACAGAAATGGAAAGATTCAGAGAAGTGCAGACAGAATTAAGAGTAGTGGATATCCCAACCATCAACGGAAAATTCACATGGAACAATAGAAGAGGCGGTTCCAAACAGATTGCTTCAAGACTGGACAGATTCCTCATCTCAGAACACATAATTGAGTTGGATATCTTCTATGAAGCCTCTATCCTACCCTCAGTAGGGTCGGATCACTGGCCAATAAAGTTGTAAATAGCCTTAAATAATCATAGCAAAAGGAGACCCTTCTGGTTCGAGTCCTTTTGGCTCCGAGCCCCTAACTTCCTAGACAAAGTAAGAGGCTGGTGGCAGGACAGCAAAAGTGGAAAGGAGGGCCTCAGCAAAATGCGCTCATTTTAGCAAAGGCTCAAAGAAATTAAAAGAAAAATTAAAAAGTCGAACAAGGAAGAATTTGGCAATATCCAACAAGAGCAGGGCAAACTCCAATCCAGAATGGAAAGAATCCAGCAACAAATCATCCTGGAAGGCCGAAGTCAGGCTCTGGCAAAGGAGGAAGGTGGAGTAATCACCCAATTAGAGGAAAGGAGAAAACAGGAGGAAATCTTGTGGAAACAAAAATCCCAAATCCAATGGCTCAAAGAAGGCGACAAAAACTCCAAATTCTTCCATAAAGCCATGATAAATCATCGCCAACACAACAGAATTTTCTCCTTGAAAGACAAGGAAGGAAACAGAGTGACTCAGCAAGATGAAATTGAACATCTTTTGGTGGAGCATTTCAAAGGTATTCTCTCTGAACCTAATATCAGCAGAGTCGAGGACATAGACAAAATCAGCCACCATATTCCCAAGAAAGTCTCTAGAGATCAAAACCTGGCCCTTCTTCAGATAATCTCCAAGGATGAACTGGAGGAAGCAATAAACAAAATGGCTAAAAATAAGGCCCCAGGACCTTATGGCTTCACCATAGAATTTTATCAGGCCACTTGGAGCTTCATGGGAAATGATCTACTTGATCTAGTGGAGGAATCCAGATGCTCCAAACGCATGCACCAAGGTTTGAACGCCACCTTCCTGGCGTTAATTCCAAAGTTTGGCTGCTCAGATGAACCGCAGGGTTTCAGGCCCATCTCCCTATGTAATGTGGTTTACAAAATCCTTGCAACTATCATAGTCAACAGGCTTAAGCCTATCCTGCCAGATCTCATTGCCCCAGAGCAAACTGGCTTTGTCCAAGAAAGGCAGATCACCGATGGCATCATAGTTGCCCAGGAAGTGATCCATTCCCTAAAAAGCTCTCGAGCCCCAGGCATGCTTATCAAACTGGATCTGGCCAAGGCGTTTGACAGGCTTAGCTGGATCTATCTAGAAGGTATCCTAAAAGCCTATGGATTTGATCAACGATGGATAAAATGGATCATGTCTATGGTTAGCTCCCCCGTCCTATCAATTCTCCTAAACGGCTCCCCCTCTGAAGCTTTCACTCCATCCCGTGGGCTAAGGCAGGGCGACCCCCTGTCTCCTTTCCTCTTCATCCTGGCTGTAGACGGCCTAGGCAGATTGGTTAAGGCTCAGGTTTCCAAGGAACAGATAAAAGGCCTCCGCATCTGCGGAGAAGATATTCCGGTCTCCCACCAGCAATTTGTGGATGACGTAATGCTTTACAGTCAGGCCACCCTAAAGGAGGCCCAAAGAATTATCAAATCCCTATCTCAATTTAGCAGAGCCTCCGGGATGGAAATTAATAAAGATAAATCGGAAGTGTTCTTCTTTAACACCTCCTTGGCAGTCCAAAGGTTCCTGGCTCATACTCTAGGCTTCAACAGAGGATCCTTCCCTTCCAAATACCTGGGTATCATGCTACATGAGCACCAATTCCGGGCGGCCAACTGAAATCTGCTAATCAAGAAAATCCGAAATAAAATGGAGAACTGAACCCACCGCTCACTCAATGCCCCAAGTTGGGTAACCTTATTGAAATCTGTTCTGCAGGCCATCCCAAATTACTAGCTCCCATGCCAAGCAATTCCTAAGGCTGCGAGCCAAAAGCTGGTCTCCCTGTTGAAAAATTTCCTTTGGCAAGGGACTAGCAAAGCTAGAAAGTGGGCCCTTATCTCATGGGAGTGGCTCTGCTGGCACCCTAAATATGGTGGTCTTGGACTTCGCCACCCCTTCGTCCTCAATCAAGTAATGGGCGCGAAGCTCTGGTGGCGGTGGCTTCAGGGGGGCCCTGACCTGTGGAAGATACTTTGGGAAAGAAAATACGACGAGACAGGGGAAATTGAAGACAAACTGAGAAGCACGACAGAGACCAGAGGTTCTGCAATATGGAACCTGGCTAGAGGCAACAAGGATTTGATAAGGGAGCACAGTTTCTGGGAAATCCGGGAAGGAGACAAAGTCAGATTCTGGGAGGAATCCTGGTAGCAAAGAGACCGCATCATTCAAAAAGACAACCTCCATGCCATCCTTACCTTTTCATCCCAGGTAGGGGCTTCAACTGTCGGCAACTTCTGGAAGCCTGACGAGGCAGGATACTAGCGAAATTGGAAATTTAAAGAAGACTAGGCAGGAGCACCAGAAACCGAAAGATGGCAGGAATACTATACAGAGATGGCTTCTCCGAAAATAGCAAAGAAAACAGGGTCTGACATTCTCAGGTGGGGCAAACGCATACAAGGAAATTTCACTACAGCAAAAGCCTACCACCTTCATAGCAACATCAACCATCATTTGGAAAACAATCAATGGAAAAATCTCTCGGAAATTAAGCATTGGCCTAAAATTTCTTTCTTCATTTGGACCGTTCTACACGGTAGAGTGCTCACCTGGGACCAAATTCTACGGAAAGGAAGCTAAGGCCCGTCCCGTTGTGCCCTTTGCCTTTCCCAAGAGGAAACCATGGAGCATTTGATGAACCGCTGCTCCGCCAGCTCCTCCCTATGGAACAACCACTGTAATTTGTTTGAGCGGCAGCACCATAACCAGCAAAATATCGTAAGCACAATCATCAATTGGCCAAAAAAGCCTTACCTGAACCCGGTCGTTAACCGTGCTTGGCTCCTCTCCGCTAGATTCCTCCTCTAGAATATCTGGAAAGCCCAGAATGGGGCCATTTTCAAAGCAAAAACCAGAACTACCGCAGCAATCTGGGAGCAAGTCATCAGAAACCTTCGGGAAACAAACCTTTTGGAATGCTGGAAGGACGAGGACTAGAAAGTCTCGAATACGGAAGAAACTATCCTGGAAAAATTAGAGGTCAGATAGAGTATGGTAAACCGCGGGGATTCTCGAGCAGATAAGGCCAAAGAGGTGACTGAAAGCAACCAGTACAGATGCCCTCCACATGGATTCACAAAATTAAACTTCGACGGAGCTGCAAAGCACAACCCAGGCGAGGCCGGCATTGGCGGAGTCTTTAGAGACGCAGAGGGAAACACTCTCAGAACTTTCGCGATGGACTGTGGGGAAGCTTTGAACAATGAAGCAGAGTTGCACGCCCTGAAACAAGGACTGGAAATAGCTCTCCGGGCAAACTTTAAACGACTCCAAATCGAGGGGGACTCAAAGCTGGTAATTGACATGGTCAGGAAGCTCCAGCAGCAAATCCCAGCGGAAAGAATCAGCAAAAGCTGGAGAACCGCTTGGCTGGTAAGTGAAATTGGAAAGCTCATTCCAAAAATTGACTATCTCCTCCCGACTCACACCAGGCGCGCAGGTAACAAGCCGGCAGATTGGCTTGCGAATTGGGGTTGCCGGAACTGGGGCAAGGAAATTGATAGCGAGGGTCTGCCTCATCTGCATCAGGAGGAGAAAAACCAACTCCAGCAACTGCTAAACGATGATGCAGGAGGGAAAAGCATGGGAAAAACGAACGGCCAAGATCAGGCGGCACGCAGCGGAGGCGGAGATAATCTTCATCAGCAAGGCTCGGACAGCTCCTACGTGGGAAAAGGCAGAGGGGTAAGGTAGGCACATGACAGGCAGGTGACGGGGCATGGCCAGAATGGCCGAACAAACGGAGGGGACATGCGAGCTGAGGCATCATTAAAGAAAGATCTAGAACCAGCTCCGGAACTCGAGATAATGGGCAGGGGAAGGACGACAGGTGGCAACAGGAGTCAAGTTAGGCTACGGCAAGAGCAGCCGGACAGAGAAAGGAATGATGAAGCATGAAGTGGAAAGGACAATCCACGCCACTTTCCGAGATGAAAAAACCGGTTGGCGTGACGGAAAAATAAATGGACAAGCGGAGGCCGGAATTTCTATAAGCCAAGTGGTGGCATGCTCGACACGACATCGAGTTAATAAACCCGAGAAAACAGATGGCAGGCTCATTCCGCTCGGCAAGAAGAATGACAAAGAACGGAAAGACGCCTGCTCACCTCTGCGACCAGCCCTCCTCATCGGCCTCAGCAAGAAAAGGTGGTATGTTTCCTTTTGTCCTCGTCCCTCAGACATGTATGCTTGTTTCTCTGGTCTCTTGGTCTGGCTGGATATGCTTTGGCCCTGTAAGCAGACCCCCTGTCGCTGCGATGATAAGGGTCCCTCGGGCTCCTTCTAGTTTCTCCTTTCCCAGTCCCTAGATGGGGAAGATTTGATTTATGGTAGTGCTACGTCCTGCTCCAAGAGTCAGGCAGTTTGGGGGGCTTCGCCGGGCTACGCCATGCTTCTGGAGGGTCCTAGCACCCCTGTTATTCTCTTCTCTCTGGATTTCTACCATGGTTGGCTCCAATTTTGTTCCTCCCCTCCGCTGACCAAGGCCGTCTGGTCTCTTCGCTCTGTTGGTTGGGGGGTTCTCCGGACTCCTGTAAGAAGGTGGCGGGTCTTTAACCACCGTGAACATAATGGCACTGTTCTAATGTCACGTGAGACTACCCATGCTAAGCTCGTCGCCAAAATGGAACAGACCCCGACCAGGCTCTATATCTCTTACACTGACTCTCGGCTTTCTGCTGTGACAGGTAGGCCCAGAGGAAAAATGGCTCCAAGAAGGACCACTTCTAAACAGAAGAAGGAAGCCGACACCAGTAGTCACTCTAATAAAAGAGGCAGAAAGCCCAACTTCGACAAACTCCTTCACCTGATTGATGGTTACATGACTGGTATTTCTCCTGAGGTCCGCGCTCTCATCCATGAATGGGAATGCGAGCTGAGGGAAATAAGTGTGAACCAGGAGATTCCCCGTGAGGACTGGGCTATAATCTCCGACCCGGGCACTTCCAGAGGTAGAAACTCATTATTCAATAGAACGTTACAATTCTACTGGATCATGAAGCATGTGGTTGGCAGGGCCATGGAGGTTAACCAAGCGGTGCGCAAAGAGGAAGATGAAGAACGCAAGCAAGCGGAAGAACTCCTCAAACGCCAACTGACGGAAGAATCAGCCTCCATAAAGAACATTCTCTTAAAAGAACTTGCGGTTGTCCAAGTGCAAGTTTCCAGAAACCATCTGCTGCTAAAAAACATGGAGCAAATGACGCTGGAGCTCAAATGGGCCATTGAGCAGAAGATCCTGAAGTCGGGTGCCAACGACTCTAAGCCTACCCCGGTGAATTTGTCGGATGAAGATTAGTGGTGTGTTTATTTTCTATATTGTTTTGTGATGAATCTGAACTATATCTGGGTACCTTTCTCTGTTACAATAGTTAGCCTCGCTTTGAATAAGTAGAACAAGGTTATGATAGGAAGAAGGAGTTAAACATTTTTAAATTTTTGTCCGGCTTTCAGGCCAAAAGGTGGCGGTCTGGTTTCCCTCGGGCAGGCCAGCCACCCGAACTCTAGTTTAATTGTATTTTGATGTTTTATGGAATGAAGAATGCCTAACCTTACAAAAAAAAATATATGGAATTGACACATGGCATTTAAAAGTATATCAACAAGATATATATATATATAGATATAGATATATATATATATATGTCAACCATAAATGAAATATTTCAATTTACACTTTAAATTTTTATGTATAGTGACTAAAAGTAAAAAAAATATTATTTTATAGATAAGTCCTTTTAACATCTAGTGTGAAAATACTTTGTAGTTCCATTAGTATTAACATGCGACATTTTAAAATCACCAAGAGTTAACTCAATTGGTCGAGTTCATGTCGCCAAAGCACTTTGCTAATGGGAGGTCACAGGGTTAATTCTCTTGGACACCCTTCGGGTTCAACTCTACTAATAAGCCAATAAGATATTATCCCTTCAGGTGGATCTGCCTAAATATTTCCCTCAAGAAAAAAACATGTGATATTTTAAAAAATATTAATAAATAAAAATATATTTCAATGTTGGTCATAAATAAAGTAGTTGAAGATCATATGTGTGTGGATGTGTGTCTATAAATATATGAAAAAAATGTGTAAGTTTATTAATAAATAAAATTACATACTAAGGAGCCTAGGCACTCCAAAGATATTGAGGCTCACATAAAATTCTAAAATGGAAGCCAAAAAGGGACTTTAAAATGTTTTCAAATTGTTAGCACATTTTTTTGTTTATCAACCATATATAAAAATGTCTAGGAGCTTTGAAAACAAAAATATAGTGGATATGCATGGAAGTTTCAAGTGTCAAAAATCAAAATACATCCTCTTTTATAAATATGTTAGTCATTTAATTATGTATTTGGAGCCATGAGTGAAGAAAATGTTTGATTGGACACCCTGCTTAACCATTTAATTTTTCTAGATGACGTGGCCTAATCCTAGTCCTTCTGTTGAAAGGTTGTCCTCTTCCTAGTTCATGCTCTTGTAAATGTGATCAAAAGATAAATGTGTGAAGGAAGAAATGATCTATTTAATGTGATAAAAAGAGGTTGAAGAACATAGTTGTGTACTATAGCAAGGCCCTTCATCCAATTCATCACAAATAGCAAGTCCCCATATATGTGAAGGTCTGATAGTCCATGTTCACGAGCTAGTTTGAGCAAGAGGCTAAAGGTTGTTAGTTCAGCATAATTATTATTAGAAATGCAAAATATTGTAGAGAAGGAGATGGAGTGATCATTTGTAAGGATGAGGATACCCCTAGAACCTCTAGTGGGGGTCTCCCTCAGCAACACCATAAAAAAAAAATTCATGCTGGAGAATGGAGATTTCTTGCCAGTCTGAGTGATGCAAAGAGAAGGGAACTTTGGGTGGTAGTTTTGGGGAGTCAAGAATGGCAAGGTTGTATATGTCTACCTTGATAACGAAGGCCTCCTTATTTTAAAAAATGACTCTATTTCAATCCAGCCAAACTCCCAAAGCAATTGTGAACAAGAGAAATTTGTGGATTTTGTTGGATGATAATTGAACTAAATTTTGAGTCCCTCCTCCATTGAGTTTCCTACCCATTGATATGATTTTACCTTCATCCTATGGATTTTCACCCAAATGGATTGAGTGAATTAGCATACGAGAAAAACATGGCTAATTTATTCTTCATCCTCATCACAAAGAATACAAATTCATGCCCTTGAAGTGTATGTTTTTCTAAGTTATCCTAGGTTCAAGATTCATTTCGAAGGATAGTCCACATAAAAAGCTTTGATTTTGGCGGGCATTTAGGTTTCTAAAGTTTTTTTCATCCACCACGGGATATAAAGTAATTAAAAGTAAGAAAAATAGCATGGTTACATCATTTCAATGTTGTTTTGTATGAGGGAGATATGTGATCCCCTCCATGCTCAACACGAAATTGACACATGTCATTTAAAAATATATTTAAAATAAATTAATTAATATATACCTTAATTACAATATTTCAATGTCGTTTTTAAATCAAATGTTTAAAATTCAATTATATATATATATATATATAGAGAGAGAGAGAGAGAGAATATTTCAATTTCATTTTTGAACAAAATATTTAAAAATCAATTATATATATATATATATATATATAGAGAGAGAGAGAGAGAGAGAGAGAGAGAGAGAGAGAGAGATTTCTCATGGTTAAAACATTTCAATGGTGTGCATGTAAAAGAGATGAGTAATTCCATGCAGGCCCATCATATCGCTGACACATGGCACACTTATGTTTAAGAATTGACAAAAATTGACCTTCATTTTGGAACTATCACTAAGAGGGATCAAATTCTTCAAGGTGCAAACCTTTTTTAGAGTGTAAAACTTGAAGAAAGGATTATATTTTGAGGGATTTTATCCCTCTTGGTGCATGATATATTTGGAGTTAATATGGATTTATGTTGGTTATTTATAAAATTATGAGTAGTTTCCTCTTGATTATAGTACTATAAGATTAGAGAAGATCTCATTCAAAATGTTTCAACTATATGTTATCTATATGCTTATATAGTTCTTATCTCAAATAGTCATATCCATATATATTACACTATCACATAAAATTATGTAATCCTTAACTCAAAAAATCATATTCATATCTAAGTTAGGAATCTAAATGGAAAATGATTCACAACTTAAAAAGGGGGATCACCCACATCTTGGCTACCATCTGGCTTCCACCTCTTGCTATTCTGCCGCTCATCATTTTCAATATTAATATCACATAACCATGCCACATCTGCAACAAGTAAACATGCCATATCATTTAAACCTGCCCCTCATGCCATATCATCATGACACATCATCCTTCCACATCAACACATGTATCTATGTAACGTACTACCCTGTCTTCTAGATCTGGGTTTTTCAACAGTCTCTTTATTAGAAATTATGGATGTGTGAATACCAAAATCTTGATGAATGCTAGATCCCGAGTCCCATCACTTGATATATGTCTTGAGGGTCGTCTCTATCTCTTAATAGAATATGAAATTCATCCCTTGTTTTGGTTGACAAATCACCAAGCCATTGAGAAACTAAGAAAAAGACACTACAAGGTTAAGCTAGTCCAGTCAACAAATGCTAGTTGACAAAACTTACTTTGCTATTTGATGTTTAGTCGATTGGGCACTAGAAATCCTTGGCTAGTCATCCCACTTTCCCACTAGAAATTCACGTCATTGAGAAAAATAAGAACACTCATGATGCTCATTTTATCTAGTTGACAAACATCAACCAAAGGTGGTTTCTTCATTATCTATCTTTGTTATTTGACGAAGTTGCTAATAGAGCACTGCCCACTTGCCTCTCCTTCAAATTAACCTCGGTTGTGATATTAAGCCAGTATAGTGAGATAGATCATTGGGACACCAAGTCGCAAATAAGAGGTTAGTTTGGTTTTCCTTCATCCTTAAGCTATCTTGCAGTTATCCCTGGTCATATCCCCCTCTAGCCCATGTGACCAATGGCTGGAAAGAAAGACCCCAATCCCAAGATTTTAGACTTAATCCCCAAATTTCCTAAGGAAGAAACTAGGCTTTCAAGAGAAATTATCATGTTATTCAAGGATTGAAAATATTCTTTAACAAGGTAATTACCTACCCATAAGACTACTGGAAATACATAAATCTTCACCGACCTTTAGAGGCATCCAAAACAATGCCCTTTATTGGGTATCTCCTCAGAAAAGAAAAAAATATGGGCAAATGCCCACTCCATGACTTCACCCTAATTAAAAAGAGATCCTCATACATATTTGAGGTAGAAAAACTTCAAGACCTTAACTCTAAGACTTGCATGTGACAACAAACAATCTAGCTTATCACAAGTAGAGCATAATATATTTTTCTTTAAATTCCCAATCGAGGGAAATGCCTCCTAGACGACTTGCTTCAATTCATGGATATGACATAGCTATCCAATCCCACTATTTTCCTATTAATAACTAGATACACTAACAAAAAATCAAGAGGAGTCATAGGCTCAAGTTAGGATGAGCATTTTACTTCATAATCCATTCATCTCATATGTAGCACAAATAGCATATTGATAAATATTACTTGTTCTTACAATATTTATTCGCAAGAGTAAATTATAGCTAGCCACCAAATGTAGTTTAGTATAAATTCAACTTATCATTACAATCATATTCACTAACCCAACTTAATACTAGTCATAAAACATTGAACAACAATGTCATTTCATTAACAAAAAGATTATATATATATATAGATAGATAGGGAGATCCACTCTCCACCCAACCAAAGACTTAGTTACACTATAGTTTTTTTGTAGTTGGCCACCCTCAAGCCAAATCTAATGCCTTAAGAGGAAGTTTCACTCAAGACTAATAGATTCAATTCAGGGTATAGGACATGAAGGTCACTCTCATTCACATACAAGAAATTAATATTCTACCCTTCAAGTACTAAGCCTGGTCATGCTAAGACTTATAGTATGGCCACTATAATCCTACACAGTACAAGGAGAGTCCTTCACTAATCGAGTATTCCTTCATTCCTTCCCTTTTCTCAGTGCTTTCCGCACTAAATTAAGACCAACTACTCAAACAATTCTTCTAGCCTCTAAATTAGGTTTAAGGCTTTCAAAATATTTTTCCAATCTAATTTAAGTAAGTTCACAAACTCCACACAAGTCTGTTGTGACTTAGAGGTTTCTCTATCACCCTCGATCAAAGTCACATTTTCAGCCCCACACATTGTTCAATTATATGCTCACATGTTCCACTAGTTCGCTAGCAAGCATTCTTTGATTTTTACTCACGCATATTACCATTTCAAGTTTCTCTATGTACATTCTACTAGGTCGCAATGCATTTGTAATTTCTCTCCTTCCCCACACATCTTCCCAACATGAGAATTTGAGTCCCCTCAAGACTGTGTGATCAATTTAAAAGGCCCTAAATGGTGCATTTTTCATACATAACAGGTAGTTCTATACCAATGCTCCTCCTTTTCTCATATTTGTTGGTGGATGTTGATTCAACTACCAAACCTAAATTTCTAAGAAAAAGGGGGAAAATAGATATAAAATTCAAGTTAACAAAGGTCTCCCAAATCCCCCTTACAACTCCTTCTCAGGCATCATATTTGTGTTGGTGTTAACACGTGAAAAACTTCCTCTTGCAATAGGGGATCATCACCCAATAAATGTCCCAATTAGACCTATATTTTTATGGTATGGTGATGTCCAACAATATATGGGCTCAGTTTGCACTAAAAATGTTACTTCTCGAAAGGAGAATTTCATTAGAGCTCTCCTAAATCATAATTGCAATCCTAGTATATTACAAAAAAAATAAAACTAATTAATCTATCTAATTTAGCCTGATAGCAAGAACAATAAATATAGTTTAGATTCAGGAAAGAAAATATGTTATTAAATATAGAGATAGGTTATAAACTTAGTAAGGATTGATTGCACATGTACTTTAAATTCGTGAACAAATAGTTTATTCAAAGAACTTTGCATACACTCTTGCATCTACAATGTACCTAATATAAGGATAATAATAACTACTTTCTATTCTAAATGTAACCATCCCAACTGTTGTACCTCTGAGAAAATAGTGGTCAGCTATCAATACCAAAGCATCTAAGATAATTGTTTTGGGGGTTTTGTTTTTAGTTTGGAAGACCAATGAATAAAACATATGTAACACTATAATGCCTAACTTTTTGAATAATATTAATCCCAAAGTAGAGGGTTTCTATAAAACTTCACACGGTGATAAAGTTTGAATAGTGGTGAGCAAAAACAAAAAATAATATGATTATTGCAGTTTTTAGACAAAAAATTATACAATCATAAGTGTGAAAACCTCTGACCAATGTTCAGAAGGTTCAAGAGAATATTCTTATGCTTACAACAATATGTTGATGATTTATTGATTCATAGGGAATTAATTAAATAGACAGTTCATTAATCCATTATCTTTAATTGTTATCACTTCATAAGCTTATAGGAATAGATTGAGACACAATTATTCCTACCTAGGTATCTCTGTAAGACATAAGAATATGAAGAAAAACATAATGTGTTACTGAAAAAACTTACAAGAAACACAAACTGTGTAAAACTGAATTCAGAATCCTCTGCTTTGTATTAAGGGTCCAAAAAAGTCAAGTACATCAAGTGTTTACAAATGCTTCTTCAAGGGTGAACTCTCTTTCAATGGTCAACCTGGTTCAATGGTGAACAATGAACCCTTAATAACTCGAGAAGAGAGTTATTTATACAATAGTAGAACTAAGAAAATATCCTAAACTGTTTAAGGATTTATTCTAGGGAAAGGAAATATCTTCATGCAAGAAGATAGAGACAACTATTGCACTGCTTGCTTGATGTCCCTATTATTTAGGTTCTGTTGGGTTTGGTCTTTGATATTTTTCCCTTTAAGCTGCTTGGTTGTTTGATCTTCATGCTGGATGTCATTTTTACTTATGACCTTTCATTTGATACTCTTTGACCTCATTGACATGTCAATAACCTTTACTGTGATTTTTACTTTTACTATGTAATTTGTCTGTTTTAACATTAATTGTGTAAAATGACTTCTTTCTGCTCTGTCTCTGGTTTAATCTTGATCTTCTGTTTGTACACAAACTTCTGATAAATGAAGCCTTTTGAATAGGTTTCCTGAGAATCTTGGTAAACAGGGTTTTAACTGGTATAAAAACCGTGTATCCAGTCTTCTGGTCTTCTGCTAATCACCTGCAAAATACAACAATTGTTAAGAAAAACAGAGGTTGATAGCGAGGGCCACAATGGCTTCATTTGAGTTGAAAGGTCTGTGGATGGAATCCGGAGCATTTTTGGGAGGTAAACAATGGTTAAATCGGTTGCAGAGGCTTAGGGTGGCATAGGAGGGTTATACAGGTTTTACTGTGTAAATGGATGAAAAGAGCGAAACTGAGGGTTTTTGCGTTTAAACGGGTAAACATATAACTTTTTAAAATTTGGTGCAAAGTGAACAGTGGATGGTTTTGTCGTATGCGGGAAGCAGTTTTGGAGGCTCATCACACCGCTTTTGGCCGTGGGGTGGTATTTCTCCGAGGTCACGCGAGTTAACATGGGAATGACACGTAACCACAAGGGGCCCGAGCAAAACCACTAATTTTCTGTGCTCTCGGGCAGGTAAAGCTCGGGGATTGGGAGGGCACGATATGGTTGTGGATCGTTAGATCTGGGAACAGGTGATCAGATGGCTATCGTGCGGTCGAGATGCACGGAGGGAGCAGGCGCAGAGATTAGCGAGCCCGGGGAATAATTACAAAGGATTTGTAATTATTTAATGAATAAAGTGTGGGTTAAAAAGTATAATGTGGTGGGTTTAATAAAGTGGGACCAAGGTTAGCTGTGACGGGGGGAATAAAGACTTAGGTCAAGGGGGTTTTATGGGTTTTAGGGAATTTACAAGGGGAAAATGATTTTTTCAAAGGGAAATGGGTTTCACACTAGGGAAAAGGGGTTTTTGGATAGGGGAATGAGTTTGGAGGGTAAATTGCTAGGAAAATGTGTGAAACCAAGGGGAAAAGGTGAAAATAAAGGAAAAAGGTGGAAATGAAGGGATGCTGAGGAAATTAGTAAGTATGTAGTGAAGGGTGAAATGAAATGAAGGGAAGTTAACCAAATCAACTTGTGAACATATTTTCACCTTCATAACTGGTCCTACACACTGCAACACATAATCAAGCATGATAAATGTGCTTATGCCTCAATCAACTTTGTACTTCTGCAACCTTTCTTCTACTTACCCATTTACTTATCTTAACATTTTTTCTTCACTTAATTGGGTGCATTTAGGCTAGCAAACCCTTTTTTTCCTTTTTCTTTTGAAAAGAAAGCTATCTAATTCTAACCTTATAACATCCAAGGGATTATATTAAAATGATGAGCTCCTTATTATTCTCTACCTAACTACTGATCTGCCAAGATTAAACAGTTTGGCTAGATCTTTATTCTCTAACTATAAACATGAAATTTAAAGCATGGACTAGTCAAGATTAAACTATTTGACTATCATGGGTTGTGGCATTTATGACAAGCTGTAGACAACCATTATTGCATAATAAAATAAAAGTAGTATCACTTGGACTTGCACACTTTCAGAGTTTATTGCTTTTTGCTTTTCTCTCTAACCTAACATTTTATTTTTGCCTTCATTTTTTAGGGCATCTATTCTAAAATTTTCTTTGATATGGACATGTTATCAAGATATTTCCTAACATTTTTTATTCAACATTTTTTTTGTCCATACCCTAGCTTAACATTTTTTTGAAAAATATTTTCATTTTTTTTACTAATTGATTCTAACTTACCAAAACCAAAAAATGCTACAACATTGGCTCCAACTGGGGACTGCTTTCTCCTGTAGAATGCAGAGAACCTGCATATCCATGTGCCTTCTCCTCGGGCTGTGGAATCTTTTGTTGTAAAAAATCACACTGATAGCTTGAAAAGTAAAAGAATCCGAAATTTTTACAATGGTAGCAATGAAATCTACTTCAACTTCTCAGTACCAAATGTAATGTTTGAGAAACCTTCCATTTACAGGATAAGTGGAATATAGCCCCTCAAGATTTTGTAGCACAAATGTGTTGTTTCCCTTTACTTCAGCAATTGCTAACAGTCCAAACCATTGGTTATCAAACTTGCCATGTTTTCCCTTTTCTTCTCTCCTAGAATCCCATCTTAAAACTAGATCACCTTCCTTGAAGTCCCTTTCCTTGGCTCTTCTGTCAAACAGGCTCTTCATCTTACTCTGATACTTTTTCAATTTGTATTGAACTTCATCTCTATTTTCATTTAGTTCAATAATTTGATTTATTCTCCTTGAAAAATCATCAGGTTCATCTGTTGAATCCTGCAAGAACTTTATAACAAGGAAGGCCAAATTGGTAGGGAAGATTGCATCTTTCCCATAATCTAACTAGAAAGGAGATTTTCCAGTAGATCTCTTTGGAGTAATTCTGTTTGCCCATACTGCATAAACTAAATGAGAGTCCCAACTATTTTTATGATCTGCTAGAGTCTTTTTTATTACCTTTACCAAATTTTTATTTGAAGATTCAGCAAGGCCATTAACCTGTGGGTAATATGGAGTTGAATGATGTAACAAAATCTGATATTTCTGGCAAAACTCAATCATTTTAACACTAGAAAAAGATGTTGCATTATTAGTGACAATTTGAGTTGGGCAACCAAATCTAGATAAGTTGTTCTCTTCAATAAATTTGATTACTACTGAATCAGTAGCATTTCTCATTGGAATTACTTCCACCCATTTAGTGAAGTAGTTTGTTGCAGTGAGGATCCATCTATGCTTATTACTTGAAGTGGGATGAATCTCTCCAATAAAATATAATCCCCATTGGCTAAAAGGTTCTGAGACTATTGATGGAACCAGTGGAAGAGTTGCTCATTGTTGCTTACCAACGAACATTTGACAAGGAACACAACCTCTGACCTTTGCTCCTACTTGTAAGAACAATCTTGGCCAATAAAATCCTCCCCTTAATATCTTATATGTTGTTGCTCTCCAAGCATAATGTCCTCCACAAAATCCTGTATGAAACTGGTCAATGATTCCTTCAGTTTCTGATTCTATTAGACACAATAACAAAATATTTAGTGGGTATTTCCAGTATAAATTTGCATTTATGATACAATACTTGACTGCTTTCAGTTTGAGAGTTTTACACTAGATTTTGGAGAATGATGCTAGACATTCAAAATGGATCAATAAATTTACAATATCTTAGTACCAATCTGACAACGGAAATTTTTCATCAATGTGTAAAGGGCTGATCTGATCTAAAGGTAAAGGTTCTTGTGGATTCTCTTCTTCAGGATGAAGGGAAGGTTCTTGTGGATTCTCCCCTTCTGCAAGGACAGAAGGTTCTTGTGTATTCTTCTTCTCTAAAGTTTGAGAAGGTTCTTGTGGATTCTTCCCTTGTATCTCTAAAACAGAATTGATTTCGAGCACTTTACAGTTGGATTCAACTAGAAGCTTAGCTAATCCTTGGCCTTTTACTAGCTTTGTAGTTTTGATAGTTAGATCAAACTCTAGTATTTGAGTGATCCATCTACCTCTCTTTCCATCAATGTTTGGTTGAGTTAAAACATTTTTCACAGCACTGTTAGGAACATAAGCAGTAATAGGAGAATGTAGGACATACATCCTAAATGATTTCAGGGCTTGAATAAGGGCATAGTCTTGCTTCTCAATTATGTCATACTTAAGCTCGACATCTCTCATAACCTTACTGAAAAAGGCTATGGGTTGGTCATGGGAATCTTCATTCTTTTGTAATATAACAGCAGTAAGGGTTCTTTCTGAGGCAAAGGAAAAGATATTGAATGGTTTAGTGTAAACAGGGCTGGCCAAGGTAGGAGCTTCAAAGATAGCTTTCTTGATCTGATCAAAGGCATGCCTGGAAGAGACAATCCATTTAACTTCATGATCCTTTTGGAGCATGTCAGTTATATCTTTTACAATCTCAGCATAATTTGGGATGAATCTCATTAAAAAATTAATCTTGCCCAAGAAAGCTTGAATCTCCTTCTTGTTTCTAGGTAAGGTCAATGTTTCAATGGCAAACACATGCTTGAGATCAATCACTAGTCCTTATTTTGAAATTATATGGCCCAACAATTTTCCTTCTTTGATAGCAAACCTATACTTTTTAGGATTCAATGATATTCCGAATTTTCTACACCTGTCAAAAACCTTCATCAAGTGCTTTAGATGTTTCTGATCAGACTTAGAAAAAACAGTTATGTCATCCAGATAAATAATCACAAATTTATTTAACTAACCCACAAAAGCTACATCCATAGCTCTCTGAAATGTTGCTCTGGCATTGGTTAAGCCAAATGGCATTCTAGCATACATGAATGTACCCCAGGGTGTAGTAAAGGTTGTCTTCTCTCTATCTACTGAATCAACATTTACCTGCTTATAGCCTGAAAAACCAACAAGCATAGAAAGTCTTTGTGCTCCTGAAACCATTTGAAGTAACTGACCCATTTTGGGCAAAGGATAGTTATCCTTTAATGATGCTTTGTTCAAATTTCTAAAGTCTACACAAAGTCTAATTTCTCCATTCTTCTTTCTAACAGGAACTAAGTTTGCAACCCAATTAGAATATCTAAGAGGGAGGATGATCTGGGCATCTAGCATTTTCTTAATTTCCTTTTCTACAGTTGATAGAAGAGTTGGATTGATCCTCCTAAGTTTCTGTTGATAAGGAATTGCTTCTGGCTTTAAAGGAATCTTATGCTATATTAATGAAGTATCATAGGTTTTTAGACCAGCATAGGTCCATGCAAAAACATCCTTATAAGTTTGAAGTAACTTAAGATATTGAGCTTTGATCTCAGGATCTAGAGATGCACAAATTTTAATGTTTTTAATATCATCATTTGTTCCAATATTAATTTCTTCTATGTCATCTTGTGAAGAAATGGACTAAGGGTTTCGTAGGACATCATTTTGATCAAACAATTTCTCTAAAGGAATGAGGCCTTTGGGAATAAAATTGTTAGACAATTGAATAATGGCATGATCAGCAATTTTTGAATTAAAATTTGAAGTATCATTTTCATTTGCATTTTCATCTATTTCTGTTCTATCTTCATCAATTTGTAGAACTGAAAAATCATCTATAACCTGCAGAAAATATTTCAAATGTTCATCATCTTCAAATATCTGCTAGTGTTTTAGATTGTCTAGGATGGATGGTCTGTATTTGACTTGTATTTGATAGAGTACATTTGTCTGGTTAGGAATTTTAAATGAACTAATAGAAACAGTTAGGGCATCTACATGAATATTCTGATTTCTTGGAATATAAGTCAAGTTAAAAGCATCAAAGAAGTTTTCAACTGAATCCCAAACTTGATTTCGATAAGACTTAAGTCTAGGATGCTTAGTCTGGCAAATATTTCTCACTTGTTTGACAATAAGTTATGAATGAGTAAAAACACTTAAGTTTTGAACCTTTAAGATTTTGGCTAATTGCGGTCCTAAAAGGAAAGCTTCACATTCAGACACATTATTTGTAACTTCGAAGTCGAGTTTGCATGATTGGGTGATATTTTCTTTTTCTGGTGAAATTAAAACTACCCCGGCTCCTGCCCCATATTTTGTACAAGAACCATCAAAAAATAGTTTCCATACATTAGTTTGATTTGGTTCAGGACTTTCAATTACATCTTCTATTTTAACTTGAGTTTCATGTATTTGGTTTGAAGATAGTTGAAAACAACTAAAATCCTGATTAATTGCATAAATGGGATGGTTCCTTGGCTGGTCAGTTTTGCAAACAGTGTGCACAAATCTTACCTCTCTATATAACCTTAGTTGTTCTCCCCCATAACTGGAATACTGGCATAAGACATATCCATCTGAAGAGTTCCCCCTAATTTGGCACAACAAGACCTAGAAAGGAGCATTCCAAATTTAGGAGGGATATCTATGACAATTATATCAAGCACTACACATTTCACTGGAATTTGGGCAAGGGTGACTACTAAATCCTTAATCAATACTAAGTAGGGCACCCTTTTAGAATCAAAGGTGTACAAGTCATGATAGGATCTAGTTATGTCAAGTTTCAGATGGTCCATGATAGTTTTTGGCATGAGATTATGTGATGCTCCAGAATCAAGCATACAATTATATAACATGGAATAATTTGTCTTAAGAGTTACATAGAAAGGAGGCACTATTTCATCTATCATATCTGAGCTAGGACCAAAGACAACTGCTAGTTTTTCATCTTGCAGACTAATGATATCACTTTCAGCATCAACCGAGGTGTTTTGTATCCATTTGGAGACTTGATTTTTATACCCAGGGTTTTTAGAAAGTTCTGAAAGTGGAATTGGGATTTTAACTAGTTCTAACTCTTTTTCAACATTAAATGTAGTCAAAGCATTTTTATCATTTTGAGTAGTATTAGTTGACTGATTTAATGGTCGAATAACAATTGTTTGAGTTTCAGCAGCTTTGGTACGAGGTTCAATTATTGGAGTCTCCTTAGGAGGTCTTCCAGGGCCAGGTCTAGGCCTAAGATCATATCTCTTGTTCAACTCTGCAATTAAAAATTCAGAGAAGGCATGGTATTTAGAAACCTGTGAGGATTCTTGATCTTCTTGAACCTGATTTTGTTGTGAGAGAGGAATCATAATTGTTTGATTAGAAGAAGTATCCATGTTATTGATATCTTCACTAATAGTCATAGTATTTTCATCAGGTTACTGGTCCTCTATCAATAAAGGAGTGGGAACCTGTTGATCATTACTAGGTCTCTGAAGAATTTGTAATTGTGGAATTCTTCTACACTAACCTTGATTTTGATTTTGGGGTCTAGTAACTGTTTGTTGAACTGTCCTAGGTTGAGTCTCAATCTTGGAAATTCTATTAGATATATTTCTAAGAAGAGAAGTTATTTCATCTATTTTAGAATCTTCAGTTTTAGTCTTAGAAGAACTAGAGGAACTAGAGGCTTCTTGAATAGATTTGAGTTTTCTTTGGGCCTTTTCCTCTTTAGCTTTCAAGGAAGTTGAAGAAGCCCTATTTGCTTCCACCTCTATAGAATTTGTTTGCATATCTTCAAGAGTTCTTTAAGTTCTCTCTCTTAGCATTACAACAAAATCATCATCAAAGGCTTTAGAAAACCTAGACTTAGCTGCTGCTACAGGGGGTTTACAATCAGGGGGCATCTTATGATAAAGTTTATTGAACCTTTTGATAAAATCTGATACAGGTTCACCAAAGTTTCTTTTAAGTTATTCAAATTCAGTCTGAAAGTAAAGAGGATCTTTCTTTACACCCCATTAGTTTTTAAATATGTTTGTTAGCTCTTCCCAATTTCTAATGGAATTTACAGGTAACTGTGTAAACTAGATTCTTACATTTCCTTCAAGTGACTGTACAAACAATCTCATGCAAACATTTTATTGTTCGATATTCATATTGTCTGCAAAGTCTAGAAAAGCTTGGAGACGGTCCTCAGCTGTGGGACTAGTTTCTCCATTATACCTGGGAAGGTATTTCAAGTATCCTGCTGGGAATGCATCAAGGTTAGCAGGTAAGACTAAAGCTACATATCTAGTCTATACAATATGTTGGAATGCCATAGTAGAAGGTGGTATATGAGGTGTTTGTGTGGATGAAGAAGAAGAAGGTGATTGAGGGGGTGTGTGACTATGTGGAGGTGAAGAAGGAGGGGATCTCCTGAATAACTTTAAAGGAGTCTTAAGAACTAACTTTGGGACCTGTGAATGGATACCCTATTTTGTTTCAAAGAGTGGATTTGTATATATAGAGATGGTCTCTTTAGGTTGTTCATAAGTAGAAGCTTCAAGTTGTTCAGAAGTGGAAGGAAATGAATAAGTGGTAGGGGATATGAAATCTGTGGGTTTGTATTAAGGTAAATGAACACCTAACTCAGACTCAATTTTAGGTGATCCTAGTGGTAGAGGGGGTTCTGGATGCTTTTCAAAAGAATGAATGAGGAAAGCTGAATCTCAATCAACTCCCCTATCTAAAAGTTCAGAAACCCTAGGAGGTATTTGTGTTAAATCAAGATCAGATGGAATATTACTAAAAGGATCAAATGATACTAACTCTTCAGACTGCAAGGCTGGAGTGGAAGAAGAACATGGTTGATGTCTCCTTTTATAACTAGCTTTTCTCAGAACTTTTTCAGGATCTGACAGAGGGTTAACTAAGTCAGATTCTGAATGAGATCTGGTGTGCTTAAAAGGTGCCAGTTTGGGCTAGTGGAGTCGCCAAGTGAAAGATTTTAACCTTTCTAGACCTCTAATCGCCTTAAAGGAATAGAATGAATATCATTGTCCCAGGAAAACTTAAAGGAATTCGAATACCCAGCAACGGCGCCAGACTGATGTTGTACCTCTGAGATAATAGTGGTCAGCTATCAATGCCATAACATCTAAGATAATTGTTTTGGGGGTTTTGTTTTTAGTTTTGAAGACCAATGAATAAAATAGATGTAACACTATAATTCCTAACCTTTTGAATAATATTAATCCCAAAGTAGAGGGCTGCTATAAAACTTCACACAAAGATAAAGTTTGAATAGTGGTGAGCAAAAACAAAAAATAATATGATTATTACAGTTTTCAGATAGAAAATTAAATAATCATAAGTGTGAAAACCTCTGACTGATGTTCAGAAGTTTCAAGAGAATATGCTTATTCTTACAACAAGACGCTGATGATTTATTGATTCAAAGGGAATTAATTAAACAGACAGTTCATTAATCCATTCTCTTTAATGATTATTACTTCAGAAGCTTATAGGAATAGATTGAGACACAATTATTCATACCCAGGTATCTCTGTAAGACAGAAGAATATGAAGAAAAACATAATGTGTTACTGGAAAAACTTACAGGAAACACAAACTGTGTAAAACTGAATTTAGAATCCTCTGCTTTGTATTAAGGGTCCAGAAAATTCAAGTACATCAAGTGTTTACAAATGCTTCTTCAAGAGTGAACTCTCTTTCAATGGTCAACCTGGTTCAATGGTGAAAAATGAACCCTTAATAACTCGAGAAGAGAGTTATTTATACAATAGTAGAACTAAGAAAATATCCTAAACTATTTAAGGATTTATTCTAGGAAAAGGAAATATCTTCATGCAAGAAGATAGAGACAACTATTGAACTACTTGCTTGTTGTCCCTATTATTTAGGTTCTGTTGGCTTTGGTCTTTGATATTTTGCCCTTTAAGCTATTTGGTTGTTTGATCTTCACGCTGGATGTCAATTTTACTTATGACCTTTCATATGATACTCTTTGACCTTGTTGACCTATCAATAACCTTTACTGTGTTTTTTACTTTTACTGTGTAATTTGTCTATTTTAACATTTACTGTGTAAAATGACTTATTTCTGCTCTTTCTCTGGTTTAAACTTGATTTTCTATTTGTACACAAACTTCTAATAAATGAAGCCTTTTGAATAGATTTCTTGAGAATCTTGGAGTAAACAGGTTTTTAACTGGTATAAAAACCGTTTATCCAGTCTCCTAGTCTTCTACTAGTCCCCTGCAAAATACAACAATTGTTAAGAAAAACAGAGGTTGACTGGGAGGGCCACAATGGCTTCATTTGAGTTGAAAGGTTTGTGTATGGAATCCGGAGCGTTTTTCGGGAGGTAAACAGTGGTTAACTCGGTTGCAGAGGCTTAGGATGGTGCAGGAGGGTTATACAAGTTTTACTGTGTAAACAGACGAAAAGAGCGAAAGTGAGGGTTTTCACGTTTAAACAGGTAAATGGTTAACTTTTTAAAATTTTGTGCAAAGTTAATAGTGGATGGTTTTGTCGTATGTGGGGAGCAGTTTCGGAGGCTCATCACACCGCTTTTGGCCGTGGGGTGGTATTTCTCTTGAGGACACACGAGATAACATGGGAATGACACATATCCGCAAGGGGCCCGAGGAAAACCACGAATTTCGCGTGCTCTCGGGCAGGTAAAGCTCAGATATCAGGAGCGCGCGATATGGCTGTGGATCGTTAGATCTGGGAGCAGGTGATCAAGCAGCTATCGCGCGGTCGAGATGCACGGAGGGAGCAAGCATGGAGATTAGTGAGCCCAGGGAATAATTACAAAGGATTTTTAATTATTTTATGAATAAAGTGCGGGTTAAAAGTATAATGCGATGGGTTTAATAAAGTGGGACCAAGGTTAACCGCAGCGGGGGGAATAAAGACTTAGGTCAAGTGGGTTTTATGGGTTTTAGGGAATTTACAAGGGGAAAATGATTTTTTCAAAGGGAAATGGGTTTCACACTAGGGAAAAGGGGTTTTTGGATAGGGGAATGAGTTTGGAGGGTAAATTGCTAGGAAAATGTCTGAAACCAAGGGGCAAAGGTGAAAATGAAGGGAAAAGGTGGAAATGAAGGGATGATGAGGAAATTAGGAAGTATGTAGTGAGGGGTGAAATGAAATGAAGGGAAGTTAACCAAATCAACTTGTGAACATATTTTCACCTTCATAACTGCTCCTGCACACTACAACACATGATCATGCATGATAAATGTGCTTATGCCTCAATCAACTTTTTACTTCTGCAACCTTTCTTCTACTTACCCATTTACTTATCCTAACATTTTTTCTTCACTTAATTGGGTGCATTTAGGCTAGCAGACCCCTTTTTTCCTTTTTCTTTTGAAAAGCAAACTATCTAATTCTAACCTTATAGCGTCCAAGGGCTGAGATTAAACTGATAAGCTCCTTATTATTCTCTACCTAACTACTGATCTTCCAAGATTAAACAGTTTGGCTAGAACTTTATCCTCTAACTATAAACATGAAATTTAAAGCATGAACTAATCAAGATTAAACTATTTGACTATCATGGGTTGTGGCATTTATGACAAGCTACACACAAGTATTATTTTGCATATTAAAATAAAAGTAGTGGCACTTGGACTTGCAAACTTTCATAGTTTATTGCTTTTTGCTTTTCTCTCTAACCTAACATTTTATTTTTGCCTTCATTTTTTAGGGCATCTATTCTAACATTTCTTTGATATGGACATGTTATCAAGATATTTCCTAACATTTTTTATTCAACATTCTTTTTTTCCATACCCTAGCTTAACATTTTTTTGAAACATATTTTCATTTTTTTGACTAATTGATTCTAACTTACCAAAACCAAAAAATGCTACAACACCAACTAGGAGAAAGAAATAGTTCTAGCTATCCCAATTGGGAGAATATAAAATATAGGAATTGAATATGAGAAAGGATGTTGAATTACTAAATTTGTTGAAATAGTTCTAGGATTTAGTAGTTATTATAACAAGAAAGTAAATTGTATATTCAATTAAATAGTTATTTGATATAACAATTTACTTGCTCTCACATTCAATTTGTTATTATTGACAAAACCAAATTAACTCATGAAAAATTGTGTGACATGAATTAACAAAAGAAAGGAGAAATTACTTCTTTAACAATAATGCAAATTGTACATGTATCCAAATTTGTTGCAAAAGAAATTTGGTCAAATGATAACAATGCTCTTAATTATACTCAATAAAATTATAATAATAACACAAAATTGATAACAATATGTAGACTTTATGACCTTCAATCTGAACTTAGAATCCTAATAATAGTGTAATTTTCTTATCTCTAGACTTTCCAACCTTGGTTACTGTGATTTGAAGAAGAAAAATATGATAGCATGAGTATTTTTTCCCTTAGTCCGCTCCCTTATGCTCTCAAGAATAGTTGTATTCATAAAATAAATTCAAACAATAGAAACAAAATATTTCTCCACCCTTTTCTAAATTGAATATGCAAATAAACAATTTCTTGATCAAGACAATTATATCACAGAAATTGAAAAATATTTTGTTGCATTATTAATTCTTTTCTTTTTGTCTCCTCGATTTACTCCACAAAAACCAGTTTAATATAATTATTGATATTCATACAAACTTAATCATTATAATATCAATAAAAAATGTATTTAGAATAAAATTATATCATCTCCAGCTTACCTATACATTGATTCAATCAAATAATAAATACAACCAACACAATTTATCAACCAAATAATAAATTAGCTATGAAATAATTAATTTAATCATATAGTAAATTTACGGCATTTTTCCTTTCATTTTTTTTAGAATTGTTATTATTTCTCTGGTAAAAATAATTTACCCAAGCTGTTCCTTACAGTCCCAATTTGCCAACTATCCATTTCTTGATTGATTTGGCCTTCTAAAACTCAAGATATGGCTCATGGAAGTTAGGACTCAACAACCATTAATTTCGTTTTAAGATTAATTTTGGGTTGTTAATCTATGGGTTTATTCTTTATCCCATGTGCACTATAGAAGAGAATTTTGATGAGTTTATATTTCTTTTTCCACTCAACATGATTTTCATGTGAAGCTATTGGAAGTATGGAATGTAGAGCCTATGCAAAAGTTTTTTTTGTGTAAACAAATCAAATGAAATAAATAAATAAAAACCATGGGATACTAGAAGATTTAGAAATTCATAAGGTAAATGAAATCATGGTATCCCAATGGAATATGATAACAATAAAATGAAATAAAATAAATAAATAAACAAAAACCTTTCTGGACACTGGATTTGGTTAACTGGGTTCTTGGGCCACTAAATTCTAGCCACCAAACCACTAAGAGACTTAATAAAAGTATAACAAACAAAATGCCTAGTATCCCGATTATCTTATTAACTAACACCAAAAATTCTCATTACCTGGTGTCATGACCCCACCATGATCGCACCAATTAGACCACTGAGGGTGTGCAATACTGACAAGTTCTTATTGCAAGGCACACAACTACTTGCTTCCAAACTATGTCTCTAGCCTATGTGTCTCTTAACATAACCACACCAACTTTGTGGAAGTAAGTTTTCAAGTAACTACAACACAATAGCCCTTCAATTTATCTTTCAACACTTAGTTTATTTTTCTAATTCAATTTATTTCATTCACATTCATTCAACTTATTATATGAAAAACTTGAATAGTAAACACCGACAACAATAAAATTTAATAAACAAGTGCACAACTTTTACAATATGGGAGGGGAACACCCAATAACGGATTTCCCTTATTTTATTAGGCTTAAAAAAAGTGTACAACTTCAAAAATACAAAGGCATGTTGTGGACTAAGCCCCCTCAACTTGCTTTCACAAAGTAGCACAACTTCAAAATCCAGCAGTCAAGGTTGGGCCGAACCCCAAAGGCTCACTGCCACAAAACTTCAGCAAACGCAATAGACAAATTATGGGTATCCCAAATGTTTTCCCTTACAAGCCAACATAAATCTAATAGAAATCTACATGATCTACCTAAGCTCACTCAAGGCGAGCACATACCCTAACCTGCGCCTTTTCTTTGTCGTCTTGTTAATTGCCTTCTTCATTCTACTTCAGATTCACTTGTCTTATGACTTGCGACTTCGTTGGTTGCTCTTCCCACTCGCATGACCTTGTATATATGCAATCATTTCCTTGTGTTGGGTTGTTGTGTCCTTTGGTTGACCCTTTTTCTTCCTTCTAACTTGACATATGTTTATGTCTGAATGCCCTTGCCAGTTCACTTTGCGTGCACAACATGCACGTTGCATCGACATGTCGCCCAACACCCCATCTTCATGCCAGCACGCCTTGGGCACATGACCACTTATTTTCCCTCCATCACATTCAATCACACCAAGGCATTCCAACTTTGTTTCTCCGCTTCCACTCATGTCATTTTGGCACCCAGCTTGCCCTTCGTCATGGGTATGTCATCATATTATTCCCCTCACACGGTGCCCATCATGCATGACTCGCCTATGTCATTGCATGGGCACCCTTGCCTTTGTAAGGTGCCCAACTTGGCGGTCTCGTCGCACAACTTGTCACACAACCCCACCATTGTTCGATTTTTCATAACTTCAAGTCAGCATGGTTCATCACAACCATATTGGGGTGTGCCTTCGTGCACACTCAAGCCCAAGGAACTAACAACTGGTTTCCCTCAACCACCAGATTTCATCCACTGACCTATTAAATTATGGCCACCAAGCCCGTCGATATTTAAAAAAATATGACAAAAAAAATGCGCAATACCTGGATATACTAGTATTCTCATTATTGACATCTGATATTCCCATTAACTAATTTTAATATATTATGTTACTTGGATTTGTCAATAGGCAATGACTAGTAAAAATTAAATTAAAAAATAAATAAAATAAAAATGAAATAAAATTAATAAAAATAAAAATTAATACAATCCACATCAATTGTTACGTCAACACATTCAGTACAATTATTTTCTATGTGGATGTAGGGGACACATCATTTTCCATGACACCTAAAACACATCGATAATATGAAAACTTTTGAGGGTTATAACATTGTGCATCAAACTCGAAATAAGAAACAATTTATATCATCAAAAATCTCTCAATGAGTAGAAGATGATCAGAGTTGCAAAATTGGGAAATTACAAAACACTTATAAGAAAATCATTATAACCTAATTAGTGCATTAAAAATAAATTGCACACATATGATCTATTAAATTCAAAAAAAAAAATATAAGATCAAAGATCTAATCTTACAAACCATAAAAATAAACTAATAAATAGTAAATTCACAAGATTATGCATCAAAATAAAAGTTTAGTAGGGTAGCCCTTAATTTTTTGCTAAAAATTAAGGGAAGTTTTTTAGGGTTCGACAATTGGTTGCTCTCTTCTTAATAATTTTGTAATATTTTAATTAAGATCTACATATATACATTAATTAAATTTTGAAAAAATATTCATGTTAACAATTCAAACATTATCAGTGTTAGTTACAAATTACAATATTTGGGGATTAAAAGGGGTGTTACAACGCAGTCAAATAGTCATAAACTTAACAATTGTTTCTAACGTGGCACTTTCTGATTTTTCCACTAATTCTATATTTTGTTTAAATATGATTAAAAAAATTATATGCAATTATATAAAGATAAATATATCCATCTACAAAAACTAATATTCTAAAAAATATAGACATTGCTATCAAACCTAAGAATACCAAGCATAGGGAACTGAATCTAAAAGTACCAACCACTAATAGGGAAATAGGCTTTATTATGTTGTGGGATGAAATTAGTAGGATTTACTCCATATTATATGATTTTATGAATAAACATTTAGAGTGTGACACTACCTCCTACTCCCTTGGACTTTCCAAGCCGAACAGGAGGTCTTACCTTCAAATAACCCGACCTCTAAGGTCTCATTATGAAGATGGGGTTGCAAAATTTCTTCTCACCCAAAGTATACATAACTCGCTTTGGATAATTCCATTGCATTCATCTTGTCAAGAACTTTCTGGATATATAAATTTTATCTCGATCTACTTCATGTATCAAAAGTTATTTCCATTTTAAGTTGACCCTTTAACCCTTGCCATAACAACAAGGTTCTTCCACGAGTTTCCCACATGGTGCTACCACATCTCTCATGGAAAATGTGGCTCCCACCATGTTGTTTCACCGTAGCACCTTCATGCTTTCGTGCCATACCTCTTAGGAATGTTCCATGCCAGACCTCTGTTGTGCAATATAAATGTTCACGTCAAATAGCAAAAACTTCTCCATTATGTAGGTTTTGTCTCCTCCACAGCCCACTTATGGAAAGAACTACAAAACCTCTTTGGGAATTGACACTTTGTGGTGACATGGATCATGGCCACATCAACACCATGTGGCACCCCGTGTGAGATGGCTCTACCAACCCATTGTCATGTGCCACATTATTAGCATGTCGTGTCAACAACTCTACCACATCCCCCATATTCTAAAGTGGCATCCACACAACCCTACCTGGCCTATGTGGCATACGCCACCTCAACCCAAGTTGATGGTCTCATCCCGGCATGTAAATCAATTATTTCATGTTATAAAGTTTTATGATTGACTACTGAGCTTCCACGTTAATTGACACATCTTTGTCTAATTCCAGACATACAGTCTTTGTCCCCCCCCTCACCCAAGGGATGTGCCTATCTCTATTCTTTGGCGCGCACACACACACCACACACACACACACACACATATATTCACATCAACATACGTTAAGTTTTCCTGCCCCATGAAGGCACATCTTTGTCTCCCGGGACATAAATATTCCCCACTCCTGCTACCAAAGGTTCTAGCCTCGTGAAGCCATTTCTCTATTCCCCAACATATCTATTTTCGACTTCTGACAACAAGGATTTCACATCACACCCCATGCCTTCTATCTGTAGTTTCCACCTTTATAGAGACTACCTATAACACTTTACACACCCTACGCAACATTGATTAGCACTATGCTTACTCTCGCTCTTTGTCCTTGGTAAAATTTATGACTTCTTTTCCCAATTCAACCAAGGTCATTTGGCCCGAATGTAAGCCTTTTACTCCACGAAGTCCAAGGTTAGAAGTCATAAGGACTTTAATGGATTTTATAAATCCTTCCTCTATATCGAGCAAAGCTCACCACCATTAACATTATGTTGATGGTGTTGGATACTGCAAACATATAGGGGATATCCCCGATATGAAGTCCCAATAAGACCTCACACCATTTGGTGTAGGAGTCCCATCAGAAATACGACCTGGCTACCATTTACTTAAAGATATGCATTGGCTTTAGCTGTTAGCACGAGAGAGAAGCATACATGTGCTTTTGAATGAGCAGGCGAGTGTCCCTTGTGACTGCTCGATTGCAGATATATCAAGGTTCTTTCACTGCACAGGGGGAAAGTGAGCCTCTGAGAGAGAAGTAATAGTATTATCCTAATGGAGACACACATGAATGAGAAAGGTTTGTCTAGTATCAATAAAAGTAGTTCACATAGATGTGAAGATCGTTTCAAACATTACAACACATTTCAAATAGGTTAAGCACCAAAGTCACTGAAATAGTTCAATTACCCAGTACATGTGAAAGCAAACATGAATCATAAACATTCAAAGAATAGTCTTACAAGCATCCAAAATCCATGCGTTAAAATGTGTTGGCCGAAAGTCTTCAAGTATTAAGGAAAATTTCCAAGATACTTAAGTACAATGAACATCACTAGCTCCATTAGTGGAGCATTAGAGCCACTACTTTCTCCCCATAAGTACTAACTTTATCTCTCTAATCCCTTGTGGGAGAATCCAAGGTTAAAAGTCATTTCCATGAGTAATGAGGATCCTTTTGTAACTTGGAGCACGACCTTTCACATCCTCATGACTCTTGACTTTCCAACTTCTAATGACCTTGGACTTCTACAACCTTTGGACTTCCAAATGACTTTTGGAATTATATATGTCTCTTGGTATTACATGTCTTTTGGACTTCCATGACTCTTTTATCCATACATGACTCTTGGAATTCCACTTATTTATCTTTACATTGATTACATCATTACATCATAACTTCCACATCATCATGTGGTAAAGACGTGACATGTCACTATCCTTGATGACTGGGACTAATAATGACTGATGGCATGGAATTTATTCAATGGTGACATGGTTACCACTTGTCTCTTCATTCTTCATGCAGCCTTTAGTGATTGATGCCTTCACCCTCCAAAGGGTCTTTGATCTAATGGAGTATTAAGAGTTCTTTGATCATCAATATTTCAATGTGTTCTTTATTCTTTGATGCTTCGTTTTTTCCTTCTTTTCCCAATCTTCCTCATGCGTGCTTGCCATGTTTTTCTTGGAATTCCTGTATCTACAATTACTCATGACAATAAAAAATCAACCTAAAAATCTCCAATTCTAACATGTTTTATGTATTTTTTTGTTCATGCCTTACCAACGCACCTAAAAGGAACAAGGAGAACTTTTGGGCACAAGGACACACTTTGAAAGGCTAAAGGGCTTAAGGGTGTAGGCTTCAAGGCTTCAGCATTCGCTCATGCGGTTAAAGGAAAAGGAAATCAAGGCAGGGTGCATAACGCAAGTTTGAAGGACGAAGGAGAAGGCTTCGGGCTTCCCAAGTGCATTGTGTGCTCAAGGGAGAGAAGGAGGGCATAGGCCGCACTCCTAAACGCTGAAGGAGGAGGCTTCAGGTCTTTGGGATGCACTCATGCACTCAAGAGGCCCAGGAGGGCACATGGCGCAAGTCTTAAGGATGAAGGAGAAATCTTTGTGCCTTTGAAGTGTGCTCGTGCGCTCAAAGTGTCAAGAGGGTGCATGGCACATTGTGGAAGGCTGAAGAGTGGAGATTAACACCTTTTGTGTGCACTCATGTACTTAAGGAGGGCACATTCCTTCGAGTCGAAGGAGTGTGCTTAAAGGAAGTATTGGCTTCTAAAAGGGCATAGTTCAAAACAAGGAAGGGGAAAGGACTTAAGGAGTTCACTTTGCACTCTTGGAGGGTGCATGGCACACTTTTGAACAATGAAGGATTTCCTCTCGAGGCTTGAGAGTGTGATTTTGTGCTCCTAACCTCGACAGGTTTTCTTTGCAACTGAAATTTGTCTAAGTTTGGGATATAGAGCAGTAGGTGAACATGATGAGTTCAAACATAAAATCATGTGCAACACAAACAAACCCATAGAAAAAACTTATACGAGCTTGAATATGGGTAATTATACATCAAAACATTAGTTTTGATATATTCCCCAAGTACAACAGATGAAGTGTGTGCAACTGTGACCAAAAGTGTCGTTTTACAATGATAAAGATGTTATGACCATGAAATACATGAAAGATGTTCTAATGAATGTGATGAAACTTGAGCACACTCAAGAACACTTGAAACATATAGGATGACATGAAATGACACTTGATGACTAAGGTGACACTTGATACAATGATAAAGTAGGCTCCAAAATTTGAATGTAGTGAAATTTTGGAGGGTGTTTCTAGCAACAACAACACTTGGCAACACACTGGGTGAGCTTCAACTTCTCTTCTTAGGAATAACTTTTCAGTTTAAAGCGTCAGCCCTTCCGAAGTATTGATTCACCAATTATATTTCCTTGACTTCCCCTTTCAATCTGGTTATACACATAGTACCTCACTTTCTTCTACTTGGTTGAACACACAAAAGATACACCATATCACAATTGTTTCAATCCAGAAGAGGGTAATCTATGCGGCGATTTTATGATATTCAGAGTATGAGTTTTCATCTCTATTGTTGCTCCACTTCCAAGAGGCCTAAACAGTACCCTAGTGGAGTCACATTAGGAGGCTACACAAACGTTGCTTCGCTACCAGCAAGCCTGGACAGTACCCTGACGAAGTCGTTTGCTTCACCTCCATGTGCATGAAGTCTTTCTCTTATTTCACCCTTTAGTTATTTTTTTAATAGGACTATGCATCGACACTTATTATTTTCAACGGGTGAAAGAGGGATCCCAAATTATTGAGAGCAGAGGAGGTTTCCCCTTCAGAGAAGTATTTTAAGACCTTTGATATAGGTTTTCTCACTTTAGATTTTCCCCTTATCCTTTCTCTACTAGATTGGACAAGCATTAACACACAAGTAGATTTACACCAAGTTGAGTAGTTTAGATACTAGCATAGGCACAAATCTAATAGGTTCCCTCAAGGTTCTCCTTTTGGACATATCATATTTTCCATCTGGACTTAGCTCAACCTATGGAATTTTCCCAAAAAAGGAAGGAGAACAAACAAAAAGCCAATCGTTGTGTTTGTCACACTTCTCTTTTATTCCATGACAAAGTCCTTTTGAGCCATACACTTTTTACACAAGGTCTTATTTACATACAATGACCAAAAAACATGACAATATAGGACATGACTAACACAACACACATACAACAAGGAAAGAATAAATTGTACATGAAGCGCAACTTGTAGTTGTTATTGAAAATAATGCTTCAAATCTCAATCATTTACAGGAAGGCGGTCAATCCTCCCGTCTAAGGATTTCATTTTAAAGGTTTTATGACCAAGCTTTTCTTCGATGGTGAGTGGGAGAATCCATAAAGGTTGGAAATTCATGTGTTTTCATTTCTCTTCGTGGGGTTTATCCCACTTCAGTACTAAGTCACCTACATGAAACTCTTTGCCCCTGTGAATTTCTTATCCAACCAGTGTGTTGACAAGGTTTTGGTGAACGAAAAATCTCTCTTTGGCTTTGAGCCTTTCTTCCTTGAGTTTGAGTAAAGTGTTTATCCTGCTCTGAACCAGAAGGCAAGGTATACCTTGGGACTCTTGGGAGAGTTGCAAGGTTGGGAGATACAGGTTCGGGGGCAAGATAACTTCTTTACCATAAACCAAAAAGTATGACGAGGTCTTAAGGGAAGGCTTAGGAGTTACATGGTTAGCCCATAATCCATTGGTAAAATCATAGTGCTAGTTCCTTTGTTCAGAGAAGATGGTTTTCTTGATGACGTGAATCAGATTTTTGTTTGTCGATTCAACCAAACCATTTCCCTATGAGTAATAATTAGAAGCATGAGTTAATAAAATTCAATTTTCTAATGTGAATTCATAAAGTTTCAATGATGAAAAGAAAGTCACATTATCAAATACATGTGACGTTGGAACGCCAAACTTGGTTATAATGTTATGTTGCAAAAAGTTGATGACTTCCTAGTTATTTACTTGTCTCAAGGGAACTGCTTCTGACCACCAAGTGAAATAGTCTGTAGTTGTCAGAATATATCGGTGTTTCTTTGACAAGTGAGAAAATATTTATCTGATAACATATAGGCCCCACTATTGGAAAGGTTCCTCAACTGTTACTCGTATCAATGGGGTGATTGGCCTTCGATCTCAACTGGCACATCTCTGACAAGATCGACACTTGCAGACATAAGCATGAGCATATTTGAATAGTGTGCACCAATAATAACTAACCCTCACTAATTTAGTGCGGGCAATAATAACTAACCCTCATGACTTTCTGTGTTGTTGTGTCACCCGAATAGTGACCACCTGTCGTTCCATCGTGCAAATCTCTAAGTAAGTCTTTTGTGTCTTATGGCTCAAGGAACCTTAGCAGGACACCGTTGTGGTGTTGTTTGAAAATGACTGCATGAACTAGCTAGTAGGCTAGAGATTTTAAACAAATTTCCCTCTTTTGTTTATTCGATAGGTGCATGAGAAGGTTCCATGCTCTAGAAATTGTCGTATGTCAGAATACCATGGCGATGTAGACGTGGACTAAGGAACATGTTAAACATTGTACATTTCTATTTCATGATGCCAACCTGAAAGATATTCTCGGGAGCATATATTTCTTTGGCTGCTAGCTTACAAAGGCCATGAACCTTTATGGTATGCAATGGTTTGAACTCCATATCATATTCTTGTAAGTAGGTCATCCAATTTCCCCTCTTCTCACCTAGTTCCGGCTATGCAAAGAGTGTTCTTACCGCTAGATGAGGCACAAATATGATCGTGTAAGCTTTTAAAAGATAGGGCCTGAAATGTTTAACTACCTTGTATACATCATATGCTTGTTTGTTGGTGGAAGGATAATATAATTCTAACCCCTATAGGTTGTCGCTCATAAAAGGGATAGGTCGCTCATTTCCTTCAGTGTCCTTTTGAGTCAATACGACCACAATAGAGGAATCTAAAGCAAAAATTAAAGTAGGAAATATTTTCCATAGTATGGAAAGAATAACACGGGTGCATCAACAATAGCCTGCTTGATTTGAGCGAAAGCATCCTTTTCCCATTTTTCCCATTTGTATGTTGCGTCTTTCTTAATCATCTCTTGTAAAGGCTTAACTATCTGAGTGTAATTAGAGATGAATTTTCTCAAGGAATTGATCTTTCCTAAGAAAAATTACATAGTCTTCTTATTCACCAGGAAAGAGATTTGTGTAATGGCTTTGACTCTTTTGGGATAAAATTTAATTCCTCTCTTTGCAATGATGTGAGAGAGTTCCTTCTGACACACCAAAGATTATTTTCTTGGGATTGAGAGAAATCCCATATTTGCGACACCACTCAAATATTTGTTTCAGATGACGTACATGATATTATCTTCTCTTGGAAAACATGGTAACATCATCCAAACAAACAACTAGGGTATGTTCAATAAGGCCACTTAAAGTGATGTCCATCATTCTTTGAAATGTAGCACCGACGTTGATAAGCCCAAATGGCATTCTCTTGAAAGTAAATGTTCCCCATTTGACCTTGTAGGTAGTTTTCACTTGATCTAGTTCTGCTACTATCACTTGATTGTAACTAGAGAAACCATCTCTTAGTGAGAACATCTCAGACCCAATATTTGTTTGGAGGATCTGTTCCATGGATGGCACTGGGTAATTATCTTTATCAGATTCCTGGTTGAGATTGCAGAAATTTATGCATAGCCTTATTTCACCAGACTTCTTTCTGACTAGGACCAAACTTGAAACCCAAGTGGAGTGTCTGACTTTAAAAATCATTCAGACATCCAACTACTTTCTCAATTCCTTTTGGATGAGGGGATCCAATGCTAGATGAAATTTTCTTAATTTATGTTAGAACAGTTTTACCCCTTCCTTTATGGGAATTACGTGCTAGATAATACGAGTATCATATGTCTTTAAATCATCACATGTCCACGAAAACACATCATGGTACTGTTTGAATAAGAATATAAATGCTTGTCGTTCTTGTGGAGAACAATAGGTATCTAGGTTTACATACTTCAAATCTTCTTGAGTTCCTCGATTGACTTGTTCAGATGATTACTTAGAGCTCTAAGTCTTTGTATTGAGCTGCCCTCTAAATGGGTTCTACAGGTCATATAATTTCTCCAGGGACACCACACCTTTAGGCATAGTTTTTCCTTTAATTGTATTAAAGCCTCCTGCAAAGCCTTATCGTGTGCATCCTCTTCTATGGAAACATCTTTGAATATGTCTGCATTATCCATAAAATGAAGTATCTGTTGGTCATCATTGAAAACACGAAAATTAGTGACATTGTCAAGCACAAATGGTTTATATATAATTTCAATAGAAAAACCATTTCTCAATGGCGACATCCTAGTGGTTGCGTTTGTTGCGGCATTTCTAAGCCTTGGAACATAAATGATATTAAAAGATTTAAAATGATTAATTAAACACCATATCTCCTGCTGGTAATTTTAAAGATTCGACGAAAAACAGTGGATAGTATCTCGTACCTGACAAGTGACCACCTCTAAGTCACTAATTACTTTGAGAATATCTACCTTCAGATCGATGGCTTTCTTTAGTCCAAGTATGAGTGCTTCATATTCGGCAATATTATTGGTACACTCAAACTCCAAACAGCATGAAAGGATATGCTTCTTGTTACATGGGTCTATAAGTATGCAACTAGCTCTAGAGCCATCCTACGTCTTTGAACCATCATAATATAAAGTGCAAATATTATTAGCTACTAAGCTGCTTCCTATGCTACTACTACTATTACTATGTACATCTGTATTACAAGATTCATTTTCACCAGCTAGAGAACAAGGAAGGAGCTCTAACTGTGTATCTAGTGGGACAAATGATGGTTGGTCTTGCTAACACCAATGATCAGTTTCTAGGAAACAATTTTTAAATATTAAATCAGCAAAAGAAACAGGCTCATTGTGGCCCTCAAGTGGTGTCATGGTGTGTTTCATGTATGACTCACTTTCCACTCGAATCTGGTTATTCATGCCCTTGTATAGAAGCCATAAATGTGACTATTCTATAGAAAAATAGCCTTGCAATTTGCTAAACTAGTCTCTACTGAGGAGTACACAATAGTTTTTAGGGATGTCCACAATTACAATATTTATACATTGGTGAACTTGGTGATCAGATGATAATGGAATAAGAACATTCCCGATTTCACCAATATCTTGGATGAGGGATCTTTCCAGCTAAATAATTCGTGCATCAGTTTTGTCCCGTTTAGCATTTATTTTCTTGGCAACAAATAATGGAATTACATTCATAGATGCACTAGAATCGACTAAACAATTATGGACATTGTAATTAAAAATTTCAAAAGTTAATAAAAATGGAGGGCATAGAGTGTTAGTTTCTAATGTTACACCATTAACTACATATTCAAGGGAACCGAAAGACTTACCAAAAACCTTATGAGAGGTATAAACGTTGTAACCTAGCAAAGGTTATGAAAAGGCTTGGACTAGTAGTTCACGTTGGCCTACTATCTTTGCGAGCTCAAAGATGGAAATATTGGCTTAAGCTCTCTTCAAATATTCAACTATGTTATACTCAATTGTCTCACCTTTAGCAGACAATGTTGAAGTATCTGGAGGAGTGGATTTGTGTGACACTCCCAGAGTCATGGACTTACTTTTGTTGTTGGAGGGAGTGTTCTTGGAAATATATTCGTTTCCATACTTACTTTGTGCATTCTGAGCAAGATTAACCAATGGTGAGATCCTTCTTAACAATTATTCCTTCAATTTCTGTCTCATCACCTCTTATTCAGAAATGGGCCCTTTTCTCCTTACACTATATCGACAATCTTACTTCCAAGGAGGGGCTTCACTTTGTGGTGGTGATTCAACACTTTTCTTGTCAGCATTAAGAATACAATTGAAAGAATTCACTACAAGTCTGATACCCATACTCTATTCAACTGTTGCAGGTTCTTCTATTTGTTCTAACTGCTTATCTACTAATAAGGAATCCACAATGTGTGCAACTGGAGCATTCATGTTGTGGTTCCACTGTGGGCATGTTTTTTTCTTAAAGATATTCCTAATGGAAAGAGTAATAGCTATCCATACAATATTTTCTATATTCAACACAACATTTGAAATTTGGGAAGACTTGGCAGCTTGATTATTGTTGTTGTTATTATCATTCCTTCGGAACGGAAAAGACTTGGGAGGCTTTCTACTAGTAGAATTATTGCTTTAACTTCTCTTTAATTTTGAAATTTCATTGGTAAGTGCCTTCATTGTCTTGGTCAAGCTTTCAATATCTAATGAATCCTTTTCTTTAGCCTTGCTTGAAGAAGGTTGAGACTTCCTACCAGTCTCCTTGGTGTCTTTTGATTCATCGTCATCAATAATAACTCCAATAGCATGCAAGTATTTCTCCATGGTGATTTCTTCTACAAATTTTAGTGCCAATATTTCCTTTGTAACTCTCTTAACAAACGAGGAAATGTCAGTAGGCAAGGAAACTATGTAATAATCAATAGTAATCGAATCAAGCAGCTGTGTGCTTGGGGGAAACTTATTCAATATGTGTTGGGTCTCTATAATACTAGTGATTACCCCATTACTACTGTAGTTATACCCCTTATTAATATTGTTGTGCCCCTATTGCCCCCATATTGTTATTACTGTGCCCCATAGAATCCCTCTATTGCTATTTTTGTGGCTTTATATTATTATTGTTAGGTCGGCTGGATTATATTGTGACTCCGTAGACTCCTATATATAGAAAGGAGGTTTTGTCATTTGTATCATCCAAGAATTGTTCATTTATGTAATGTAAAGTAGGTTTCCCTCTCGAAGAGGCTGAATTCTAAGGCGTTTATCTATCTTGTCTATCTTTTCTTGAGCTAGTTTCATAACATTTGGTATCAGAGCTTTGGATTCTAAGTTTTCGCTGCTCCAAACAGGTCATCGTGGCATTTTCGCTATAACTTTTTTTCTGCGACATTTCAGAAGTTGCAAAAAAACCCATTTGAGAAGAAATCGCGCTGAACCTTGGGTCCAAATTTCAGAACTTTTTGCGCTATATTTGTGGAGATATGATCTGAGGAAGTTGGTCTTTTTGCAGACTCCTGAATTACATTCCAAACATGTGACCTGCGGAAAATCGTCATAACTTTCTCTCTAGGGATCGGATTGAAATTTCATAAGAAGATACAGAAATAGGATGGACTATACTTTCTTGTATGAATTTTTCAGATCCAAAGGTCGAAACAGTGACTCGTGGGACGTCGTACAAGTTCGCTCTACTGAACTAGTCTATAATCAAGTCATTGTGGGAGATTTCGCATAACTCTTCCTTAGAGAATCCAATTTGGGTCAGACTTGTGGCATTGGAAAGAGGACATAGAAGGCTACTACAGGTCTCAATTTTAGGACTAGAGGATCTGAATTTACAGAGATACATCAGATTCAATATCAGGCTTCTATAAAGTGAAAAAAGGTATGTAGTTTTTTTTTTAATTTTTGCGTAAGCTTGGTTTGAAGGAATTTAAAGGGCATAGTAAAGCATTATTATCGGTAACTGATGCCCCGAGGAAAGAAAATGCAAACACCTAGTAAGGAACCTGAAAGCTCTAGCATGACTCATGAAGAAGAGGAAGAAATGCTACATGATATATCAAAATTACAAGAACAAGTGCAACAAATGTCACACTCACAAAAGCTAACAGAAGCTAAGATAAATGGCGTGGAATCTAAGATAAAGGGCATGGAAGCTAAGATGGATGATTCGAAGACAGATTTGAAGAGAGACATGGTAGATTTGAAGACAGATTTGAAGACAGACATGGCAGATTTGAAGACAGATTTGACAAATTTTCTACAAGAAATACTTACTAATGGTGAAAAGGTTGTAAAGGAAACTCATGATGTGAACAAAAGAAATGTTAATCATGATTCCATAGACTCTAATGTTGTATCGAAGACCCACCATATTCCAAAAATCGATATGAGGAAGTTTGATGGCAAGGATCCCGCCACATGGATATTACAGATGGAGCAATTCTTCGATCTCAATAATGTGCAAAACACACAAAAGGTACGTATGGCAACTTTATATTTGGAACCAAATCAGTTTGTATGGTATCAATGGCTTTGCTCTCATAAACAATTTATCACTTGGGCAATTTTTACGGAAGAGTTGATAGCACATTATGAGGATACAAAAAGCAACACTTTTTTTAGCCAATTGATAAGTCTCAAACAAAAGGGTTCAATAATGGAGCACATTGAGGAATTCCAAAAATTGAACATAAGGCTAAAAGATATTCCAGAGGAGCATAGGATTGATGTGTTCATAGGGTCTTTAAAGGATAATATCCAACATGATGTTCGCCTTTGGGAACCTGATTCATTAGAGAAGGCATTCAGGTTAGCAAGAAAAATGGAAAGCAAAATTATGGCAACCAGGAAGCATACCACTCACAACTATAAAGATGGAAGTGTTGTTGCCCCTAGTCTTACACAACCTATAAGGTTGACACCACAACAATTGGAAGAAAAAAGAGCAAAAGGGCTTTGTTATAGTTGTGATAGCAAATACACTAAAGGTCATAAGTGTGCTGAGAAGAAATTATTCTACATAGATTGTGAAGAGGAAGAAGAAAAGGAGCAAGAAAGGTCAAAAGAAGAGGATATACTCCAGGAACAAAGCCTAAATGATGAACAAATAAATCCGACCATATCTTGTAATGCATTGGCGGAAATTACCACTCCTCAAACCATCAAGATAGAAGGACAAATCAAGACGAAAAAGGTAATAGTGTTGATTGATTCAGGAAGCACCCACAATTTTATTCATTGTAAGGTAGCAAAAGAATTGAATTGCTTCCTATATCCAGCACCAGAGTGTCAAGTGATGATTGCAAATGGAGGAACAATAAATTGCTCTGGAAAGTGCCATAATATAAAGCTATCCATGGGAGAATATGTATTGAATAGCCCAATGCTTTCCATTCCAATGGGAGGTGCTAATGTTGTACTAGGAGTCCAATGGCTACAATCCTTGGGTACAATAGCTTTTAATTTTCAAGAACTTTTCATCAAATTTTCTACGGAAGGAAAGGAAGTTGAATTAAGGGGTATTGCAGGGAAACCAGGAAATATAATCAACTCTAATGGTATGACAAAGCTTCTAAAAAAGGAGCAAAGAGGTGTAATTGCACAATTATGTTCGCTAGATGTCTCCACATCGGAATCATCTATTTCTCCAAATCTCCAAAAAGTCCTGGACAATCATTCCAAGGTATTTGAGACTCCAAAAGGTCTCCCACCTATGTGTGATCATGATCATGCTATTCATCTGATTCCAGGAAGTGTTCCTCCAAACATCAGGCCGTACAGATATCCCTATGTCCAAAAGAGTGAAATTGAACATATGGTTGCAGAAATGCTAGAGGCTGGTATAATTCAACCGAGTCAAAGTTCTTTCTCTGCTCCAGTAGTATTATTGCACAAGAAGGATGGATCATGGTGCATGTGTCCGGATTATAGGGAGCTCAACAAGCTTACTATTAAAGATAAGTTCCCCATTCCTGTTATTGATGAATTACTGGATGAATTGCATGGATCAATTTACTTCACCAAGTTGGATCTTCGTTCAGGATATCATCAAATCAGAATGAAGACTGAAGACATTCCGAAAACAGCATTTAGAACTCATGAGGGTCATTATGAATTTTTGGTCATGCCTTTTGGCCTTACCAATGCACCTTCAACATTTCAAGGTTTGATGAATTCAATTTTCAAACCATTCCTTAGAAAATTTGTGTTAGTATTTTTTGATGATATACTAATCTACAACAAGTCTTGGAAGGATCATGTTGAACACGTTGACAGGGTACTACAACTATTGGAGGAGAAACAATTATATGCAAAAAGATCCAAATGTTTCTTTGGAGTCCAGGAGGTGGAATATCTGGGTCATATTGTATCTCATGAAGGAGTCAAGGTAGACCCTAGCAAAATTAAAGCCATTAAGGAATGGAAAATCCCCACATCCATAAAGCATTTGCGAGGATTTCTCGGGTTTACAGGGTATTATCGCAAGTTTGTTAAGAATTATGGGAGAATAGCAGCACCTCTAACAACATTATTGAAGAAAGATGCATTTTCATGGACTCCGGAAGCAACAAAGGCATTTGAACATCTTAAAGAGGCAATGTGCCAAGCACCGTCTTAGCTACACTGGACTTCACAAAAACCTTTATTGTGGAATGTGATGCTTCAGGAAATGGAATTGGTGTTGTTCTAATGCAAGATGAAAGACCCATTGCTTCTGAAAGTCGCCCAATCAAGGGAAAGTTTTTAAGAAAAGCTATTTATGAGAAGGAAATGTTGGAAATACTCCATGCACTTAAGAAATGATGACCCTACCTAATGGGAATACACTTCAAGGTAAAAACGGATCATGATAGCCTTAAATACTTTTTAGAACAAAGATTATCCTCTGAAGAGCAACAAAAGTGGGTCACAAAGATGTTGGGTTATGACTTTGAAATCATCTACAAAAAAGGGAAGCAAAATGTGGTCGCAGATGCACTCTCAAGAAAGGATGAGGATGTGGAAGCATTGTTGTGTGCCATTTCTATTATCCAACCAGATTGGATAAACGAAGCAAGGGAGGAATGGAAGAATGACGAAAAAGTGTGGGCACTTATTCGAAAGTTACAAAAAGATTCCAGTACGTCTGATACATTTAGCTGGCAAAATGATTCGTTATGGTACAAAGATCACTTATACCTCTATAAGAATTCCCAGCTAAAACAAAAGATTCTTATGGAATTGCACACTTCTCCCTTAGGAGGGCACTAAGGATTTTTAAAAACTTACCACAGGGTTAAGAAGGAATTTTTTTGGGATGGCCTTAAATCAGATATTCAAAAGTTTGTGGCGGAATGTTTGGTTTGCCAACAAAATAAAGTTGAAACAATTAAGACATCGGGTCTATTACAACCTTTATCCATTCCAAGCCAACGTTGGGAGGAGGTTTCAATGGATTTTATCACAGGTTTACCCAAGTCTGAGGGAAAGAGTGTCATCATGGTGGTAGTTGACAGACTTACCAAGTATGCACACTTTTGTGCATTATCACATCCATTTAAAGCCAGTACAGTTTCTACTTCATTTATGGAAACAATTCAAAAGCTACATGGAAACCCAAAGATTATTGTAAGTGACAGAGATCCCATTTTCACAGGAAATTTTTGGACAGAATTATTTTCTTGTCTTGGTACTCAGTTAGCTCATAGCTCATATCCTCAATCTTATGGGAAAACTGAGATAGTAAACAAATGTCTGGAAGGATATCTTCGTTGCTTTGTATCTAATAAACAGACACAATGGGTCAAATGGTTGCCTCTGGCTGAATGGTGGTATAACACTTCCTTCCATACAACAACAAAAATGACCCCATTTATGGCACTTTATGGGTATCAACCACCATCCATCACATCATATTTAAGAGAAAATTCTAAGGTTCAGGCAGTGGAACATCACATCGAACATCAAAAACAAGTCCTCCAACTCTTAAAGGATAACCTCGTGTTGGCACAGAATAGAATGAAACAACAGGCAGATCAACATCGCAGTGAAAGAAGTTTTGATGTAGGTGATTGGGTATTCCTACGGCTACAACCATATAATCAAATGTCCCTCAAGCAAGCTAAGAAGGGTAATAAATTATCACCAAAGTATTATGGTCCGTACAAGGTGTTGCAAAATATTGGTACTATGGCATACAAATTGGAGCTTCCTGCAGCTTCTCGATTGCACCCAGTTTTCCATGTTTCATGTTTAAATAAGGTTATAGGCGACAAGCTCCCAGTTCAAACAATATTGCCAGAACTTGACAAGGAAGGAAAAATTATATTGGAACCAGAAGCAGTCACAGAAACAAGAACTCGACAGCTACGAAATCGATCAATTTCAGAGTATCTTATCAAGTGGAAGAACTTATCCACTGAAGATTCCACATGGGAGGATGAGAATTTTATGCAGAAGTATCCAGAACTACTCAAGCGTTGAGGACAACACTTTTTTGAAGGAGAGGGGCATGTTGGGTCCCTATAATACTAGTGATTACCCCATTACTATTGTAGTTATACCCCTTATTAATATTGTTGTGCCCCTATTGCCCCCATATTGTTATTATTGTGCCCCATAGAATCCCTCTATTGTTATTTTTGTGGCTTTATATTATTATTGTTAGGTAAGCTGGATTATATTGTGAATCCTTAGACTCCTATATATAGAAAGGAGGTTTTGTCATTTGTATCATCCAAGAATTGTTCATTTATGTGATGTAAAGGAGGTTGCCCCCTCGAAGAGGCTGAATTCTAAGGCGTTGATCTATCTTTTCTATCTTTTCTTAAGCTGGTTTCATAACAATATGTGATTCAACTTTTGATTAAAATCTTTCACTTTCTCCTTTTCCCCCATTTTACTATTTCCAAGCTCTTTCAATAACATAGTAGGAGTCTTGTCATTAGAAAATTTCTCTAGAAATAACTTCTTAAACTCCCTCCAAATATAGACTTAATTGATAGGCAAACTATGGTATCATGTTGTTTCTTTACCTTCTAATGTAAATGGAAAATTCTTGCAAGCAACATCATCGTAACTTCCTCCAACATCAATAGATGCATGTAGAAATTGTTGATGTGATCTTTTGCCTTTGTCTTCTTTTCTGGATCAAACTTTGATAACAACTTTTCTAAATGTCTAGGCATCTTATGAAGATTATTTGGAAGAGCAAGAGGCCCTTAGGCCATCCAATGTAGGTCCTGGTCAACCATGTCTATGCCTCTTGGTTCCTCTTCCTTTTCAAAATACAAGGAGCCTTCTCCTTCATCGTCTAAACCATAAAAAAATGTCATCAGAAAGAACAATGTCATCCTCGTACCCTTCGTTAATGGTTGGAAGTATATCTTGCTGCACTATATCTAAGGATTTTGTTAACTCTTCAAAAGTGGTAAAAGACAAATCTTCCATTGTTGAAACTAATACGTCAGTAAGATTTGCTTCTTTCTTCTTCGGATGATGTGGGAGATTATGTACAATAGGAAGTAAACCGATAGCCTTTGCAAACCAATGGGTTATAGGTCGAAGAGCTCAGAGTTGTTCATAGGTAATCTCGTATGTTAACTCCAAACTAGTCTGAGAAGACCCTCCTACTTCATGAATAAGAGTTGGAATGGTGCTTGGAATGTTTCTACCTCATACAGAAGATGAATTTTTAGGGTGTGTGGATTTATTAGCCATAAAAAAATGGCAGCCCTCCTTCTAGCGGCAACATGTTGATAGTGTTGAATACTGCCAACATACAGGTGATCTCCCCAATATGAGGTCCCAATTATACCTCACACCATTAGTGTAGGAGTCCCATATGGAATACAGTCAAGCTACCATTTACTTAAAGATATGCCTTAGCTTTAGCTATTAGCACAAGAGAGAAGTGTACATGTGCTTTTGAATGAGCAAGTGAGTGACTGTTTGATTGCATATGTATCACGGTTCTTTCACTGCAAAGGGGGGATAAGGTGAGCCTCTAAGAGAGAAGTAATAGTACTACCCTCATGGAGACACACATGAATGAGAAAGGTTTGTCTAACATCAAGTGAAGTAGTTCACATAGATGTGACTATCGTTACACAAATTACAACACATTTCCAATAGGTTAAGCACCAAAGTCACAGAAATAGTTCAATTACTTCACTACATGTGATAGCAAACATTAATTATAAACATTGAAAGTATAGTCTTACAAACATCCATAATCCATGCGTGAAAATGTGTTGGCCAAAGGTTTCAAGTATCAAGCAAAAGTTCCAAGATACATAAGTATAATCAACATCACTAGCTCCAATAGTGGAGTGTCAGAGACACTACTTGCTCCCCAAAAGTACTAACTCTATCTCTCTAATGCCTTGTGTGAGAAGCCAAGGTTAAAAGTCATTTCCATGAGTAACAATGATCCTTTTATAACTTGGGGCATGACCTTTCACATCCCCATGACTCTTGAATTTCCAACTCCTAATGACATTTGGACTTCTACAACCTTTAGACTTCCAAATGAATTTTGGAATTACATATGACTCTTGGTATTACATGTCTTTTGGACTTCCATGACTCTTTTGTCCATACATGACTCTTGGACTTCCACTTATTTGTCTTTACAATGATTACATCATTACATCATAACTTCCACATCATCATGTGATGAAGACATGACATGTCACTATCCTTGATGACTAGGACTAATAGTGACTAATGACATGTACTTTCTTCAATGGTGACATGGCTACAACTCATGTCTTCATTCTTCAGGTAGCCTCTAATAATTGATGTCTTCACCCTCCAAAGGGTCTTTGATCTAATGGATTCTTTAGATTGCATGATCATCAATATTTTAATGTGTTCTTTGTTCTTTGATGCTTCATTTGCTTTCCTCCTTTGCTCGATTTTCCTCATGTGTGCTTCCCATGTTGTTCCCAGAATACCTATATATGAAATCACTCATGACAAGAAAAAATCAACCTAAAAATTTCCTATTCTAACATGTTTTATGTAGATTTTTGTGTTCGTGTCTTATCAACACGCCTGAAAGGAAGAAGGAGAGCTTTTGGGCACAAGGGTGCACTTTGAAAGGTTGAAGGGTTGAAGGGCGGAGGCTTCAGGGCTTCGACATGTGCTCAATGGAAAATGAAATCAAAGCAGGGAACGTGACACAAGTACGAAGGACTAAGGAGAAAGATTTGGGCTTCCCAAGTGCATTGTGTGCTCAAGGGAGAGAATGAGGGCGGAGGGAGCACTCACGAAGGCTGAAGGAGGAGGCTTCAGGTCTTCGAAGTGCGCTCATGTACTCGAGAGGCCTTGGAGGGTGCATGGCACAAGTCTGAAGGATGAAGGAGGAAGCTTTGTGCCTTTGAAGTGGGCTCGGGCGCTCAAAGTGTCAAGAGGGTGCATGGCGCACTGTGGAAGGATGAAGAGTGGAGCTTAAGGCCTTTTGTGTGCACTAATGAGCTTAAGGAGGGCTCATTCCTTTGGTTCAAAGGAATGCGCTCAAAGGAAGACTTGGTTTCTCAAAGGATGCAGTTCATAACAAGGAAGGGGAAATGGCTTAAGGAGTGCACTTTGCACTCTTGGAGGGTGCATGGTGCACCTCCAAACAAAGGAGGATTTCAAAGGAGTGCGCTCAAAGAAAGACTTGGTTTCTCAAAGGGTGCAGTTCATAACAAGGAAGGGAAAACGGCTTAAGGAGTGCACTTTACACTCTTGGAGGGTGCATGGTGCACCTCCAAACAAAGAAGGATTTCAAAGGAGTGCACTCAAAGGAAGACTTGGTTTCTCAAAGGGTGCAATTCATAACAAGGAAGGGGAAACGGCTTAAGAAGTGCACTTTTCACTCTTGGAGGGTGCATGGTGCACCTCCAAACCCAGTCAGAAAGTTCGTGGCCATTAAATGAACAACCTTGACTTAACCAATTCCTAAGAAACTCCTCATACCTTTGATTATGTGTCCACTCTTCTCAGCCAAGTCATTGTGTTTACATTTCCACAATATTTACATGAATTATAAGTCATAGTGACAATTATAAGAGGGATTAGAAAAAGGGTTGTCACATATATAGTTCTGATATTCTATTGGAAAGTTTTATTGAAAAGAAACCATGGTATATGAAATTTGAAATTAAGTTAAGAAGGGTGATTACAAAAGTGGCCTGCACTATTTTGAAAACCATATATCTACCAAGAGATGAACTACAAAAGTGCGTCGATTCTTTCCTTTATTTTGGGTTATCAACTCTAATGCAAAAATCAATTGCTAAATATAGAATGACACACATATAATTGTGGAAGTTCTTAAACAAATGTCCTCGATGACAAACCTAGTTTAAGAAGGTGCTAGTGGAAACATCAAGAATGTGAAGAATGTTAACTCACTGAGGTTGTTTTTCCATTAGTGGAACGACCACTATTGGAAGAGCTTCAATGAAGTTTCAACTATAACTAGAACTTTCCTTATTTTTTACATATGGTCATTCAAATCTAACAAACGTCACCATACCCCATCATGCATGGATTGTAATGCATGTATTCTCATAATAACATCAATTATATATTAGCATATCAATACATCAAACTATAAGTCCTTTGGATTTTGAACTTTGCAAGGCTAACAAAAAATCAAACAATTAAAAATGAAAGGAAGAAATATATAGGGGAAGGTATAAACCGCAATTGCTCATGGAACTTAGTGTGTGTATATATATATATATGGTGGTGAACATCAAATTGGAAAATGTGCTCAATGACATCACATCCTTTGTTAGAGATGAGGTTCCTATACATTGCAACTTCTCTCCCAATACCCTAAATCCACTACAAATGTATAGAGAGATGTCCACCACAACTCATTGCAAACTACTTCCACTTGGGACTTGATAGTTCTCCCTTGACTCATTTTTTTTTTGGAAGTGTCATCCAATAAGACCCATAGCAACCCTGCAAAGAAAACAAAATCAGAGTTGAAGAACGCTAAAACAAAACAAAGCTAAAAAGAAATGGAGCAGAGAAAAGACCTAATATCCATTAAAATCAAACAAATAGAAGAATGATTAGACATTAATTGATTGTTGTTTAGGATTTTTACCCATAACCAAGTTAAATGAGGCTAAACTTTTGGCCACCCTCTAAATATTCCTTCTCAAGTTGAAATTTAAATGCGTCAACTTCTAAGCATTTGACCACATTATAAACATTTGATTATTTCTTGACATCACTTGGGTTTTTAGGGTGATTTTAGACTAAAGCCATGGAATGAAATTAATAAATTGACAAGAGTAGAGCTTGCTCCATTTAAATCATGTCCAACCAAGTATCACAAAATAATAAAATAAAGAAATAAGTCAACTTACTTGAAATTATCTCAACTTGTGACCTCCAAATCTAGAAGTTTAATAAAGGATAAAATCTTGATCATGCTTGAAAAAATAAATTCAAGGGAGTAGAGTATGGTCATTTCCCCAGTATCAATATACTCAATAATGGATCCATTTAAGCTATTTTCACACTAGTAATTTATTTAAATTAAATTAAATATAAGTGAATTTAAATAAAAATAAAATACAATACCCTACACAAGGAACTATGCACCATCCATTTATCATACACATAAGTATCTAAATGTCAATTAACAACAATAATTTATACAAATGATGCCACTTTCCATAACCAAGTCTCTCTCACAGTTGTTGATGCAAGGGCATCCCTAATTCTCATTGGCAGAGAGGTCAAAATCATTTACTAAAGGAGTTGGTTCCTCAATGAGTGGTTTGTTAGGATGTGATTTATTATAGATTGCCATGTAATTTTTTAAATTAGACAATTTTTTGCATTGGTCCTAAGTTTGTTTAATTTTCCTTCAATTTGTCCTTAAATCCTATATTCATATATGTGGATTGAACTCCTCATGTAACCTTTATATATTTATTTTGATTCAATAAATAAATCATGTGAGAGTGGCGAGAGCCCTGGATTTTATTTTACAACCAGTACTTCTATAATCTCTTACTATATATTTATATTAAATAGTGTATGCAATCCTATATCTATTTCAGAGTTTAATTGTTGCAGGAAAGAACCACATACAACATACATACACATATATATATATATATATATATATATATATATATATATATATATATATATATATATATATATTGTTGGGATGCAGGAGGGGAGGAAAAGGGTTGAGGAGAGAAGACACAGAAAGGGATTGTTTAAGAAAGTGGCGCAAAGCTAAGAGGAGGAACTTAAATAGTGTTGTAGAGTCAAGAGGAGCAAGAGGAATTAGAAGAGGCGAGAGGAGATAGAGTAAAAAGGAAAATATATAAGCCGAAAACCACAAACTTTAGTCAATTTTCATTTCGACGTAGTATGTTCATTGATGACACTCAGAGCCATCAATTGAAAGGAACTGTAACAGAGACTACCCAGAAGCCCGAGACCCTGTAAAATTTCTAAATTGGATTTTTTTTAAAAGCATCAGGCACTAGGGATCATCTATTAACGAAAGGGGCAGGATACAGGAATTTCCCTATTGCCTAGAACCGTCAAGCCAAAGGTAATTCTAATTGAGAGTCAATCATTTCAATGGGGCCTAAAATGAACAGGTGATTGGAAGAAGTCTCCAATACAAGTGGCTGACAGGTGGAAGTGGGCCAACCCGAAGCTATTGATCCCTGAAGTTTCAAGGTGCAAGTCTCAAGACCGGCGGGTCCCATACCCAAAATGTCGAAAGCCCATAACCATTTGTGAATTGGAATTTTAATAGAGCATCAGGCATATGGGGTCGCGGGTATATGAGCACAGAGTGGTGAAGACTATATATATATTTGTGTCCATACTCGTATAGAGTTGACCACCCTTCTAACTCCTCCCACTTTTAATAAGTTTGCCCACTGTGATTCTTAAAGGGATTGAAGGAAGTGTCGATTCTAGGAATACATTTATGATTACAGGGTTAAAAAGGGGTTGATTCAGAGAAAATTGAAGTTATATTTGCATCATTTGTCTTCACATCCACTCAACAATATTGGTGGATTTATTGGATGTGTAAAAAACGTAGCCATGTTAGTTACTTGGTCTAGAATTAAAGCTCCAAAATAAGTGCTCACCTTCAAGAATCCTTTTGAAATGGAGCCCCTAAACTTTGACCACTAATGTTTCACATATCCTAAGAGATTTGCCTAACATTCAAAGAGAGGCTACTATATGTCAGTTGGGTTGTTTTCCAGTTTGTGGGAGCTTATCAAGAATATTTGAGAATGGTTCGACTTGAAACTCCCTGAAACTACAACAATTTCAATCTTTCTCCAACCAGAAATTGGAAAACCCATGGAGAAAAGGGTTTGATTCTCTCAAATTTCTTCAGTTGAGCTTGAGCATTCAATTTAATAAGTAGTGATTAAGGGTAATTAAAAAAACAGTCTACTTTATTTCCAAGACCATATTTATGCCACGATATGAACTAAAAAAGTGCTCCAACTCTTTCCTTTACTCTAGGTTATCAAATTCAAAGCAATAACAAAATACAAAATATATAATAATGCAGATGTAACCATATAACTTCTTGAACATAGTGTTCTTGAGGACAAACCTAATTTGAGAAGGTGCCAATGGAAGCATAAAAAATGTGAAGCATGTTGACCTACTAAGGTTTTTTTTTCCATTATTGGATCAACCACTATCGGAAGAACTCCAATGAAGTTCCACAACCATAATTGCAACTTTCCTTATTTTTGACATTATCTCATTCAACTCTAATGAATTCCATCATACCCCATGATGCATTACCTATAATTCATGTATTCTCATAATAATATCAAATTATATATTGATACATTAATAAATCATACTAGAAGTCCTTTCGAATTTGAAATTTTCATGGGTAACAAAAGAATCAAACAACTAAAAATGAAAGGAAGAAATAGAAAAGGGAAGGTATAGACTGCAACTACTCATGGAATTTAGTAACATTATATGCATAATTATTGTGGTGAACATCACATTAAAAATTTACTCAACAACCTCTTGTCCTTTGTCAAGAACATGGTTCCCATACACTACAACTTCTCTCCCAAAACCCTAAATCCTCTGTAAAATGAATGGAGAGGCATCCACCATAGCTCATTAAAAACTACTTCCACTTCGGACTTGATAGCATTCCCTTGGCTTATTTGTTTTTTGGAAGTGTCATCCAACGAGACCCATAACAAAACTACAAAGAAAAAGGAAAAAATACAAATAACATTATAACAAAAGAAAAGCGAAAAGAAATGGAGCAAACAAAAGCCATAATAACCATTTAAATCAAACAAAAAAGAAGAAGCTGGATTGTATAATAACTAATTGTTGTTTGGATTTTTTACCCATAACCAAATTAGATGAGGCTAACCATTTGGCCACCCTATAAACATTCCTTCCCAAATTGAAATTTGAATGTTCTGACTTCTAAGCACTTGGCTACATTTTAAACATCCAATTATTTCTCGTCACTACTTTTGGTTCTAGGGTCATTTTAGACTAAATCAATGGAATAAAATTAATAATTTATAGAATTGGAGCTTTCTTCGCTTAAATAATCCATATTCGAGTATCATAACTACTCAAAATTGTCTCAATTAGTGGCTCTAGATCTAGAAGTCAAATAGATGCTAGAATCCTGGTCATGCTTAATAAAATGGATCCAAGAGTGTAGAGTGTGGAAATTGCCCTGGGATTTGTATACTCGACCATGGATCCATTTAAGCTATTATCATACCTATAAATTTAGTTAAACCGGATTAAATATAAGTAAATTTAAACAAGATTAAAAGAAATAAAATTATAATATAATGACTTACATGTGGAACTATGCACCACTCATTAATTATGTGCATCACTATGTAAATGTCAATTATCAATATAATTTATACAACTGATGCCACTTTCATAACCAAGTTTCTCTCTCACAAATGCTTTCCCTTTCACTCAAGCACATCATTGGGTTCCATGAATGCATGGATGCCATAGCTATCTTAGCTACCTAGTTTAGTGTTGAAGCTCCAAAGGAGGTGCCCCCTTCAAGAATATGTTTGATAAGAAGCCCTTAGAGTCTAGTCATTCAAGTTTCATATATCCAAAATGATTTACCTAGCATTCAAAGGGAGGCTAATTTGTGTAGGTTGGGTTGTTTTCTATTTTATGGGAGTTTATCAAAAACTAGTCGAGGAGGGTTCAAACCGAAACTCCCTAAATTTACAACAACTCAATCTTCAATTTCAATATTCCTCTAACTAGATATTTGAAATTCCATGGAGAAAATTCTTTGATTCCCTCAAATTTCTTCAATTGAGCTTAGGAATTCTCAATAACCAATGAAAGAATGAGTTTTCACAACATTAAACCTAGGGGAGTCATAGTTTGTTTTTGTGGAGACAAGGAGGTGGTCACTGTGGGATACATCATAGGTGTGCATAAATGAGCCCACTATTCAAGAGATGAGGTGTAGGAAGTAGTTTAGTTATTCTAGGTTAGGCTCAACACAATCACCCACAAACACTAGTCGCCCTCCGCTAGGCACCAATCACCAACATAAAAAAGCCACACATCATGACTAAGAAGAAGATGATGTTGCTTGGTGAGTGAGAATTACAAAACCATGTCACTCTAATTATTCATTGAAATTAAATTACAAGAAAATATCAAGTATAATTCATGTATAATACTTCAAATTGAGCTTTAATCTAGAAAAAAACTTTGGTGAGAGTGTTTTCAAGTCAACCCCCAATAACCACCTCTAGGTATATTCAAAGCATGGTTTCCCTTCATTCTCTAAGTTAGAACCTAGTGTAATAAGCTTGTAAAGTTATTAGTTTCCATTAACACCATTTCACAACCATGAACACCCCCATCTATTTTTTCCTTTTTTCACCATTAAATCCCATAGGAACTCTAACTTTTCCCACAATTGAATATGACAAATTGAAGATGAGACAAGATTTGGAAAAGAAAATCATGTTCATCAGAATTTAAGGAATGAAATTTCTTGTCCACATCGAGCAAGGATCCTACCATTTCAATTTTGTGCTTTTGCCTTTTTTCTAACCAACCAAAGTCATCGTCAACGAGGTTTAACCATTTTTTCATGTAAGTCCCCCGATCATCATGCAAGTCTTTTCTTCACTATTGTTTCTTTTTCACCATTCCCAAAACCAATAAAACATCCTTCGAAGAATCCTCCATCCTGATATAAAGGCCAAACATCTACCTTCCTTGGAAAGAATTTTAGCACTTCCTTTCTTCTTTCCAATCTCATCACATGAGAAAGTACATTGACATGGTGAATTATGTTCTCCTTTCCAAACTTAAAATCCCCAACACCCTTATAAAAACAACCTCCTTTTTTGGATGTCCTTTTATGCAATCAACTACCCCATTAAGATAAGTAGATGGGGCTCTTAATTATCTACATGAATAATGTTGTAAAATTTAACTACGCTCAATCTTCATAATGACATGTAATTATGATATTTGTAAATGATGAAAAGAACATAATAAAATTATTTTTGTAATTCCTTGCTTCATGGGTTTCATGAACAAGAGTTTTTATCTAGTTGGCTCCCATTGAGAGCCTTAGGATTTATCATTAGAGTCAAAGATTCAATGTCATGTATGAAGAACCCTTCTTGGGATATGTCAAATGTATATGAGTCTATAATAGCCCTCCAATTGCAAGCACAAAGTCCTCCTCGTCATGTCGGCTTCAAGTCAAAGCAACTAACTCATTTCATCTTCTCATTATGGAGACACACCTATTCATAAGTTCATGTCAGCTTAATATGACAGAAAAACCACTATAAATAACAACCTCACCCCAGTCCACAAAGACATAATTTCAGATATCTTCCTCTGAGTTTTTTGGGTGATAGAGATAGAATTTATCATTTCAGATGGACAGTGGAAGAGTATAGTTTGGATATCTCTGTGATTTCGAGTAGACAATGACAGTAATAAGTTCGATACAATCATAGGAAGGAGAAGGGACTCTGAGGTTTTATTTAGGGATGATCATAGTCAATAGTAGTTCAGATCTTTGTCTAAGTTCGGATGGATGTTACAGTGACAAGAAAAGGAACAAAGGTTTGGATTATAGTGACAAGGGTTTCTTATGTTCGATGATGCACAAGAGGAAGGTCACATGTGTGTGACAAGATCTTGTTATTGTTACAAGGAAGAAAATCTCGGTGGTGTCTCAAAGGGCAACAACTATGGTTCAATAATATGTCTTCAGGATTCGGTGTTACTGTTGGAGGAGAAGTTTGATATCCACAGTGATCACAATTGGGTGTCATCACATATGGTGTGAAATTTGAAGTAGTAGGAATAGAGAAAGAGTGAACGAGAATATGGAAGAGGACTTGTGTCTTGGTCTTGGATAGGCTACTAGGTCAAGGGTCTTGGTCTTGGTATTTGTCAATTAGAATCTTTATAAGAAGAATTTGTGCGGGTTTTCCTCTCAAAGAGTGAGAGGTTTTGACCCTGGCTGATAGCCTACATTTTGTGTCTCTTGTCTATTTATGTTCATTCATTAGTTATTGTTTGATGAAGAAGAACACTAATAAACTAAGAAGAAGAAGATCTTAATCTAATGAAGTAAAAAGAATTCACAAGCAGTCACTAATGGAAGATAAATCACATATTTCTAATGCCCTAGATTTCTCAACACATAATATCATACTTAAATACTAAATAAGGCAAATACTTCTACCCTTTATTTTGTGTTTTGCTCCACTTTGAACTAGTCCTCAATTTTATTCTCATAGGAATCATAAAAATATATGTTTGGTAAAACCATATGGTGATCATGATCATTAATTATTTTTATCTTTCTATCAAGAGCAAAGCCAGGCCTTTTTTTGGCTCTGAGTGACCTAAACTAGGGTTCCGATCGGCATTCAGATTATTGCCACAAACTCTAGTGGAGGGCAGTTCCCTGTTTGCAGAGCTCCAGAGGCGCGGGCTTGCCTTGGCCCAATAGATGAGGAGAGCGGGGCCAATGGGGCCCCTTCATACAAGAAAGTAATGATGGATAAAGGAAAGGCCCCACTAGAAGGGGTGCAGATCTCTGGCTCTGAAAATGTAGGAAAGGATGACCTACGCAAGAAGAAAAAGGTGGGTGGGCAAACCAAGGAAACCCAAAGTCAAAAACGAATCAATGAAATCAAGATTTTGGAAGGAAAAGACAATGGGAACCCCAATCCCGATCAGATACCACAAGAAGCAGAAGGAAGAAACAAAAAACCTGTGGAAACTGAGGCCATGCCCTAGTACGACACAGATCTGGAGGGATCTGCCACAATGACCAGAAAACAGGAGGACCGAGGACACTGCAAGCCAAAACGACAGAGAGTCTGAGAGTTGTAATTACTGACCCTGAAATGCAAGCTTATAGAGACCATATGTCAATACATGCGGTGATCTGTAAGTTCATGGGCTTCTGGCCTACGGAAAAATCCCTCTGCTTCTGGATCAAACAATAGTGGAAGCCTAAAGGGGATGTCAGGTTACACCTGGGAGCAAAAGGATTCTTTATTGTAGTCTTTGTGAACCTGGAAGACAGGGATCAAATTTTTGATGGAGGACCATATTTTTATGCCTCAATAGGCCTATATATGAGACCCTGGAAACCCAACTTTGCACCAGAACTGGAGACTTTCACGCATGTACATGTTTGGATTCGCCTATTCTCTCTCCCCATTGATTATTGGAGACCTGCAGTGCTGGAACAAATAGGAAACAAGTTGGGAACCTTCATCAAAGCCTCGGAGGCCACCTTGCAAAAAAGGTACACATCCTGTGCAATAATATGTGTTGAAATGGATGTTTCAGGTGCACTACATGAAGGTCTATCGTTAGAATTTAGAGATGAAGTCTTCTTTTAAGCCATTGATTATGAACAAATCCCCTTTCGATGCCAAAAGTGCCACGAACATGGACACTTGTTTAGGGAATGACCAATGAATAAGCTAAACGAGAAAGCCAAAGAAAACACAGGCAAGAATTAGGAAGGTTTTATCCATCCAAATGGGAGACAACGGGCCAATAGGAAACACTAACCCAAAACAAGCACCTCCATCAAAGGCACAGTCAATGCCTTTGACATTCTTGGGTCCGAAATGGTGGCAGCCGAAGCCCCCCAGGCACCAGAGCTAACGCAGGAAATCTAGAATGCTCCCACACAGGAAGCCCAAGATCCCAATCCAAATTTGACAAACGAAACCCTACATTCTCAGGAGTTGACACAAGACTTAGTACGTGATGCCGAAATGATAGTCAGTGAAATAGGAACAGAGGATATGGAGCTCAATGATATACTAGAGAGGGAGGGCATGGATCTCAACACCATGGTAGAGAAATGGTAGCAAAAAGGAATGGAGCATATCCCAGATGAGGAAGTGGCCAAAATAAATTTCCTTTTCCTAGCAAGGCAAGATGCGGAACTAAAAGTGCAGAAAATAGGCTTTGGAGCCACAAAGGGTCTGGGTGTTAAGGCCCTAGGATTACATCAAATGAATACCAATGCCAAACACAGGAAGAAGAGAGGTTGAAGAACAAACAATGAAGCACTTCAAGAGCTAGGTCAGATGCTTCTCAACTCAGGTAAGATGAAAGCCCTTGAGGCTTTCACGCTCTCCCCTTAAAAACCCTGTTAATTATGAAGATTCTCTCATGGAATGCTAGAGGGATAAACAGCCAAAGGAAACAAAGACTTCTGAGAAAGAAAGTAAAAAATGAAAATCCTGACATGATTTTTTTTGGAAGAAACCAAATTCTTCAGCCAGAAAATGAAAGGGATAAGCCGAAATTTAGGAAAAAGAATGGAATACATGGAAGTGGAAGGGAATGGAATGGAGGGAGGCCTGGCAACTCTCTGGAATCCCCACGTCCTCCATATTATAAATGCAGAGGCTTCTAGATCATACATCTCCCTGGAAATGCAAATCATAGGGGATTCCAATACTTACTTGTGTACTAATATTTACAGCCCCCAAATACTAGAGGATAAATTGAAGATGCTAGATCGCCTCTCCAAAATGCAGTGCAGACATCCCACAGCTAAAGCTATCTATGGAGGAGATTTTAACATGATAACCTCGCTGATAGAAAAGAAAGGAGGGGTAAGAATGCTAAACCGAGATGCAGAGGCATTCAATAGCTTCATCAGAACAACAAATCTTGTGGATATCCTCCCCAAAAATGGGTTATATACCTGGAATAACAAAAGAGGAGGCGACAGGCAGATTGCCTCTAGACTTGACCGTTTTCTTATAACAGAAGCCACCCTCCTTGAGGGGGTCACTGTAGAATCAGACATTATACCTTGTGGAGGCTCTGATCATTGGCCCATCACCATGGACATAGCCATCCTCGGCACTCCGAAAAACAGACCTTTCAGGTTTGAGAAATTTTGGTTAAGCCACCCGGAATTCATTTCTAAAATCAAACACTGGTGGCATGAGTCGCTAGATACTAGAGGCACCAAAATGTACCGATTCCAATCCAAATTAAAGCACCTCAAATCTCAGCTCAGGTCTTGGAACCATGAGGTCTTCGGGAACATCTTCAAAGACAAACAAGCCCTACAGGAACAGATGGAATGAATCCACACAGAATGGCTCAAAGGGGACATCACCCAGGATTCCGTTAGCACAGAGCAAATCCTCATGCAGAAATGGAATGAAAGATGCCAGCAGGAGGAAATACTTTGGAGACAAAAGTCTCACATTCAATGGCTCAAAGAAGGGGAAAAAACACCAAGTTCTTCTATCATTCGGCTATAGATTATAGGTGCACCAACAAAATCACCTGGTTGAAGGATGAACAAGGCACTCCCCTCCACTCTCATCAGGATATTTCCTCCCTCCTCACTAATCACTTTAGCCACATAGTAACGAAACCAGACACTGATAGGGAAGAGGCTATTAGGGAAGTCATGACCTCCATACCAAGGTTAATAACTGAAGATCAGAATAAATCTTTAGACTGCCCTGTTACCATGGAGGAGGTGGAAGAAGCAGTGAAAGAGATGCCTAATGGAAAGGCACCAGGACCGGATGGTTTCACCATTGATTTTTATAAAGCTTGTTGGGAAATTGTGCGAATGGAAGTGTGGGAGGTGGTGGAAGATTCCCGAAAATCTTCATCCATCCTCAAATCCCTTAATTCTACCTTCATCGCCCTTATTCCCAAAGAGGAGGCAGCAAGTACCCCTTCAAAATTTCGGCCAATCGCTCTGTGCAATGTTATTTATAAGATTATCTCCAAAGTAATGGCCAACAGACTAAAGCCAATTCTTCCTTTGATAATCTCAGAGGAGCAATCTGGCTATGTGGAGGGCAGACAGATCATGGATAATGTCCTGTTAGCACAGGAAATAGTTCATACTCTTCAATCTCAGAAAAAGCAGGTATAATCATTTATTTGGACCTATCGAAAGCCTATGATAAGGTCAGTTGGAGATATCTAGAAGCCATTCTGGAAGCCTTCGGATTTGCTCAACGATGGATCAACTGGATTCTAGCCATAATCAAATCCCCCAGCTTTTCCATCTTGGTTAATGGAGCTCCCACCTTCCCCTTTGCCCCCTCTAGAGGCATTCGTCAAGGGGATCCCATTTCCCCTTTTCTTTTTGTCATTTTGATGGAAGGCCTGAGTCGCATCATCAAAACTGCAAAGGAGAGAAACCTTATCCAGGGCCTCCAACCCCTGCTACCCTACCCAACCACTACTCATCAACAATTTGTGGACGACACCATGCTCCATGGTACTCCAATGATTCGGGAAGCATGAGGTTTCAAAGCTATTCTTAACCTCTTCAGTCAAGCAACAGGCATGGACCTTAATTTGGACAAATCCTCCATTTTCTTTTTCAATACTCACTTAGCAATCCTGAAAAATCTTACTGCTATCCTTGGGTTCAGAAGGCAAAGCCTTCCCTCCAAGTATCTAGGAATCCCTCTAATTGATAAACCCTTGCAAAAGAACCATTGGGAGAAACTTCTCTCTAACCTTGAGGATCGAAGTAAACACTGGACTAATAGTGTCCTTAACTTCACTGGTCAGCTTGTCCTAACTAAGGATGTCCTACAAGCCATCCCTCAGTATATGCTTTCCATCCTTCCAGCTCCCAAAGGAGTTGTCCAAAGGATTAGAAACATTCAAAGAACCTTCCTTTGGTTTGGAAAATCTGACAAACAGAAATGGGCTCTTGTAGCATGGGAAAAACTCTATAAACCCAAGATCCTGGGTGGTTTGGGACTTCAAGACCTGGACACAGTAAACAAAGCCTGTGGGGCCAAACTCTGGTGGAGATGGGTTAAAGAACCACAGACACCCTGGGCCAGGCTATGGAAAGCCAGGTATGCTGAAAACTGGAGCCCTCAGGATCTCATTCGAATGACCGACCCTCCAGCTGGATCCCCCATTTGGAACTTGGCAAAGGCCAATCGAAACATCATACAACATCACTGCTTCTGGGAAATACGTAATGGTAACACAACTCTCTTTTGGGAAGATGCTTGGCAACAACTTCCCAAGCTTGAAAGTCCTCACTATCTTCCCCTGCAGCACAGGTACCAGGAACAAGGAAAACTCACGGTGAACCAATACTGGAAAGACAGTATTGTGGACCAACACTGGAGACATTGGGACCCTAACACTACCCCACAGGCAGATGGAATGGATAACCTTCTCTTATCCTTGCACTCTTGTCTGGATAAAAGGAAGATCTGTTACTCTCAGGATGAAGATCAACTAAGATGGGGTAAACTTGATGGAGGCACTTTCAACCTAAAGGAAGCCAGACTTTATTTAGAACATAGGGATCAGGAAGAGAAAGTGAATTGGCACAATAATGTCTAGGACACCACCATCTGGCCGAAGATAAAAACCTTCTTATGGCTCTTAATGCATCGTAAGATCCTCACTTGGGAGAACCTGTGCAAAAAAGGTTTCATTGGTCCTTCCCGATGTCCCCTCTGTGAAAAAGAAGAGGAATTGATGAATCATCTCCTCAACAATTGCGAATGGACCAATAAACTATGGGTTTGGATGGAGGAAATCTTCAAACAAATAGACAAGAACAGAGAATCCATACAAGATAGCATAGCCAACTAGTGAACCAAATATTCTAGCTGCGACACTGTAAACATCCTATGGAAGCTAAGCCCTGGTTTTATAGTCTGGTCCACATGGAAAGAAAGAAACAGAAGAATTTTTCAAAAGGATTCTAGGCAGCTAGATACCATTAAGACAAATATCATGCAAAATATGCGTGAAACTACCCTTACCAGGTGTAAAGCAGAATAGGAAAACATGCCATCTGCAAATGAAAGGCGAATTCTGCAGATTTTTGGCATAATTGCTGCAACTAACCCCAATTCTTCAGCGCAATGACCTCAACCCGCTTCTTCTCTGCTCTCCTGGCAACCTCCTCTACCAGGATTTCACAAATTAAATTTTGATGGAGCCTCTCGGGGCAACCCTGGCCTTGCTGGCCTTGGAGGTGTAATACGCAACTACAAAGGAGAAATTCTTCACATCTACAGTAATTATGTGGGGAAGCCACCAACAACGAGGTAGAATTTGCAGCTTTGGAGCAAGGTTTGCAAATCCTAATCCGCTTGGGGAAAGAGGCAACAATTGTGGAAGGAGACTCGCTCTTAGCCATTAATGTAGTAAGGAAATTACAAACTGGTTCGCGGACTGAGAAGGTAACAAAGCACTGGCACCTAACCATGGTCATCAAGCTCATAGCCAACCATCTCTCCGCCCTCAATGGAGTCGTTCTGCATGCAATCAAGCACAGTGCGAATGCTATGGCAGATAGCCTAGCAAACCACGCGGTCAACCATCGGAATGAAAGCATGGACACCTATTGGCAGGATGTCACTTGTGCCAATCTTCGAGACAAATGCCTACAAATATCAAGGCAAGACCTCCCAGGTGTGTTAGGAGAGAAGGATGGCATACATGGTACCAGTCATCAATGAATTATGAGGTTAGTTATAAATGTTCACTCCCTAATCCATAATGCCTGGAAATGGCACCACGGGTGGGAGTCTTATGGCTTGCATCGAGAAAGGTGGAAGATATACCACAGGGATAGAGGTTAGATCACTTATCATAAATCAAAGTACGTGTGGCCTCGTTTCTTCAGTGACAAGCGTGGCAAACCCAATGTAATCAACTGTAATAATGAGAAGGTAGTCATTCACCAGCTGGGGATTCAGACTGATGGAAACATGGAAAAGACGGGGGCATCGGTTATGATCGCAGACCCTCTCATGGCGTCCTTCACTATTAATACACAGCCCACCGGGATAGTTTTCACCTGCCTTCGTTATTTCTCAGAGCTCAGCCCTGTGTATACTGTGTTGTGTATAGGAACCCGATTATCAATTGCCGGCACCTGCAATAGTATTATGGCGAAGAGCAACTCTTAAAGTTCTAGAGCAACCAGAGAATTAAAAAGAGCCCAGGAGAATTACAAGACCTCTGTCTCCAAGAAAGGTAAACAGTATATTGAAGAACTCCAAGTCGAGGTGAACGAAGCCCATGAAGGGATGGACATTAACATTATCAGTGAGGAGGTTGATTGGCTCTCGGACCCGGGCACCCCAGCAACCAGAGCCACCCAGTTCCTAAGAACTCAGAGTGAGGCTTGGCAAATGAAAACAATGCTAGCTAAAGCCCTGAGCATGCAAGGAGCAGCTCTGAAGGATGTGTTGAGCCTCAAACCTACACCTTCCTATACACCCTCTCAGCCTTCTTTTTCCACTTACTTCATCCACCAAGCTGTTAAATCATTGCATTATAGTCTAAAAAGAGCTTCTGACATGGTTTTCTAACTATTCTTATGATTGTTGTTTGGTTTAGATTTTTGTTCAGGCAGCTGCGGAAACTTGTCAGTTTACGCAACCAGCACAGGTTTCCGCAGCCATTTTGTTAAAGGCTATGCTACAGGTGTCTTATGAAGAAACGAGCCACATGGGCAAGCTACAGGTGACGTGTACTTGGAACGTGTCCCTTCAGATCAGCCAAATCATCCATAAATGGTCACGGTCAACAAGGGTCAAAGGCAAAGCCAACCAAGGAATTTAGCGGTGGCACGTCTCTGTTTTGAGCACGTGAAGGTTTACGTGGCACAGTCCTCAGCGCACGGAGATATCAGCACTCCTGGAGATCAACCACGTAACCTGAATCCAGCAGCTACCACTCCGAGGATTTAATGGACATGATGACCATTACGCTAGATCTCGGGCTAAGGAGATCTACGTGTCTCTGGCAACGCAGTTAATAGCATAGGATTTAGGAGTTAGTTAAAACACTTTTCATTATAAATAACGCGTTGATAAACGCTGTGTGGTTAAGCTTTGGAGATGTAATTTTGACTGTTGTTATCACCCCACTGTACTCTGTTTTACGTGTTTTGCTATTGCTTTAATACATGAGAAGACTACTTTCCTGAGCTCGTTTTTGTGACTGTTCATTGACTGGCCGAGGTTGCAGAGGGCCCCTGTACACCAGAGCCTTGTATAGTTTCTACTTGCTTTCATTTACTGTTTTCTTTCAATCATTGCTTGTATATATAGTGTGTTGTTCTAATGATCATTGTTGTCTATATTTCCTTTATGTTTCTTTTCTAACTGTTAGCTGATCAGTGCTTCTTTTACAGGTTTTGTTGTAGGTAGCCCGGGCAGATTTACATATTTTTTTAGATAACTACTGTCATATGAGATCATCTTGTCCTTCCTGCTAATTTTCATTTTCTGAAGTTTAATTCCAGCACTGTCATTTTTCAAATTGTGTTTTACCTATTTATTTTTCTGCTACTTAGACATCATACTACTCATTTGTTTATGGTTTCTTTCTATAGTAAAGTGACTCTATTATTAAGGAATCAGAATATTACTTATTGTAGTGTGATTTAGTTTGCTTTCTTGCAATTTAGATATCATATTGCTTAACTTGTTCATGATTACTTCCCATAAGGCAGATTGAGTTGAAGGGTAAAGGATCAGAAGAGTTGAAGTAGTGTGATTAGTTTCCTTTATGCAATTTAATTTCCTGCAATTTAGATATCATATTGCTTAACTTGTTCATGATTGCTTCCCATAAGGCAGATTGAGTTGAAGGGTAAAGGATCAGAAGAGTTGAAGTAGTGTGAATTAGTTGCTTTGCTTTCAGTATTTGAGTTGCTTTAAGTTCAGCTTTTACTTTCTTTTTCATACAGCAGTAAGGATACTGGGCCATTGTCATTAGTTCACTGTTTGATACATTTACTTCCTCTTAAGAATTGATTTCATTACAGTTATTTTAGAGCTTTCTTTTTGAACACTTTTAAGTTTGGAAAATCACTGTAGAAATCACCATTACCATCCATACTTAACTTTCATTTTCGCCATCACACACTAGGGAATCCATAAAAGATAAATCCAAAAACAAACTAAAAAAACTCAAAAACGACAAAAGACTAAGAAAATGGTTATCTTGTACATATAGTACACTTCACTTCGTCAGTTTACGAATCCCGGATTGACATTTTAATCAGCAATTTAGAACACACTAAATTGACCAAACATTTTGGCGCCGTTGCCGGGGAAGTGAAACTAGGTAGCCAATTTCTTAAAAAAAAAAAAAATCAAGGAAGGAAAATTGATAACCTCTCAAAGTATGCTCTCCTCTTGCACTTAGTGTGATCTGGAGGATCAGAAAAGAGAAAGTTATTGGTTTAATAGTTTCTTGAGTATGCTCTCTTCTTGCACCTAGAGTGACCTGGAAGATCAGAAAGAGAATTATTAGCCTGACTTGAAGAAAAATAAAAATGATATGCATAGAGCAAGAGATTCTAGGGGAAGGTTTTTAGCTAGAGCCAAGAGTTCGATTTTCACAACTCCTTCTACCTCAAGGAATAGACAAGAGAAACCTCCATCATCTCCAACCTACACTCCTAGCCCTAGGATTCCTGGAATTCAAGTGGCAGTAGTTGAGTTAGGAGACTCTTCCTCACCATCCATCGAATCTGAATTAGGAAAAGATCCTTTCTTTTCTTCTACGGGAGACACATTGTAATTGAAGAAGTAGAATCATTTGAGTAAGAAGAGGGAGAAATTCCTCCTCGTTCGCCATTAGTAGAGGAACCAGAGGACTCTGAAATCTCTGAGAAAACTACCATGACAGAAGAGGGAGTTAACGGATTTGGTAGAGGTAGAGGTAGAGGTAGAGGAGGGGGAGGAGGGAATAATGGAGGAGGTAGAGGTAACAATGGGGGAAATAGGGATGGAGATAACTCATTTGGATTTCCTATAGTCGATGAGGATTATCGAGCAACAATGAAAAATATTTCACCATCTATCCTCCCAAACTTTCATGGGTTAAGAAATGAAGATCCTGAAACATTTCTATTTGAGTTTGAGGTCATGTGTCGAACCTATGATTATCTGGAAGACTCTCAAAAACACAAACTGTTTCCGTCAACATTGAAAGGAGCTACTTTGAAATGGTTCATGGGATTCTTCACTCAATCTATTAGGACTTGGAATGATATGAAACAAACATTTCTGGATAGATACATGGATTATTGTATGCCTACTAACCACAAGGATGAAGTATTTAAAATGGTACAAAGAGAAGATGAAAACTTGGAGGATTTACTTGAAAGATTCCAATACAATCTGAAAAGAGCAAAAATGAGTAACTTAGATGAGGAAACCTTGAAAGCCCTTCTATTAAAAGCCATTAGAGATGAATGGATAGATATTTTGAACATGATGGGAAAAGGAGATATATCTCAACTTCCACTTCATGATATAGCAGAGCTATGTGTCCATCTCTCAAGGGGAAAATCTAAAATTGGAAAAGGGCCTAGATATCCTTCTCTCATCAGAGCAAACAAATCTGCAACTGGATCAGTAAGTCGGGCTGAGATTGGCAATATGCTTGATGAATTCAAAACTGATATCTTAGGGAGTCTTAGTGAGCAACTAGAAACCCTTAAGATACACAACAAGCAGAAAGCAGAAGCTGAGGTTTTGGCCATATTTTGCCCAAAATGCAGAAAGAAACATGCTCTAAGGGAATGTCCTTGGATGCAAAAGTTGTAGAAACATGTGTAATTTGTTCAGAAAATCATGAGACCAAGGATTGTCCTTCAATTCCTGGGCTCAAAGCCGTCTTTCAAGAAGATCCAAATACAATTGAGTCTCTCTGTTTTGTTGCAAGGAGACCTTGGCAGGGGCAAAAAAATCAAGGGTTTAACAACTCTATGAACTTTCAACCCCCACAAAATTGGAATCCTTGGCAACAACCTTGGTCCCAACCTCAAAATCCTTTTCAATCATGGGTACAAGGTATGCAAAATCCTTATGGGAGATTTGCTCAATTTTATCAATATCCTCCATCTTTTCAAAATCAACAAGCTCCACAACTTCTAAACCAAAATCCACAATTATCATTGCCATTTCCACAACAACAACAACCTTCTCAACAGAATCCAAATTCTCAACTCTTGCTTCCGTTCCAACAGAAGTCAAATCAAATTCCTTCCCAGCCATTGCCAAACCCCAATAATAAAAACCCTCAAAATGCTTACATGGTAGAAGGTCAACAATTTCCTGCCTATATGATTGTTCCTCTCAATGGTGTACAGCTCAAATCTGGTAGAGTTCTAGATAAACCTTCTATAGATGCCCAAAATCAAAGCATTTCTAAGGAAGAATCTCTTGAAGCCAATAAGGGTTCTGAAGCATCTCTTCAAAACCCAAACACTCAAAAAGAAAAAGAAAAAGAGCTAACCCCCACAACTCCTATAGTTGAGCAACCTGCATCTTCATCCACACCTCCTTTTCCTGAAAGATTACAAATTGACAAAGGAGTGGAAAAACAAATCTTGTTGCCTGACTATGATTTTCTAGATGAATTGAAGAATGTCTGTATCAAGATCCCCTTCTTACAAGCCATTAAAGAGATTCCTATTCTAGCAAAAACAATAAAGGAGTTGAGTCTTAAAAGACCAGGAAGGAAACCTAGAGACACAAGAAGAATCCACCTGGTAGGGAAAATTGCAGACATCATGATGGTAAAAATTACTATGCAGAAATATGTAGATCTTGGTAGTCCAATTGTCAAAACACATATCAATGGGGTTGAAATTCCAAATACTTTGATTGATTTAGGGGCTGCTATCAACATTATGAGTAGACAGACTATGGAACAGCTGAAACTTCCTAATCTTCTTTTTACACCTACTTTACTGCAACTTGCAGATCGATCAATTATCAAACCAGATGGTGTATTAGAAGACATTTCAGTCTCCTTAGACTCTTGGGAATATCCAGTAGATTTCATGATTTTAACTCCCAAGAGTAATTTAGGAGGACATCCTCTCATTTTAGGAAGACCTTGGCTAGCCACAGCTGATGCTTTTATCAGTTGTAGGTCTGTGGATATGTATATTTAAATTGGTAATTCGATAAAGAAATTCAATCTGTATACTCCAGCAAAAGCAATTACAGAAATAGGAGATAATGAGTGGATTGATGATGAAGATACTATACAACCTGTCTTTACCATTTCTGAAGTTAGTGAAGATAGTCAAATTCTGAACACATTAGAAAACTTTGAAACATTTTCAGAATATGACCACACACAATTTCAGTTAGATTCCGACATTGAGTATTTATCATCTAGACAAATGTCTCTTTTCTCTATGGAAGAGTTTGGTAGTTCCGCCATTGAGATCTTTCCAGGAAAAACATTGAATATCAACAAAAATTTGGAAAGATCACAACAGGAAGAACTAACCAAAATCTTGCAAAAACATTCTACTGCATTTGCATGGGAATATACTGATATGAAAGGTATTGACCCTAAGACTTGCATTCATCACATCTACATTGAGGAAAGCAGTAGACCAATCAGACAACCTCAGAGAAGGATGAATCCAAACCTTAGGGAGATAGTGAAAGAAGAGCTCCAAAAGTTACTTAATGTAAACTTCATTTATCCAATTTCAGATAGCCGATGTGTTTCTCCTTTGGTTATAGTACCTAAAAAGAATGGTAAATGGAGGGTATGCATTGATTACAGGGAATTGAACAAAGCAACTTTGAAGGATCACTTTCCTTTACCCTTTATCGATCAGGTATTAGATACTTTAGCAGGCAAAAAGTATTTTTCATTTTTGGATGGTTTTAGTGGTTACAATCAGATTCAGGTAGCACCTGAAGATCAGGACAAGACCACATTTACTTGTCCATGGGGAACTTTTTCTTACCGAGTACTTCCTTTTGGATTATGTAATGCACCCGCAACATTTCAAAGGGCAGTACTAGGAATCTTTTCCGATCTAATCCATGATTGTGTAGAGGTTTATATGGATGATTTTACAGTTTATGGTAATTCGTTTGAAGAGGCATTAGAGAATTTGGAAAAAGTCCTTATAAGATGTAAAGAAACAAACCTATCATTAAGTCATGAAAAATGCTTTATGATGTTTACTGAAGGGATTGTTTTAGGACATCATATTTCAAGGGATGGGATTAAAGTTGATAGATCAAAAGTTGAAGTCATCTCCAAGTTGCCTATTCCAAATTGTCAAAAAGATGTTAGAAGTTTTCTTGGATTTACTGGATACTATAGAAGATTTATTGAAAACTTCACCAAAATAGCATCTCCACTCTTCAAATTACTTACAAAAGATTGTGAATTCAAATGGGATCCTGATTGTCAATCTGCATTTGAAACTTTGAAAACAAGAATATCTGAAGCACCCATTTTGAGAGGGCCGAATTGGAAACTTCCTTTCCATATTTCCACAGATGCTTCAGATACAGCTCTAGGAGCCGTGTTGGGACAAAAGGATTTAGTTCCTTATGCCATTTACTACACCAGTAAAAATTTGACTCCCACTGAGTTAAACTATACTGTGACTGAGAAAGAGTTCTTAGCTGTTGTTCATGCAATCAATAAGTTTAGACACTATATAACTGGATATGAAACTTTTGTCCATACTGATCATTCTGCAATTAGATATCTCATGAATAAACCTGTTACTAACGGCAGAGTTACAAGATGGCTCTTACTTTTACAAGAATTCAATATTACTGTGTTGTATAGACTAGGGAAACAAAATACAGTAGCTGATTTCTTGTCTAGAATCCAAAATACTAACGAAGATTCTCCTGTAGAGGATAAGTTTCCAGATGAATATTTGTTTGCAGTAACTACTAAGACTCCTTGGTATGCAGATATTGCTAACTATTTGGTTACAGGGAAGCTACCTCCACATTTATTTCCTAATGAAAAGAGACAAATTATTCAGGAGAGTTCAAATTATTCATGGATTTCTAATGAATTGTTTAAAACAGGGCTAGATTGTGTGATCAGAAGATGTGTTCGGGAAGATGAAAAGCCTGACATCCTCAAGGCATGTCATGATGAACCATGCAGTGGAAACTTTGCTGACAAAAGGACGGCCTATAAAATCCTTTCTTTAGGATATTATTGGCCTTCCCTTTTCAAAGATGCAAAACAATATGTCAGAAGGTGTGACAGCTGCCAAAGAGTTGGGAGACCGACTCTTTCAAATGAAATGCCATTACAACCACAGGTACTCATCGAACCCTTAGAAAAATGGGCTTTAGATTTCATTGGACCTATTAATCCACCATCTAAACAGAAAAGGTATATATTGGTATGCACTGATTATGTCACTAAATGGGTAGAAGCCAAAGCATTGCCTTCTGCCACTGAAAATTCAGTTGTTCAATTTCTTTTTGAGGATATTTTTACTCGTTTTGGTGTCCCAAGAGAAATTGTGACAGATCAGGGAAGTCAATTTACATCTAACTTGATGGAGAAGCTGATGGAAGAATACAAAATCAAGCACAGAAAATCTACTCCTTACCATCCGCAAGCAAATGGCCAGGTGGAGTCTACAAACAAAGTTCTTGAAAGAATCATCACCAAAACTGTTCATCTACATAGAAAAGATTGGGCAGAAAGGCTTCCTGAAGCCTTATGGGCCTACAGAACTACATGGAGGAACACAACAGGACATTCTGCCTATGAACTTGTTTATGGGAAAGAGGTCCTGCTCCCCATTGAGTTTCAAGTCAAGACCTTCAAGATGGCAGTCCAGTTGGGGATGAATCTATCAGAAGCCCAAAAGCACAGAATGGAGCAGCTGAATGAGCTAGATGAGATCAGACAAGAAGCAATTTTAAGGACTGATCTAGTTCAACATCAAAGAGCTAAGTGGCATGACAGATACATCAAAGAGAGAAAGTTTCAAGAGGGAGATTGGGCGTTACTGTTTGATTCCAAGTTTAAAGACTTCAAAGGAAAATTTCAGACTCATTGGCTTGGGCCATATGAGATTGACAAAGTCTTTAATAATGGAGCGGTAAGAATCAATACCATTGATGAATTTCAAACTCCTCTCATTGTGAATGGCCACCGATTGAAAATTTATCATAAGCCACTCTCAAAAGAGGAATTTGTCAAAATGTTCCAAGAGAATTCTGCAATAAGGCTGGTGGAGAAGAATCCTTCTCCCCCACCAGCCTAACCTTTGTTTCTTTCAGTTCTTAAAATATATATATATATATATATATGTGTGTATAAGCCTGAAAACCAATCACAGATTGGCGGTCTTATGCAGAAAATGTAGAGTGAAAATCAGGGACACCAAACACTCTATATTTTCCAAAAAAAATAAAAAAATCTTCTCTCTTTCTTTTTCCATTTTCACTCCACCTCATTTGCCATTTCACTCCATCTCCATCTCATTCTCATTTCCATTTCACTTCACTCCACTTCATTTTCATTTCATTCCACTCATTCCATTTCATTTCATCAATAAAAGTCCCTTTCAGGACTATTTTCATTCAGTTAGTTCTTCTCTAACTATCTTTTTTCAGCTAAGTGGGTGATGTCTCAGTTTCCGCAGCTGGAAGCCGTTTCCGCAGCCAGAAGCAGTTTCCGCAGCCAGAAACGATTTCCGCAGCCACCATCACTCTGTTTTTCAAATTTACAGTCAACTGTTAGTGCAATAATCATGAAATGCAGGTGTAATTGAGCTGAAGACATGGGGCATCTCCAAGACATCAAGGAAGAGCAATTGGTTAGAAGCCTTGAGCAAGAAATGACAGTTTCCAAAGGTATGAGCAAATTTTTTTTATCAAATAACAATTCAAGTCATAATTACGCATAGTTATCAAACCATAAAAAGTTCTACTACGTGCAATGATTTGATATGATGGCTCCATTAAACCACTCCTATTCCACGATATCACTCCACACACCTTGCATTCATTTCTCCAACGGTCTCATGATTATTTCGAGTTTAAACTCAAGATTGACTGCACTTTCATTTATTACCCGTACTCTTGAGACGTGACCTATTTCGTTACAGTTCTTCTTAGCCGCATTTTTCACAGCCGTCCATTGAGACGTGTAACATTTCATACACAGTCATCCAATTCAAAAGAATCCCGACGTTACTCCATTCGTTTACCACTCCATTAATACCATACTCCTCGCATGCATCCGCATTTTATTTTATGAACCCTTTTACTGTTGTTCACCCTCTGTTCCTCCTGTAATTCAGGTATTTCCATTCCCTGTTCTCCATTTTCGATTGCAACCACTACAGTTATCCTAAACCTCGATTGCAGCCACTACAGTCTATCCTAAACCCTGTAACCGAGCCATTTTTTTCTCTGAACCCTCACACACAGAAGAGCTCTCAGTTGAAATTTAAAACAGAGGATGGGAAAATTACTGAGAGCAGAGCCAGAAGGACCGAAATACTTGGAAGGTTATCCTCAAATTAAAGAATTGCTGAAGAAAACCAGATGGTTACGATTTATCCAAAAGTTTAAAGGCCATAACAAGGAGGTGACCAAAGCTTTTACACGGTCTTTTGATGGTCAAACAGTGGAGATTGGAGACTTGAAGCTCACGGTGACTGAAACCACAGTAGCAGCTGCCACAGGCCTACCTCAGGAAGGTGAGAGGTGGTTCAAAAATAAAAGTGTGGACGATCAGATATGGAGAATTATGCTACAAAACCAAGGTATGGATACCACCGTGTTTACAAGAGGCATCCCTGTTCATGCACTAAAAGAGGAATGGTCTAGTCTGCTGTTAGTTATCCAAAAATTTATCACGTGTGAAGGACGTTTTGGTTCTATGTATATGTATCATGCTAGACTGATGATGAATTTCTTAGAGGGTCACACTCTTAATTTGCCTCATTTTCTGCTATTGAGTTTGAAAAAGATGAGTATTACAGTTCAAAAACACATAGGCAACATTGAACCTCATCTATATCATCATGGACTCATAAAAATTCTTATTGAGGACCAGCTGAAGAAAACTAAAGATACTTGGGAGCAATTCTTGATAAGAAACTACTTCCAAGAGCCATCTGAGGCCTCTGGAAGTAGTCCACCAAAGATTCCAAGAAAAAGTAGGAGGAAAGAAAAGGATACCACAATCCAAGACTCCCCTACTACAGAAACTCAAGAAGGAAAAGAGAACAGAATTAAAGACAAGAAACAGAAAAAAGGGAAAGAAAAAAGGACCATTCAAGAAGTCTACCCCTCTCCTGAGCAATCCATAGAGGAGGATCATCAAACACTGTCAGAGAGATTAGTACATCTTCAAGAACAAGCTGTTATAGCAAAGAAAAAGCAAAAAGGAAAACAGAGTACACAAGAAAAGAGTACTAGTCCATACTTAAGGAGGAGCACTAGGCTAAGAGGAAAGGGGAGTAAAACCCAAGAAAAACAGCCTCACTTTATCGATTTAGGTCAGCCAAGCATTGAATCAAGTCCTCCACATGATGAAAGCCCTTTTCGGCCAGAAATAGAGAGCAGTCCTCCTCCTCCACCAGATTTTGAGCTTAGTCCGAGAAAGACACCTGAGGTAGATCCCAATCAGCAAGAGGTATATAACTACCTGGAATCCTTAGAACAATCAGCTGCAGGTCCGAGTACCACTCTGCCACTAGATGCACAAGTTCAGTCCTTGAAACAGGAGGTATTTGAATTAGAAGTCCTAAATAGGCATATCAAGCAGGAAAATGAAGCACTCAAAGAGCAGAGCAAGGTAGATAAGATTATCCATGATAACACTATGCTCCATTTAGGACTGTGGCAAAAGAAAAACAAGAAACTGAAGAAAAAGTGCAAAAAGTTAAGCAGAGCATTGATTAATCTCAAGTTCAAATGTCTAGTCAGGAAACCCAGGATGATGTTAGCACCAAAGAAGAAGAAAAAAGGGCTAGATATCCTAGCAGAAGCCTCAGAACATATGGATTAGAGGGAAATGACTAAATTTTGGTTGCATGAGGACATGCAACACCTTCACAGTCGGGGTATGTTGAGCCTCAAACCTGCACCTTCCTATACACCCTCTCAGCCTTCTTTTTCCACTTACTTCATCCACCAAGCTGTTAAATCATTGCATTATAGTCTAAAAAGAGCTTCTGACATGGTTTTCTAACTATGCTTATGACTGTTGTTTGGTTTAGATTTTTGTTCAGGCAGTTGCAGAAACTTGTCAGTTTCCGCAGCCAACACAGGTTTCCGCAGCCATTTTGTTAAAGGCTATGCTACAGGTGTCCTATGAAGAAATGAGCCACATGGGCAAGCTACAGGTGACGTGTCCCTTCAGATCAGCCAAATCATCCATAAACGGTCACGGTCAACAAGGGTCAAAGGCAAAGCCAACCAAGGAATTTAGCGGTGGCACGTCTCTGTTTTGAGCACGTGAAGGTTTACGTGGCACAGTCCTCAGCTCACGGAGATATCAACACACTTGGAGATCAACCACGTAACCTGAATCCAGCAGCTACCACTCCGAGGATTTAATGGACATGATGACCATTACGCTAGATCTCGGGCTGAGGAGATCTACGTGTCTTTGGCAACGCAGTTAACAGCATAGGATTTAGGAGTTAGTTACAACACTTTTCATTATAAATAACGCGTTGATAAACGCTGTGTGGTTAAGCTTTGGAGATGTAATTTTGACTGTTGTTATCACCCCACTGTACTCTGTTTTACGTGTTTTGCTGTTGCTTTAATACATGAGAAGACTACTTTCCTGAGCTCGTTTTTGTGACTGTTCATTGACTGGCCGAGGTTGCATAGGGCCCCTGTACACCAGAGCCTTGTATAGTTTCTACTTGCTTTCATTTACTGTTTTCTTTCAATCATTGCTTGTATATATAGTGTGTTGTTCTAATGATCATTGTTGTCTATATTTCCTTTATGTTTCTTCTCTAACTGTTAGCTGATCAGTGCTTCTTTTATAGGTTTTGTTGTAGGTAGCCCGGGTAGATTTACATATTTTTTTAGATAACTACTGTCATATGAGATCATCTTGTCCTTCCTGCTAATTTTCATTTTCTGAAGTTTAATTCCAGCACTGTCATTTTTCAAATTGTGTTTTAATTATTTATTTTTCTGCTACTTAGACATCATACTACTCATTTGTTTATGGTTTCTTTCTATAGTCAAGTGACTCTATTAGTAAGGAATCAAAATATTACTTATTGTAGTGTGATTTAGTTTGCTTTCTTGCAATTTAGATATCATATTGCTTAACTTGTTCATGATTACTTCCCATAAGGCAGATTGAGTTGAAGGGTAAAGGATCATAAGAGTTGAAGTAGTGTGATTAGTTTCCTTTATGCAATTTAATTTCCTGCAATTTAGATATCACATTGCTTAACTTGTTCATGATTGCTTCCCATAAGGCAGATTGAGTTGAAGGGTAAAGGATCAGAAGAGTTGAAGTAGTGTGAATTAGTTGCTTTGCTTTCAGTCTTTGAGTTGCTTTAAGTTCAGTTTTTACTTTCTTTTTCATACAACAGTAAGGATACTGGGCCATTGTCATTAGTTCACTGTTTGATACATTTACTTCCTCTTAAGAATTGATTTCATTACAGTTATTTTAGAGCTTTCTTTTTGAACACTTTTAAGTTTGGAAAATCACTGTAGAAATCACCATTACCATCCATACTTAACTTTCATTTTCGCCATCACACACTAGGGAATCCATAAAAGATAAATCCAAAAACAAACTAAAAAAACTCAAAAATGACAAAAGACTAAGAAAATGGTTATCTTGTACATATAGTACACTTCACTTCGTCAGTTTACGAATCCCGGATTGACATTTTAATCAGCAATTTAGAACACACTAAATTGATCAAACAGGATGCCTACCAAGCGATCTCCCTCACCTCGGCCAAGAATTCAGCAAGGCTGGACAAGCTGGAAATTACCATAAACTCCCTCACGGAGGAACTGAGAATGCTGGCTCAGAGCCTGGGAGCTTTCATTCGGCTCTTCAAGATGTCTATTCGCTAGGGGCTTAATTTTGCTATTGATATCCCTGAGGACGATTCCATAACCACCACCATCAAGCGCCATAGATCCCACAATGCTCCCAAGGGAGAGGATGGAGCTGGTTCGAGTGTTGTTGTACCTCCTGAAGCAGCAAAAATCAACTAGTAGGATTCTGAGGAGGCGGTTTTCTACTGCGGTTTCATGTCTGTCCTCTTCTGTTTTTTTTTCTTTTCTTGTGTCTGTTGAATGTATAAGGCGACGGGCCATTCAGAGGCCTTCTTTGTTTATGTTTGCTTTAGTTATGTCTGACAGCCTTGTGTGGTGGGTCGTTATCTGTTTTGACCTATGTTTGATCAAGGTTCAGTTATGGTAGTCTATATGCAGAACGCTTCCTGTTCCTTAAGGTCTTTGTAAGCAGTCTTTTGTTTTGACAGGCCTGCATTTCTCTACTCTCTGTGGAAATGGCAGACCCCTTTTGTAACCATATGTAATATTTTTGTGATCTAATATATCAACTGATTTACAAAAAAAAAAGGAGCAAAGCCAAGCCTATGTCTATCTATTGTGGGCACCTCATTAAATCTATGTTGGTAACTTATATAGCAATAATTTTCATTTTTAGTTTGGAATGATTTTTTTTTGTGGAACCTCCAATTCTATTATCAGAAGATTTATTAGCTACAACCTTAAAATATTTCTTAGAATTAATAATATTTCCCAATTTTCTTGTCTCAACCTTGAGACAACTTGAAGGTTTACTTAACCTTTGAACACTCAATTTTTTTGGAACAAAATACATCGTGGCTATCTTGGCAAAGGATGAATCATCATTGAAATCACATAAACACACAAGCATGCTAAGAGGTATTCATAAATGTAATGAATAATTACAATGCCTTCATTGTGAGAGGAAGCATGATTTTTACTCTTAATGGGCTTGGAAGGTGATGAGGCAGTGGCTAAGAGGATAAGGTTTAGGGTTTACAGCCTCCACTAGAAGGTTTAGTGCCTCCACTTCAACATTGTCAACTACAACATTGTTGCTTATAACATTTTTAGAGCATTTTAGAGTCTCCATTAGAGTGTCTAGAGCCTCATTAGAGTATTGTCAAACCCCAAATTATTACAATGTCAATACCTATTTAAAATGACAGAGTTGAGCATTCACTACAAGGTCCAAAGCCTTGTCAAAGTATTGTCAAACCTTGAATGATTACAATGTTAGTGCTTGTTAAAGTGACCACTCACAAAATTATATTTTTAGAATGCATTGTTAATTCTAACAATTGAGAAAAATAAATAACATTCACTAGGGGAAGCAAGTCACAACGCATGCTTGTGAGCCAATGAGAGATTGGATTTATCATTTTTTTAATAAGAAAAACTGTTTTGGTTTTAAAAAAAAATATGTGATATTGATTTTCATAGAAAACTTTGGATATGGATTCAAATGTGAGTGAAGTATTATGTGGTCAATTTAGTTTGACTACGTGGCTGAAATCTATACTCCCTTGTAGAGGTAAGGACTAATAAATATCACTAGAAATATAACTTTATGATTTGTATCCGTTTTTTGGCATTTAAGATTTCAATAAGCTTTACTATATATTATTATAGGATTCAAGAGTTACTCAATTAGGATGATTCACTTGTGCGACATATGTTTACTTGAGTGCATATTCTAAAACATATTCCAATGTAATACGATATAATCAATTCAAAAGTCCATGTCCATATATGAAAAATTATATAGTTCTTAATAAGAAAAAGTATATCCATGTTTAGGGCAAGAATTTAACTACAAAAATGATCTACAAGTTGAAGATCCATGAATTGAAGAGATATGGTGTTGCAATAAAGTTTCCAAAATTTCTATATGCATTTCATTGTAAATAAAAATTTTCTCCATAATCATGAATATCACCAGAACATGAATATGATTACAAATTAGTTTAATCACTCTATGGGATTTTACTTTTGCCAAATTCTTAAGCATGCATATATTATAATTTATTTGCTTAACCTTGCACTATTTATTGTAGTTTTTCAAATTTTATAACTAGATTTTAATCTTTCCACTTAACCTTGTACCAGGAATTACAATTCTCCAAACTTTAGAGCACGAGAAGTCATAATCCATAAACACAAACACCTCTGGAAATTATGATTACTCCATTGCAAATTGTAATTATATAACCCTTAAAGTAGTGACATTCTTATGCTTTAGTGAAGTAAATCATTTAATTGAAATGGATAAAAATAAGATAGAAGTCATTATTTCATACATGGACGTGATAGTCCTTCATTACATAGGATTCACATTCCTTCATTTGAAAAATAACAAAAATGACTTAATTTAAATAAACTTTTTTTTAAATGACACTTTTATTTGCAAGAAATTATAGCTTAGTGAATATCAACCTAGTTTTAAGAATGAAATTTCTATAAAAAATGAGGAAATCATAAACATTAAGATGGGTTCTTCCAAAATAATCCAAAAGGTAAATAGTGAGATGGGTTCTTCCTACACACTTTGAAGATAACTACAAGGCATGTTACTTTAAGGGACTGTGGAGCAAAAGAGGAGTAGGACTTCTTAGTGCTATATGGGTGAGTGAAGGACATTGTTGTGAACTAGTAAAATAAATGGTAGAGTTATTTAAAGCAACTTATGGGGAGATATCAACCAAGAATATAGGGTAATTTAGGTTTGGAAAAAGACAAGCCTATGAAATAGACCTTGTCCTTGTTTCCAAATGCAAGGGTTGCATTCTTAGCAGAGGCCAATGGTTGGGTGGAAAGTTTCTCATGGCCAATCGATGTTTTAAACAATTCTCAATAACATGTAAGTGTTTTAGTGATGTTTATGAATGTGCAAAATACTTATTCATTATTCATTATTCTTTGTCTAAGAAATGTATTATTGCATGTTTTATGTGTATGAATGATAACTTATGCATATTAGGCATATAACCATGAGATTGGTCATTCCCTTTATAAAAATGTTCATCACATTCATTATCCAAATACAATGTCCAAGTATTGTATTGTTTTCCATAATTCTAGTGTAGACTTACTTTTCTAATGTCGATTAGTTGATTTTAGAAGGATTAAGAATTAAGAAAGATTTAAAATTCATTAGAGAAGTTGGTTCTCAAAGAGATTGGGGCTGAATTCTATATATTTTGAAATTGTTGACTTTATGTGGTAGGGAGACATGGAAATGTCCTATTGATGTAAGTTATAAAATTGTACCCCCTTAGGGAACGACCTTTATAATCCACAAGGATCTAGGTTGTTGAATAATTCCTAGATTAATGGAAAGAGTTGAATCATAGGAGAGGTTGCATGCTACATTATGATGGAGTGGAGGCCATTAGATAAAAGCACATAGTGCTCTCCCATTTGTGTAGGTCATAAACTTGCACACTAGGGAGAAAGTACTTTAAACCCACATAAGTCCCAACCCTCCATTGACCTTAAGATAATGGTGTGGACAGGAATTTAGAGAAGTAAGCATGGAAATTAGTACCTCTAGGCGGATGGAGGAGGAGACACCTATTCCATTTTTATTCACATGGATTGTAGCCTTTGGATCTACAAAGTAATCTAATTCATTGATTTACATAAGATCAATGGTAGGGAATAAAGTCTACGATCATATCTTAGCATATCATAATCAAGTGGAAGGAAGACACATGGTCCCTTCTAGTTTGTGCACATTATAAACCTGCACATGGCGAAGGAGGGGTCTTTTGGAGTGTTGATATCCTAACTGTTATTCATGTTTTATGTCAACGATAGCAAGAGATTTCCAGGAGAATATGCTTGGGACTTAATAGAGGGGTCCATTGGACCCAAAGTTAATTAGTGTTGTTTATTTGTTGAGATCAATGATGGATATCACCCCATTGTAGAAGGAATAAGACCTTTAGGTAAATGGTGGAGGGAGACATGGTATCTTGTGATTTGTGCATGTTTTGATTTATGTGCTTGTTGACAGGGTTCCACTGGACTCATAATGATCATGGTTATTAATTACAATCTAGATACATGGTTGGGAATGCATTTCTTGTAATTATATCACAAATCAAGTCCATTTTTTGTAATTGTTCTTGAACTTTGAACTCATTTTATAAATACATCATTGTCATTGATTTTTGTCTTTTGTGAGGACCTTGGTTTGAAAGCACAAACATTAAAAACTAGTGCCTTAAAACATGCCATGACTCTTAGACAATATAAGTATCTCTCCGTAATGTATTTTATCCTTTCCTCTTTGTTGAAATTTATTTATATTTTTTTTCGACGAGTCTCTAAATAAATATGCTCTCTAAAATTATGATCTATTTTGATTTTTTCTTATACTAAACATTTATAAGTATTGACCCATGTAAACCATCAAGTACTCAAAGAGATCAAATTTCTTAAGGTGTAATTTTTTCATTTAATGCAAAGGAATTAATACATGACATGAAATTAATTGATACAAAAACTTATACCATAAAAACATAATCTCTTTTGATGCTTGATATAACTAAATACACAATGAATTTATGCTATTATTTTATTTTATTTTTGATATTATCACATATATATATCTCAAGCGAGCAACTCAATTGGCGGTTGTCGTGATATGAAGTATTGTATAAACTAAGAGATCTAAAGTTCAAATCCTTCGGGGTAACTCTATCTAGGAAGAGGAAGAATGTCATAGGCCCTAGAGGTATAATGGTAGCAACCATAATCAACTCCATGTCACATGAATACAAGCCCAATCTAGTGGTTGATTCCTCTAATACAAAAAAACAAGAAAAAAAAATGATGATATTATCACATATATACATGACAACATTAACATTATACTAAAGGAGTTGTCTTTAGTGCAACTTTTTGGATTTTTCGGTGCTGGAATCCGGTGGAAAAATTTAAGGTGAAAGCTTGATTTGTGTTATTTAAATTGGTTTTTTGACTGTATATATCAATTCAACCCCATGAAAAACCCTTAGGACACTTTGATTGTGTAAGGGTTACCTATCAAACTTGTGATTTCAATAAATTCTTGCCAGATTTCAGAGAAATTAGACCTGAAAAACCCACTAAAAAAGCTTCCAAAAAATCACATTAAAAACCACTGGTATACTAAATTGTAAAATACCTTATTACTTTTAATACAAATATACTACAATGCTTTACACTTACTTATTAAATATAATGACTTGATTATAAAAATCATTAATACTCAACATAAAACACATTTTAAATTAAGTAGTCATTTTAAATGATGATTACAATAATAATGAAATGAATGGTACATAATCAAACGTTATACTTTATATCATTAGAACACACGTAATGGACACTAAATTTGAGTTATATTTGATTGATGATGATATATTGACAATAATATTAGGAAAGACTTTAAGGCAAATGACAAATCAAAAGTTGGACTCGTGAACAAATTCAATGGTTTAGAGATGGTACGATTTATGAATTATATAAACCTTACAATATGATTAAAGGACTTCCACTATCAATTTTTACATGGGACGGTGACCACAAACTTCTTCTTTAAAAGCGCTCCATCAATCTTTTGGTTAAACAAAATCAAGAAAGGTAAATATGGATATATTATATTATATAATAATATTATTATATTATATATTGCATTATGATTATATATTATATTACTCGTTATCGTTTAGCTCTCTCGTTAAATTATTGATGACAATGATGTTTAGGGTAACTTAATATTAATATAAATTTATTCAAGATAATATAAAATTAAAAATATTATAAAAGTTTATGGATATGGTAAAATTGAAAATATTAAAATATTATAATTTTGATAAATTAAAAAAATATTTTCTGTAAAAATTAGTTTTTCCAGTTTAAGTTATAATACTTTCTAGTTTAAGTTATAATACTATTTAATTAAAATGGAAGTTTTTTTTTTACTAAAAAAGGTTATTTGAGATGGCATGATTTTTCTTCAACTTTAATAAGTAGTCATTAATGTTTATCTTCATTTCTAGCCATTAATGTCTATCTTTACTACTTATTAATAATTAAGATATGATAGATTTTACCACCCTAAAAAAAAATTGTAAAATTTAACATAATTTTATCATATGATTAAATTATAAAAATTGAATAAATTATATTTATATTATTAAAGATAAAATTAATTAAAAAAAATGAGTTTAATCAAAATTGGTTTTAGGTTAGTCATATTCCTCATTTCATTATAAAAATTTTGAGCATTAATTATTAATTTGGGAATATTTATTTTGTTCTTTAAACTTATATTATTAAAAAAATAGTTTATCCCATTTCATTATAAGGATTTTGAGCATTAGTTATTAGTTTACTAATATTTATTATGTTCTTTGAACTTATAATATTATAAAACTAGTTTTTTACTAATAACTAATATTTATTATGTCCTTTGAACTTATAATATTATAAAACTAGTCTTTTACTAATAACTAATATTTATTATGTCCTTTGAACTTATAATATTATAAAACTAGTTTTTTTTTTATTGTTTAAATTGGGATGGATAAACTTTTTATACTATTTTTAGTTATTTTTATTAATGATTTCACTATTGAATTAAGCATTATTTTAAAACTTTACAAGGATATTAAATTTAATGTTCTCAATATTATTAATTTAGTTTTGTTTTTTAGTGGGTGTTTGAAAACTTTGAATCAACTTCTCTTGAGTTCATGGTGACCACTACTTTATATTATTTCAATAACGATGCTTCAAAATTGATACATTATCATTGCTATTTGTTTTCTTTTGCTTAATAACTTTAACTATCAATCTCAATTTAACATGTATCAGATAATTAATTCAAATAATCAACAAGAAATTTATCTAAATATATTAATTTTTGTTTAAATACCATAAAACAAAGTCATGGAATCTTCAACTAAACTTTCATAATGTAGAAGTGATTTTCTTAGAGAGTGCTTTTCCTTTCAAAATTAATTTAAAGGTTTTTAAATTAATTAATATATATAAATGGTGATGGTGAGATGAACATTGTCAATTTACACCTACCCTCCCACATCTACATCTACATCTGCACCCTGCAACATATACTTGTACTTTATATGACATATAAACCATACTTGTACTGCTTATTCGTACTGCTTATTCCATAAAAATGGTTGTGCATGTACGAGGATAAATGAACTCCATCCACCATTGAATTATCGTAAATAAAAAAGCTCACAAGTTTTCTTATTAACACTTAACCTATATGACTTAATGATATGCAATAATACTAACCAAAACAACAATTCAACAAGTTTTAACATAAATAAAATGACCAAAAACATAAAGCACTGCATTCATTTTCATATTACATGTAATCACCAAAAACATCCTTATTTAAGGAACAATTTTATTTATATTTTAAATAGTTTGGTAATAATTTTTTACCTTAAAAAAGCATATTCAATTTTCATTAATTTTAAAATTATAAATCATAAAATGTAATTTTTTAAAGTTACAAAATAAACAAAATTAGCACATCCATTTTAATAATCGATGGTAAATGTTAATAGTATTGCTATTTATCTATCATATAAACATTTCTTATCTAATTAAATATCTCACTAATTGTATAGAGAGTTGTTTTTAGTGCGACTTTTTGGAATCTTTTTTGGTGGGTTTTTCAGGGCTAATTTTCTAAAATCTGGTAGGAATTTATTGAAATCACAAGCTTGATGGATAATCCCTGCACAATCGAAGTGCCCTAGGGGTTTCTCAGGTGCTGAATGCATATATACAATAAAAAAGCCAATTTAAATAACACAAATCAAAATTTCACCTCAAAAGCTTTCGCCAGATTTGGGCGCGGAAAGTCCAAAAAATCACACTAAAGAAAAATCCATTGTATAGACCATTTTAATCCCATAATTTAGAATTAAACAACTAAACTTAAAAAAATAAATAAATAAAAATTATTATATCTATCCCATTGTGGAATCTTATCTAATTTTTTTATCTTCAATCCTGGTTTTAAAATAAGAACATCTATCAGCATTATTATTTTTAAAATAAAAATATCTACCAATATAACTAAGGACAATCACATTAATAAATGACACTCACATCCTTATTAAAATTAATAGCATTAAAATAAAAATATCTACCAATATAACTAAGGACAGTCACATTAATAAATGAGACTCACGTCCTTATTAAAATTAATATCATTGATTCATGTGATGTCGTTTGTTAATTCACATCCATAAGAATATCTATCAACATTATTATTTTTAAAATAAAAATATCTACCAATATAACTAAGGACAGTAGCATTAATAAATGACACTCACATCCTTATTAAAATTAATGGCATTGATTCATCTGATGCCATTTGTTATTTCACATCCATTTAACTCCGGATTTATCATGCACGAAAAGGGATCAAATCTCTGGAAGGTTTGCACCTCGAGGGATTTGATTCCTCTGGGTGCATGGTAGATAGAGCTAGTTTGGTTTAATTTTTTTATTTTGGCCAACATAAGCAAAATTTCAACTTTGATGATGGACATACATCCTTACACATCATGTGGGTTGCAAAATTTCAATTTTGATTATGGACATACATCCTTACACATTATATAGGTTGTAGAATGCTTATATCTACACAATAATTTGGATGGCAATTTCACAATTGTATTATCTAAAATGTGAAAAGTAAATATATATTACATAAATGTGAAAAGTAAATATATATCACGTAAATGTGAAAAGTAAATATATATCACGTAAATGTGAAAAAGTAAACATGAAATTATACTTTACTTGATAATCTATATGGTAATTTCATAATTAGATAAATGTAAAAAAATACACATTGATTTAAAAATGTAAAATAATTAATATTTGAAATTTTATTCATTAATATAAAAAAATATTAATAATTTTCATTTATAATCCAAATATAAATTTTACACAATAAATTAAAAAATTAATCTTTTAACCAAAAATACATTACTAAAATTCACAACCACTCAAATCACTATAATTACTAAATAACGTCACATCACAAACATGAAGAATCAATACAACTAAAATGTTGATATTCTTTAGTTTCTTACCCAGCACGGAAGTCGAGCTTTGTTCAATGCACTTAGGTGAAGCCATAAAAGTACATTGAATACTTTAAAGGTCTACTTTATTAAATGAGGCATTCTGAGTGTGTGACTGAGAAAGAACGAGACCAAGGCATAATTAGTAATGAATAATTATGCATTCATCCCTTTAACTTCAAATATAAGCATCAATACTCCAAAGAACCTTTCGGTTAAAAAAATTGTGAGGAGCCACCTCACAGAAGTTTACACTTGTACTCCAATTTCTTTAATGAATATAATACTGACCATATTCAGTAATGTGTTGTACACAAGTGAGCATCCTAATTAGGAAAGACATTAATATTTAATGTTAGATTCACATTAAATGCTAATCTTTAATGCTAGGAGGCGCGCCCACCTGCAAATATAAAGAGAAAAGTGAAGCCAAACCAACGGTTGCAGATTATTTGAACTACTTAATTTAATCAATTTGTATACGGTTGGTTCCCCTGGCCTTGCACTTTCTCACTGCCCGCAGCCGGTGAAGACGGCAGAGATCCGGTATGCCGAAAGAAAAGCGACGACGTGTTCGTCGGAAGCGAGCTCGTTTGGTTCTGATGGAATATTTAGTACTTGTAAAAGCCGGTGGACGGTGGCGTCCGCTTTGGGCTGGCGATGAATTATAGGGGAGCTTTTTATTATGCTGTTGATGATGATAAAAGCTTCATTAATTTGTCTTATTTTGAGGAATGGAAGGATCAGATTCAGCCATGCCTTGTTCACAAAGCGGAAGACGTTCATGTCTCTGCGCCATCTTTGTTCACGTTAAGTGTGTAACGTCGTGGAAGGGATTCGACCCGTGCAACTGGATTCGTAAAATGCCATTTGATTCTTCTAGCTCTCAAATTATTGCTCCAAAACCTGACAGCACGATTCAAGTTTTACAGACTTTGCCGAGGTAGGTTTGGTTTTTTATTTTGCCATCTGAAAATCCTAAAATTCTCGACTGTAAAAACTTATGTGCACACGCTTATAGAACAACGAGATTTTTATTTAATTATTTTCTTCGGTTTGCCCTCTTCAATGGTTCTGTCAACGCTAAGGTTGCCCTTGAGCTACCTGCACAGACATCAATTTAATTGCAATTGCCCTATTCCAGACAGGGAAAATTCTTTTATGATGCTAAGTGCACCTACAACTTAATGGTTGAAACTTGTTCTGAAATTGACAGCACGGGAGCTCCGGACTATAGGAAGCTGGAATTAGTTTATCTTCACTATCCGGAACTTAGGGCTGCTTTGTACAGAGTGGTAATCCCAGTGAATTAAAAGAATATGCCTTTCAAGCGCATATGTTAAGCATATTTCTGAAAGTATATCACGATGTTACTGAACAGAATTCTAAACAACGTATTGTGAAAAGACACTTGAAATATTATCTTAATTAATGTGCCCTACGAAGCTGCCTACAGTTCAACTTTTTGGAAGATAGATCAAGGTAAGGTCATCATCTTCGCGACTAGTTTGTACGTAGCTTCTATACGAGATTCTGTTAACGGTAGATACACTGAAGGCTGCTTCCAACTTGTGGGTTAATCAAGTTATTTTTTAATAAAACCCATGACTTTTATTGGGTGCCTTGTCTTCTGGAATCAATTCATTAAAGATTAATTCTGACTAACTTTCAACTGAGTTGCTTGCATTTCCTTGCCTTCATAATAGGCATACGGCCCAATAATTTCTTGGAGGATACCAATAACTACAAAACAGACTGAACTTTAATTTATTTCATAGAATTTTCTTTTTGTGGCCCTGTCTTGTGAGCAGCCACTGTAATTAAACTAGTCACATATGAGTTCATTTCATGTACTCTGACACTCCAGTAAGGAGGAAATGTCGTTCTGCTGGTTGGGGGTTCCGTTTCCTTTCTCTCTCCTGTTGTCATCACATTTAACATTTGTTTCGACTCTTCACGCCTTTGGATGTTATTTAACGTATAGCAACTCCGTCATTGCCCATGGAATGTGAAAACTACAAGCCAGCTTTTAACAACTCTTCATTTGTCAAATTTACTTGAATTGTCACAATTTGGCACGCCAAAAAGCGACTTTCATAGAAGAAACCCATAGGATGCAATATATTCTTCCCTTTGGAATATTTAGAGACCCTGTTACAACCAAATGCCAAGAAAACATTGGGGGTATTCAGGCCTGCAGCTGCCAAAGTTACTATCTTGTGTAGTTTTCAACTGTTGAAATCCTAGATCATTTCTTTTGTTAATATGCATAATTGTCTCACAACGATAGGTTTAAAAGATTCACTGTTATGTATTCTGATTTACTCCTATGCTTGCATTACGATGCATGCAGGTAGATTATGCCAGCAATCATTCCTGCTGCATATCTTCTAGGGCATGTACCAAGTTAAAAAGTTTTCAACGTCTGGCATGACTCCTCAAAGGGTTCAAGGACACCAGCAAAGGGGATCTGGTCCTTCAGACGTATCTTCTAACTCTGATGGTAGTCCTGTTACGGCATGTGGTGGAGGATCAGCAAAACAACGATTACGTTGGACGACTGATCTGCATGACCGATTTGTGGAGGCAGTTGGTCAGCTTGGAGGTGCTGACAGTAAGTAACACTTGAGCATTCTGCATCTCTGTATTGTAATTAGAGACACACCATGTGATTCATATTATACCTTCCCTCATTTTGATGTATACAGTTGTGCTCATTTGTTTAGAAAGCTAGTTTGACTATGAATTTTATATGAAACTGCATGTTACCGCAATATTCTTTTGATGTTTATTCTCTGTTTATACTGATTCTGTTGGTTAATCTTGTTAATTTGACATTTTTTTAAATTTCAATTATACAGTAGAAGTAATTTGACGAAAAAGCTTTTCATGGTTTACTTATTAAGTTATTACCATGGATTATCTAACCTGTTTGCATTAATTAATATCGATTATCACTAGTTACAAAAGCAGATGGTGAGTGAAATTGCAAAGGAAAGTTTTGGCATGTTTACCAAAAATTAGCTTCATAAGAACACAGTTATCATTGAAATACTAGCTAAGACTATCAAATCATACTATATTTAACAGAAATCTCAATATATTATCAGTGCTCATTTATATTTTTGGTTCCTGTACAAGGTATTTATATCTTAGATGTAACTCTCTATGCTTGCAATCAACATGTCACTCTTAAAGATGCCCTTGCGTCTTCTTGTATATATGTCTTGAGTTTTATATTGAGATAATAGCCCATGGTCTTAGTGTCATTTGGCAAACTGATGAATCATCATAATTGCCAGCTTAATTAAGAACTATGTTGATTCAATTACAATTAAATGTCTGTAAAGATGAACTTCAACCACTAAAGTTTATGGGTCTATGAGTATGTGTGTTTGTGCCTGTATAAAGGGCATCCTATTTATTTGTTTTGGAAAATCCACATATTTTATATTACATAAATGTACAAAATACAACAGAAACGTTGGCCCAATGTATGAAGGATAACGTTGGCCTTCTTTGAGTTTGTCTAGTCTTAATTATATGAGACTGGGAAGCATCTCAATTAAAAATACAACCAGTTGACTTCTGCACCTTGGTGTTTTCTTGACTTGAACACAATGATTAGAATTGGTGCAACCCAATGACAAAATGCTATTGGGAGGTCTTTTTCAAATAATTAGTTCCATGTATTTCTGTTTACCATATTTATTTATGTATGTTTTAAATGAATTGCTTCACATATCTTATTCCATAAAGAAAAAACTGGATTCCTTAGTGATAGGGAAGTTAGAGCATTGGAGCTTATATTCCCATTGTATCTACAAGGGGTATGTAATTAAATCCTTTAACACAATTTTGTGGACAACCTTCAAATTTGAATAGATTACACAAAACAAGGAAAGTTACCAAAGAGTGCATGTTGCCTACTTTAGCCTTCTTTAGATCCTTTCCCTTTCTTGGTAAGGTCCATTAAGGTCCATTAGTTTGTAATTCATTGGGGGAGGGTGGAGAATAATTTTTGGGAAGTATTGGTAGAAAAATGATCTGAAATGGGGCACTAAAGGCTTCTTGTCAGCTTACAAGAACCTCTTCCACCCCAAAGCTTAAACAATTTCCAAGATCTACGCTTATGATTGATAATTTGCGGAAATAAGCACTTGAAATAGGTGTATGCTTGTGTTTGCCTTTAACTGACCAAATTGCCTTAAGTTTATTTGCTTAGATTGATATATAAACACACATAACAGTAAAATGCAGCAAACAAACAAACACATAAGACAACGATATAATATGGAGTTCACCCTGATATCTTGGGCTACGTCTCCTTGAGCTCTAGTCAACTCAACTAGGCTCTCTGGGATTATGGTAATATTTCTTTTACAATTTCCACACTCAACTCCATTGGTTTACAACTAAACCTATGGGTTTAGAATACCATCTTATCCCTGGCTGTCTAGACTATGCAGACAGATCTAGGCTTCTCTGGACTAGACTCCTTCAATCAGCGCTCTGAGTTATCTTGAGCTCTAGCTTGCACTAACTCCCTCAAAATTCTTTCACTGTCTCTGGAATTCCTTCTTCTGTCTTCAACACATTTTGGACATTAGCAATAGCTTGATCATTTGATCTCTTTGCTGTTTTGCCTCCAACCTCTGGTGGCTTCTGCCTCTGCTCCCGGCTCTGGCTCTTGGCTCTGGCTCTCGGCTTTGGCTTTTGGCTCTGGCTCTCGTCTCTGGCTCTCAGCTCTGGCTCTCATCTCTGGCTCTTGGCTCTGGCTCTAGCTCTCGGCTCTAGCTTTGGCTCTTGGCTCTCACGAGCTTATGGTTTCGCTTGACTTCCAAGCGACCCTCTGCTTCTGAGTCACCCCGATTCGCAGACTGCCTCCTTTGGGCTTACACTCAGCATTCAAGCATCTCTGAGCCTCTTGGGCTTCTTTGCGCTTCTCCTGAGCATAACTCTGCCTCTTTGTGTTATCAGTGGTTCGCTCGACCTCCAAGCGAATCTCAACAACCTTTAGCCGCCCTGTCAATTGAGCTCCCTATGCTTTTTGTAATACATCAGTTACAGTCGCCTCCATCATTGAAGACCAACTGTTTCATTACAAGAATCCATTTACAAATGGAAAGGAACCGGCGGGCATGGCCACCCGATCGTTTTTCCTTCCTCTGGCCGAAATAGCCAAATAACGGAAATACACAGGAAAACGCACGCAAAACACATCATGGGCCTTAAGCTCGGACTTCAAATAATATGAAATTGTGTTTATAATCCTTATCGGGTCCGTGCCTCGATCGCATATCGCAATCGCACGTCGCATGGTGCATTGGCCCCTTTGTATCATCGCGATCCGATTTACCGACCTCCGATCACTTTGATTGGCGCCTCATCGGCTATCGGCATTATCGCTATATCGCTTATCGGCGTATCGCAAATCACATTGCGTATGGCTAAACCCGAATAGAACTCCAATCAACAGAAATACAAAGAAATCCAATGAAAATCCGCTTAACAAACTTAACGGATCTCAAAGACAAATGAACCTGCATCTATAATGTCGTCGGGTCCGCCCATCGCAATCGCATGTCGCATAGGCCCCGCTCCTTTGTATTGTGGCATCCTGATTTGCTGATCGTCGATCAACGCTATTGGCGTATCGCACATCGGCGCTATCACATATCGGCGAGTCACATGGTCACGAGTCTTGGTCCTTCAACCTTCTTGATCAGCGATCGTCGATTCAATCACAACCATTGATCCCTTTTATTCATCCGACGGCTACGATGGAAGCGTTCGTCACAAGGCTTTAAGCTATGGGTCCCGGTTCTTCTCCTTTGGTTCGTTGTGATGCGATCTTGGCAGTTAATCTGGACCATTGATCTGCCTTTTAATCCGACTCAGATTTACAAAGGATTTGCCCATTTAGCACCTTTTTACCTCTATATGAAGTCTTTTAGACTTAGAGGTTTATCTAAGATCCATTTTGGATCACGCCTTCCCACTAAAAAGCTTTTGGACTCCAAAAGACTGATATACTGATCTGAACAGTAAATGAGAGTATCTCACCCTCTTCTTTCAGCCTCCATACACTTGCCTTGCATAGTGCCTCTGAACCAAAGCCTTTGAACACTTCCTTCCTGGATGTGCTTGTCCTCCTGGGAAGAATTGTCTTCCTCCTTGACTTCCTGCAGAACTCTTGCTGAGAAGGTCACAGAAGGTAGTTTGAACTTCTCTGCCTTGATCATTGATCCAAGGTGGCTCAAACCAATGTGAAGTTACATTTGCTTCACAAAATTTTCATTTGTAACTGTTTGACATACTGTCAACAACTACTGTTAACAACAACAGGATTACAGACAACAACTGGATGGCCTAAACTCCTACTTCAACAAAAGAAACATATTTCACATCTTGTGAACACCTCCATGTCTTTACATCTGCATACAAATGATTGACTAGATAACAAGCCAACAAAACATGCCTTTAAAACAATTGACCCTTCAAGTCAAGCATGTGGAAAAAGAACTTTAGGATTCTTTTTCAAAGATGAAACACTTCATCATTATCTCCATTTTGGAGACCAAATCAACTTTTCCCAAGTCAATATTACATGTATGTTTACAAAAAAGTAATCAACCTTTCAAGTTAATCACACATACATGTTCAAATACAAGGAAATCATCAACATCCCTGTGTTCATGCATATCATGCTTATGCATGCATTTCACCTTTCAACTTTCGCTTAAGCACACTGTACTTTCGACGCTGAAAATGAAATAAAATGTTTCATCCTTCAACTTTCGCTTAAGTACACTGTACTTTCGAAGCTGAGATGAATATAATGTTGCAGCAATAAAGTGAGTCTCCTACTCAACCTTTTCATTCACCTTCTTGGTAAAACCCTGCAACTTGCATTCCATTAACAAAGAAATGCATTCTATTGATTTGATGCATTTTCAAAAGACATGCAACCTTAATTGGATAAGAACTCTAACCATTTCTTACCAATCCATTTCAAAGGTGCTACCTTTGTCTGCACATCAACATCAACATGTGAATCATCTTGAAACACATCAATCATGGAATCTTTCTTTCCATTCCTGCCATTCTCTCTTTCCACCTTCTTCAAGTTTCATGGAAGCATTGTTGGATTCAGAGTCCAACATTTTGCAGCAATATGTCCTTGCTTATGGCAGTAAGTGCAACACATGTGCATCTTCTTGACAGCATGATTTGCCTTGTCCAATGGACCTTTGGCTTCTTGCTTCTTTTCCTTCCAAAGTTTCCTGCATGTGGCCATTCTCTTCCAACATCTAGAAACAATATGGTTATCCAAACCACAAAAGGAACATGCAATTCTTTTCCCATGCTTATATGGAAATTTATCATGCTTAACACAATCAAAAGGAATGTGTTTAGAACCAGATTTATACCTTTCTTTTTCACCTTTATTACCTTCATGAGGAGGTGAATCAAATGAAGAAGTGGCTCCCTTTGGAACACCATCAATCTCTTCAAGGCTGTCAGAGTTTCCACAACTCTCTGGTTCAAGTGCATGCTTATGAACACCTGCATCCTGCAAATGATGTTTCAAGCTATTGCATTCTCCATGAATACAATCTTTACACTTTTGAGGTAGAAGACCTGCAATGAAACTCCTTCTTGGAACTGTTTCAATGGCCTTCATGGCAGCTTTGGAACTTTCTCCATAAGACTGTCCATAGCCAAGACCCAAATACTTAGGCCTTTCCTCAACCATTATTGGCTCAACAATACCTTGTGCATGTTTGCCCAAGCCTTTTCCTTCATAGCCCATCTTGGACATTAACTTGGAACCTATGCCTCTAGTATGGTTTTCAAAAGAACCAATATAAACATTCTTAGAAGAATTTGAAGACAAACTGGAATTATTTACCTCTTCTTCAAGCTGATACTTGATTAAGGTTTCTTTGGTAACAAAGAGTTGCGTCTCCAACTCATGCATCCTTTCCAGGTTTATATTTGCAATATGAAGTTGTCTCTCCACTTCTTGCAATTTGTCAGAAAGCAACTGCTTCTCTTCCTTCATGGAATTCAACTGCTCTCTAAGGGTGATGCTCTTCCTTCCATCCTCATACATTTCTCTCACCATATCCATCATGATGAACAAGTCTTGCTTCATGTCTTCATCAAAGAATCTTGTGATGAAGGAGGAATTTGAGGATTCACTTGTAGAAGTTGTCATTATGCAAATGAACAAAAGAACTTCAAACAAGATTAACAAAGAGCTTATTCAAACAACCTTTTGCAACAAACCTCTTGTGCTTCAAGGATTGCCTTGAGGTCCTTTGGGATAAGAAGAATGCCTTTAGCTCTTCTTCCTTTTTGTCCTCTCCTGGACTTAGCTAACAACAACTTTCCTTTCACCTTTGCAAACTCAAACAACAGTCAGTTTACAAACAATCAAACAACCAATCCGACAATCAATCCTTGACTGCCCAAACACCTTTTAGACAAGCAATCTTTTGCTCTGTCAATCAAGCATCCTGCTTTGATCAATCAAGCATCAAGTATCAAGCTCTGATACCACCTGATCTGAAATGGGGCACTAAAGGCTTCTTGTTAGCTTACAAGAACCTCTCCCACCCCAAAGCTTAAACAATTTCCAAGATCTACGCTTATGATTGATAATTTGCGGAAATAAGCACTTGAAATAGGTGTATGCTTGTGTTTGCCTTTAACTGACCAAATTGCCTTAAGTTTATTTGCTTAGACTAATATATAAACACACATAACAATGAAATGCAGCAAACAAACAAACACATAAGACAACGATATAATATGGAGTTCACCCTGATATCTTGGGCTACATCTCCTTGAGCTCTAGTCAACTCAACTAGGCTCTTTGGGATTATGGTAATTTTTCATTTACAATTTCCACACTCAACTCCATTGGTTTACAACTGAACCTATGGGTTTAGAATACCATCTTATCCTTGGCTGTCCATACTCTGCAGACAGATCTAAGCTTCTCTGGACTAGACTCCTTCAATCAGCGCTCTGAGCTATCCTGAGCTCTAGCTTGAACCAACTCCCTCAGAATTCTTTTACTGTCTCTGGAATTCCTTCTTCTGTCTTCAGCACATTTTGGACATTAGCAATAGCTTGATCATTTGATCTCTATGCTGTTTTGCCTCCAACCTCTGGTGGCTTCTGCCTCTGCTCCCGACTCTGGCTCTCGTCTCTGGCACTTGGCTCTGGTTCTTGGCTCTGGCTCTCGGCTCTGGCTCTAGCTCTCGGCTCTGGCTCTGGCTCTGGCTCTTGGCTCTCACGAGCTTATGGTTTTGCTTGACCTCCAAGCGACCCTCTGCTTCTTAGTCACCCCGACTTCGCAGACTGCCTCCTTTGGGCTTACACTCAGCATTCAAGCATCTCTGAGCCTCTTGGGCTTCTCTGCGCTTCTCCTGAGCATAACTCTGCCTCTTTGTGTTATCAGTGGTTTGCTCGACCTCCAAGCGAATCTCAGCAACCTTCAGCCGCCCTGTCAATTGAGCTCCCTGTGCTTTTTGTAATACATCAGTTACAATCACCTCCATCATTGAAGACCGACTGTTTCATTACAAGAATCCGTTTACAAATGGAAAGGAACCGGCGGGCATGGCCACCCGATCGTTTTGCCTTCCTCTGGCCGAAATAGCCAAATAACGGAAATACACAGGAAAACGCACGCAAAACACATCATGGGCCTTAAGCCCGGACTTCAAATAATATGAAATCGTGTTTATAATCCTTATCAGGTCCGTGCCTCGATCGCATATTGCAATCGCATGTCGCATGGTGCATTGGCCCCTTTGTATCATCGCAATCCGTTTTACCGACCTCTGATCACTCTGATCGGCGCCTCATCGGCTATTGGCTTTATCATTATATCGCTTATCGGCGTATCGCAAATCACATTGCATAGGGCTAAACACGAACAAAACCCCAATCAATGGAAATACAAAGAAATCCAATGAAAATCCGCTGAACAAACTTAACGGATCTCAAAGACAAATGAACTTGCATCTATAATGTCGTTAGGTCCACCCATCGCAATCGCATGTCGCATAGGCCCTGCTCCTTTGTATTGTGGCATCCCGATTCACCAATCGCCGATCAGTGCTATCGACGTATCGCACATCGGCGCTATTGCATATCGGCGAGTCACATGGTCACGGGTCTTGGTCCTTCAACCTTCCCGATCAGCGATCGCCTATTCAATCACAACCGTTGATCCCTTTTATTCATCCGATGGCTACGATGGAAGCGCTCGTCACAAGGCTTTAAGCTATGGGTCCCGGTTTTTTTCCTTTGGTTCGTTGCGATGCGATCTTGGCAGTTAATCTGGACCGTTGATCTGCCTTTTAATCCGACTTTGATTTACAAAGGATTTGCCCATTTAGCACCTTTTTACCTCTATATGAAGTCCTTTAGACTTAGAGGTTTATCCAAGATCCATTTTGGAGCAAAAAAGGATTTGCTTCGTTTTAGGCCATCAAGCAATTTGAAAGTTTGTTGTACTGGAGTATTTGGTAATCTTCAAGGTGATTTTGATTAATTCAATTATATTTTCAAAGGAGAAAATTTTCATCTCTGCAAAGTTCTCTGTGGTTTTGAATTTCCTAGAAGTGCTAATCACAATTTGTTTATGCCACGATCTTTATCATCTTGGATCTTATTGTATTCTTAGTCTATTCGTTTTTTAACACAAACAAATATTTATATTGAAAAACGAAATGGTCTTGACTGTCCTCAACAACCCCATTGGCACTGAAAATGCAGTTTTTAAAAAAAGGCATAATTCCAACTACACATATGCTTACTCCAAAACATCAAGGAATAGGTCCTTATAATTTGTCCTAATAAAAACCAGCAAAAACATAACTAAACATAACTAGAAGGTGAAAATTACTATTGACTTGGAAGCAATGGTTTCCTAGTTGGAGGTATAGAGAGTCTTGATAAGGTAAGATAAGATAATTTATTAATGTCCAACAAATGACCATGAATAGGTCAAAAGGATTGCTAGGTACATCATAATGAACACACAAGTGAGAGTGTGAATGCAATTCTGTAAAAGGACTAATCTATGAGATCTAAGACCTAGAAACAATAGCCTATCATCTATTTGGGAGATACAAATTTGGGAACTGCAAAGGAGGAGGACTCCTTGTCAAGAGCTTTAGAGCTTGGAAGAGTGTCTCGACTGAAGATGACCAGGGAAAGTGATCAATGTCTCTTGGTGCCATTGCTGACCAACGGGGATGGGTTTTTGTTAACCTTTGTGTCTGTACCTGCAGCAAGTGAATATTTCCTACCATCCAAGGCTAAAGCAAAGAAACTCCTGATTAAAGAGTGTTTGAACGATTTGAAGTTGTAAGATCTATAAGAGCAGGTTTGTGCTGCACCACACTGCCAAGAGTAGGCTGCCTTTTATGGAGATTTGGAGGATGGAGAGGAATGCTTGGTGTGACTTGAACAATTGTCTTGGGCCTTGTGTAATATATCCAAATAAAGATACTAGAAAAATAACAATATTTCCAAAACTAGGGCACAACAGAATCTGAAATTTTATTTGCATAAAAAAATCAGAAATTAGAAATATGAAGATTACTTGTTGAAATAAACACATATCTGAAATTGTCCTCTGAATTTTATCTCCAGATCGACCTCCAAGCATGATGAACGATTGCAACCCAGAAAATATGACCTGCTAGGATCTATCAAACTGTAGCTATTCCACCGAAACACACCCTTCTAACTAGGGGGAGCCCATATGTCTCTCCGAGACTAGGGATACTCAACGTTGTCATACCTTAAGCCCAAAATTGCAGCATCATAGAATAAAAACCTTACAACATATATCTCACAACTACCAAAGCGACCTTCTCCTTTTATCAACTATGGAAGTCAAATTATTCATGCAAGATTTTGTCTTCAACCTATGCACATTATTGAGATTCAAGTTGATGTGTAAGTGTGACTTGTTGACTTGAAGACAACCAAAAGCGGTGTTCAAGCGCTAGAGTTAAGAGAAGGTTTCAAGGAGATGTGCATTGTTAACTCACTAGTCTTCTTGGAGTTCTCTTCCATGCATTTTGGTTAACTAATGGTGAACTAGGATGAGATGGCCATGCGCAGGGCTAAGGGAGTATGCTTGAGTTCAATTGAAGTAGAAGTGGAGAGAAGAAGCATGCGCTCAGTCTAGTGGAGATACTCTGGATCTAACTCATGTCAAACTGTTGTGAAGTAGGAGAGAAAAAGGCATGTGCCTAGTTAATTAGACTACATTCTCAATTATCTCCCCATGCATGCATGCACTCCAAATAACTCCCAATCACACAATCTTTTCTATGCGCATTAATCCACATGCATGCACCCAAACTGAATGTGACTCTGTGTCCTTTTTCTTTTGGGTAAGGAAAGGAAAGGACAACCGATTTGATGTTAGTTTTCATGGTTTGTGTTGGGGACATTACAATCCTCCCCACCCAAAGAATTATTGTCCTCAAGCATTTGTAGATCAGGATGCTTAAGGATCTCCTCCCCTTCCCATGTTGCATCCTTGAAGGGCAGGTTTTTCCAAATGAGACGTTCAAATATTACTTTATTTCTCAATTGTTTCTCCCTTACCTATAGAATGCTCTGTGGGCTAAGTATCAATTTACGAGCTTCATCCATGGGAGGTAATTCTGTTGGAGACACATGCTGCCCCAAAACCTTTTGAGGTATAATACATGAAATACATTGTGAATATTTCTTGTAGAAGGCAGATCCAACTCATATTACTTCACTAATTCTCCTAATCACCTTGAAAGTCTTGTAAAACCAAGGTTTAAGCTTTTTCACTCCACTGAAATTTGGTAGTTTAGGGATGAATATCTTAAAATAGAAAGTCTGAAGTATGACTTTCCAAAAATAGTAAATCACCTTCCATCAATTAGTAATCAAGTATCGTTGATGGAAAATCCCTTTTGATCATCAATCAATCCTAATAGTTCAATTTCGACTTAATCATCAACATTATCATTAATAATATTATTACTATTCTTATGCTACTATTATTAAAAATAAATTCAAGTCACTTAATCATGGCTCTCAATAATGTTCTCTTACACTCTCAATATTGACATGGCATATTCCTCTTACACTCTCATTAATGCTCTTACACTCTCTTACACTCATTAAAGCACGTCATAAAAGATCTCTTACAGTCTCTTACACTCATTAGAAGCATGTCATAAAAGATCCCTATTATGCACTCTTTAATGCATATGTTACATTCTCTCTTAAAAGCATAAGTTACAAAGGCATGCATACCTCCTTAATGGCATGAGTTACATTTCCTAAATGGGCATTGTTACCCACCATTTTGTGGGTGATATTCCTAGGAGAATTCCCCCCCCCCCCCCCCCAAGGTGGTCCTTAGCTTGAAACCAGCAATCCCTTTCAGCCACTAACTAGCTCGTTGTGCCATTTCTCCGCCACCTGAGCCAGCCATGTGGTCCCTCACCCATCTGACATGATCGTATGTTTGAAGGTGGGCCTCTTGAACCTAAAGGTATGCCTTGTCATTTGGTAATTGAGGATTATAGTTTTCTTATCATGGATACTTCTAGGCATGGATTAATGGGGGGATTGGGTGGAAAGAGTGGGCTAGGTATGTGCTCTTGTCCGCTAGACCTCTTTTGGATGTTAACCTTGGACCCTAGTACCTTGGGATCTCTTTTACTAATCTTTGGGCTTTAGGGATGGTACTGACTGCATGGGAAACCCTGATTTTGGTTGTGTGGTCCTGCTTCTTCATCCATGCATATCACTCCCCTTCCGCTCATTATAACCACATTCATGATTTCTCCCACCTGGGTCCACATTCCTCCATTGGGTCCACATAGGGTTAGCCTTCCCCCTCCTCTTAGGTCAGGCCTAGAATGATGCCCTGGAGGTTGATGCAACTGAAAAGAAAAGTAAAAGCATAACCATATTCAACAGGAAAATGTACCACAAAATGCAAAAGATGGTTGGGACAAACACATTTAACACGTGGGCAAAAGCCAATACATGAGCTCTACCTCATTATCTTGGGCATCATCCTGGTTCCTATAGGCCCTAAATGAGCTTCCTATGCCATTCAGGAATCCATGATTGTCCCAACCAGTGTTACTTGGGAGCAAGAGCGAAAGAGGGGAGTGGGAGCGACATTTTCAAAAGCTCTCGGTTTGGGAGCGAATCCCGAAGCGTTTTTTATATAATATATATTTTTTATATTTTGATACATATATGTCAACAAAAACATGTAGAATGATGAATTAGATATAAAAAACATAAAAAAACATAGATTGAACCATATAACAACAATCATCTAGAAGTTATAATATTCATCAACCACGTCCACAAGTTAGTAACATAGTTACATACAACATATTGAGTCTCATGATTCATCAATCTTAAAGTTTCAAGCTTTCAAAATTCAATATATAACATTTATCATCATTGATCACCAAAGTTGTACTTGTAAGCTAAGTGTAACCATTACAACAAATAATATCTAACATGAAATGAAATGTTATAAAATGAAATGAAATGAAACAACTTTCAACTTTCATGAAGCATCATATTCATAATTCATTACTAATGAGTTATAATTGCCAACTTCAAACTTAAATTGTCATATATTGTTTAAAAAAATATCATAATAAATATGAAAGAGTTAATAGTTATAAAAACTACTAGAAACTAGAAAAGACAAGTAAATCTATTATCTATTTCTTATGCTTGGGCCTCTTGCCACCACGAGAAATGTCTAATTTTTTAGTCTTGTTGGAAAATCAAGATCTTTGTCATTAATATCACCCTCTAAGCATTAATCTCTAGAGGTATTTTTCTCATTACCTCTGTATCTGTATAGGGATCTTTGTCATTAATATCACCCTCTAAGCATTAACATAAGATAGAAAAAGCATAGCATGTCAAGTCAAGATTTGGTTTGAGTGATGCGTACATTTTTAGGAGGGTCATAATAGAGGAGTTCGACAACCAATGTCACTAACATCAAGGTACATAGAGGGATTGATGCTCTTGATTAAATACGAGTTCCATACCTTAATACATGACAAAATTCAATGGAAACATTGCAGTCCCCCAATCCTGAAATCCCGAAAAATTGATAAGTCTGCTGGATTTTGAATGAAATCTAAAATTCTACTTTCTCCATATGAAATCCAATGAAGTCGGAACCACTCTCAAACATCCCGAGTCATTTCATGGTAATGTTAAAAATTTAAGTAAAAGGATGACGTAAAAGTGACATTCTCCTTAATCTTCATTTTCATCCTTTTACTTTAAGAATTTAACATTACCATGAATCACATATCAATAGTAGGGCCATAGGCTTGATCATTAAGCTGCCCCACTCAAAACTTATTTGTTTCTTTGAAAAAAATTGCATTTGGAACATTAATGCAATTTTTTTTTTGCAAAAAAGGCCAAACGCTCCTGAAAAGGCAGGGAGCGCAAATTTTTTTAGGGAGTGCGCTCCCGACCCGCTCCTGAGTCACTCCTGCCCGGAGTGCGGATTGGGAGCGAGATCAAAGGGGGGGGTGCTCCCCCGCAACACTGGTCCCAACCCCTAGTGGGCAATGAACCTCCCTACTTAAAGGGGGTATCCATTGCTATACCTTACACATCATGCTCTTATCCCTTGAGCTCCGAGCAGTTAATCAAAGAAAAATCATAAAAGGCAAAAGACATATAAAGAAGGGTGGAAAAATCAAGGCCGGGGCACCTCATATACCACGATTGCTCCCTCCTATACATTATATACCCAAGTGTGGGCCTCCCTTTTATTAGCTACCCTTGTACGGTGTACCGCAACATGTGGCTCAGGGTTGCCCTTTTCATTCCCTACTCCATTCATCTTTTTATCACATGCCACCACCCTTTGAAGGATGTACCTTGGACATACTATCCCCTTTAAAGGTAGAAACCACCTAATAGGATACTTAGTTAACCCCATTTGGAGCTTGGAGACATTAGCACATGCTAAAGCCCACTGCGGAAGGGCATGCCATTAAGAAGTGTCCACTTGTTGTCCATGGTTTGTAAGCTCTTTAACTCGATTTCCTTTGATGACTTGTTATACTGGAAGGCTAGGGGACGCATTGGATCTTATGCAGGATTGCAGATGGTCTCCATTTTGGGTTTGGTCTCCCTATACGGGGTCTTAACCCTCCAGAGGGCTACATTGGCACATGTAGAGTGTGTGTTGAGAGCCATGGGCCTTACAACAATAGACAACAATCCATGGATCTCCATAGATGTTTAGAGATTGCTCAAGATTCACCTATTGGACGAGGAATATGCACTTGGTTCATCATGCCCAACCGACCCCACGGTTGTACCATGCACTTGGCAGATGACCCAGGACTTGTAGGCTGATGTGGCATCACCTACACCATCATCTAAGCCCTTACAGATGGTTTACAACCATCTTCGACCTACTTGGAGACCCATGAGGTTACTTGTGTGCCCTCACACTTATTGGGAGCATGACATGTTTATTATTTGGAGAGCAAGGGGCCAACCCCTTGTCCACTACTTTTGGGAATCCTATTCATCATTGTGACACTTATGGACTTCGTTAGGCTTCTTGGAGGGCCCATTGATATGTCTTATTGAGCATTCGACCTCTTGAGAGGCTTATTCTTTTCTTTATGAGCTAGTTTGGTGGGCTTGTCACCAAAAGTTATTTGTTTTGCACATTATTTTATTTTAGGGGCTAATGTAGGCTTAATTAGCCAAATCGAACTCATTAGAAGTGTATAAATAGAAGTGATGAGGATTCATTTTAGCGATTATCACTTGGATTTGGAACTTGTATCTCTTTAGAGATTTTCACTATCGTTCTTAGAGGACAAATTTTTGGAGCATGGAATGAATTTTGATGTTTGGATAATTTTCATGTCTTGAAGCTTCTTGATGGCAAGTTTTTGGATGGTTGGATATATTCTTATATATGTAAGTACATTTTAATGCTATTCTTTCTTTCTAATTTTGTCACATACATTGTTCCTGGGATTTCGCTATACTAGGGCTTATTTGCTACATCTCTTATGCAAAGTTGTAAAATTTTTGTTTATGGATAGTGAATGTTTCATGTATGGGCCATGTATAATGAATGAATGTTCCTAGGTATGTTTCTTTACTGAAATTCATCTTGATAAACCATTTATCTTGCAAAGCAAAGTATAAAGTCTTTGAAGCTACTTTTGCTGCAGCTTTAGTGCCAAGCGAAGTTGTCTTAGAGGCCTCCTTGACCTAGAAAATTTGAAGGTCCATAGTCATAATTCTACCTGACTCCATTTCTCCCCCAAGGATTAGGCACTGGTCCACCCAAAGGTGATCATCTTAAACATTTCTCATCCAACTCCCTCTCCTTTTCTAGGGCTAGCCCATTAGGTCTCCTAGGGCATAATTTATCTTGCAAGCCACCCATCAAAAGTGTTTGATCTCTTAGCCCCTATTGCGCTGGTGTGTCTCCTAGGTGCCCTCCAATTTTGAAGTAATTTCGAGGGTACGATTTTGAGATATCCCAAGCCCTAGCCTCGAGATTGAATCTTGCCTTTGGTTTCCTTAGGCTAGAAGCCTCATTGGACCCTCACTTTGTCTTGCATTAAAAATTATTTCTTTGGTCCCTTTCCCCCTTCGGAATAGGTCAAGCATATCATTGGTTGCTAAACCCTACCCCTTTGACCTACCCCCGGGTCCACTTGGTCCCGTGTGGTCCCATACACTATTAAGGGTAATTCTTCAAGGATCACTGGGAATCCAAGCTTTCACAAGAATTTCAAGGTCTAGGAACCTCCATTATAAGATACATACCCTAAACCTAAACTTTGAAATTCCCCTTAAGCCCTTCTTTGAGAGCTTTAAACCTTGCCTCCAAAACAAGAAAGCCACATATTTGAGCCTCTCTTGTGAATAGGCTTCTAGGATCAGCCCTCACCCTATCATTAGTCCATCCATTTAGTGATCCTCATCATAATGGGTCTCCTCCCATCTGTGAAAGTCCGTAGAGAGTAGGGAGCATTAGCCGAGGTGACAGTGGGCTACTGCTCCATTTGTTGCCCTTAGCCTAGTAGTAGCCCTTCAAGGATCCCCTTTTAGGACCCCTGCTAGTTTGAGTGGTAACAGAGATGAGTTACACTCCTGAAGGCATGCGAGTTGCTCCTTCTTTATGGCATGGATTCGTAGATCCTCCTGTATATATGTGCCTCATTCTTTCTCCACTCACTACTTGTGCATTGTGAAAGGAGAGTACAAAGTTGAGAAAGAGAGAGTTAGAGAGTCTAGAGAAGAATTGTGTGTGAGAGAGAGAGAGAGAGTCTTGAAGAGTAAGAGCAAAACTTGGTGAAGGAAGGTTGATTCAGTGCTTCAATGTTTCAGTGTTGATTTAGTTGCAGGGAAGGTTCATTCAATGTGTGCATATGCTGTTACTACTAGTGATCTTCATGCTACGACTTGTTCATATTTGGTGAAATTACTCATTCTCTTAATCTCTCAATGTACTTTGTATTTCTGCTGAACAATTGATTTCTAATAGAAAAAGAATCTCATTGAGTTTTCCCTTGGTCATTGGACCTAAATTCTCTGTGTCTCATTATATTCTTGGTTGTCTTCTATTGTGCATTTGATTTATGTTCTATCTACAATTGCTTATCTAATATTGCAACATAAATAAGTTTTGTAATAAGTGATTGTTACAACCAATGTGATCAGAACCAAAACGGAACTGGTAGAACCGGCCGGTCCGACTTGTTTGGGGCAATTTTTTGTCTAAACTGGTCCTTTGAACCAGAACAGACAGGTTCGGTACCGAACCGGTTTGTTCCGGTTTGGAGGACAATTCGGTTGGTTCGCAAACCCGCGGCTGCGCAACCCAGGGAAAGAAAAACAATTTATTTTTTATTAATTTATTTATTTTCCCTAATTTGTAACTCTAATCTATCCCCCCCAAAGCTATTTAAACACCTCCACCCCTCTATTTCACTCACACTTTTCGTTCGAGTCTCTTGCAATTCTTGCGCTGAGTGTAGTGAAGAAAATTCAAAGAGCTTTTTTGCAGGGTTGTTCTCAGGGAGATTTTTTGCTAATTTGGAGCACTGATTAGAGTCTTGAAGAGTTGTTGGGTTGATTACTAAATGAGCTTTTCGAGCTACTTCAAGGATTTTTCTCCTCAGACATCTTTGGGTTTTCTTGAGTGGTTTTTGGAGTTGGTTGAAGAGTTTTTTTTTTTTAAATTTGTGGGGGCTGCTACATAGCTGATTTGAGAGGATTTTGTAGCTGGTTTTCTCCAGAAAATTTAGAGGGTAAATCAAGGTAATTTTTGCCATCTATTTTTATTCCATTTTTCTCCAAAAATTAGTACTTTTTCCCAAAAAACTTAAAAACCCCTGTGTTTTTATGCAAATTTGTAGAGGCTTCTCTAGAGCTAATTTGAGAGGATTTTGGAGCTGATTTTATTTAGAAAATTAAAAGGGCAAATCAAGGTATTTTTTTCAACCATTATTGTTTTATTTTTCCCTAAAAAATTTAAAACCCTAGTGTTTTGAAATAGAATTGTGGCCATTATTTTCTTCTAATTTTTTTCTCAACAATTGAAATTTGCAGGGTTATTTTGAGGGATTTTGTTGTCAGATTTGTGAGGGAGATTTTGGAGTTGATTGAAGAGTTTATTTTCTGATTTGTGGGAACTTCTCTTCTCAAAATTTATAGATCTTCTCTAGGTATTTCATGGTTTCTATTCCTATTTTATTTTTCTTTAAATTTTTTCCATAGAATTCTAAAAACCCTAGGGTTTTCTATTCAAAATTTTCATTTCTTCCTGTAGAGTTTGTCATGGCCCTCTAAAACAAGAATGATCCGGCTTGGGTTCATTGCCATTTAAATGAACAAGGGATAAAAGTCTACAACTATTGTGGGAAGAAAGTTAAGGGTGGGGGGATCCTTAGAATTAAAGAACACTTAACACATTGGAGAGGGCAAGTAAAACCTTGTGAACATGTTTCAGATGTTCTTAAAGCAGAGATGCAAAGTCTAATTGAAGCCTACAATGAAGAAAGGGGAAAAACAAAAGAATTAAAAAAGATATAAGCAAAAGTCAAAAGGATGATGCTATGCCTAGTGACCCTGATTTTGAAGAATATATGCCTAGTTTTGAAGATTCCTCTAGTTTCCCTGCTAGAGTTGGAGAGGGAAGTTTTGGTCCTAGGTCAAGTGCTTTTAACTTGAAGAAGACAACAACCCGTAAAGGGATTGACTCCTTTGTACCTCGCACTACCCTTGGTTCTCAACCAACCCTTGATGCTAAATGGAAGAAGACAGAGAAGGAGGCTGCATATGAATGCGTTGTTAGATGGTGGCATGATGCAAGCATACCTTTTAATGATACTAATTATGCATATTATCAGCCCGTGATTGATGCTATAGCTTCATGTGGAGTAGACTTCAAAGGCCTCAATTTTCATGATATCAGGGGGCCACTTTTACAAAATGAGGTCCAAAGAATACAAGAGTACCTTATAGAGAAGAAGCAATCATGGACCAAAATAAGATACACAATTATGTTTGATGGATGGACTAATGGTAGATCTTGCACCATACTAAATTTCTTAATTACTTGTCCAAAAGGTACTGTGTTTCTCAAATCTATTGATGCATTTGATGAGGTGAAGGATGCACATTTGCTATTTCGTCTTTTGGATGAAGTAGTTATGGAAGTAGGAGTTGAAAATGTTGTACAAGTGATCAGAGATAATACCTCTATGTTGCAGCTGGAAAGATGTTGGAGGAAAAACACCCCACCATTTGGTAGTTTCCATGTGTAGCCCATTGTTTGGACGTCATGCTTAAGGATATTGGCAAAATTGAGTGGGTGAAGAAGTGTGTGGATGATGCAAAATCCATAACCAGGTACATCTATAACCACTCATGGGTTTTTAACCTTATAAGAAAGCACATTGGGGGTAAAGAGTTTGTTCGATCAACCATCACATGATTTGCAACCAACTTTCTTTCGTTGCAATCCCTTGTTCAACAAAAATCGAATTTGAGGGAAATGTTTCATGTGATGAATAGAATGCATCTCAGTAGAGCAAAAACGCTGAAGGGAAACAAATGATTGACCAAGTGTTTGACAAAATATTTTGGTCAAAGGCAGAGGAGATTGTGCTATTTAGTGAGCCTCTTTTGAGGATGGTGGATAGTGATAAACCTGCCATGGGTTTTGTTTATGAGGCCATGGATCAGGCCACGGAAAAAATAAAGAAAACATATGGGGATAAAAGACATAAGTACATTCCTCTATGGAAAATCATTGATGAAAGTTGGAACAAACAACTCCATAGACCTTTACATGCAACTGGCTACTACTTAAATCCAAGGTATGTAATTTTGGATTTCAATGCTCATTGCTTATAAGTTTTAACTTTTAACTTTCGCTGACTTAATGAATATGTTTTTTTTTTTTTTTTTTCTGAACTTTGAAGGTACTATTCCACTACAAATTTTGAGGCTCATGGGGAAGTATTAGGTGGATTGTATAAATGCATTGAGTGCATGGTCCTAGATTCTAAGACTCAAGATCATATTCATAACAAGCTCTTGAATTTCAGTGAGAGTATTGGTACCTTTGGCATTTCTAGGGCTGTAAGAAATAAAACAAACAATCCCCCATGTAAGCGCTGTCAAAATTTGCAAATTCTTATACTAATTTCAATTTGCAATTGTTGAGTCCAAGTTTCAAGTTTCAAATTCATTTGCTAATACTTCTTTTCCTTCCACCCTTTTTGCAGCCTATTGGTGGCAACAATTTGGTAGTGAATGCTCTCAATTGCAAAAAAATGCAATTCGAATACTGAGCCAAACATGCAATGCTTCAAGATGTGAGCGAAATTGGAGTGTGTTTGAGCATATACACACTAAGAAAAGGAACCGTTTGGAGCAAAGGCGGTTGAATGACATGGTTTTTGTTCAGTATACAACCTTAGATTGAGGTGCAACCAATTGCTGAATAGAACCCCTGAATCAAGTAACATTGTCTTGGTTGACTTTGATCCAACATTAGAATGGGTTGTGGAGAGTCAAGCACCAACATTTGACAATGAAAACTTTTCTTGGTTGGACTTGGACCCACCTCCATAGGTTGCAAAGGCAGTTATACCAGAAGCACCAATAGCACCAGTAGCAGCTTCAGAGCTAGGGGAATCAAGCCATAATCCCATTGCACACTTGGATGCTACTCATTCTTCAAATGAGGATGAGGAGGATGTTCAGGATGATGATTGATGACATTGATAATTAGCACTTGTAGGTTGTAGCTGTAGTATTGTAGACTATAGTATCATGATTCATACTCTCGTTATTTTGGGCTATAAAGGCCATTTTAGAGCCTATTTCTTGATGTTTTTAACTTTTTTGGTTCAATGATGTTTTGCACTAAGTGCTATTTTGGTTATATGCACTATTACTTGCTATATAAATGAGAACATTTGCATATTTGTGTATAAATGGTTTGGATTCATGTGGATGCACATGAATATATATGTTTTTTGTTTAAAATATAAATATTTATGTGTTTTTGGTAAACTGGGTTTTTTTTTTTCCGGTTCTGGTCCGATTCCAACCGGTTCCTGGTCCACAAGGTTTTCCGGTTTGATCACCGGTTCAGTTTTGATAACATTGGTTACGACATAGAACATCAGAATTTCAACACATTGATCTTCAATAAAGATTGTCTATAAGGTTGAAGACACAAAAATACAATGTCTCCCACCTCAAAATCTCTCTTGATTCGATGATGATCAACATATTTCTTTTGTTGTTCTTGTGCAATCTGAATATTCTTCTTGAGTGTCTTGATGATATCTTGGTTCTCTTTAGCCCATTCAAGAGATTTTGGAGCTCTAGAATGAAAACCGACGAAATCCACAAATGTAGAAGCTTCATAACCATACAAGGCTTTGAAAGGAGTCATTCTGATGCTCATGTGATATGTAGTGTTGTAACCGTTGACCATTTTGTGTCAACTACCCTATAGCAATACATTTTTTCGCAAAGGGATTCCATCATGTTGGGGCATTCAGATCGTCCAGGACTCGTTATCATCATTGATCAGTCTATCAGAGTTATAAACCCATTATGTAGTTTGTAATGTAAATGATCGTAGTAAGACCATACATGTATGTAACAACCTAGGTAAGCCTATTATTTTGATGACGATTTCCAACCTAGGAGGTTTTTCGTTTCACTAATTCATCTGTGTTTCTAAACATAGATGATCGACAAAGTTTTTCCCTCTAGCCTCACCCCAAAGCTAGGGTGGATTTTGTTATCAAGATCTTAGGTGAGCCTTAATGTTTTAATCAAGTTTTCTGTAAAAGTGATTTGGGAATAATTTTAACTACTTGGCTAAATTATTTTAATACAAATCACTTGGTCTACTAAATCCAGTGTTGCACACATCGCGATCGGGATTTAATCGGCGCCGGGAAAAAATCGTTAAAATCGGGAAAAAATCGGAAAAAAGCGGGAAAAAATCGTTTGGCACAAAAATATTCATTTTTTTTCATTTTTTTTCAATTTTTTTAATATCTAAACCATCTACAACATAAAATAAATACATTGACACATAAATATGATAAAAAAACTAATATATAAGATGTTTAATATCATTTCTAGCGCTAAAATCACACATAACATTGAATCATGTCCTGAATAGTAAGTCCCAACTCAGCCTCAAAATATCAACAAAAAATATGATAATGTATCTCATCATGTCATAATGTCATATACAATAAAATGAAAGTCTAATCCTATTGATTTCCTCTGCCCCTCTTGCGAGAAAATGCCACAGCTTTCCCTTTCCCTCTAGATGTAGATGCTGGTGCCCGTGCAGGTGGAAATGGCAGTGGAGTCTGATGTGATCTAGACGTTGAAGAACTAGAAGTAGGAGCTATAGGAGGTAGACCACGTCCTCTACTGGTGGCAGGGGTAGCCCGGGCAGGTGGTGTCACCTGGAAACATTACAATCTCCCAATCCTGAAATCCTGAAAAACTGATAAGTCTGCTGGATTTTAAATGAAATCTAAAATTCTACTTTCTCCATATGAAATCCAATGAGGCTGGAACCACTCTCAAACATCCTGAGTCATTTCATGGTAATGTTAAAAATTTAAGTAAAAGGATGAAAATGAAGATTAAGGAGAATGTCACTTTTACTTTAAGAATTTAACATTACCATGAATAGCATATCCATACTAGGGCCTAGACTTGATCATTAAGCTACCCCACTCAAAAATTATTTGTTTCTTTCAAAAAACATTGCATGAAAAAACCCAAAAAAAGTTATAAAACTATGCTGTCCTGATCCCCCACGATTTTTTCGTTAAAAATCGCGTTTTTTTCGAAAAAATCGCGATTTTTTGAAAAAAGCGCGATTTTTTCAGTAAAAATCGGCAAAAAAAAAAGTAGGCGATTTTTTCGTATAAAAATCGCGATTTGATCGGCAAGATGAAAAAATCGCGATTTTCCGATAAAATCGCGATTTTATCGCGATTTTAACAACACTGACTAAATCATATTGAATTGCAGAATTGGGTAAAAAATTGAGGGTCAATAATGAACGGGTTTTCGCCTGTTGAGGGTTGAAATGTAATTATCTTATGTAAATAATATTTTGGCATCGTGGCTAAAATATTAAAGAGTTGGAAAAAATTATTAATCCCCTCATGTGTCAATTAATTAAATTTTGGCAAAAATAAATTAAAATCCTAAGCGAGAAATCTAATCAATCATAGTCAAAATTAAAATCCTAGAGAAAATAAATTCTCCAAAAGGAAAAATTGGCGGGTCCTAGAGAAATTGATTTTTGGAGGGGTCCCCCACCAAGGGAATATTGAAAAATTCAAGAAATTTTGGACCCTTGTCCATGGTGGTTAAGTCAAAGTCAAAATTTTGAGGAAATTAGCTCAAAATAACTAATTTTAAGCTAATTAAAAATGAATTAAAAGAGAAATTCGAAAATTCCTCAAAAATAATGATTTTCGACGGTGGAGATTAAATGACAATTAGATCTTTATCAACGATCGAGATTACTTTGACAGGGATCAAGTCAACTAGCCGTTTGGAGAATTTATCTATAAATTAGAAGCCATTTTCTTCTCAAATCATCCGATTTGTGAATCGTGTACTAGCTCTCGAAGCTCTTTTGTAATTTTTTTGGAATAATAATAATGCAGAAGTCTTCGGGGTTTTCATTGATGGTGGTGTTTCTCTCCTACTTCTTATGAACTCCTTCATAAGTCTTATCCTGTAAATCTAACCCTCAAAACCTTGTTGATTTTTGTAGCATCGGATGTGCTTTTGCTTCAAGATTTTGCAGAGAGGCTAAGACATGCATTCTCCAATAGCAAGAAATCGTTTGGGAAAATTCCACCTAGAGATGATTTAATTAAAATAATCAACTTTTTAAAATGGTTTCCTAAGTCTAAACTTAGGAAATCTGGTTAATTAAAGGGTATTAATTAAATCAGATGTGAATCTTCTAAAAGAAGACAAGGATCAACTCCCAGTTAATCTTAGCCCTTGATTGTGTTTTAATCTTGGCCATTGGTGCTCCAACGAGAGGTTATAAGGAGTTTGATGGGCACTTAGAGAACACACTTGTGCAATTCGATTTTGCTAGAGAATCGATTCCCTGAGTAGTAGTTGTGAGTTGCCGGAAGTGATTCAGTAAAGCAGTAGTGAGAGAGGGGCAAGGATAGTAGACCGGAGGAAGTTTTCTAGATTCGGGGAGTGCAAAGTACAGAAGGCAGAGAGAGGTAGTGCAGAGCTTCATAGGGTGTCGGAGATTCAGCTGGGAAGTTGAATCCCTGAGCCAGAAGTTGGGGTGTGAGATTGGAGGGCGAGAGGAGCGAAGTTCCAGACAGCAGGAGATCAGAGGAGAAGATGACGTAGACCCCAGAGAGGTTGATGCAGATCTGCGTAGGTTGATGTAGAGGTTGCGTAGAGGCAGCGTGGGGCTAGTCATCCAGAGCCTGGATCAGATTCAGATTGCCAGATAATGTGAGTTTTTTCTCACTATCTCCTTGTCAGTGTTTCTTTGTACCAGATTGCCAGTTTGGGCATCTAACGATTTGTACTCAGATTACTACTGCATAATAATAAAACCCTCAGCTGCTGCACCGATTTTCCCACATTGTGTTTTTTTGGGGATAATTGTCCAAAAACAACAGTATATATGTGTGTTTATTTCTCTCTAGTGCAGTATTTTGTTTCCACAGTATTTTATTTTGTGTAGGCTGCAGTACATGTATTTCAATCTTTGTTGTAGAAAACTGCATGTAACTTGTTCAATTAATTTAACAAGTAAGAGAAATATTATTAGTTTGCTGCAGTGGGAATTGGGTCACCAATTTTTCACATGGTATCGGAGCACAGATCGTGAGCAGAAGAGCTCAGTTGCAGAAAGGAAGAGGGAGTTCGAAATCACAGCAGAGGCAACAATTTGAAACCCCAGAGGCAGCACAGTCCTTGGGCCAAGGAGGTCGAAGTTTTGAGGACAAATCGATTTCCTTGAGTGAATCGACAGAGAAATTCGATCTCCAGATCGAAGCTTTCCAGAGGCAGAAGGAAGTAGCATATTTTTTCTTGCAGAGCAGATCTTCAACTAGGACGCAAATATTTTGCAGTAGTTGCTGGCAGAATAGTGTCAGAAGGAGAGAAGAGCACATACTTGGGGAATTCCTTCCTCAAAGGACTTCTAGCCAAGATGCTCAAATTTTCTTAGCAGAGCAACAGTAGCTATGTGCGAGATTTCTCACTCCAGAAGGGAGTGCGAATAGCTGAGCAGAAGTTGCGTAGAAGAAAAGAGGAAGCAGTTTGACTTTTTCAAGAGAGATGGCATTAGCTGGGTTGAGAGATCAAAATCGGTTGGACGGAGCCTCCAACTATGTGATCTGGAAGGCTAGGATTTCTTGCCTTCTAGATGAGCATGATCTCAAAACTTATGCCGATAGTGTGGTAGCTGAACCTGCCGATGCAGATACGCTCAAAAAGTACAAGGCTGAGATGGCGAGAGTTAAGAGGATCATTCTCGATCGAGTTCGAGATCATGTGGTATCCCATATAGCCGGTAAGGATATTGCCCAATAGATGTGGGAAGCATTTAGTACGTTGTACGAAGGATCTTTCGAGCAACGAAAGATGTACTTGGAGAAGATGTTGAGATGCACGAGGATGCAGAAAGGGGAGCAAGTAGATCCCTTGCTTACGAGGCTTTAGGATGCCTGAGGCTAGCTGGCTTTAGTAGGATCAACACCCCAACCCTCAGAGTTTGTATGATTAGCGCTGAATAACGTTTCAGAAGATTGGCAAGTTTTTGTCCAGAGCATCTTGGGCAGAGAAAAACTGCCAGATTGGGAACGTGTATGGGTTGATCTGCAGTAGGAGGAGATGAGGCGTGATCTGGTGAAGGCCACCATCAGTGGCAGTAGCAGCAGTGGGACGAAGCAGCTAAAGGAAGAGGAAGGCGTGGCCCTTGCATCAAAGGGGCAACAGGAGCAGTGTAGAAGAAAGAAAGATATTTCAAAGATCAAGTGCTTCAGGTGTGGTGAGATGGGCCACTACAACACTCAGTGTCCTCTTAGAAAGAGGGACAAGGAGAAGCAGGATTAGCAAGCTGCATCCACTGAGATTGACAGGTTGTCCTCCAGACTGGAGGAAGAGTTTGCATGATTGCCAAGATACCTCCAGGAGTGAGGTGGGGTGATCTGGAATTGTAGCCCTAGAGAGCTACATGATGGGTAGCATCCTTGAGGAGTCCACCTCTTGGATCAAGACCTTGCTACGGGAGCTCATAGTCAGCATTAGCAGGATGGACCAGTGGTAGTTGGTGCAGTTAGGTGCCAAAGTGATAGATTGAGTAGCGCAGAGTAGAGTTGGTAGCAGTGCAGTTGGCACAGAGCAAAGGCAGAAGCAGCGCAGAGGCTTCATTAACTGCGCATAGGCTAGCAACAGTCAGAACTCGGATGACGGATGAATCATACAAAACATAGTTGGTTCAGTGTTTTGGATGCTTTTCCATTGCAGTTGTAGCAACAGATGGGATGGGTTGCAGTGCAAATGCAGCGTTGGCAGCAGTTTAGCAGGGCTGACAGCAGCACAGATGCAACTCATATCAGAGTTGTGCAGTGGTTGGTGGGCAGTAGAGCCAGACATCAGTAGCGCAACAGGAGATGGTGCAGAGATAGAGTGATGCTTTGGTGGGTTGCAGTGCTAGAGCACATTCCTCGTTAAGAGGGAGTGTGATTTCTATAGCATCGGATGTGCTCTTCCCTCGAGATTTTGCAGAGAGGCTAAGACACATTCATTCTCCAATACCCATAAATTGTTTAGGAAAATTCTACCTAGAGATGATTTAATTAAAATAATTAACTTTTTTAAATGGTTCCCTAAGTCTAAACTTAGGAAATCTAGTTAATTAAGGGTATTAATTAAATCAGGTGTGAATCTTCTAGAAGAAGATAAGGATCAACTCCCAGTTAATCTTAGCCCTTGATTATGTTTTAATCTTGGCCATTGGTGCTCCAACGAGAGGTTATGAGGAGTTCAATGGGCACTTGGAGAACACACTTGTATAGTTCAATTTTGCTAGAGAATCGATTTCCTGAGTAGTAGCTGAGTTGTTGGAAGTGGTTCAGTAAAGTCGAAGCAGTGAGAGAGGGGCAGGGATAGTAGATTGAATGAAGTTTTCCATATCCGGGGAGTGCAAAGCAGAGAAGGCAGAGAGAGGTTCAGAGAGGCAACGCAGTGCCACGCAGAGGCAACGTAGATATTCAGAATGTTGATTTGGGGTAGCATCGGATGTGCCCTAAGTCTCAAATTTTGCAGGGAGGCTTGGGCACAGGTATTCCAAAGAACCTAGAAAGCGTTTTGGGAAATTCCACCCAGAAGTGATTTTATTAAAATAATTAATATTTTTAATGGGGTTCCTAAGTCTAAACTTAGGAAAATTAAAATATTAATGGGTATTAATCTAATTAGGGGTGAAACTTCTAGAAAAAGCCACAGATCAAGCCAAAATGATCTGAGCCTTTGATTATGATTTAATCTAGGCCGTTGGTTGTCCAACAGGAAGATATAAGAAGGGGCTTGAGGGTCATTTGGAAAACACACAGAGAGATTGAGAAAATCGATTTTCTGAAGTGAGAAGTTCTTAGGAGGAAAATCGATTGAGGAGATCTTGCAGCAAAGGGGCAGTGAGAATCCGGGAGAAGGAATTTCCGGAGAGTACAAGGCAGAGGGAGAACAAAAAGACGTCCAAAGGAAGGTTGACGCTGGCATACGCAGAGGCAGCGTAGTCCTTGAGGGGAAGTCGAGTTCCTGCTGAGGGAAGTCGAAGTTCAGTTGCTGGAAGCCAGGGTGTGGTTTTGGGAGGTAGAAAGTCTATTTCTCAGCCAACAGAGGATCTAAAGGAGAGAGCATAATACCTAGGAGGGGTAACGCAGAAACTGCCCAGGTTGATGCAGTTCTGCGCAGAGGCCACGCAGAGGGTGACACAGAGCCTCAAGAGCAACAGGATCAGTCATTGATTGTCCAGTGATAGGGTGAGATCATTTCACCTGTCTTTTGTTCAGTATTCTCTTTTTATCGGATTGCTAGTTGAGCATCGTAGAATTGTACTCAAAATTTCTTCTGCATAATAATAAACCCTCAGAGGTACTGCATCGGTTTTCCCGCATTGGGTTTTTCTGTGGACGTTTTGTCCAAAAATAATTGTGTCCTATGTGTTGTATTTTTATTTCTTGCTCAATATTTTGTTTCCGCATATATGTTAATTAAGTGTTGGTTGCAGATGTATTTGCTTCGATATTTACCGTAGAGTACAGTAAATAACTTGCATGAATTAACAAGTAGGAGAAGTAACATCAGTTTGTTGTAGTAGGGGTTTCGTCTTAGGAATTTTTACATGGTATCAGTTCTGGTGCAGGTGAGACAAGAAGAGCAGAACCAGAAACCCCAATGCTGAGCAGAAGGGGAAATCGAAAAGTTGCAAGAGGCAGCGAGTCAAAACCCAAGAGGGTTTGCGCAGTTCTAGTCGGAGGGCCGCAAATTCGAGGTAGTCTCTCTTTGAGTGAGTTGACAGAGAGAAAGAGCTTCCAATTCGAATATTTTCGTGGCAGAGGGAGCAACGCTGATCCTCAGCATAAGGAGCAGTTGGTGGGACGCAGAGTTTTTCAGTGGGAAGTTTTGCCGGGTTGGAAGACATCAGAAGAAAGAAGAGCATAGTGAGGTAATACTTCAGTGATATCTTCTTGAGGAAATCAACCTTTCTCAATTGCTGAGCAGCAGAGGAGTAGCAGCTTACCAACTCCATCATGGAGTGCGTAAGTCAGCCTAGGAGCTACGTAGTAGGGAGAAAGAGGGAGCTGTTCGACAATCTTCGGAGGAGATGGCAACTAGTGGCTTGAGGGATTAGGACAGGCTGGACGGGGCTTCCAACTATGCCATCTGGAAGGCTAGAATGACTTTTCTTCTAGATGAGCATGCCCTCAAGACTTATGTTGATAATGTGGTAGCTATCCCAGCGGATGCAGAGCTGAGATGGCTAAGGTGAAGAGAATGATCCTGGACGGAGTCAAGGATCACGTGGTGTGCCACCTTGCAAGCAAAGGGATCGCTAAGGAGATGTGGGATGCCTTGGCCACATTGTATCAGGGATCTTCCGAGTAGCGGAAGACGTACTTAGAGCAGAAGTTGAGATCTGCTCGGATGCAGAAGGGGGAACGTGTGGATCCGTTCCTCATGAAACTGAAGGAGACCTGTGATGAGCTGTTAGTTGCGGGACATACACCTTAGGATTCAGAGTTAGTGAGACTGGCTCTAAATTCCGTCTCAGATGATTGGAAAATCTTTGTCCAGAGTATCTTGGGTAGAACAACATTGCCAAATTGGGACGAGATGTGGGCAACTCTAAGAAAAGAAGAGTTGAGGAGAGACATGCTCAAGGTCAAACTTGCCAGGAGCAGCGACAGCAGTGGGTCGAAGCCCAAAGTGGAGGAAGAGGATAACGCATCCCTTGCATCGAAGGGACAACAGGTGATCCAAAATGGATTTTGGATAGACTCCTAAGTCTAAGTGTTCCTCACCGAGGAAAATGAAAGTCCAAGGAAGTTTTTGGAAATAGCCCCATTGCAGAGATCTTCTCCTTCTGAATCTACGACAACTTGAATGGGCAAAAAAGGACTTAGGATGCAGAAGTTATCGCAAAAAGAAGTTGCTCTTTATTCTTTGGAAAAAGAGGCAAAATCTTCAAAAAATGGCAAAAACACCTTATAAAGAAAAATCGCATTAAAGGAGGTCAAAAGAGCGGATTTAAGAGAAAAGGGGAGAGACCCCCGATTGCTGATCCCCGTCATATCGGGTCGGAGGCAAGCATGTGGCTGATGCGACATTGCGATCGCCGATATCGGCGATGCCACGCGGCAAGGTAAGGACTCGAGCTGATGCGACAGTGCGATCGCCGAAATCGGCGGATCGACATCGGCGATGGCATGGGACTTAAGGTGGGACCCCAGGCCGAGCGATATTGCGATTGCCGATATCGGTGTCGACGGATCGGCGTTGGTAGCCGGACCTGACGGGTCTTATCGGCACAAATATATATATTTTGAGTTCCGGAAGGGAAGGGTTTTTCTATGTAAAATCGCATTTTCGTTAAATAAACGAAAAACAAAGGAAATGCGAATGGGGTGATAAAACGGACCCGAAAGGTTTTAAACATGCAACGATATATAATTTGAGTTCCGTAAAGGCAGACCCGATGCAATATTAGGGTGGATACTATAACATTTGAAGTTCTATATAGGGAAAATTGTCGGGATTTTCTTTGTTATTGGGATTTTTCGTAATAAACTCAAATACAAAGGAGCCTGTGCCTATGCGACTTGCGATAGCGATTTAAAGGCGGACCCGATGGAAAATAGGGCGAATTTAATGATATTTTAGGTCCGATAAACGGCAGAATGGTGAATTTTCCCGTGTTGTACAGTGTTTCTCTGTGTAAATAGGGAACGACTGTTTATGGGGATTTCAAGCGCCGATGGTTCCTTCCGTTGCAGAACAAATGGCCACCATCCCTGAAGGCGTCTAGCAATGATTGCTAACGCTCAAAGGGGGATTCGAGCGGATAGAGGCTGGGAGCCAGAAAGCCCGGAAGAGGAAACAAACAGACAATGTCGATTGGCTTAAAAGCCATGGATGACAGAGACAGAGGCAGGAGAGAGTTGCTAAAACCGAGCATAAGCAGAGAGTGAAGGCGCAACTAAGAAAACAAATAGGCGGCTAAGCCAAACCAGGAAGCTAAAGCGAAAGAGAGCGACGCAGAAAGGGAAGGCAAAGAGAACCCAGAGCTAATGCACAGAGCAGCCGTGTGGAGTCACTTGGAAGTCAAGTGAAAAGCCCGAGAGCTGTCATTTGCAGAGAGCTATAGGTTGCAGAGAGCCAAAGAAGCTAGAGCGAGAGCCGAGAGCTTTCAGAGCCAGGGAGAGATGGTGTTCTGAGCCCATTGTTCCTATGTAAAACAGTGGAGTTGAGCCAAGAACTTGTATAAAGGACTTTGCCATAATCCCAGAGAGCCTAGTCGAGTTGACTAGAGCTCAAGGAGACGTAGCCCAAGAGTTTTGGGTGAACTCCAAATTAATATCGCTGTACTGTGTGTTTGTTTATTGCCGCACTGTTTACTATTATATGTATGTTATATCAGCATAAGCAAAGTGAATTTACAACACATAAACAGTTTTACAATAACCATAAGCATACACCTAATTTTCAAGCATATTATCAATTCCGCATTGGTTAATCAATAAGACTTGGGAATATTTAAGGCTTTGGAAGTGGTAGAGGTTCTTGTAAGTTAGACAAGAAGCCTAAGTGCCCCATTTTCAGATCAACAGGGGCAACAAAGATGAAAGGAGGACGTCTCCAAGGTGAAGTGCTTCAGATGTGGTGATATGGGCCACTATGCATCCCAGTGTCCTTTGAAGAAAAAGGACAAGGATGAGAAGCATGATCCCAAGGTTGCAGCCGCAAAGATTGAACAGGAGGAGGAATTCGCCATGACAACCAAGATACCTCCAAGAGGGAGGTGGGCTGATATAGAATTGTAGTTTGATTGAGCTACAGATGGGCAGGATCCTTGAGGAGCCCGCCTCTTGGATCATCACCTTGCTACGAGGGCCCATGATCAGGAGTAGCCGGATGGTGGACTTTCAGTTGGTGCCATGGAGTGTTGATTTGACAGATGCAGTGACTAGGAGAACCAGAGATTGAGCAGCGCAGAGCAGAGAGGCAGCAACGCGAGGAGGCACAATGCAAAGCTTCAACAACGCAGTGGCTTCAGAGGCAGAATGGGACTAGCAGCTGTTAGGATTTCAGCACTGAGGAGTATCCACTGGATACTTGTCCAGTTTTAGGTGTTTTCAATTGCTTCTCTCAGCAACTAAGTTTTAGTACAAATGCAGTGTTAGCAGTGGCAGTGCTAGCAACGTTTGAGAGGGAGTTGCAGTATAGATGTAGCATTGGCAGTAGCAGTGTCAAAGGCAATAGTATAGTAGAAGCAGCAACGCAGTGGTTGGTGGACAGTAGGTCAGGCATCAACAACGCAAAGACGATGCTTCAGAGTCAGAGCAGTATGCAGAGAGGCAGTGTATTGCTAGAGCACATTCCTCGCTAAGAGGGAGTGTTGATTTGGGGTAGCATCGGATGTGCTCTAAGCCTCAAATTTTGCAGGGAGGCTTGGGCACAGGTATTCCAAAGAACCCATAAAGCGTTTTGGGAAATTCCACCCATAAGTGATTTTATTAAAATAATTAATATTTTTAATGGGGTTCCTAAGTCTAAACTTAGGAAAATTAAAATATTAATGGGTATTAATCTAATCAGGGGTGAAACTTCGGATCAAGCCAAAACGATCTGAGCCTTTGATTATGATTTAATCTAGGCCATTGGTTGTCCAACAGGGAGATATAAGAAGGGGCTTGAAGGTCATTTGGAAAACACATAGAGAGCTTGAGAAAATCGATTTTCCCAAGTGAGAAGTTCTTAGGAGGAAAATCGATTGAGGAGATCTTGCAGTAGAGGGGTAGTGAGAATCCGGGAGAAGGAATTTCTGGAGAGTACCAGGCAAAGGGAGAACATAAAGACATCTAGAGGAAAGCTGACGCTGGCCTACGTAGTGCTGACGAAGAGGCAGCACAGTCGTTGAGGGGAAGTTGAGTTCCTATTGAGGGAAGTCAAAGTTCAGTTGCCGGAAGCCAGGGTGTGAGTTTGGTAGGCAGAAAGTTGATTTCTCAGCCAACAAAGGATGCAGAGGAGAGGCAGCGTAATACCTAGGAGGGGTGACACAGAAACTGCCCAGGGTGACGCAGTTCCGCGCAGAGGCAATGCAGAGGGTGACACAGAGCCTCAAGAGTAGCAGGATCAATCATTGATTCTCCAGTGAGAGGGTGAGATCATTTCACCTGTCTTTTGTTCAATATTCTATCTGTATCGGGTTGCTAGTTGAGCATCCTAGAATTGTACTCAGAATTTCTCTTGCATAATAATAAACCCTTGAGTTGCTGCACCGGTTTTCCTGCGTTGGGTTTTTCCGGGGACGTTTTGTCCAAAAATAGCTGTGTCCTATGTGTTGTATTTTTCTTTCTTGCTCAATATTTTGTTTCCGCATATATGTTAATTAAGTGAAGGTTGTAGATGTATTTGCTTCGATATTATTTACCGTAGAGTACAATAAATAACTTGCATGAATTAACAAGTAGGAGAAGTAACATCAATTTGCTGCAGTAGGGATTCCGACTTAGGAATTTTCACACAGAGGGAGTCTGAGATTCAATTGGGAAGTCAAATTCCTAAGTCAGAAGCCGGGGTGTGAGACCGAAGGGCCAGAGGAGCGAAGTTTCAGATAGCAGAAGATCAGAGGAAGAGGTGACGTAGACCCCAGAGAGGTTGACACAGATCTGCTTAGGTTGACATAGAGGCAACGTGGGGCCAGTCATCCGGAGCCTGGATCAGATTCAGAACGAATCTTCGTCATATCTTGGAGGAGATGTCATACATCAATGGTGTAGCTTGTACAACTGAGATGTTATGTCTTTTTCACATCATACTTGAGGGAGTATTCACATGAATATCTTGAATCATAGAATAACTTTCGTAGCTTGTATTATTTTATTGTCAACCTTCTCATAGTTAATAAGGAACTCACGTCACCATTTGTCAACTATGCTTCAGTTCTTTTGATAATTTCATATCACTATTATTTGGATATAAATTTCACTATCATAGCTTCGGATTAGTCATGTAAGAAGGAACCTTGTATCGAAGTAGGAGATCAATGCATCAACAGACTTGGATTTTCCAGATTTCTAGATCTTAGATGAACTCGTCTTCATTATGGATGGAACTCAGATTACTTGATATGCCCAAAACTTCAAGAATATAGATTTTTAGTCAGACTTGAATTCAGATCCTTTTGTAGTAGACCTTCTTAGAATGCCAACAACCTGTGATCTTCTAGCATTCTTCTGTCGACCTTAGCTCTAATACCATGTTGGAAAATCAAAGTGGATGTAGATTAATGTTGATTCTCCTTAACATGATAATTACTTGTGAACTTTGTTGGCTTCTTATTAAATTATTTGTGTTTTCCTTTTCATCAAGCAATTTAAAAAAATGTAAACCTAAAAATCACGAGACAATAGAGACAAGATATAGGCTCCATGCTAGGGCAAAACCCCAAAAATTGGGGAAAACCCGAACAATCTCCTTCTTATAGGATCAGATCAAAATGAGACCTTCAAGACCCAAAGACCAAGACTACTTCCTCCATAAGATCCCAACATTGTGCTCTAATCTGGTGGAGAGTTAGAGCTTGTCAGTCAAGGCCTTGCTATTTTGGCAATTGACAATGCTGGTTATGATGCTGATGCTTGATGATGCTTATCAATCCCAACTCTTCTTATAAGAATATTTCAATTTGAGAGTATCCTTGTATCCTGTTGTGTAATTATGAATACCTCCCTAGTAAAGAGGGAGTGTTGAAAATGTAACTTTGTTCGGTCTTCAAAATTATCTTTGTACTTATAGAAATATGTATTTCATGTAAAAGAAATTAAAAGAAAAATAATTTTATTATTATTATTATTATTTTCTGGTCAAAGCATGTTCTTCATGCTTCTAGGGTTTAAAGAGTCAAAAAGAGAATTTGTCATGTGTCAAAGTCCCATTTGGACTTGTTGTCCCACAGATTGTCACGACGATGCTCAGACCGGGGGTTGTCACCTTGATCCCCGATCTCTCCGTTTAAGTCGTCTCCCGAGGCTAAGGGGGGTAGACCTTATGGGATGAGTGAAGACCAACTGTGGACCAGTTGGGTTGGGAGACACAACAAGGGGAAACAAGCACTTGATTGATTTAGAAATTAATGTACCAGTGCCTTATGGAGTTAAGGATGATTATTTATTAAATGCTGCAGAAAGTATAAACCATGTAAAACAATCATTTATCATCAAATAACCCAAGCAATGTAAGATATTCAATAAACTCCACGCTTTAATAATTATCCAGCAATTAAAATTTTAAAGATTAAACGCTTTAAGCGATCACAAAATTTAAATGCTGATAAACTACCACTTTCATATAGCCAACTTGTAAATAAACATTTAAATGCATTTAGCTATAGAGAAATGGACCACAAGAAACTCCAAAAAAATGATTTTTTTTTTTTTTTTAATATTCTATGATTTTTATATTTTGCGTTTTTTATTATTTAAATCTAACTTTAAACAAAATGAAAACTAAATTTAAAGAAGTTTAAATCTAAAAACCTAAACCAAAATTCAATAGATCTAAACTCTAATCTATAGTCTATATAGGAGCTTTTTATTTTATTATTATTATTGTTTTTTTTTATATCATAACATAAAACTAAAATGAAAATCGAAACTTTAAAATAAAACAATACTAAATAAAAGTTAATGGATATAAAACTAAATCAAACGCATAAGATAATTAACCTATCCCAAGACTACATCACCATACGCATGTAATAAAACTAAAATGCAGAACCCTAGCCCGTATTAAAAAAAAAAATTCCGAAAATTTGTTTTGCCTGCAGGAAGGAGAAGACATGACACAGGTTTGCTTGATGGCGGATTGTTTGCAAGTGCGCGGAGTAATAGAAGGCACGCGGATCTGGCAGCTTGGAGAGTGAGGGATTGCGGATTTGCGAAAATTTTGAGGGATGGACGTGTGAGGGAAGGAGGGATGCGGGAAATAAAAACTTATGTGAGTGGCAGCGACAACGCTAGTTATGAAGGCGGAGGCAGCGTATAGTAGACACAGTGATAGGAGCAGCGTAGGGAGCTAGGAAATGAGGATTGATGCAACAGCTGAAGGAAACCACGGGTTTGGAACTGTAGGTTGAAGGAGAATGCACGCCAGAGGAAAAGAAAAACGCAGCGGATTTTGGCAACGTTTGAGGGATGAGGCTTGATGAACATAGACTTATGCAGGTGGCGGCTGCAACGAGGAATGGATGGGCAGGTAAGACAATTCGCTGTTTTGTTTGTGTGCAGGTTGACGGTGGCAGGATGAACCACATCAAAGAGCGAAGGAATGAGGGTCTGATGATGTGGTTTGCTGCAGAACGGAGGGGAAAGTGGCAGTGTTAAGGGTGAGGAATGGCAGCATTGAAGGCTGCGTGAGATAGCCGCCTTTTTTTTTTATATGCTTTGCAGGTGTGGAGAGCTAAAGTGATGGCAACTTAAGAATGTGGATTGAGGAGGACGCTGCTGTGTTGCAGATCAGGTGACGGCCAGAAGAGAGGCAACAGTTCTGAAGGAGCTAAGCAGAAAAATAGCAGTGAAAAGACTGAAGATTTTTTGCAGGCCCAGGGCAGCACATATAAAAAAATTTCAAACAAATTTCCTGTGAATAATGAAACCCCAGACAGCAGATACATGGATTGGAAAACCCTCTTAAAATTTACCAGGGCTCTTAAAATTTTGAATCAGCTGCTTCAGATTGTCTGATGAAAACCCTGCAAAATTTTCAAGATGTGAAGTAAATGTTCCTGCCAGAACTAAACCTGAGGCCAGATCTTACCCTCCAGGGCCTAGATCTCGCTTCAAATAAAATGTTTTCTTCCAACTTGCAACCTGCAAAAAACCAAACACCCAAAAACAAAATATGCAAAAAACAAAACTAAAAACCCTAAAACCAATTACAATATGTACAGATTAACGACTCTAAGCAGCCAGATTTATCAATAATCCACAGAAATATTTTCAGAATTTTGAACTTAATGTGAAGTGCTTCAGAAAACCCTTATGCATTCAGAAGAAAAACTCGAATGATAAGCCCGAGATTAAAACTGGCTGGGCTCTTTCAGAAAATGCAATCCGGGAGTTGGTTGGTTCAACCGAGAACTTCCCCTAATGCCCAGTAAACTCAAAGTTAAGAATATCCTGCACAGCTTAAATCAACCATTAATCATAGAGGGAAAAAACAATAGTGAAATCCAGATCAAATGGAGATACCATTATATTTCAGAATCTAAACTATCATTCAAACCCCAGAGATCAGACAAGATACTTGTCCCTGAATCAATTTTCATCAAGCTATTATTGATGACTGGAAATAAAATTATGTAGAAAAATAAAAGATCTTACAACATTTTCAGAAGAGTAACACCAGCAAGATTTTTAACCCCAAAGTCTTTCTTTATTGCACAAAAAATGACTACAAAAGAGCTTTCTTTAGCACCAGACTCTCGGATGAAATCTGATCTCAAATGACCCCTAGCACCCTAGTTAAAGGAAAAATTCCCAACGGCTAGTTCGAGTGATCCATGTCAAACTAATCTCGACTGTCAATGAGGATCAAGATTTATTTTAATCTCATCCGTCGAATTTTTAAATGCATTTTAATATATTAAACAATTAAAATTCTGCATTTATTTACTCAAAAATCTGACTTATTATTATTTTAGTATTTTATTTTATTTTTCAAATTTTTTATTTTTTTTTTAAATTTTATTTTATTTTATTTTTTATATTTATTTTTTATTTTATTTTTTAGTTATTTTTAATTTTTTTAATTTTATTTTTTTTATTATTTATATCTTTTATTTTTTATTTTTTATTTTTGGATTCTCGAACTTAGCCTTTGGAAAAATCACCTAGGACCACTTACGACTTATGAGGAGATTAAAACATTTTCTAACCCTCAAGACACTTTACATCATGACTTTTACAATTTTACATCTCAAGGGGGAAAACCCATTTGACATAGACCCTCATGGACCACCCAGTTTTGCGACCAAATATAATCTAGCAGATCAACGCACTAGGATTCCCCTAAGATTTTAACGACAAAATTCATTCTGGCTTTGGGGTTAGGTTGAAGGAAAACTTTGCCGATCATGGATCGGTGAGACAAAAAACCTTCTGGAACGTAGATTATCACTAGAAAATTAGGTCCAGACAAAAAGCCTTCCGGAACGTAGATTATCACTAGAAAATTAGGTCCACCTAGGCAATTTACATACATGACTCAGATCTGCTAAGATTATTTACAATTTACACATGCAGACTGGGTTTACAACATCACATGATCAGGTCGACGATGACTGTCGAATGGCATGGACATATCGATCAAGCGCTATCCCTTTTGTGAAGAAAAAGGGGGTGTACTGCTATGGGTAGTTGACACGTAGTGGTCAACATCTGACTCCACTTGGGGACACGTTGCTGCACTGTAGGAATGTGAGAATTCAGAATCTGCATCCATGCAACACACAACAAAGTATAAGTAGCATCCGTCCAAAAAATCATCATATAACATTAAGCACAGAAAAGATATAAGCTCTTCATTTATTAACTATTTAGTAACAAGAAAAGTAAATCTAATCCTAGAACAGAAATGAAAATGCTGAAAAAACAAGGAGTACGGTTAGAAATACAGAGGATGCCCCATGGCATCAGATGTGTTCAATATAATGTATACTGAGCATTTGCCTGCTTTCAAGCAAATCTGTCGGCTGTTTATCGGATGTGCCATGTCCAATTCTGCATATGGTAGGACTTTTTCCTATCCGAAAATCAAGCTGCTAGCGGCCGTTTGATGCATCAAATCTTCTTCTCGTTCTCTTTCTTTTGCGTTTTTTCTTTGTGGCAGGTTGTATTACTGATGACATGGAACTTTCTGCTTCAAAGTTATCAGATGAAGTATGTAAGATATGAGTGACATGTCTTTCTTCATTCTGCATCTGCCCTACTAAGGACGATGGATCAATCTCACAGGTGCCATGAGTTATAACTTGATCTTCAATGACTGGTGAATTAACCGTGTGAGCATCAATCTGATTATTAATTTCCCTTTTATCCAGGTCACCTTCAATTATCCACTTTTTAGTGGAACAAAGCACCTCATAATAAGATAGAGCTTGTTGTAACAGATAAGGAGGCTCCTGATCTATTGATGTTCTCTGGTTTCTTTCATCCTCTGACAGCTGCTGAAATTTCTGAACCTGTATTTTAATGGCATCTATTTGACTAGAGTGTTCAACCTTTATAGCACTGATTTCCCTGGCATGGTCTTCTTCCATGGTCAATAACTTCTTTTGAAGACATATCTGATTAGCTTCCATATCTCTTATTACTTTATCGTCTTTTTCCTTTATGGTCATCAAGCAATGCTGCATAGAGTTTATATCTTCCTTATGATTTGCTTGCATGGTAGCTAACTGATTATTATGATCAAATGTCATGATAGTCATTTCTTCATCCATAGTTAACAACTTGTTTTGCATAGAATTAATTTCCTTATCGTGATTAGCTTTCATGGTCGTCATATTTTCCCTAAGCCTGATAACTTGCTTTGCATAAAACTAATTTCTGTGTCATGATTAATCTTCATGGCCTCAATTTCCTTAGCATGCTGATTTTGCATGATCTCCATCTCCCTATTACGTTTTTCCAGGTGGGTGCATAAAGTTCTCACATCATTGGTGTAATTAGTTTGATTGATCTCCATATTTTTTACTAGCCGTATTAGTTCTTGTATAATTTGCTTTTGATCTTCCTTTTCATTGTCAACACTGATTTTATAATTTGTTCCTGCTTTTCCACTATCATGGAGTTGATCTGCAATGGTACAAGTGGATGGCACTTTCTGATATGAAGAATTGTCTTGGAATCTTTCACCGACAGCTGAACCTTTCATAAGATTACTTTCATCTGTTGCACAATTTTAGGGCACAAGGCGAGCTATCTGGATTACCATATCTATCTTTAAAAGCATTGACAATGTCTTGTAAACAAGTGAAAGAATCCTTAGGACAATTGTTAAACCAATTCAAAGCATCACCCTCTAAAAAAAGGACAAAAAGACGCGTTTTGACATCTTCATGATTATACTGAGGGAGTCTACAATATATGATCAGTATACGAGTAAACAAGCCTAGATGTCTTTTAACAACGACTAAATCACCACTTGAGAACAAAGGTAATTTAGAAATGGCCACTTTCGGAATATCATGGAGATCATCAGTAAAATGACATGGTTTAAACGAATAATCCATGATGAATAACGAGGGACCAAATGGATGATAGAAAGAGATCTCTGCTCAAGAAAATCAAGAGATGAAATAAGTGGAGTCGCCACTTGAACAGCAAATCTAATTCTAGGATCCAAAAAGCAACAAACAAGCTGATATGAGAGAGGCTTCTTGTCTGGGAAAAATAAAAGAAATGGAGTCGCCACCCAAACAAGAAACAAACCAAAGAGTAGGCGCTGATATGACGAAAGATAAGGTGAAAAGATCCAAATGATGCCAAAAAAAGTTGAATCTGCCAGCTCAAATGAGAGATGAAAAAGATGAAAGATGATTGTCGAAGAAACCAAGGACAGAAAAAACTCTGTCCCCGGCAACGGCGCCAAAAAAGGTTGCCCCACAAATTGTCACGACAACGCTCAGACCGGGCGCTGTCACCCTGATCCCCGATCTCTTCGTTTAAGCCGTCTCCCGAGGCTAAGGTGGGTAGACCCTATGGGATGAATGAAGACCAACTGTGGACCAGTTGGGTTGGGAGACACAGCAAGGGGAAACAAGCACTTGATTGATTTAGAAATTAATGTACCAGTGCCTTATGGAGTTAATGATGATTATTTATTAAATGCTACAGAAAGTATAAACCATGTAAAACAATCATTTATCATCAAATAACCCAAGCAATGTAAGATGTTAAATAAACTCCACGCTTTAATAATTATCCAGCAATTAAATTTTAAAAGATTAAACTCTTTAAGCGATCACAAAATTTAAATGCTGATAAGCTACCACTTTCATATAGCCAACTTGTAAATAAACATTTAAATGCATTTAGCTATAGAGAAATGGACCACAAGAAACTCCAAAAATAATGATTTGGTTTTTTTGTTCTATGATTTTTATATTTTGCGTTTTTTATTATTTAAATCTAACTTTAAACAAAATGAAAACTAAATTTAAAGAAGTTTAAATCTAAAAACCTAAACCAAAATTCAATAGATCTAAATTCTAATCTATAATCTATTTGGGAGCTTTTTATTTTTTATTATTATCTTTTTTTATGTCATAACATAAAACTAAAATGAAAATCGAAACTTTAAAATAAAACAATACTTAATAAAAGTTAATGGATATAAAACTAAATCAAACACATAAGAAAATTAACCTATCCCAAGACTACATCACCCTACGCATGTAATAAAACTAAAATGCAGAACCCTAGCTCGTATTCAAAAAAAAAAAATTCGAAAATTTGTTTTGCCCGCAGGAAGGAGAAGACACGACGCAGGTTTGCTTGACGGCAGATTGTTTGCAAGTGTGTGGAGTAATGGAAGGCATGCGGATCTGGCAGCTTGGAGAGTGAGGGATTGCGGATTTGCGAAAATTTTGAGGGATGGACGCGTGAGGGAAGGAGGGATGCGGGAAATAAAAACTTATGCGAGTGGCAGCTACAACACTGGTTATGAAGGCGGAGGCAGCGTATAGTAGACACAGTGATAGGAGCAGCGTAGGGAGCTAGGAAACGAGGATTGATGCAACAGCTGAAGGAAACCACGGGTTTCGAAACTGTAGGTTGAAGGAGAATGCACGCCGGAGGAAAAGAAAAACGCAACGGATTTTGGCAACGTTTGAGGAATGAGGCTTGATGAACAGGGATGGCGAGATATAGACTTAGGCAGGTGGCGGCTGCAACGAGGAATGGATGGGCAGATAAGACAATTCGTTGTTTTGTTTGCATGCAAGTTGACGGTGGTAGGATGAACCACATCAAAGAGCGAAGGAATGAGGGTCTGATGATGTGGTTTGCTGCAGAACGGAGGGGAAAGTGGCAGCGTTAAGGGTGAGGAATGGCAGCGTCGAAGGTTGCGTGAGATAGCTGCCTTTTTTTTTTTATATGTTTTGCAGGTGTGGAGAGCTGAAGTGATGGCAGCTTAAGAATGTGGATTGAGGAGGAAGTTGCTGTGTTGCAGATTAGGTGACGGCCAGAAGAGAGGCAATAGTTCTGAAGGAGCTGAGTAGAAAAATAGCAGTGAAAAGACTGAAGATTTTTTACAGGCCCAAGGCAGCACATAAAAAAATTTCCGAACAAATTTCCTGCGAATAATGAAACCCCAGACAGCAGATACATGGATTGGAAAACTCTCAAAATTTACCAGGGCTCTTAAAATTTTGAGTCAGCTGCTTTAGATTGTCTGATGAAAACCCTGCAAAATTTTCAAGATGTGAAGTAAATGTCCTTGCCAGAACTGAATCTGAGGCCAGATCTTACCCTCCAGAGCCTAGATCTCGCTTCAAATAAAATGTTTTCTTCCAACTTGCAACCTGCAAAAAACCGAACACCCAGAAAAAAAATATGCAAAAAACAGAACTAAAAACCCTAAAACCAATTACAATATTTACAGATTAATGACTAAGCAGCCAGATTTATCAATAATCCACAGAAATATTTTCAAAATTTTGAACTTAATATGAAGTGCTTCAGAAAACCCTTATGCATTCAGAAGAAAAACTCGAATGATAAGCCCAAGATTAAAACTGGTTGGGCTCTTTTAGAAAATGCAATTCGGGAGTTGGCTGGTTCAGCCGAGAACTTCCCCTAACGCCAAGTAAATTCAAAGTTAAAGATATCCTACACAGCTTAAATCAACCATTAATCATAGAGGGAAAAAGCAATAGTGAAATCCAGATCAAATGGAGATACCTGCCATTATATTTCACAATCTAAACTATCATTCAAACCCCAAAGATCAGACAAGATACCTGTGCCTGAATCAATCTTCATCAAGCTATTATCGATGACTGAAAATAAAATTATGCAGAAAAATAAAAGATCTTACAGCATTTCCAGAAGAGTAACACCAGCAAGATTTTTAACCCCAAAGTCTTTCTTTATTGCACAAAAAATGACTACAAGAGAGCTTTCTTTAGCACCAGACTCTCGGCTCAAATTTGATTTCAAATGACCCCTAGCACCCTATTTAAAAGAAAAATTCCGAACGGCTAGTTCGAGTGATCCATGTCAAACTAATCTTGACCGTTGATGAGGATCAAGATTTATTTTAATCTCATCCGTCGAATTTTTAAATGCATTTTAATATATTAAACAATTAAAATTTTGCATTTATTTACTCAAAAATCTGACTTATTGTTATTTTATTTTATTTTTATTTATTTTTTAAATTTTATTTTATTTTATTATATATATATATTTTATTTTATTTTTTAGTTATTTTTAATTTTTAAAATTTTATTTTTTTATTATTTATATCTTTTATTTTTTATTGTTTTTTATTTTTTATTTTTGGATCCTCGAACTTGGCCTTTGGAAATTTCACCTAGGACCTAGGACTTAGGACTTATGAGGGGATTAAAACATTTTCTAACCCTCAAGACACTTTACATCATGACTTTTACAATTTTACATCTCAAGGGGGGAAACCCATTTGACATAGAGCCTCATAGACCACCAAGTTCTGCGACCAAATATAATCTAGCAGATCAACACACTAGGATTCCCCTAAGATTTTAATCACAAAATTCATTCCGGTTTTTGGGTTAGGCTGATGGAAAACTCTACCGATCATGGATCGGTGAGACAAAAGACCTTCCGGAATGTAGATTATCACTAGAAAATTAGGTCCACCTAGGCAATTTACATACGACTCAGATCTGCTAAGATTATTTACAATTTACACATGGAGACTGGGTTTACAACATCACATGATCATGTCGACGATGATTGTCAAATGGCACGGACATATCGATCAAGCGCTATCCCTTTTGCGAAGAAAAAGGGGTTGTACTGCTATGGGTAGTTGACACGTAGTGGTCAACAGGACTATTTGTAAGAAAAAGAAAATTTTTATTTTGAGGCAAAAAGAGTCATTTTGTCACCACAATACCAAGTTGGCCTATTACCCACCATTTTGTAGGAATTTACAGGGTAAGTTCCTCAGACAGAACACCAAAGGACACTGCTCACAAACAGATCACAGATCAATACACCAGTATTTTTGACGTGGTTAAAACCCTCAAAGAGGGAAACAGTCCACGGCTTGAGCCAACGCGGCCACTTCAGACAATATATTAATAAAAAGAATGAAAATTTACATAAGCTTCTCTCATGAACGGTTACCCTACAAATGAACCTCCATGCTCTTTAAATAGAGATCATGGACCAATTGGGTGTTAAGCCACGGATCAAGTGTCGGTAATACCGAGGAGAGAATGAATCGTCGGATCACTGCATATCGTGACCGTCGGATTGTAAGTTACAAAAAGTACATAGTAAAGAAACACACTTTACCTAACTCTATACTAGACCAAGTTATACTTAACTAATTCCTATGTGTCGGAATATCCTAACATCCCCCCTTAAGAACAACTTGGGATAGGATTGAAGGATGTACACATATGACACAATAGGAGAAGGAAGGAGGCACTAAAGCCTATCCCCCCTTAGTGACAACTTCCTGAACTCCAACCATAAATCGAAGTTTAGTAAACTTCGCCTCTGTGAGAGCCTTTGTAAAGATGTCTGCAACTTGATCATCTGTTGAACAATATTGCACTTCAAGAACATGGTCATGAATGAGCTTTCTGATGAAGTGCATGTGCAGTTCAATGTGTTTGCTGCGCTGATGTTGGACTGGATCTTTGCATAGTTGAATGGCACTTTGATTATCACACCAAAGTGTAGTCGGATGCTGCTGCTGAAAGCCAAACTCTGACAGGATTTGACGAAGTCACAAGGCTTCCTTACTAGCTTCTACGGCACCACGATACTCTTCTTCTGCTGAAGAAAGAGAAATGGCACCTTGTTTCTTGCAAGCCCATGTAATAGGTCCTGAACCAAGAGTGAACACATAACCTGCAGTAGACTTCCGATCATCAGGGTCACCAGTCCAATCGGAATCAGTGAAACCAACCAATAGAGGAGCTGCTTCGGCACTGTAATGAATCCCAAATTGAACTGTACCTCGAACATAACGAAGTATTCTTTTAGCTGCTTTCCAATGACTTTCATGTGGGTTTTGCATAAACCGAGCAATAAGGCCAACAGCAAAGGAAAGGTCAGAACGAGTATGGGTTAGATACAAAAGTTTTCCTACAAGTTGACGGTATAAGGTAGCATCAACTTCAGGAGAAGTACAAGTGACTGAAAGTTTGACTCCAGATTGAAAGGGAGAAGGGGCTGGCTTACAGTCTTCCATGTGAAAATGGCGTAGAATATCACAGGCATACTTGGACTGGGAAAGGGAAATACCTTCCTTGGATTGCAAGACTTGAAGACCAAGAAAATAATGTAAGTGTCCTAAGTTTGTCATTTCAAACTTCTTTTTAAGGCTGGACTTCACATGGTTGATAAGGTTTGGATCACTACCAGTGAGGATAAGATCATCAACATAAAGAACAAGAATAATAAGAGACTTGCCCACTTTCTTGGTGTAGACAATATTGTGAGAATGACACTTACAAAAGCCACATTCTAAAAGAAAGCTATCCATTTTGGCATACCAAGCCCGAGGAGCTTGCTTGAGACCATAAAGGGATTTCTTAAGCCGACATACAAGGCTGGAGTCTGTTTGTATAAAGCCAATAGGTTGTTCCATATAGATTTCTTCATGCAAGTCCCCATGCAAGAAGGCAGATTTAACATCCATCTGATGGACTTCCCATTTGAAAGAGGCAGCAAGGGAAAGAACAAGGCGGATAGAGTTCATTTTGGCAACAGGGGAGAAGGTTTCAATGTAGTCAATGCCTTCAACTTGTGAAAAACCCTTAGCAACAAGACGAGCTTTATGTTTATCAACGTTCCCATCTGGTCCATACTTGGTTCTGTAAACCCATTTGCATCTAACAAGTTTTCGTCCCTTTGGTAGAGGAACAAGATCCCATGTATCATTTGCCAATAATGAACGATATTCTTCATTCATAGCTGCGTCCCAATCTGGATGGCCTGAAGCTTCTGCAAAGGTGTCAGGATCATAATTCGCTGAAGCTTGAGCCAGTAAAGAAGAGGCTCTATCGAACTGAGAACGTGTACGTCGCTGATCTGTAGGATCACCGACAAGATCACATGCTGCATCCCGAGTAGCACGGACCCGTTTTGGAAGCTGCAGAGCTGAAGGAGGATCCTGAGAAGGTGGGGGAGGATTGTCATCCTCGCTTTCATCATCTGAAGAAGAAATATTTTCAAAAGTAGAAGAGATAGGGAGAGGTGGCACATCTGCCGAACTAGGCTCGTAGGCCAATATATTTTCAGCAAACTTTACATCTCTTCTAATGATAACATTTTTGGACTTAAGTGGAATAAGTCTATATCCTTTGACATCTTCAGAATATCCAACAAAAATATATTTTTCACTCTTGGGTTCTAAAGCTTTATGTTTCTCATCTGGAATATGGGCCCATGCTTCACTTCCAAAAACACGAAAGTGACTTACATCTGGTTTAATTGAGCTCCATGCTTCTTCTGGAGTGATATTCTTTAAAACCTTAGTAGGAGTGTGATTTATTATGTAATTTGCACAGTTAATTGCTTCTGCCCAAAAATTAAGACCAAGTCCTTTAGATTGAAGCATACAATTAGCCATTTCCTTTAAGGTGCGATTCTTCCTTTCAGCTACACCATTTTGTTGTGGAGTATATGGAACAGTATGTTGCATTTGAATTCCATTCTCAGTGCAAAAGTTGATGAATTTGTTGTTAACATATTCTCTGCCATTATCAGATCTTAGCTTAAGAATTTGATGTCCAGATTGTTTTTCAACAAAGGCCTTAAAGGCCAAGAACATGTTAAATACTTCACTCTTGAGTTTTAAGAAGTATACCCAAGTGCGTCAGGGGAAATCATCAATGAAAGTTAAGAAATACTTGTAGCCAGAGAATGAAACAACTGGAAGTGGACCACATAAATCACTATGCACAAGCTGTAAAGGGGCTGAGAATACTTCACTCTTGAGTTTTAAGAAGTATACGCAAGTGCGTCTGGAGAAATCATCAATGAAAGTTAAGAAATACTTGTAGCCAGAGAATGAAACAACTGGAAGTGGACCACATAAATCACTATGCACAAGCTGTAAAGGGGCTGAGGCGTGCCAAGAGGCACGTTTTTCAAAACTATCCCGATGATGTTTTCCGAGTACACATCCAGAACAAACACCATCTCTGCAAGATACCATTGGAAGACCTGTCACCATATTTTCTTTACATAGATTCTGAAGGGAGCGATAGTTTAAGTGACCAAATCGCTCATGCCAAAGTTTGCTCACTTCATCGTTATGAGCAACAAATATCGAGGGAAGATTTGATGACCCAAAGTTGTGAAACTTATACAACCTTGTAGAATCATCAGCAATGCCAGTAGCTAAAATCTGTCTAGGATCTCTTAGGTCCTTAATTACAACATCATGAGGTGAAAATTCAACGATTTTACCTTCACCTGAATGAGTTATCTGATATACAGATAGAAGGTTGCAGGATAAGGTTGGAACACATAATACATCATTAAATTGACCATTGTCTATATGAACAGTTCCAGTCCCTACAACACTAAGAGATCTATCATCACCAACATATATATTTTTGGTGTTACAATCATTTAAAGAAGAAAACATGGCTTTGTTTTTGGCCATGTGATAAGAAGCTCCAGAATCAATGAGCCACTCATGAGAATGAGAAGAAGAAGATACATTTAGTGCATAGCCAGACCGAGATGCTTGACAACCACATGCAGAAAGTGCTATTCCGGAAGATGAAGTTGAAGTTGAAGAGTGCTCCAAATGGATGTTATGCTTCTTCATTGCTGCTTCCAAGGCTTCCATCTTCTTCAAGCATTTGGATTCTAAGTGGCCATCTCGATTACAAAAGTTGCAATGTCTATCAGTCTTCTTCCCTTTGTTTTTATTTGTCTTATCATTTTGTTGAAATGATTTTTCATTTTGAGGCTGAAATTGCTTAAGACCCTTGTTTGGTTTAGGACCATTCCTTTTAGGATACAACTTCTTAGGATTCTTTGAATTTGGTTGCTGCTGGGCGGCTAACGCTTTCTTAGAAGAGTTTCCAAGATTAAGAAGACCAAGGTGTAAGAGTTTTTCTTGTTCTCTTATTAAAGAATCACAAAAGGAATCAAAGGAAGGGGACTTGTAGGCTTGTCCTTGAGAAATGAAGGCTTCTCTTGTAGAATGGAAGGTGGAAACAAACATAGAATAGGCTGGTCCCAACTTAGTAAGAATGGAATAAATAAGGTTACTATCTTCTTTCTTAACCTTAACACCTTCCAAGAGAAGTCTAAGGGTCTTGAACTTGGACAAAAAATCTTCAATGCAAGAAAAATTATTGGGGTCCAATGTAAGCAACTCATTTTCGAGTTGATGGGCTTTAAGTTCATTTTTAATTCCAAAAACTTTAGTGATCTGTTTCATTGCTTCCTCAGGAGTATCAAGTTCTGCAATATGGAATCTAAGATCTGGAGAAATAGACATCCTTATCAACCCTCGTGCTTGATCTTGCCTATTTTCCCATTTAGCTGCCTTATCTTCATCTTTCGGTTTGGTTTCTTGGCCTGAGGCTATTCTGTAGAGACCTTTACTTCTAAGTAAATCCACAATGTAGGACCACCATTGGAAGTAGTTGGTGCTGTCAAGAATAACTTGGCATGGACTTTCCATTTTAACAGAAACTGAAGCTATAGATGCTGAAACTAAGTGTTCCAATGGAAAGATCTCGAAAAATTAGGCTGGTTCAAAAAAACGGCTCTGAAAACAGCTTCCGGATGAAGAAGTTATGGCTTTTTGAAGAAAATTTGATGAAGATGCCGACGAAGTGCGGGAATGTGTGGAAATGAATGATAATGTTAAAAAAAAATCCGCCCCCTTTCCAAACTTAATCTAATTAGCTCAACAAAAAGAAGACTTGAACTCAAGACTTCTACTCTCATAAAGTAGTTTTGGACCAAGTGAGCTAAACTAAAAGTTTAGTAATTTTTGGAAAAGATGAAGGGGGGTTTTTTTTTTGTTTTTTCTAGTCGCTGAAGCTTTGGGCTGCGTGCTTACTTTGAGAAAGCTCTTTTTCCCTACAAAACAAAAAACACAAAACCCAACATGGACATACAAAAAAAACGAACCTTACGGCTCGAAGTTAGCTTTAGCCGGAAACTAAATATTTTCCTCAATGTTTCTAATTTTCCGAGATCACACTAAGGCGCAACGAAAAAGAGCATACGCATGAGAAAAATCCTTCCTTTTTGTTTCTGATTTGCCTAGATCGCACAGAGTCGCGGGGCAAAGAGCATACGCAGAAATGAAAGGTATAGATCCGGTAATAAAAAAAACAAAAAGCTAAATAAACCGAAACTGAAATAAACAGAGAGAAAATCACTGTAAATTGCAAATAAATACTGTATACCTCCAGATCTTAAAAATGACGTAGCTAGGGCTACCGGAAACCTTTTCGCGTGAAACGAAAGGGGTTCCTCACTGGAACAGATGCTCCCAACACAATAGAGCAGTCCTCTCGGCCCGAAAGTAGTCAGAAACAATAGATCTAGGAAACGACAGTCGGATGCAGTTCTACCGGCTTCAGATTTGGATCACCAACGGACGCGGCCCTCAAATAGCTCCGATACCATGTAGGAATTTACAGGGTAAGTTCCTCAGACAGAACACCAAAGGACACCGCTCACAAACAGATCACAGATCAATACACCAGTATTTTTGACGTGGTTAAAACCCTCAAAGAGGGAAACAGTGCACGGCCTGAGCCAACGCGGCCACTTCAGGCAATATATTAATAAAAAGAATGAAAATTTACATAAGCTTCTCTCATGAACGGTTACCCTACAAATGACCCTCCATGCTCTTTAAATAGAGATCATGGACCAATCGGGTGTTAAGCCACAGATCAAGTGTCGGTAATACCGAGGAGAGAATGAACCGTCGGATCACTACATATCGTGACCGTCGGATTGTAAGTTACAAAAAGTACATGGTAAAGGAACACACTTTACCTAACTCTATACTAGACCAAGTTATACTTAACTAATTCCTATGTGTCAGAATATCCTAACACATTTTGTGGGTGGTATCACTAGGAGAAATTTTTCTCCAAGATGGTCCTCAGCCAGTAGCTAGCAGCCCCTTGCAGCTACCAACTAGCTTGTCGTTCCACTTCTCTGCCATTTGAGCCAACCATGTGGTCCCTCACCCATCTGTCATGATCGTATGTTTGAAGGTGGGCCTCCCAAACCTAAAGGTATGCCTTGTCATTTGGTAATTGAGTATTGTAGTTACTTATCATGGAAAATTTTGGGCGTGAATTGATAGGGGGATTCAACGAAAATAGTGGGCTAGGTCTGTGTTCCTGTCCCCTAAACCTCTTTTGGATGTTACCCTTGGACCTTAGTCCTGTGGGATCTCTTTAACTAATCTTTCGGTTCTAGGGATGGTACTTCATGGGAAACCTTGATTTTGGTTGCATAGTCCTGCTCCCTCATCCACATATATTAACCCCATTTCATCATTCTTCCCACTTGGGTGCATGTAGGGTTAGCCTCCGCTTCCCCATACCCACACCTTGGGTCAGGCATGGAACGATGCCCTAAAGGTTGACGCAGCCAAATAAGAAAAGAAAAATCATAATTGGCCACATTCAATAGGAAATTGTACAATAAAATGCAAAATATTGCGGGGACAAAAGCATTTAGCACGTGGGAAAAAGCCATTGCATGAGCTCTACCCCATTCCATGGCCAACACCTTGGTTCCTATAGGTGCTAGATGAGCCTCCTCTATCATTCAGGAATCCATGATTGTCCCAACCCTTGGTGGGCAATGAAGTGCCCCACCTTAAGGGAGGTATCCACTGCTATACTTTACACATCATGCTCTCATTCCTTGAGCCCCGAGCAATTAACCAAATAAAAATCATAAAAGGAAAAGGGCATACAAAGAAGGGTGGAAAAATGAAGGCCAGGGTATCTCATGCACCACGATTTCTCCCTCGTATACATTATATACCCAAGTGTGGGCTTCCCTTTATTAGCTACCCTTATACCCTGACATGTGGCCCAGGATTACCCCTTTTATTCCCTACTCCATTCATTTCTTTATCACATGTCACCACCATTTTAAGGATGTACCTTGGACATACTATCCCCTCTAAAGGTAGAAACCACCTAATAGGGTACTTGGTTAATCACTTTGGAGCTTGGAGACATTAGCACATGACAAAGCCCACTATGGAAGGGCATGCCATTATTAAGTGCCCACGTGTTATTCATGGTTTGTAAGCTCCATAAATCGATTTCTTTAAATGACTAGTTGTACTAGAATGCTAGGGGACGCATTAGATCTTATGCAAGATTGCAGATGGTGTTCATTTTGGGTTTCGTCTTCCTATACGGGGTCCTAACCCTTAAGAGGGCTATACATTGGCACATGTAGGGTGTGTGTAGAGAGCCATGGGCTTCCACAGCAGTAGACAACACTCCATGGATCCCTAGAGATGCTCAAAGATTGCTAGAGATCCACCTATTGGATGATGAAGATGCACCTGGTTCACCATGCCCAGTTGGCCCCATAGTTGTACCATGCACTTGGCAGATGACCTAGGACCTATATGATGATGTGGCATCGCTTACATCATAATCCAAGCCCTTGCAGATGATATACATGTATCTTTGATCTACTTAGAGACCCATGAGGTTACTTTTGTGCCTCCACACCCATTGGAACCACTATAGGTTTATTATTTTGAGAACAAGCAGTGCCTTGTCAACTACTTTTAGGAGTCCTATTTCTCATTATGACAACTATGGACTTCATCAGGCTTCTTAGAAGGCCCAACGACATGTACTATTGATTATTCGACCTCTTGAGAGGCTTATTCCTTTGTTTATGAGCTAGTTTGGTGGGCTTGTCACCAAAAGTTAGTTATTTTTTACATTATTTTATTCTAGGGTCTAATGTGGGCCTAATTAGCTAAATCGAACTCATTAGAAGTATATAAATACTAGTGTTGTGAAATTCGCGATATTATCGTGATAATATCGGAAAATCGTGATTTTTTAACTTTAGCAATAATATCGGTTAATTTTTACGCTGATTTTTTTTTTTTTTTTTTTACGATTTTTTCTGGAAAAATCACGATAAATTGAAAAACTCGCGATTATTTCGTTGTTATCGCAGCGCCGGCGGGCAACGGGTTTATAACACAAAAAAACAATTTTTTTTTATTCATTTGGATAGACAGCGGCAACGGTGTGGATTGGGAGTGACCTAGGAGAAAAACCTTGGTCGATTGGGAGCTAAGGAGGAGAAAAACGACTCAAAAACCCTAGTGGATTGTGTTAGTGTCGGACATGATGCCCTCCATCAGTGATCAAAAAAAAAAAAAAACTCTTTGCATATGCATAAGTAGGTGTCTCATCAATGTCAGTTTTGCATCCCATTAGGCATGCCATAAAACTGATGGAGGAGCTGGTCCTTGTTCCCTTCTTGGCTTTGCTGGATCAGGTCATATCAGCTAATGAGCTTGTGTCACACTTGTTTTGTTTTGTCTTGAAGTCCAAAGTCTTAGGTCTAGGGTTTCAGTCAAATGTCATTGCAAGATCATGAGTCAGAGGTCCATGAGTCCCCAGCAAGCCAGAAGGAGGTATGTAAATATGTTTCATTGATATTTTTCATCATGTACAGCTTATTTATACCGTGGATTTAAAAACCCTGTTTTTAAACCCAAGGTCATGTCAATTTTGTAAAACAATAAGGAAATTTCAAAAATTCTTCAAAAAGCCGGCAATAACCCTGGTCTCCTCGCCAGAGTCCATCAGATGGTCTACCTGCAAAAAAAAAACGGAGCTAAAGCACCCAAAAAGTCAAATTCAGAACAAAAGAAAACTCAAAACAGTGTTAAAAGAAAGTGTCAAGGCAAAACATTAGAAAGTGGGTTTGGTAAGTAAATTTTTTCAAATTGAGCTTATAAAGAGTCAAATTCCCTCTCAATACCCTCATTGTGCATCCAAAGAGCTTGCAAGAAGAAGTGATAGGGCGAAGAGGTGAAAGGAGGCAAAGTGCAGAGAAATTGAACCAGTTTCAGGTGCGCGACCCGTGAGAGGTTGTGCGCGACCTGTTGGGCGGTGTGCGACCCGTCAGGCGCCTCCCAGCAGTGTTAATTTGTAACGGGCACGGCCTGTCAGGCTGTGCGCGACCCGTTGGGTGCCCTGCGCGACCCGTCAAGCTGTTGACACCAAAACCGCCCCAAATTTTGTCCAATCGCCCTCTAAGTTGCAAAATCGACCGAGGTAGGGTCTATACACTTGATGAATTGATGAATGGTGAATGATGAGCTTTCATTTATATGTTTTTATCACTAAGAATGCAAAGAAAATAGATTTTGGTGATTGCTTGTCAATGTAGGCATAATGCTAGGGTTTGGTGTTTTTTTTTCAAGGTTTTAATTCCCATTTATGTTCCCTCCATGTTTCCCCATTGATTTCACAATTGTCATCATATGTCTCTATCTTATCTTATTTGCAAAGAATATGAAATTTTCCTCCTTCCAAGTATCAAACCCTATCCCTCCCTAAACACATTCCCAAAACCCTAATACCCTCCATTGTGATATAAAAACACACACAGCAAAAAGAACAAAATGCTATGAAAGAAAAACAAAATGATTATGCAAAAAAGAAAGCAATATGATGATAAAATGCCAAAACAAGAAATAAAGAAAATGTGGCTGTGTATATAAACAAAAGCAAAGGAAATATTGCTATGTATATTTGATCAAAAGTAATGTTGCTGTGGTCCTAAAAAGCAAAAAACCATGTTTTCCCTTCTATCCCCTAATATCTTTGTCAATGAAACCCCTTTTCCCTTTTGACAAAATGTCAATGAAGCCCTTTCCCCTAGCATCAAATGTACATGAACCCCTTTGAAAAAACAGAGTGTGCCTTATGATGTACATTGAAAGGCAGAAATCAAATGAGCAAGCTATCTATGCTGTCCCATCCCCCTGTTGAGCATACATGTCATTTCCGTTGGTTATTATTATCCATGTTTCCCTAATAAAAACATTTCTTTGCAAATGATTTCCCGCTGATTAAGATGAGATTATATGTTTGACAGTTTGTGAATTGTCCCTTGAAAATTCCCTGTTTTCATATGTTTCCCTTTCCTTATTAAAAAATCCCCTCCCCTAACATTTCCTTCATGATTTTTTCCCCTTGAAAACAACATACAACTCAGCATTTTTGCAGGCAAGGGCAGCAGTTTACTTTGTCTATTTTCTCCACTTTGCTCAAAAGCACCATGTCAACCACCGAGACCTATGAGCAAGGTGATGACCAGTCTTCTTCTACAGAGGTTGAGGTACAGCGGAGGCCTCGTAGGGGGGGCAAAGGTGGTCATCATAAGAGAGAGGAGCCCACCTCATTGGCAGAATTGCAGGCCTGTCCTTTGGCAGTGAATTGCTTTCGGTATATGTCATGTTTTTAGTTTTGCAAGAGGCTTGCTCAGATCCAGCACCACAGGGAGTTGGCCCGCTTATTTGTTTTGCACCTTCATGATGGGCAGGTCACTCTGGCAGGAGTGAACTTTGTGTTGTCTCCGGAAGTGATTTCAAAGGCTACCGGGATACCAAATGTGGGTGAGGTGTGGCCCAAGCGCAAAGTGTTGGATTTTGTTCATTTTGAGCCATACGTCATGCCAGCCTTCATGAGACACTTGTCGGGGGTCTTTCCTTTCAGATTTCTCCGGAGGGAGTATGCTCTGATCTTGAAACTCATCATGCATTACTTTACATGTGAGGGCAGGTTTTCACAGGTGTACTCTTATCACATCCGCCTGTTGATGCACTTTACCCGAGTGAGGATGATGAACATCCCGGTTTTCTTCTTCCAGAATATTCAGAGAATGGTGCCTATGTTACAGAGGAAGACCCCAGCCCAGCAGTTTAGGAGTTTATGTCACTATGGTCTCATCCAGCTCATTGTTTCCCATCAGTTGAGTCAGCAGGGCATTCCATGGGAAGAGTTCATCTCCCATGAGTTCTTCACAGCGCCACCACAGCCACAGCCGGAGCCAGAGGTCATTTATGAGGAGGGAGGTCCATCTTACCAGCCCGAGATCACTGTTCCGAGACATGTTGCTTCCTCACCTCAGGTCACCTACCAGAGAGGCCACAGGGCCTTGTTTGCAGCAGCTCGACGAGTACTTTCTCCACAGCAGGTGGAAGGGGTCTCGTCATCATCTTCAGGGCAGCGAGTGTTATCTCCACACCAGGTGGAAGGGGCCTCGCATTCTTCATCAGCAGAGGCAGTGCGGGAGGGCAAGCAGCCCATGGTTGAGGATGAGAGAGCCGGTGATACACATGATGATTTCATTGACCTTGATGCCCGCTCTCCTTCTTCAGATTTTTATGAGATTATCAGACAGAGAGAGGAGGGGAACCTCGTGTTGCAGCAAAAGCTCCAAATGGCTCAATGGACCATCACTTATCTGGAGCAGCGCAACAAACAATTAGAAGAGGAAAAAGAACTTGATGAGCTATGGAGGATCCGCAGTGATCGAACTTTGAACCGTAGGAGGCCCGGTGACCCATTGCCTGCTGACCGGGAGTCTTTGCTCATTCAGGAGAATGCTCGCTTGGAGAGGCTGTTGGAGAAGGCCAACCAGGACAAGAGGCTGCTAAGGAACATGAAGAATCATTATTGGGCGAGGATGCATGTTTGCAAGGCGAAGATGAAAATGTTCCAAAGAAGGTTGTCCGAGGCCCGCAAGAGGAAGAAGAAGACCAACCCACTCCGTATCTTGGCCGAGGCTTCTCTCACTCACCATGATACTCATTAGCCTCTTCCTAGCAGCTAGCACAAGAAATTTTGAAAGTTTTGAGGCATTTTTGGCATTTTTGGGACATTGACAGGTTTTGGCCTTTTAACGGGTCTCACCCCGCGCGCGACCCTACATGGGGGCAACTCAGAACGGGGAAAACTCAGCATTTTTGGAATTGTCATGCAAAGTTACACCTACCTGTGGATGGACTTCAGTTTTTATGGAGATTTGGGCCTCCAAAAGGTCAAAATACATGCAAATTTTGACTTTCTGCCCCTATTTTGAGTTGCAGAAAGCTGTCTTGGGAGAATTGAGTTTTGAGGGGTCAAATCAACTCCAAATCCAAAAATTCCAGTGGGGTTGGAAAGTAGACTCGCAGACCTTTCAAATGAGCTATCTTGCACCTGATTTGGACACCGGGAAGGCCCCCAAACATGCCTCTCAATGTGCGCGACCCGTCAGAGAATTTTGCCTGTTTTGACCAGTTCGGCCAGAAAAACACTGTTTTCACTTGGTTTAATGTTTTGGGCATGTAAATGATGGATTTTTGTGTAATTTTCATGGCTCTATGATGCTTTTACTCTCCTTGATCACTTCTAGAAGATTCTTGAATGTAAATGGTAAAAATTTAATGCATGGATAGGTTTCCTAAGTTTTAGAGGCAAGTTGTTTTGACTGCCTATTATCTAGTGCTCAGTTTAGAATTAGTTGAAACAGCTCCTAGGAAGCTGAGCTCGACCCCTAGAGGTGGGGAAAGGAGTTAGATCATCTATATTATGCCTTCTCTTGCTCATTTTCATGGTTGGACTCTTGAGGGAGAAGCTATCACTGTATTATTCACTTGTATCTCTGCAATTTTTGGCTAAGGAAGACCAGGGTTTTGCAGACATCATTGGGATTCTTGTGGACTCTTGTGTTGATGGTGTGTTCTCTTATTGTAATTGTAAGTGTGTTTATGTGTTCCATCTCTTTCTTTACTGCAGCTTATTAAACAAATGAAGTGATAAAGTTTGAATTCATGCTTGCCATGCTCAGCTTTCAAATTTGTTTAATGTTTATGTTTTCCACTGTCTAGAGAGGATTCAAAGTCATTGTTTGCCCTCTTTAGCTTCTCTTTTTTCTTCCTTGATCATCCACTTCAGCTAAAGACATCAATACAGGTTCCTACCTTGCCCTAAAGACCCCCCTGCAGAAACTGTGTCCAATCCCCGCACCCTAAATTGCAACTCCTCAATTTGCCACCAAAAACCCAAAAAACCCCCAAATCAACCTTCAAATCAGTTTACTAGCCTAATATCTGTGTTACCTTGATTGGTCATCTATTCCCATTGAAAATTTACCGAGATTGACCTGAGAGAGCCTTCTCCTGCCCCGTAGGGCTAGCTACGAGGCTGAATGGTTTGATGTAGCTTTGAGATTTGCCTTTTCAGCCTGAGGTGAAATTTCAAGTGCTAACATACTGGCGACCATACTGGGGAGAACAAACTGATCTTTTGTTCATTGACGTGTTATTTCATAGGTCTTAGACGGAGCCTGAAGTTACGCCAGGTAGCCTTCGAAAACGCTCTTGTTTTACATCAGCGCAAGTAGATAAACGCTGCTTCAGTCAATCTCCGTGAGCTTGTGAATATAGCGCTGCTTTGACATCTTATCCCCATGTATTTGTTAACTCTGAGCCGTGGATGATAGGTTGAGAGTTTTCACAGGCTGAAACGCTTTTTCTTTCCTAGTCATTCTGAGAAAACAAGCTGGCTACAGCTCCTAAACCCCTTTTCAGATCTCATTCATGCCCGACTATTTTTGAGTATCTTGAAGATTCAGACTTTGACGAAAGTTTTGAGTTGTCTCTGTTTAAAACAAAGTCTGAAAGTGCACTTGCAACTCTAGTTCCTAATCCTGATTTTGCAGCTGCTATTGAATTTGAGAGGCATAACAAATTAGTTGAAAACTTCATTTTGAGAAATCTTCAGTCACGTGTACAAGCTACTACTCTTGCTGATTTCCTTGAAAATATCTCTGGTCATATTGGATCTTCTCTCACGGCGCATGAACAGACAAATCCTCCTTTTATTGTTATCTCTCCCATAGTTACTCATCCTCCATCTACAGTTGTTTTGCCTTCAGCATCACACACTGCTTCTCCTCCTCTTACTCCTCATACCGCTACACCTACCCCGCCTGCTACTCCAAGACCTACCTTACCTAGAAAAATGGCAGCCCGGTTTGCCCCACTTGCATTGCCTGCTAATCTTCATGATATGCCTGCTGATTACCAAAGTAAAATCCCCATGTTTGATGGCACTCCACAAAGTATTACAGCACAGCAACATATCGATAAAATGTCCACTTTCTTTGATCTATATGAGTTAGATGAAGAAGATGTTACCATGCGGTTGTTCGTGCAAACATTTGCCGGAGAAGTAAGAAAATGGTTCAGAGGGTTGGCAGCTAACAGCATCACTACCTTGGAAGCTCTTCAGAATCAATTCTTGGATCGGTGGGAAATCAGAAAGGATCCGCTTCAAATCAATGCCGAATACAACAACCTCAAGCGTAATCCGGGTGAGTCAGTTCAAGATTATATAATCAGATTCAATTCAGTTTATAATGCTATTCCCGATGATTTGAGGCCATCTAGAAAATCAACACTTCTCAAATTCCCGGATGGTTTTGACCCGGAGATGGCTTATTCACTGAGAGACCGAGATCCCCCTACCTTGGAGGACATGCAGAAAATTGCTGTCAGCGTTGAGGCAAATTTGAATGACAAAAGAGCAAGGATGAAGGCAGAAAAGCGAGTTACAATCAAGGAGGAAGCATCCACATCAAATCAGGTTCTTCAATCAGTTGAACAGGTGAAGAGGTTACTTGAAAGGGTCACAATTGACAAGCCGGAACCTCAGATTCGTAACCCAAATTTCAGAGGTCAGCAGCAACAATATAGGATCAAGCAGCGTGAAACAAAGGCACAAGAAACAGCAGTTCAGCAGCAAATGAAACCGCCTTTTCAGCAGAACTTTGTTAGTCAAGAATCTGAAGATGAGGGTGATAATGTTGGCGAGGAAAATCATTTCTTTACCCCTGATGATATGCCTACATATATCACGGAAGAAGATGAGTTGGTAAGTAATTCCGTCTTTCCACAAGATGAGCATTATATTTTGTCAAATGATATGATACTAGAAGAAGAATCTGAAGAATATCAAAGAGGGTACTTGAATGCATTATCAGCTCAGTAAGGACAACAAAGGCAATTGAGAGGTCGGACTATTCCTATAAATCCTGTGCAGAAGAAGAAAGACATTGCAGCGAAAAATGATTCAGTTTCTTCAAAAGGTAAAGACATAGTTGGTCCCTCAACAATCCCATCATCATTAGCAGCTAAAGTGGACCAGCCATCAAATGCACCAAAGGATAAAGCTGAGAAAAGAGATAATCCTGCAAAGGAAGGTGAGAAGTTTCCAGTTTTCAGTTTGGAGAATGAAATTGCAAAGGTGAAGATATCTATTCCTTTAACGGAGGTCATGAAGAATGCCACTTACCGAAGCCAAATTTCCAAGTTGCTGAATTTTGACCCAATGCTAGACATGGTGAATGTACAAGATGATCAGCCGGAGTTAATCTTTGGGCCAGCTTTGAATGGTGAGTCTCCCGAGAGTGACATTCCTCCGTTTTATATTAGTTTGCGATTGCATGAGTTTGTGCTGCACAATGCTATGTTTGACTCGGGAGCTTCACATAATTTGATGCCGAAAACAATCATGGAGAAGCTGGGGCTTGACATCACAAGGAAGTACCATGATTTGTATTCGTTTGATTCTAGCCGGGTAAGATGCATTGGTTTGATCAAAGATTTAGTGGTGAGTCTAGATCAAATTCCAGCAAAGAATGTTTTGATGGATGTGGTGGTGGCGGACATTCCTCCACGATTTGGCATGTTGTTGTCGAGGTCATGGGGAGCCAAACTCAAAGGTACGATTCAGCTTGATTTTTCATATGCTTCAATTCCAGTTTTCGGTCAAATGAGGAAGTTATATCGGGAACAGAAGATGAAATACATGATCACTAGTAAGGAAAAGCCCGTGAATCATCCTGTAAATTATGTACAAACAGATTTAGAATCTTTTGTTTTGTTTGCGGAAAATTTCAATGAGGTAGATAGTCAGTTAGTTCAAGTAGAAGACATACCAGACATTTCAGAAAATTTCAGAGAAGTTTTGAGAAAGGAAAGGGAAGAAAGGTCTGCTGTCATAAGGCCAATTGCAGAAATAAATGGGCAGCAAAATGGGCAGCAAACAGAACATGAAACAAAATCAGATTTTCAGCACCTAGAAGATGATGAAGAGGGTCTTTGGACAATGGATTTTGATGGTGCAGTGGGCAGCGATGGTGCTGGCATAGGTGTATGGATCCGAAGCCCATTCTCCGCCCAAGATCAAGTTCCAAGCAAGGTACGGGTATGTTCTTACAAATTAGCATTTGATTGCTCGAATAATGAGGCAGAATATGAAGCTCTTATTGCTGGTTTGAAAATCCTTCTGAAGTTAAAGGCAAAGAAAATAGCGGTATATGGCGACTCCGAACTAGTTATCAAGCAAGTGAAAGGTGAATTTCAGGCCAAACATCCTCGCATGAGAGCTTATAGAAATGCTGTTTTAGATATCCTGAAAAGATTTTCTGAACATACTTTGACATGTGTGCCCCGGATTCAAAATGGTGTTGCGGATGCATTGGCTAAGGCGGCAAGTAATCTGAAAATACCCATGAATTCCAGCAATAAGTTCGAGATATATGTGAAGCATCGTCCTACAGTTCCAGATAACCAAAGGTGTTGGCAAGTGTTCCAAGATGACGAAGAAATTGAAGATTTTCTGCAAGTTAAGGGTAAGTTTGAAGACATCTCAATAGATACGGAAGCTGAAGGAGTGAATCAGATGGATGTATTGCAGCTCAAAGACAATCACATTCCAAAAGGATTGATTCCTTTAGAGGAATTGTTTGATCAGGATGATGTCGCCCGCAAGCCAACTTTGAGGCCAACGGACGAAGGAGTTGAAGATGTGAACCTTGGGACAGCTGCAAATCCAAAGATGGTGAAGCTTTCAAAAGCGTTGCCGCCTAAGGTAAAGAAAGAGTATATCAGATTATTGTCTCTGTATTCTAATGTTTTTGCATGGGATTATTCAGATTTGAAAACTTATGACACAAGCATTATTCAGCATACCATTCCCATAAAGCCAAATCAAAAGCCTTTCCGGCAAAAGTTGAGAAGAATTAATCCTAAATTGCTGCCATTGATTGAGAAGGAGGTCAACAGGTTGTATAAGTCCGGGATCATAGTGCCAATCCGGTTTTCCGATTGGATCTCAAACTTGGTGCCCGTGAGGAAGAAAACCGGTGAGATTCGCTTGTGTATAGACTTTAGAAATCTGAACAAAGTGTCATTAAAGGACAATTATCCGCTGCCCAAGATGGATCACATATTGCAGCGGGTTGTGGGGGCATCCAGAATGTCATTGCTTGATGGTTACTCCGGGTATAATCAGATTTTGGTGCACGAAGATGACCGTGACAAGACAGCATTTACTACTCCATGGGGTACATTTCATTATGCCAAGATGCCGTTTGGTTTGAAAAACGCGGGTGCTACATTTCAGCGGGCAATGGACATGGCCTTTGCAAACGAGAAGGATGTCTTCTTAGTGGTTTATCTTGATGATTTGACCGTGTTTTCCAAATCAGATGAAGAGCATTTGTTTCATTTGACTAAGGTGTTTGAAAAGTGCAGAAAATATGGCATCTCATTGAATCCGAAGAAGAGTCTTTTTGCTATGAGTGAAGGCAAGCTGCTGGGCCATATCATTTCTAAAGATGGCATTCGTATAGACCCTGCACGAGTAAAAGCAATTCAGCAATTGGAGCAGCCTCGTAGCAAGAAAGAAATTCAGTCCTTCAATGGTAAGTTGAATTTTCTGCGTCGTTTCATTCCCAATCTTGCTGAGCATCTTAGAGAAATAACAAATATGCTCAAGAAGGACAGCGAAATAAGATGGACCGAAGGGGCGGTGAAATCGTTTAATTTGATAAAGGTAATCTTATCTTCAGCTCCAACATTGATTAGCCCGGATTATACACAGGATTTTATTTTGTTTTCATTCGCCTCTGAGCATACATTGGCAGCAGTACTGATGCAAAAGAGAGATGGAGTTGAGAGACCCATAGCCTTTTTCAGCCGTATCATAAGAGATGGAGCGCTGAATTATAATATCATTGAGAAGCAAGCATTGGCCCTGATTAAAGCATTGAAAGATTTTCGAGTTTACATATTGAATTCTCATGTTCTAGCATATGTTCCTAATGCAGCTGTGAAGGATGTTCTAGTGCAAACGGAACCGGAAGGAAGAAGGGGTAAGTGGATTGCTGCACTCTTAGAATATGATGTTGAAATTAAGCCTACTAAGCTGATTAAAGGCCAAGGTCTAGCTAAGTTGATGGCTGAGGCAAACCTTCATGTCCTTGATATAAATTTAATTGCTGCCTTGTCGGATGAAGATGAAGAGAATTCAGTTCTACAGGTGTCCGATATCTTTGTGTCTTCTCCTTGGTATGCTGATATAGTTTATGTGCTTCAAAACTTATCTGCACCTCCTGGCATGCCTAGAAACAAAGCTAGAACATTGAAGCTTAAGGCTGCCAAATTTTGCATCATCAAATCTGCACTTTATTGGAAGGATCCCGGTGGCATCTTGCTGAATTGTTTGGTTGAAGAGGAAGCAAAGGCAACAGTAGAGGATTTCCATAAAGGCGACTGTGGAGGTCATTTGTTTTGGAAAACTACAGCCAATAAGATCTTGCGGGCTGGTTTCTATTGGCCTTCTCTATTTTCTGATGTGTACAAAGCGGTGAAAAGCTGCCATGAATGCCAAATATTCCAAGGGAAGCAAAGGTTGCAGCCATTGCCTCTCAAACCGGTGGAAATCAGCGCACCATTTCAGCAGTGGGGCTTAGACTTTATTGGCGAAATCCACCCAGCATCATCCGGGCATCATCGATGGATCTTAACTGCCACCGATTACTTCACAAAGTGGATAGAGGCAATTCCCACTCGGCAGGCCACGGATTCGGTAATCATTTCTTTTCTTGAGAATAATATCTTGTCACGTTTTGGCTGTCCATTCAAATTGATCACAGATAATGCAGCGGCATTTAAATCAAGGAAGTTGGTTGATTTTTGCTTTAAATATAACATCAGTTTGGGGCATTCAACCGCTTATCATCCGCAAGGTAATGGGCTGGCCGAATCTTCAAACAAATCCCTTGTGAATATTATAAAGAAATTGCTGGAAATAAACAAGAAGAGCTGGCATAAGAAGTTAATAAATGCACTATGGGCTGATCGGGTAAGTCAAAAGAAGTCAATTGGTATGTCACCTTTTGAAATTGTTTACGGAGTAGATGCAGTGTTTCCTACTTCACTTAGTGTCCCGGTAGCCAAATTGTTTCAAGAAGCTAGTGGTGAAGAGGATCCGATGCAACGACGGATCAGTCAAATGATTCATTTGCAGCAGACACGAGAAGAGGTTCATCAGAATTCCCTTAAGTTGCAGGAGCGCATAAAGAGAATCTATGACAAAAAGGCCAAGGCAGATGAGTTTTAGATTTACGATGTTGTGTTACGGTGGGATGCCCGCAATGAGGATAAAGGGAAGCATGGAAAATTCGACAACTTATGGAAGGGTCCATATAAAATTGCAGCATACCGTGGTCCAAATGCTTTCCTTCTCAAAGAAATGAATGGAGATGAATGTCCCGGTGGGTCGGTGAATGGCCGGCTTCTGAAAAGGTATCATGCTTGAGCAATTTCTGCTCCAATCATCCTCTCATTGTAATTACCGGTTTCCTTTCATATTACGGCAAGTATGAACTGATCTCTCATCCTTAGTTTGGGGCCCGCGGTGAAGGCTATAATTCTAAGGATGGTGATTAGTTGGTGTGAAGTTTTCAGATTGTTTATTTTCTGCAAAAGTTAGTTTGTTTGTATCGAAGTCCTTTGAAAATTTCAGTTCATAGTCAAGTCCAATATAGTCATTTCAAGTTTGGTCACGTGTGTACAAGTTGACTCCATTGCCCAATAAATAAGGCACTGGTCTGCTCTCCCAGAGGTCTAAGGTTCTTGGCACCTCCAAGGAGCTACCATCCCCATTGGAGCCAATGTTAGTGTCGGACATGATGCCCTCCATCAGTGATCAAAAAAAAAAAAAACTCTTTGCATATGCATAAGTAGGTGTCTCATCAATGTCAGTTTTGCATCCCATTAGGCATGCCATAAAACTGATGGAGGAGCTGGTCCTTGTTCCCTTCTTGGCTTTGCTGGATCAGGTCATATCAGCTAATGAGCTTGTGTCACACTTGTTTTGTTTTGTCTTGAAGTCCAAAGTCTTAGGTCTAGGGTTTCAATCAAATGTCATTGCAAGATCATGAGTCAGAGGTCCATGAGTCCCCAGCAAGCCAGAAGGAGGTATGTAAATATGTTTCATTGATATTTTTCATCATGTACAACTTATTTATACCGTGGATTTAAAAACCCTGTTTTTAAACCTAAGGTCATGTCAATTTTGTAAAACAATAAGGAAATTTCAAAAATTCTTCAAAAAGCCGGCAATAACCCTGGTCTCCTCGCCAGAGTCCATCAGATGGTCTACCTGCAAAAAAAAAACGGAGCTAAAGCACCCAAAAAGTCAAATTCAGAACAAAAGAAAACTCAAAACAGTGTTAAAAGAAAGTGTCAAGGCAAAACATTAGAAAGTGGGTTTGGTAAGTAAATTTTTTCAAATTGAGCTTATAAAGAGTCAAATTCCCTCTCAATACCCTCATTGTGCATCCAAAGAGCTTGCAAGAAGAAGTGATAGGGCGAAGAGGCGAAAGGAGGCAAAGTGCAGAGAAATTGAACCAGTTTCAGGTGCGCGACCCGTCAGAGGTTGTGCGCGACTTGTTGGGCGGTGCGCGACCCGTCAGGCGCCTCCCAGCAGTGTTAATTTGTAACGGGCGCGACCCGTCGGGCTGTGCGCGACCCGTTGGGTGCCCTGCGCGACCCGTTGGGTGCCCTGCGCGACCCGTCAAGCTGTTGACACCAAAACCGCCCCAAATTTTGTCCAATCGCCCTCTAAGTTGCAAAATCGACCGAGGTAGGGTCTATACACTTGATGAATTGATGAATGGTGAATGATGAGCTTTCATTTATATGTTTTTATCACTAAGAATGCAAAGAAAATAGATTTTGGTGATTGCTTGTCAATGTAGGCATAATGCTAGGGTTTGGTGTTTTTTTTTCAAGCTTTTAATTCCCATTTATGTTCCCTCCATGTTTCCCCATTGATTTCACAATTGTCATCATATGTCTCTATCTTATCTTATTTGCAAAGAATATGAAATTTTCCTCCTTCCAAGTATCAAACCCTATCCCTCCCTAAACACATTCCCAAAACCCTAATACCCTCCATTGTGATATAAAAACACACACAGCAAAAAGAACAAAATGCTATGAAAGAAAAACAAAATGATTATGCAAAAAAGAAAGCAATACGATGATAAAATGCCAAAACAAGAAATAAAGAAAATGTGGCTGTGTATATAAACAAAAGCAAAGGAAATATTGCTATGTATATTTGATCAAAAGTAATGTTGCTGTGGTCCTAAAAAGCAAAAACCATGTTTTCCCTTCTATCCCCTAATATCTTTGTCAATGAAACCCCTTTTCCCTTTTGACAAAATGTCAATGAAGCCCTTTCCCCTAGCATCAAATGTACATGAACCCCTTTGAAAAAACAGAGTGTGCCTTATGATGTACATTGAAAGGCAGAAATCAAATGAGCAAGTTATCTATGCTGTCCCATCCCCCTGTTGAGCATACATGTCATTTCCCTTGGTTATTATTATCCATGTTTCCCTAATAAAAACATTTCTTTGCAAATGATTTCCCGCTGATTAAGATGAGATTATATGTTTGACAGTTTGTGAATTGTCCCTTGAAAATTCCCTGTTTTCATATGTTTCCCTTTCCTTATTAAAAAATCCCCTCCCCTAACATTTCCTTCATGATTTTTTCCCCTTGAAAACAGCGTACAACTCAGCATTTTTGCAGGCAAGGGCAGCAGTTTACTTTGTCTATTTTCTCCACTTTGCTCAAAAGCACCATGTCAACCACCGAGACCTATGAGCAAGGTGATGACCAGTGTTCTTCTACAGAGGTTGAGGTACAGCGGAGGCCTCATAGGGGGGGCAAAGGTGGTCATCATAAGAGAGAGGAGCCCACCTCATTGGTAGAATTGCAGGCCTGTCCTTTGGCAGTGAATTGCTTTCGGTATATGTCATGTTTTCAGTTTTGCGAGAGGCTTGCTCAGATCCAGCACCACAGGGAGTTGGCCTGCTTATTTGTTTTGCACCTTCATGATGGGCAGGTCACTCTGGCAAGAGTGAACTTTGTGTTGTCTCCGGAAGTGATTTCAGAGGCTACCGGGATACCAAATGTGGGTGAGGTGTGGCCCAAGCGCAAAGTGTTGGATTTTGTTACTTTTGAGCCATGCGTCATGCCAGCCTTCATGAGACACTTGTCGGGGGTCTTTCCTTTCAGATTTCTCCGGAGGGAGTATGCTCTGATCTTGAAACTCATCATGCATTACTTTACATGTGAGGGCAGGTTTTCACAGGTGTACTCTTATCACATCCGCCTGTTGATGCACTTTACCCGAGTGAGGATGATGAACATCTCGGTTTTCTTCTTCCAGAATATTCAGAGAATGGTGCCTATGTTACAGAGGAAGACCCCAGCCCAGCAGTTTAGGAGTTTATGTCACTATGGTCTCATCCAGCTCATTGTTTCCCATCAGTTGAGTCAGCAGGGCATTCCATGGGAAGAGTTCATCTCCCATGAGTTCTTCACAGCGCCACCACAGCCACAGCCGGAGCCAGAGGTCATTTATGAGGAGGGAGGTCCATCTTACCAGCCCGAGATCACTGTTCCGAGACATGTTGCTTCCTCACCTCAGGTCACCTACCAGAGAGGCCACAGGGCCTTGTTTGCAGCAGCTCGACGAGTACTTTCTCCACAGCAGGTGGAAGGGGTCTCGTCATCATCTTCAGGGCAGCGAGTGTTATCTCCACACCAGGTGGAAGGGGCCTCGCATTCTTCATCAGCAGAGGCAGTGCGGGAGGGCAAGCAGCCCATGGTTGAGGATGAGAGAGCCGGTGATACACATGATGATTTCATTGACCTTGATGCCCGCTCTCCTTCTTCAGATTTTTATGAGATTATCAGACAGAGAGAGGAGGGGAACCTCGTGTTGCAGCAAAAGCTCCAAATGGCTCAATGGACCATCACTTATCTGGAGCAGCGCAACAAACAATTAGAAGAGGAAAAAGAACTTGATGAGCTATGGAGGATCCGCAGTGATCGAACTTTGAACCGTAGGAGGCCCGGTGACCCATTGCCTGCTGACCGGGAGTCTTTGCTCATTCAGGAGAATGCTCGCTTGGAGAGGCTGTTGGAGAAGGCCAACCAGGACAAGAGGCTGCTAAGGAACATGAAGAATCATTATTGGGCGAGGATGCATGTTTGCAAGGCGAAGATGAAAATGTTCCAAAGAAGGTTGTCCGAGGCCCGCAAGAGGAAGAAGAAGACCAACCCACTCCGTATTTTGGCCGAGGCTTCTCTCACTCACCATGATACTCATTAGCCTCTTCCTAGCAGCTAGCACAAGAAATTTTGAAAGTTTTGAGGCATTTTTGGCATTTTTGGGACATTGACAGGTTTTGGCCTTTTAACGGGTCTCACCCCGCGCGCGACCCTACATGGGGGCAACTCAGAACGGGGAAAACTCAGCATTTTTGGAATTGTCATGCAAAGTTACACCTACCTGTGGATGGACTTCAGTTTTTATGGAGATTTGGGCCTCCAAAAGGTCAAAATACATGCAAATTTTGACTTTCTGCCCCTATTTTGAGTTGCAGAAAGCTGTCTTGGGAGAATTGAGTTTTGAGGGGTCAAATCAACTCCAAATACAAAAATTCTGGTGGGGTTGGAAAGTAGACTCGCAGACCTTTCAAATGAGCTATCTTGCACCTGATTTGGACACCGGGAAGGCCCCCAAACAGGCCTCTCAATGTGCGCGACCCGTCAGGCACATGTGCGCGACCCGTCAGGGAATTTTGCCTGTTTTGACCAGTTCGGCCAGAAAAACACTGTTTTCACTTGGTTTAATGTTTTGGGCATGTAAATGATGGATTTTTGTGTAATTTTCATGGCTCTATGATGCTTTTACTCTCCTTGATCACTTTTAGAAGATTTTGAATGTAAATGGTAAAAATTTAATGCATGGATAGGTTTCCTAAGTTTTAGAGGCAAATTGTTTTGACTGCTTATTATCTAGTGCTCAGTTTAGAATTAGTTGAAACAGCTCCTAGGAAGCTGAGCTCGACCCCTAGAGGTGGGGAAAGGAGTTAGATCATCTATATTATGCCTTCTCTTGCTCATTTTCATGGTTGGACTCTTGAGGGAGAAGCTATCACTGTATTATTCACTTGTATCTCTGCAATTTTTGGCTAAGGAAGACCAGGGTTTTGCAGACATCATTGGGATTCTTGTGGACTCTTGTGTTGATGGTGTGTTCTCTTATTGTAATTGTAAGTGTGTTTATGTGTTCCATCTCTTTCTTTACTGCAGCTTATTAAACAAATGAAGTGATAAAGTTTGAATTCATGCTTGCCATGCTCAGCTTTCAAATTTGTTTAATGTTTATGTTTTCCACTGTCTAGAGAGGATTCAAAGTCATTGTTTGCCCTCTTTAGCTTCTCTTTTTTCTTCCTTGATCATCCACTTCAGCTAAAGACATCAATACAGGTTCCTACCTTGCCCCAAAGACCCCCCTGCAGAAACTGTGTCCAATCCCCGCACCCTAAATTGCAGCTCCTCAATTTGCCACCAAAAACCCAAAAAACCCCCAAATCAACCTTCAAATCAGTTTACTAGCCTAATATCTGTGTTACCTTGATTGGTCATCTCTTCCCATTGAAAATTTACCGAGATTGACCGGAGAGAGCCTTCTCCTGCCCCGTAGGGCTAGCTACGAGGCTGAATGGTTTGATGTAGCTTTGAGATTTGCCTTTTCAGCCTGAGGTGAAATTTCAAGTGCTAACAGATTGAGCGTTGAGGAGGAGAGGATCAATTTTCCCCGGCAAACCGGTATGGGCACCAAATTTATGTGGTTTGTTTTGGTTTTTGTTTTTGTTTTTGTTATGGTTTGGATAACCCATTGTCTATCAAATATTTTTGAGTTGATTTGATGGTGTTTTCAGTTTTTGTATGTTAAATTGTCAAAAATTCAATGTGTTTTGTCATGTTACTCATGTATGTAATTTTTTTTAATTTTTGTAACTTGCAATCCTTATTGTGCCATAGGTTCACCGTTCAACTTCAAAGTTCAAACTTCATTTTACATTAAAATTTAAAACTCAAGAGTCAAGAGTTCAACCAAGTTACGAACATGTCAAGGAAATTGGACCCTCTGTGGGAATTTGGCGAACCTGATGGAGGGTTTGATAGAATAAACTTGATTTGCAAGTTGTGTGGGCATCATATGTCAGGGGGGTTTATAGATTGAAGTATCACCTTGCACAAATCCCTGGATTTGATATAGGGCCTTGCACAAATACAAATCCGGAAATCATCCGAAGAGCCATGAGATCATTGGAAGAATTAGAGCACGAGAGAGAGGCCAAAGCAGAAATGAAGAAGCAACTAGCAAAGAGGGTGTTAGGCTCAGGTGAACAAGGAAGTGGCACTGGTTATACTTCAGCATCAATATCTACAACCAACCCAGTAGCTGCCTCATCACTTTTTGTTTCTAGAGGCTAGAACCACGCTTGGTTCACAACCATCTATCACTTCAATGCTTAAAAAAACTGAGAAAGAACAAGCTGACAAGTTGTTGGCCAAATTTTTCCTTTGGAGTGATATTCCTTTCAGCGTTGCAAGGAATAATCCATTTTTCCAGCTTGTTGTTGATGCTATTGCAACTGTTGGCCCAGGGTACAAAATCCCTTCTTATGATGACTTTAGAGGCTGGATTCTTCAAAATTAAAAGATTGACTGCACCAAAAGATTGGAGGAGTTTAGGGCATCATGGGCACAAACAGGATGCACTATGATGTCAGATGGTTGGACCGACCAAAAGGGGAGAAGCTTTATAAACTTCTTGGTTAGTTGTCCCAAGGGGACAATGTTTATGAAATCTGTTGATGCATCTTCCCATATCAAAGATGCAAAAACTTTATGTGATTTGCTGGATGTGTTTATTTTGTAGGTGGGTGCAGAACATGTTGTCCAAGTCATAACGGACAATGTTGCAAATTATGTTGCTGCTGGCAGAATGCTTATGAAGAGGCATCCTACTTTATTTTGGACACCTTGTGCTGCTCGTTGTATTGATTTGATGTTGGAGGACATTGTTAAAGATATTGTTGACTCATCAAAAAGCATTACAAAATTTATATATAATCATATATCTGTACTTAGCTTGATGAGAAAATTCACCAACAACAAGGAGTTGGTGCGCCCTGCCATTACACGGTTTGCCACTAGTTTCATATTCTTCAATCCCTCTTGAATTCTATGTGGGAGGTGAAGAGAATGTTTTTTGAGAGGAGTGGCGTGCTTTGACAATGAGTCGCAAACTAGAGGGAGAGGCCATATGCAGATTAGTTTCATACCAGGAAGACTTCTGGGCGGGAGTGTAGGAGGTGTGCACCGTTACTGAATCTTTGGTAAAGGTTCTTCGATTAGTTGATGGTGAGAAGCCCACAAAGGGCTATTTGTATGAGGCCATGGACAGGGGCAAAGAATCCATTTGGGCCTATTATGATGATTAGGGAGATGAGGGGTTTCAGAAACAACTCCTTCTATGGAAAGTGATTGATGAATCATGGAACAACACACTCCATCGTCCCATTCATGCTGTAGGGATCTACCCGAACCCTGCATTTTCTTACCCATGTGGGTTTGTATTTGATGTTGAGATCATGGATGGATTTTAACCTATGTTCAGAGGATGGTGCGATCTCCAGTAGAACGTACAAAAATCTCCAAAGAAATGGAGACATATAGGATGGCTGGTGGCACATTTGGCTTTGAGATGGCTGTGACTGATAGGATGACTAAAATGCCAGGTATTTTTTAGTTTGTTTCAAATTTCATTGTTTCTTCAAGTTCATAACTTCATATTTTGCTTCAACTTTCAAATTTCATTTTTTTTCTTATGTTTATTTAAAATTTTATTTGTAATTTTGTTGTAGATGCATGGTGGAGAATGTATGGTGCCAGGGTACCCCATCTGCAAAAGCTTGCCATTTGAATCCTCAGCCAAACATGTAGCTCCTCAGAATGCGAGCGCAATTGGAGTGTATTTGAAAAAATACACAACAAGAAGCGCAACAGGTTAAACTTAAAACTTAAAATATTGCAAATTTCCAATTAATTTTTTGAATTCATTAAACAATATTTTTTTATAACTATTATTTCATGATCTTTGTACAGGTTGGAGTCCCAGCGAATTAATGACATGGTCTACGTCTACTACAATCTTCGATTGTGGGTGAGGCAACTTGAGAGGATACCTGATATGGAGGCCATCTCACTGGATGGGATTGACACCACTGCTGCATGGAGGGTTGAGGCTGAGAGGCCTCTCATGGAGTCTGCTAATGATTGGTTAGAGCAGGAGGTAGTGGAAGGCGTAGAGGGGGAGAAGGAGGAGGAGGAGGTGACACCACCTACTCGGGCTACCCCTGCCACCAGTAGAGGATGTGGTCTACCTCCTGTTGCTCCTCCTCCTAGTTCTTCAGCTTCTAGAGCACAACAGAGTCCACTGCCAACTCCATCGGCATCTACATTTAGAGGGAAAGGGAAAGCTATTGCATTTTCTCGCAAGAGGGGTAGAGGAAATCAGTAGTATTAGACTTTAGTTATTTGGTTCATTTCATTGTATATGACATTCTGACTCATGATATGAGATACATTATTATATTTTTTGTTGATTTTTTAAGGCTGAGTTGGGACTCAGGAGTCAGGACTTACTATTCAGGACATGATTCACTGTTATGTGTGATGTAGCACTAGAAATGATATTACACATCTTATATATTAGTTCTTTTATCATATTTATGTGTCAATGTATTTATTTTATGTTGTATATGCTTTAGATATTAAAAAAATTGAAAAAAAATGAATATTTTTGTATTTTACGATTATTTCCCCATTATTTCCGATTTTTTCCCTTGCCAATATTATCCCGATAACAATAACTGCAACATTGATAAATACAAGTGATGTGAATTAATTTTAGCGTCGTCACTTGGATTGGATCATATCTACTCGTGGGATTTTCACTATCTTTTGAGGATGAGATTATTGAGATGAATGGATGAATTTCGATGTTTGGTTAATCTTCTTTGTCTTGGATCTTCTGTAATTGGCATATTTTGATGATTGGATATATTCTTCTTACATGTAAGTACCATGTTAATGCTATTTTGATTCTTTATGTTGCTGCCTTCATGGTATTGGGATTTTCACTATTTTAGGGTTAATTTGCTGATTTTCTTAGAACGAAATTGTGGAAATTGAATCTCTAAATAGCGATATATCATGTATGGGACATGTTTGAATGATTGAATGTTCCTAGAGACATTTTGTCTTGATAAGTCACCAAATGTTGTTGAACGAATTATTAAGACCTTGAAGCTCCTTCTATTCAGCCCTAATGCCCATCGAAGTTGCTTTCTAAGCCTCCTTGACAAGTGGAAATAAATCCAAACTCTTGATCTTGCATGACTCCATCTTTCCCAAAGGATTAGGCATTGGTCCTCCATAGGTGATCACCTTAAAGCATATTTTTTGCACCTTCTCTCTTTCTTTCTAGGCCTAGCCTACATAGGTCACATAGGGCATCACTTATCTCACAATCTAGCCATCCAAATACTTCGATTTTTGGTCCACAACTGCGTTGGAGTTTGCTCTAGAGGCCCTCCAAATTTGAAGCAAATCCGACAGTAGGATCTCGAGATATTGCAAGCCCTAGCTTGAGGACCGTTTCTTGCCCTAGGTTTCCCTTGGCTAGTGACCTCTTTTGGATTATTGCATCAAATTCAAAGAAAATTTCTGCTTTAATCCCTTTATTCCCTCCTCAATTAGGTCAAGCACACCCTTGGTTGATAAATTCCATCCCCTTGACCTAATTTTGGGTCCACTTGGTCCCGTGTGGTCCCACAACCTTTTGAAGATAATTCCATAAAGACCACTTGGTATCCAAGTTTCCACAAGGATCTTAGGTCTAGGAATCTCCTTGATAAGTCATATATTCAAACCTTAGCCCTTGTAATTCTCCCAAGCCCTTCCTAGAGAGCCTTTCATCTTGCTTTCCAAGCAAGCTAGCCATACATTTGAGCCTCTCTTGTGAATAGGTTTCTAGGATCACCTTTCACCCTGTCATTGATCCATTCATCTTCTTGATCCTCATTATAATGGGACTCCTCCCATCGGTGAAATTTTGTAAAGAGCTAGGAGCCTTAGTTGAGGTGACAGTGGGCGATTGCTCCATTGTTGCCCTTGACTTAGTAGTTGCCTTATAGGACCCCTGCTAGTTTGAGAGGTAACATTTCTGGCGCCATTGTCGGGGACATGAGACGTGTTTTTTCCCCATACGACATATTGGCGTATCATTACTTACGACTCCATTGGAAGAGCAATGCCCTAGTTCTTCATTGAACTTTAAGGTCAATGCTTGTAGGGTGAAGCATGCATTTTTTTTAGGCATCCTTAAATTCACCTTGGCGACTCCTACAAAATTTACATGTATACCCGAAGTATGGTGTCTTTCTTTGATGATTTTCCCGCTTTGGACATCACTAGCATACCTGGGAACCCTAATCATGTCACAATAAGGATGGTACATGGGGTGCCTGTGTTTGATGGTGATCCATGTAGGAATTTACAGGGTAAGTTCCTCAGAAAGAATACCAAAAGGACACCGCTCACAACCAGATCACAGATCAATACACCAGTATTTTTGACGTGGTTAAAACCCTCAAAGTGCAAGGAGGGAAACAGTCCACGGCCTGTCCCAACGTGGGTACTACAGGCAATTTATTAATCAAAGAATGAAAATTTACATAAGCTTCTCTCATGCACGGATTACCCGAACAATGACCCTCCATGCGCTTTAAATAGAACTCATGGACCAATCGGGTGTCAAGCCACGGATCAAGTGTCGGTAATACCGAGGTGAGAGTGAACCGTCGGATCACTACATATCGTGACCGTCGGATTGTAAGTTACAAAATGTACAACGGTAAAGAAACACACTTTACCTAACTCTAACCTAACCCTATACTAGACCAAGTTGAACTTAACTATATCCTATGTGTCGAAATATCCTAACATCCCCCCTTAAGAACAACTTGGGATAGGATTGAAGGATTTACAAATATGACACAATAGGAGAAGGAAGGAGGCACTAGAGCCTATCCCCCCTTAGTGACAACTTCCTGAACTCCAAGCATATATCGAAGTTTAGTGAACTTCGCCTCTGTGAGAGCCTTTGTGAAGATGTCTGCAACCTGATCATCTGTTGGAAAATATTGCACTTCAAGAACATGGTCATGAATGAGCTTTCTGATGAAGTGCATGTGTAGTTCAATGTGTTTGCTGCGCTGATGCTGGACTGGATCTTTGCATAGCTGAATGGCACTTTGATTATCACACCAAAGTGTGGTTGGATGCTGCTGCTCAAAGCCAAACTCTGATAGGATCTGACGAAGCCACAAGGCTTCCTTACTAGCTTCCACGGCACCACGATACTCTGCTTCTGCTGACGAAAGAGAAATGGCAGCCTGTTTCTTACAAGCCCATGTAATAGGTCCTGAACCAAGAGTGAAGACATAACTGGCAGTAGACTTTCGATCATCAGGGTCACCAGCCCAATCAGAATCAGTGAAACCAACTAACAGAGGAGCTGCTTTGGCATTGTAATGAATCCCAAACTGTACTGTACCTCGAACATAACGAAGTATTCTTTTTGCTGCTTTCCAATGACTTTCACGGGGGTTTTGCATAAAACGAGCAACAAGGCCAACAGCAAAGGAAAGATCAGGACGAGTATGGGTTAAATACAAGAGTTTTCCGACAAGTTGACGGTATAAGGTAGCATCAACTTCAGGAGAAGTACAAGAGACTGAAAGTTTGACTCCAGACTGAAAGGGAGAAGGGGCTGGCTTACAGTCTTCCATGTGAAAATGACGAAGAATATCACAAGCATACTTGGACTGGGAAAGGAAAATACCCTCCTGGGATTGCAAGACTTGAAGACCGAGAAAATAGTGTAAGTGTCCTAAGTCTGTCATTTCAAATTTCTTTTTAAGGCTGGACTTCACATGGTTTATAAGGTTGGGATCACTACCAGTAAGAATAAGATCATCAACATAAAGAACAAGGATGATAAGAGAGTTGCCCACTTTCTTGGTGTAGACAGTATTGTCAGAATGACACCTAGAAAAGCCAGATTCTAAAAGAAAGCTATCCATTTTGGCATACCAAGCCCGAGGAGCTTGCTTGAGGCCATAAAGGGATTTCTTAAGTCGACAAACAAGGCTGGAGTCTGTTTGTATGAAGCCAATGGGTTGTTCCATATAGATTTCTTCCTGCAAGTCCCCATGCAAGAAGGCAGATTTAACATCCATCTGATGGACTTCCCATTTTAAAGAGGCAGCAAGGGAAAGAACAAGGCGGATAGAGTTCATTTTGGCAACAGGGGAGAAGGTTTCAGTGTAGTCAATGCCTTCAACTTGTGAAAAGCCCTTAGCAACGAGACGAGCTTTATGTTTATCAACTTTCCCATCTGGTCCATACTTGGTTCTGTAAACCCATTTACATCTAACAAGTTTGCGTCCCTTTGGTAGAGGAACAAGATCCCATGTATCATTTGTCATCAATGAATGATATTCTTCATTCATAGCTGCTTCCCAATGTGGATGGCCTGAAGCTTCTCAAAAGTGTCAGGATCATGATTTACTGGAGCTTGAGCCAGTAAAGAAGAGGCTCTTTCAAACTGAGAACGTGTACGTCGCTGATCTGTAGGATCACCGACAAGATCACCTGCTGCATCCCGAGTAGCACGAACCCATCTTGGAAGTTGAGGATCCTGAGAAGGTGGGGGAGGATTATCATCCTCGCTTTCATCATCTGAAGAAGAAATGTTTTCAAAAGTAGAAGAGATAGGAAGAGGTGGAACATCCGCCGGACTAGGCTCGCAGGCCGATTTATTTTCATCAAATTTTACATCTCTTCTAATGATAACATTTTTGGACTTAAATGGAATAAGTCTATAACCTTTTACATCTTCAGAATATCCAACAAAAGTACATTTCTCACTCTTAGGTTCTAAAGCTTTATGCTTTTCATCTGGAATATGGGCCCATGCTTCACTTCCAAACACACGAAAGTGACTTACATCTGGTTTAATGGAACTCCAAGCTTCTTCTGGAGTGATATTCTCTAGAACCTTAGTAGGAGTGCGATTGATTATATAATTTGCACAATTAATTGCTTCGGCCCAAAAACTAAGACTGAGTCCTTTAGATTGCAGCATACAATTAGCCATTTCCTTTAAGGTGCGATTTTTCCTTTCAGCTACACCATTTTGTTGTGGAGTGTATGGAACAGTATGTTGCATTTGAATTCCATTTTCGGTGCAAAAGTTGATGAATGTGTTTTTAACATATTCTCCACCATTATCAGTTCTTAGCTTAAGAATTTGATGTCCAGATTGTTTTTCAACAAAGGCTTTGAAGGCCAAAAAGGTGTTAAATACTTCGCTCTTGAGTTTTAAGAAGTATACCCAAGTGCGTCTGGAGAAATCATCAATGAAAGTTAAGAAGTACTTGCAGCCAGAGAATGAAGCAACAGGAAGAGGACCACATAAATCACTGTGCACAAGCTGTAAAGGGGCTGAGGCGTGCCAAGAGGCACGTTTGTCAAAACTGTCCCGATGATGTTTTCCGAGTACACATCCGGAACAAACACCATCTCTGCAAGATACCATAGGAAGACCTGTCACCATATTTTCTTTACATAGATGCTGAAGGGAGCGATAGTTTAAGTGACCAAATCGCTCATGCCAAAGTTTGCTCACTTCATCATTATGAGCAACAAATACTGAGGGAAGATTTGATGACCCAAAGTTGTGAAACTTATACAACCTTTTGGAATCATCAGCAAGACCAGTAGCTAGAATCTGTTTAGGATCTTTTAGATCCTTGATTACAACATCATGAGGTGAAAATTCAACAATTTTACCTTCACCTGAATGAGTTATCTGATAGACAGATAGAAGGTTGCAGGATAAGGTTGGAACACATAATACATCATTAAACTGACCATTGTCTAGATGAACAGTTCCAGTCCCTACAACATTAAGAGATCTATCATCACCAATATATATATTTTTGGTGTTACAATCATTTAAAGAAGAAAACATGGCTTGGTTTTTGGCCATGTGATAAGAGGCTCCAGAATCAATGAGCCACTCATGAGAATGAGAAGAAGAAGAAGAAGATACATTTAATGCATAACCAGACTGAGATGATTGACAACGACATGCAGAAAGTGCCATTCCGGAAGTTGAAGTTGAAGTAGGCTCCACATGGATGTTATGTTTCTTCATTGCGGCTTCCAAGGCTTCCATCTTCTTAAAGCATTTAGATTCTAAGTGGCCATCTCGATTACAAAAGTTACAATGTCTATCAGTCTTCTTCCATTTGTTTTTATTGGTCTTATCATTTTGCTGAAATGATCTTTCATTTTGAGGCTGAGATGGTTTAGGACCATTCTTTTGAGGATATGACTTCTTAGGATTCTTTGAATTTGGTTGCTGCTGGGCGGCTAACGCTTTCGCGAAAGAGTTTCCAAGATTAAGAAGACCAAGGTGTAAGAGTTTTTCTTGTTCTCTTATTAAGGAATCACAAAAGGAGTCAAAGGAAGGGGCCTTGTAGTCTTTTCCTTGACAAATGAAAGCTTCCCTTGTAGAATGGAAAGTGGAAACAAATACAGAGTAGGCTGGTCCCAACTTAGTAAGGATGGAATAAATAAGGTTTCCATCTTCTTTCTTAACTTTAACACCTTCCAAGAGATATCTAAGGGTCTTGAATTTGGACAAGAAATCTTCAATGCAAGAAAAATTATTAGGATCCAAAGTAAGCAACTCATTTTCAAGTTGATGGGCTCTAATTTCATTTTTAATCCCAAAAACTTTAGCGAGTTTTTCTAATGCTTCATGAGGAGTCTCAAGTTCTGCAATGTGGAATCTAAGATCAGGAGAAATAGACATCCCTATCAAACCACGTGCTTGATCTTGTCTATTTTCCCATTTTGCAGCCTTGTCTTCATCTTTTGGTTTCTTCTCTTGGTCTGTGGCTATTCTGAAGAGACCTTTACTTCTAAGTAAATCTTCCATGTAGGCTACCCATTGGAAGTAGTTAGTGCTGTCAAGAATGACTTGGCATGGACTTTCCATTTTTTTTAAAAAACTGAAGCTGAAGATGCTGAAAGTAAGTGTTCCAATGGATAGATCTCGAAAAAATAGGCGGTTTTAAAAAAAACGGCTCTGAAAAAGGCTTCCGGATGAAGAAGTTATGGCTTTTTAAAAAAATTTGTTGACGTTGCCGGCAAAGTGCGCGAATGAAAAAAAAATCCGCCCCCACAAAATGGAGACTTGAACCCAAGACCTCTACTCTCTTAAAATAGCTTTGAACCAATTGATCTATACAAAAAATTTGAGAGAGAGAGAGAGAGAGAGGGGGGGGGCCTTGGTTTGCGTGCTTGCCTTGAGAAAGCTCTTTTTCCCTACAAAACACAAAACACAAAACCCAACACGAATATGCAAAGAAAAACGAACCTTGCAGCTCGAAGTTAGCTTTAGCCAAAAAACTAGAAATTTTAAAAAAAAATCTCAAAGTTAGCTTTAGCCGAAAAACTAAATATTTTTCTCAATGTTTCTGATTTTCCGAGATCACACTAAGGTGCAGGGAAAAGAGCATACGCATGAGAAAAATCCTTCCTTTCTGTTTTTGATTTGCCCAGATCGCACAGAGTCGCGGGGCAAAGAGCATACGCAGAAATGAAAGGTATAGATCCGGTTAAAAAAAAGGCTAAATAAACTGAGACCGAAATAAGCAGAGAGAAAATAACAGTAAACTGCAAAAAAACACTGTATACCTCCCGATCTGAAAAATGACGCAGCTAGGGCTACCGGAAACCTTTTCGCGTGAAACGAAAGGGGTTCCTCACTGGAACAGATGCTCCGAACGCAACAGAGCAGTCCTCTCGGCCCGAAAGCAGTCAGAAACAGCAGATCTAGGAAATGACAGCCGCATGCAGTTCTACCGGCTTCAGATTTGGATCACCAACGGACGCGGCCCTCAAATAGCTCCGATACCATGTAGGAATTTACAGGGTAAGTTCCTCAGAAAGAATACCAAAAGGACACCGCTCACAACCAGATCACAGATCAATACACCAGTATTTTTGACGTGGTTAAAACCCTCAAAGTGCAAGGAGGGAAACAGTCCACGGCCTGTCCCAACGTGGGTACTACAGGCAATTTATTAATCAAAGAATGAAAATTTACATAAGCTTCTCTCATGCACGGATTACCCGAACAATGACCCTCCATGCGCTTTAAATAGAACTCATGGACCAATCGGGTGTCAAGCCACGGATCAAGTGTCGGTAATACCGAGGTGAGAGTGAACCGTCGGATCACTACATATCGTGACCGTCGGATTGTAAGTTACAAAATGTACAACGGTAAAGAAACACACTTTACCTAACTCTAACCTAACCCTATACTAGACCAAGTTGAACTTAACTATATCCTATGTGTCGGAATATCCTAACAATCCATTCTCCGCAATTGACCATGTAGAAAGATTAAATGCACATACTTCGAAAGAGAAAGTGGTTCACCAGGATGTCCTCATGTTGTTGTTCATGAGATCTCTCTATGGTCATAACTCATGGTTGCATAATCATGAACCTAGGAGCATCTCATCTATTGAAGAGTTCGTTGATAGCTTTTTTAGACATTTTCAAGTACACCTTGCTTTAAGCATCCAAGAGGAAGTCTTCATCGAGCATCATCAAGACATTGAGAATCTAAGTAATGAGAAGGAATACGAGTCCTCCTTGGGTCCACATGATGAAAAGGATGATTTTGAGAACATTTGTGTTGAGAAGAATGAGTCTATGGAAATTGAAGTTGAGACTAACCTTACCTTTCTCAAGGATAGCACTCCCGATGATTCTCCTTTTGAGAACCTTGAGGAAGGTGATCCCATTAGCCCCTCAGAAGATGACATTGGAGATTATTTTCATATTGAAAAAGAGAAATGGGAAACTGTTGATCCTCAATTTGACTGTGCTCCCATTTGTGACACCGACAAGGAGGGTGAGGTTGAGAGTGGTTCTCCCTTTCTCCCAGGCATTATTTATGAGGACATAGCCATTGATACCCTTGGGAAGGACAATTATCATTTTCCCTTGCATGAAAAGGAGCATTTGGAGATAATTTATTCTCCTTTTTGGGAAGACCTTATCTTTCATACCAACAATGATAGGATTGATAAGGCCCTTTATCATACCTACCTTCCTTATGATTCCGTGAGTATATTCAAATCACTTGAGCCTCTAGAGTTGGATTTTCAAGAAAAGGGTCCTGTTGAAACTTCACCTTCCCCTTAGCCATTTTCTATTGTTCATCATCTTGAGTCTTCATCAAGTGATTCCCTCACCCCTTGTCATATGATCTCAAGTCACTGTGAGTCCTTTTCCCCCTTCCGAGTATAGTGTTGAGGAAGAGCCCCTCATTGATTATACTTTACCTCCTTGGGCACACCATTAGGGTTTTGATCACTTCATGACCTCCCCTCTCCAATGTAACCATCACCTTGAGAAACCTATTTATTGCACCCCTTCCTTCCCTCGCCCTTCGTTCCCCTCTCATCACGACCTTGTGGCATCTACAAAGCATGATATTATAAACAATGATTGTGATAGGGAGTTGTTGAGAGTGATCTTTCATTCCACCATTGCGTACTTAGAGGGAAAGACTTGCACTTCTAGATTGGTTTATTCTCCTTCTCCTAGGGCTTCCTTTTACCTCGAATGGAGATCATATTTTCCCACCTCCCACCCGCTTCATCCTCCATACAAATGTATCCGCATTCGCTTTGGGATTTGCTACATGAGTAGTCATACTGGCAGACATATGTATATTGATATGATGATATGTTGGTTGCACTGGCTTTATGATTACACTTAGCATTAGCATTATTATATGCATGTTAGGGTAGGATGCATTGCATGCTGATTTTTGCATTAGAACTAATGACATGATATTTATCATGGTAGATTAGCTGCATTTAGATTCAAAATTTGCATTCGAAGAAGTTATTTTTATGGATCGATTTTATGGGTCTAATCCAAGCATGTGCGATCATAAGACATTGCGAAAGCATGCTGTGTGGTGTTTTTCATCTATGATATGTGCAGGTAATAGGTCTACGGTGTATCTACAGTGTACCAAGAGACTGCTGGTGTTCTTATGACTCCCCGTTCGAGTAGCTTCGCCCACTTTTCGAGAGATCACGTCCTAGTTGGAGCCATATGTTACCCACCACTTTGTGGGTGATATCCCTAGGAGAAAATTTTGTCCAAGATGGTAGTCAGCTAGCAGCCAACAACCCCTTGCAACCACCAACTAGCTCGTTGTGCCACTTCTCCGCCACCTGAGCCAGCCATGTGGTCCCTCACTCATCTGTGATGATCTTATGTTTAAAGGTGGGCCTCCCAAACCTAAAGGTATGCCTTGTCATTTGGTAATTGAGTATTTTAGTTTACTGATCATGTAAACTTTTGGGCATGAATTTATGGGAGTATTTGGTGGAAAGAGTGGGCTAGGTTCGTGTTCTTGTCCCCTAGACCTCTTTTGGATGTCACCCTTGGACCTTAGTCCTGTGGGATCTCTTTTATTGACCTTTGGGTTCTAGGGATGGTACTTCATGGGAAACCTTGATTTTGGTTGCGTGGTCTCGCTCCCTCATCCACATATATCACTCTCCCTCCATTCATTATAACCCCATTTCATCATTCTTCCCACTTGGGTCCACATAGGGTTAGCCCCCCCTTTCCCTTACCCACACCTTCAGTCAGGCATGGAATGATGCCCCGAATGTTGATGTAGCTAAAAAAAAGAAAAAAAGCATAATTGGCTACATTCAACAGGAAATTGTACCATAAAATGCAAAAGATTGTTGGGACAAAAGCATTTAGCACGTGGGAAAAAGCCATTGCATGAGCTCTACCCCATTCCATGGTCATCACCGTGGTTCCTATAGGCCCTAGATGAGCCTCCTCTATCATTCAGAAATCCATGATTGTCCCAACCCTTGGTGGTCAGTGAAGTGCCCCACCTTAAAGGAGGTATCCACTGCTATACTTTACACATCATGCTCTCATTCCTTGAGCCTCGAGCAGTTAACTAAAGAAATATCATAAAAGGAAAAAGGCATACAAAGAAGGGTGGAAAAATCAAGGCTAGAGTATCTCATGCATCACGATTGCTCCCTCGTATACATGATATACCCAAGTGTGGGCTTCCCTTTATTAGCTACCCTTGTACCCCAACATGTGGCCCAAGATTGCCCCTTTCATTCCCTACTCAATATATCTTTTTATCACATGTCACCACCATTTGAAGGATGTAACTTGGACATATTATCCCCTTTAAAGGTAGAAACCACCTAATAGGGTATTTGGTTAACCACTTTGGAGGTTGGAGACATTAGCACTTGAAAAAGCCCACTATGGAAGGGCATGCCATTATTAAGTGCCCAACTGTTATCCATGGTTTGTGAGCTCTATAAATCGATTTCTTTAAATGACTTGTTGTACTAGAAGGCTAAGGGACACATTGGATCTTATGCAGGATTGAAAATGGTCTCCATTTTGGGTTTGGTCTCCCTATGTGGGGTCCTAACCCTCAAGAGGGCTACATTGGCACATGTAGGCTGTGTGTAGAGGGCCATGGGCATCCACAACAGTAGACATCACTCCATGGATCCCTTGAGACGCTTAGAGATTGCTAGAGATCGACCTATTGGATGAGGAAGGTGCACTTGGTTCACCATGCCCAACCAGCCCCACAGTTGTACCATGCACTTGGCAGATGACCCAAGACCTATGTGATGATGTGGCATCACTTACATCATAATCCAAGCCCTTGCAGATGATTTACAGGCATCTTCGATCTACTTGGATACCCATGATGTTACTTGTGTGCCCCCACACCTATTGGGAGCACCACAAGTTTATTATTTGGAGAACAAGATGCCAACCCCTTGTCAACTACTTTTAGGAGTCCTATTTCTCATTATGGCACCTATGGAATTCATCAGGCTTCTTAGAAGGCCCAACGACATGTACTATTGATTATTCGACCTCTTGAGAGGCTTATTCTTTTGTTTATGAGCTAGTTTGGTGGGCTTGTCACCTAAAGTTAGTAATTGTGCACATTATTTTGTTCTAAGGGCTACTGTAGGCCTAATTAGCTAAATCGAACTCATTAGACATGTATAAATACAAGTGATGTGAATTCATTTTAGCATCATCACTTGGATTGGATCATATCTACTTGTGAGATTTTTGCTATCTTTTGATGATGAGATTGTTGGGATAAATGGATGAATTTAGATGTTTGGTTAATCTTCTTTGTCTTGGGTCTTCTATGATTGGCATATCTTGGTGATTGGATATATTCTTCTTACATGTAAGTACAATGTTAATGCTATTTTGATTCTTTATGTTGTTGCATTCATGATATTGGGATTTTCACTATTTTAGGGTTAATTTGTTGATTTTCTTAGAACGAAATTTTGGAAATTGAAACTCTAAATAGTGATATATTGTGAAAATTTCTGAATCTAACACATCAGAAACCCCTACTGCAATTACTGGTTTACTATCTCCTACTTGTTCTTCACATTAACAAGTTATTTAATTGCATAAATATTGACGTAAACACTATTGCAGCTTTTACAAATATACAGATCATGAACTGAAATGAACAGAGACAATAACACAAGGGACACCGTTATTTTTGGACAATCATCCCCGGAAAAACTCAGTGTGGGAAAACCAATGCAGCAGATTTGAGGGTTTTATTAATAAGCAGATTTGTGAATACAACTAGGGTGCCAGAAATGGCTCACCCAACTGAGAATGTTCTCGGTAGTAGTACCTCTATCCGGAGACAGATATTCCGGCAAATCACCAACCGGATGATCAACCCCACAGTGACTCTGACTGTTCGTTGTGCTGGACAACGACAGCTGCTCCAAGCACTACTCTGGAATTGCATCACTCTTCAGGAACTGCGTCACCCTCTCCCGACTAATCTATACTCAGTTTGCCCAACAGAATCTCCCCAGCGCTGCCTCTGAAGCCCAACGTCAACCTCTACGACCCTCTGCACTGCCTATGTCAGCCACTACGGCTTCTGCGTCAGCCTCTACGGCTTCTGCATTAGCCTCTACGACCTTTTGCGTCCTCTGCGTCAGCTCCTGCTGCCTCTGCGTCAACCCTTCTAGGGCCTGCGCTGTCTCTCCTGCACTGTGTTGCCTCTCTGCTATGTATTCTTCAGCCTCAGATGAAAATCCCTTGCTGAACTGCCCCTCGCTGCAACTGATCACTAACTCGATTTCCTCAGCAAACCTCGCCCCAGAAAATCGAATTCTTGATCTCTCTTGGTGTGTCTCCAACTGACCCTCAAGCCTCCTCTTATACTTTTCCTTTTGACGATTCAATGGCCGAGATTAAGTCCCTAATCAACGGCTAAGATTATAACTTGCTTGATCCTCATCACTTAGAACTTTCTCAACCATATTATATTAATAATTTAATACACATTAATATTTTAATTTTCCCAAGTTTAGACTTAAGAACTAGTTAAAAATATTAATTATTTTAATATCTCTTCATCCGGGTGGAATTTTTCCAAATGATTTTTGGGTCTTGGAGATCTCATGTGTCTTAGCCTCTCCACCAAATTTCGTGGCTAGAGCACATCTGATGCTAACCAAAATCAACATATATCATATATGGGACATGTTTTAAATTTTAATGAATGAATTTTCCTAGAGACATTTTGTCTTGATAAGTCCCCAAATATTGTTGAACGAAGTATAAAGACCTTGAAGCTCCTTCCATTAAGCCCTAATGCCCAACGAAGTTGCTTTTTAGGCCTCCTTGACAAGTGGAAATAAATCCAAACTCTTAATCTTCCATGACTCCATCTCTCCCAAAGGATTAGGCACTGATCCTCCATAGGTGATCACCTTAAAGCATATTTTTCGCACCTTCTCTCTTTTTTCTAGGCCTAGCCCACATAGGTCACCTAGGGAATCACTTATCTCAAAATCTAGCCATCCAAATACTTCTATTTTTGGTCCACAACTGTGCTGGAGTTTGCTTTAGAGGCCCTCCAAATTTGAAGCAGATCTGACAGTGGGATCTTGACATATTGCAAGCCCTAGCTCGAGGACCGTTTCTTGCCCTAGGTTTCCATTGGCTAGTGACCTCATTGGGATTATTGCATCAAATTTAAAGAAAATTTCTCCTTTAATCCCTTTCTCCCCTCCTCAATTAGGTCAAGCACACCCTTGGTTGATAAATTTCATCCCCTTGATGTAATTCTGGGTCCACTTGGTTCTGTGTGATCCCACAAACTTTTGAAGATAATTCCATAAATACCACTTGGTATCCAAGTTTACATAGGGATCTTAGGGTCTACGAATCTTCTTGATAAGTCATTTACTCAAACCCCAGCACTTGTAATTCTCCCAAGCCCTTCCTAGAGAGCCTTTCATCTTGCTTTCCAAGCAAGCTAGCCATATATTTAAGCCTTGTGAATAGGCTTCTAGGATCACCTTTCAGCTTGTCATTGATCCATTCATTTTCATTATCCTCATTATACTGGGTCTCCTCCCATCGGTGAAATTTAATAAAGTGCAGGGAGCCTTAGCTGAGGTGACAGTGGGCTATCGCTCCATTGTTGCGCTTGACATAGTAGTTTCCCTATAGGACCCCCTCCTAGGACCCCTGTTAGTTTGAGAGGTAACAGGTCCTACTTGGACAAGTCAACCTAGAAGAGGCACCTATTCGACCCCCTGGACAACTATAAATAGAAGAGACTTCGGCATGATTTGATCACTCACTTACATCATCGATTTCTATGCCAAGAAAGAAGAAGAAAGAGTGTGAAGGCCAAGGATAGAGAAGAAGAATCGAAGGAAAGAGAAAAATCAAACGTTTGCTTGTTTATGTTCACACGCGTGAAGATGTTGGGGCAACTCTGCGAATTACAGTGCCGAAATTTCTGTTTCTGCTCACACGTGCGAAGGTGTTGGGACAACTCTGCCAAGTTGCAGGTCCAAAATTCTGTACTTGATCAGATTTGATGAGGTTTGGCCATCGTTCTTTTGTTGACTTTGATTTGGTTGATGGAGGATCGATTTGGTTCTTGGTGGAGGTTTTGGTCTTGGTCTTGGGTCTTGGATATTTCACTTTGATCTAAATCTATAAGAAAAGTTGTTTGGGTTTTCTTGCTTGTGGGGATTTTCCCTGGCTTGGAGCCTACATCTTGTGTTCTTTGTCTTTTGTGATCTTCATATACTTTATGTTTTGGTAATTTCTTGATGAATAAGACATAATAAAAGTAATAAAAGGCAACATACACTCACAAGTAATTATCAAGTAAGAGGAATTAACCCTAATCTACAAGCATATTAATTTCTCAACTTTTTGGTGGTTAACATTCCCCATGGCATAGAGTATGCTAATATGCTATCCATATGGATTGTATAAAGGGGACTTTGCACATATGGTGCAGTTGGTATAGCTTGTAGTCTTAAATTTCTAGGTTACGCATACTTCAGAGAATTTGATAGGGATGGCAACTAGTCTTTAGGGAATTACATTGTAACTTTAGTGGTCCAAGAAGCGATGGGTGTTGGGAACAAGGAGCATTTGTAATTTTTCCTCTATCAAAGAATAGAATGGTTTAATTCCTTGTTTTGTGGGAAATAGGTTCGATAAGAACAGTTTTTGTACTTGTGTTGACTTGCGGGAGAAAGGGATGAGAGGATGGCTGAGTTGGAGAGTTATCAAGCACACACAAAAATTGTTTGTTGTTATTGAACAAACATTTTTTCAAACTCTACATAGTCATTCTAGAATTTAATTTATTGGAGATGAGCTTAGATGCCTAGGGATGAATTTGAAAGGATTGAAGAGGTCTTATGAAAGTTTTTATTAATTACAAGATGAATATTTTATATCAATAAAATCTGGAAAAGACCTCCAAATTACAGCACAAATGAATAAATATGCCTCGCAAGATATTAAATCTAGGTGGACTAGGAGACGAGAAGATATTTGGGAAACCTACTCTTTCTTTAGGACCATGGTGGTTGGTGGATTAATGTTCAATGAAAGCTTAATGGTTAAAGATAGGCTCCACCACTCAAATCTAGCGAATCTGTTTTGTGTGATTTGATGCGAAGTAGAGACTTTCAAGTAGAGTGCATATTTGCATGAGTAATTTAAGAATGTATTTCTTTGGAGCATGACATTCTTTTTATCAGTCTCAGAAAGAGGCCATTCAGGGGGATAGGTGGATGACTAGGCAACACGGGATAGAAATAAGAAAAACATGATAAGGTTGATAGGAATCTCCTTTTTATGGAAGCGGAGATGCCAACTTACTGTCAATGGGAAAAGCTTCCCTTTTTAGTTGGGTGACACTAAAATGTTAAAGAGTAGAATAAACAATTAAGGTTTGAGTTAAAATTGATACTTTGCGTTAAGATGTAGATTGTGTTGAGATCAAGGCTAAGCAGATGTGACTGCACTTGTTGCATTTATAGGGAGGTGTTGTTTTTATAAGTGCAGCTTCAGTCATTGAGTATGCATTGATGTATTTTTTGTATAGTAATGTAATTATAAGATGCATTAAAAAAATAGTAATAATTGTTAAATTGATTGCACCTTTCTAGTTTTTTAAGAAAATGAATTGCATTATGTGATTTCTGGAATTTGGAACCATATACTTGTATCTTTCCAGGTTATTTGAGTGGTTTTCTAATAGTCTAGTGGCATTTTGTAGGAGCTACACCGAAGGGTGTTCTTAGGGTTATGGGTGTTCAAGGCCTCACCATCTATCATGTAAAAAGCCATTTGCAGGTGCATCATATCTTTACTATTTAAGCGTTCTTAGTTCTTGCATTTACTTTGTTGAAATTTTTCTTGAGTTCAACATTACTAACATTCATTGTGTTGCTAGAAATATCGACTTGCAAAGTATGTACCTGAGTTTCGAGAAGGTAAATGTGGCTCTTAAAGAATGTCCACCATTGATTTAGGTTAAGAGAAAATAATTAGATATATTGTATTTATACTGTGCATTTTTAAAAAATATTCTATAGTGATTTGTTGATGTTGCATTGTACAATATGATTGCTTTCTGAACCTTTTTTCTATGTAACAGGGGAAAAATCTGATAAGAGAAAAGCCTATGAAGTGATACCGAAGATGGATGCTACATCGTAAGTGTTCATGGTTTTTGAATATTACGGGGATTTGTTTACTTTAGTATTAAAATTTATATTTTGAAAGACTTATTAATGATCTTGTAGAAGTTGTCGATGGTGACATACAAAACACCTATCACAATATTCAAGTTTTCTTAGACACAACTAAAGAAATTGCTAATAGCTCCCAACCTCCTCAAGTCATCATATAGATTGGTTGACATGGTTCAAATTAGGTTGCAGCTCATCTAAACCATTCTTGTTGTCTTGTGTAAAATACTCATCCTTAGGCATAATAGGCACACTGGAAAATGGCACGCTTCATCATATACATAAATGATGAGTGCATTCCAAAGTTCCTTTAATTATAGGAATGAAATGAATTAATATTTAATTTCTGTGAATTGGAAAATTATGTCAAGTCAACTTCGAAGAACAATGATTAACAACAACAATGAGTACTTAGAGCATCTCCAAAAAACAAGAAACCAAAGTCTAAAACCTAGACTAGAGGAGTAGACAATGAGATAAAATTTAGTGAACCCAAAAGGGTAAACTCTAGTTAGTGTAGTAGGTAATATATCAAGAGAAAAAACTCTTGTAATAAGAGACACTGTCTTAGCCATGAGTAGAATGTCAAGGAAGAGCAATGCCCTACTTATGGCAAAGTCAAGAGAGGACCCATTATCCCTGTTAACGACTATGAATGTGCAAATGCTGACCTTGATAATGCTCTCAGAGAGTGGCAATGGATGTTAAGGGAGAGCAACACACTAGTTGACATTAGAGTTGGAAGAAGAGTCGTCATCTCAGTCAATTACCATGAATGTGTTGAGGTTGCGCTTCATATTGTCCTATGGAGAGTGGCTAGGATTAAGAGGACTCAATTGTGCGGTGTGCCATCATGGGGGGAGGAATTGGGACCCCTTGTTGTAGCTCTTCTAATATCGAAGGCCAACAAATCTTTTTAGTAGAAGTGAAACCTGGTGATCTGCATCTGTACATGAGATCTCTGTTGGAAACAAGGAAGGGTAGCAATACCTGTATGTCAAGTGTGGCAAACATGTCAAGGTGACCTGGTGTTCTCTTGTGTTGTCTCACTGGTCTACCACTAATAGAGAAGAGACCATATATAAAGGTCAGGACTCAGAGGTAAGAATAAGTATCCTTTTGTCCACCATGTGGTTATTTACAGTGAGTGCTACTAGTTAAAATTAGTTATACAACTTGATATATTTCGGTAAGTAAAGAATTATATTAATTGAAAGAAAAGAATAGTTCATAATGACATATTTTGGCTTCAATTTTAGCCATATGTGACCTGGAATCTACGACCTTAAGAATATATTATGACAGGTATAAGATAGAGATTAATAACTTTTTTCTTGTGTAAGATGTCTATATAAAATGTAGATGCATGGGCAAGGCTCAAAGTGTTGGGAGTGGAGATGGAGGAGTGGGAATTCTTTCTATGAGATGAAAGATCTTTATGTGCTCATTATTTATTCATTTGACATTGGCACCTAATTCCATAGAAGATGGGGGATTGCAGAGTTGGTGGTGCAATGGCTGAGGATGTGTCATACCATTTGGAATGCTTATGCTTCCGTCAAATATAATGTTTTGGTATGGATTTTACTTCATCAGCTTTGGCTATAGAGAGCAAGGTTCATGAAGCTGACGATACTAATTCAACTTGTGTGCTGTGCCATAAGGGTAAGATAGTGCAACATGATTTTTCGAAATGTCAGAGTGCCAAAGTTTTTTGGAATCGTTTCAGGCTGAATTCCATTCCGTTTTTGTAGCCCTGTTCTCATGGAAGAGGCCCCAAGAGCTTTGACACACAGTTTGATTGGTTGCAATTGGTTTCATGTGAAAACATTGATGTCATGTTATGTTCAATGCCGATCCTCACCCCCTTACTTTAGGGTAATTGAGAAATTTTGAGCCAGTGTTGTTTTGCACTTGGAAATTAACCTTAGTGCTTTCCATGATGATGTTGACTCTGTCCTTATGGGGGACTGGGCTCATATGCTAGCTTGTGTTAATTGATGTGGGCTGGGATTTACCTAGTACCTCTGTTGTCTGCACATTGTTGTCACTTTGAAACCTGATGTACTTTTTTTCTTTCTAAAGTAATATATGGAGCATTTTCCGAAGAAAAAAAGAAGATAAGTTTGAGCACACAATTTTCCAAAAAGATCTCATCTACATAAACAAATTCGTTGTTGACCCAGGGAACTTGAAAAGCTTTGAAGCATATTCAAGGATGCTTCATCATATACCATGAAATCAAATGTGAAATGAAATAAGCGATATTGAGACCTACTGGCATGATTAACTCAATCTTTTATGCTCATCATTTCTTTGATTTTTAAGGTCACTTACAGAGACTCTTTAGCTTTGTCCATTAAACTTGGTTAGACACCTAAGATACAACATGATCTGTGGATATGAATTTTCCTTATGAAGTTAAGATCCCTATCAAGGAGTTTCAGGAAACAACATACCTTTATGTAGCCTCATTCTCTCCCTCTCTCATACACACACACATGTGCACACATCCATGAGGTCAACTGATCTTCAGTGTTGAAAAAGCAACATTTTAGTATATAACTAGAAAAAATGCAATGAAGGGAGGCCAGATCAATAGCATGGTAGAAGGAAGTTTCAGACCATTCCTCTGGATTTGACCCTTGAAAGGACATCTCCTCGTATGGCTGCACTGCATTTCATTATTTCGTCTCTAATGTGTATCTACTATCATCCTCGAGGGTTGTTCGGCCATGCCCTCTACATGGCCTTCTTGGAATGCTGTCTCCCAATCATTGTTTTATAGTTTTTTTCCCTGCCTGATGTGGTTTTGTGCCTCGCAATCTAGGGGGAGAGACAGAGAGAGAGAGTCAATTCACAACACAAAACTGCAGACTTATAGAAAGGGGCAAGTTGCGAACTTGCAATAATATTTTGGAGAGGAACCATACTAGCAAAAAATAGAATGTAGCAAGTGCAGGCTTTAACCCACCAACAGTGGGCACCCCTAGGAGAAGTTTTCTCCCAATCATCTTCTTCCAACTGGCAGCCAACAACCGTTGACAGGCACCTTGTAGCCGATGTGATGTGCCATTTTATCCTCGCCACCTGCATCAGTTGTATGTTTTCTCACCCATTTGTCAAGAGCACATGTTAGAAGGTGGGCAATCCGATCCAAAGGTATTTTATTGGGTGGCTTGGAAAAATCAAGGGCTTTGACTGTGGTTTTGATCCCTCACCCCAAATAGGGGGATAATTTTCAATCTCAGTCTAGTGGGATCTCCCCTAATGGCCCATGGCTTTAGGAGGGGCACTACTTGGGAAACCCCAATTGAGATAGCATGGTCTTGTTTTGCCATTCCATACTTATCACTTCCCTCTATACATTACGAGCCCTATACTCCACCTCCCATCTCTGGGTCCATTGGGTTCTAGCACCCCCCCCCCCCCCCCTTGTCCACATATTTGGGTCGGGCCTAGAAACTTTGCCCCCGGAGGTTGGTGCAGCTGAAAGAAAAGTAAAAAGCATATCATGGCCATAAGCAAGAAACAAAAGAAAGAGAAAATCATAAAATACAAAAGATGGCCAGGACATTAATATTAGCACGTGTGCAAAAAAGCCAAGCATGAGCTCTATCCCTTACCATTATGGCCATCACCCGGTTCCTAGGGCTAATGTTGCACCATCATCATAAAAGGAATCCTCACATGTCCAAACCCCTGGTGGGTGATAAACTGCCCCACCACTAAGGGGGTAGTCACTGCTACACATCATTCACAACATGCTCTCATTTCCTAGAGCTTCGAGCAATAATACAAAGAAAAATCAAGAAAAGGCAAAAGGCAATAAGAGGGGTGGAAAAACAAAGGCCGGGGTAACTCATGCATCCATGATTGCTCCCTCCTCACATTTGTATGCCCAAAATGTGGATTTCCTCATTATTTCTACCCCTTTGACCATGGCATATGACCTTGAGACCCCTTGTTGCCCCTCTGTTCCATCATTATTCACATGACACCTATTGATTGAGGGATGTACCAGGGACCTGTCTTTCCTCTTAGGGGTTGGGAACACCTAATATGATTGTCTATTAGCCACTCCTACTTAGGGAGGTAACACTATTACGTGATCAAAGCCCCAAATTTGGAAGGGAAACCCTGTATGAAGTGTCAATTTTCCCTTGAATAGCTAGCTTGGTCCACTTAGATGCATTAATGATTATTGTACTTGTTACCCACCAAAAGTGGGTACCCCTAGGAGAGCTTTTCTCCTATTCATCTTTCTTCCAGTCGACAACCAGCAACCCCTGACAACCACCTCTATCCAATGTGATGTGTCGCTTTATTTTCGCCACCTGCATCAGTTGTATGTTTCCTTGCCCATTTCTCAGGAGCACATTTTAGAAGGTGGGCAATCTGACCCAAAAGGTATATTTCCATTATGCAATTGGGTGCTTATGTTTGTTTTTCATTTGGCCATTTTGGCATGAATTATTGCGTGACTTGGAAGAAGGAAGGTCTTTGACTATGGTTTTGTTCCCTCACCTTAAATGGAGGGTTAATCTTCAATCCTAGTCCTGTGGGATCTCCCCTATTGGCCTATGGCTTTAGGAAGGACACTACTTGGGAAACCTCGATTTTGGTAGCGTGGTCTCACTTTCGCATTCCATATTTATCACTTCCCCTTGCACAATACAAGCCTTATTCACTATTTCCCTTCTCCAGGTCCACATGTCCATTGGGTCCACAAGATGCTAGCACACTCCCTCCCCTTGTCAACATATCTTTGTCGGGCTTGGAAACGTTGCCCTAGAGGTTGATGCAACTAAAAGAAAGTTAAAAGCATATCATGGCCACAAGAAAGAAACAAAAGAAAAAGAAAATCATAAAATGCAAAAGATGGTTGGGACATTAAATAAAGCACGTGGGAAAAAGCCAAGCATGAGCTCTAACCCTTATCATTATGGCCATCACCCTGCTTCCTAGGGCCCACTAGCTGCCCATCACATCGTTAAACAAACCCATGCACGTCCCAACCCTTGTTGGGCGATGGACCACCCCACCTTTAAGGGTGTAATATCTAGTATCTACTATACATCATTCACAACATGCTCTCATTTCCTAGAGCTTCGAGCAGTAATACAAAGAAAAATCAAGGAAAAGCAAAAGGAAAATAAAGAGGGGTGGAAAAACAAAGGCTGGGGTAAATCATGCAACCACGATTGTTCCATCCTCACATCTCTATACCCAATATGTGGACTTCCTTATTATTGCTACCCCTTGGCCCATGGCATTTGGCTCTGGGACCCCCTTATTCCCATCCATTTCATCATTATTCATATGCCAGCTATTGATTAAAGGATGTACTAGGGACCTGCCTTTCCCCTTAGAGGCTAGGAATGCCTAATAGCGCTGTCTATTAGCTACTCCTACCTAGGGAGTTAACACTATCATGTGATCAAAGCCCCAAATTTGGAAGAGAAACCCCATATGAAGTGTCAATTTTCCCTTGATGTACAAGCTTAGTTCACTTAGATGCACTAATGATTAATTGTACCTAACGGTGAGGATGCAGTACTGGACATTGTGTGCGATTGGCAGGTGGTTTCCATCATGCGCTGGGCAACTTAACAGGGACCTAGGTCCATTAGAGGAGCATTTTGACACCCTACAAGTGAAGTGTTGAGAGCCATGGTACTCCTATCACTTGCAAAACATCAATCCATTCCATGGGCACCTATAACACCCCAACAATTTGTGCTTTGCCCCCACATTATTCATAAGATGATGCACTTTGACTAGCATGCCCCCAATCGACTTAGCAATATATACACAGTTTGGCAGTTGATCTGAGGTCCATATGAGGTTTGTCTGACCCCTTGAGACATGGGAGGGCTAGCACCATCCTTTGAGCCCTCAACGTTGGAGAAAAACTAGTCTATTCTATCACCAGGAGACCCATGAGACCCATTTTGTGCCCCAAACACAAAACTAGGGTCCATAGGATGATTTGCATGGAGATTTAGGGGCCAACCCCTAGATCTAGATTTTTGGAGCCCTTTACACTTGACTTGGCACTGAAGGAGGCCAACGCATGCCCTAGAAGGGCCTATGCATGCATGACGTCGATATTTCAACCTCTTTTGTGGGTTAATTCTTATGTTTTACATTGGCTATGAGGTTGGCTTGTAACCTCACTTAGTTTTGCCCATCATTTTACAACTTGGAGGGGCTTTTAGGCTAAATTAGAGATCATTAGACATGTATAAATAAGAGAGAGGTCATTTCAGTCTCTCATCATCATCATTGGGATCATTCCTCCTCATAAGAGAATTGGCATTTCTTCCTTCTTGGCTATTAGAGATCCTTGGAATGCATTTTGATGTTTGGAAGATATTTTGGATTGTCTTTGGAGCTATTTCTTTGTTGAATGGATGGATATACTACATGTTGTCTTGTAAGTGCCTATTGTTGAGATTATCATTTTGAATTTTTCTAATGTATGGAATTATTTCTAGATTATGCTTGATTATGCCCGAATTTGTTGAAAATACATTTTAAAGGCTATCTAGTTGAGAATTGCATATGTTACTCATTGTATAACATGTAATGAATGTGCCTAGTGGAGGAATTCTTATAACTCCATCAAACTCCATTTATCATTGAGTGAGTAAATGCCGAAATCTTGATACCTAGGGCATCAAATTTCGGCTTCCTTAGCAACAAATTTGGCTTATCTATCACATCCTTGACTCCATATGCATAAAGGATAAGTCACTAGTTCAAGTCTTTGGTGATCATCTCAAAATTTTCTCCATAAATTTCTCTCCTTAAATTCGGTACTTTTAAGGATAGAGGAAAAAACTAGGGATTGGAGCGAAATTTTAGGGAGGAGGCCTTTTGGTAGTTTGAGAGTCTAAACATCAAGAGGTAAGCCGTGGTTACATGACCTATCATTTTGATGGGCATCCGCTCAAATTTCATCCATAAAATCTCTTGCCCTAGGTTTTGCCCTAAGAGAGAAATCCTTGTTTCTTCTCTCTCAACTTGAGGACTTTGTTGAGGGTTTCATGAACCTTGGAATAGCTGATTATCTTTGCAAGAAACCCTTTCTCTTTGTTCCTGACCTTGTGAATACCTATCACCATCGAAAAACCTCAAAACCCTAGGTCTTGAACCTTGATTTCTAGGGCTTTTCTTAGAGAGTGTTTTGCTTCCTTGAAGCCTTGAGCCATTATTGAGCCTCTCTCTTGAATGAGCTCTAGCTTGATCACATTGTACATTATACCTAGCATATCTATTTTACGTGATTTCCCTCCTACCAGGACTTGTCCCATCGATGAAAGTCTGTAAAGAGCAGGGGGTTTCCGCTGAGGTGACATTGGGCCTCTAACCCATTGTTAGCGTTTTGTCTAACTCTTGTCTTGGATGGTTTACCTCTACAAGGCCTGCTAGATTTTCTGGTAACAATAACTAATGGTGAAGATGCAACACTGGACATTGTGTGTGATTGGCAGGTGGTTTTCATCATGGGTTGGGCAACTTAACTAGGTCTTGTTACAACAAAATCTAGTAGGCCTTGGAGAGGGAAACCCTAAAAGACAAAAGCTAGACAAAGTGCTAACAATTGGGTAGAGGCCCTGTTACCCACCAAAAGTGGGTGACCCCATAGGAAAATTTTTCTCCTAGACATCTCTTCAGCGAACAACCCCCGACAACCACTGATGTAGTTGATGTATTGTGCCATTTGATCTCCGATCCCTGAATTTGTCATATGTTGCCTCGCCCATTTGTCAAGAGCATATGTTTGAAGGTGGGCAATCCAACCCTAAAGATATGTTTTTCATTGTGCAATTAGGTGCTTATGCTTGTTTTTCCTTGGGCATATTGGGCATGGATTATTGGGTGACTTGGAAGAAGGAAGGGTCTTGATTGTATTATTGTTCCCTCACCTTACATGGGGGTTTAATCCTCAATCCTAGTCTCATGGGATCTCCCCTATTGGCCTATGGCTTCAGGAAGGGCACTACTTGAGAAACCCCAATTTTGGTAGTGTGGTCCTGTTTGTTGGAAATTCAGGAGACTTATGTATTATATGTGATTTTCCTTAACTTGATAATTACTTGTGATATGTGTTGGCCTTTTACTACTTTATTTGATCTTGTTCATCAAGCAATTACCAAAACAATGGAGATCACAACAAGACAAAGTACACAAGATATAGGCTCCAAGCCAGGGCAAAACTCCTCCAAGGGAAAACCCAGAAAGAATGCTTCTCTTCTTATAGAATTGTAACATCCCTCCATTGTATGTAAAACTCTGCTAACCTAAGCTAAGAAAAGCTAGGTCTGATGTGTAACAAGAAAAGTAAATACATTATTATTAAATAAATAAAATAATTTAATCACTTGGAAAAGCGAGACACCAAGAGATGAGATTCTTGCCAAATCCCATTGGGGAATGGGAAGGGATAATTCTTTCATGATAAGGCTTCTAGATCTAATTCTAGATAAGCTTGATGGATTGGAGATAAATATCCATCAAGTTACTTAGTTGAAGAAAGATGCTAAGTTTAAGAAAAACATAAAAGCCTTGCGGGAGAGAAAGGCAAGCTTTTATGAGGAAAATCCTCGCGGGAGAGAAAGGCGAGCTTTTCTGAGAAAAGCCTAGGCAAATGGATAAAAAGATCCATAAAAGCAGGATGCTGCTAATGGAAACCATATCATGAAAGAGGGTATTAAATACCCATTGAAGAGATCAACAAGGGCAGTTGATCCATGGCAAGAACTCTCGGCTCGGGGGTGAACTGGTGAAAGCCAGTTCTAGGTTGGGTGGAGGTGCTCGGTTCTCCAAGTGACAATCTTTCCAATTGCTCTTGTCTGAACCACTTGCATGGGATGTACTGTATGTTTACTCCTTACCTTTTATGTTGTTGAATCGCTCAGCGCAGGTGTATAGTTGTATGTGTTATCTTTAATTATGAAGATGATTGAATTCTTATGCATGTGACCCTTATTGCATCCAAGTGTAGATTTAGTGACGGGAGCATAGTAGGTAGTTATTAATACTTGGGTCAAGGAGCTATATGGCACATGTTACTAATGGTAGAATCTGCATGTGACCACTATGCATGAGTAGAATTGCATGTACTAACTTTAATTATGAGATGATTATATACGGATGCATGGGATAACTATGGAATCTAAATTTAATCACAATTAAATTTAGTGAAGGAACATAGTACGTCTTTAAACTTATGTGATATCTCTGTTTTTAAGGTGGTGAATATTTAGGCATGAGACATCGATGTATGCGGAACAATTATGTTTTAAGGCTTCAAATTGTATAGCCTATGGTTCAGGTTATCTATGCTATACATTATGCGTCATAGGAATTGCCTCCAATGAGGCTAGTTTAGCTATTTATGCATATTGCATAAGATTTATGTCAGTAATACTTTCGACTATGCCAGTAGGACTATGATCATGATTCATGGCCATACTAGCTACAGTAGACTCAAGATAACATTCCATTAATGCTTGTGTTGAGTCATCAAAGAATCTTATTGGTTGCATGTCATGATTGATTCTTTTCTCCAAGTTGTAATTTATGCTTAAGGGTTGATTTGAAATGTAAGTCTTGTAATTGAATGTAAAAGCTCACATCATGGATCTAGTAAAGCATAGAAGGAGTTTGTAGTATTGTGCCCAGGGGGTATGGTTCATTACTTTTGATGTTGTCGAATTTTGAAGAATATGAGTATAGTTGCATGAATAATATTTGTTCATGTAATGATGGAATAATTATACTTGTGACGACTATTGAATCTAACTTTAATCGAAGTAAATTTAAGGAATGGGAGCCTAGTAGGTAATTGTCAAATTAGGCCCAGGGGGTATGTGACAAGAATCTTCTTACAATGAGACTACCGAGACCCAAAGACCAAAGCCCAAGATCCTCCCAAGCACCAAGTCAACCCCCAACAAAGTCTTCTTCAAGGTAGTTTCCAAACTTCGACCTACTGCAACTTCGTCCCAAATTTTTGGCCCTGCAACTACACCTCAGAATTTCAGCCCTACAATTTCGGCCTTCTGCAATTGGCAACAACAAAACCGTAACTTCGCACGTGTGGAGAGAAAGAGAGAGATGATCCCAAGATACTTTGACTTCTTTTCTTTGTCCTTTCCAGCTATTTTCGTCCTTCGCTATTGCAGATCGAACTTGTGTGAGATGTATGACTCAAATGAGGTCGAGCTCCTTCTATATATCCTTCTTAAGGGGCCGAATAGCCCTCCCAGAGGCCGACTTGTCCTTGACTAGGGCCGACTTGGTCTTGGAGGCATAAATGGATTTTTCTTAACAAAATAAATATTTTCCTTTGTTACAATAAGTCCAAATGGGACATAACACATGTCATAAATTATTTTTTTTCCTAGAAAGACCTAGAAAGACCTAGAAGCACAAAGAACATGCTTTTGACCTAGACTTGAGCATGAAACCCATGCTTTACATAAAATAAAGTAATTTTCTTTTCTTTCTTTTTCTTTATTTATACAAAGTATAAATGGCCATGGTGACAAATAGGTCATTATGAAGATCGAACCTAGTTATGATTTCCAACACCATTTCCCCATTTCACATTTTCACACCCTTCCGCGCATTACAAACCCTATTTCATCTGCCTCTCTGGGTCCACATGACCACCGGGTCCGCAAGGCTTGGTACACCCCCCTTCCCTTGTCCACATGTCTAGGTCGGCCCTGGAACTGTTGCCCCGGAGGTTGATGCAACTAAAAGAACATTAAAAGCATATCGTGGCCACAAGCAGGAAACAAAAGAAAAGAATATCATAAAATGCAAAAGATGGATGGGACATTTAGTATAGCACATGGGCAAATGCCAAAGATGAGCTCTACCCCTTCATCATGGCCATCACCCTGGTTCCTAGGGCCCTTAAGTGCCCATGCATCATTAAGGAACCCATGCATGTCCCAACCCTAGTGGGTGATGAATTGCCCCACCTTAAGGGGGTAATAGTTGCTGCATATCTCTTACAACATGCCCTTATTTACTAGAGCCCTGAGTAGTAATACAAATAAAAATCATAAAAAGGCAAAGGGAAAATAATGAAGGGTGGAAAAGCAAAGGTCAGGGTAACTCATGTATCCATGATTGTTTCCTCACACATCTATACTCCCAAATAGGTGGACATCCCTCATCATTACCATCCTTGAACCCATGGCATTTGCCTTTGAGGCCCCTGTGTCCCCATCCATTTCATCATTATTCACATGACCCCTATCAATTAAAGGATGTATATTGGACTTGTCTTTCCCCTTAGGGGTTGGGAACGCCTAATAGGGTTGTTTATTAGCCATTCCTACCTAGGGAGGTAATAGTATTACAAGCTTAAAGGCCCAAATTTGAAAGGGAAGCCCACTATGAAGTTTTAATGTGGCCTTGATTAACAAGAATGGTTTACTTAGATGGACTGATGAATTGTTGTACCTGATGGTGAGGAGGTGCATTGGATCTTATATGTAATTGGCAGGTGGTTTCATCATGGGTTGGGCAACTTAATTGAGTCCCAAGCCCATCAAAGGATCATATTGACACTCCTAGGGTATGCATTGAGAGCCATGGGAATCCATCATGTGTTAGAACATCATTTCATGCAATGGGCACCTTCAGCATCCTCAACGCTCTGTTCATTGCCTCGCATTATTCATGAGATGATGCACTTGGATTAGTGTGCCTTGATTGGCTTAGCATATTATGGCAGTTGATCCAAGGCCCAAAGGAGGTTAGTCTCAACCTTGAGGCATGGGAGGGAAGGCACCATTGTTAGAGCCCTCATTTGGAGCATTATATAGATTATTTTCTATCATCTGGAGACTCATGAGACCAACATTTATGCCCCAAACCCACTTTGGGGCCCCACATGATGACTTGCATGGAGACCAAGGGGCCACCCCCTTGTTCGAGATTTATAGAGCCCTCTCTCACATTTTGGCACAAAGATGAATTGACATGGCCCTCCAATGACCCTACATCAGCATGATGTCATCAATTTGGCTAACATTTGGATGGCTAATTTTTAATTTGTGAAAGCTACTTGGCTGGCTTGTGACCAAGGCTTATTTATTGCCCATTATTTTAATGTTTTGGGGGCTAATTAGGCTAATTCGGCTTAGTGAGACTCATTTAAATAGAAATCACTCTATTTGTGAGAGATCATCATCATCCCACTTGGATTCTTTCTCTTGTAAAGAACTCACACTTTTTCTTTGGAGCTATTGGAGACTCTTTTGATGCATTTTGATGTGTGGAAGATAATTCACATTTCTTCTTTGGAGCTTCTTCTTGAATGATGGATGGATATATTGCATGTCTCTTGTAAGTGCTTAATATTGATGAATTTTTTCTTTGAAAATTGTTTAATGTATGGAATTGTAGCTCTAGAATATATGAATTTGTGCCCTAATTGTTGAAGATTAAGTTTGGAAAGATTTTCTAGTAGAGTATTGCATATGTTATTCAGTGCAAGGCATATGATGAATGTTCCTAGGGAATGAATGTCTTTGATTCTGCATGAAACTCTATTATATTTTGAAGAAGGTAAATGTTTGAAGTTGGTACCTAGGGCATCAATTTCGAGCCTCCTTGAAAGACATTTTATCTTATCTTAAGCATCTTAAGACTCCATTGCCTAAAGGACTAGGTGTGAAAATTTCTAAAATAGAAATCCTACTGCAGTGATTAATACGATTTCTTCTACTTATTACCTTAGAAATAAGTTATCTACTGTATTCTTACGACAAATATTGAAACACATTCTAATGCAGCCTTCACAATTAAAACATTGCAGAAAGTAAATGTAAGTAAAATGCTAACACATATACAAACACAATGACACAGTTATTTTTGGACAATTGTCCTTGGCGTCCCTCTGGCTTGCCCAATGTCACTTTCTCTGGCCTCTAGACTGGCCTACACAATGCCTGCATCACTCAAGCCAACGCTGCCTCTCCTAGCCTCAATCTACCCAATGCTGTCCCTTATACTGCTTTGCATCTTCATCCCTGTCTCCTTGATTGATGCTGAAACCTCTCTGTCTCTCCTCCACCTGCAACTCTCCTTTTGAATCGATTTTCTCTTGGCAAACTTCGACCAGTGAGAAAATCGATTTTACTTGGGCAATTGAGTATTTGCCTGGTGTGTTTTCCAAATGACCCTCAAGCCCCTTCTTATATCTTCCTATTGGGAAACCAATGGCCTGGATTAAATCATAATCAAAGGCTCAGATCGTTTTGGCTTGATCCGTGGCTTTTTCTAGAAGTTTCACCCTTGATTAGATTAATACCCATTAATATTTTAATTTTCCTAAGTTTAGACTTAGGAACTCCATTAAAAATATTAATTATTTAAAAAAATCACTTCTGGGTGGAATTTCCCAAAACGTTTTCTGGGTTCTTTGGAATACATGTGCTCAAGCCTCCCTACAAAATTCGAGGCCTATAGCACTTCCGATGCTACCCCAAATCAACATTCCCTCTTAGCGAGGAATGTGCTCTAGCGTTATACTGCTACTGCATACTGCTCTGGCTCTGAAGCATCGTCCTCTGTGCTGTTGATATCTAACATGCTGTCCACCAACTACTACGCTACTGCTGCAACTGTATTGCTGCCTTTGACACTGCCACTGCCAATGCTACATCTGTACTACAACTCCCTCTGAATTGCTGCATTTGTGCTGTTGTTGGCACTGCCACTGCCAATCGTCCTTGCACTGCAACCTGCTATTGCTACTGAAACGGATTTTCAACCATACCCAACTGCTCTCTGAACTAAGTAAACTTAGCTCTTCCAAGAGCCTTTGTGAGTATATCAACCACCTTCTCTCCTGTGGGAACATATTGTAGTTGTACTACCCCACGTTGAACATAGTCTCTGATAAAGTGACAATAGATATCTATATGTTTCGACCGATCCTGAAATCTTGGATTCTCAGAGAGTTTGATGCAACTCTGATTATCACAATAAACCTTGGTTGCCTCCATCCTTTTTCTGAATAGGCTCAAAAGCAATTTTCTGAGCCATATGGCTTCGCATGTAGCTGTGCTGGCTGCCATATATTCTACTTCTGCTGAACTCAGTGTTATCGATTTCTACTTCCTGCTGCACCAAGATATCGTCCCTGATCCAGCACTGAAACAATACCCTGAGGTACTTTTTCGTTCTATTGAATTACCTGCCCAATCTGCATCGGTGAACCCATTCAAGTTGATATCCTCCCCTCTAGAGTACTTCAACCCATATCCGACTATTCGACGTACATACCTAAGTATGTGTCTTGCTGCTGCCCAATGCACCCTTTTTGGTTCCACCATGCACTGACTTAAGAGTGTTGACAGTAAAACAAATGTTTGGCCTAGTGTTGAACAAATACATAAGTGACCCGATGAGCTGTTTGTACAAGGTGGGATCTACTTCTTTATCCTTTGACGCATCTATTTTCTTCCAGTTGATGATCATGGGAGTAGCCATGGGTCGACAATCCTGCATTTTGTATCTCTTCAGAATCTCTATAGCATACTTTCCTTGCCCAAGGAAGATCTCCCCATTCTTCTGCCAAACTTCCAACCCCAGAAAATAATGCATCAATCCCAAGTCCTTCATGTTGAATTCGACTTCAAGATTCTTCTTGCAGTCCTGGATGAGCCTAGATGATCCAATTAGGAACAAGTCATCTACATATAGCACCAGAATAAGTGGCTCATTCTCTACCAATAAATAGTAGAGATTGGGATCAACGTCACTCTTGACAAATACCAACTGTTGCAAGTAACTATCGATTCGACCATACCATGCTCTAGGTGCCTTCTTGAGTTCGTACAGGGCTTTATTTAACCTAAAAACATGAGACTTCTTCTCATGAGTTTCGAAGCCTTCGGGCTGTTCTATATACACCTCTTCTTCTATCACTTTGTTCAAGAATGCTGTCTTGACTTCCATGTGGTGAATCTCCCATCCCATTTGAGCTGCTAGGGATATAATAGATCTGATAGAGGTGTAATGAGCAATTGGGGCGAAGGTCTCTTCATAGTCTATCCCTTCTTTCTGAGCATACCCCTTTGCTACGAACCTTGCCTTGTACTTCTTTATGCTGCTGTTTGCAGCATACTTGATCTTGTAGATCCATCGTGATCTTACAACTGATCTATTTTCAGGTCTAGGTACTACTTCCCAGACATCATTCGTCATGATGGAGTTGTACTCTTCCACCATGGCATCCACCCATACTTGGTGTTGAACAACTTCCTGAAAGCTAGAGGGTTCTCCAACCTGAGCTACCAATGCTTGGTATCTATCTGGTTGTCTACACTGCCTCTTCTCGGCTCTAGGAGCTCCAACAAACTCCTTTGCATCCTTCAGTGTCTGCCGCACCTCTTTGCTCGTTCTACCATTGGTGGTGGGAGGCTCAACCAATTCTTCCTCCTGATCCTATTGTTCTGTCCGTTGAGAAGCATCTGCATTTCCTCCCTCTGAGGAAATACTGGTACTGGTCACTGTACTTGACCCAGGTGTATGCTCTCCTGCCTGTCCTTCTTGCTACCATTGCTGCTCTTGGACTAATGGAACATCTCCTGATTGATCTTCTGCAGACATTTTAGGAGATTACTTGAAAGCTTTATCTTCCATGAACTTTGCATCCAGTCTTACTACAATCTTCTTGTTGCCCGGAATGTAGATTCTATATGCCTTTGAGGTCTCGCTGTATCCTACGAGATACCCTTTCTCTGCAGTTTGATCCAGTTTGCTGCACTTCTCCTCTGGAATGTGGCAATAAGCCACGCTTCCGAATATCCTGAGATAACTGACTTCCGGCTTCTTCTCTGTGAATACTCCTTCGGGCGTTCTCTTCCCCAATGCTCTATGAGGAGTTCTATTCTGGATATATACTGCCGTGTTGCAAGCTTCTGCCCATAGATACTTAGGTAGATCCTGATCATACAACATGGCTTTGGCTGCTCCAACAATAGTTTAGTTCTTTTGTTCTGCCACTCCATTCTGCTATTGATTATATGGAGCTATCCACTCTCTTTTGATGCCCTCCTTTGCTAAAAAATGTGTGAAATCTTTGTCTATTTATTCCCCACCATTATCTGAATGCAATACCTTTATCTTTTTCCCTGTCATATTTTCAACAAGAGCCTTAAACTCTCGGAAACGATCAAAGACCTCATCCTTGTTCTTTAAGAAATAGATCCAGTTTATTTCTGGAGTGATCATTGATAAAAGTGATGAAGTATTTGCCACCACTAAGAGCCCTTGCGGACATAGGACCGCAGATATCTGAGTGTATTAATTCTAATACATCCTTTGCTCTATTGTTACTTCTGGAAAAAACTGCTTTAGCATACTTTCCTAGCACACATCCTCTGCACAAGTCATCATGTTCACTACTTAGGACTGGTACCCCTATAACAGTCTCTCTGAGCATCCTCAGTGCTCCATGGTGTAAGTGCCCCATTCGCCTGTGCCATAATTCATTTCGCTCCTTCTCACCATTATAGTTGTTGCCTATCAGTGCCATTGGCGATTCGAGCTGCAACCTATACAACTTGTTACTTCGAACCCCAATTTTCTTTTTCTTCTTCCAGCTTGTATGCTTAACGTATACTTTCTTCCCGATGAAATATACATCATATCCCTTGCCCTGTAATTGGGACACTGAAATTAAATTCATTCCTAACCCTGGTACATGCAGAACATTGGTGGCTCGGATGTTGGTCCCTGCTTAAAGCTATGGTGCCTCTCCCTACTGGAGTGCATTTCATTTTGTTTCCCATAGTTATTTGGAAGTCCATTTGTTCTTCTTGATAGCTTGACAAACGTTCTCGTACTCCAACCATATGAGCTGAAGACCCGCTATCAATGTACCAAACATCTGCTGATGCTTAATTAGCTAGGCATGCAAATTCTTCATCTAATCTGGTAGATAAATCTGAGACACTTTGAGTATCCATATTGTGCCAATTTCTGACGCTAACCTATCTCAGCAACTGTTGTAGGAAAAATTGCATCCCACCTGAAATAATCCTTCTTGCTGAATCTTCTGCTGCGCTGTCCCTTCTACCACTGATAAATTTTGATTGGAAAAGACTTACCTCTCTGTCGCTCACTCAGAAAGAGTTTTCCCACGAAATCCAATTTCTTTGGTTTGAACTGCGCAATCCTCTGGGAGATTCAAATTTCTGCGCTTGCAGGAATTTTGAATTCCCTTCTCTTCTCAGTGCTGGATCCTCTAGCTTATCTCTTCTGCTTCCTTGTAGCTTTGATACCATGTGAAAATTACTAAAATAACAATCCTACTGCAGTGATTAATATGATTTCTTCTACCTATTACCTCAGAAATAAGTTATCTACCATATTCTTAAGACAAATATCGAAACATATTCTACTGCAGCCTTCACAATTAAAACATTGTAGAAAGTAAATGTAAGTAGAATGCTGACACATGTACAAACACAATGACAATTATTTTTGGACAATTGTCCCCGAAAAACCCAATGCAGGAAAACCGGTGCAGCGGATGAGGGTTTTATTATTCTTCAGCGAAAATCATGTGCAAATTATGCCCAACAGTATAGAACAAGGCTTTCTGAGAAAAATTACAGATGTCCCTGAACAAGTATTTGACTCGAGCGAGAGGTTCCTCCACCCTCTGCGTCCCTCTAGCTTGCTCAGCGTCACTTTCTCTGGCCTCAGGGCTGGCCTGCGCAATGCCTGTGTCACTCAAGCCAGCACTGCCTCTCCCAGCGTCAATTTGCCCAATACTGCCCCTTCTACTACTCTGCGTCTTCGTCCTTGTCTCCTGGATTGATGTTGAACCCTCTTTGTCACTCCTCCACCTGCAACTCTCGCTCTGAATCGATTTTCTCTTGCCGAGCTTCGACTAGTGAGAAAATCGATTTTACTTGGGCAATTGAGTATCTTCCTGGCGTGTTTTCCAAATGACCCTCAAGCCCCTTTTTATATCTTCCTGTTGGGCAACCAACAACCTAAATTAAATCGTAATCAAAGGCTCAGATCGTTTTCGCTTGATCTGTGGCTTTTTCTAGAAGTTTCACCTCTGATTAGATTAATACCCATTAATATTTTGGTTTTTGTAAGTTTAGACTTAGGAACTCCATTAAAAATATTAATTATTTTAATAATATCACTTTTGGGTGGAATTTCCCAAAATGCTTTCTGGGTTCTTTGGAATACATGTGCTCAAGCCTCCCTTCAAAATTTGAGGCGTAGAGCACATCCGATACTACCCCAAATCAATACTAGGCACCAATCCAAGGATTTTGGTGATCAAACTCCTCTTTTTCCATATTTCCTGCTCCTAAACATTAGTCCCCTAAAAATAGGGTGGAAATCTAGGGCTTGCAGCGAAATTTTAGGGAGGTGATTTTTTGGGAATTTGAGGGTCCAAACATCAAGATCGTGGTCTAGGCTACCCATGTTCCAAGTATGGTGGAAATCTACTCGTGTTTCATCCATAAAATCTCTTGCCCTAGGTGTTACTCCAAGAGGGAAAATCTAGGTCTTTCTCTCTCACCTTGGGGACTTCTTTGAGGGTTGTATGAGCTTAGTATTCGTTGGAATTAATCATAAGAAGCCCTTTCTTTTCTCGGGCCTTGACCTTGTGCATACCTATTACCATTGAGAAACCTTGAAACCCTAGGTCTTGTGCCTTCTTTTCTAGGGTTTTTCATAGAGAGTGGTTTGCTTCTTTGAATCCTTGTACCTTTATTGAGCCTCTCTTTGAATGAGATCTAACTCTATCACCTCGAAACTTCAAACCTAGAATATCTATTATAGGTGATCATAATCATATTGTGACTCCTCCCATCGGTGAAAGTCCATAAAGAGCAGGGGACCTTGGCTGTGGTGACAATGGGCCATTGTCCCATTGTTATCACTTAATCTAGTAGTTGTCCCTGTGAAAATTCCAAACTGGAATCCTATTGTAGCAACTGATATTATTTCGAATAATTGTTAATTAATTAACAATTTATCTGCTATGGCAAGTATCGAAATAAATACACTGCAACCTTCACAAATAAAACCGCGGAAGAATAAATGCTGGAAGAAATGCTAGCACACACATAAAATAACCCAATTATTTTTGGACAAAAGTCCCCGGAAAAACTGGTGTAACATCTAAGGGTTTTATTATTAAGAAACAGTGAGGAAACTGGGAATCCTATAGAGAAATATTGGCAAAAAATCTAGTGAGGAAATTTCCTCCCCACATAGGCAAATCTGGGCTTTGACCACAGCTCCAAGTGAGCCGTCCAAACTGCCTCTACGCAGCTATTGCATCACCCTAACGCGGTCCCTTCTGCACTCAGTTTGAATCAACCTCTCCTCAATCCGTATGGTCTGCCGCTGCCTGGGAAAATGTCTCTTCTGGCCTCAGGAACCTTTGTCCAGCTTCTTGCACTAAAACTCGTCTTTCCCCAGCAAGATCGAAATTGCCTCTAGAGGCTACTGCGCTGCCCAACATCAACCTCTCTATGGCTCTCCTACCTCTCTGCAAATGCACTTAACAGATTTTGTTAAAATTGGCAACCAGGGCAAAACTTCATGTGGGTCATCTTATTCATGGCTAATAATATTTTTATTAGATTCCTCTCGTCGAGAGGTGTAGGATTGATATAAAGATCATCCAATTCCGATAAGTATTCATGGAGATATGAATTTATTTTGATTATGGAATTATTATCAAGCCGACCTACAACTCATGTAGGCTCAGAAGCCCAACAGTTGCATCTATTCACCCACCAACGTTGTGTATAAATATAAGAGGAATTTTCCTCATTTGGACTCACTCATCTCATCACATCTCTCTCTCTCTACTGCGCAGATATGAGTCTCTTCTCTACTGCGCTGAAATGGGTCTCTCTCTCTCACACATGTGAAGCCGGAAGCTGTTGAATTTGAAGCTGCAACTGCAGAAGTAAAGATTGACTTGCGTGGCCTAGAAGATCTCCTCTTTGGAACTGCGCTGTAGGTTCATCTGAATCTCCTTTGAAAGCCGCAACTTTTGGTGGTGGAATGAAGTCAATCCGACGAACGGTTTGCAAGATATCGACTGCCCTAGTTTGAAGCTGGAAACTGCTGAAACTGAAGCTGCAACTGCAGAAGTAAAGATTGACTTGCGTGGCCTAGAAGATCTCCTCTTTGGAACTGCGCTGTAGGTTCATCTGATTCTCCTTTGAAAGCCGCAACTTTTGGTGGTGGAATGAAGTCAATTCGACGAACGGTTTGCAAAATATCGACTGCCCTAGTTTGAAGCCGGAAACTGCTGAAACTGAAGCTGCAACTGCAGAAGTAAAGATTGACTTGCGTGGCCTAGAAGATCTCCTCTTTGGAACTGCGCTGTAGGTTCATCTGAATCTCCTTTGAAAGCTGCAACTTTTGGTGGTGGAATGAAGTCAATCCGATGAACGGTTTGCAAGATATCAACTGCCCTAGTTTGAAGCCGGAAATTGCTGAAACTGAAGCTGCAACTGTAGAAGTAAAGATTGACTTGCGTGGCCTAGAAGATCTCCTCATCTGAACTACGCTGTAGGTTCATCTGAACCTCTTCTGGAAGCCAAAACTTTTGGTGGTGGAATGAAGTCAATCCGACTGTCGGTTTGTGAGATATGGTCTGCCCTAGTTTGATAATGAAGCCGCTAATGCTGATCTAGGGTTTGCTACTGCTGATATGAATCAGATTTATTGTACTATTTCTCTCTGCTGAATTATTGAAGATAAAAGAAGATTTGATCAAAGAGTTTCCCCACACATTGTGGGGTTTGTCCCTGGCTAGCCGCCACATCTTGTGTCTCTTGTCTTGGCTTGTTTTCTGTCGATCGTTTAATGTTCTATCTACACTTTACTTTATGTACATGTGATTGCTAATCGGTGGAATATAATAAGAAAAAGAAGTAAACTGTTATAAGCATAGAACATACCATATCTTAACATGGTATCGGAGCCGAGGTGAAGACAAAGCTCGAGCAAGAGCAAGAGCAATCATTGAAGAGAAGATTGGCAAGGCTATCCTAAAAGAACTATGGGGTCCTCAACACTCTTTCCTGCTGAAGACAAGCTCCGTGAGAAAGCTGACTATCACGGATGGAAGATGTCTATCGATCTAACCCTTGAAGATCAAGGAGTGCTGGACCATGTAAGATGCAATATTGTTGAGCCTTCATCAAATGCATCTGCTGCTGCCTGGAACAAATGGAAAAATGGAGAATTCAAAACAAAGAAGATCATCTGGGACTCTATCGACAAGCGCTTGGTGGCCTACATCTCTGATCTAGACACCTCCAAGGAAATCTACGACAGACTGGTGAGTTTATTTAAAGTTAATGATGCAAATCAAGTTTTGTTTCTTAGAAATAAGTTGAGGGAAATCAAGAAGGGTAAAGATGAAAGTATGCAAGCATACTTCTCAAGAATCACCGAGATCAAGAACGATCTCCTATCTATTGGGGAAACCATTACTGACAAAGAAATGGCACTCACAACTCTCAGAGGATTACCATCTGAATGGTATGTGTTCAGGACTACTCTTCTGAACAATAATGTAATTCCTAGTTTCGAGGAATTAATGGCTAGATGCATTCAAGAACAAACAAGGGTAGAAGAGCAGGAAATGCCCTTGCCTAAAGGTCCTCCTGCTGTTTTTTCTTCTCATGCAAAGAAAAGAAATAATTTCGGGACTAAATCAAAAGGAAAGGCTGGACCTAAGGCTAGAAGAAAATGACGATGTTACATTTGCGATAAAGCAAGTCACTATGTATGAGGTCATGAGCATCATGGTAAATGAGATCATGGACATATAGGATAGCATGATGATGATGCACACTAGTTTGAGCAGCATTATGATGGATAAAATCATGGACATGGGCAGCATGATGATAATCATGATTAGAGAAGCATGGTACAGTATGCAGTGGTGCAACTCGAAATCCCTCTGATGGCAATCAAAGGAATGACAAATTCAACAGCAAAGGTAAGAGGAGAGCTGGGAATCAAGGAAGAGGACAAGCATTCAAGAAGGCTAGAAATTCAAGGATGTATGAAATGCACCTAACCTCAAAAAGAACCTAGTGTCCATCTCGGCAACGAAAGACAAGTGCTACAAGGTAACCTTCAGCGATGGCAAGGTACGTATATGGAAAAATAATGTTAAATATGCCTTTACACTTGGGTTTAGTTTTGATTCATTATATCAGGTCGATGGAAGTCTACTAGGTGTCATGTCTTATGACACATCTCTTCAGTCCGAACTTTGGCATCGAAGGTTTACCCACCTTCATTACAAAGCTCTACTCGATGTAAGACAGATGGTCACAGGGATGTCCGAATTCCAAGTAGAGAGAGAAGGTGTATGTCCGGGATGTGCCAAAGGAAAGCTCAAAAGGGGACCATTCCCCTCAAGCCAAAGCAAGACCTCCGATATATTACAATTGGTTTACTCAGGCATACCTGAGGTTGGCATTAAGAGGGAGACTACTACACCACATACTCCTGAGCAGAATGGTGTGGTGGGAAGGAAGAACCACACGATGATGGAAGCTGTCCGGGCCATGCTACATGATCAAAGACTTCCAAAGTTTCTATGGGCTGAAACTACAATCACCGTCGTATATGTACAAAATTGATGCCCTCATCAAGCATTGGGTTCCTAAACTCCTGAAGAAATGTTCACCACCGGTCAAAGGAAAGTCGTGATTAGTCATGATGTCACCTTTGACAAAGATATGGCTCTCAGCAAGGTGGACAATCTGCTGACTTTGAGTATCTCTTAAGAAGCTGACACTAGGGAACCGAAAGAAAAGGATGATGAATCAATGCCTGATGTAGAAGAACCCATGGATCCGATTGATCCTCATTCACATGAGCCTTCCTCTTCTAGGAAGAGGCCTTCATGGCTTAGGGGGATAGTTGATGATGCTGAAGGACATGCTGCACCCTGAGGAACCTTCCATCAGAGTAAGAAACTTAACAGGTATCAGGGATACTTGACCATCATGAGCACGATCATACAAAATGAACCTTCATCATTCTCAGATGTCATCAAGCATTAACTATGGAAGGATGCTTTGACCATAGAATATGAGTCTATTATGGAGAATGATGTCTGGGAAGTAGTTCCCAGACCCTGGACAAGACAATTGTTACTTCAAAATGGCTTTACAAGATAAAGCATGCAACAAATAGAAGTATGGAAAAGTATAAGGTTCATTTTGTTGCTCGTGGTTTATCCCAGAAGGGAGGTATAGACTATGATATTTGCACCTGTTGCCAGATATACGACCATGCGCTTGATCTTAGCCCATGTGGCTTCACAAGGATGGAACCTACATCAGATGGATGTTAAGACTGAGTTCTTGCATGGTTCTATCTAAGAAGAGGTCTATGTGGAGCAACCTGAAGGATTTGAGATTTATGATTGAAAATCTCATGTATGCAGTTGAAGAAGGCTCTCTATGGGCTGAAGCAAGCACCCTGAGCATGGTATGAGAGGATCGATAGCTACTTGATGAAGCTGGGATTCACTAGGAGTGAAGCTAATCCTAACCTTTACTTTAAGGTTGAAGATGACGAGCCTCTCATACTGGTGTTGTATGTGGATGACCTATTTCTAACAGGTGCAAACCCTCTCATTCACAAATGTTAGAGGGAGATGGCTTTTGAATTTGAAATGAAGGACCAAGGACTTGAAGTGTGGCAGAAGCCAAGGGAAATTTTCCTATCTCAAGGAAAATATGTGGTAAATATATTGGAAAGATATGGTATGATGGACTGCAAGCCTGTGACTACCTCGAGGATCTTAACTTTTAGAAGTTATATGGTAGTGATGTCAGACCAGACTTGGGAAATGCCTCTGAGTTTCAAAAACTCATTCGCATTGATGTTCTTGGTGAACCTCCGTCCGAACATATGTTTTGCAGTTAGCATTGTGAGCTCATATTTGGTTGAGCCTCACTGGATTGATGCCAAGAATCTTCTGAGATGTCTTCAGGACACAATCTCTCATGGATTAAGATACACTGCCGGAGATGTGAGACTACTTGGATATACTGATGTTGATTGGGCAGGCAGTGTGGTGGACCGTAAGAGCACTTCCGGGTACTGTTTCACCTTGGGATCTTTTTCGATATCCTGGATGAGCAGGAAGCAGAAGTCGGTAGCTTTGAGCACCGCCGAAGCAGGATATATTGTTGCTAGCATAACCTCGTGTGAGACAGTCTGGTTGCGAAAGCTCTTCAGTGAGCTGTTTGGATTTACATTGGATACCACTGTGATTCTCTGTAACAACTAGAGGTGGGATTCGATTATTGAGGAATCCCGTATTCGTCAATTGCTCTAGCAGATAGACATCATTTGGGATATGGTAAGTCGATGAGCAAGGAAGCTCCATCACATTAAGATGATGTACAGGTTGATACACCTTGTCAAAGCCCTGAGGAAAGATCTAATCTGTGATTTTCCCAAACGACTTGGAGTCGACAAGAAACCCTTGTACAAGGGTCGTGCATGTTGCATACATTGAGCTTTGGGAGCTCTGAGGGCTTGTGGTTCCTACTGGAGCAACATATGACCACAAGGTGACTCACCCTCCCCTGGTGGTGCACACTGAAACAAGATGATTCGCTCTCTTGTGGGACAAGATGATTCGCTCTCTTGTGGAACAGGATGATTCGCTCTCCTGTGTAGCAGGATGATTAGTTCTCTTGTGAGGCCTGGATTAATGTGTTCTCCATGGCAGCCTGGATTGATGTGTTCTCCACGGCGATTGTAGCAGGATTGATGTGTTCTCCTGTGAGGCCTGGATTGATGTGTTCTCCATGGCAATTGTAGCAGGATTGATGTGTTCTCCTGTGAGGCCTGGATTTATGTGTTCTCCATGGCAATTGTAGCAGGATTGATGTGTTCTCCTGTGAGGACAGGATTGATTAGTTCTCCTATCGAGGAATCCTACCCATGCAGTCTGGGACTCATGGGAAGTACCTCTCATCTGATCAATGAGCAGGGAAATGAAGTTAGGGACCATACTAGTACCGATGGACGCATCGTTGTAACTACCGTACTCCCTACGCTAGGATGACCTCCATTGATCTGGGATCAATGATACTGGTCTGGGACCAGTGGTAGGAGTTGTACCATACTATGACGCTGACTTGGGGTCGGTTGAGACTGGTCTGGGATCAGTGGTACATACTCTGAGACTGACTTTGAGTTAGTGGAGGATGATATTGGTCTGGGACCATTGAAGTTGTACTCACTATGACGCTGACCTTGGGTTGGTTGAGACTGGTCTGGGACCAGTGGCACATACTCTGAGACTGACTTTGAGTCAGTATGATACATCCTCGATCATTTCTTCTTCTTCATAATTCGGACAAAAGCAGAGTAGAACAGAACAATGCAAGAGCAGAGCAGAACAGAAAAAAAAAAGTACAGATCAGTGCAGGGCAGAACAAGACAAAGCAGAACAGACAAGGCAGTGAATTTTGATGGATGAATAGTAACGACCGATAGACAGATTGCAGATGAAGTTCTCCATGGTTGAGAGGGAGTGTTAAAATTGGCAACCAGGGCAAAACTTCATGTGGGTCATCTTATTCATGGCTAATAATATTTTTATTAGATTCCTCTCGTCGAGAGGTGTAGGATTGATATAAAGATCATCCAATTCCGATAAGTATTCATGGAGATATGAATTTATTTTGATTATGGAATTATTATCAAGCCGACCTACAACTCATGTAGGCTCAGAAGCCCAACAGTCGCATCTATTCACCCACCAACATTGTGTATAAATATAAGAGGACTTTTCCTCATTTGGACTCACTCATCTCATCACATCTCTCTCTCTCTACTGCGCAAATATGAGTCTCTTCTCTACTGCGCTAAAATGGGTCTCTCTCTCTCACACATGTGAAGTCGGAAGCTGTTGAATATGAAGCTGCAACTGCAGAAGTAAAGATTGACTTGCGTGGCCTAGAAGATCTCCTCTTTGGAACTGCGCTGTAGGTTCATCTGAATCTCCTTTGAAAGCCGCAACTTTTGGTGGTGGAATGAAGTCAATCCGACGAACGGTTTGCAAGATATCGACTGCCCTAGTTTGAAGTCGGAAACTGCTGAAACTAAAGCTGCAACTGCAGAAGTAAAGATTGACTTGCGTGGCCTAGAAGATCTCCTCTTTGGAACTGCGCTGTAGGTTCATCTGATTCTCCTTTGAAAGCCGCAACTTTTGGTGGTGGAATGAAGTCAATCCGACTAACGGTTTGCAAGATATCGACTGCCCTAGTTTGAAGCCGGAAACTGCTGAAACTGAAGCTGCAACTGCAGAAGTAAAGATTGATTTGCGTGGCCTAGAAGATCTCCTCTTTGGAACTGCGCTGTAGGTTCATCTGAATCTCCTTTGAAAGCCGCAACTTTTGGTGGTGGAATGAAGTCAATCCGACGAACGGTTTGCAAGATATCAACTGCCCTAGTTTGAAGCCGGAAACTGCTGAAACTGAAGTTGCAACTGCAGAAGTAAAGATTGACTTGCGTGGCCTAGAAGATCTCCTCATCTGAACTGCGCTGTAGGTTCATCTGAACCTCCTCTGGAAGCCAAAACTTTTGGTGGTGGAATGAAGTAAATCCGACTGTCGGTTTGTGAGATATGGTCTGCCCTAGTTTGATAATGAAGCCGCTAATGCTGATCTAGGGTTTGCTACTGCTGATACGAATCAGATTTATTGTACTATTTCTCTCTGCTGAATTATTGAAGATAAAAGAAGATTTGATCAAAGGGTTTCCCCACACATTGTGGGGTTTGTCCCTGGCTAGCCGCCACATCTTGTGTCTCTTGTCTTGGCTTGTTTTCTGTCGATCGTTTAATGTTCTATCTACACTTTACTTTATGTACATGTGATTGCTAATCGGTGGAATATAATAAGAAAAAGAAGTAAAGTGTTATAAGCATAGAACATACCATATCTTAACAGATTTGAAAATCTTCCTCCGGCTTCACTGTCTCTGCCCCTCTCATTGCTTCGATCTTAGGCTCTCTCTCTGACAACTGATTGCTGCTACTCTGGAAATCGATTTTCTCAGAAATCGAACCTCTCAAGTGTCTTCTCGATCACCACATCGACCTCCTCTTATAATCCTCCGTTGGAGCACCAACGACCAAGATTAAAACATAATCGATGGCTAGGATCATCTTGGAGTTGATCTGTGTGAGTATCTAGATGATTCACGCCTTGAATTAATTAATTATAATTAATTAACCATATTCCCTAAGTTTAGGCTTAGGAAATAGTTAAAACCTAGTTAATAATCTAATTAAGTCATTTCTAGGCGGAATTTCCAGAAACAATTTATGGGTTTTGGAGATCTCATGTATTCTTACCTTTCCACCAAATTTCGTGGCTAGAACACATCCGATGCTACAAAAGCTAACACTCCCTCTTAGCGAGGAATGTATTCTAGTGTTGCTGCACACCCGTCTCTGCAACATCACTTGTCACGCTGCTAATGTCTGGCCATACTGCCCACCAACCACTGCGCAACTCTGGTATACGCTGCATCTGTGCCACTGCTGACTTTGTTGAACTGATGCCAACATTGCATCTGCACTACAACTCCCTCTTCATCTATTACTGTTGTAAATGCAACATCTGCAACTGAAAAGCATCCAAAATACTGAATCAACTGTAATTAGTATGATGCATCTGTCATTTGAGTCTCTAATTGCTACTTGTATCTGTGTTATCACTGAAGAATTTGTGTCGCTGCTCACTGTACACTATGCCAATTGCACCGCTGCCAACTTTGCATTGCGCTCCCCAACATCTGAGTGCTACTAGTCTCTGGAACTGTCACTTTGGCATCTGACTGGATTAACTGTCACTGATCCATCGTGCTACTGAAAACTGTGGACCCTTGTAACAAGGTATTGATCCATGAGGTGGACTTCTCAAGGATCCCGCCCAACTGTAGCGCTTTGGGTCTACAACAACAAATCTCCCCACCTCACTCCTGGAGGTATATTAGAAAACATGGCGAAGTCTTCCTCTGGTCTGGAGGATAACTTATCGATCTCTGTTGATGTTGTTTACTGGTCCTGCTTCTCCTCCTTGTCCCTCTTCCTGAGAGGACACTAGGTACTGTAGTGACCAAGCTTATCACATCTGAAGCACTTGACCTTCGACAGGTCCTTCTTCTTCTTCCTCTGCTCCCCCTGTCCCTGACTGGGACCCTTCGATGCGAGGGCCTGGTCCTACTTCGCCCCCTCCTTCACCTGCTTCGATCCGTTGATGCTGCCACTGATGGAGCTCTTTAGAAGAGCTCGCCACAATTCTCTTGCTACAAATGGGCCCACATCCTGTCCCACCTTGGCATGGTATCTTTGCTCAAGATAGTTTGGATGAATACCTGCCACTCCTTTGAGACACTGTTGAATGCCAATCGCACTAGCTTCGTGGGTTGAGGCGTTGCCCCAATAGCTGCAAGCTGGTTCTTGATCTCTTGAATCCTTATGAGGAAGGGATCTATGCCTTCCTCCTTCTGCATCCTGACACACCTCAACTTCTCCTCGAGGTATATCTTCCGTTGCTTGGAAGTACCCTGGTACAATGTAGAGAGGGCATCCCACATCTCTTTGGCAGTGTCTTTGCCAGTTATGTGTGAAACAACATGATCCCGGACACCATCTAGGATCAAACGTTTCACCTGTGCCATCTCCTTTCTATACTCCGTCAGCGGATTTGCGTCCTAGGGAACTGCTACCACTGCATCGATATACATTTTCAGGCCAAACTCATCTAGAAGGAAGGACATCCTTGCCTTCTAGATGACATAGTTGGAAGCCCCATCCAACCTGTCCTGATCATGAAGCCCAACAGTGGCAATCTCAACAAAATGTCAAAAATCTCCTCTTTCCTTTTGCTTAGCTGCTGCTCTGCTATTCGCACTCCCTTATGGAGTGAGAAGATCTGCTCACAATGACTGTTGATCTGCAAATAAAAAAATTGAACTTCTTGGGACTAGAAGTTCCGTGAGGAAAAATTTCCCTGTGTGTGTGCTCTTCTTCCTTCCACCCGACGCTGGCTTTTCTCTAGCAAACTACTGCAAAAACCACTGTGTCCAGCGAGAGATCTGCTCAACAAAAAATCTGAGCTGCTCCCTTTGCCTCTGGAATCACTCGAACCTCCTCAAGCAACTCGGCCTCCTGGCAGAGTGATTGCGTTGCCCGTGGAAATTTCGGCCTGCTGTCCACAATGAGTAGCAAAATTCCTTCTCTCTTCGCTTTTGAGCTCTCCAGCTGATCAATTGCGCTCTGGTACCATGTGAATCCTATTGCAGCAACTGATATTATTTCTCCTAATTGTTAATTAATTAACATTTTATCTGCTACGACAAATATCGAAATAAATACACTACAACCTTCACAAATAAAATTGCAGAAGAATAAATGCTGGAAGAAATGCTAGCACACACACATAAAATAACACAACTATTTTTGGACAAAAGTCCCTAGAAAAACCCAACTTGGGAAATCTGGTGCAACAGGTGAGGGATTTATTATTAAGCAACTGTGAAATAATCTAAGTACAACTGGATGCTGAATCTGGCAATCCTACAAAGAAACACTGGCAAAAATAGTGAGGAAATTTCCTCACTCCACAGGCAAATCCGGGATCTGACCACAGCTCCAAGTGAGTCGTCCAAACTGCCTCTGCGCAGCTACCGCGTCACCCTAGTGCAGTCCCTTCTTCACTGGGTTCGAATCAGCATATCCTCAAGCCGTGTAGTATGTTGCTGTTTGGGAAAATCTCTCTCCTGGCCTCCAGAACCTCTATCCAGCTTCTGGCACTGAAACTCATCTTTTCCCCAGTAGAACCGAAACTGCCTCTAGAGGCTACTGCGCTGCCCAACGTCAGCCTCTCTGGGGCTCCCCTGTCTCTTTGCAAATGCACTTACTAGATCTGTAAATCTTCCTCCGGCTTCCTTGTCTCTGCCCCTCTCTCACTACTTCGATCTCATGCTCTCTCTTCGACAACTAACGGTTGCTACTCTAGAAATTGATCTACTGAGAAATTGAACCTCTCAAGTGTATTCTCCATCACCACATCGACCTCCTCTTATAATCCTCTGTTGGAGCACCAACGATCAATATTAAAACATAATCGATGGCTAGGATCATCTTGCAGTCGATTTGTGTGAGTTTTTAGATGATTGACACCTTGACTTAATTAATTATGATTAATTAACCATATTCCCTAAGTTTAGACTTATGAAATATTTAAAAACTGGTTAATAATCTAATTAACTCATTTCTATGCGGAATTTCCAGAAACAATTTCTGGGTTTTGGAGATCTCATGTTTTCTAGCCTTTCCACCAAATTTCACGGCTAGAACACGTCCGATGCTACAAAAAATAACAGTCTTGCAGGTTCCCCCCTTAGGGCCCTGCTAAATTTTGTGGTAACATCTTTGGCATCATTGTCGGGGAGGAAGCGAGTCTACCTCCTCGATCAAACATTTGAAGAGGTGATTCCTTTAATGTTAGTTTTTGTACCATCACACAAGTGTTCTAGTCTCGACTTTGGTTAGAGAGGTTAAGAAACAAAAGATCTCCAAAACCCAGAAAAAGGTTCGAGAGAAAACACCCAAAGAACTTAATTAAATTAATTGATCGATAATTAAAAAATGCCTAAGTCTAACTTAGGGAAATCGATTAATTAAAGGGAATTAATTGAGAAAAGTGAGAATGCTCTAGAAACTCACACAGATTGAGTTTGAGATGATCTTAGCCGTTGATGGGGATCTAATCATGGCCGTTGGTTCACCAACGAGAGATTATAAGAGTAGGACGATGGGTTGGAGATAGACCCATCGAGCTGGTGGGTGATCTAGGCAGGTCGAATTTCCTAAAGAGCAAAGATTCAATCGAGAAGAGAATTTGAGCCAGAGATCAATAGCAGAGGCAGAGGCAACAACAGAGACTTTGGTGGAGGTTTCCATTGCCGGGAGAGTTAGCCGGAGGAGGTCGAGTTATTTCCACAGGAGGTTACACAGGGGCCTGTGCAGTGCCTCGAGAAGGATGTTTGATTCAGCCAGAGGAGAGGTCGATTCAGGTGCCGAAGACCAGGATAATTTTCTAGAGGGTCGGAGAATCACTTCCAAAGGTAGTAATAGGCAGGACGTCTTGATCAGAGGTAGATCCAGGGGGTGCGTGAGAGGGCTTGTGCAGAGGCATTTGTAGGGGTCTTGTACAACCAGTTTGAGTGGCCAAACTGTTGCAATATTGCTTGTAGAGAAGGGAAAAATTCCCTTAATAATTTTGCCAGGTTTTACTGGGGATATTTGTCCAAAAATAATGATGTCAATTTTATTGCCCGCTATATTTTCTCAGTTCCAAATTTATTTTCCACAGTAATTTTATTATGACGAAATTGAAGTGTGATTTATTTGTTATTTTGCTGTAACAAAATAAACTGCATAATTAATCAGTTAGAAGAATAAATTCCAATTGCCGCATTTCAAGGAATTTTCACATTTAATGACAATCTAGATCCTCTTTTCGTGACTCAATTAGAAGAACAAAGCCCTTGTTCTTCATTGAATCTCAAAGTCAATGTTTGTAGGGTGAAGCAAGCATTTCTCGCAATTTGAATTTACCTTGGCAACTCTTGCATGATTGATGTGTAACCTAATAGAATGTTTTACCTTGATGAGATTCTTGCCTTGGACATCGCTGACATTCCTAGGTACTCGAATCATGTGACCTTCAACATGATATTTAGGGTTCCCATGTTTGATGGTGATCCATCTTCTGCAATTGATCGCGTGGCAAGATTTACTACATATGCCTCAAACGTTGATGTGGTTCATCAAGATGTTCTCATTATGTTGTTCATAAGGTCCCTTCAAGGTCATAATTCATGGTTATATAATTGCAAGCTTAGGAGTATTCCATCAATTGAAGCACTTTTTGATAACTTTTTGGAGCATTATCGAACTAAGGCCCACGCTTGCCCAACATTAGATATTGATCTTCAAGAAGAAGCCATCATTGAGCATGAGGACGATCATGAGGGAGAAGAGGATCCCTTTCTAGATCATCAAGATGAGGTCATTGATGAAGATATTAAGGGAGATCTTTGTGAAATTTTATCTATTGTAGCTATTGGAAATTATTCTTCTAACTGAAATTGTAATTATGCAGTTTATTTGCTACGACAAACAACGAATAAAATCACAACTGCAATTTTCACCATAAAATACCATGGAAAATAAAATATTGGAAGTTGAGAAATTCTAGCATACACACAATAGTTTTAACACAGTTATTTTTGGACAATTGTCCTCAGAAAGACCCAACTTGGGAAAGCCGGTGCCACAAATGAGGGTTTTATTATTAATCTTCAGCAACAATTCTGAGTACAATAATTTAGATGTCCAGCTGGTAATCTAATCCGAGGAAAATACTGGCAAAAACATCGTGATATTTTTTCTCACCCCACAACTATTCTCTACCTCTGAAACTGCCTCCCTAGCCTTTGTGCTGAGCTCCCTGTGTCACCCTCTGCGCAGAGCTTACGCTGTCCCTCTGGAAATTTCGGCCTTCCTTCCTTTACCTCTCCCAGGAATTGGAAATGTTCCTCTTGGAATACTGCTGCAGTCCTCTTCCACCTTCGACTCACCCTTTGGCTCTATCTTTTCTGCTGAGCTGCTACTACTGAAAAAATCAAACTACCTGGGCAATTGAGTATCTGCACTGGATGATTTCTCCATCACCGCATCGACTTCCTCTTATAATCCACTGTTGGAGCACCAAAGGCCAAGATTAAAACTTAATCAATGGCCAGGATTATCTCTGGATCGATCCGTGTGAGTTTTTAGATGATTCACGCCTTTTCTCAATTAATACTGATTAATTTACCATATTCCCTAAGTTTAGACTTAGGAAATATTTAAAAATTGGTTAATAATCTAATTGAGACACTTCTAGGCGGAATTTCCAGAAACAATTTCTGGGTTACGAAGATCTCATGTATCCTAGCCTCTCCACCAAATTTCGTGGCTAGAACACATTCGATGCTACAAAAACTAACAATCTTGAATGGGAGCAAGATAAGGAGCTTGATGAAGAGGGTTTGTTAGAAGGTAGAATTGAAGATTGCCCCATCTTTTTCAAGGATGTTGTCTCTGACATTATACATATCAAGGACCTTGACAAAGATGACCCCATTAACCCCTTGGATGTTGACATTAGTGATTACTTACACATTGAAGTAGGGAAGTGGGAGATCACGAGCCATCGTTTTGACAAGGACCCTATCTATGATACCGATGATGATATCAATAATAATCTTGTCTTTCCCTACCTTCCTTATGATCCTAGAGGTGTATTTGAATCATCCATGGACCCTCTCATCATTCCTCGATGCACAATCATTAATGATGACGAGCCTAGGTCATTTCTCCCTTTTGAATATGGTCATGATGAAAGACAACTTATTTGTTGTGATCCTTCATTCCAACCATCCCTTCATCCTTCCCATCATGTTCCTGAGGATCCCATGAAGCATTACACCACTAAAAAGACCTTTGAGAAGGAGTGCTTGAGCTTGGTCATTGATTTCTCCATATTTAGGGTTGAGGGAATAATTTGATGGGTCCAACCCAATTCATGTTCTTCCTATTTTTCCGTGGCCCCTATATATGATTCATAGTCTTATTATTTTCCCTACTCCCACCCTTGTTACCTAACATATGAGTTGTTAGAAATTGGAAAGTGGCAACTATTATTCTTATGTTCCTTTAACCTTGATATTTGCTTGTGAATCTTAATTATCTTCTTTAGTGAGATCTTTTCATCAAACAATATCAAGAACAGTAACATCAACAATAGAGGACACAAATATTAGGCTCTCAGCTAGGGAAAAACCCCTCCAAGGCTGCTTCAAATGAGATACAAAGCCCCAAGCCCTAGACCAAGTCCTTCTCCTAGTACCAAGTCAACCCTTCCTCGAGAGTCAAGTCATTCCTTGATTCTGCACCAACTAGCTTCAATACTGTAACTTCGACCTGCCAGCTTCAATACTGCAACTTGTGTTGCAACTTCAACCCTACAATTTCGGCCTTGCAACTTCTATGGGAACCCTAGTCGAGCCTCCTTCTGAGACCTACCTAGAGCAAGACGACTCTTCCAAGGTCTCAGGAGATTCTAGATGAGAACCCTCAATTTAGCCATCTTGAAGCAAGTCTCGCAAGAAGGTTGTAGAAAGAAGCCCACAAGAAGGAGGCTATGGCTCCATTAACAATACCTCCCGTGAGGTTTTGACGACCTAGGTGCCTCCCTTCCTACAAGGATTGTCCACAAGAGAACTGCAAGGTCACCCCTTTTAACATTGGAGCAAGGATCAAGCACCGCAAGTCGAGAGGGGGGGGGGGGGTCCTATCTTTCTATCAGCCAAGCGTATTCTTGGAGGTTATTTTTAATGCACTTCTAATCCTAGAATGATATGCAAGATATGAGTGATGGCTTTAAGTGAGATTATTAAATGACTTTAAGTACTTCAAGTTAAATTACTTAAGGTTTCAATGCTTATGATGTTTAACACAAGAGCATAAATGAAGCGCTTAGAGAGCAATCATAGGAACAATCTCAACTAAAGGAATGTGTTAATGAACAAGATAACTAGAGTGCTCAATATAAATCACTTCTCTATCCAATGATTAGCAATCTTAAGATGACAAGTGCTCTAAATCAATAACCAATGAGAAGCAAGGAGCACCTAGTTAATGAACCCTTTACAACTTGATATACAAATTAGGAACAATACCAATGAAAACAGATGGCTTCAAACACAATTAGCAATTCCAATATACCACTATAGGATTATTCAATTGAGATCGCAATATTGTTTAGGACCAATGATCAAAAGGAAATGATATTGCAAGATTTATCTTAAGATATGATTTTTACTTACACATGGAACAAGATGATGCTCTTATCCAATTTGTAACTAATGCCTTGTGCTATTTGGCAATTAGAAACAATAGGCTACTTTGAAATAATGCTCCTTATGAGAAAAATATTTCAATACTCTTCTACTTGCTACTTAATGACAATGAAAGACAAGAGCAAGATGCAACCATGCAATACCAAGTGATATCAATAACAGTAGCATTCACAAATAGCCACTCTAGAACATTAGCAATTATTCAAACAAGATATGCAATTAAGTTCACTTCTTTAGAAAATGACAATGGGCACAATTTCTTTAGATATTAGAGAGCACTTATATGCAATCTTGAGATGCAAATGGAGACAAGAACGACTCTATGCCCATGATGCAATGCAAGGGACAAGAGAAACCTTAGTGGATGTGAGAGCAGAGAGACTGCTAACAATGATGCTAGTCAATGCAAGATGATAAAGTTAGCAACCCAGAAAGGTATGCCAAAACCATAAGATTATCCTCACAACAAGAGATAAACCAAATATGATTTTAAATACCACTGTAGGGTGAAATCAGACTTCTGTAAACTTATATCAGACTTAAAAGAAGACAAGATAAACCCACTGTGACTACTTATCAGTCATCCCACAAGATTAGTCAAGCAAATTTTATGCCAAGAGCAGAGCACTAATTATATCAGACTGCTGCAATTTTATATCAGACCTTCTAGAGCTCAAATGTCAATCACAGATATGATGAGGTCAGCCCACGAGATTGCTCATAATTCAACACTAAATGCAAGGAAGAGAAGCAAATATATAGTTTGATGCTAAACACATTAAAAAAGATGCCACTGTGAACAAGAAGCTAGACTGCTGTAGCCTACATCAGACCTCTGCAATTTTTGTATCAGACTACTAACAGTAAAGATTAGTCACCAAAAATTGTATAAAATGATAGCCAAATGCTTCACAACTATAAAGTGAGTGTTATGTGACTAATTTAGAGTGTTTTTAGGGTTGTTACTATGGCTTCTTTTGATGATTAAGGTCTGTAATAAATGTGTGGCATAAGACAGTGAACAAATGGGTGACAGTGGATGAGAAATAAGGCTATACAACCTTTCAGCGACGTTTCAAATGACTGATGCATCAGTTGTAGAGTCAAAATACCAAAATTGTGACCACAGATCAGTGGTGTAACCCTCCCAGAATTCAACGTCAACTCTGCAATGACAAATAGTTAGCCCTGGATTGATATGCAATATGATCAAACCTTCAACGATACTCACAGTTGGGGCAGAGAAGGCCTCTAGGTCTTGCAGCCAGGCCTAAAGAAACAATTAGATGGATCAACAAGCTCCAAACCCAAACAAGATGACAGAAGCCCATGCCAAGAAGACGCCAACTCTGTAATCAAGCACCTTGCAAAAAATTTCACTTAGGCCTGAAGTTAGATTTGATGGCAGAAATTGATGAAACGATTTTTTGTTTCTTTTATGGGCTAAAACCCCTTAATAACCCTGATCTGGAATGCGATTAGCCTTTTCAGGGCTACGGCCAAGATTATAAGGGCTCAATTGTTTGTGGCTAGCCTGAATAGGCTTGAAATCAGTGCCTTTTGGCCTCAAGAAATTTGTTCTATTAAACCTGGAAAGAAATTATGCTAGATCTATGCCAAAAATTGCATTTTTATAGCCACAAAACTTGTTTGCAAACACATTTTAAAGGTCAAACCCCAAAAACCCTGATTTGCCAATGAGATTAGGACCTCAAAGGCCTGTGGCTGCCTTAGAAGACTTTCATTTGATGAGAAAAACCACAAATCCAATAGATCGAACCCTTGAGAGGCCAAAATAGGCCTAAAACCCTGGCGGCTGCTTCAGAGATGCTAGACGGCCTCAAAAAACTGAAATGGCAGCCTTAAACCCTAGCCCTTTAGGGTGGGTGAAGGCTATTGCCTTCAGAAACTAAAACTTTTCCTTGATCTGAAGCTGGCCAACCTGCAAAATGAGCTCAAAAACCCTAGATGTCTAGGGCTTGAAAGGCTGAGCTTCTTCACAAAATTGAATTAACCTCCAGAAAATTTCAAATTTGCTTTTAGATGCTGAAGTATGTTACTTGCAAGTTAGAGAAGAATAGCCATCCACTAGTTCTACAAGATAAATTTAAAATAAAACCTCAAAAATTTATACACGAGAAGAAATTTAAAATGCAAAGGGTTAGTGAAAATATTTACACTGAAAAATAAAATACAAGGGCCCAAAATTTATTTAGTAAACTATTTACGAAAATTACAAGCCGTAATTGGCAGATAAATTCCTTTGTAGCACAAATTAATTTTGAAGATAGATGAGTAGAATAATTTTATTTAATTTACTAGCCAAAACCCTCCTGCAAAGAAAATCGTTGGATCAAGATTTTTGGCCAAACAAGAATGTAGCCCCCTTAGTCTGTACACTTGGAGGCCAAGGGCTGGAGCAACCTATAGCTCAATGCACTTCGAAAGATAGATTATTAGATCAAGAGGGGTTCGATTCACACAAATCCCCTATAGATCTAGAGATACCTGCTAGATCTCGCCATGTTCAATGTGCTTCCTCTAGCCCAACACCTAAAGCAAGATAGCTGTGCTGATAGATGTTCCTACTACCATGTCATGTTCCCTTTTTTATTTTTCTCTATAGTACAACCAAGGTGGATTTCCAAGGCACGAGATGGCTAGGTCATTGGAGCAGGTTTATGTCATCAGGGGTTCTGGGGGAGTTTTGAGGAGTTTTTACAGGCTCTGATGGCATTCTCTTGGCATATTCTATCATCTGCACAAATTGCCTTTCATTCTGTTGCATTCCGACAACTTTCGGAAAATGTGGTTATTATTGAGTTTGACTTATTTAATTTCGCTTGAGGTGGCATTCCGAGAGAAATATATGATGGAACACCTCAGTGTAATAGCTTGTTGGAACCAGAATGAGAAGATCTATAGGATGGGATGCTGAGAAGTGACTTCCAGTGGCTGGAGAGAGTATGATGGGACATTTACCATTTTCTTCAATTAAAAATGGCTTTAAGTAGTCATTTAATTAAGGAAAATTAATTAATTGGAGTAAAAAGCCCAAAAGTGACTTAAGTGAAATAAAATAAAATAAAAGGTCACTTAAGATAAAGTCAATTGAGGAGCTTATAGAATAATAATAAAATAATAAAATGAGATGCTTCTAGAGGCTCGGCGATCTATCTATGGAGATCTATTAAAGAGGAGGAAACCATGTGGAGACATATTAGATTTGAGTATTTTTTGTTGAGAGATTTTGGGAACGTGGTTCTTAATTTCAGTGTGAAAATTCGGTGATCTCGAATCCTACTGCAGTAACTGATAATATTTCTTATATTTTTTAAATTACTTAAACAAATTATTTGCAGTTTTCTACAACAAACATCGAAATACATACATTGCAGTCTTCACAAATAAAATTCTATGGAAAGTAAATACAAGGAAAAAACTAGCACATATATAACCACAATGACAATTATTTTTGGACAATTGTCCTGGAAAAACCCAGTTTGGGAAGTTCATTACAACAGATGAGGGTTTCTTTTATTAATCTTCAACAATAATTTTTGTAGAAGACAAAATAAACGAAGAATCACTGAGAGAATTTTATGAAGCAAAAAAACTTCTGATACGCAGAAAATGTATATATATAAATATGTATTATTGATTAATTGACAGATGATGATTGTTTACAATGGGGTTTTTGGTTTATATACTGCCATGGGCACCCTTTGGGAAAGGGCATGATCTTATGATCGTGCCCTTTCATCTAATTAAACCTAAAATTAAATAATAACCTAAATTAACTAATTTTTTACATAACATTGCTTTCCTCTCGAACGGATGCTTTGTCCTCAAAGCATAAGTAACGATGGATGTTGTTGAAGAATGATTCATTCTCCCAAAAAGCGTCTTCTTCGGGTAAGTCCTTCCACTTGATGAGATATTCCAAGATGATCAAGGTCTCACACTTAAGGTCTTGGATTAATCTCTCAAGTTCTGTTTTTTGGTGATGTGGATATCGGTATGGCTTGATGTTGACAAGGTCTGATCCTGCCTTGACTTCTATTGTATGCTCAATTTCCCTATTAGGTGGCATCTTCATAGGTAGGTCTTGAAATACTTTTTCATGCTTCTGAATTAGATCTTGCATCTCTGGTGACTCTTCACTGGTCATATTTGCAGATAACATTTCTAACCGGTGACACTGGACTACATAAGTGGGTGCTCCTTTTCGAATTATCTTCATCATCTGAGATGATGATACAACTTGATTTTTTGGTGCTTGGAATCCTTGTAGTTTGTACTTCTGACCTCCCCATTTGAATTTTATAAATTGTACTTGATGGTTGGCGGCATAAGTACCTAAAGTTCGTAGCCATTGGATACCTAAGACTACATCTACTCCTCCTAATGGCACCGTGAAGAACGAAGACTCTAGATTAAAGTCTTGAATCTGCAAATTGACCTTATGGCATTTCCCCACCTTTTCAATCTTCTTACCGTTAGCTATAATCACTTTCATATTTGGTAAGGGAAATGAAAAGATATTGAGTCTCTTTGCCACGATTGCATCTGAAAAATTGTGTGTGCTACCAGAGTCGATGAGAACCACTACGTTGTTCTTCTTTATGTGTCCTTTTAACTTTAAGGTCTGAGGTTGTGATATACCTGTCATAGCAGATAGTGACACTTGTGGAATACTTCCGTCATCTAATTCTGGTGAGAATTCTGGGGCATCTTCTGTTTCTTCTATGTCATAATCTTCACTATTTGAATCATTGGTTGCTTCACAATTATATAGGTTCTTTGGTTCTTTTCCTTTAGCACATCTATGTTTGGGGTCCCACTTCTCACCACAGCGCTTACATTTACCCTCTTTTATCCTTTTCATTTCCACATTAGATTTTTCATCTTCACGACGATGTGGTGGAACATATCTCGTATTATTTGAGTCCACATACTGGGGTATCCTTCGTCTTGAATATGTTTTTTCCGCTTTTGACCAAAATATTGGTTCGGATTTCTTTTTGGCTATTTTTGCTTTTCGTCTTGCTACTTCTATTGATGTAATGTCATGCATCTCAAGTTCTGCTTGTAAATAGGTTTTGAGTCCCGAGACGTATGACTGAATTAGACGAGATTCTGATAACCCAGGTACTCGTGTTACTAAGGTCTCCCATTCTTGAGTGTATTCATCCACACTTCCTTTTTGTCGTAATTTGATGAGTTTTGAAAAGAACTCTTCTTCTTTTACACCTTGGAATCTTTTAAAGAATGCATCCTTAAATTTTCTCCAGCTAATGACGTGTGTTGTCTTTTTCCACCACATATACCAATTATATGCTTCCCCTTCCATTTTCATGGATGCGTGCTTGAGCTTTTCGTCATCGTCATTGATGTCATATATCTCAAAGTATTCTTTTGCTTTATTTATCCATGCAACATTGTTTTTTTCGTTTCCATCGAATTTAGGCATCTCGACTTTTGCCCTTCGCTGGTATGTTGCTAATGGTTGAGCGAAAAAGGGGTGTTGATTAGTAAAGGTATCCCAAAGTTGCTTGTTTGTAAGGGTTGCGTTACTCACTTCTTGGTGGGGTGTCGCTGATTTTTTTGGGGATTCAACTTTTTCATGAGAGTTTGTTGACTTTGTTGAATCTGATGAGATGTGTTCTTGATTCTCTTCATTTTCTTTTAGTAGTTGTTCGGGTGTACAATTCGTCCTTTTACACAGAATTTTCAGCATTGTTAAGACCTCTTTGATGTCTGCTTCTGTTTGGACATGTTGATTTTCCATCTTTATTTCTATTCGATTTGTCGTATCCTGAAGATTTTTTATTTGGTCAGCCTGCCCCTCAAGCTTGATCTTGAATTCATCTAATCTTTTACTGACCTCATCGTGGTTGTTACTTATCCTATGCTCCGCGTCCAACAATTTTTTTTGGAAATCCGCCATTGTCATTGTCGACATTGAGCGAGTTTGTGGGGGGGTGTATTTATCTGCCAGCTTAAATTTTATTTATTTTTTTAAATAATTAAATTAAATTAATTAATTTAATTATATGACAGTTTTTTTGTTTTTTGTTTTTAAATAAATTTAATTAATTAATGTTATATATATATATATATATGAAACTTATAACTAAATTAAAGTTATATATATATAACTTATAATTAGATTATAATATATATTATATATAACTTATACATATATCATATATTATATATATGTGTGTGTGTGTGTATTTTATGGATAGTCGCGTCCAACTGGAAATTCACGCTTGGGTTGACCAACGCTTCAAGCAGATACACAGTCGATCTTACCGCGATGAACAGACACCGTCGACTCACCGCAATGGAACCCACAGATATCACCGCAGAGGGTTTGACGTCGGAACAGGGATTGACAAATGGAGGTTCCGATTGACGATTGACGGAAGGAGGTGTCGAAGGACGATTGACAAACGAAGGTGTCGGTTCAGCGATTGACGCGGGTTGGAAGGATGGTTTGGCATTTGGAGTGGCGTGGATTCAGTGTGAAATTGCTGAGGGTAATGCAGCGTGAAGGGAGTCGATGCAGCAACAGCGAGGAGCACGAGTGAACACAGGGGTGTGGACAGTCAATGTAGCGTCAACGAGGAGCACGGTGAGCATGGGGAGTGGACGCAGGGGTCAATGCACGAACAAACGTGGACGGTGAGTAGTGAATGACAAGGTTGTGCAATGATTTGTCGAAGACTGAGCTGCTCCGATACCAGATGAAGCAAAAAAACTTCTGATACGCAGAAAAATGTATATATATAAATATGTATTATTGATTAATTGACAGATGATGATTGTTTACAATGGGGTTCCTGGCTTATATACTGCCATGGGCACCGTTTGGGAAAGGGCATGATCTTATGATCGTGCCCTTTCGTCTAATTAAACCTAAAATTAACTAATTTTTTACATAACATTTTACTGGTGATTTTCTCACAACCCATAGCATTTTCTAACTTCAAAGAGGACCTCCTGCCTCTTTCGTTAACCTTTCTGCATCACCCTCTACGCAGCGACAACATAGGCCCTACGTTAACCCTTCTGCCTCCCTGTAATATCCCCTTTGGGATTTTTTTTCAAATTTGCCATAATTTTAACTAAATATGTAGAAATTTAACTCATCCAAAATTTCACTGTAAAATCACCATTCTATTAACAGAAGATTGCCATGTAAAATATAATTGATAAGTGCATGCAATTCCATGAAACAATAGGCAGAAAATAATCTCAGCTTTATTATAATATAAACTGGGGTTTACATGTTGATACAATAAAATCGCTGAGATGGAGAAACTGGCCTCAAGAATTTGCTCCCATACTGTGTTGGCCCTCCAAAACTGAATTGAAATATCACTGCTGAGCTCTCCTGTGAATTCTGGATGAATTCACCAAGGGGAGATGGGTACTCGCCCAATCTCACTGAATCACCTGAGGGTTTTTGTCCTGGGGCTACTGCTGGAGTAGAGAACCAGGTTCTCAACCTCTCATACAAGAAGAAATATCAAATCCAAGATGTCCTCTAATGGCCTCCTCCTCCTCTTTTTATAGATCTGATGGACCCCTCTAGAAGCTCCTGTTTTATTATTATTTTAATCATTGAGCACATTTCCCTTAATTAAAATATTCTTTTTAATGTGGAAAAATGGTAAATTGGCCACCATGCTTCCTCAAGCCACCGAAAATCACTTCTAGCCATCCCATCCTATAGATATTCTCGATCTGATTCCAATGAGCTATTACACTAAGGTGTTCTGCCAAGTATTCCTCTCGAAATTCCACCTTAAGCGGAATTAATGGAGTCAGGCCCATTAATAACTCGTTTTTTTGAAAGTTGTTGGAATGCAACGGAACGAAAGGAAAACCGTGCGGATGATGGAATATACCAAGTGAATGCCATCGAACCTCATAAAAACTCCTCAAAACACCATGAAAAACCTCCTAAAGTCCCTAGGCTTGCTGATGAAGTAAATCTGCACCTGTGACCTGTCGGCCCTAGCCCTGAAAATCCATCCTAACCATGCCATGAGGAACACTAGAAAAAGGAACATTACAGTTCTAGCTCTACGTCTCTCCTCTGCGTTGCCTTCTCCATATTTGTCTTGCGCTCTCTGACTATGCTGAATCCTGATGCCCTCTCTCCCACCTGCAACTCACTCTCTGACTTGATTTTCTCTTGCCAAACTTCAGGGGGTGATAAAATCGATTTGCTTGAGCCACTGAGTATCTGCTCTGGTATATTCTTCATCTACCCATCGACTTCTTCTTATAATCTTAGGTTGGAGCACCAACGACCAAGATTAAAACATAATCGATGGCTAAGATTAACTGGAAATCGATCCATGTCTTCTTCTAGAAGATTCTCACGTGGTTTAATTAATACCCTTTAATTAACCAAATTTCCTAAGTTTAGACTTAGGGAACTGTTTAAAAAAGTTAATTAATTTTAATTAAATCATCTCTAGGTGGACTTTTCCCAAACGATTTATGGGTATTGGAGAATGCATGTGTCTTAGCCTCTCTACAAAATCTCGAGGCAAGAGCACATTTGATGCTACAAAAATCAACACTCCCTCTTAGTAAGGAATGTGCTCTAGTGCTGCAACCCACCGAAGCATCACTCTGTCTCTGCACCATCTCCTGCTGCACTACTGATGTTTGGCCCCACTGCCCACCGACTATTGGGCAACTCTGATATGAGTTTCACCTGTGCTACCACTGACCCTGTTGCACTGCTATCAACTACTGCATCTGCATTGCAACTCCCTCTTAACTGTTGCTGTTGAGAATCTATTGAAACAGATTCTCCACCATACCCATCTGTTCTCTAAACTGCATGAACTTAGCTCTACCTAGAGCTTTTGTGAGTATGCCAACTAATTGATTACCTGTGCGAACATACTGCAGCTGGATTGCCCCACATTGAACACAATATTTGATGAAATAACATCTGATATCAATGTGCTTCGATCTATCATGAAATACTGGATTCTTAGAGAGTTTTATGCAACTCTTATTATCACGGTAAATACTGGTCGCTCCCATTTTCTTCCTGAACAAACTCACCAGCAATTTCCTAAGCCATATGGCTTTGCACGTGGCTGTGTTGGCCGCCATATATTCTGCTTTTGCTGAGCTCAGTGCTACTGACTTCTGCTTCTTGCTGCACCAAGAGATCATCCTTGATCCAATGCTGAAGTAGCACCCAGAGGTACTTTTCTTGTCCATTGAACTACTTGCCCAATTCGCATCTGTGAATCTGCTCAACTTGACGTCATCTCCTCGAGTATATTTCAACCCGAGTCCAATTGTTCCACGCACATATTTGAGAATGTGCCTAACTGCTGCCCAATGTACCCTTTTTGGTTCTACCATGAACTGACTAAGGGTATTGACAGCGAAACAAATGTCTGGTCTGGTGTTGACCAGATACATGAGTGACCCAATTAGCTGTCTGTACAAGGTGGGGTCGACTTCCTTGTCCCCTGAAGCATCTATCTTTTTCCAGTTGGTAATCATGGGTGTCGCCATGGGTTTGAAATCTTGCATTCTGAATCTCTTTAGAATTTTTGTAGCATATCTCCCTTGTCTGAGGAAGATTTCCCCATTCTTCTGCCAAACTTCCAACCCCAAAAAATAGTGCATCAACCCCATATCCTTCATGTCGAATTCTGCTACAAGGTTCCTTTTGCAGTCCTTTATGAGCCTCGATGATCCTGTCAAAAATAGATCATCTACATATAAAACCAGAATGAGAGGCTCATTCTCCACCATCAGGTAGGAGAGATTGGGATTTGCATCACTCTTGATGAATCCCAACTGTTGCACGTAATTGTCACTCTGATCGTACCATGCTATGGGTGCCTGCTTGAGCCCATACAGGGCTTTTTTCAATCTGCATACATGCGTGTGTCTCTCATGAGTTTTGAAGCCTTCAGGCTGCTCTATGTACACTTCTTCTTCTGTGCTGCTAGGGATATGATGGATTTGATAGAGGTATAATAGTCAATTGGGGCGAAGGTCTCCTCGTAGTCTATTCCTTCTTTTTGTGCATACCTCTTTGCCACGAATCTAGCCTTGTACTTCTCTACACCGCCATCTGCAACGTACTTGATCTTATAGAACCATCTGGAACCCACAATTAATCTATCTTTGGCTAGGCACCACCTCCCAAACATCATTTGTCATTATAGAATTGTACTCTTCTACCATGGCATCTATCCACACCTGACGCTGTGAAACTTCTTGAAAACTGGAGGGTTCTGCAACCTGAGCTACAAAGGCCTAGTATCTCTCTAACTACCTGCGCTGCCTCTTGTCAGTTCTAGGAGCTTCAACAAACTCTTCAGCGTCCTTTAAGGTCTGACGCACTTCGCTACTGGTCCTACCACTGGTGGTTGGAGGTTCAATCTGTTCCTCTTCTTGTTTCTGTAGCTCTGTTTGCTGAGAACTTCCTGGATCTCCTGCTACTAAGGAGATGCTGGTACTAGTTATTGTACTTGAATCCTGTGACTGTCCCCTTGCTTGTTCTCCCTGTGGTACCTGCTGCTGCTAGACTAATCGAACATTTGATGAATGATCTCTTGCAGGCATCTCTCGAGATCTTCTAAAAGCTCTGTCTTCCATGAACTTTACATCTCGCCTTACTACAGTCTTCCTACTGCCAGGAACATAGATTCTGTATGCCTTTGAGGTCTCGCTATACCGTACGAGATACCCCTTTTCATCTGGAATGTGACAATAGGCTACACTCCCGAATATCCTCAAATGACTTACCTCAGGTTTCTTCCCAGTGAAGACTCCCTCTGGCGTTTTCTCCCCCAAAGCTCTGTGAGGTGTCCTGTTTTGAATGTACACTGCTGTGTTGCATGCTTCTGCCTACAGAAATCTAGGCAGATCCTGATCATACAACATGGCCTTTGCTGCCCTGACTATAGTTCTATTCTTTCGTTCTGCTACTCTATTCTGCTGTGGATTGTAGGGAGTTGTCCACTCTCTTCTGATACCTTCCTTTGCGCAGAAATCCGTGAAGTCCCTATTCGAGTATTCTCCGCCGTTACCTGAATGTAGTACCTTGATCTTTTTCCTTGTCATGTTTTCTTCAAGAGCCTTGAAATCTCGAAACCGATCAAAGACCTCATCTTTGGTCTTTAAGAAGTAGATCCAAGTTTTTCTGGAATGGTCATCAATAAAGTTGGCGAAATACTCGCCACTGTTAAGATCTCTAATGGACATAGGGCTACAAATATCTGAGTGTATCAATCCCAACACGCCTTTGGCTCTGTTGTCACTTCTGGGAACGCTGCTTTTGCGTACTTCCCAAGCACACATCCTCAACATAGATCATCGTGCTCATTGCTGAGAGCTGGAACTCCTAGTACAGTCTCGCTGAACATCCTAAGTGCTCCATGGTGCAAGTGCCCCATCCTCCCATGCCATAGTTCATTCAGCTATTTTCTACTGTTGTTATTACTGCCTATCAGTGCCATTGGAGAATCGATCTACAACCTATATAGTCTGTTGCTTCGAGCTCCAATCTGTCTCACCTTCTTCCAGGTGGGATGCTTGACATATACTTTCTTTCCCACAAAGTACACATCATATCCCTTGTCCTGCAACTGGGACACTGAGATTAGGTTCATACCCAATTCTAGAACATGCAACACATTTGTGGCGCTAGTGCTGGTTCCTGCTTCCGTCTGAAAATCTATGGTGCCTCTCCCAACTGGAGTACACTTAGTTCTGTTGCCCATAGTGATCTGGAAGTCCATTTGCTTCTGTTGATAGCTCGAGAAATATTCCCTTACTGCAGTCATATGAATTGAAGCTCCGTTATCAGTATACCAAACACTAGCTGAAGTTGATCCTAACAGACACACTAACTCATCTTCCAACCTGGAAGATAATTCTGAGGCTTCTTGATTATCCATAACTTCTTGTGCTATTCTCCTTTCTTCTGACGTTGTTCTGCTAGCAACTGTTGCAAAATAACTGCGTCCCAGCTGGAGATCTTCTCTGCAAGGAAACTATGCTGCTGCCTTCTACCTCTAGAAAGCTTTGATCTTGAGAATCAAATTTCTTTGTCGACTCACTCAAAGAAATCGATCTCAGTGAAAACTTTGACCTCCTTGGCCTAAGGACTGCGCTGCCTCTGGGATTTCGAACTGCTGCCAAGGTAGGATTTCAAACCCCTTTCTTCCCTTCTGCTCTGAGCTCTCCTGCTCACAATCTGTCCTTTGATACCATGTGAAAATTCGGTGATCTTGAATCCTACTGCAGTAACTAATAATATTTCTTCTATTTGTTAAATTACTTAAACAAATTATTTGTAGTTTTCTACAACAAACATCAAAATACATGCACTATAGTCTTCAAAAATAAAACTCTGCGAAAAGTAAATACAAGGAAAATACTAACACATATATAACCACAGTGAAAAAATTATTTGTGGACAATTGTTCCCGAAAAAACCTAATGTGGGAAAACCGGTGCAACAGATGAGGCTTTCTTCTATTAATCTTCATCAATAAGTTATGTACAAGACAAAATAGAGGAAGAATCACTGAGAGAATTTACTAGTGATTTTCTCACAACGCACAGTGTTTTCTGACTCTGAAGAGGACCTCTTGCCTCTTTCTATGGCCTTTCTGCATCATCCTCTGCCTAATGACAACATAGGCCCTACATCAACCCTTTTGCGTCTTAGCTCTGCATTGCCTCCTCCAGATTTGTCCCGCACTCTCTGACTATGTTGATGCCCTCTCTCTCCCACCTGCAACTCACACTCTGACTCGATTTTCTCTTGCCGAACTTCAGCCAGTGAGAAAATCGATTTGCTTGAGCAACTGAGTATCTTCTCTGGTATATTCTTCATCTATGTTTAAGAATCTAGGGCAATTAGATTAATAAGATTCTTCTCACCATGATAACTATTTGTGAGGTACTTTTAATTTTTCTTATTAGCACAATCTTTGCTTGTTAATATTAGAGTGTGTCTTCTTAGTTCATCAAATAGTTACCAAAACAAAAGAGACAAGAAGACAAGATGATGGCTTTCTGCTAGGGCCAAAAACTCTCACTCTTTGAGAGGAAAACCCTCACAAAATTCTTCTTATAAAGATTCCAATTGACGAATACCAAAACCACAACCCTTGTCCTATTAGGCCACTCCAAGACCAAGACACTAATCCTCTTCTTTGTCACTGCTAAGATCATCATTTCTGCGACTGAAGACATCACTGCTGCTACATCGATGTCATCATTATTACAACTGCACCATTGCTGCACCTTCATTGAGATCATTGCTGCACCTTACTAAGATCATTGCTGTACCTTCACTAAGACCTTCACCATAACAACAAGATCTCTCTCTCTCTCTCTATCTATATATATATATCTCAAGATATATGAGAGCTGCACCAAGATCTTCATCAAGATCATGACCTTGAAACTATGTCTTCATTAAGATCATAATTGAGATCATGATTACCACTATTCCGAGATCATGACTGCGTTCAGAATGCATGCCGAGACAGAGTGTGTCACTGTTGGATCACCGAGATCCTTCTCATCACAACTATGTCGAGACTGTGATTGTGTCTAGAGAGTATGCCGAGAGTGTATTACTGAGAGATCACCTAGATCTTCTTCATCACAAGTATGCCGAGACTGTGATTGCGTCTAGTATGCCAAGACAGTGATCACCAAGACTATGAGGAGGCCGAAAACTACATCTCTATGGTACCCATCCGAAAAACACAGAGATGCTAGTGTATCCGAAATACTGAACCACTGTACTCATCTGAAATTTTAGAGGATCTGAGTTCTAAGCCTGTACTTTTGCGCAAACCCTAGCTGGGTATTTATAGTAGTTGGTCCTCCATAAATTAGTTGACTTGAACCAACGAAGAGATGTGTCTTTTAATTGTAAGCCGACATGACTTCTTTTTACATTGTTTGGAGGTCGACTTCTTCAAGAGGGATTGTGCTTGTCTTTGGAGGGCTGTTAGACATTTCTATAGACTTGTATACTTTGAACATAGGTTTAAGAAGACTTGTAGACTTGTTTGGGCTTTGCAATGCACCTGCCACATTCATGAGAGTTATGAATGATGTATTGCGACCATTCGTTGATGATTTTGTCAGTCTACTTAGATGATATTCTGATTTTCAGTAAGACTCGTGAAGAGCATATCAAGCATGTGAAGCAAGTTCTATATGTCTTGAAAAAGGAAAAGTTGTATTTGAAGATGTCTAAATGTGAATTTGGGAAAACCTCTTTGGTTTATTTTGGTCATATTGTAGGATGTGGTAAATTGAAGATTGATCCCTCCAAAGTTATTGTGAATTGGCCTAAACCCAACAATGTAACAAAAGTTAGGAGCTTTTTGGGAGCAATCCAATATTGGAGAAAATTTATCACTAACTTCTCATTCATTGCAACACCATTACATGCTTTGACAAGTGTGAAACTTCAAACAGGTCTTTCAGTGGGGAGGCAAGCAGCAGAAAGCCTTCGACACTTTCAAATAGAAAATCAGTACAAGACTAGTTCTAGCACTTCCAGATCTTAAGAAACCATTTGAAATTCAAACCGATGCAAGCGAATATGCTATGGGAGTAGTTTTGATGCAGCATGGTAAGCCAATATGTTATCATTCTGAAACCTTTACCAATGCAGTAATTAACTATCCAACTTATGATAACGAGTTGTATACTTTGGTACAAAGCATGAAGAAATGGAAGCACTGTTTGATGGGTAAAGAAATGATTATTCATACTGACCATCAACCTTTGCAATATTTACAATCGCAAACCAAGCTACAATAGGCTAGACATTTCAGATGGATGGGATTCTTACAACAATTTCATTTCGTAATTAGGTATAAGAAAGGTATATACAACAAAGTTGCAAATATGTTATCAAGGCCTATTGCTAATGCATTTGTTATTCTTAAGCATAACTCAATCATGCATGAAAGCTATATTGAACAATATGCTCAAGATAAAGATTTTAAAGATGTTTATGCAACTTTGAGTCATGGCAATCATGTTGAAGAGTTGGATTATCATGTTCATAACAAGTTGTATCATCTTGGCAAGTTATGTGTTCCATAGGGTGAAGAATCAATGTCACAAGGGAAGCCCACACTTCTCTTATTGCTGGTCACTTTGATGTAGGAAAAACAATTGCTCAAATACAAAGGTATATATAACAAAGTTGCAGATATGTTATCAAGGCCTTGTTGATGCATTTTTTATTCTTAAGCATAACTCAATCATGCATGAAAGTTATAGTATGCTCAAGATAAAGATTTTAAAGATGTTTATGCAACTTTGAGTCAAGGAAATCATGTTGAAGAGTTGGATTATCATGTTCATAACAAGTTGTATCATTTTTTTGTATTTAGGCTTCTGTGATCCATAATGAATTAAGTAAAGTATTTTGGTAGAAATCACATAAGAGAAATTTTTGGCCGACGCATTTTGAACCAACAAGTGTGGTTCATCATCTGGTCCTTTCAGTAGAAATCACATAAGAGAAATTTTTGGTCGACGCGTTTCAAACCAAGAAGTGTAGTTCATCATCAGGACCTGATGATGAACCACACTTGTTGGTTCGAAACGCGTTGGCAAAAAATTTCTCTTATGTGATTTCTACCGAAAGACTTTGCTTAAGTTGTATCATCTTGGCAAGTTATGTGTTCCATAGGGTGAAAGAATCAATGTCACAGCGGAAGCCCACACTTCTCTTATTGCTGGTCACTTTGATGTAGGAAAAACAATTGCTCAAATACAAAGGTATTGTTATTGGCCTTGCATGAATGACACTGTTTAAAGATATGTAAAAATATGTTCTATGTGTGCTACTAGTAGGCCCAACAATAGGAAATTGGGTTTGTACACTCCACTTCCTATCCCTTTTCGTCTTTGGGAAATATTTGTATGGATTTTGTTGGGGGACTACTAATGTCTAGGAAATGTCATGATTATTTATATGTTGTAGTCGATTGTTTTAGCAAAATGTGTGTGTTGATGCCATGTAAGAAACAAGTTACAGTGGAACAGAGAGCAAAGATTTTCTTCCAAAATGTATGGGTTCATTTTGGGTTCATTTTGCTCGGGGGCCCCATCAAGGCTTCAACCCATCAGGTATTTCAGTGGTCTTGCCCGACGGGTTGAAGCCTTGATGGGGCCCAGCCTTGAGCCTTGATCCTTGATGGGGCCCCCAAGCCTTGAGCCTTGATGGGGTCCCTTTCAAAAGAGTTAACAAATTCTTGAAAAGGTGCAATGGGAAAAGTCCTGAGAGGAGAAAAGGTGACAAGCTCATTGATGGAGGGGGTCTCCTAATATGGGGCAAGGTAAAAGTCTTGAAGGGTGAAAAACCTTCACAATGAACGGTCATAGCACAAAGAGAGGATGTTGGACTAAACAACCGTTTGCTATAGGTACAAAGCCCTGGTGGGCGTGCTAACAGTTCCCTAGGAACAAGAGTAATGTAACTGAACTATACTCTTTGTTGAGAGCCTGATTGGGATGCTAGTGTGATTCCACCTTGACTGAGTCACCATAGTGATTCCAGGGCAAGGCATACGGGTGTTGAGGCCCTTTTTAAAGGCGTGGCGTACTATTATTTGTACCCTAATGACTTAAGTGCTCATTATTGCTTCACGCTCAATATTGTAGCTGCATTGAGTGAGCTGCATACGAGTATAACCAGTTTCATTCCTGAGATGGCGTGCATACCCAGGAACACCATGACTTGTTGGAACCATCACTGATTGGTGTCATTTAGGGGCACCTTGAGGGGACAGGTTAACAGAGTTGAGGTTGAGGTTGAGGTTAGGGAGTTGGGGCTGCCTTGCCTCATTTCCATGGTACCACTCATTCAGGTATAATCACTGGTGGACTTGAGGGGGCAACCTGGAAAGTGTTCCTGGTTAGGGAGCCGGGTTGCCTTGCCTCATTATGGTGGTACCACTCGTTTCAGGTGAAAGTCACGGGTGGGCCTGAGGGGGCGACCTGGAACCCAGCCCATCCCTTTTGGGGATGGGGTGTCCCTTCCCTTTTGAGGGGGTCAAATTTTTTCGAATTTTTTTTTACTCTAAAGTCTCACACCTTTCTTGGTTAAAGTCAGGCCCAGGAGGCCCTGCGTCAGGCCCAGGAGGCCCTGCGTGAGCTTTCTGGGCCTCTGTGTCGGACATGCTGGCCTCTTTGGTGTTTTGTGCAGCACTTGGCTGCCTCTGCGTGGCCCTACATGAGCCCTTGCTAGCTCTGCGTCACTCTCCTTGGTTGCTGCACCGCTCTCCCGACACAATCTCTGCCTTCTCTGTTTCTTTGTACTCAATGCCCCTCATCTGCTCTCCTGATCACTGATTCTATCTCTCTTAGCAAACCCCGCTCTAGAGAATAAAATGACTGATCACTCTAGTGTATCCTCCAAGTGACCCTCAAGCCTCCTCTTATACTTTTCCTGTTGACATCTAAACGGTCAAGATTAAGTCCCTAATCAATGGCTAAGATTAGATCTGGCTTGATCCATGTCTTTTGGACCATTCTAACACATATTCATATTAATACACATTAATATTTTATTTCCCTAAGTCTAGACTTAGGGACTCCATTAAAAATATTAATTATTTTAATATCTCCTGGTCTGTTTAGAATCTGCCCAAACCTTTTCTAGGTATTGGAGATCTCATGTGCCCCAACCTCTCCACCAAATTTCGTGGCTAGAGCACATCTGATGCTACCCCAAATCAACATTGCTAAACACAGATAATCAACAGAGTTTTTCCCTCCAGCATAAACCCCAAAGCTAGGGTGGAATTTATTGACAAAGTCTTAGGTGAGTCTTAGAGTTTTTAGTCGAGTCTATTGTAAAAGTGATTTGGGAATAATTTAAGCAATTTGGCTAAATTATTTTATTACAGGTCACTTGGTCTACTAGATCATATTGTGTTGCAAAGTTGGGTAAAAATTATGAGGGTCTATAACGAATGGGTACTCCCCTTTTGAGGGTTGAATTTGTAATGATTTGATGTAAAAATATTTTAGTGCATGGTCCCCCACAATCAGACACCATGGCTAAAGTATTTGAGGGCTCCTCAAGTGTCAATTAATTATTTTTTCAGGCAAAATAAAATTAAATCCTAAGCCAAAAAATTAATTAATTTAGAGTCAAAAAATTAATTCTAGAGAAATTATTTTCTCCGAGTGGAAGATGACCAAAAAATTCGTGGGTCAAAAAGAAGTTAATTTTTGGAGGCCCCTCCGAGGCAAAGTCAATTAAGCCAAAGATTTTTTTAAGAAAAATTAAGCCCTTAAACCTTGGTGGTTAAGTCAAAGTCAATTTTTTTTGAGGAAATTAGTTTAAAATAATTATTTTGGACTAATAAAAAATGGGTTTTATGAGAAATTAGAAAATTCCTCAAAAATAAATATTTTCGACGGCAAAGATTAAAAGTTGTTCAAGTATTTATCAACGGTCGAGATTATTTTTATGAGGATTAAGCCAACTGGCCGTTATTTTCCACTTGGAGGGATTTCTCTATAAATAGAAGACATTTTTCTTTTATTAAACAACTTTGGTTGATGTAATTTTATAAACGCAGGTGAGAAGCCACTATTTTGCTAGGAACATTTGAAATTCATAATAAAAGATTTTGGGGTACAATTAACGGTGTCTTTGTCTCATTGATTTGTGGTATGTGCTTTCCTATATTGCGCTTAACTATTTTTATCAACTTGTTTATTCATTAGATGGTGATAAGAACATTCTATTGGTAGATTTTAGGTCTATCTTATGTGATTTGACTCACCATATGTCTAAAAAGCTTTATTGATGAAAATATATAGAGTTTGCATGTTCCCCAGCCCTTGGGCTCCAAGTTCACAGACTGTTGGCACAGGTTGACTTTGTTTGGACTTCGGAAAATTTATGTGATTTTCTTACTTCACTAAGACTGCGGTTATTATCTATCTCTCAAAATACATCAAGCCATTGTCATTATTATAAAAATTATTCTTCTAAAAATCTTTCAAACATTTGTATATAGCTTGTAAATATATTTTGTAGAATAATTGTTTCTAACCCTTGTTTTTCAACTATTTGTGGTTTGGGGTTTGGGGTTTTATCTCAAATTTTAGTATATATTGGGGTTTTGGGCATTTTTATTTTTCATTTGTGCAGGTGAGATCCACGCTATTTGAAGAAGATTTGCTGGGGTTTGAGCTAGATCTAGGTCCTTGAGGGTAAGATCTAGTTTCTAAAATTTTTACAGGGCCAACATCAAAGGAAATCCGACAAATTTTCAAATCTGAAATGGATAATTGAATCTTGCAAGGGTCTGAAATTATTTTTTAGCCCTATAGCCCTATGGCCCCTTTCCTCCTTGGTTGTGGCCTTTCTCTTCTCCTTGGGTGAGCTGTAGGCCTGGTTTGGCCTTCAAACCCTAGTTGAGGCCTCCTCTTGCCTAGACGGCAAGCCTAAAGGTCTTCTTCCTTCAAGCCGCAGGCCTTAGGGCCTCTTTCCAGTCCTCGTCCCCTCCCCCCTCCGTCTAGCCTTTCCTGCTCTCGGCCTACCCTTCTAGCCCTCCGCTCAGCCTTTTCTCCCCTCTGTCCTCCTCTGTCTGCCCTTCCTCCCTCTCGGTTGCCTCTTCTTCCTAAGCCGCAACCTCATTTGAGGCCTAGCATGCCCCTTTGTGGGATTTTCCCTAAGCCACAACTCTCTTAGGGCTTGCGGCAGGCCTCCAAGGCCTCCTCACCTTCACCGCAGGCCAAACTAGGCCTTCCTCCCTCTACCGCTAGGCCAATTATGCCTTCATTGTGTTCCACTAGCCCCTATAGGCCTTGGCAGCCTTAGCCATGAGCCTTGTTGGCCTTCTAGCCCTCATTTACCCTTATTTCAGCTCTGTGGTTAGCCATCTCATCTCTGGACTGATTGTTAGTATGTTTTGTAAGGTATTAAAGAAAATTTTGTGGTTGCAGGTGTGCCAGTCATTGAAGAATTCTAGCACAAGTGAACTAGCCTTCTTCAAGGCCTCGAGGCCTAGTGGTTTGTTCCCTCTAAACCTTCATTTTCCTCATTGATTGCTACAGCTCTCTGAATACTTTCTAACACTGGTCAAATATCTATCTAAGTGGCATAAAATTCACATATAATATATCTCACATATTGATAAGTCACTATTTCATATTTGGTATTCATCTATTGGGAAAAATTCATATTTTTCCATGACTGTCATCTCTGTTTGTAAAGTATACTGAAGTCTGATACAATGTTGCACTAATCGTTATCGGGATAATATCGGCGCGAGGAAAAAATCAGAAAAAATTGTAATAATCGGGAAAAAATCGTTTGGTACAAAAATATTCATTTTTTTTCAATTTTTTTAATATTTAAACCATCTACAACATAAAATAAATACATTGACACATAAATATGATAAAAAAACTAATATATAAGGTGTTTAATATCATTTCTAGTGCTAAAATCACACATAACAGTGAATCATGTCTTGAATAGTAAGTCCTGACTCCCGAGTCCCAACTCAACCTCAAAATATCAACAAAAAATATAATAATGTATCTCATATCATGAGTCATAATGTCATATACAATGAAATGAACCAAATAACTAAAGTCTAAAACTACTGATTTCCTTTGCCCCTCTAGATGTAGATGTCGGTGGAGTTGGCAGGTCGTAGTAGACTATGGAGTCTGCTGTGCTCTAGAAGCTGAAGAACTAGGAGCTACAGGAGGTAGACCACATCCTCTACTTGTGATAGGGGTAGCTTGGGTCACCTCCTCCTCGAAAAAAAAAAAATTTATTTTATTTTTATTTATTTATTTTTTCCCACGATTTTTTCGAAAAAATCGGGCAATTTTTTTTTATCCTAGTACTAAGCGCGATTTTATCTTTTTGTTGAAAATATTGCGATTATACGATAATATTGCGATTTTAACAACACTGGTCTGATATATTGACAGTGGTATAGGATCTCCAAAATCATCTAACAAGTCACATAAGCAAAATCAATAATTCATTGTATCATTTGACTAATCATTTTGGCTGGTTTCATGACTTATTGCTGACTGTCACAAGTATAATCAAATCTGATCCTAACAGTGGCATTGGTGTCCTAAAGAACCTAAGTGCATTAAGGACATTTGTGGGCTTCCATTATTTACACTTTGCATTTTAAGTGCTCTTAAGGAATTGAGTAATTTGGCTTGATTGATACATTTGGCATTGAACAATTCATCGATTAGATCACCGCTGTCATAAAAATTTACTATTGTTTATGTTCCAATTGCTCATTGTGTAAAAGATTGTCTTGTGTTGTTCATTGCTAGCATTAATACTACTGAATCTAACGTTTGTTGTCTTGTGGAACTCCATAAATCCTAATTGTGCACATAAGCTCACTGTCTAAAGCACTTAACATTAATCTCAAGAATATCTTGTTGAAGCAACTTGTGTTTCATCACTTGTCTTTGAGATCTAATTGTTTCACACTAATTGGCTTGTTCCAATTGTGTTTAAAGAATATCATTGAATGTCTCTTGAGCAATTTGTGATCTTGGCTAATTGATGAATCTAATTGCATATCTCTTAATTGTTGACATTGAAGAAGTTAATTGTTGAGAAATATTGGCTAAGAACATTTACATTCTTATTGTCTCTTTTGGATAATTTTCGTTGGCACTTTGTATTGTCTCATTGGCTAACTAATCTAAGTGGATCATTATCGTCATTTCTTGGTTGATAACTTTGTGGATGATAGCTTTATATTGAGCATATTGGTGATCTATATCAAGCAATTTTACCTCTTGTTGGCACTGTTGAACTTAAACACTCGTCTTGTGGTTGAGATTATCTTTTCTAAGCATTTTAAGTACTTAATATCTTAGCTTGAAGTAAATCATAACTAAGAACTTAAAGAAACGTTTAAGTAATCTCACCTTAAGAATCATTCATTCATTTTGCATCTCATCCTAAGAGTTAGTCTTGCATTTAATAACTTACCTCTAAGCATAAGCTTGGTTGATAGAGAATAAGATCACCTTTCTCATCTAGCTTGAAGAGCCTAGAACCTCTTTAGTGGTTAACACGGTGACCTTGTAGTTGTTAGAGCCACAGTCTCTGCAGCGCCAAAGGCACTGGGTGGTTAATACCTAGGGGGAGGTATCGTTAATCAAGCTTTTGCTTGCTTCCCCTTGGCCTCTTTCTCACAACCTACTCTAAAGACTAGTTTCAAAATAGTTAAGAGGAAGGATATACCTAGAATAGGCATATAATTAAAATAAACCAAGATCTTGCATCTCATCTAAGTCATAGGGATTGCATCTCATCTAGGATAGATAAGCATTCATGAAGCAACGGTTGTTCATTTGGTCCCTTGGTCCTTAATTGATATAAATCAAGTTGACTCCATAAGGCACTGGTCTCACATATCTAAAACTTTAAAACTTTAAAACTTGCTAAAATAAACCAAGTGGCTAGGCCATTCAATCGTGTCTCCTGGACTTGTTGGTTGCTAATAAGTCTTGCATTTCGATCTTCCATTGGGACTACCCCCCATAGCCTGCTATTGGGAGACAACTAGAATGGAGAGGTCAAGGATCAGAGTGATAGCCCCCAACTTGAGTCGTTGTTGAACCGTGCCTGTACAATTTGAGCGACAACACACATAATTTGAGTTTGAACACAACAAGGTACATCTGGACATTTTGAGCAGACTTGTAGGATACATCACATGCACAGATCTTGTATTGTGTAACCAGAACAAATATTGAAGGGGTTCGAGGTTTGGCCTAGGGCTTGCCTCTACAGTACATCCGAAGGTTTATTTGGCCACATTTATTTGGACCTCTTCACTGTATTCTATGGCGCGCATCCTTGAATCTAAAGCTTGAAGAACCCCTGGAACAAAGGCAAATTTAAAGTAGACCTTGTCATCATTTGTGGTTTCAGCCCTATTGCACACACTATCGCATTCTTGGAATATCCAATCATCAAATTATGCCAATAATGAAGCTCCAAGACCGAGAAGATAAAACCAAACATCAAAATTCATTCCATGAAACCAAACTCATCCTCCAAAAGGGAATGTGAAATTCTCACAAGAACTAATAACCCAATCCAAGTGATGATGAGAGAATGAATCACCTCTCATATATTTATACAATCTCTAATGAGTTCGATTTGCCTAATTTGGCCTAATTGAGCCCCAAATAATAAAATGATGTGCAATAATAACATCCCTTGGTGACAAGCCCACCAAGATAGCTCAATAACATAAGAAGAAGCCTCTCAAGAGGGTAGAGTGATCAATAAAATGAGTCATTGGGCCTTTGAGGAGGCCTAAAAAAATCCAGAGTGTGTTGTGATGTGAGAATGGACCTCAAACATAGTGGACAAGGGGTTGGCCTCTTGTTTTCCAAGCAAATCCCTATGGTGCTCCCAAGTGGGTGTGGGGGGACAAGGACATCCTCATGGGTCTCCAAGTGGAGGGCCGGACTGATGACATAAGCCCTCCCTTTTGTTGAAGAATCTAGGGCAGATTGAATTAATGAGATTCTTCTTGCAATATAACTAATTGTGAAGTATTTGACTTTTGCTTAGTTCATTAAATAATTACAAAAACAAAGAGACAAGAACACAAAGTGTTGGCATTCTGCCAGGGCCAAAAACTCTCCCTCTTGGAGAGGAAAACCCACACAAAATTCTTCTTATAGAGATTCCAATTGATGAACACCAAGACTATGACCCTTGACTGACTGAGCCACTCCAAGACCAAGACACCAATCCTCTTCTTGCATTGCTGTGATCGTCATCATCACTGCACTTTTTCCGAGATCATCACTGTGTTTGCACCACCGAGATCTTGATTGCTGTTGCATCTCGAGACAAAGTATCACTGTAGGATTACTTAGATCCTTTTCATAACAATGATTACTATGATCCTCCTTCTTACTTTATTGAGACTATGACTGTGCTCTTCTTGCATTGAGATCATACTTATATAACTACTTCAGAACAATATGGTTCTCTCTATCATATATACACCAAGATTGCGTATATACATATAACCCAGATAGATGATGTTAGTGTATCTTTTCATCCATGATCATGCCGAGAACCTATTACGTGGTGACTACATTTTGAATAACTTCGTTGAAGACTGCAATCACAATGAAACCGAGACAAAGTATGACTGAGTTTGAATGCCAAGAATATACCTTGACTGTGTTTGAATATCGAACATATATCTCACAGTGATTGCGATGGCGTTGAATGTTGTAATCATTAAAGACCGAGACAGTGATTGCGTTACCGAGACAGCGTTTGCGTGGAGACAGTGTAGGGATACCGAGACAGAGTGTTTTTCCTCCACTGAGACAAAGTACTGATATTACAGTGTAATCATATATATATTAAGAGCATGTGCCACTGTAATATCCATCGAAGATTATAGAAACCTTCTTTAATCGAAACCTGCAACCTTGACTTCATGCGAGATCCCACTGTGCCATCTGAAGTTTCAGTGTGTCTGAAAGATTGCTTTTCTTTGACTCTGAGCTTATACGCTTATTCATAGTGGTTTGACCCACTCATTTAAGCCGACGTGTCATGGTGACCCTCTTATTGAGCCGACATATAATCTATGTATGCTTTGAAGTCGTCTTCACTATTTTTCACGTCGTTTAGTTGGCAGTTCTCTTCTTTGGAGGATGGTGCTTGTCTTGGAGGGCTGCTTGACACTAGGTCAACCCATGTACATTACATAAATGCTCAAGAAGAGCTCTTTAACATGATTTTGACTCTTTGACTTTCCTAGACCTAAGGAATGAGCAAGAAACTCATTCATATAATTTACAAAAATAATATTTCTTTTTCTTGACAAGTACAAAGATCAAAATTACATTGACAAATACCGAACCTAGTTACACTTTTCTTTAACACCTTTGTCTCCTACAATGAGACTCATCCTCATCTGGACCCTGGAACATTTGCCAAGTATATGGTGCAAGTGTGGAGCCGATTGGGTATGGTGAACTAGGTGCATCATCCTCATCCAAAAGGTGGAACACGAGCAATCAATGAGCAATGTTGGGGATCCATGAAGTAATCCTTGCTATGGCGGAGGCCCATGGATCTCAACGCTCTAACCTACAAGTGCCAATGTGGCCCTCTAGAGGGCTAGGACCCCGTATAGGGAGACCAAGCCCCAAATGGAGACCCACCTGCAATCTTGCATAAGATCCATGTGTCCCCTTGCCCTCCAATACAACAAATCATTAGAGTAGTCAAGTAAAAGAGCTGACAAATCATGGAATCAATGGGTCACTTCATGGTGGCATGCCCTTCCACAGTGGACTTTGGCGTGTACAAGTTTCACCAAGCTCAATACGGGGGTTAACCAAGGATCCTATTAGGTGGTTTCAGCCTTTAAAGCGAGTGATAGGTCCATGGTACATCCATTAGGTGATAGGTGGAAAGTGATATAATGATGGAGTGGAGTGGGGTCAACGGAAGGATCCAGGCCACATGTCATGGGAGAAGAGGGTAGCTATAATGAGGGAAGCCCACACTTGGGTATATCAGTGTAGGAGGGAGAAAATCGTGGTACATGAGTTACCACGACCTTTGTTTTTCCACCCTTCTTCATATTCCTTTTGCCTTTAATTGATTTTTCTTCACAATTGCTCGGGGCTCCAGGGGATGAGAGCATGATGTATAGGATAGCAGTAGGTACTCCCTTTTAAGGTGGGGCATTTCATTGCCCACCAAGGGTTCCTTAATGTGGAGGGGGATCATTTAGGGCCCATAGGAACCAAGGTGTTGGCCATAAATAAGGGGTAGAGCTCATGCTTGGCTTTTGCTCATGTGCTAAATTTGTATGTCTTGGTCATCTTTTGCATTTTGTGGTACATTCGCTGTTGTGAGTGGCCAAACTATGCTTTTTTTTCTTTTTAGCTACATCAACCTCCAGAGCATCGTTCTAGACCCGACCCAAGGTTTGGACAAGGGGAGGGGGAGGCTAACCTTATGTGGACCTAGTGGACACATGTGGACCTTGATGGAAAAAATGATGAATGGGGCTAGAATGAGCGGAAAGGAGTGATGTATGTGGTGTTGGGAAGCAGGACCACGCAACCAAAATCAAGATTTCCCATGTAGTGTCAACCCTAAAGCTAATGGCTAGTAAAGGAGATCCCACGGGACTAGGATACAAGGGTAACCACCAAATCGAGCGGAGGAGACAAGAGTATAGACCTAGCCCACTCTTTCCATTAAATCCCCCCACCAATCCATGCCCAAAAGTGTCCATGAAAAGTAAGGAAAATTACTCAACTATACCAATGAAAAGCCATACCTTCAGGGTTGGGAGGCCCACCTTCAAACATACAATCATAACAGATGGGCGAGGGACCACATGGCTGGCTCAGGTGGTGGAGATAATGGCACATTGAGCTATCTGGTGGCTGCAAGGGGCTGCTGGCTGCCAACTGAGGACCATCTAGGAGAAAAAATTTCTCCTATGCATACTACCCACAGTTAGTGGGTAACAGTCAAGAGAAGAGTCATCAATTGCAACAACAGGGGTAATAGGCAGTTGTGGAGTGACAATAGTAAAGTGTATGGCAGTGGGAGGAGGTAGTAGTGAAGTACAATAGCAGTGGCAACAGGGGAATGTAGCAGCGAAGCACATAAACAATATTGTACAACAGTTGAGTTTGGACTAGTGTGGCTGAGTTTTATTGAATATCATTTGTAATTGGGTCATTGTCCCTAGTACGGGAGCCCAAACCTAGATCATTGTATGGGGCAGTAGTGTGTTGAAGTGCAATAGTGTCTCAAAGGTTTTAACTGAAGCAGTCTTTTTAATCTGTTATTTTGTTTGTCCTGTCTCTGTTCCTGGTCAAACTAAGATGTTTGTAACTCTATTTATGGTTTTAGTATGTAGAAAATTCTGAGATACTCTACTTCATTTTGAATTATCATGTTGTACAAAGAACCAAGATCGTGCAAAGTTGTCAATGTGTGAGCTATGTGAAATCAATATATGGATAATCAGTAACTCTGATGGAGCTTCTGTTCTTTCGACAATGCTATGAAATAACATTTTTTCAGTCAATCTGAATGATGGTTTTATGATTGTTGTTGCCAATCTTCTGAGTTGGGCAAGCTAAGTACATATGTGCACATCCTATTGCATAGATGTACATGCATGTGGCTGCATAACCCAGCATAAACTTACACATCTTTCATGAATGTTGAAGTAATTGTTTACATTGCTGGCATGCTTTTGCGATCCTTTTGGCTAATCCTTTTATGCTGCTGACTATATTTTGCAGGGGCGTTCAGATTACGAAGGCGCTTGAAATGCAAATGGAAGTACAGAAGCGATTGTATGAACAACTCGAGGTACAAAATTTGATTAGTGGAAGTCCACAGTATTGTTTTATTTTTTTTGTGAAATAAATTTCCACAAATTTGTGGTACTGTTTATAAAAGAGACATGCGCTTTATATCACAGTTCCTCATTTTTCTTTCTGTTCTTGCAAAAAGGGAAGTAGCTGACATGCTACTTCCTTAAAGGCTTGGAAAGAGGGTTTGTTTAAGAAGGATATTGAGACAAATGCTATGCTAACATGTTTAATACTTGATTACGCTCATCCAATAAAACACTAACCAAGATAAAAGAAATTAACTAACCAAGATAAAAGAAATTAACTTACTATATTTATCATGCATTCATCCAAGATTTACCATAACCATTCATGAAAAAAGATTAAATCCACATCAATGAAATCACCAAAAAAGTCGCTCGTGTAGTGTTCCATAGTGAACTAGATAAGGTAGACAAGATATGATAATTATATTAATGTCCAACAAATGACCACAAATGTAGGTCAATGGGACTGCTGATTACAATGATGTCAATACAAAGTAGGAATAATAAAATTCTCCTATATAAGAACAAGAAGTAAAGTAGAAACATGAAATCTCCATGCAAAACTATGAGAAAACCCTTGTATCCAAGTGCAGGCAGCTGCAACTGGAGGGAGATGTGCATAGAGAAAGGGTACTGTCATATCATTATCACTGTTATATGATATATCAAGTTCACTGTCACATTAGTTATGAGCACAGATCTCTCTGCCATATATTACTGTCAGATGCATATTAATTAGGGTTCCTCACAAGGCAATCGTTAGGACATCTCAGGACTGCCCATCAAACTCATAGTATCCTTCATAAGGAATAATATTGAGTTCCATTCAAACAAGCTGCCATACAATTCTTAGCCAATCTGATACTAAACATAATATGAAGAATATCATACATACCTTTGCAAGGGACATCACCTGAGCACCGAATTTCTGAGGACAAAGTCTTCTGATTAGGGCATATAAAATCTGATCTCAATGCAACAGCAAACTCCGTTAGACAATGTGTTGACCGTTCTCCTTTTAGCTCTCATTCCAGTGTTGATCTACAAGGAACCTCAGCATCTATACAACCTCTGTTTTGCACTGAATCAGGGCTCGGATCTGTGATCTATCCCTGAGGTAACTCGACCCTGGTTAGGTTACTAGAACAGTCCTGATTTCAGCCTCTGATCCACCTCAAGCAACATGTATAGGTCCCTCAAGGAGTACGGCCATGCTCCAGCATCAACCTAGTTATTTCAGCCCTCCAAAATAGTGACTCTACCATCACTCAGCTGCATGCTAAATACTCCAATCTATGTGCTCTCTCATAAGGAAGATTTCGGCCCTTACTTGACCTCTATTTCCTGTCCACAACACAGGTCACAGCCCTCAAAAATCTTGTGGCCTAATCACAGATTTTTCCATATACATAGAACCAGACTTAAGCCCAGAACATCTTCGCTCAGATCTCCATCAAATGATCTGCCAATAACCAAAGACAAAACAGAACCAAGAAAATTCGTCCTGATCTTCTAGCTCGACTTCCCTTTGAGGCTGCCTCAGAGATGAATGGGAGCTGCCTCAGAGATTGCCTTAGACCCTCCGAAGTCTTCCACAGTCAAGACAAGAACGAATGCCAAATGAGAGAGGATGGACGCTTGTTTATAGGCAAGCCGACTTGTGATTGAGGCCACCTTATGGAGGGAAATTCAAATTCGAATTTGCTTTGAATATATTAACAAATAATTGCTTGCCCAAGTTTGTTACTTATTAAATAATAATAATATTTTCCTTCGACTGATTTTCATTCTTCTTGGGGCAAGATGCGCTTTCCTTTGGGATAGGAGGGTTTCTCATGGGAAATTCGTCCCATAGCTTCCCAAATTTCAACATCGTCCAATTCAACTTGTGAATTATGCTAATATGCTTGTAAACATTAAATAAAAGCACTTGATGAAAAACATGATTCATGTACCTTATAATGGATGACCCTCCTTCATCTGATAAGTAGGTTAGATGTCACGAAGCACTCACTGGAGCATAGGTGGAGGGCCTTTGAGGCTGGCTATTTGTAGATCATATGGGGCTATTGGTTGGCAAGATGAACAAAATGGGAGAAAAGTTTTCTCCTGGGGTTCACCCACTTGGGTGGGTAACAGGTAAGAATAAGGTGTAGGCCATAGCTGTTAGAAGTCTCAAGAGCAGCCAACAATCTCTTGATAGCCACCTAATAGCTTCGATGTGCTACTTGTCTCCATCGTCCGAGCCAACCATTGTGTACCTTCACTCATTTATCATGATCATATGTTTGAAGGCAGGCCATCCAATGGCAAAGGTATGATTTTTCATTATGTAATTGGATGTTTATGCTTGTTTTTCTTAGGCACACTTGGGAATGGATTATTGGGAGACTTGGAAGAAGGAAGGGCTTTGATTGCACTCTTGTTCCCCTACCTTAATTGGGGGGTTAATACTGAATCCTACTCCCGTGGGATCTCTCTTATTGGATATTCTCTTTAGGAGTGGCACTACATGGGAAACCCTGATTTTGGTTGCCTGGTTACGCTTCCTGATACCGTATATCTCACTCCCTTTGCTCATCACAAGCCTTTTTTTACATTTTCCTATCTGGGTCCACATTTGTCCATTGGGAGCACAAGGTGTTAGCCTTCCCTCCCCCTTGTCCATATTTTGGGTCGGGCCTGGAACGATGCCCCAGAGGTTGATGCAACTAAAAGAAAGATAAAAGCATAATATGGCCACATACAACAAGAAATTTACTGCAAAATGCAAAAGATGTCTGGGATAATAAAATTTAGCACGTGGGCAAAAGGCAAACATAAGCTCTACCCCCTATCGTTATGGCCATCACTCTGGTTCCTAGGGCCCCCTATGTGTGCCCCCTGCATCATTAAGGAACCATGAATGTCCCAACCTCTAGTGGCTGATGAACTGCCCCACCTTAAGTGGTTAATCACTACTATATCTTACACATCATGCTCTCATCCCCTTGAGCCTCGAGCAGTAAAATAAGGAAAAAACAATAAAAGGCAAAAGGCGTATGAAGAATGGTGGAAAAACAAGGGGAGGGGTAACTCATGTACCATGATTTCCCCCCGTTACATTCATATACTCAAGGCACGGGCCCTCTTTATCATAGCTACCCTTGTCCCATGGCATGTGGATTGGAGCTTTCCCTTTGCCCGTACTCCGTTACATTGTTATTTCACATGGCACTTGCCATTTGAAGTGTGTGCTTTCGATCTGTCACTCCCTTAGAGGTTGAAACCACCTATAGGGTCCTTCATTAACCACTCCTACCCTAGGAGGTAACACTAATACATGTTCAAAGCCCCAAATTTGGAAGGGAAACCCACTATGAAGTCCTCACTTTTGCCCTCGATTAACAAGCTTATTTACTCAATTGCACTAATGAATCATTGTATTGGAAGGTGAGGGGACACAATGGATCTTATACATGATTGCAGGTGGGTTTTCATCTTGGACTTGGCCTCCCTATACTTGATCCAATTTGTAGGGTGAGCGTTGAGAGCCATGGTTCTCCATTTACGCAGAGCATTGATTGTCACGCGGCACGCCATGGGCTTCTTTAACATCACCATTTTCTTGTTCATGCCCTTGTTATTAAGAGATGATAATGCACTTGGACCACGTTGCCCCAATCGGCTACACATTGCACCTGACACTCGGCAGTTGTTCCAAGGCCCAAAGGAGGTTAAGTCTTTCTTAGGGAGACATGGGAGGGCATGTGTCATCTTCTAACCCTCATTGATGGAGCATTGACTTGATCTTGAGCCAATTGGAGACCCATGAGACCCATTTCGAGTCCACAATGCCCAAATAGGGGATTGGAGATGTTTTGGAACATAAGGAGGGTATCACCCTCTTCATCACAATTTTTGAGGCCCTCTCCTACATTTTTAGCACAAGAGGCTCCAACACTGCACTTCTAAGCCTCCACGAATGCATGACGCCAGCTTTGTGTGGGCTTAGATGGAGATTAATATAGTTTTTAAAGCTATCATGGTTGGCTTGTAACCATGGGTGGGTTACTTAGCACATTAGGCATTTAATAGGGGTTTCTTTCATGTGTTATTTGAACTACTTAGTCTCATATAAATTTGAGAGACTTTCTCCCAATTCAAACCATTATCACTTGGATTTTCGGCCTAATTAGTGAATTCGGACTTGCAGTTGGAGCAGATTTTTAGATGTCTTTGGGACGCACTTTGATGTTTGGATATATCTTGTTATCTTTTTGGAGCTTCTAATGTGTTTTTAGTGAATGGATATACTCTACATTGTCTTGTAAGTGTTTATTTATGGTGAAATTATCTTGCAAATAATCTCTAATGCATGGAATTTGTTCTCATGATAAGAATTCACACTTTGCTTTGCAAATTTTTCAAAATTTTAATCTTGGGAAGTTTTGCATGTGTTACTCATTGGTGATGTGGAAAGAATGTTCCGAGTGGATAATGATTGCATTTAAATCCCCAAAGCTTCTTTAATTAATGCTAATGAAGGTAATTGTTGAAACTTGAAAGGGATAACTAGAGTTTCCTCTTTTAGCCTCCTTAAAGGTCAATTTAGCCAATTATAAGCACCCATCACTTCATACTCCCAATGGTTTAGGCACTAGTCGAAGTCCCTTGGTGGTCACACATAAATTTTCCTTCTAAAAATTCGCCTCTTTAAGGATAAGGACGCCATCTAGGGCTTGGTGCGAAATCTCTTGAAGGAGGAATTTTTGAGTTTGGCTTGGATAGAAATATTTCTTTGCGTCTCCTCTAAAGGTGCTCAAGTTTTGGTGGAATTTCCATGGTGGATTCTCTATAAATTTTGATGCCCTAGTTGTCACATCAAGAGGGAACCCTTGAAGCTAATCCTTCAACAATTCAACTTAGGGATTCTTTGAAGGAAAATTTCTGTAGTACTTGGTGAAGTAAATCATTCAACACCTTTTTCTCTCTCATACCTTGGCCTTGGATGCATATATATACTGTGTCAAATTTCAACCATAGGTCTCGCGTAGGTTCTTTTCCAAGGGGTTTTTTGTGGAAAGTCTTAATAGCTTCTCCAAAAACTTGTACCTTTGTTGAACCTTTCCATTGAATGAGCCACCTTGCCTCACTTCAAGACTATCATATAGACATCTATCACAAGTGAGTAATATTGGGACTCCTCCCGTTGGTGAAAATCTGAGAAGAGTGGGGAACTTAGGTTGTGGTGACAGTGGACCTCTATCCCAAGTGTTGTTGTGCCCTCTAGCTTTTGCCTCTTTACAACGCCTGCTAGTTTGTGCAACAACATTTTTGGCGTCGTTGTCAAGGACATGAGACGTATGTCTTGTTCCTTTATGACACTATCAATAAATCAATATTTGGCGAATCCATTGGAGGAACGAAGCCCTTGTTCCTCATTTAAACTCAAAGTCAATTCTTGTACGGCGAAGCAAGCATCTATCAAGGCATTTTGAATTCACTCCAGCGACTCCGCATTGATTTGTTATGCGAAGCTCGAGGAAATGGCTCCTTGGGATCCGTATGATGTTGACATTTCTGAATTTTTGCACATAAAAGAGGGAAAATGGGATATTGGTCATCATTTTGACAATGATACGGTATATGACATTGACAATGATGACCCTGTTCTTCCCTCATCTTCCTCATCATATCACTCCCAGGATGTTTCTAAGGATAATGAGAGAATGATATGCCTGAGCTGGGTATTCATCGAAAGTTCATGAGCTTGATTGTTGATATCTCCATCTTTTGTCTAGAAGAGAGGATCGAATGGAGCAAGTTGCATCCCTCTTTTCCTTCTCCATCCATGATCTTTCATATATGGTTACTTTATTTTCCCGCCTCCCACCCTTGTGATCCTATATATGATTCTTCCTATCTTTGCTTTTGGATTTGTTGCATGAGTAATCATAGGGGCAAATGTTTTTATATTAATTTAATGATGTGTTGGTTACATTGGCTGTACGACTACACTTAGCATTCGCATAATGTAACTATGCATGCTAGAGTAGGATGCATCACATGCTAGATAGATTGCATTTAGCTTAATTTGCATTTTAGAGTAGATTTTATTTCATGTTTGGTTGTATTATTTGATGAAAACATGGGTGATCGAAGTACACCCATGACACATGCTTCCTCTGTTTACTTCTCTGTGATGTGTAGGTAACAGGTTTATGGTCCTAGAGGATTGCTAGTGTTCTCATGATCACCCCGTTCGAGTACATGGTATATGCACTCCACTGAGAGCTCATGTCCCAGTTGGAGCCAAATGTTACCCACCTCCAGTGGGTGATCCCATAGGAGAAATTTTCTCCTAGATTTGTCTTCAGCCAAATCTACACAGTATGTACGCTGCAAGCCAGGGCCAAAACCCCTCCTCTTGAGGGGAAAACCCGTAAAATCTCTTCTTATCTTTAATATATTTCAATTGACGAATACCATGACCTAGAATCAAACAAATACCCTCCAAGATCAAGTCGTCCTTGACCTTTTGCTGCAATATCTTCGACCTCCCAGTGGATCCAAAATTCTGCGCCCCGGCAACTGTTGTTGCTTCTCTAGGAGACTTCAATCTCCCTCTAACTGCTCTTCCCTTGACCTCATTTGCCTTGATTTGAGTCTTAAGGCTAGTAGGAAACCCTAAGAGACCTTTGATTGCCTTCTTGCTCTTCTTCCTTCCAAAATCGAACCTTAGACTTGCCCAGTGCAGAAACCCTAACTTCGCACTTCCAGAAGAAAGTAGAGAGATTGTTAAAATTGGCAACTAGGGCCAAACTCCATATGGGTCACTTTATTCATGGCTAATAATATTTTTTTCTAGATTCCTCTCGTCGAGAGGTGTAGGATTGATCTAAAGATCATCTGATTCCGATAAGTATTTATGGAGATATGAATTTATTTTGATTATGGAATAATTATCAAGCCGGTCAGCAACTCATGTAGGCTCAGAAGCCCAACAAATGCATCTATTCATCATCAACATTTGTATATAAATATAGGAGGTCTTTTCCTCATTTGTACACACACATCTTATCACATCTCTCTCTCTCCTGCGCAGAAAAGAGGCTCTTCTCCTACTGTGTAGAAAGGGACTCTTCTCTCACACGTGTGGAAGGAAGGACACAAAATTTAGGGTTGCAACTGCAGATCGGAAGTTTGACCAGCGTTGACCATCAGACTCTCTCTCAGAACTGCGCTGTAGGTGGAATTGACTCTCCTCAGAAGGTCGCATTTTTTGGTGAAGGAATAAAGCCGATTTGATGGTCGGTTTGCAAGATATTGTCTGCCCTAGTTTAGGGCTGATGCCGGTGATGCCGATGATGCTGATGCCGATGATGCTGATGCTGGTGATGCCGATGATGCTGATGCCACTGATCTAGGTGATCTGACAGATATTGACTGATGCCGCTGATCTAGATGATCTGACAGATATTGACTGATGCCGCTGATGTCGCTGATCTAGGGTTTGCTGCTGGTGATATAAATCAGATTTTTGTACTATTTCTCTTTGTTGAATTATTGAAGATGAAAGAAGATTTGATCAAAGGGTTTCCCCATATTGGGGTTTGTCCCTGGCTAGCCGCCACGTCTGGTGTCTCTTGTCTTGGCTTGTTTTCTGTCGATCGTTTAATGTTCTATCTGCACTTTACTTACTGTACATGTGATTGCTAATCTGTGGATAATAATAATAAAAAGAAGTAAACTGCACTAAGCATAGAACATACCATAACTTAACAGAGATCCAAACCATAGTTGCACGAAGCGCCCCCCCCCCGGTTCCAAGCCCCGAAGCGCGTCCCGTACGGAAGCGCCTAGGAAGCTTGGCCGGAAGCGCGCTTCCGAAATTTTTAGACGCTTCCTGGAAATTTGGAAGCGCTGGCGCTTCCGAAGCGCCGAAGCGCGCTTCGTACGACGCTTCCCAGACGCTTCCCAGACGCTTCCCAGACGCTTCCCAGGCGCTTCCCAGACGCTTCCCAGACGCTTCCGTACGCTTCCAGAAAAGCTTCCGGAAAAGCATTTAGAAAATCGTTTTTTTTTCAATTTTTTTTTAAATTTTAGGTGAGTTTGCTTGTTGGGGGTGGGTCCACCTTGGGTTAGGGTGACAAATGAAAGCAAAAAAAAATATAAATATAGCAGATGCTCCCTCATGGTGATGTTAAATTCTTAAAGTAAAAGTGACATTCTCCTTTATTTTTCATTTTCATCCTTTTACTTAAATTTTTAACATTACCATGAAATGACTCAGAATGTTTGAGAGTGGTTCCAGCCTCATTGGACTTCATATGGAGAAAATAGAATTTCATATCCTATTCAAAATTCAGCAGACTTAACAGTTTTCAGGTATTCAGGATCAATGGGATTGTGGCATTTCATTAGATTATATCAAGTATGAAGGTATGCGATTAGCATTTAATCAAGAGCACCAAGCCCTATATGTACCCTGGTGTTGGTGGTGTTAATTGTTGAACTCCTTTGTCACGCGGCACGCCCTTAGCAAAAAATTACCTTTCAATCAAGTCAAAATCATCGATCAAACATGTTAAGCTTTTTCTACCATATTTTAAGTCTTGAATTAGGTAGTTTGATCAAAACTGGGCAATGTTGACTAATATCCCTAGACAATCGAGGTAGAGGCAAAGGCTAGACAAGAGGAGAAGAATCTAGATTCTAGATCATTAATGTACAATGGATGTTATATCTATCTTGATTTATGCAAAAATATGCATGTTTTCATGTCTTCTACAATTAATTTGGTATTTGGGATGTTTGTTTTGAGTATAAATGCAAAAAAATATAAAAAATATATATATATAGCAGACGCTTCCGCGGACGCTTCGCTTCCTAGATTTTTGGAAAATGACGCTTCGGCGTCCCCGCTTCCAAAAAACGCTTCCGCTTCGCTCCCGCTTCGTGCAACATTGATCCAAACACTTAAACTTTTTCTTGTCCTTCTTCTTTGTACTTCCTTCTTCATCCTTCTGTTGCTTCCTTCTTCGTATGAGAGATGAGTGAATGAATGATCCAAATGGAGGACGAGTTCCTCTTATATATAGGCTTCCTTCAAGGGTGGACATGGCTCTTCATGTAGGCCGACTTGACAGCTCATGTAGGTCGACTTGATCTTGGAGGTATTTTGACATTTTCAATACAAAATAATTTTTCTTTTACAATTTACAATGTGCCCATAGGGTCTTCCATATATGATATGATAATGACTCTTATACCTAGGACAAACCTTAGAAGCACTTAATGGGTGCTTGACCTATAAAATAAAAAAACTTGAGCATGAAACCCATGCTCCAATAATAATAATAATAATTTCTTTTTCATTTTATATATACAAGAATACATTTCATGCTAATGAAGACTGAACCTAGTTACACATTTTCAAACAGGGTCGGACCTGGAACGATGCCTTGGAGGTTGATGCAACTAAAAAGAAAGATAAAAGCATATATGGTTGCATACAATAGGATATGTACCACAAAATGCAAAAAATGGTTGAGACAATAAAATTTAGCACATGGGCAAAAGGCAAACATGAGCTCTACCTCCTATCATTATGGTGCTCATCCCAATTCCTAGGGCCCCTATGAGTGCCCCCTGCATCATTAAGGAACCCATGAATGTACCAACCCCTGGTAGGCAATGAACCGCTCCACCTTAAGTGGGTAATCACTACTATATCTTACGCATCATACTCTCATCCCCTTGAGCCTCGAGCAGTAAAATAAGGAAAAATCAATAAAAGGCAAAAGACATATGAAGAAGGGTGGAAAAACAAAGGCAAGGGTAACTCATGTACCATGATTGCTCCCTCTTACATTCATATACTCAAGGTATGGGCCCTCCTTATCATAGTTACCCATGGCATGTGGCTTGGAGCCTTCCCTTTGTCCCCACTTTGTTCCATCATTATTTCACATGATGTCTACCATTTGAAGGGTGTACCTTGGACTTGTCACTCCCTTAGACTCTGAAACCACCTAATAGGGTCCTTCATTAATCACTCCTACCCAGGGAGGTAACAATAATACATGTTCAAAGCCTCGAATTTGGAAGGGAAACCCACTATGAAGTCCTCACTTCTGCCCTCGATTAACAAGCTTATTTACTCAATTGCACTAATGAATAATTCTATTGGAAGGTGAGAAGATGCACTAGGATTGCAGGTGGGTTTTCATCTTGGACTTGGCCTCTCTATATGGGATCCAAGCCCTCTAGAGGGTTACAATGGAATTTGTAGGGTGAGCGTTGAGAGCCATGGACCTCCATTCATGCAAGAGCATTGATTTCCACGCTACAGGCTTCTTCAACACCACCATTTGCTTGTTCATGCCTCAATTATTGAGATATGATTATGCACTTGGACCACGTTGCCCCAGATGGCTACACATTGCACCCAACACTTGACAGTTGTTCAAAGGCCTAGAGGAGGTTATGTCTTTCGTAGGGAGACATGAGAGGGCATGTGTCATCTTCTAGCCCTCATTGATGGAGCATCGACTTGATCTTGAGCCACTGGGAGACCCATGAGACCCATTTGGAGCCCACAAAGCCCAAATAGGGGTTTGGAGATGTTTTGCAACATAATGAGGTTATCACCCTCTTCATTATTATTTTTTAGGCCCTATCCCACATTTTTAGCATATGAGGCCCCAACACTGCCCCTCTAGTTCTCAATGCATGGATAACGTCAACTTTGTGTTAGATTTTGATGGTTGGGTAGCATCAGACAGGTGTTCTAGTATCTACTTTGGTTAGAAAGGCTAAGAAACACTAGAACTCCAGAACCCATAAAACCTTTCAAGGGAAAACACCTACAGATGGCTCAATTAAGTTAATTTGTCAATAATTAAATATCTCCTAAGTCTAACTTAGGAAAAGTGATTAATTAATAGGAATTAATTGAGAAAGGTGATATTTCTCTAGAAACTCACATGGATCGACTCAGAGATGATCTTAGTCGTTGATGAGGATTTAATCATGGCTGTAGTGAGCTAATGAGAGATTATAAGAGGTAGTGTAGCACGACTCTTATAAGACCCGCGAGTACTGGTGGGTCTTGACGTGTTTTATAGCGAGATGGGTCACTAGCATAGAACTCGTGGTTTCTACCCATACTCGCCAAAACCCGCATAAAACTTGGCTACTCGCATTGAACCTGTGAAGAACCACATATGACCCGTATAGGACTCAGATAACACCCATGGAGACCCTCAAAATTCGATTTATTTTTGGAGATCATGTGGAGGGAAAGGGAAAATGGAGGGAAAACTTTGCTGTCTTATACAGGTCATTCCCGAGTCTTATATGGGTCGTCGAGTCAATAGCCAAATGAGTCTTATACAAGTATGAGTTGTGCAACATTGATAAAAGGAGGTCGATGGGGTTGGAGCTAGACACGCTTGAGATCGTTTTCCTTGGTAGATCGAGCTATCCGATAACATCAACTGAGCAGGGAAGAGGAGCTCGAGCCAGAGGGGAAGTATAGTTAGTGAGGGACAAAGATAGGTATTTCGGAGGAGATTCTAGTTCTAGAGAGGTAACAACAAGTGATAGAAGTATTCCACAATGAAGCTTTGCAGGCGCTGCACAGATGCTTAAATGAGTAGTTCAATTTAGCTGAGAGGGAGGTTGATTCATCTTCTAGAGGCTGGGATAATTTTCCAGAGGTCTGGAGAGTCACTTCCAGTAGTAGAGACAGGTAGGATGAATTGATTAGAGGTTGAATAGAGCCACATGTGCGAGGGGCAAGGCAGGGGTTTGGATGGGCATAATTTATGAGCAGAGTAGTGTCAGGATTGCTTGTGGAGAGAGATTTTTCTCTCTAATATTTTTGCCAAATATTTGTTGATTGGATAGCCATCTGGGCATCCAAAGATTGTACTCAGATTATTTCACTGCTACATAATAATAAAATCCTCATCTACTGCACCGGTTTTCCCGCATTGGGTTTTTCTTGGGACATTTGTCCAAAAATAATTGTCATTTTTTTGTGTGTGCTCTATATTTCTCAATTCCAACATTTTTATTATCCGCAACACTTTTATGGTGAAAATTGCAGTTGTGATTTTATTTGTTATTTGCCGTAGCAAATAAACTGCACTTAATTTTTAATTAGTTAGAAGAATAATTTCCAGTTGCTGCAATAGATTAAAAGTTTCACATGATATTAGAGCAAGTTTGACAAATCAAAGGCTCAGAGATGGAGAGGGAGAAATTTTGTAGTTCAGAGGGGGATTGAGCGAATTTATTTTGGGTCTGCATAGAGGTTGGCTAGGCAGTGCCAATTACTGGACAATGGTTCAATTTTCTAGTTGCAGTGGAAGTAGCAGCTAGTAGAACTGCACATTCTAGGAAGGAGTGGGAGTAGCAGAGCAAGCCACCAAGCAAGAAAAGGGGGAGATTCCTGTTTATTTCCCATTTGTGAGTTTTGCAGAAAATGGCCTCAGCAGGACTTTGAGATTAGGATAGGCTAGATGGAACCTCAAATTACTATATCTGGAAAGCCATAATGTCTTTCCTGCTAGATGTGCATGGTCTGAAGACATATGCAGAGAGAGTTGTAGCTGTACCGACAGACCCACAACAGCAAGAGAACTGCAATAAGGAGATGGCCAAGGCGAAGCGGTTGATCCTCGATGGAGTTTGAGATCATGTAGTCTCACACACAACAGCCAAGAATATGGCCAAAGAGATGTGGGATGTTCTCGCATCACTCTACCAAAATACTTCTCAGAATCGAAGGATGTTCCTGAAGGAGAAGCCAAGAACCTCTAAGATGCAGAAGGGAGGAGTTACTTCCTACCTCACCAGGATTCAGGATGTTCAGAATGAGCTTGCCGTAGTTGGAGAGACTTCTCAAGACACTGAGTTGGTGCATGTAGCTATCAATGGTTTCATTGAGGAATGGGCTACTTTCGTCCAAGGTATCACTGGACGAGATCAACTGCCAAGTTGGGATCAATTGTGGGCAGATTTCACGCAGGAGGAGATGAGACTTGCTCTAGTCAAGAGTACTCTCAGCGGCAACAACAGAGAATCAAAGAGTGTGAAGGAGGAGGAGAATGTTGCCCTTGCATCAAAGGGGAAGGCAAAGAAAGGTCCCAAGACAAGGCTCACAGGGAGGAGAAAAGAAGAAGGATTTGTCGAAGATCAAGTGCTTCAGATGTGGTGAGTTTAGTCACTACAGTACCCGGTGTTCAAAGAGAAAGAAGGACAAGAAGGAGAAGCAGGGGTAGGCAACAACTTCAGCGGAGATCGACAATTTTTTCTCCAGGTTGGAGGATGAATTCGCTTTGTATGCAACTATACCTCCAGGAGAGAAGGGTGACACTAAACTTTGGTCACCAGAGTTACAGAGTTTTGGGCAAGGTCCAAGGAACATTGCATCAGACAAGTGTTTGTTCTTGGATCATTACCCTTGCTACAAGGGCCCACAGTATTCAGTAGCAAGTGGATCAGTGTCAGATGGTGCAGTTAGTTCTTGAGGGACAGTTGTAGTTAGACGCTGAGGGGTGCAGAGCAGTGGTAGTGCAGGCATTCTCAATGGATAGTGTAGAGACTGGTAGAAGTTAGATTCTTAGTAGACAATTGCAGTTCATAGGACATAGTTGATTCAGTTCTCAGTTGCAGTGGTTACAGCAGCAACAACAACATGATATTAGTTGCAGCGCATTGCAGAGTTGGTAGTAGTACAAACGGTACAATGCAGTGTTGGCAGCAGTGCAAATACAAGTTGGTTCAACTACAGACTGGTAGTCGCGCAGTGGCTTGGTGGGTAGTGGTAGATTGTCATAGTTGTCAGACATCAACAATGTGCATGGGAGGATGTTATGAGATCGTCTAGAACACCTTCCCGCTAAGAGGGAGTGTTAGATTTTGATGGTTGGGTAGCATCGGATAAGTGTTCTATTTAGAAAGCCTAAGAAACACTAGAACTCCAGAACCCAAAAAACGTTTTAGGAGAAAACACCTAGGGATGACTTAATTAAGTTAATTAGTCAGTAATTAGATATTTCTCAAGTCTAACTTAGGAAAAGTGATTAATTAACAGGAATTAATTGAGAAATGTGAGATTTCTCTAGAAACTCACATGGATCGACTCAGAGATGATCTTAGTCGTTGATGAGGATTTAATCATGGTCGTTGGTGAGCCAACAAGAGATTATAAGAGGAGGTCAATGGGGTTGGAGCTAGACACACTTGAGATTGATTTCCTTGGAAGTGTTACCGCTCAAACTAGCAGGGGTCCTAGGTGGGGATCCTATAGGGCAATTACTAGGTCAAGGGAAACATTAGAGCGATAGCCCACTATCACCTCAGCTAAGGGTCCATGCTCTTTATGGACTTTCACCGATGGGAGGAGACCCGTTATATGAGGAATCACAAGATTGTTAACTTTAGGTATGTTCTATGCTAGAGCAATTTATTTAAATTTTCACAGTTAGAAATCACATCAGCATTATGATAAACTGCAGATAGAACATAAATATAAAACGCAGAAGACAAGCCAAGACAAGAGGACACGAGATGTGGCGCAAGCCAGGGACAAACCCCACAATGTGTGGGGAAACCTTTTGATCAAATCTTCTTTTATCTTCAAAGTTCAGCAGAGAAAGAGAGAGAGAGAGAGAGAGTACAATTACAACAGAAGTCAACACTTTGACTTGTCTAGATCTAAGCATAGATCATCTTCTATAACAATGAGATCAGTTGAAGACATTCTGCTTCAACTGATTCTCCAAGGTGACGGCTTCACCTATCATAATGCTGCCTCTCATTCATCATCTTCATGTTGCTCATCATGCTGCATCTTCCATGGTCTTATTCATCATCAAGTTTCCCATGCTCATGATCTCATTCATCATCATGCTGTAGGGATTATCATCCTTGCTGCACCTCTGAGATACTTGATCATATCAAGAATACTAGATCTGAATACTGTGATGACTATTGCCACTATTTGTCTCCTTTTATAGGTATGCTGAGAGGCTGTTGATCAATACTAAAACCTGCTTCATCATTATAGTTATGTCGAAACAGTAATGAGACTGAGATGATACCCAATGTAATTTTCATTGTGCAATCTGAGTTATGTTGTTCATTGCATCTAAACTGTCACAGGGATACCACCGAGATTTATATTGATTGATTGCGGCTACAGCAGTTCATTCCAGTGGCCTCATTACCTTACTGCGACCACTTATAGCTCCCTGCAGCTCTGACTTATTACTGCAGCTACCCTTTCCTTGATCGTGGTTGTATATGTCTTGACTACGACTTCATATACATGACTGCGGCGTGTTCATTTCCAACGGCTTTGTCATTTTCACTTGACTACAACTGCTTCATTTCCTGCGGCTTCGTTATTCCTCAACTGCGGCTACCCCTTTCCTTGACTGCAGCTATCGCGGTTATAATTTCCATATACAGCGTATATATGTATCACGTAGAAAGGCCACACATGTTCCAGACTTCACGTAGAATAGCCATACCTGTATACCGTATATATATAGCGTATATATGTATAGAATGGCAGAGAGGAATGCGTGAACAGGTCTTGTTGACTCACTGCGTCTTATTGACCCATTGACTGAGTTTATATTTTTTCATAAGCCTGTTGCTTACTGCGGCTAGGGCATTACTGCGTCTAGGGTATCTGGACAGCGTATGAACTGTGTGGATGTCTTCATTGCTTGCTCAGCGTATAGGGTTTCCATCACTGTGCGTTCCATAACTGTGCGTATATATTGCCTTCATGACAGTGTATAAACTGCGTAAGTATTTCCATCCATGCTGTGTTCCTTCCCTTATATTGTATGAATGTTTGTGCGTATATTGCTAGGGCATCATCCACGTATAAGCTAGGGCATCATCCAAGGTATAAGCATGTTACTCTTGGTGTCTCACTCCTTCTCCAAAAACCCAAGACGTGGAGAGGAGGAGGTCACTCAAGAATACATGTTCAAATGACATCAAATACCCATCTATTTATACTAAAACGAGGATGATGAATAGACACGTCGGTTGGGCTTCTAGAGCCTACATAAGAGCTGGTCGGCTTGATAATAATTACATAAACAAAATAAATTCATATCTCCATAAATACTTATCGGAATCGGATGATCTTTGGATCAATCCTACACCTCTCGATGAGAGGGATCCAATGAAAGTATCAGCTGCCATAAATAAGCCGACCCACATGGAGTTTGGCCCTAGTTGTCAATTTAACACTCCCTCTCAACTAGGGAGAACTCCATTCATTGATCCATAAGTCCGACTGTACTATCCCTGTCATCAGTGCCCTGCACTGTTCTGCCCAACTCTGCCTAGCTCTGCTGGCTCTGCTAGCTCTGCTATGCTCAGCTCTGCTCAGCGTTGCTGGCTCTGCTAGCTCTGCTTTGCTCAACGCTGCTGGCTCTGCTAGCTCTGCTATGCTCAACTCTGCTGAACTATGAAGAAGAAGAATTGATCAAGAATGAGTCATATCATTCTCCACTAACTCGAAGTTAGTCTCAGAGTGCGTACCACTGGTCCCAGACCAGTCTCAACTGACCCAAAGTCAGCGTCATAGTAGGTGCCACTCCTGGTCCCAGACCAGTATCGCAGGCTCAGAGAGTGTACTACTGGTCCCAGACCAGTCTCAACCGACCCGAAGTCAGCGTCATAGTATGTACAACTCTCACTGGTCCCAGACCAGTCCTGCACTGACACGAAGTCAGTCTTGGAGTATGTACCACTGGTCCCAGACCAGTCTCAGCCGACCCGAAGTCAGCGTCATAGTATGTACAACTCCTACCACTGGTCCCAGACCAGTATCATTGATCCCAGATCAATGGAGGACATCCTAGCGTAGGGAGTACGGTAGATACAACGATGCGTCCATCGGTACTACTATGGTCCCTAACTTCATTTCCCTGCTCATTGATCAGATGAGAGGTACTTCCCATGAGTCCCAGACTGCATGGGTAGGATGCCTCGACAGGAGAACTTAATCAATCCTGTCCTCACAGGAGAACACATCAATCCTGCTACAATCGCCATGGAGAACACATCAATCCAGGCCGCCATGGAGAACACATCAATCCAGGCCTCACAGGAGAACACATCAATCCTGCTACACAGGAGAGCAAATCATCCTGTTCCACAAGAGAGCGAATCATCTTGTCCCACAAGAGAGCGAATCATCTTGTTCCAGTGCGCACCACCAGGGGAGGGTGAGTCACCCTGTGGTCGTATGTTGCTCCAGTAGAACTACAAGCCCCCCAGAGCTCCCAGAGCTCAATATATGCAACATGCAGGACCCTTTTACAAAGGTCTCTTGATGACTCCAAGTCATTCGGGAAAATCACAAATTTGATCTTTCCCCCGGGGCTTTAGCAACCTGTATATCATCTCAGTGCGATGGAGCCTCCTTGCTCATCGACTTTCCATATACCAGATAAGGCAATATCTGATGTCTGTCTGCTGGAGCAATTGTCGAATACAGGATTCCTCAATAATCGAATCACACCTCTGGTTGTCACAGAGAAAAACAGCTAACATAAGAAATTCCGCAACCATGAGATCATACTCGTAGCCATGTATTCGGTCTTGGCGGTGCTTATAGTGACCGACTTCTGCTTCCTGCATCGAAGCAGAATCCAAAGAGAACCAACACTAAAAAGTGCTCTAGTGATTCTCCACACTGCTTGCCCATTCATCATTCGAATAATCATGTGGTTTCATATTTCCGGCAGTCTATCTCAATCCATGATAGATTGTGCCCTGAAGATATCTCAGAAGATTCTTGGCACCAATCCAGTGAGGCTCAACCAAATATGAGCTCACCATGCTAACTGCAGCACATATGTCCGGACGGAGGTTCTCCAAGAACATCAACGCGAATGAGTTTACGAAACTCAGAGGCATTTCCCAAATCAGGTCCGACATCACCACCATATAACTTCTTGAAAGTTAAAATACTCGAGGTAGTCACATGCTTGCAGCTTATCTTCCCACATTCAGAATCCAACTCCCTCTGTCTCCTATAAATGAGAGGGTCTGCACCTGTTAGACATAGGTGCCGGTATGAGAGGTTTATCATCCATAACCTCTGAGTAATGGTTTGGATCGGTTTCACTCCTAATGAATCTCAGCTGCATTAGATAGCTATCAATCCTCTCATACTACGCCCGAGGTGTTTTGCTTCAAGCCATAGAGGGCTTTCTTCCACCTGTATACATGAGATTCCCTGATCATGATTCTCAAACTCCTCAGGTTGTTCCAAACCTGTGGACCTGCTGCATGAGGGGAATGGTCCCCTTATAATATTTTCCTTCGGTACATTTCAAACATGTACCTTCATGCTTCTTTTTGAATTCAGGCATCCTAGTCGCCATCTGTCTCATAGACCTCCGGTGCTGAGTCAATGGACATGGTCCCCAGTGGACTTCCTGCAACTTGATACAACCCTGAACTCAAAAACATCTTTAAAAGATCTATTTTCAAACACGTACCTTTCCATCGATAAGTGCCACCTTGTAACCTTTGACTTCCATTTCCGAGATGGACATCAGGTTCAATCAGATACATAAAAGAGATTTTGGGGTTCCTTGCTTTCGTGGAAGAGTTGATCATTTCCTTGATGACCTGCATTATCAGTCATTCTTTTGATCATTGAAGATGTCTCAAGAATGATTGTTATCTTCATTAAGAGATGTGTCTCTGCCATTCGGATACTCCTGCGCATAACGGCCGAACTTATTTCAACAAGGCATCCGCCTTTCCTTCCACCCTTAGATCCGAACTTCCCAATGAAGTGATCTTAAGATGGACCATCAGAATCTTCCGCTGCGCCATTCTGATAACATTCTCTGCTTTTACTTCACCCTAGGTGAATTATGAGGAACCCATTGATCCTTCTGTCTTGTCCCAACTGTCTTCGGTGATTGCTCTTTCACTCTTGCTTGGGCATTCTTTTCACCTCAGCTCTGATACCATGTTAACTTTAGGTATGTTCTATGCTAGAGCAATTTATTTAAATTTTCACAGTTAGCAATCACATCAGCATTATGATAAACTACAGATAGAACATAAATATAAAACGCAGAAGACAAGCCAAGACAAGAGGACACAAGATGTGGCGCAAGCCAGGGACAAACCCCACAATGTGTGGGGAAACCCTTTGATCAAATCTTCTTTTATCTTCAAAGTTCAGCAGAGAAAGAGAGAGAGAGAGAGAGAGTACAATTACAACAGAAGTCAACACTTTGATTTGTCTAGATCTAAGCATAGATCATCTTCTATAACAATAAGATCAGTTGAAGACATTCTGCTTCAACTGATTCTCCAAGGTGACGGCTTCACCTATCATAATGCTGCCTCTCATTCATCATCTTCATGTTGCTCATCATGCTGCATCTTCCATGGTCTTATTCATCATCAAGTTTCCCATGCTCATGATCTCATTCATCATCATGCTGTAGGGATTATCATCCTTGCTGCACCTCTGAGATACTTGATCATATCAAGAATACTAGATCTGAATACTGTGATGACTATTGCCACTATATGTCTCCTTTTATAGGTATGCTGAGAGGCTGTTGATCAATACTAAAACCTGCTTCATCATTATAGTTATGTCGAAACAGTAATGAGACTGAGATGATACCCAATGTAATTTTCATTGTGCAATCTGAGTTATGTTGTTCATTGCATCTAAACTGTCACAGGGATACCACCGAGATTTATATTGATTGATTGCGGCTACAACAGTTCATTCCAGTGGCCTCATTACCTTACTGCGACCACTTACAGCTCCCTGCAGCTCTGACTTATTACAGCAGCTACCCTTTCCTTGATTGTGGTTGTATATGTCTTGACTACGACTTCATATACATGACTGCGGCGTGTTCATTTCCAACGGCTTTGTCATTTTCACTTGACTACAGCTGCTTCATTTCCTGCGGCTTCGTTATTCCTCAACTGCGGTTACCCCTTTCCTTGACTGCAGCTATCGCGGTTATAATTTCCATATACAGCGTATATATGTATCACGTAGAAAGGCCACACATGTTCCAGACTTCACGTAGAATAGCCATACCTGTATACCGTATATATATAGCGTATATATGTATAGAATGGCAGAGAGGAATGCGTGAACAGGTCTTGTTAACTCACTTCGTCTTATTGACCCATTGACTGAGTTTATATTTCTTCATAAGCCTGTTGCTTACTGCGGCTAGGGCATTACTGTGTCTAGGGTATCTGGACAGCGTATGAACTGTGTGGATGTCTTCATTGCTTGCTCAGCGTATAGGGTTTCCATCACTATGCGTTCCATAACTGTGCGTATATATTGCCTTCATGACAGTGTATAAACTGCGTAAGTATTTCCATCCATGCTGTGTTCCTTCCCTTATATTGTATGAATGTTTGTGCGTATATTGCTAGGGCATCATCCACGTATAAGCTAGGGCATCATCCAAGGTATAAGCATGTTACTCTTGGTGTCTCACTCCTTCTCCAAAAACCCAAGATGTGGAGAGGAGGAGGTCACTCAAGAATACATGTTCAAATGACATCAAATACCCATCTATTTATACTAAAACGAGGATGATGAATAGACACGTCGGTTGGGCTTCTAGAGCCTACATAAGAGCTGGTCGGCTTGATAATAATTACATAAACAAAATAAATTCATATCTCCATAAATACTTATCGGAATCGGATGATCTTTGGATCAATCCTACACCTCTCGACGAGAGGGATCCAATGAAAGTATCAACTGCCATAAATAAACCGACCCACATGGAGTTTGGCCCTAGTTGCCAATTTAACAAAGATGAATGGATCAATGGAGAGATGAGGAGTGATTCCTAAGGCCTATTCACAAGAGAGACTCAATTGTATGGCTTGCTTGCTTTGGAAGCAAGAAGATGGGCTCTCTAAGAAGTGCTAGGAGGGATTTTGAGGTTTGTGTTTGAAAATGTCTTATCAAGGAAGTCCCTAGTCTGAAAAGGCCTTATGGATACTTGGCTTTTGAATGATCTTTGTGTAAATGGAGTCAATAAGTTGCGGGATCATAAAGGCCAAGTGGACCCAAAATCAGGTCATGGATATGGGGTTGATCAACCAAGGATGTACTTGACCTAATTAGGGAAGGGAAAAGGATCAAAGAAAGAATCATCTTTTGATAATTTAATGCTATGATCCAAATGAGGTCACTAGCCAATGGGAAACCAAGGGCAAGAATCGATCTTCGAGCTAGGGCTTGAAATATCTCAAGATCCCACTGTCAAAATTTCCTGAAATTTGGAGGGCTTCTAGAGACACACCAGTGTAGTTGTGGGCAAGGGATCAAATTATTTTGATGGCTAAATCGTAAGAAAAGTGATGCCCTAGGTGACCAATGGAGGCTAGGCCTAGAAAAAAGGGGAAGGTGAGAAAAATAAGCTTTGAAAGTGATCACCTGTGGAGGATTAGTGCTTTGTCCATTGGGAGAGATGGAGTCAAGGAGAATTTATGGTTCAGAAAGAGTGCACCCAATCAAAGAGGCCTTCAAACAACTTCACATGGCTTTAAGGCATGAGAGCAGTTGGTTCAAGGATTTTATACTTCAACTTGCAATAATTGATGATTTATCGAGATGCATTTAATATAAAATATATCTAGGAACAATCAACCATTCATACATGGCGAGTGACATGATATAACACTATAAAATATGACAATTTCTACTAATTCGTATAGAAAAGCAGTAAATTTCAAGCCTTTTTAGCGAAAATCCTAGCAACACTCATATGATAAAGTAAATAACAAGATTAAGCATGAAAAGAACACTTACATGTATAAAAGAGTATATCCAATCATCAAATTATGCCAATAGAGAAACTCCAAGACAAGAGAGTGATATCCAAACATCAAAATTCATCCATATCATCCAAACTCGTCCTCCAAAAGGTATAGTGAAAATCTCACAAGAGATAATAACCCAATCCAAGTGATGATCAATGAGAGAGAATGCCTCTTCTGTTTATACAATCGTCTAAGGGATTCAAATTGTCTAATTTGGACTAATAATGCACCTAAAATAAAATAATGTGCATAATAACAATACTATTGGTCACAAGCCCACCAAATAGCTCAATAGCATAAGAATGAGCCTCTCAAGAGGGTAGAATGATCAATATAGTGAGTTGTTGTGCCTTTGAAGAGGCCTAATGAAGTCCAAGGGGTGCCATGATGTAGAAATGGACTCCAATCGTAGTGGACAAGGGGTTGGTCCCTTGTTTTCCAAGCAAGAACCTGTGGTGCTCCTAAGTGGGTGTGGGGGCACAAGGACATCCTCATGGGTCTCCAAGTGGATCAAAAATTCTTGTAGACCATCTGTAAGGGCTAGGATGATGATATAAGCCCTCTCTCTGCAGTGGGAAACATCCTCTGGACCCTGGAACATCTGCCAAGTGTATGGTGCAAGTGTGGAGTTGGCTGGGCATGGTGAACCAGGTGCATCATCCTCGTCCAAAATGTGGAACATGAGCAACCAATGAGTGCTGTTGGGGATCCATGAAGTAATCTTTGCTATGGTGGAGGCCCATGGCTCTCAATGCTCACCCTACAAGTGCCAATGTGGCCCTTTGGAGGGCTAGGACCCCATATAGGGAGACCAAGCCCCAAATGGAGACCCGCCTGCAATCCTGCAGAAGATCCAACACGTCCCCTTACCCTCCAATACAATAAGTCATCAAAATAATAAAGTAAAAGAGCTTACAAGTCATGGAATCAATGGGGTACTTCATGGTGGCATGCCCTTCCATAGCGGGCTTTGGCATGTACAAGTGTCTCCGAGCTCAATAGGGGGTTAACCGAGGACCATATTAGGTGGTTTCAACCTCTAAAGGGGGTGACATGTCCATGGTACATCCCTCAAATGGTAGGTGTCAGATGATATAATAATGGAGCGGAGTGGGGATCCGAGGAATCATCCAGACCACATTTTATGGTACAAGGGTAGTTGTAATAAGGGAAGCCCACACCTAGTATATGAGTGTAAGAGGGAGAAAATTGTGGTACATGAGTTACCCCGACCTTTGTTTTTCCACCTTTCTTCATATGCCTTTTTCCTTTGACTGATTTTTCTTCATAATTGCTCAGGGCTCCAGGGGGTGAGAGCATGATGTGTAATATGTAGCACTGGATACCCGCATAAGGTGGGGCAATTCATTGCCCACCAGAGGTTGGGACAATCATGGGTTCCTTATGATGGAGGGGGCTCATTTAGGGCCCATAGGAACCAAGGTGATGGCCATGGATAAGGGGTAGAGCTCATGTTTGGCTTTAACCCACGTGCTAAATTTGTATGACCCCACCATCTTTTGCATTATGTGGTACCTTTCCTGTTGAGAGTGGCCAAATTGTGCTTTTTCTTTTCTTTTTAGCTGCATCAACCTTTGGGGCATCGTTCTAGTCCCGACCTACTGTGTGAACAAAGTGAGGGGAAGGTTAACCCCGTGTGGACCTGAATGGGAAAAGAGATGAATGGGGCTAGAATGAGTGGTAGGGGGTTGATGTATATGGTGTCGGGAAGCGGGACCACACAACCAAAATCGGGATTTCCCATGTAGTGCCTATTATCGCTCAAACTAGCAAGGGTCCTAAAGGAAATCCTAAAGGGGCAACTATTAGGACAAGGGCAACAATGGAGACTTACCCCATTGCCACCTCAACTAAGCCTCCCTACTCTTTACGGACTTTCATCTATGGGAGGAGACTCAGTATGAGGACTCACTTACAAATAATATATCAATGCAATGGATAAGAAGTGATTCCAATCACCATTTCAAAGGGGAAACTCAAAATTAGGGCATGCTTGCTTTGTAAGCAAGGTGTAGGAATTTTCTAGGAAAGGTTGATGAGGATTTGAAGGTTAGGTTTAGGGAGTATGTCATGCAATGGAGCTTTCTATTCCTCAAAATCCTTATGGAACTTGGATTCCTATGTGATCCTTGAAAAGTTAGCTTTAATAGGAAACAAACCACACGAGACCAAATGGACCCCAAGTTAGGTCAAGGGGGGAGGGTTTAGAAACCAATGATGAGCGTGACCTAATAAGGGAAGAGAAGGGGATCAAAGAATTTTTTTTCAATGAAAGGTGGCACAATGATCCCTATGAGGTAACTAGCTTAAGGAAAACCAAGGGCAAGAATTGGCCCTTGAGCCAGGGCTTGCAATATCTCAAGATACCACTGTCAGAATCTAATAAAATTTGGATCGCTTCTTGAGGACACACCAACGCAGTTGTGGACCAAAAATTGAAGTATTTGGATGGCTATATTGTGAGATCATTGATGCCCTAGGTGACCTATGTGGCTAGAGTCTAGACCTAGAAAGAAGAGGAGAAGGTGAAGAAAAATAAGTTTTAGGGTGATCACCTATGGCAGACCAGTGCAAAATCCTTTGGGGAGATTGGAGTCAAGAATGATTATAAATTCATATTTGATTTTCTTGGTCAAGGAGGCCTTAAAGGCAACTCCACTTAGCAGTAGGGAAAAGGAGAGCAGCTTCAAAGACTTTATACTTCGTTTTGTAAAATAGATGGCTTATCAAGATGAATTTCAACCATGAAATATCCCTAGGAACATTCACTCATCATACATGGTCCATACATGAAGCATCACTATCTAGAAACAAAATTTCCACATCTTCGCAATAATAGATGTAGCAAATTAGCCCTAAAATAGCGAAATCCCAGCGACACGTATGTGACAAAAATAGAGCAAAGAATAGCATTAAAATTGCACTTACATGTATTAGAATATACCCAACCATCAAAAATTTGCCAAACAAGAAGCTCCAAGACAAGAGAAAATGGTCGAAACATCAAAATTCATTCCATGCTCCAAAATTTCATCCACAAGGATAGTGAAGTTCTCTAAAGAGATAGATGTCCAACCAAGTGATGATGCTAAAAAGAATTCACATCACTTGTATTTATACACTTCTAATGAGTTTGATTTAGCTAATTAGGCCTACATTAGCCCCTACAATAAAATAACTACTTTTGGTGACAAGCCCACCAAACTAGCTCATAAACAAAAAAATAAGCTTCTCAAGAGCTTGAATAATGAATAGTGCATGTTGTTGGGCCTTCGAGGAGGTCTAATGGAGTCCATATGTGCCATAATGTGTAGTTGAACTCCCAAAAGCAATGGACAAGGGGTTGGCCCCTTGTAATAACTTGTGGTGCTCCAAATGACATGTGGGGGCACACAAGTGTCCTCATGGGTCTCCAAACAAATCGAAGATGTCTGTAGATTGCCTGCAAGGGCTAGGATGATGGTGTAGGTGATGCCACATCATCGTGCAAGCCTTGGATCATCTGCCAAGTGTATGGTGCAACTTTGGGGCCAACTGGGCATGATGGATCAGGTGCATCTTCCTTGTCCAATAAGTGAACCACGAGCAATCTTTGAATGGCTATGGGGATCCATGGAGTGTTGTCCGCTGATGTGGAGGCCTATGGCTCTTTACATACATCCTACATTTTCCAATGTATCCCTCTGGGGTTAGGACCCCGTATAGGGAGACCAAATCCAAATGGAAACCACCTACAATCCTACATAAGATCCAATACGTCCCCGTGCCTTCTAGTGCTCCAAGTCATTAAAGAAATCAAGTAAAAGAGTTTATAAACCATGGATAACAAGTGAGCACTTCATAATGGCATGCCCTTCCATAGTGGGCTTTAGCATGTGCTAATGTCTCCCAACTCCAAATAGGGTTAACCAGGCATCCTATTAGGTTTTCTACCTCTAAAGGGGGCGGTATGTCCGTAGTACATCCTTCAAATGGTGGTTGCATGTGGCATAATGATGGAATGGAGTAGGGAATGAAAGGGGGAAACCTGGATCGCATGCCATGGTACAAGGGTAGCTAATAAAAGGGAAGCCCACACTTGGGTGACTAATGTGTAGGAGGGAGCAATCATGGGTTTCTGAATGATAAAAGATTCTCATCAAGTTTCATGTAGGAACTGGGGTGATGGCCATGGAATGGGGTAGAGCTAATGTCATGGGTTTTGCCCACATGCCAAATGCTTTTGTCCTAACCATCTTTTGCATTTTGTGGTACAGTTTCTTGTTGAATGTTGCCAATTATACTTTTTCTTTTTCTTTTAGTTGCATCAACCTCCGAGCATCATTCCAGACTCGACCCAAGATGTGGGGCAAGGGGAGCGGGTGGTTGACCCTATGTGGACCCAGTGAAGGAATGTGGACCCAGGTGGGAAGAGAGATGATTTGGGGGTGTAATGAGCGAAGGCGGAGTAATATATGCAAATTGGGGAGCGGGACCACACAACCAAAATTAGGGTTTCCCATGTAGTACCATCCCTAAAACCAAAAGGTCAGTAAAAGAGATCCCATGAGAGTAGGATGCAAGGTTAACATTCCAAAAGAGACCTAGGGGACAAGAGCACAAACCTAAACCACTCTTTCCACTGAATCCCCCCATTAATCCATACCCAAAGTTTCCATGATAAATAAACTAGAATACTCAATTACCAAATAACAAGGCATACCTTTAGGTTTGGGAGGCCCACCTTCAAACATACGATCATGACAGATGGATGAGGGACTACATGGCTGACTCAGGTGACAGAAAAATGACACATCGAGCTAGTTGGTGGCTGCGAGGGGCTGCTGGCTGAAGACCATCATGGATAATTTTTTATCCTAGGGATATCACCCACAAAATGGTGGGTAACATCTGGCTCTAACTAGGAAATGATCTCTCAGAAAAGTAGGCAAAGCTGCTCAAACGGGAGGTCATGAGAACACCAACAATCTCTTGGCTACCGTAGACCTGTTACCTGCACATATCAATAATCAAAGACTAAACCTACGGGGTAACATGTTTTTTATGGTGTCTTATGATCACCCATGCTTAGTGTTAGGCCGTAAAATCAACAGAAAAATAAAAATATGCAAATTTTAATCTAAATGCAGCTAATCTACCATGAGAAATATCATATGTCATTAGTTCTAATGCGAAAATCAGCATGCAATGCATCCTACCCTAACATCCATATGGTATAAAACAAATACTAAGTGTAATGATAAAGCCAGTGCAACCAACATATCATCAAATCAATGTAAATATGCCGACCTATATGATTACTCATGTAGCAAATGCCAAAGCGAATGTGGACAAAATCACATGGATGATAAGGCCGGTGGGAGGTAGGAAAATAGAATGCCCACACATGGATGATCACGTGAGAAGAGGAAAGAAAAGGATGTAATCTAGTCCATGAAATCCTCTCTTCTTGCCAAAATATAGAGATGTCAATGATTAGGCTCATAAATTTTTAATAGATGGCAACCTTGGGCATATTATTTCCATTATGATCCTTATCATTTATGTCATATTTTATGGCCTCTATAGGAATAGGATTAGTAGGCAAGAGAGACTAATGAGATGGAAAAACATAAGTAGGTTGCCCATGATGATCATACCGAAAAGGGGGGGATATAAATTGATCATGATCTTGAGGGTGTGTCAGAGGAGATAAAGTATAGTCAATGAGGGCTTCTTCCTTGACACCATACCCAAAAGGGGGAAAGGGATCATGGTCACTCAAGATCATTTGAAAAGGGGCGAGGGAATCACTTGTGGAAGACTTGAAGTGATGAACAAAAGGATAAGGCAAAGGGGAGGGTGAAGTATTATATTCAACGAGTTTTTCCTCCTCAAAATAATCTTTTTCATGTAAGGGAAAATAATGACACTTCTTCTCAAGGGTATCAATGCATATGTCATCATAAATAATGCCTCAGTGAAAGGGAAGACCACTCTCAACCTCATCTTCCTTGTTGGTGTCATAAATGGGAGCACAATCAAATTGAGGACCAACAATTTCCCATTTCACTTTTTCAATGTGGAAGTAATCTTTAGTGTCATCTTCCAAGGGGCTAATGGGGTCACCTTCTTTAAGGTTCTCAAAAGGAGATTCATCGAGAGTAATATCCTTGAGAAAGGTAAGGTTAGTCTCAACTTCACTTTCCATGGACTCATCCTTCCCAACATGTGTTCTCAAAATTATTCTTTTCATTATGTGGACCCAAGGAGGTCTCATCTTCCCATTCATCACTTAGTTTTTCAAGGTCTTGAGGATGCTCGATAAAGCCTTCCTCTTGAATGCTCAATGCAGGGCATACTTGAAAATGCCTAAGAAAGCCATCAATGAACTTCTCAATAGATGAGATGCTCCTAGGTTCGTGATTTTGCAACCATGAGTTATGACCATAAAGAGAACTAAAGAATGACAACAATAGGACATCTTGGTGGACCACTTTCTCCTTTGAAGTATGTGCATTAAATCTTTCCACATGGTCAATTGCTGAGCTTGGGTCACCATCAAACACGGGTACCCCACATACCATCCTTCTTGTGACATGATTGGGGTGCCCAGGGATGCTAGCGATGTCCAAAGCGGGAAAATCCAGAAAGAAAGACACCCTACTTTGGGTATGCATGTAAATTTTGTAGGCGTTGCCAAGGTGATTTTAAAGATGTCTAGAAAAATGCTTGCTTCACCCTACAAGTATCAACCTTAAAGTTCAAGGAAGAACTAGGGCTTCGTTCTTCCAATGGAGTCTCCAATAATGATATGTCAATGTGTCTATGGGGAAAAACACACGTTCTGTGTCCTCAGCAGTGGCGCCAAAATGTTACCGCTCAAACTAGCAAGGGTCGTAAAGGGGCAACTGCTAGGACAAGGGCAACAATGGAGACTCAACTCATTGTCACCTCAGCTAAGGCTGTTGGTCAAAATTGTCATTGATGTCAATATGAGCATTGATGAAGATAATGATGCATGGATGAATGTTAGATGAAGCCTTGGCCTTGTTGAAGATGGCCTAATCCTAATAAATGAAGAACACACTTGGAGCCCTAAGTCTATGAAGAAGAAGCCCTAGCATATGATGAAACCCTAAAGGTTTCCATGGATGAAATAATGATGGTAGTTCACATGTCTTATTTTTATTGATGGTAAAATGACCTTATTTAAGGATGGAAATCACATAGGCTCATAGAAGACATTGAGCTCTTTCCAACGAGCACTTACATGCCTTATAACTCCTCATAAGCTGAGAGAAAATGATTTTTCAAGTTGGAATATGATAATTTTTTATGCTAGCCGACATGAGCCTACATGTGCAAGTCGGCTCCTACTCAAAGGATGTTTCATTTCGTTAAAGGTCAAAACACGTATAAATATAAGTTTGAACTCATTCTAATCATCAACTCGGATCAGAAAACAAGACAGGAAGAGCAAGAAGGGTTTTGTTGAAGCCTCGAAAATCTTTGCTACAATATGGGGGGAAACCACCTAGTCTGGACCTTGGTTAGCAACTCCTTTTCCATTTGGTGTAGTGGCTCCGATTGGGGATAATGGGACTAGTTTCCCAGAAAAGATTTGATAGGGTTGGTGGGGTGATATATGATGTAACGAGAGAATGGCTAAGTTAAAAGCAATCTAATCTAACTAACAAACACATGCATATATCTTAGTTTAACACTATTTAACTATAAATATACCCGGGAATTAAATACAATATGCAATCTACAATGATGTCCTACAACAATTGGTAATAAAGATCATTCAACTGCAATAAGAACTGAAATCGTTTAACAATAATCATTTTGTATAAATAGTTAGCCAAAACGATTGTGAAAGATATATCACATATAAAATCGTTCATGTATTCAAAATAAAGTCAAAGGCAACATCATACAAAAGTGCAATAATGTTAAACTGTAATTCATACTTTCACACATAAAACAATTAAAAGAAGTATTGCCTGATACATAAATAAAACAAGATCATAACATAAAAGTACCATATATGACGAGTCCTGCTCATGTGCTTCAACAATATTAATCCAATCTCAATCAATCCAACACATTCTAAGAGTACAAAAGTGCATTTCAGTAGAGCATGCTAGATATTTGAAAGAAAATAGATCATGTTCCATTCATTCCATCAGAACCTCCTCGAAAGTACAAAAGTGCAATGTTTCGAAGAACATTTCTGATAAAATTTTTGGACCCCTCTCTAAATGCATGAGAGGGATTTAAATACTAAACTATAGGTCCTAAAATAGGTTATTAAAAAAATAGCTGAGGAGGTTTAAACGACCTTCCTCAGATCATGCGAAAATAAAACTAAAATAAAAATAAACTAAGTGACTAACTCCTTTGCATTTGATCTTTGAGATCGCAAATATCTGTCATAGGCTTGAGTTGTGTTGGTTGGCCGATCGCAGATTTTAACTGCCCAACAAATATAGCGTCTGTTAGCGCTGACACCATTTTTTGTGTGGAGGTTGTTAAGCATCTCAAGGTCATCCACTGGCTATATGGTTTTACTAAGAACTGCCAGTACACTTCCCAGTTTAGCTTGCTCATCTGTTTGATTACCTCCTCCTTTTCCTTCACTGCCTGCCTCCACTGCTGCTCTAACTGTTTGACATTTGGAAGAAATCCTGGTATGCATTCTGTAACCAGGTTGGCACCATGCATATTTTTGTTGATGGCTTCTATTATGTTGTTTGCTGCTGCTGCTGCGATCGCTATTGCCCTTTCTGCTTGCTTGAGTCGAGAATCCCAATCTATGAACAAGATGTCTTTATGCGATTCCTCCAGCTTTGGCAGATCAACCTTTCTCCCATCTTCTGATTCTTGCCAGGTGATAAAGTCAGAAATATTTTTATGGATTTCGTCATACTCAAGTCTCATGTCGAAAACTTGGCTTGTTAGCTTATCACTAATCTCGCAATAAGGACTTATTTGCGAGATTTTCTGGCAAAGAACTTCCTTCTGCTGCATTAGTTGGGAGTTAAGACTGAGTGCTTCCTTTATGAACTCATCGATTTGTGGATTGTCTTTATACTTATCTGTCATAGCTTGTATCCGCGCATCTCTTTCTGCTAGGCTGGCCTGATGTTGTATTCACATCTATTCAAATTCCTACTGGAGCTGGGCTACTTGTAATTTTGCTTGTTGATTGGATTTCTCCTGAGCTAATTGTTGTTCCAATAGAAGAATTCTTTGTTCCTTTTCTTTAAGCAGCATTTGGACCTCTGTCACTTTGTCAATAGTTGCCATAGCATAGGCTCCTGCGAATTGCGATAATTTTGTGAGATTTTTAGATGGGTCCATGGGCGAGTCCTTCCATACAATGTCCATTGGTTCATTGTTAGGAGCCGTAACAGCGGCAGCGTTTAACTTTCTTTTCTTCCTCTATCTCTTGACGACAACTTTGTGGGTAGGACTATAAAATACATCTAATGGAGGAATTTCCTCAATTTTCAAAATAATCTCTTAAGTGGGGGTGGTAGGAATGAGCTCAACATCCTGAGTGCCTACAGCTTTTTCTACTGTTGTTTCTTGAGTTGACTTGTGCTGTGTTTGCTTAGGAGTCTGTATCTCAGATGTTTGTTCATCTGTGTGAAGCTTCTTGTTGAAATGTTCCCATTCCTTTTCCAAATCAATAACTGGGGTTTTTGCTGACTGAGTGGATGTTGAGTGAACTTCTGCCTGTTTCTTTGCCGTGGTTTGCTCAACTGTTTCCTCTGTAGTTCTAGCTGTGTCCCTTTCGGACTCTTTATTTTTATTGCCTCCCCCATTTTGAGACTGGTGCTCTGAGTGCTTTGACTCATGAGTAGATCTCTCTTGGGTTTCTTCTTCGGAATTCTCTTTGGAGCTATCCTCCAAGCTTACACTGGGAGTTGGCTCCCTTATTGGTTCAATCTGCAATAGGTCCAATGGGACCTTCAATAATCTCATTTTTTTGTATACATGGAAAGCTTTAACATCATCTGGGGTAAAAAGTAGTGATGCCATGTGCGTCACTTCTGAAAATGTTTCTTTTTGTAGGAAGAGGTCATTGAAGGCATCCTCCTTGTGCATGAGTGGTTTTACTTTCACCGTAGTAGTGAAGTCCTTAGCAGTGCCATTTGGGTCATACTGCCTTCCCGGGATTGTAGTTAATCTCAGAGACTTCATGATCTTTGCTTCTTTGCATGCATGTCCAAAATCATGTAGTGCAAACGCACCACATTGCAACGGAAATGTAGGCCAAATGGCCTTCTTTTGCTCTTTCAATCCTTTGCTCAACCCACCTTCCCCTGTCGTTTGGTAGGCTATCTCCCTGGCCATTAATTTGTCGGGGACATAGTATGGGAGAACATGCGGTGAAGCAATGCTCCCAAATACTCTGATATAGGTAAATGTTTCCTCCCCAAACCATTTGGCTATAGGTAAGATATCCACTTCAACTTCTTTTGAAAACCTAGGGGCAGTTGTGTTGTAGACTTGTTTATGGATGGGTAGCATAACTCCTTGACAAATCTTATAAAAATGGGGGTGAAATTGAGACTCCCACAAAATCTTATGGTACACATGGATAGGAAGCGGGTCTTGCACGGTCCACTTCCATCCCATAATGGGACATTTGGAACTAAAACAGATTGTGTCGATCACAAAAGTGCTCATGAAAAACGGGGGATAAACCCTTAAAGAGGGACTTTTTTTTCTCCTATATTCCATAATGGATTTTGCCAAATTATTAGACAAAATTTAAGCCCAATTCATTATTGTTACGTTCACAATTGCATCTATTAATGGAAGCTATTCCGAGGAAAATTTGGTGCTATCGGGTTTACCGAATAATCTACATAGCATGGCTGCTACGAAATTATAACGGGGAGAGATAGATGTTATAGAATACATACCCGTCTTATCCTGTTTGAGCTTGCCTTTGTTTGCTGTCTAGGCCCGCATGACGTCTGTCGGGTCTTCATTCTCCTTAGCAAATTGCTCGAGGAACTGTTTATTGTACAACTTCTGTGGCTCTGGTAAATGGTACATTAGCCGTACGCTGTTTGCTGAAAAATATCCCATAACCTCTTGCCTGTGATTCTTGAATTCTCTGTCCGAGACGTCCACCACATCAATTATCCACTTGACCATATTTGTTTATGGGATTATCTTCGGTCTTGCGGCTATGCGGTGTAGGAATGAGCACGATGTCTCAAAGTAAGAGGCGTCAGAGGAAACATGAGCATCGACTGTGGCCTTTGCTACCAGCGGCCTTGGTTTTTCCTCTTCTAACAAATCATACATGGCCTCTCATATTGTAGTTCCTCTGTCTCTACTGCATGTAGTATCAGAGAAAAGAGGGATCATTTCTGAATTTTTAGATGCAACTGCCTTTCCCCTCTTTGCCATTGCTTCTAACAACTCTTCCTGCAGATTTTTCTTGAAATGGAGCAAAGCGGAAGCTATCAGATAGACACAAGAAAGAATGAAAAATGAGGATGAATGATACAGATAACCTTGAAAAGGTGACAAGAAAGGAGTTTTAATTAAACGCAGATGAAAATATATCGTATCACGTTGAGCTGCTTTTCAACATAAATGCCATTAACCCATACTAACTATCCACTAATGGTTCCTTATCGCTACCTTTATTGCTCATTAATGTTCTGCATCGTAAGATGGGAAGGAAAACTTTTAAGGTGGCGAACTTTAGTTGCGAGAATGCCGATTTTGTGATTGTGATGCAATATTGCAAATCGCATTATCGCATATTTGATTGTGCGCTTTCTTAGAGTTCCTTAGGTTCTTGCGGGATGCGAGATGCGGGATAGCGGTGTGTTCTTTATTGTTTAAAGCGTAGCTTGTTTGATGGAAATTTTACCTTATAAAGTGTTTTTTATTGCGCGGCAAACTTAAGTGCTACTTTATGACATAGGCTTTAATCAGGTCCGGGCTTTTATCGCATTTCGCAACATCACACGATTCGTAAGTTTTAAGACCTCTCTTAAGTGTTCCGACGCGATGCGATAGGTCGACCGTCTCATTGCAATATCACATTTCGCACATTTCAACATGCTTCGTGAGAGTGCGCCTTTTGTGAATGACGATATGCGATACGGGCTTTGTTTTAATAGGAAATGCCTTAGGCCTTAGTTTTAAACGAAAAAGTCTAAGATATCTAGGTTAAGCGCGGTGACTCTTTTGATCGCTTTTTGCGAGTTTTGCTTGTTAATAAGGCTTTTGACGCACTTTATTGCTCATTAATGTTCTGCATCGTATGATGGGAAGGAAAACTTTTAAGGTGGCGAACTTTAGTTGCGAGAATGCTGATTTTGTGATTGTGATGCAATATCGCAAATCGCTTTATCGCATATTTGATTGTGCGCTTTCTTAGAGTTCCTTAGATTCTTGCGGGATGCGAGATGCGGGATAGCGGTGTGTTCTTTATTGTCTAAAGCATAGCTTGTTTGATGGAAATTTTACCTTATAAAGTGTTTTTTATTACGCGGCAAACTTAAGTGCTACTTTATGACATAGGCTTTAATCGGGTCTGGGCTTTGTGTGTTCTTTATTGTCTAAAGCGTAGCTTGTTTGATGGAAATTTTACCTTATAAAGTGTTTTTTATTACGCGGCAAACTTAAGTGCTACTTTATGACATAGGCTTTAATCGGGTCCGGGCTTTTGTCGCATTTCGCAACATCACACGATTTGTAAGTTTTAAGACCTCTCTTAAGTGTTCCGACGCGATGCGATATGTCAACCGTCTCATTGTAATATCTCATTTTGCACATTTCAACATGCTTCGTGAGAGTGCGCCTTTTGTGAATGACGATATGCGATACGGGCTTTGTTTTAATAGGAAATGCCTTAGGCCTTAGTTTTAAACGAAAAATTCCAAGATATCTAGGTTAAGCGCGGTGACTCTTTTGATCGCTTTTTGCGAGTTTTGCTTGTTAATAAGGCTTTTGACACACTTGGTCTAGCGGTAGGCAAAAAGGCGAGTATTGCTAGCTTTCAAAGGGTTTTGACTTGATATCTTGCTTTATTCCAAAAAATTTAAAGAAAGTGTCTAAATGCTAAATTTGTTTTTTGAAGGATTTTATCAAGGGTCCCTATTTATTAATAGAATAGTGGCTATTATATTAATAAATGGGGGGGTTGTTGAATAGCACAACAGGTTCACATCTCGTGAACCAAGGAGACCAAGGAGGACGAAGAAGATTATTGTCTGGGCAAATTCTGTATTGAGTTTTCTGTACTCCTTTCAAGCTCATACTACACCTTGGACCTGTGGAAGAATTGCAGACTTAGGACTTGAAGGATAGTCACTTTGGAGGCTCGGATTAGTGGCCTGTGGAGGCTCGGACAGACTTGTTAAAGGCTCGGAATTACAGATTTGTGGAGGCTCGAGGGTCGGAGTTACAGGCCTATAAAGGCTCAGACCTGTGAGAGGTTTGGATCTGTGGAAGCTCGGACTTTGGAGGCTCAGATTTGTAGCTTAACGTTGAAGGCTCGGACTTGTTGCATTTATACCTTAGATATGTGGCTTAAACGGTTTAGGCCTATGCTTTAAAGTTCAGATCTGTGGCATAAAAGAACTTGTGACTGATCAGACCTTTGTTGAAGCATCACTTGAAGCACTCAAAAGACCTTTAGGGACAACCTTTGAAGACACCTTGGAGCAGATCTAAAGGAGCGGTTAGGATTGTTGAAGTGACATCTTTTGAAGCAGAGCAAATTATAGGCATCATTTGGAGTAGACTTTGAAGTAAATAACTTCGAGCCTTGGACAATGCACAAATTAGGAATCTGTGGCAGTCTTGTGGAGCAACTGTTTGACTATTGAAGTAATTATTGAAGCTTTTGAAAGTAAGTCATTTATACATTCTGTTTGATAACAAAGTTGAAAGTTGGAGGGTTGGAGCCCTAGAGGTTGGAGCCCTAGGTTGGAGCCCTAGAGGTTGGATCCTCGTAAATTCCATGTTGGAGCTTGGAAAAGTATAGGTTGGAGCTTGGTGGATTGGAGGGTTGGATCCCTCAATATTATTGTACTCAATTTATTGTAAAAAGAGGATTGGTGTCCTCATCTATTCTTAATAAAATTCATATTATTTACTTTCTTGTTGTAATTGTGAAAGATCTTAACTGGCATTAATTATAACAATTGAATGAAACACTGATTCACCCCCCTTCTTAGTGTTTCAACAATTGGTATCGGACCCAACTTCTTGATAATCCTTCCTAACAACTGGAAGAAGGATTTTTAGTCACAATGACCAGTAAGGATTCTGGAAAAATCCCTCAATTTGATGGAACAAAGTTTTCCTTTTGGAAACATAGGATGAAATTTTATTTGATGTTTCTTGGACCAGAGCTATGGAAATCAGTTCTAGATGGGTATAAAGTACCACCTTCCCCCCCAACAGATCAGGACAGAAGAAAAATTTATATAGCAAATGCCAAAGCACTAAATTCCATAACAAGTGGAATCTCTGATTCAAAATTTACAAAAGTTATGAACTGTGAATCTGCCAAGGAAATGTGGGACATGCTTATTGCTATCTATTTATTGCTGTCTATTGCTTATTGCTATCTATGATGGAGAGTCTTAAAATGAATGACAAAGAAGACATTGAAGCCTTTTTCCTTTGAGTGGATGAAGTTGTCAACTCACTCAAGGGTCTAGGTGAAGACATTGAAGAAAGTATAGTTGTCCAAAAAGTTTTGAGATCACTTCCAAAATGATTTGATTCCAAAGTCAGTGCCATAGAAGAAATAAAGGACTTGGATACCCTAAAAATGGATGAACTTCATGGGATTCTCATTGCATATGAAATGAGAAAAGGGATCTCAAACCCTAAGGAAGTTGCATTTAAGGCTTCAAAAACATCGAAAAAAGGGAAAAATTGTAATTATAGCAGTGATGATTCCGATACTGAAACAGAACTAGCACAATTCATGAAGAAACTAAGGAAAGGGTCCAAACTCAAAGGCAAGTATCCTCTCATTTGTTTCAAGTGTGGTAGAATAGGACATTATGTTGCAAAGTGTCCTCATAAACATGATAGTGATGATGAAGATGAATCCGAAAGAGAAGAAGAAGGAAATGTGGATGAATTACTAATTAGTGTTGTTGAAGAAAATGAGAAATTAAGGAAAAAGGTCATTTCTCTCAAAATAGAAAAGGAAGAAGAAAAAAGGAAGGAAGATTTTTGAACAACAAATTAAAAGAAAGAGAAGAAATATGTGAGAAATGTGAAGCTGAAATTGTCTCTCTAAAGAAAGAGTTGAATCAGGTTAATAAGAGCTAGCAAAGTTCTCAAACTCTTGATACCATCCTTAATACTCAAAGACCTCAACATGATAAGATTGGAATTGGTTTCAAAGATGAATCATCAAGTTCAAAGAAGATTGCCAACGAAGAAATCCAAAGAAGTTATGCTGACATCCTTTGCAATCATCCAAAAGAAGAGAAGTCGTTCCACCTAGAACAAAGATCCATCTACAACAATCCAAGGAATGAAAGAAAACTATCTCTAGGAAAGAATATTACATCAAGTCAAGGCTATCCAAACAGGTATCAAACTATCTTTCTTGGTTATTGTTTCTACTGTAAAAAATTTGGTCATCAAGCTAAACATTGCAAGGCTTATAAGGATAATAGCTCAAGGAGATATAAGACCAATTATCAAAATAAGCTGCTTGGTTCAAAAGAACAAGGTCAAATCAAGACCTATAATTCATTTGATCCTTTGGCTAAGTATGATCTAGTATGTTCAAAATGCAATGATTTAGGTCATGATGCACAAAATTGTCCACTTATGTCAAAAAGGGAAGAATTGAAAAAGGGGGAACCCACTACAGATAAATGTGGTCTAGCTTTATGTGCACAAAGTGATGAAAATCAATGGTTTGTAGATAGTGGATGTTCAAGACACATGACAGGTGACCAAAAGAAGTTTATCTCATTAAATAAAAAGGATGGAAATGTATCCTTTGGAAGTGGATCTGCTAAAATTTCCGGAAAAGGGACAATTTTTCTTGTTAATGGAAAGGGAAAAGCACAAAACACATTGCTAGTAGAAGGGCACAAACAAAATCTTCTAAGCGTTAGACAGATTTGTGACCAAGGACATAATGCTATTTTCAGTACTAAAGATTGTGAGATAAGAAAATCCTCTTTAGGAGAAGTTGTGGGAAAAGGAGTAAGAACACCATATAACGTATACATTTTGAGTAAAATTCAAGAAGAAAAATGTTACATGAGTCAAACAAATCAAAGATGGTTATGGCACAAGTGATTGGGACACCTAAATTTTGACAACTTGGTTAAAATCAGAAAAACAAGTGCAGTAAGAGACATTCCAAAAATTCTAAAATCACAAGTTGTGTGTGGCCCATGTCAACATGGAAAGCAAACTAGAACTTGCTTCAAGACTAAGGAATTCTCAACATCAAAGCCTTTGGAGATCATACATGCAGATTTATGTGGACCAACCAAAACTCCAGCTCTACAAGGAGAAAGGTACTTTTCTCTATTTGTAGATGACTATACTAGAATGATGTGGGTATTCTTCATAAAATTTAAATCCAAAGCTCTTGAATGTTTTAAAAATTTCAAAGCTATTGTGGAAAATGAAAAGGACTAAAAAATCAAGTGTCTTAGAACAGATAGAGGAGGAGAATTTACTTAAAAGGAATTCAATGATTTCTGTAAGTTACATGGAATCAAAAGAGAACTTTTTGTAGCTAGAACTCCTAAACAAAATGGAGTAGTGGAAAGAAGAAACAAAACTATGCAAGAAATGGCGAGAACAATGTTACTAGCAACTGATTTGCAGGCCAAGTTTTGAAAAAAAGCAGTTGGGGCAATAGTGTATACCTTGAATAGAGCCCAACTAGGACCAAATAATGATAAGACTCCGTATGAATTATGGAATGGAAGACCTACTTCAGTAAAATATTGTAGAATTTTGGAAGTAAATGCTTTATGATGATCAATGATGACTCACCAGGCAAGTTTGATTCTCGTGTTGATGAAGAAATATTTCTTGGATATTCTACAAGGAGCATAGCATACAAATGCTACAATAATCGACTACGAAAGATAGTAGAAAGCATTGATGTGAGATTGATGAGGCGCTTCCAAAAAAGGAAATTGAAGTCCGTGAAGAAGATTCTATTCTTGAAGAATCTAAAGAAGATACAACAAAGGAAGAGAAGGATCAAAAAGGTCAAAGGGAACCATCTCAAACTCCGTAAAAAGTAAAATTTGCTCAAAAACACCATCCGGAAGAACATATTATTGGTAATGTAGATGATGGAATACAAACCCGAAGAAGGATGACAAATACACCAAGAAAGCATGATGTTGCCTTACTATCCATGGTAGAACCATAAAACTTTGCTCAAGCCAGTAAGAATCCTCATTGGTTAAAAGCTATGGAAGAAGAAATGTTTCAAATCGAAAAGAATGGAACATGGTGTTGATTTGGGGTAGCATCAGATGTGCTCTAGCCATGAAAATTGGTGGAGAGGCTAAAGCACATGAGATCTCCAAGACCTAGAAATGGTTTGGGCAGATTCTTCCCGGTTTAGGAGATATTAAAATAATTAATATTTTTAATGAAGTTCCTAATTCTAAACTTAGGAAAAATAAAATATTAATGGGTATTAATATAAAATTGTGTTAGAAGGTTCTAAAAGACATGGATCAAGCCAAATCTAATCTTAGTCATTGATTGGAGATGTAATCTTGGTCGTTGAAGGACCAACAGGCAAAGTATAAGAGGAGACTTGAGGGTCAGTTGAGAATACACCAGAGTGATTAGTCATTCTATTTTCTAGAGCAGGGTTTGCTAAGAGAAGTCGAATCAGTGATCAGTTTGTAGCGAGGGGCAGTGGGTACGAAACAGAGAGGCAGAGATAGTGTCGGAGGACCAGCGCAGAGGCAGAGAGGCAGACGTAGAAGCCAGAGGGAACCACACAGAGGTTAGCAGAGACAATGCAAAAGCCAAGAGGACCTGCATCATTCACGCAGACGCTGCTGGAGTGACGCAGAGAGCCAAAGAGGCTATGCAGAGGCTCAGAGAGCTGATGCAGGGGGTTTTCAGGTGGTGCAGAGGCCAGGAGGGCTGATGCAGTGCTTCAGTTGTGCTGGAGAGGGTTTCGTGGGGCAGACTTTTCGAATAGAGAGGTATTACTGCCGGATTATTTTCTTTGTTGGGTGAGCCAGTTTGGCACCTAGTTGTACTCAAAGACTGCATAATAAAATAACCCTCAGAATTGCTGCATCGGTTTTCCCAAGTTGGGTTTTTCCGGGGATGAGTAGTACAAAAATAACAGTGTCACTTGTGTCTTTGCTATTTCTTTCAGCTGTTGATCTGTAGATGGTTGAGACTGTATTGTGCTTATTTAAGTATTTTTATGATTAAATAACTTGTTCGCAATTAATAAGTAGGAGAAATAAACCACATAATACAGATAAAATTTCTAACGGGTAATACTTAGAAATTTCAACATGGTATCAAAGGGTGGTTGTAGATCACAGGAGAGTTGAAGGCACCAACTGAAGCAGAGCATTTGCAGCAGAAACAACTGTTCCGAGTGATAGATGTTGTTCATAGCAGAAAGCGGCGGAGAAGGGTTGACGCAGAGGGACTACGTCATCAGTGCGGGCCAGAGAGAGGTCAGTGCAGAGGCTGAGGAGGGCAGAAAAAGGCTCACGAAGAGCCACACAGAGACCAGGAGGGTTGACACAGTTGGCTTGGGGAGCATTTCAGCTAGTGCCGGGATTGCGCATAGCCTAGAGGCTTAGTGCTTTGGTTGCTAGGGATTAGGAAGCTATGGGCAGTTTGCGAGGAGTGAAGTTGGTGGGGTGCTATTGCTGCCGAGATAGAACAGTACCTAACAGGGCAAAACTAAGGTAGAGGGAGTTGCTACCTAGGCAGATTTCTAGCCAAGAAATCCAGATCAGTGTTGTAGGTGCATAGGAGATCGGGGAGGTGCGACTTGATGGTTGACAGGTGAACTTCCAGACAGGAAGTAGAGACTCAGAGGGAGTCAAAGAGAGAACTACCAGGGGGAAGTAGAGACTTGGAGGAGTCGAAAGGAAGAGCAGAGAGATGGCCATGAATGGACTGAGGGATCAGGAGAGGCTGGACGGGGCAGCCAGAATCCTGTCCATTCTAGATAGACATCGCATCAAGGCCTTCGCCTTGAGAACAATGGCTATCCCATTTGAGCCAACTAACAATGAAAAGTATGAGGAAGCAATGGCCAAGGCGAAATGTATAATCCTTGATGGGGTCAAGGATCATGTGGTCCAACATATCACTGAGAAGGAGACGACAAAGGAAATGTGGAACGCCTTGAAGATGTTGTACCAGCATACTTCCATGGAGAGGAAGATGTTACTAGAGATTCAGTTGCTATCATACTAGATGCAGAAGGGGGAGCAGATAAATCACTTCCTCGGCAGATTGAAGGAGATCTGAGACCGACTCACTTCCATCGGGGCCACGCTGGATCAGGAGTTGATGGTGAGGACCACCCTAAACACAGTTTCCGAGGAATGGGAGACATTTGTCCAGAGTATTCTGGGCAGGGCGAATTTTCCATTTTGGGAAGAATTGTGGGCAGCTCTTCGCCAAGAAGAGATCAGACGACTGTCCAAGATGGGAAGTAGCAGCAAAGGAGTCCGGATCAAGAAAGAGGAGGAAGAGGATGCAACTCTGGCATCTGCGGGGAAGCAGGAGAAGAGGAAGAAAAAGGACCTCTCTAAGATTAAGTGCTTCAATTGTGGGGAACTGGGGCATTATGCGAACCAGTGTCTGAGGAATAAGACTAAGGGAGAGGCGTTTGACTCCAAGGCAGCGCCAACGAAGGCGGAAAAGGAGGTAGAGGAGGATGACAATTGTGCCATGAGTGCTCATGTACCTTTAGAGAAGAGGTGGGGAGACATCGAACTGTAGTTAGGAGGACTATATGCAATGAAGGGCAAGATTCTTAAGGTACCCAAACTCTTGGATTATATTTTGCTACGGGAGCCCCGAAGAGAGAGTAGCAGGACTGGAGGATGTCGGTAGAAACGAATGCGGATGAAGCAACAGAGAGTGCTACAGTGCAATAGTCCTGGGCAGTGCAAAGCTAGCAGGCTGCAATAGTGCGAAAGGCACAAAGGAGGTTGCAACAGTGTAGGATGGCACAGAGAGGTTTGCAGCGGTGCGAGAGGCAGGGAGTTGTTGCAGTTGCGTAGAGGCAGTAGAGGGAGCACGAGATAGCGGCAGAGAGAGCTTCAGCATCGAGAGTGTTTCTAGCCTAACAGGGATGTCAGTAGTTGGGTGGATCAGTTACTTACTTCTCAGTAACTGAGTTGCAGTGCAGTAGCAGTTAGCAGTAGCATGATGCAGCATGATGAGAGGGGGTTGCAGTGCAGATGCAGTGTTGGGAGAAAGGACCAGCAGTAGCACTGATGCAGAGGGAGCTGTCGTATGGATGCAATAGTGTCAGTGGTAGGGCCATGGGCAACAGAATAGGATGCAATAGTGCAGAGGATGTTGGGCGGGGAGGCCTAGCATCAGCATAGGTACCGGTGCCGTATAGTCAAGGTGATGCTCAATGGTGGAGTATTACTAGAGCACATTCCTCGCTAAGAGGGAGTGTTGATTTGGGGTAGCATCGGATGTGCTCTAGCCATGAAAATTGTTGGAGAGGCTAAAGCATATGAGATCTCCAAGACTTAAAAATGGTTTGGGCAGATTCTTCCTGGTTTAGGAGATATTAAAATAATTAATATTTTTAATGGAGTTCCTAAGTCTAAACTTAAGAAAAATAAAATATTAGTGGGTATTAATATAAAACTAGGTGAGAAGGTTCTAAAAGACATGGATCAAGCCAAATCTAATCTTAGCCGTTGGTTAGAGATGCAATCTCGGCCATTGAAGAACCGACAGGAAAAGTATAAGAGGAGGCTTGAGGGTCAGTTGGAGAATACATCAAAGTGACCAGTCATTCGATTTTCTAGAGTGGGGTTTGCTAAGAGAAGTCGAATCAGTGATCAGTTTGTAGCGAGGGGCAGTGGGTACGAGACAGAGAGGCAGAGATAGTGCCGGAGGACTAGCGCTGAGGCAGAGAGGCAGACATAGAAGCTAGAGGGAGCCATGCAGAGGTTAGCAGAGAGCGCAAAAGCCAGGAGGGCCTGCGTCATCTATGCAAAGGCTGCTGGAGTGACGCAGAGAGCCCAGAGGGGCTGCATAGAGCCTCAGAGAGCTAAAGCAAGGGGTTTTCAGGCCGATGTAGAGGCCAGGAGTGCTGACGCAGTGCTTCAGTTGTGCTAGAGAGGGTTTCGTGGGGCAGACTTTTCGAATATCTGCTTTTGAATAGAGAGGTATTATTGCCGGATTATTTTCTGTGTTGGGTGAGCTAGTTTGGCACCCAGTTGTACTCAGAAAGACTGCATAACAAAATAACCTTCAGAATTGCTGCACCGATTTTCCCAAGTTGGGTTTTTCCGGGGACGAGTTGTCCAAAAATAACGGTGTCACTTGTGTGTCTGCTATTTCTTTCAGTTGTTGATCTGTAGATGGTTGAGACTGTATTGTGTTTATTTCAGTATTTATATGATTAAATAACTTGTTCGTAATTAACAAGTAGGAGAAATAAACCAGAGAATACAGATAAAATTCTAATGGGTAATACTTAGAAATTTCAACATATGGGAACTCATACCTTGTCCAAAAGAAAAATTATTATTGGAACCAAGTGGGTATTCAAACACAAAATGAATGAAGATGGACAAATCATTAGAAATAAGGCAAGGCTTGTTTGCAAAGGATACTCACAAATTGAAGGAATTGACTTTGAAGAAACTTTTGCCCCGGTAGCTTGATTGGAAGCTATAAGAATGTTCTTGGCATTTTCTTGTTCAAAAGGTATCAAAGTTTATCAAATGGACGTGAAATCAACATTTCTAATGGTGATCTAAAGGAAGAAGTTTACATGGAGCAACCGCAAGGGTTTGATCTAGTAGAAGGAAAAGATTTCGTTTGTAAATTAAAAAAGGTGTTATATGGATTAAAACAAGTTCCTAGAGCTTGGTACACAAGATTGGACCATTATCTACAACAACAAGGGTTCAAAAAGGGGGTGGCTGGAGGTAATCTCTCCATGAAGATAGACAAGGATAAATTACTAATCACCCTTGTGTATGTTGATGATCTGATGTTTACCAGCAACGATGATGAGATGAGTCATGAATTTTCTCAAAACATGTCTAAGGAATTTGAAATGTCTAGGATTGGTGAATTATCTTACTTCCTTGGACTATAAGTAATTCAAACTAAAGTAGGTATGTTCATATCCCAAACAAAATATCTTAAAGACATGCTTGAAAGATATGGGATGGAAGAATGTGCTGTTATGAGCACACCGATGACTACAAATTGCAAATTAAGCAAAGATGATGAATCCCCTTTAGTAGACGCAGCTCTTTATAGATCAATAATTGGAGCTCTTCTATACTTAACTGCTTCACGACCCGATATTATGCAAGCAGTAGGAATAGTGGCAAGATTTCAATAAGCTCCTAAGGAATCCCATTTGATCGTTGTTAAAAGAATTCTCAGATATTTGAAAGGTACTCCTAATTTTGGCCTATGGTATCCCAAAAGCACAACTCTTACTTTGACAGCTTACACTGACGCTGATTGGGCTGGAAGCATAGATGATCAAAAAATTACTAGCAGAAATGCATTCTTCATGGGACACTGTCTTGTATCTTGGCTCAGCAAAAAAAATCATCTATATCTCTCTCCATAACTGAAGCCGAATACATAATTGTTGCAGATTGTTGTACACAAATATTGTGGATCAAGGAAGCTCTAAAAGATTGTTAAAATTGGCAACAAGGGCCAAACTTCATGTGGGTCACCTTATTTATGGATACTGATATTTTTCCTTGATTCCTCTCGTCGAGAGGTGTAGGATTGATCTAATGATCATCCGATTCCAACTAGTATTTATGAAGATATGAATTTATTTTGATTATGGACAAATTGTCAAGGTTGGCCAGCAACTTATGTAGGCTCAAAAGCCCAACAGTCATGTCTATTCAACCTCAACGTTTTGCATATAAATACAAGGAGCATTCTCCTCATTTGCACACTTCACTTCTCATCATATATCTCTTTCTCTCCCATGCAGAAAAGAGTCTCTTCTCTCTCCTGCGCAGAAAGGCTCTCTCTCACATGTGTGGAAAAGAGGACGCAGATTTCTAGGGCTGAAGCTACAGAAAGGAACTTTGACCAGCGTTGACCAGTGTGGACTCCTCTTTGACTGCGAGTTTGGTGTGGCTAATTCTCCTTGGAAGGCCGCAATTTTTGGCACCGGAATCAAGGTGATCTGACCTCCGGTTTGACAGATATTGACTGCCCTAGTTTAGGGTTGATCTAGGGTTTGCTGTTGCTGATATAAATCAGAATTTTGTACTATTTCTCTCTGCTGAATTATTGAAGATAAAAGAAGATTTGATCAAAGGGTTTACCTATATTGGGGTTTGTCCCTGGCTAGCCGCCACATCTTGTGTCTCTTGTCTTGGCCTGTTTTCTGTTGATCGTTTAAATGTTTTATCTACACTTTATTTAATGTACATGTGATTGCTAATCTGTGGATAATAATAAGAAAAACAAGTAAACTGCTCTAAGCATAGGACATACCATAATTTAACATGGGATCAGAGCTGAGGTGAAGACAAAGCCCAAGCAAGAGCAAGAGCAAGAGCAATCACCGAAGAGAAGGTTGGCAAGATTATCTAAAAGGAACTATGGGGTCCTCAACGCACTTCCCTGCTGAAGACAAACTCCGTGAGAAGTCTGACTACCACGGATGGAAGATGTCTCTCGATCTAACATTAGAAGAACAAGAAGTGCTGGACCATGTGAGAGGCGGAGTTGTTGAGCCTCCATCAAATGCATCCGCTGCTGCCAGGAACAAATGGACCAAGGGAGAAGTCAAAGCAAAGAAGATCATCTGGGACTCTATCGACAAGCGCTTGGTGGCCTATGTTTCTGAGCTGAACACCTCCAAGGAAATCTACGATAGACTGGTGAGTTTATTTAAAGTTAATGATGCAAATCAAGTCCTGTTTCTTAGAAATAAGTTGAAGGAAATTAAGAAGGGCAAAGATGAAAATATGCAAGCATATTTCTTAAGGATCACCGAGATCAAGAACGATCTCCTATCTATTGGGGAAGTAATTCCTGACAGGGAAATGGCACTCACAACTCTTGGAGGACTACCATCTGAATGGTATATATTCAGGATTACTCTCCTCAACAATAATGTAATCCTTGGATTTGAGAAATTAATGGCAAGATGCATTCAAGAAGAAGCAAGGATGGAAGAACAGGAAATGCCCACACTTGAAGGTCATCCCGCTGCCTTTTCTTCTCATGATAAAAGAAGAAATGATTCCGGGGCTAAATCCAAAGGAAAGGCTGGACCAAAGGGTGGAAGAAAAGGACGATGTTACCATTGCAATAAACCAGGTCATTATGCAAAGGAGTGTCCTGATAAAAGGAACTCACACCGGGATGGTACCTGATCTCAAAAAGAACTTGGTGTCCATTTCGACAATGGAAGACAAAGGCTACAAGGTGGCTTTCAGCGATGGCAAGGTATGTGTATGGAAAAAGAACCTTAAAGATGCTTTTACTCTTGGGTTTCAAGTTGATTCATTATATCAGGTTAAAGGAAGTCCATTGGGTGTCATGTCTTGTGGCACATCTCTTCAGTCTGAATTATGGCATTGGAGGTTTGCTCATCTTCATTATAAAGCTCTACCTGATGTAAGAAAAAATGTGTCTGGGATGCCTGAGTTCAGATTAGAGCAGGAAGGTGTATGTCCAGGATGTGCCGAAGGAAAGCTCAAAAGGGGACCATTCCCCTCAAGCCAAAGCAAGACCTTTGATATATTGCAATTGGTTCACTCAGACATATCCAGTATGATGCATGTGAACTCCTTGGGAGGATATTTATATTACCTCACCTTTACAGATGATTATTCTCGTAAGACTTGGATATGTTTCTTGAAAAAGAAGGTGAAGTGTTCTCTTGGTTTCGACACTTCAAAGCCTTGATCGAGAATCAAACCGAAAAGAAGATCAAGATCCTAAGGACTGATAATGGGACTGAATATGAATCCAATGAGTTTCATGACTTTTGCAAAGAGGCTGGCATTAAGAGGGAGACTACTACACCATATACTCCTGAGCAGAATGGTGTGGCAAAAAGGAAGAACCGTACGATTGTGGAAGCTGTCTGTGCTATGCTCCATGATCAAAGACTTCCGAAGTTCCTATGGGCCGAAGCTGCAAACGCCGTTGTATATGTACAAAACTGATGCCCTCATCAAGCATTGGGTTCCAAAACTCCTGAAGAAATGTTCATCGGTAAGAAACCTGACGTATCTCATTTTAGAGTTTTTGGAAGCCCTGTATATTTTCATGTGCCGAAAGAAAAAAGGAATAAATTGGGTGCATCTAGAAAGAAAGGACATTTTGTGGGTTATAGTGAAAATACTAAGGGATATAGAATTTATGTAGCTGGTCAAAGGGAAGTCGAGATTAGTCATGATGTCACCTTTGACGAAGACATGGCCCTTAGCAAGGTGGACAATCTTCCTACTTTGAGGAGCTCTCAAGAAGCTGACACCAGGGAATCGAAAGAAAAAGAAGATGAGACAATGCCCGATGTGGAAGAACCCTTGGATCCTATTGATCCTCCACCACCTGAGCCTTCCTCTTCAAGGAAGAGGCCTTCATGGCTTAGGGGGACACTTGATGATGCTGAAAGACACACTGCTCCCCAAGGAACCTTCTGTGAAAGCAAGAAGCTGAACAGGTATCAGGGATACCTGACCATCATGAGCACGATCATCCAAAATGAGCCTTCATCATTCACAGATGCCATCAAGCATCAAGTATGGAAGGATGCTATGATCGAAGAATATGAATCTATTATGAAGAACGATGTCTGGGATGTGGTCCCCAGACCCCAGGACAAGACAATTGTCACTTCAAAATGGCTTTACAAGATAAAGCATGCAGCTGATGGAAGTACGGAAAATTATAAGGCTCGTTTTGTCGCTCGTGGCTTTTTCCAGAAGGAAGGTATAGACTATGACGAGATATTTTCACTTGTTGCTCGATATACCACCATCCGCTCGATCATAGCCCTTGCTGCTTCGCAAGGGTGGAACCTACATCAGATGGATGTCAAGACTGCATTCTTACATGGTTCGATCAAAGAGGAGGTCTATGTGGAGCAACCCGAAGGATTTGAGATTTATGATCGAAAATCTCATGTGTGCAGGTTGAAGAAGGCCCTCTATGGGCTAAAGCAATCACCCAGAGCATGGTATGAGAGGATCGATAGCTACTTGATGAAGCTGGGATTCACTAGGAGTGAAGCCGACCCTAACCTTTACTTCAAGGTAGATGACAAACCTCTCATACTGATGCTTTATGTTGACGACCTCTTCTAACAGGTGCAGACCCTCTCATTCACAAATGTAAGAGGGAGCTGGCTTTTGAATTTGAGATGAAAGATCTAGGACTCATGCACTATTTCCTAGGGCTTGAAGTCTGGTAGAAACCAGGGGAGATTTTCCTAGCTCAAAGAAAGTATGTGGTGAAGATACTGGAAAGATTCAGCAAGGTGGACTGCAAGCCCATAACTACCCCGATGGAGCTTAACTTTAAGAAGTTAAGCAGTAGTGCTGCTGAACCTGTTTTACGAAATGTTACCAAGTATCGACAGCTCGTCGGAGCATTAATGTTCTTGGTGAACTCCCGTCCGGATATATGCTTTGCAGTCAACACTTTGAGTCAACATATGGTTGAGCCTCGCCACTCACATTGGATTGGTGCCAAGAATCTGTTGAGATATCTTCGTGGCACAATCACTCATGGATTAAGATACATTACCGGAAATGTGAGACTACTTGGGTATACTGATGCTGATTGGGCAGGCAATGTGGAGGACTGAAAGAGCACTTCCAGGTGCTGTTTCTCTTTGGGATCTGCCTCGATATCCTAGATGAGAAGGAAGAAAAAGTTGGTGGCTTTGAGCACCGCCGAGGCAGAATACATTGCTGCTAGCATGGCCTCCTGTGAGGTAGTTTGGTTGCGAAAGCTCTTCAGTGAGCTGTTTGGATTTACATTGGATACCACTGTGATTCTATGTGACAACCAGAGTGGGATTCGTTTATCAGAAAATCCCGTATTTCATGATCGCTCCAAGCATATCGATATCAGGTACCACTATATTCGAGATATGGTGCAGCGAGGAGCAATAAGGCTCCAACATATCGGTACAGATGAACAGGTCGCCGACATTCTAACAAAGCCCCTAGGAAAGGTCAAATTCCTGACTTTCCGAGAACGACTTGGTGTCGTTCAGAGACCCTCTGATGAGGGTCAAGTATGATGTACTGAGCTCTGGGAGCTCCAGGGGGGCGCGGGGTACTTCTTGGAGCGACATATGACCACAGGGTGACTCACCATCCCCTGTTGGTGCACTTTGTACAGGGTAAAAGGTTCAACCTTCCCCTGTGACACCCCGTGGCGACTATGGAATAGTGTAATATTATCCCGTTTTCGAGATATTCCCCAAACCCCAGTAAACTCCAACCAAATACGTATAAATGATATAATAACCGGGAAAATCAAAGTGATGAAAATAACAATGGTGCAACATATAACAATATAACCATGGGATATAAGCAGATACTCAAGAAATGCAGAGAGAAATGCTAAGCCATTTTATTATACTGAGTAATAGAATGAGTACAGGAGGTGATCAGAAAGATGGCACCTCGACTTGCACAAAGCAAGTGAAGAAATACACTCAGAATAGCAAAGGAATGGCCTCTCTCTGAACTGCGTCCAAGCTGTTGGAGAACTGCCGTGCTGTTGCTGCTGCTGGAAATCAAATGAGGATTTGGGGCTGTTTCCCTCCTTAGAAAATGCTGAAACTATGGAATCAGTTTCTACTCGAGAAACCCAGAAAAACCCAAAATATTTTCTGAAATGGCCGACCCCCGAAATCGCCCCCTCGAGGACCCGCGCAATCCCTCAAGGCTCTACACTGCCACTGAAATAAACCCACCACAACTCTGCTTGAAACTCAGCCAAAATCCTCGAATATGCAAGGGCTGATCCCCTGCTCAACCTCCCAGCACAAATCCCCCTGCAAAATCTCAATCCAGAACTCCTGCCAGAAAGAACTGCGTCATCCCTCTCAAGACTGCGCAGTCATCCAAGATGCTCAAATACCTTGCCCGAGCAGGCACTTGAAGTCCCCTGGGGCTAAGGGTGAGATCTTCGAACAGAGACACTCAATGCACTAAACAGTGCTGCAGACTAGCTAAACAGCCAACGTGCTCTAAGTCGAAGTGACTAGCTCAAATGCACATAATCGAATGCCAAAATGAGGAGGCTCCTCTCTCCTTTATAGCGTTGGCCTCTCTCAATCCCAAGGCTCACCTCCTCCAATGCAGCTTTCCTCTTGCCACATGTTTCTCACCATCTGCGCAGTCACTCCAAGTGTCTACGTGGGTCCCTTCTCTACGTGGTTGGCTCACCTTTTAAGTTACAACGTTGTGCTACTAGGGAGTGTCTTTATTCATGAAGTGAGTATGTCCCCATTTCCTCACCTTTTTATTTATAAATAGCTATAGAAGGCAAAATAGAGCAAAATCAAATATTCCAATTAGCCAAGGCTAATTAGGAATATTACAGTCCCCCCGGTAAAATGTTGCTTGTCCTCAAGCCACTGAAGTGATGGATGCTGCAAGATCTTCTCACTCTCCCAAGTGGCATCCTCATCCGGTAAATTCTTCCACCTCACCAAGAATTCCCAGACTGTCCTACTCTGCAGCCGCCTCTCACTAGTATCAATAATAGCCTCTGGCTGCAACACCAAATGCCCCTCATCATCCGTGGGTGGTAGCTCATCTGTCACTGTCACATACTGCCCCAATGCCTTCTTCAGGCATGATACATGAAAAATGTTATGAATCTTGCTGCCTTGGGGTAGCTCCAACTCATATGCAACTTGTCCAATCCTGCGTGTCAACCTGTATGACCCATAAAAGCGGGGCTTGAGCTTCTCAGCCCCCTTTTGCTTCAGTGACGATTGTCGGTATGGCTGTAATCATAGGTAGACAAGGTCCCCTACCTCAAACTGTCTCTCCACCCGACCCCTGTCAGCATACAACTTCTGCTGGTTCTGCGCTATAGCCATATTATGCTTGAGAGCTCGGAGAATATCCTGACTCTCTTGGATCCATATCTTGGCTCTCGGAGCCTTGTTAGCACCAAACATCATGTCAGCAAAAGATAAAGGACGATATCCATACAAAGCATAGAATGGTGACATACCGATGGACATGTGATGTGTAGTGTTGTAGCAGTACTCCCCCAGATGCAGCGACTTCAGCCATGCTCTCTGCTGCCCACTGACATAGTTACGCAAGTAACCCTCCCGCCACTTGTTAACTATCTCTGTCTGCCTGTCCGTCTGTGGGTGATAACTGATACTCAGTGTCAACTCCGTCCCCACCAACCGGAAAAGCTCCTGCCAAAACTCGCCCATGAAACGACTGTCCCTATCATTGATGATGGTCTTAGGAAGACCATGTAGCCTGAAGACCTCTCTGAAGAACAGCTCGGCCACCTGTGCTGCTGTGTAGTGTGCGGATATGGCGAAAAAATGTGCATACTTTGTCAGTCGATCAACGACGACAAAGATACAATCCTTGCCCTGCACCATGGGCAACCCTGTGATGAAGTCCATCGAAATACTCTCCCATTTCCCCTCTGGAATGGGAAGAGGCTGCAATAATCCTGTGGGATGGCTCATCTCCCCCTTGTTCCTCTGGCAAATGTCGCACTCCCGGACATGCTGGAGTACGTCCTCCTTAAGGCCCTTCCATGAGAACCTCTCTCTAATGGCTCTGTAGGTTTTGGTAAACCCCTGATGGCCTGCCAATGGTGAATCATGTGATGCCTGAAGTATTTTCTTCTTGAGCTGAGATCTCTCAATCAAGAAGATCCGGTCCCTGTAGTAGATGATCTCATCGACCACCCGCCACCTTCCCATCCGCCACCTGCCCATCCAGAACCTCACATGCAAATCTGTCCTTGGAGTACTCTACTAAGAGTCGAGCCCTCCAGTCTGCGTCCAAGCTCATAAGAGACAACGTGGCTGGTCTACGTGAAAGGGCATCTCCTACCACGTTGTTCTTACCCTTGACATACTCAATGTCAAAGTCATATGCTTGGATCTTACTGATCCACTTCTGCTGCCTCTCCTGTAGCTGCTTCTACTCCAAAAAGAACCTGAGGCTGTTGTGATCGGTCCTCACTCTGAACCTGTTACCCACTAGATACTGTCGGAACTTGGCTAATGCATGCATGATGGCCAGCGTCTCCTTGTTGTATATAGAATACAACCGCTCGTGCGGAAGGAGCTTCTGGCTCTCAAAGGCTATAGGGTGACCTCCCTGCATCAATACTGCGTCGATCCCCTCTCCCGACGCATCACACTCCAAAACAAATGGCTCCGAAAAATCTGGCAATACAAGCACTGGGCAGCTACTCATCACCTCCTTGAGCCTGTCAAAGGCTCGCTGCGCTGTATCCGACCAACTGAATGCCCCCTTCCTCGTCAAATCCGTTAGGGGTGCAATAAGCTGTGAGAAACTCTTGACGAACTTCTAGTAGTAAGTACAAATACCAATGAATCCCCGAAGTTCCGTCATGTTCCTCGGCTACGGCCAATCTTTGATGGCCCTAATCTTCTCCTCGTGGACTCTCACTCCGTCCACCCCTATGATGTGTCCCAAGTACAACGTCTCTGTCAATCCAAATTCACACTTGCAGAGCTTGGCATAGAACTGTTGCTCCTCCAAGATGGGCAACACTGTCTCAATGTGCTGGAGATGCTCCTCCCAAGTCCTGTTGTAAATGAGTATATCATCAAAGAATACCAACACAAACTTCCTCAAGTGACTGCGGAAGATGTGATTCATGCAAGACTGGAATGTAGCTGGGGCGTTGGTTAGCCCGAAGGGCATCACCAAAAACTCAAAGTGCCCATAGTGACACTTGAAGGCAGTCTTGGGAATGTCCTGTTCCCTCACGCAAACCTGATGGCACCCAGATCTCAAATCAATCTTTGAGAAGAACCGGGCTCCTCTCAACTCATCCATCAATTCATCGATCCTGGGTATGGGGTACCTATTCTTCAGGGTCTTCTTGTTCAGGGCCCTGTAGTCAATGCACATCCTCAATGTGTCGTCCTTCTTCTTCACCAACACCATGGAAGAAGCAAAAGGACTTGTGCTCGGCTGAATGTGCCCAAGAGCCAATGACCCCTGAATGGCCCGCTCAATCTCATCCCGATAGGCCTTGGGATGCCTATAGGGGGTAGTAATCACTGCCTGTATGCTCTGCTCAAGCTCAATGGTGTGCTCAAACCCCCGGTTTGGTGGCTGTCCTGGTGGAATATCCCCAAATACTATGGCCTACTGGTCAAGGATGGACTGTATCTTTGGGTGCACTGTCTGCCCTGTAGTCCCTGCCTCTGATGCACGCAGCTCCACTGCCCATTCTACGTCTCCCTTCCAGAAGACTGCCTCCATTTGATGAGCCGAAATAGTCTGAGGCGGATATGTGTGCTGTCCCCGTATCTTCTCATGCCTCCCTGTCTTCTCATCATCCCACTCCATCTCTAGGGTCTTCCAATTTGTCGTGAACTTCCCTAGAGTGATAAGCCACTGAACACCCAATATCATGTTGGTGTCCGGAATATCAACCATGAAAAAGTGGTCAGTCAGTGTGTAGGTGCCCATCGTCACTGATAACTCTGGAACATAACGAGCACACACCATAGTCTGATATCCTGGGACCAAAACTGAAAAGCCATCGAAGCTCTCTGTTTGTATACCTCTCCGCTCAACCATCTGTGCATCGATGAAGTTGTGGGTTGCCCCACTGTCAACCAAAACTGATACCTGTTGGCCACATACTGTCCCCCGTACGCGCAACGTCAAGTACTTGGGAACTCCTCGCAATGCTGCGAGGGCTCCTCCGGTAGGTGCAAAAGCTGCACCACTCGCTGTTGGTGGTGGAGGTGGCAAACGATCCTGCGCGACATGACTACCTTTTGCCTCCACATCATCCTCCTCATCCTCTTCCTCGCTGCTCTCGGAGAAGACCTCAATAAAATGTGCTTTGCTAGCAGCACATCTATGTCCCGGTGCCCACGGCTCCTGACAGGTGAAGCACAACCGCTTCTTCTTCAACTCCCTCCTGGCATCATCATCAATCTGTACTCGTCCTGGATTCCCCTTCGGAGGCGGAATCCTCACATCCTTCCCCTTAGGCTGAAAAGCCTGTCACTGGGGGTAAGGTGTCCGGGTCCTGGGTAAGACATCCTGTAAGTCCCGGGTCCTGCTAATAGCATCTTGAAGGGTGGTTGGTCTAGCGGATCTGACTAGACCTCGAAGTGGCTCTGCTAACCCCTCAACATACATGTAGATCCTCTGTGCCGCAGATAGATCTGGCACCATCACTGAAACCCTCAAGAAATCTGAAATGTAGGTCTCTGGGCTCCCAGTCTGTTTGAGCCTCGTCAACTCCACAAAGTGCTGTTCCGGATCCCTCCGGTCAAACCTCTCCATCAATTTCCTGGTGAACTCGGCATATGTCGTCACTATGGACTCTGGAGTGTCCGAGTGTAACCATCCCATGGAACCACCATTCCTGGGCCTCACCATCCAAATGTCATGTCGCCACCTTGATGGCCTTCGTCTTCGACATCTGGTTAAGCTGGAAGTAAATGTCTAGCTTCTCCACCCAAGACTTTGCCGAACTGTTTGATGAACCATCAAATATAGGCAAGTGGAATCTACTAGCTGCACGGTGGGTGTCACCATCATGATAATGTCGGTACCCTCTGTGATGGTCGCAGGGTCTACTATCCTGCTGGAGCTGAACAAAGTCTCTGAATGAGAGAGCCTCCCTGAACTCCTGCCCATAGGCCTGGTATTTTGCAAAATAATCGCCCATATGACCGGGCTCTGCCTCCTGCTGGGCTCCGGCCCTCGTGTCTGCTCCTAAGAAAGTGGGCATGGTAGAGCATGTAGGGGCATGTGAGGCCACCTGCTAAGTAGTATCACGCTGCTCTGGCAAATGGTGGGATGCACCTGATCCCTCACCAACCTGGAAAACCCGTGGGCTCTCACGCTGTCTAGCCTCTATTGCTGTGAATCTCTGCCCCATCACCTCAATCTGCCTCGACAGATCCTGTACTGATTTGAGGAGCATGTCTGCAAATCTCTTCCTGTCCTCATCTGCCATCGGATCCTCCTGCTCTGCGTCCACCACAGGCTCCTTCTGTTCTGCGCCCACCATCGGAACACAGTGTCCCTCTCTGTAAGTGTTCTCCAACCTACGCCCAGTGTCTCTGTATCTCCTACCTCTGTAACAGATGTAGGGCTTTTCCCCCGGTGTCATAGATTGCTAGCTCCACAAGCTGAGCCAGACCTATGCTCTGATACCACTGTAATATCCCGTTTCCAAGATATTCCCCAAACCCCAGTAAACTCCAACCAAATACGTATAAATGATATAATAAACGGGAAACTCAAAGTGATGAAAATAACAATGGTGCAACATATAACAATATAACCATGAGATATAAGCAGATACTCAAGAAATGCAGAGAGAAATGCTACACCATTTTATTATATTGAGTAATAGAATGAGTACAAGAGGTGATAAAAAAGATGGCACCTCGACTTGCACAAGGCAAGTGAATAAATACACTCAGAATAGCAAAGGAATGGCCTCTCTCTGAAGTGCGTCCAAGCTGTTGGAGAACTGTCGTGCTGCTGCTGTTGCTGGAAATCAAATGAGGATTTGGGGCTGTTCCCCTCCTCAGAAAAAGCTGAAACTATGGAATCGGTTTCTACTCGAGAAACCTAGAAAAACTCAGAAAGATTTTCTGAAATGGCCGACCCCCGAAATTGCCCCCTTGAGGACCCACGCAATCCCTTAAGGCTCTGCGCTGCCACTGAAATAAACCCACCACAACTCTGCCTGAAACTCAGCCAAAATCCTCGAATATGCAAGAGCTAATCCCCTGCTCAACCTCCCAGCACAAATCCCCCTGCAAAATCTCAATCCAGAACTCCTGCCAGAAAGAACTGCGTCATCCCTCTCAAGACTGCGCAGTCATCCAAGATGCTCAAATACCTTGCCCGAGCAGGCAGTCGAAGTCCCCCAGGGCTAAGGGTGAGATCTCCGAACGAAGACACACAATGCACTAAACAGTGCTACAGACTAGCTAAATAGCCAGCGTGCTCTAAGTCAAAGTGACTAGCTCAAATGCACATAATCGAATGCCAAAATGAGGAGGCTCCTCTCTCCTTTATAGCGTTGGCCTCTCTCAATCCCAAGGATCACCTCCTCCAACGTAGCTTTCCTCTTGCCACGTGTTTCTCACCATCTGCGCAGTCACTCCAAGTGTCTACGTGGGTCCCTCCTCTACGTGGTTCTTTGGCCCCCCTTGGCTCACCTTTTAAGTTACAACGTTGTGCTACTAGGGAGTGTCTTTATTCATGAAGTGAGTATGTCCCCCTCTCCTCACCTTTTTATTTATAAATAGCTATAGAGGGAAAAATTGAGCAAAATCGAATATTCCAATTAGCCATGGCTAATTAGGAATATTACAAATAGGATGATTAGTTCTCCTGTGGGCCAGGATGATTCGTTCTCCATGGTGACTATGGAACAGGATGATTAGCTCTCTTGTGGGCCAGGATGATTCTTTCTCCATGGCGACTGTGGAACATGATGATTCATTCTCCTGTAGGCCAAGATGAGTAGTTATCTGTGGCATCCATTGGACAGGATGATTCGTTCTCCTGTGGACAAGATGATTAGTTCTCCTGTCAAGGCATCCTACCCTTGCAGTCCAAGACTCATGGGAAGTACCTCTCATCTGATCAATGAGCAGGGAAATGAGGATAGGGACCATAGTAGTTCTATCGATGGACGCATCGTTGTATCTACCGTACTCCCTATGCTAGGATGACCTTCATTGATCTGGGATCAATGATATTGGTCTGGGACCAGTGAGAGTGGTACACACTCTGACACTGACTTTGGGTTAGTGGAGGATGGTTTGATATGTCCTCGATCATTTCTTCTTCTTCATAATTCGAGCAAAGCAGAGCAGAGCAAGTAGGGTCAAGCCATACAAGACAGTGCATTTGATGGATGGACAGCAGTGACGGTTCGACAGATTGCAGATGAAGTTCTCCCTAGTTGAGAGGGAGTGTTAAAATTGGCAACTAGGGCCAAACTTCATGTGGGTCACCTTATTTATGGATACTGATATTTTTCCTAGATTCCTCTCGTCGAGAGGTGTAGGATTGATCTAAAGATCATCCGATTCCGACAAGTATTTATGAAGATATGAATTTATTTTGATTATGGACAAATTGTCAAGGTCGGCCAGCAACCTATGTAGGCTTAAAAGCCCAACAGTCATGTCTATTCAACCCCAATGTTTTGCATATAAATACAAGGAGCATTCTCCTCATTTGCACACTTCACTTCTCATCATATATATCTCTCTCTCTTGCACAGAAAAGAGTCTCTTCTCTCTTTTGCACAGAAAGGCTCTCTCTCACACGTGTGGAAAAGAGGACGCAGATTTCTAGGGCTGAAGCTGTAGAAAGGAACTTTGACCAGCGTTGACCAGCGTGGACTCCTCTTTGACTACGAGTTTTGGCCGATTCTCCTTGGAAGGCCGCAATTTTTGGCACTGGAATCAAGGTGCTTTGACCTCCAGTTTGACAGATATTGACTGCCCTAGTTTAGGGCTGATCTAGGGTTTGCTGCTGCTGATATAAATCAGGATTTTGTACTATTTCTCTCTGCTGAATTATTGAAGATAAAAGAAGATTTGATCAAAGGGTTTCCCCATCTTGGGGTTTGTCCCTGGCTAGCCGCCACATCTTGTGTCTCTTGTCTTGGCCTGTTTTTTGTTGATCGTTTAAATGTTCTATCTGCACTTAATGTACATGTGATTGCTAATCTGTGGATAATAATAAGAAAAACAAGTAAACTGCTCTAAGCATAAAACATACCATAATTTAACAAAGATGTCAACAGAGAAAGTAATCAACCAATCATTATCTATTGTGACAATGCCAACGCCATCAGCGTTTCAAAAAATCTGGTAATGCACTCAAAGACAAAAGATATTCCAATCAAATACCATTTCCTCCGAGAACAAGTTGCAGAGCAAAATATTAGATTGGAATATGTCAATACAAAGGAACAAATTGCAGATATTTTCACAAAACCCCTACCACGAGAGGCATTTGAATATCTTTGCTAGAAGATGGGGGTCATTTCTCTTGCATCATATTAAGACAACACATTCACAGGGGAAGGAACACCATGACAAGGGGAGCAACATGACAAGAAGCAACTTGATAGGAGTACTTGGACACCCCATTTGCCATTGATGTCAAAGGGAGAGAAAATGTTGGAAGATGAGAGAATATTGCCATCAATGACAAAGGGGGAGATTGTTGGTCGAAATTGTCATTGATGTCAATATGAGCATTGATTGAGATAATGATGCATGGATGAATGTTAGATGAAGCCCTAGCTTTGTTGAAGATGCCCTAATCCTAATAAATGAAGAACGCACTTGGAGCCCTAAGTCTATGAAGAAGAAGCCCTAGCATATGATGAAACCCTAAAGGTTGCCATGGATGAAATAATGATGGCAGTTCACATATATTATTTTTATTGATGGTAACATGACCTTATTTAAGGATGGAATTGGCATAGGCTCATAGAAGACATTGACCTCTTTCCAACGAGCACTTACATGCCTTCTAACTCCTCATACGTTGAGAGAAAATAAGTTTTCAAGTTGGCTAGCCAACATGAGCCTACATGTGCAAGTCGGCTCCTCGTCAAAGGACATGTCAGTTCGTTAAAGGTCAAAACATGTATAAATATAAGTTTGAACTCCTCATTTTAATCATCAACTCAGATCAGAAAACAAGACAAGAAAAGCAAGAAGGGTTCACCAAGGAGGCCAAGGAGGACAGAGAAGATTATTGTTTGGGCAAATTCTGTATTAAGTTTTCTGTACTCCTTTCAAGCTCAGACTACACCTCGAACGTGTGGAAGAATTGCAAACTTCGGACATGAAGGACAGTCACTTTGGAGGCTTGGATTAGTGCCCTGTGGAGGCTCGGACAAACCTGTTAGAGGCTCAGAATTACAGATCTGTGGAGGCTCGAGGGTCGGAGTTACAGACCTATAAAGGCTCGAACCTGTGAGAGGTTTGGATCTGTGGAAGCTCAGACCTTGGAGGCTCAAACCTGTAGCTTAACGTTGAAGGCTCAGACTTCTTGTATTCATACCTCAGATCTGTGGCTTAAACGGTTCAGACCTATTCTTTGAAGTTCGAATCTGTGGCATAAAATAACTTGTAACTGATCAAACCTTTGTTGAAGCATCACTTGAAGCACTTCAAAAGACCTTTAGGGGCAATCTTTGAAGACACCTTGGAGCAGATCTAAAGGAGCTGTTAGGATTGTTGAAGTGACATCTTTTGAAGTAGAGCAAATTATAGGCATCATTTGGAGAAGATTTTAAGTAAAGAACTTCAAGCCTTGGATAGTGAAGAACTTGGAGCTATGGACAATGAAGAACTTGGAGCTTTGGACAATGGAGAGTGCTCTCATTCAGATCTTGGACAGTGGACAAATTAGGAATCTGTGGCAGTCTTGTGGAGCAATTGTTTTACTCTTGAAGGAAGTCTTGAAGCTTTTGAAAGTAAGTCATTTATATATTCTGTTTGTTAACTAAGTTGAAAGTTGGAGGGTTGGAGCCTTGCTGAAGATAGGGTTGGAGCCTCATAAAGTCTAAGTTGGAGCTTGGAAAAGTACAAGTTGGAGCCTGGTGGATTGGAGGGTTGGAGCCCTCAACATTATTGTACTCAATTTATTGTAAAACGGGGATTGGTGTCCTCATATATTCTTAATAAGATTCTTATTATTTACTTTTTGGTTGTAATTGTGAAAAATCTTAACTAACATTAATTATAACAATTGAATGAAATACTGATTCACTCCCCCTCTTAGTATTTCAACAAAGGCTCCCTACTCTTTACGAACTTCAATCGATGGGAGGAGACCCGATATGAGAACTCACTTACAAATAATATATCGATGCAATGGATAAGAAGTGATTCCAATCACCATTTCCAAGTAGAAACTCAAAATTAGGGATTGCTTGTAAGCAAGGTGTAAGGTTTTTCTAGGAAAGTTTGATGAGGATTTGAGGGTTAGGTTTAGGGTGTATGTAATGTAATGGAGCTTCCTATTTCTCAAAATCCTTATGGAGTTTGGATTTCTAAGTGATCCCTGAAAAGTTAGCTTTGATAGGAAACAGACCACACGAGACCAAATGGGCCCTAGCTTAGGTCAAGGGGGGAGGGTTTAGCAACCAATGATGAGTGTGACCTAATCGGGGAAGATAAGGGGATCAATCTTTTTTTCCAATGAAAGGTGGCACAATGATCCCTATGAGGTAACTAGCTTAAGGAAAACCAAGGGCAAGAATTGGTCTTTGAGCTAGGGCTTGCGATATCTCAAGATTCCATCGCCAGAATCTGATGAAATTTGGAGGGCTTCTTAAGGACACACCAACGCAGTTGTGGACCAAAAATTGAAGTATTTGGATGGCTAAATTGTGAGATATCTTATTCTCTAGGTGACCTATGGGGCTAGACCTAGAAATAAGAGGAGAAGGTGAAGAAAAATAAGTTTTAGGGTGATCACCTATGGTAGACTAGTGCCTAATCCTTTGGGGAGATTGGATTCAAGAATGATTATGAATTCAAATTTTATTTCCTTGGTCAAGGAGGCCTTAAAGGCAACTTCAATTAGCACAAGGGAAAAGGAGAGCAATTTCAAAGACTTTATATGTCGTTTTGCAAAATAAATGGCTTATCAAGATAAATTTCAGCCATGAAATATCCCTAGGAACATTCACTCATCATACATGGCCCATAACTTCGCAGTAATAGATGCAACAAATTAGCCCTAGAATAGCGAAATCCCAACAACAATGCATGTGACAAAAATAGAGCGAAGAATAACATTAAAATCACACTTACATGTGTTAGAGTATATCCACCCATAAAAAATTTGCCAAACAAGAAGCTTCAAGATGAGAAAATGATCCAAACATCAAAGTTCATTCCATGCTCCAAAATTTCGTCCACCAAGAAGGATAGTGAAGTTCTCTAAAGAGATACGAGTCCAACCAAGTGATGATGCTAAAATGAATTCACATCACTTGTATTTATACACTTCTATTGAGTTTGATTTAGCTAATTAGGCCTACATTAGCAACTACAATAAAATAATGTGCAAAATAATTAACTTTTGGTGACAAGCCACCAAACTAGCTCATAAACAAAAAAATAAGCCTCTCAAGAGGTCAAATAATGAATAGTGCATGTCGTTGGGCCTTGGAGGAGGCCTAATGGAGTCCATATGTGCCATAATGTGTAGTTGAACTCCTAAAAGCAGTGGACAAGGGGTTGGCCCTTATAATATCCCGTGGTGCTTCAAATGACATGTAGGGGCACACAAGTGTCCTCATGGGTTTCCAAACAAATCGAAGATGCCTGTAGATTGCCTGCAAGGGATAGGATGATGGTGTAGGTGATGCCACATTATCATGCAGGTCCTGGATCATCTGCCAAATGTATGGTGCAACTCTGGGGCTAGTTGGACATGATGGATCAGGTGCATCTTCCTTGTCCAATAAGTGAAGCACGAGCAAGCTTTGAATGGTTGTGGGGATTCATGGAGCGTTGTTTGCTGTTGTGGAGGCTCATGTCTCTCTACACACACCCTACATGTGCCAATGTAGCCATCTAGGGTTAGGAACCCGTAGAGGGAGACCAAACCCAAATGGAAACCACCTGCAATCCTGCATAAGATCCAATGCATCCCCGTGCCTTCCAACACACCAAGTCATTGAAGAAAACAAGTAAAAGAGTTTATAAACCATGGATAACAAGTGAGCACTTCATAATGCCATGCCCTTCAATAGTGGGCTTTAGCATGTGCTAATGTCTCCCAACAACAAATAGGGTTAACCAGGCATCCTATTAGGTGGTTTCTACCTCTAAAGGGGGTGGTATGTCCATGGTACATCCTTCAAATAGTGGTGGCATGTGGCAAAATGATGGAATGGAGTAGGGAATGAAAGGGGGAAACCTGGATCACATGCCATGGCACAAGGGTAGCTAATAAAAGGGAAGCCCACACTAGGGTGAATAATGTGTACGAGGGAGCAATCATGGGTTTTTGAATGATAAAGGAGGCTCATCAAGGGCCATGTGGGAACCGGGGTGATGGCCATGGAATGGGGTAGAGCTAATGTCATGGCTTTTGCCCATGTGCTAAATGCTTTTGTCCCGATCAATTTTTTGCATTTTTGTGGTACAATTTCCTGTTGGATGTGGCTAACTATGCTTTTTCTTTTTCTTTTAGCTGCATCAACCTACAAGCATCATTCTAGGCCCAACCCAAGATGTAGGGCAAAGGGAGGGGGTGGCTGAGCCTATGTGGACCTAGTGGAGGAATGTGGACCTAGGTGGGAGGAGAGATGATTTGGGGGTGTAATGAGCAGAAGGGGAGTAATATATGCGAATCGAGGAGCAGAGCCACACAACCAAAATTAGGGTATCCCATGTAGTACTATCCCTAAAGCCAATAAGTGAGTAAATGAGATCCCACGGGATTAGGGTGCAAGGCTAACATTCCAAAAGAGACCTAGGGGACAAGATTACAGACCTAGACCACTCTTTCCGCCGAATCCACCCATTAATCCATGCCCAAAGTTTCCATGATAAATAAACTAGAATACTCAATTACCAAATAACAGGGCATACCTTTAGGTTTGGGAGGCCTACCTTCAAACATACGATCATGATAGATGGGTGAAGGACCACATGGCTAGCTTAGGTGGCGGAGAAATGGCACATCGAGCTAGTTGGTGGCTGTGAGGGGCTGCCAACTGAGGACCATCATGGAGAAAAAATTTCTCCTGTGGATATAACCCACAAAATGGTGTGTAACAGTGCCAACCCTAAAGCAAATGGTCAGTAAAGGAGATCCCACAGGACTAGGATACAAGGGTAACCACAACATCAGGCAGTGAAGAAAATAATACATACCTAACTCACTCTTTCTGTCGAATCCCCCCACCAATCCATGCCCAAAAGTGCCCATGACAAGTAAGGAAATTAACTCAACAATACTAATGAAAATCCATACATTTGGGGTTGGGAGGCCCACCTTCAAACATACAATCATAACAAGTGGGCAAGGGACCACGTGGCTGGCTCAGGTGGAAAAGATGATGGCACATGAAGCTATCTGGTGACTGCAAGGGGCTTCTGGCTACCGACTGAGGACCATCTAGGAAAAATATTTTCTCTTATATACACTACCCACTGGTGGTGGGTAATAGTGAAATTGATCTATCCAGTAGCAACAATTGAGCAAGGAGGAGAAGCTCGACCCAGAGGGGAAGCAGAGTTAGTGAAGGGCAAAGACAATGATTTCGGAGGAGATTTTAGTTCCAGAGAGGCAACACAAGTGACAAAAGTATTCCATAGTGAAGTTGCGCAGAGGTTGCGCAAATGCTTTAGTGAGCAATTTGATTTAGTTGACAAGGAGGTTGATTTAGCTTCCAGAGGCTGGGACAATTTTCCAAAGAGCCGGAGAGTCACTTCTAGTAGTGGAGACAGACAGGACGACTTGATTAGAGGTTGAACAGAGCCACACGTGTGAGGGGCAGCACAGGGCTAGCGCAAAGGTTTGGATGACCATAATTTCTGAGTAGAGCAGTGCCGAGATTTCTTGTGGAGAGAGAGAATTTTATCTCTAATATTTTTGCTAGATATTTGCTGATTGGATAGCCAGCTGGGGATCCAAAGATTGTACTTAGATTATTTCACTGTTGCATAATAATAAAATGCTTGTCTACTGCACCGGTTTTCCCACATTGTTTTTTTCCGGTGACATTTTTCCAAACATAATTGTGTCAAATTTTTGTGTGTGCACTCTATATTTCTCACTTCCAACATTTTTATTTTCCATAGCACTTTTATGGTGAAAATTGCAGTTGTGATTTTATTTTTTGTTTGTAGTAGCAAATAAACTGCACTTAATTTTTAATTAGTTAGAAGAATAATTTCTAGTTGTTGCAATAGATTAAAAATTTCACACCTTGTGTGGGCTTAAGAGGGAGATTAATATAATTTTTAAAGCTATCATGGTTGGCTTGTAACCATGGGTGGGTCACTTAGCATGTTAGGCATGTAATAGGGGTCTCTTTCATGTGTTATTTGAACTACCTAGTCTCATATAAATTGGAGAGACTCTCTCCCATTTCAAACATCATCACTTGGATTTTCGGCCTAATTAGTGACTTCGGATCTGCAGTTGGAGCAGAGTTTTGGATGTCTTTGGGATGCGCTATGATGTTTGGATATATCTTGTTATCTTTTTGGAGCTTCTAATGCGTTGTTGATGAATAGATATACACTACTTTGTCTTGTATGTGTTTCTTTATGGTGAAATTATCTTGAAAATAATCTCTAATGCATGGAATTTGTTCTCATGATAAGAATTCACACTTTGCTCGTTGCAAATTTTTCAAAATTTTAATCTTGGGAAGTTTTACATGTGTTTCTCATTGGTGATGTGGAAAGAATGTTCCTAGTGGATAATGATTGCATTTAAATCCATGAAGCTTTATTAACTAATGCTAAAGAAGGTAGTTGTTGAAAGGGGTAGCTAGGGGTTCCTCTTTTAGTCTCCTTAAAGGTAAATCTAGCCAATTATAAGCACCCATGACTCCATACTCCCAGTGTTCTAGGCACTAGTCCGAGTCTCTTGGTGGTCACACATAAATTTTCCTTCCTTTTCTCTTCTAAAAATTCGTCCCTTTAAGGATTAGGAGGCCATCTAGGGCTTGGTGTGAAATCTCTTGGAGGAGGAATTTTTGAGTTTGGCTTGGATAGAAATCTTCCCTTGTGTCTCCTCTAAAGGTGCTCAAGTTTTGGTGGAATTCCCATGGTGGATTCTCCATTAATTTTGATGCCCTAGTTGTCGCATCAAGAGGGAACCCATTGAAGCAATCCTTCAACGTAGGGATTTAGTACTTGGTGAAGTAAATCATTCATTGCCTGTTTCTCACTCCTACGTTGGCCTATATATACTGTCAAATTTCAACCCTAGGTCTCGTGTAGGTTCTTTTCTAAAGGGTTTTTCGTGGAAAGTCTTAATAGCTTCTCCCAAAGCTTGTACCTTTGTTGAACCTTTCCATTGAATGAGCCACCTTGCGTCACTTTGTGAAAATTCCAACTATTACAACAATTGGAAATTATTCTTCTAACTGTAATTTAATTAGCAATGTATTTGCCCACACAAACAATGAATAATTCACAACTACAATTTTCACCAAAATTAAATTGCGTGGAAGATAAACTGGAAAGTGAGAAAATACACGCACACACACACACACAATAAATTTGACATAATTATTTTTGGACAAAAGTCCCCAAAAAAGCCCAACTTGGGAAAACTAGTGCAACATCTGAGGGTTTTAATTATTAAACAATAGTGAGATATTTTGAGTTTACAACTTCCCCATCTGATAAAAAATTGCTCTGATACCATGTGAAAATTCCAGCTATTGCAACACCTAGAAATTATTCTTCTAATTGTAATTTAATTAATACTTTATTTGCCCACACAAACAACAAATAATTCACAACTGCAATTTTCACCAAAATTAAATTTTGCAGAAGATAAATTGGAAACTGAGAAAATATTGGCACATACACACAATAAATTTGACACGGCTATTTTTGGACAAAAGTCCTCGGAAAAGTCGAACTTGGGAAAACCAGTGCAATAGTTGAGGTTTTTAATTATTAAGCAACAGTGAGAAATCCTGAGTACAACTGGATGCCGAAATCTGGCAATCCTACAGAGAAAAAATATTGGCAAAAATCTAGTGAGGAATTTTCTTCACCCCACAAGCAATTCGGGCTCTCACTGCTAGCTCCAAGTGAGCCATCCAAACAACTTCTGCACAGGCATGCATCACCCTAGCGCAGTCCCTTCCATGCTCTGCCTGAAACAATTGCTCCTCAAGTCATCCTGTTTGCTTCTGACTAAGAAATTGTCTCTCTAACTCTCTGGAAAGTCTTTCGGGCCTTTTGAATTGAAACTCAGCTTCTCTCTAGCAAAATTGAATTGCCTCTAGAGGCTTCTGCGAAGCCCTTGTGTAGCCTCTCTTTGTCTATCTTTGCCTCTCTGCAATGTACTCTCCAAATTGGAATCTCTTCCTTTGGACTCACTGTCCCTGCCCTTCTCTGTCTCTGTTTCCCTTCTCTAGCTCGAGCTCTTCCGACAATTGCTACTATTCTCTGGAAAATCGAACCGCCCAAGGAAATCGATCTCTAGTGTGTGTTCTCCATCTACCCAACAACCTCTTATAATCTCCAGTTGGAACTCCAACGACCAAGATTAAAACATAATCAATGGCTGAGATCATATCTTGATCGATCCGTGTGAGTTTCTAGATGATTCACACCAATTAATACTGATTAATTAACCCATTTTCTTAAGTTTAGACTTGGGACATATTTAAAAATAGGCTAATAATCTAATTGAGACACTTTTAGGTGGAATTTCCAGAAATGATTTATGGGTTATGGAGAACTCTTGTGTTTTATCCTCTTCACAAAGTTTCGAGATTAGAACACCTTCGATGCTACAAAGACTAACAGACTTCAAGCCTATCATAGAGACACCTATCACAAGTGAGTTATATTGGGATTCCTCTTGTCAATGAAAATATAGTGGGCCTTTGTCCCAAGTATTGTTGAGCCCTCTAGCTTTTGCCTCTTTACAAGGCCTGCTATTTTGTGTAGCAATGGGCCCTCGTGTGGCCTACTTAGAAATTTTGGCCTTGATTGTAATAAAAAAACACCCTAAAAACTACACTGAACCTATCTCTCAAATTCGGTTAGCACACATTTTATCTTTGGCTTCTCAAGTCTGGTTTGATTTAGTGTTGCATTACCCTAGTCCAACCACAAACTAGGGCTTGACCCTCCTGCTATATCTCAGAAAAGGATGTGGGCCTATCACAAAAATATTCGACCCAAAACAAAGCACGAGACTTACCTAGAATGTTGCTCTTCCATTTGTCCATCTTTTGTAGCTAACTCGACATGAACCAATTACAAACAATAGACCTCTCCATTTTGGCTAGGCTCTAAAAGCCTAGGGTTACCTTAGATAGAAATATTCCTCAAGGATGATCGAACTTATGTGTAGAATGAGCTTCAAGGCTCCTCCTTGTATATTGAACGTGGAAGGGGGCTTATGAGTGCCAATTTAACCCTTCATAAAGTGTGGCCGACATGATTTCTTTTACAAATTAGCCCACTACATATTAATATAAATATATTTACCACATTGGTTTGATGATTGATAGCCCAAGTACATTTGATACATCAAATGATAATATGAAGAGTGCCAAACACAACAATAATAATGATATTTCTTTTGTCCAATTTGAATTCTCCTTTGGGGTGATATGGACTTCTCTTTAGGGTAGGAGGGTTTCCCTTTGGGGAAATTCATCTCGAAGCTGGCCAAATTTCAATAGTTGCCAGACTAAAGAAGGCCTTCTATGGACTCAAGCAAGCTCCAAGAGCTGGGTTTGTGAGAATTGATCGATATTTGATGAGAGTTGGTTTCTCTAAGAGTGTTGCTGATCCAAATCGTTATATCAAGGTTGTGAAAGGTGAGCCTGTGATGTTGCTACTATATGTTGATAATTTGTTCCTGACAGGTGTAGAGCATCTTATTGTTCAGTGTAAGAGGGAGTTGGCCTCTGAATTTGACATGAAGGATCTTGGCTTGATGCATTACTATTTGGGACTAGAAGTTTGGCAGAAACCTGGTAAAATCCTTCTTGGGCAAGGAAAATATGTCATCAAGATCCTTTAAAATTTTGGCATGATGAAATGCAAGTCTATGGCATTTCCTATGGTGACGAATTGAAGAAAGTTGAGAGATTTTGAGCTTGATCTAGTAGATCCGTCCATGTACCAAAAGTTGATAGGATCATTGATGTATTTGGTGAATATCAGGGTAGACATTTGCTTTGTAGTGAACACCTTGAGTTAGTTCTAGATGGAACTAGGACATGAGCATTGGATTGCAACAAAACATATATTGATGTATTTGCATGGTATTGTTGACTATTGTTTGAGATATGCTTCGAATGGTGAGATTCAGCGGCATGGATATGTAGACTCTGATTGGGTAGGGAGTGTAGATGACAGGAAGAGTACATTTGGTGTATGTTTCAGTTTGGGCTCTGCTATGATATCCTGGATGAGCAAGAAGAAAACATTTGTCCCACTCAGCATTGCAGAAGCAGAGTACATTATAGCTTGTTTAGCATGTTGTGAGGGAGTATGGTTTCATAAGCTACTCTTTGGATTGTTCGACTAGATGCTAGAACCGATTGTGTTGTTCTATGACAATCTAAGTTGTGTGAAGATGACAAAAAATCTAGTGTTTTATTATAAGTCGAAACTTATTGATATTAAGTACCACTTTATTCGTGATATGGTGCAAAAGGGAGTAGTGAGGTTCCAATATATCTCCACAAATGAGTAGACAATTGACATTCTCACAAACGCTGTGTCTCGGGCAAAGTTTGTATATTTCCAAGACAAGATTGGACTTATGGAGAATTCCTCTATCAGTGAGAAGGAGCATTGATGTGGCATCAATAGGGGCATGGCTCAGAAAGTTGGTGACAACAGGGGCATGGCCCGAATTGTTGATGGGTGGACAACAGGAGCATGGCCCGAATTGTTGATGGGTGGACAATACGGGCATGGCTCAGATTGTTAGTGACAATAGGAGCATAGCTCCGACTGTTGATGAGATAGCATGAGGGACGAACATTATAGAGAGAATGGTCCCTGAGGTTCATACACTCATGGAGTGGGTGCCTCTTTAGCATCATGGCCTAGAGTGATGCCTTTGGATTTGGGACATGGGTTTCCCTAGGGTTTGACCATGAATGTTGGCAACTTTGAACTAGTCAGAGTACCATGAGGCAATGTTAATTTTTCTTAAGGCTATATTATTCTTTGCTTAGATAATTGCATTTCTTCAATAACACATTGAGTTCACCCCATAACATCATAACATTATTCAGAAATACGTCATTATTCAACAACATATGCAACTATGTAGAAAGAACAATATCATCATCGTCAATGCAGTGGCACATAAAGGAATAATAGAAGAAAAACATTCACACAAAGAGACACCGGGATTGGTCGGAGACCAGGGCAAAACCCTTTCAAATTCTTCTTCTTAGTAGATTTTTGTTAAATTTAGGTATGTTCTATGCTAGAGCAATTTATTTCAATTTTCAGAGTTAGTTCAATATCTTTAGCAATCACATCAGCATTAAAGTAAACTGCAGATAGAACATAAATATAAGTTGCAGAAGACAAGCCAGGACAAGAGGACACAAGATGTGGCGCCAGCCAGGGACAAACCCCAATGTGGGGAAACCCTTGATCAATTCTTTCTTTATGTTCTTCAAAGTTCAGCAGAGAGAGAGAGAGAGAGATAGTACATTTTCAACAGAAGTCAACACTTTGACCTTCTATATCTATATGAGATCAGTTGAAGACATGTTGCTTCAACTGATTCTCCAATGGTGACTCCTTCACCTATCATTGTGCTGCATCTGGTCCACTTGCCGCACCACTGCATACTGCACCATGCTGCACTAATCATGATTATCATCATGCTGCCCATTAAGTCCATGATCATCATGCTGCCCTTGTTAATGTGCATCATTCATTATCATGCTGCCTGTGCACCATTCATTATCATGCTGCCTGTGCACCATTCATTAACATGCTGCCTGTGCATCATTCATAAAGCAACCAGATTTAGGCTCCTCTTTACAGTGGATACTTCTGTCCAGCAAACTGAGATCTTGAACATGCCCAACACAGTTCATGCTGTCAGCTACAGGTATGTGACTTTAACCCTGAGATACTTTTGCTGAGGCATAAGTCCACTCTTCTTTCTACGTCTTAGGTCTTTATATGCTGCTGATTAGGGCCGCTTCTTATGCGGTTTCATGACAGCAAATAAGTCTGCGAATGGTGGTTGTCAATTAGGTCTCTTGATGCTGCGGTTAAGGTCTCTTCTAGACCTGCAGTTAGGGTCTTTTCTAGTTTCCTTTGACTGCGATAAAATCTTTCCTAGCTGTGTTGTAGAAGCTTCCTAGACAGCGTAGATTAGGTCTCTCCTTAACCACGTTGACTGTGTATAGGAGCTCCCTTGACTACAGCTAGGGCATGGCTTGACTGCGGCCAGATTACTCCTTGTTGGACTGCGGATGAGGGCTCTTCAAGAGCAGCAGGTCGGGCTTGCAGTTAGGGCACTTAGGACTGCAGAGGACAGTGGCAAGGCCTCCCCTTTACTGCGTATAAGAGCCTCCTATAGCTGCATAAAGAACCCTCCTAGACTGCAACTTTGGATAGCATATGAATCTCCTTAGACAGCGTATAGGTGTCTTTGTTTGCTGCGTAGATCATCCTGCAGCTAGGGCATCATCTTGTAGCTAGGGCTCCTTCTAGACTAGCATATTCTTTTGTTCTCTCCTACTCCAAAAACCCAAGACGTGGAGAGGAGATCACCTCAAGAATACATATGTGAAATGACTTCAAATCCTCACCAATTTATACTAAAATGTGGATGATGAATAGTCACGTCTATTGGGCTTCTGAGCCTACTCAAGTTGCTAGTCGGCTTGATAATAATTCCATAATCAAAATAAATTCATAACTTCATAAATACTTATCGGAATCGGATGATCTTTAGATCAATCCTACACCTCTCGATGAGAGGGATCCAATAAAAATATCAGCTGCCATAAATAAGATGGCCCACATGGAGTTTGGCCCTAGTTTCCAATTTTAACACTCCCTCTCAACTAAGGAGAACTCCATCTGCTGATCCATATGTCCGACTGTACTATCTCTGCCATCAGTGCCCTGCACTGCTCTGCTTAGCTTTGCTGGCTCGGCTCTGCTCTGCTCAGCTCAGCTCTGCTGGCTCTGCTTTTCTTTGCTCAGCTCTGCTGGCTCTACTTAGCTCTGCTGGCTCTGCTCTACTCTGCTCAGCTCTGTTGGCTTTGCTCTGCTGGCTCTGCTCTGCTTTGCTCAGCGTTGTTGGCTTTGCTCTGCTGAACCATGAAGAAGAAGAATTGATCGAGAATGTATCATACCATTCTTCACTGACCCGAAGTCAGTCTCAGAGTGCGTACCACTAGTCCCATACTAGTCTCAACCGACCCAAAGTCAGCATCATAGTGGGTACCACTCCTACTATTGGTCCCAGACCAGTATCATCAGTCTCAGAGAGTGTACCACTGGTCCCAGACCACTCTCAACCAACCCGAAGTCAGCGCCATAGTATGTACCACTCTCACTGGTCCCAGACCAGTCCTACACTGACCCGAAGTCAGTCCAAGAGTATGTACCATTGGTCCCAGACCAGTGTCAACCGACCCGAAGTCAGCGTCATAGTAGGTACAACTCCTACAACTGCTCCCAGACCAGTCTTATTGATCCCAGATCAATGAAGGTCATCCTAGCATAGGGAGTACGGTAGATACAACGATGTGTCCAATGGTACTACTATGGTCCCTATCCTCATTTCTCTGCGCGTTGATCAGATGAGAGGTACTTCGCATGAGTCCCAGACTGCATGGGTAGGATGCCTCGACAGGGGAACTTAATCAATCTTGTCCTCATAGGAGAACTAATCATCCTGCTACACAATCGCCATGGAGAACACATCATCCAGGTCTCACAGGAGAGCTAATCATCTTGCTACATAATCGTCATGGAGAACACATCATCCAGACCTCACAGGAGAACTAATCATCCTGCTACATAATCGTCATGGAGAACACATCATCCAGACCTCACAGGAGAACTAATCATCTTGCTACATAATCGTATCCAAATAGCTCACTGAAGAGATTTCGTAACCAGACTGCCTCTCAGGTAGCCATGCTAGCAGTAATATACTCTGCCTCGGCGGTGCTCAAAGCCACCGACTTCTGCTTCCTGCTCATCCAGGATATCGAAGCAGATCCCAAGGAGAACCAGCACTGAGAAGTGCTCTAGTGATCCTTCACACTGCTTGCCCACTCAGCATTTGAAATATTCCAAGCAGTGTATCTCAATCCATGAGAGATTGTGCCCTGAAGATATCTCAGAAGATTCTAGGCACCAATCTAGTGAAGCTCAACCAAATATGAGCTCACCATGCTAACTGCAAAACATATGTCCGGACAGAGGTTCACCAAGAACATTAACGCGAATGAGTTTATGAAACTCAGAGGCATTTCCCAAATCTAGTCCGATATCACTACCATGTAACTTCTGAAAGTTAAGATCCTTGAGGTAGTCACAGGCTTGCAGTTTATCTTTCCACATTCGGAATCCAACTCCCTTTGTCTCCTACAAATGAGAGGGTTTGCACCTGTTAGACATAGGTGCCTGTATGAGAGGTCTATCATCCATAACCTTCGAGTAATGGTTTGGATCGATTTCACTCCTAGTGAATCTAAGCTTCATTAGACAGCTGTCAATCCTCTCACACTATGTTCGAGGTGTTTTGCTTCAAGCCATAGAGGGCTTTCTTTCACCTATATACATGAGATTCCCGATCATGAATCTCAAACTCCTCGGGTTGTTCCAAACCTATGGACCTGTTGCATGAGGGGAATGGTCCCCCTCATAAGATTTTCCTTCGGTACATTTCAGACATGTACCTTCATGCTCTTTTTGAATTCAGGCATCCCTGTCACCATCTGACTCACAAACCTCCGGTGCTGTGTCAATGGACATGGTTCCCAGTGGACTTCCTGCAACTTGATACAACCCTGAACTCAAAAACATCTTTGAAAAATCTATTTTCAAACACGTACCTTTCCATCGATGAGTGCCACCCTGTAACCTTTGACTTCCATTGCTGAAATGGACATCAAGTTCTTCTTGCGATCAGGTACATAAAAGAGATTCTGTAAATGAATCGAGTTACCCTCATTCAATTGAGGGGTAACATTCCCTACACCCTTTCTGGGATAGGTGGCATTGGCTCCAAGTATAATTCCACGATTGTTTCCATCTCTACCAAATTAGAGAGTGCACCCATCTATCTGATGAAGTGCCTTGAAGCACTACAATCAATAAGCCAAATTCCCAAAGAATCTGAAGGAGAGGGCCAATACAAGATAACACTTCTTTATCTTATCAGAAACAACATTTGATTCTTCATACCTGGGGTTCCTTGCTTTCTTTGAAGAGTCGACCATTTCTCCTTGATGAACTGTATTACCTGTCATTCCCTTGACCCTGGAATGATTTGTTTATCTTCATCAAGAGAAGTGTCTTTGCCATTCAGACACTCCTTCGCATAATGACCGAACTTATTGTAACCAAGGCATCTATCTTTCCTTCCACCCTTAGGTCCGAACTTCCCAATGAAGTGATCTTTAGGTAGGCCATCAGAACCTTCCGCTGCGCCATTCTGATAATATTCTCTGCTTCGACTTCACCCAGGATGAATTATGAGGAACCCATTGATCCTTTTGACTTGTCCCAATTGTCTTTGGTGATTGCTCTTTCACTCTTGCTTGGGAATTGTCTTCACCTCAGCTCTGATACCATGTTAAATTTAGGTATGTTCTATGCTAGAGCAATTTATTTCAATTTTCAAAGTTAGTTCAATATCTTTAGCAATCACATCAGCATTAAAGTAAACTGCAGATAGAACATAAATATAAGTCCCAGAAGACAAGCCAAGACAAGAGGACACAAGATGTGGCGCCAGCTAGGGACAAACCCCAATGTGGGGAAACCCTTGATCAATTCTTCCTTTATGTTCTTCAAAGTTCAGCAGAGAAAGAGAGAGAGAGAGAGATGGTACATTTTCAACAGACATGAGATCAGATCATATCAGTTGAAGACATGTTGCTTCAACTGATTCTCCAATGGTGACTTTTTCACCTATCATCGTGCTACATCTGGTCCACTTGCTGCACCACTGCATACTGCACCATGTTTCACTAATCATGATTATCATCATGTTGCCCATTAAGTCCATGATCATCATGCTGCCCTTGCTAATGTGCATCATTCATTATCATGCTACCTATGCACCATTCATTATCATGCTGCCTGTGCACCATTCATTTACATGCTCTACCTGTGGATCATTCATAAAGCAACCAGATTTAGGCTCCTCTTTACAGTGGATACTTCTGTCCAGCAAACTGAGATCTTGAACATGCCCAACACAGTTCATGTTGTCAGCTACAGGTATGTGAATTTAACCCTGAGATACTTCCTTTTGCTAAGGCATAAGTCCACTCTTCTTTCTGCATCTTAGGTCTTTATATGCTGCTGATTAGGGCCGCTTCTTATGCGGTTTCATGACAGCAAATAAGTCTGCGAATGGTGGTTGTCAATTAGGTCTCTTGATGCTGCGGTTAGGGTCTTTTCTGGTTTCCTTTGACTGCGATAAAACCTTTCCTAGCTGCGTTGTAGAAGCTTCCTAAACAACGTAGATTAGGCCTCTCCTTAACCACATTGACTGTGTATAGGAGCTCCCTTGACTGCGGCTAGGGCATGGATTGACTGTGGCCAGATTACTCCTTGTTGGACTGTGGATGAGGGCTCTTCAAGAGCAGCAAGTCAGGCCTGCAGTTAGGGCACTTAGGACTGCGGAGGACAGTGGCAAGGCCTCCCCTTTACTGCGTATAAGAGCCTCCTATAGCTGCATAAAGAACCCTCCTAGATTGCAACTTTGGACAGCGTATGAATCTCCTTAGACAGCGTATAGGTGTCTGTTTGCTGCGTAGATCATCCTGCGGCTAGGGCATCATCTTGTAGCTAGGGCTCCTTCTAGGCCAACGTATTCTTTTGTTCTCTCCTATTCCAAAAACCCAAGACGTGGAGAGGAGATCACCTCGAGAATATATATGTGAAATGACTTCAAATCCTCACCAATTTATACTAAAATGTGGATGATGAATAGTCACGTCTATTGGGCTTTTGAGCTTACTCAAGTCGCTGGTCGGCTTGATAATAATTTCATAATCAAAATAAATTCATAACTTCATAAATACTTATCAGAATCGGATGATCTTTAGATCAATCCTACACCTCTCGATGAGAGGGATCCAATAAAAATGTCAGCTGCCATAAATAAGATGGCCCACATGGAGTTTGGCCCTAGTTGCCAATTTTAACAATTTTCATCAAATGATTCAGCAAAAGAGAGCACACTGATCCATATTTTCATCTATGCAACTAACCAATAAAACAACTACAACATCCATGAAATGAACCCAACAATATATATACTCGAAACCCTGATTCTGAAGTCTGTAATGAACTGTCACTATCTGTGGTCAACTGCAGAACACTGTGTCAATGTGCGAAAACTTCAGAAGACTGAGATTTCATCTTTTAGGCCCTGGTTGCACAGAGGAGGAGTTATGCGAGCGACTATTGGTACCTAATTTCTCCCTTAAGCCTGACATGCGAGCGAATGAGGTGAGCTCAGATTTGCATTGAAGAAACCCTAACTCCTAGTGGCATGGATGGAGAGTTGTGCATGCGATTGGATGGCTCCAGTCGCACAGATGAGCTTCTATGTGAGTGACTGCGGATGGCTTTTTCCTGTGCTATGCCTACAACTGAGGCCCAAAACCCTAAATCAGAGATGCAAGCTTCAGACCTTGCAATTTCACCTCAGAGCAAATTTGTTCCTCTGCAGACGAGCCTCAGACCTCTGCGAGCCAAAAATCAAGATAGAAGAGTGTCTCATAGTAGTGTCTAAATGAGGTAAAGGTCACTCGTATTTATAGCCTTCCAAGGTGGTCCACTTTGCTTTAGGGTTGACCTTATCAAATATGCACATGTGGGTTTTTCTTCACAAGTACACTTTCCCTTATTCGATTTGAGTTATCTTTAAGTCGATTTTGGTCCTCTCGAAAAATGGAATTCAATGCAATTATTATCTCCATCAAGTGAGCTGTCCAAAGTGGAATTTGACCGCAGTTGCATATTTTTAACAGGTGAGGTGTCCACCGGATCATGGTGACTAGTTGGGTGAGTACCACTGGTTAGGAGAGCTAACCTAGTTTGTTGTACCAATTGATGATGCTGATGTAGATCAAGGGTCTTGACCTAAATGATGATGTTATCGATGATTTGAACCTTTTCTTAGAGAGATCATGTATACAAAGAACATTTGGATAGTCATTATGCATACCTCCCTAGCTAAGAGGGAGTGTTGAATTTCGGTCTTCATAACGTATGATTTGTACTTGTAATGATGTAATATATATTACATTTGTAAAAGAAAAATTTATATGAAGCATGTTTTTCATGGTTGCAAGAAAAAGGAAATATTTATTTGATTTTATATTTGAAAGAAAAATTATGAAGGGCATGTTCTTCATGACCCTTGCAAAAGAAAAATTTGAATTTTTAAATTTTGTATTTGCCTTCATAAAAGTCGGTCCTCCAAGAGACAAGTCGACCTACCCATAAGAGACACTGCTTCGCATGGTTAGAAGGCTATAAATAAGCCTATTCGTCTACCTCCAAGGCCATACTTCAGATCATCTCATATATTTCTGTTTTGCGCAAAGAAGACAAGCAACTTAAGGATGAAGATCAGAAGGAAGATACTTGCTCACTCTAGCGATCAAAGTGGCTGAATTATGTACGAGTTTCTGATGTATATCTCTCTGTGACAGTGCAAAATTCTTGTGGAAGAGTGCAAAGTTCCGAGGTATAAATTCTAGAGTATCATCTGAATTTTGAGGCTGAGACACAAGACAAATTTCGGCCCTCTTGAGACTTTGTTTCTGTGGCATATCTCTATGGTACAGTGCAAATTTTGAGGTAGATTTGCTGGATGTTTTTTGACTCTCTTGGAGACCTTATTGCAGAGATATTTGTGGATAGATTTGTGGAGGGTTGACTTGGTCGTTGGTGGTTGGTCATCTTGTTGGTTAATTGACTTTGATGTATCTCTTGTTGCATTGATTCTCGAAGGAAAAGGTTGGCTGGGTTCCCTCCCCACATTGTGGGTTTTCTCAGGGTAAAATCTTCTCGTCTCTTTGTGCATTGTGATCTTTATTGCTCTAGTGCTTTCTATGGTTGAATTTCTGAATGTATAATTGCTTAATGATATCTTGAAAGAACTAATAATTATCTACATCATTGGAAGTAATTATCAAATTTCATAAATAAGTACTTGCATATTTTGTACTGAAAAAACAACAAAACCAAGATGGAAGAGCTTCAAAATTTGACACCAAATCCCACAAAGAAAGAAGTCCTCATTAGAGTAAATTTAGGCCTAAAGGACATGCCACATCACAGTAAGCATATGCCATGTCTCACTAAGTTAGAGGTGTTATCTAGTGAAGAATAATCTATATGGTCTCATTAATGATAGTTGCCAAGTAAGTTGGTTCAATATAGAGTTAAGAGGTGAGTGTAAAAAATAATAATAAAAGTTTTAGATTCTTGTGCACACAATTAGTGATTTACTGCCAAAATATGTATATTTATGTTTATATTTTATTTAGAATAATCCAGAATTAAATAAATATACTATTTACTCTTTATATTCTCGATAATAAATTTAGAACTAAAAAAAATTATAATTAGATAATAGTAAATTTAAAAATAAGAATAATTTATACCTTTTATAAATATTTTATATAATACATAATTCGTTGTTATATATTCTATTGATTAATTATTAGATATAATATAATTGGTAACTAGTTGTTAGTTATTGGATATTATATAATATAAATTGTTATATTATATAATATATAGCAACTAAATAGTTGCAATACATGATATACTATGTTATATAATATAATATCTAACAATATGATATAACTTAGTTTTATTTTTATTTTTTATCCGTAGAAATTTTTTTCGGGCATTATGGGCTACTTGGGGAAGGAAATCGGCCTCCTCCTCAGCGCAAAGGTAGGAATGAGGTTGTCAGTAGCATGCTAGCACCATATTATATACTCACTTAAGAGTGCCACATAGATTACTCTTTTCAAGAGCTTAACATGTGACTTACGAGATTTGAACTTGGGTGGGAAGGATAACAAGTATTTTTCCCAGCCACACAAGCTAACCCCAATTGACATATAACTTGTTAGTTACAACTAACCTATTTTATTTTATATTTTTTTACTTAGAAAATTTTTGGGCATTGGGTACCACTCGGGGAAGAAAGTCAGCGTCTCTCTCAGCTTGAGGGAGGATGGTACTAGGCAAGCCCTCAGTATAGACTGACTTAAGAGCACAACAAAGTTACTCTATACCAAAGTGTCAATATGTCAACTTACGAGACTTGGACCTGGGTGGGAAGGATAACCACTATTCTGCCCAATCACCCAAGCTAAACTCAATTGACTATATTATATAATATAGTATATTATATATTATAACTTGTTAGTTGTAACTAATAAATATAATATTAGTTACAATTAATGAGTCCTATAATACATTATATAGTAAGTTCCAACTAATGAGTTATATTGTTATATTATATATAAAAGTTGTTAAATATCTAGTTCATTGTTTTATATATTTTTATATTATATATCAATTTTATTTTAAAGAAATTAATAATAGAATTTTTTTATTACATTTTGAAATGATTCTATCATGATTTAAATTAATGTGAGACTTATTTTCAAAAGTATTGGAAGTAGCAATAATATAAAATACTCACATATAGTATTTCAAGAATATTTATTATATTTTGAGATGATCTTACCAAAATATTAACCAAGGTGAGTTTATATGTAGTTCGCTATTTCCAAATAAAAGTATGACACAATTACCTTTGACTTCTATTGTTCGATCTCACATATTATCATTGACCCTATTTCTCAAAATTCTATTGGTTTTGGAATTTCAACTCATGAACCATATTTTTTTTGTTACGAGGGTCATTTAAGACCCAAATATATTGTAGTGTATTGATCACATATGCTCCAAGAAAGATATGTCAATTAAGCGACAAGGAGTGGAAGCTCCAAAATTCCAACCATGAGTACATATGAGAATAGCTTCAAACTACATGCAATGCCTTCACATGTGTGCAAGTAAGGGAGTGCTCCATGAGAATGAAGTGTATGCTCATCATAAAGTATAATCTCATTATCAAAATATAACAAGGAAACCAAAACCTCTAGTAATAGAACCTCAATATACAACATATAATGGGTTGGCCCTATTACCCACCAAAATGGGTAACCCTATAGGAGAGAACATTTTCTCCTATCTTGAATAGTCAACTAGCCAACAACCCTAAACATTGCTCATTGATGATGACATGCCACATTCCTCTACCATCTGCACTGGTCAGGCATCTCTCACCATTCGACATTCCTCTTGAATGAAGGTGGGCTACCACTTAATAGGTACTTCAGCCATTTTGCAATCAAATGCTTTTACTTAATGTTTTGGGCATTTTAACATGGATAAAGGAGTGATTTAGATGATTGATCGATCTTGAATTTAAACTTGTTTTCTCATCTTACCAGGGGAGTTAGTATTTAGACCTTGTCTTGTGGGACCTCCTCTAAGGCCTTTAGGGTTATAGGAGGGGCACTACTTGGGATGCCTAGATTGAAGTAGTGTGTACATTGCCCTTTCCATACTTAACACCTTTCATCATTCCTTTGGTATCACCTCCATCCTTTAGGTTAAATGTCATTGGTTTGTTGGCATTTGGTACTCCCACATCCACATCCTTGGGTAGGGATGGAAAACTTTCCTTTGAGGTTGATGTAGCTAAAAGAATGAAAAAGCATAAGATGGCCATAACAAAAGAAAAAGAAAAGTTAAAATACAAAAGATGGTCGGGGCAAAAGTTAGCGCATGGGAAAAATCATAGCATGAGCTCTACCCCCTTCACTTGATGCTCATTCTAATCATATAGAACCCTTGCATGTCCCAACCCTGATGAGTGAGAAACTGGGTCATCTTAAGGGGTAAAATAAATGCTATATTATAAAGAGCAAGTTTTGATCCTTGAGCTATGCACCATTCAAAAACATCATCAAAAAGAAGTAAAAGGCACATTAGAGGGGTGGAAAAAATAGGCCAATGAAAGGGATAACTCATGCCTTTGTGATTTCTCCCTCCATTACACCTATACACTTAGGATGGGGACTCTCATTAGCTAGTCCTTTGACCATGGCACTTGGCGATGAAGTCATTCCCCTTCGTTGCCACCTATTCTCCCTAACACTTATGGATTGAAGGATTGACCTTGGAAATGCCACCTCCCCTTAGGGGCTGGAAGTACCTAAAAGGGTTGATTACCTAGCCACCCCTATGAAGGTAGGGAACACTTTTAAGGGACTTGGTCTAGATAGATGTTTGAAGGTGATCCCGCTTTGAAGTGTTATTGTGCCCTCAATAATTAAGTATGGTCGACTTAGATGCATCTGTGATTATTGTCTATAATGAATGGTTGCTTTCACTTGAGTTTGAGGTGGTTTTTCCAAGTGGTTTTGAGCTGTTGAGGCTTGAGGGCACACTATTTCACTCTTACTCCACATGATGCCCAGACCATACTACACTTTCAGAGAGCATGATGACCTTATAGATGTAGCATTTCCCTTATTTAACAGAGCATTGGGCACTTAGATGATCTTGACAGTTGATGGATACCCCAGAGTACCTTCATATGCCAGAACATTGAACTTCTCTTGCTTAGCATTAAGGATTCTTGATGATGTACCAGTGGACCTAGCATGCCCTTTGGCTGGCCTTGACATTACTTGATGGGCATGTCTTGATGCAAAGCCTAGATGAGGATGATTATCCCTTAGGATGGTTGATGAGGGCTTGTTATACTTGATGAAGCCCCAACATTGGAGAGAGAGCACACCACGTTGTCTACATGGCACCCATAGAGATGACACAAGGCACCTATAGTTGGCTTTTAGAAACATGGAAATGCATTGAGGCTTGATTTGAGGATCCTTCCTCAAATCGAGGTTGATCATGATGGTTAGAGACCCATCTAGCCTTTCCATTGCACCTTTGGAGCATTTTGAGCCCTAAAAGGGCATGACGTCATGCTTATTAAGGGCTTATGACTCACACATGTGGGTATATGTTGGCATATTTTATTTGTAGACACTTAGGTCTATGTGGAAGTACTTGCCCGAGCTACTAATATCAACACTCCCTCTTAACGAGGAAGGTACTTCCTAAAGAGTTACTTGGAACTGGCTATCCCTTTAGTCTTGGCACAGTGTCCCATGCATCCTCCTTCACTATGGATTTCCTCCAAACCTCCTGGTTTGTTGCCTCTTCAAGGACTTTACTCTTTAGTGCCATATAGTTTGGAAACCTCTTTAGATCCATGCTCTCCCTAAATGTGCTCCGGAGAGCCTCCGGATGTTCTTGAGTATCCCTCAATGTCTACACAAGCTAACTGGGTGTCCTAACAAAATTGGAAGGAGTTATTGATTCCTCCCCACCTGAAGGTTTACTCCCTGAAATGGAAGCCTCTACATTTTTCTTTACCTTTGGATCCTCCTACTCGTTCTTAATCACTATTGGTGGCAACTCATGAGACTTCCTAGATGCCAAATTCTCCTCGAACCTCTCATCCTTGCTCACAATTGTTTTTCTTTGTGCTAGTATGAAGATCCTGTAGACCTTTGAAGTATCATTGTATCCAACAAATATGCCCCTTTTTATTCTGAAGGCTCCACCTTTGCCTTCTTCTCTATAGGAACATGGATTTATATTAGCCAACCAAAGATGTGCAAGTGCCCTATCTCTGGCTTCACCCTTGCAAATACCTTCTCAAGAGTCTTTTCCCCAATATCCTATGAGGACTACTATTGTGCACATACACTATAGTGTTACATGCCTCTACCAAAGAAACATAGACAACTCTTGGTCATGTAGCATAGCCTTGGCAAAATTGAGGATGGATCGATTCTCTCTCCACAACCCTCATCTCCCTCTTGATTCGCAAAAATCCTTGAAGTAATTGGATTTGTACTCTCCCCCATTGTTTGATCTCAAGACCTTGATCCTCTTTCCAGTTTAGTTCTCCACCTGGGCCTTGAACTCCCCAAACCAATTGAAGACCTCATCGTTGGTTTTCATAAAGAAGATCCAGATATTCCTGGAATAGTCATCAATAGACATGTCATAGTTTTGTGTTCCCTGTACTGATACCACTAACATTGACCCAAATACATCCAAGGGAATGGGATCCAAGATCCCCTTGGACCTACTTTCATTGCTCGAAAAAGCATCCTTGGCATTCTAGCCAAGTGCACACCCTTTGCACCCACCTTGTTGCTCAATGTTGAAATCTGGGAGACTAATGACAATCTCCCATAGAATCAACAATGGCTTATAGTGCAAGTGTACCATCCTCTTATGCCATAACTCACATAGGTTGCCATTGTCATGTACCATTGCTCGAACAAGTTTGCCTGTCAACTTGAATAAGTTGCTCCCTCTAACCCCGATGGTCACTATTGTGTTTGCCATTTGGGCTAGACTCCTTTAGACGAATGAGTACCTGCCCATTCTTTAACATAACCACATATCCTCTATCCTTGATCACTAAGACCGAGAGAAAGTCATTTTTCTGTTTTGGTACAAATAGCACGTTCTTGGCTTCCAACATCCCTTCGGACTCTCGTTTGAATGTCATGGTTCCAATCCCTTCATTGCGTACTTGGCATCATTACCAAGATCCACATGTAAATTTGAGTCACTCTCCACCAAACTATTAAATAGCTCTTGTGCCTTTGTCATATGACGTGATGGTGCTGGTAGATAGACATGAGACCAATGAGAAGTCCTCAAGCTTTGCTGCAAAGTCATCTAGCCGAGCCTCTGCTAATGTTATTGTCTGTTGCGACTTCCCCTTTCCCCTTCTTCTTCTTTGAACACTGTGATGCATAGTGCCCACTCTTGTGGCACATGAAACACTAGAGCTTGCTCAAGTCCTTATTCTTCCTTTGCTAAGAGGTTGACCCCTCATTGTGACCTTTGGAACCCTTTCCTTTTCCCTTCTTGGCCATACTGACCACGGCTAGGTTATCCTCTACATCTCGTTGCTTGTTGGCCTTAGATTCCTTCCAAGTCTTTTCTTGGATGCAGTTATACCAAAGCCTCTGCCATTTGGGAAGGTGTTCCTGAGCATAGATTCCTTTGACAAATGGTTCCCATGACTTGGGAAAACCATTTAATGCCACATTTATGAGCTCTCCGTTCTCCACTTTCTCCCCAATGGCAACATGCTAATCCCATGTGGGTGATCCTCATGAAGTAACTAGTAATGTTATTAGACCTAGACATTTGGATGGATCTGAGCTTGTTTCTCAAGATCATCTTGTTATTCACGTTGTCAGTTTAGAACTGTGAAAATTACAAAATTGAAATTCTATTGCAGCAACTGGAATTTATTTTTCTAATTGTTAATTGTTTTAACAATTTATCTGCTACGACAAATATCAAATAAATCACACTGCAATCTTCACAAATAAAATATTGCGGAAATAATAGCACTGGAAACTGAGAAAATTCTAGCACACACACACGCATAAAAATGACACTGTTATTTTTGGACAAATGTCCCTGGAAAAACCCAACTTGGGAAAACCGGTGCTGCAGATGAGGGTTTTATTATTATGCAGCAGTGAAATAGTCTGAGTACATTCTAGATGCTAAAAACTGGCAATCATGCAGAGAAAATACTGGCAAAAATTATCTGAGGGAAATTACCCTCTCTCCGAGCATTCTCGACACTTGACTGCCCCTGAAAAAGCTAGCTGTCCAACTTGGCCTGCGCAGGCTCTGTGTCACTCTGGAGTTGCCTGTCACATGTGCTGCCTGAATCGACTGCCAATCCAGCTATCCTGCCTGTTGCTCACTGGAAAAATGCTTCTCCGACGCTCTGGAACCTCTTCTTGGCTTCTGGAATTGAAAACGTCTTCCCCTCTTCTGTCTCTGCTTCCCTTCTGAATCTCAAACTCTTTCGACAACTGTAGTTGCTCATCAGAAAATCGAGCTCTCCAAGGAAATCAATCTATAGTGTGTGTGTTCTTCATCTACTCATCAACTTCTTATAATCTTCTGTTGGACCTCCAACAGCCAAGATTAAATTTTAATCGATGGCTAAGATTATTTCCTAGTCGATCCATGTGAGTTTCTAGATAATTCACACCTTTCTCAATTAATATTGATTAATTAACCCCCTATATTTAAAAATAGGCTAATAATTTAATTGAGACACTTTTAGGTGGAATTTCTAGAAACGATTTCTGTGTTATGGAGAACTCTTGTGTTTTAGCCTCTCCACAAAGTTTCGAGACTAGAACACCTTCGATGCTACAAAAGCTAACACTCCATCTTAGCGAGGAAGGTGTTCTAGTGCTGCACTACTGCTACAACACGCTGTGTTTGTATCACCCTCTATATGCTGGTGATGTCTTTAGCAAAGCTCGCTTCAACTCCTCCTACTGCAAGTCATCCCACATCCCGTCCCATCCTGGTAGCGTGTCTCTTCCCAATATACTTTGGACGAAGACTTGCCAGTCCTCTGAGACACTATTTAGTTCCAACTGTACTAGCTCTGAAGGTTGAGGTGCTACCCCAACAACTGCAAGCTAGCCTTGGACCTCCTGAATCTAGGTGAGAAAGGGATCTATGTTTTCCAACTTTTCTTTCAAGAACATCTTTTGCTGCTCAGATGTACCCTAGTATAGCGTGGAGAGAGCATCCCACATCTCTTTCACTGTTCCCTTCATTGCTATATGTGAGCTATATGATCCTGGACTCCATCTACGATCAATCGCTTCGCCTTCGCCATTTCCTTCTTATATTCCTTGAGCTGGTCTGCATCCTGGGGAACTGCCATCACATTATTTGTGTAGGCTTTCGGGCCATATTCATCTAGAAGGAAGGACATCCTAGCCTTCCAAATGACATAGTTGGAAGCAACATCCAACCTGTCCTGATCTCTAAGCCTTGTTGAGGCCTTCTCTGAATCTGTCGAAAACTCTCGCTTTCCCTTTACTTGGCTGCTACTCGCACTCCCTTCTAGAATGCACAAATCTGCGAACTGCTACTACCAATCTTCTTGGAAAAATCGAACTTCTGAGACTCGAAGCTCCCTGAGAGAAATTTTCCCTCTGTTCTGTGTGCTTTTATCTTCCTCCTGATGCTGGTTCTGCTGCTGCAAAACTCTCTGCGTCCAACCAAGGAATCTTCTCGACGAAAATTTGAGTTTCTGCTACTCCCTCTGACTGCTGGAATCACTAACCTGGGCAACTCGACTTTTCAGCAACCCTGTAACCGAAAATGGAATTCCTACCCTAGCAATTCAACCTGCTTATCTGAGTAGTGCACTGCCTCTAAGAATTTCGACCTGCTACTTCTACTGAACAACGAGATTTCCTCTTTCGCTTATAAGCTTCCCAGCTGATCACTCATGCTCTGATACCATGTGAAAATTCCAAAACTGAAATTCTATTACAACAACTGGAATTTATTTTTCTAATTGTTAATTATTTTAACAAGTTATCTACTACGACAAATATCAAATAAATCACACTGCAACATTCACAAATAAAATACTGCGGAAATCATAGTGCTGGAAACTGAGAAAATTCTAGCACAGACACATAAAAATAACATCGTTATTTTTGGACAAATGTCCCTAGAAAAACCCAACTTGGGAAAACTGGTGTAGCAGATGAAGGTTTTATTATTATGCAGCAGTGAAATAGTCTGATTACATTCTGGAGGCCAAAAACTGGCAATCTTGCAGAGAAAATATTGGCAAAAATTATCTTAGGGAAATTACCCTCTCCGAGTAATCCCGATGCTTGACTGCCCTTGAAAAAGCTAGCTATCTAACTTGGCATGCGTCGGCTCTGTGTCACTCTGGAGCTGCTTGTCACACGTGCTTCCTAAATCAACTGCCAATCTAGCTGACCTGCCTGCTTCTCACTGGAAAAATGCTTCTCCGATCCTCTAGAAACTCTTCTCGGCTTCTGAAACTGAAAACATCTTCCCCTCATCTGTGTCTTCTTCCCTTCTGAAGCTCGAAATCTTCCGGAAATTGTTGTTTCTCTTCGGAAAATCGAACTCCAGAGAAATTGATCTCTAGTGTGTGTGTTCTCCATCTACCCATTGACTTCTTATAATCTTCTGTTGGACCTCCAACGACCAAAATTAAATCTTAATCGATGGTTAAGATTATTTCCCAGTAAATCTGTGTGAGTTTGTAGATGATTCACACCTTTCTCAATTAATACTGATTAATTTGTTGATCAATGGTTGTCATTGATGTTAACCCAAGCAGCACCAGGGGCTACCCCGATCTTGCAATGGAATTTTGACTTGACAAATTACTCTATTTTGAGTCAAGCATCTTCTAGATGAATTCTACTTGTCGAGATGTTTCTGTTGATATATGGCATGCCAAGTAATTCTTCACGGTTTGAGAGATATTCATGTTTGAAGTTAGTAACCCCAGTTAGTGGGCTAAAACCCTATGGGGTTGTGGCATGGCACTCATAATTGGTTGTGGTCATTGAATAGTCAATAATTAATAAATCTTTTTTGCCTCTAAAATCCCTCCAACGTGCACTTGTTGGGGACCCTCTCAACTCAAGACATTCATATAAATAATGACCCTCATATCCTCCTCTAGTACGGATTTTGTGGCTTCAAACAGGTCATCGTGGAATTTTCGCTATAACTTTTTTTCTGCGAAGCTTCAGAATCTGAAATTAAAACCCATTTGAGCTGAAATCTTGATGAACCTCGTGACTGAATTTCAGATCTTAGTTCACTATATTTTCGGAGATATGATCTGAGGAAGTTAGGGTTTTTGCAGGCTCCCGAATTCCATGTCAAACATGTGACGTTGGGAAAATAGTCATAACTTTCTCTCTGAGCATTGGATTCAAATTTCGTAAATAGTCACAGAAAGAGGACGGACTGTGGTTTGTTGAGTAACGTTTTCAAGACCTAAGGTTGCAACAGTGACACGTGGCATTTCGTACAAGTTTGCTCTACTGAACTAGTCTATAATCAAGTCATCGTGGAGATTGGGCATAACTCTTTCTTGAAAAATCCAATATTGATCAGACCTGTGGGGTTGGAAAGAGGACATAGAGGACTACTACAGGACGAAATTTCAAACCCTGGTGATCTGAAATTACATAGATACAACAGATTCAATATCGAGGTCTTAGAAGGCAAGAAAAAATATGCACTCAAGGATCACTGCATTAAGGACCACACAACAACAATCAAGGGTAACTGTCCTACATCAAGGTATGTATGATTAGTGTTTACATTTGAATTTTGAGTATCATCTCTGACATATGTTTTTGCAGGACAATGTAAGTATATACAGTGTCTCGGTTATATCTCTATGTCTCTATATGTCACAATTAGTTTTTCAGATGTCCTATTCTTGATACTACACATTTTATGCTACATATTCTTGATGCTACACCAAGTTTGCTAAATCTATATGATGTTGTAAGTTCATGTTACTTGTCTTGTCATAGTTGATGGAATGGTCTCTGTTGTTGTACTTAGAACTTGGTCCATCACAAGTCTAGGGTCTGTCATTAGTTTTTATTGTATATATCTTTAGGTCAGTTTTGGATATAGTCTTGCATAGAGTCCAGGCCTATATCAAGAGTGGGAGTCTTTTTCTACTGTTGCAACAAGTCAACAACAAAAGTGACAAGCACACTTCAGGTACGCATTGTAATTTTAATTTGTATTTATTCATTATTATGCACTTACATGTGTTTTGCAGGCAGAGGTAAGTTGAAGGGTATTTTGTTTTGTTTTGGGATTGGTTTCGTTGGGCAAATTTTGCATGCAGGTAGAAGAAGATTCAAGTACAACTTCAAGCAAGAATTCAAGAGCTGAAGTATCAAATCAAAGGAGGCATTGCAGCGGGACATCCTTTGAAGACATGACAACCATCTGCATATTGTGAAGAAGTATCAAGGCCAAGAGTCAATGGGACATCCTTTGAAGACATGACAACCATCTGCATATTGTGAAGAAGTGTCAAGGTCAAGAGTCATCATTGGAAGAGTCATTATTGTAAATGATTCAATTTGCCTAGAGTCAAAAAGGCATTATTGGGAGGCATAGGAGTCTCTGTTGGGATGATGTCATGGTTGGGTTGCAGGTCATAGTGTGATTGGGTGTTTGGTCAAAATCATTGTAAATCATATTGTTTCATGGATCATTGTCCTTAGTACGGGAATCCACACTCATGTCTCATTTCAGTGATTATAGGGTGGCAGGGAGGTGCTAGGCTGGTGCATGAAGTCGCCTATAGGTTGGATCCTGTGAACATTTCAGGGTGGTAGGTTGGTTTAGGATGTTGGGGCATCCATTCAGATGACTACTGAAGAGACCAGGGCATTGGGGCGTCCTTCCAGTGGGAGCTGGAGAAGAATGCTTTTCTAGAATTCTAGGAAGTTGTTGCTTTCATTTCAATTGGGACTGAAGATTAAAGAATTTATTAGAAAAGCGTTCGGTTTTGACCCGAAGGGGGTTTTCCACCTAAATTTTTTGTGCATACTGTGTTCTTTTATTTACTGTTATTACTGCATAAACATTAATAATAATTGAGGATTAACTAATGCTCTGAAAAGATTTAAAGGTGCTAATTGCTAAGGAACACTGCCTCACCCCCCCTCTCAGTGTTTCCAACATAATTAACCCCTTTTCCTAAGTTTAGACTTGGGAAATATTTAAAAATAGGCTAATAATCTAATTGAGACACTTTTAGGTGGAATTTCTAGAAATGATTTCTGGGTTATGCAGAACTTGTGTTTTAGCCTCTCCACAAAGTTTAGAGACTAGAACAGCTCCAATGATACAAAAACTAACAGGAACAGATCCACTAGATCCTTGAACATTTGTCTGGCCGACTTCTTTTCTGCCAAGTGCAGAATCAAATGATTCTTCACAGCATTGATGATAATCCTATAGGCTTGATGTCCTTCATATGAGTCGCCTTATCTACTAGATCTATCAGTTCAGGATAGAGACAGATCACTGAAAGAAGTTAGGATAGAGACAGATTACTGTATTTGTGAACAGTATGATTTTGCATTTCTTATATACTCTAAAGGCTGTTTCTTCCAAGATATTTAAGTAGCTTACAATCAAGGGAAACCCAAAAATGGACCCAATCAAACGGAAGTTTCCTTTCTGTTTGCAATATGCTTTTCCTATGGAATACTATTTATGCTTTTCCTTTGGAATGCAATTGAATTAAATCCCATTTCATCATCTTGAATTATATTTTAGATGTGATCTTCTGGAAGAAACTTGTCTGAACTACATCGATTTTCTTAGGAAGCTTATGGTGGATGTCTCTGCAGGTACAAAGGCAGTTAAAGTTAAGGATTGAGGCTCAGGGAAGGTATTTGGAGAAGATCATAGAGGAACATCAAACGGGTGCTACTAAGTGTCAAGCTCCTTCTTCCCCTGAGTCATCTTCTCATTTCTCAGAGGAACTGCATGGAAATACAAAAGGATTTTTGCATGATTCTGAAGATCAAGCACAGAATGACTCACAACTTCCAGCCTCTAGGTCAAGTGGAGCTATGACTATGACATCAAGTAATATTTCTCAAAAGGTTGAACATCCAGTTATATCTTCTGCAATCATGGACAAACAACAGAAGATACCATCATTTACATATAGCGGTTATGATCACGTCTCATGTTTAGCAAACCCAGAGTTTAGGTCACCTTCAAAACGGATAAGAGTGAATGATAGTATAGGACAGGTAAAACAGGAGACTTTTGCAGGTCAATCTCAAGACCAACAACAGTTGCCAACAAACGAATACCAGAAACATCTATCTGTTCACACAACTGGAGAATTATCAAGCCCAAATTACCAAAGTAGGCTTGCATGTTCAACTGGCCATGTTGAGTCTCCTGGATCAGTCCATCTTTCCTCTGAATCCCAACCTCAACAGTCAGAAGGTGGTCGATATTCTGAAGAAGTTTATCAAAAGCAATCAGCAGCAAAGGCATCTCTGGGATTTTCTCCCACAGAATCCCAATATCGTATTCCAACGTACTTGCAGTCTATGAATTCCCCCTTTCTATCACAGTCTGAGTTTTCTAGTGCTTTGGATAACATGGACAGTCACCAAAACATGCCATTACAAGCTAGACTGTTTCAATCATGGATGTAACTCAGTCTGTGTCAGAATTTAAACAGAATGGCCTTGCGATAGCCTATAGGAGGGCTCAAAATGATTAGTCTGTTGAGCAGAGAATATAGTTATCATAAACATTGCTCTTTCTTTCATAATTCACGCAATTCAAGAGCGTTGATGACATCTGGATAATGGATGGTCCTTATGGATCATTGGTTGAACATAAATGCTTTGTTATAACTTATAAACATCGCCCTTTGTTTAATGGTGCTTGAAATGAAGGAACTCTAATGTGATCTAGTAAAGCTTTTATTGTTCTAATGAAAATAGCAGATGCCAGAATTCTTGTTGAAATAAATACTACTAGTGATGTTCTTATTGAAAAAAAAACACCCATTGGTGTTGGAGGTTGCCTTGTATCTGATTTTCAGCTTAATAACAAAGGGTGGACACAACTCCTATAATTTGTGGAATAGCATCTATGTCAACGAAAGAGCTACGTATATTAATTTAATGTAAAAAATTTACGTATTTAATATATGTAAAAATTTTACGTATTCACAAGCATCAGAAGATCTTCCAATTATTTTTGCATAAATTGTTTTTTTTGGATTGTCCGTCTTTTATTTTGTTACCTTTTTCTATTTTGCACTTGTGGGCCAGTCTTAGGAATTCGTCCTCCTTTTATTAAACAATTTCTGGGCCCAGAAAAGCCTCTTCCATGCACGAATTGTGGGGAAACCTTTCTGAAACGATTATTGTGCATTTATATACTGAGAACAGTTGGGGAACATTTTTTGCATGTTTTTTTTGAGGTTTTATATGGGATATTCCCGAGACTAATCACACAGGATAGCAGGCTAAACACTACCTCCACCTACATTTAATAATTAGTGCTTTTATATAAACATGTGTTTGGTCATGTACTCCTTCCATACGCAGGGAGAATTGTGTAAGTAGAACCGATAATGTAAATAACTTGTACTCTTTCGTTACAACCACAAAATTAGAACTACCATGAATATTCAATATTACACATTTCCTAGCATGCTACATTTTTCATAATACTAAGCCTGGCCACGTTTTATGTTTTAAAGCATAAAAAAATAAATTCTGAAATACCAATGATGTATTATAGATAAAAAAATTAAAATGCAAAATCATAGCAGATGATCGCTCTAGCTTATTGCGAGACACACTGTGTTAGATAAATCTAAAAGAATACAAGAAAATATGCTAATTGTTAGTGGTGTAATTATTTGCTATGGTAAAAGGATTTTTGCTGGAGGTTTGGTGAACAATTTGTTTCTCTAGCTGTATGGGCTCAAGTATCTAGAGACATATTGTAACTAGCTCATTTGTGGCATTTATGAAATAGTTCTATCTGGTGTAATAATGGCAGCCAATCTTTCAAAGTTAACTGATTCTCTATTTTTTTTTTGGTGATAATTAAAAATAAAAATTGATTTGCTATCAATATTTGCATATAGTGTTTACTTTTATATCCCACCTATTCACAATCATATGAGCACATGCTATAGCAGTGCTCGAGTATGCGAGGGCAATTATCTAGGATGATGATATGAAAACAATCTTGAAATAGTTGCAGGTGATGATACAAAAAGAATATTAAATGCATACTATGTAGTATTTATTATGCTCTACCAAGTATACACCATCACCAAATTTCAATTTTCTATGCTATCTTTTTGATAATTTGAAGACACTAATTCCAAGTAACAGTTCTATTACCCCAAAATCTAGGAGGTCTAGTGCAAAGCTTCACTATGCAACCTAGGTCTTATGGCAACAAGAGATCAACCACTTTCCAGTGGTTTAGTGGTGGATGTTATCCCCACAAAGGGAGGCTTCACTATAGAAATCACCAACAAGATATTCAACTAAGGAGTGCTTAAGGGTGATATAAGGTCTAGTGATTGAAGGGAATGGTATCGACCAAACTTTGAGAAGATTGAGATAAGAGTTACTAAAGTTCAAATACACTTTCCTAAGACCTTTATGATTTAGAAGAAGGTTGTTGTAAATTAGGGTTTTTATGATATGCAAATTTGGGGCATGCAATAACATTTAACAACTTAAGAAATAACTTATGAGTGGTAAAATCAACAAAAGGACAAAGGCTATCAAAGAGGCAAGCAAGGGTTAGGTAAACATTGAAGTTTTTATGGATGAAAATGCATATGACAACAATATTAATCTAGACATCATCCCTACTTTTGGGGTGAAAATATGCAATTAATGTGATATTTTGCCTCTATATTTAGTAGTTTCAATCCTTTTCAATAGCATAACAAAAAATAGACAAAAAATTGTTATAAAATGCACTTTTAAGCTAATCCAAACCCTAGTCACCATGAATTAAGAAGAAAAGGGGAAAAATAAGATTATCACCACAAGTTAATCTAGTGCCTTCTCTCAATTGGGTAGTGGATTTAATTGTTGATTTTTGGTAGCATCAGATGTGCTCTAGCCTTGAAATTTGGTGGAGAGGCTAAGGCACATGAAATCTCCAAGACCCAGAAATCATTTGGAGAAATTCCACTCGGATGAAGAGATATTAAAATATTAATATTTTTAATGGGGTTCCTAAGTCTAAACTTAGGAGAATTAAAATATTAATATGTATTGATATAAAATGGGTGAGAAAGTTCTAAGAGACGAGGACCAAGCCAGATCTAATCTTAGTTATTGATTAGGGACTTAATTTCGGCTGTTGAATCGTCAACAAGAAAAGTATAAGAGGAGGCTTGAGGGTTAGTTGGAGACACACCAAGAGAGATCAAGAATTCAATTTTCTGGGGTTCGGTTTGCTGAGGAAATCGAGTTAGAGATCAGTTGCAGTGAGGGGCAATTCAACAAGGGATTTTGATCCAAGGCTGAAGAATACATATCAGAGGTAGTAAAGTGCCGGAAGAGGCACCATAGAGCTTAGAAGGGTTGACGCAAAAGCTAAGGAGGCCAACGCAGAGGACACAGAAGCCGCAGAGGCAGATGCAGAGGACATAAAGGCTGATGCAGAAAGCCGCAGAGGACATAGAGGTTGATGCAGAAAGCCGCAGAGGTTGACGCAGAAGCCGTAGAGGCTGACGCAGACAATGCATATGGTCGTAGAGGCTGACACTAGGCTGAGGAGGCTGCATTGAGGAGGTTCTATGGGGTAGACTGAGAGCATATCAGTCGGGAGAGGGTGATGCAGTTCCAGAGGAGTGCTTGGAGAAGCCTTTTCGTTGTCCAGCACAAGGAACAATCAGAGTCACTGTGGGGTTGATCATCCGGTTGCTGATTTGCTAGAATATCTGTCTCTAGAGAGAGGTACTACTGCCAAGGATATTCTCTAAAGGGTGAGCCATTTCTGACACCCTAGTTATATTCAGAAATCTGCTTAATAATAAAACCCTCTATATGCTGCACCTGTCTTCCCACATTGGATTTTTCTAGGGACGACTGTCCAAAAATAACGGTGTCCCTTGTGTTATTGTTTCTGTTTACTTTAGTGCATGATCTGTAAATCTGTGAAGGTTGCATTTGTTTTTACTTCGATATTTATGCAATTAAATAACTTGTTAATGTAAAGAACAAGTAGGAGATAGTTAACCAGACACTGCAGTAAGGGTTTCTGATGTGTTAGATTAAGGAATTTTCACATTAATAACGAGGAGGTAAAAGATATAGGAACTTGTATGTAGAGGGTGGAGAACTAAAAGTCCTCTCTTAGAAACCCTAGTGACTCATTTAAAGTGAAGATTTAAGATGAAATGACACATATATCATGTTCCTTTGATGAATTCTTGAGAGACAAATTGCTCATAACATACAGAAATCAAATTTCATGAAATATTTTGCACTTTTTAATATGGCACAACAACGACTCCAATTTCATAAAATTGCATGCAAAATGAAAAAATCAACAATAAACTTACACCATTCAATCGAGAATCACTTCATCAATCTAAGATAATTTCTTTGTGAAAAAACATCTTTCACAAGACAATTTGCTCCATCATTCATCCATAGCAACCTAGAGAAAAAGACAAGAGAGCTAGTATGCACTTCTTAAGAGAGAGAAGTGTTATGGATGTGTGATGATATAAAATGAAGGTGACTTTATTTATATGGGGGCAACGGAGTCACTTTTCATAATTTTAGAAATAAAATCCCTAAGAATTTGTTTTAGCATTCAACTAGCCCTAAAAGTCACAAGCTGACCTTAAGATAGCTTTAAAAACATAAAAAACATATCAAAATCTACAACACATATGGGAAAAAAATGCTCTCCATGATGACGTTAGCTTTGCAAAATGGACAATCTCTATCAAGCAAGTGATAAAATAGGTTCTTTAGTGTTCCTCCCTCTAAGAGAATCATCAAAGTGCATTGGTACATCTCCAAATGAATCCTTGAACATGACATCATCTCCAAGAAGGCGCATTGGTACATCTCCAAATGAATCCTCCAACATGAAATCATCTCCAAGAAGGCTCAAGTTGCCCTTTTATGGCATAAAGGGATGACGTGGCATGCTTTGGGGTAGGCATTGGGATTTAGGCATGATGTTATATCCCTTTGAAGTCATCTCAGTGATCACCATCATCATCTAGGATCTAGAGCAAGGAACATCTATTAGACAAGGTCGAAGCTAGCCTTGGGGCGTCCTGGGTCCATTTGGGCACATCATCAAATAAGATAACACCTTGGATTTCTAGTATAGCCTTCTGACATTCAGAGGTGTAGCAAGGGACATACAACCATGTGGAGTCTCATTAAAGCCCAACGTCCATCTCATGAGGGTAATTCCAAGGCTACAAGGTCATATCTACTCTTAATAATGGGAAATAACATCCTTAAAATGGTGTTGGATAAGTGTCAAGTCTTGTTTCAAAGCATATCTATTGCATGAGTAATGAACCACTTGAAACACACCCTCAAGATCAAGTGAATTCAACATCATTAAGGACAAAAACCATTAAAATATTATGGTGGACCGTGTTCAATGTTAGGGGTGCAAAAATAGTTCACACAAACCATGCCTTCCGATGTATTTCTAGCTCAGGATTTGTAAGCAAGTCACCACACTTATGTTAGAGGGACGATGAATGGGTACCCATATTAACATCTTTTTAGCACCCATTTAATACTTTTTTCTTCATCGTTCTCTCGCTTCCATTTTATCTTAATACATTTTTCATTTGCAATGGTTCATTTTTGGTCAATATATGATTATCCTCTTAATATGCCATTTCAATGCTTATTATATGTACAAAATTGTAGATTCAAACTGCAAATTATGATATGCTAAAACAATTGACTTGAATCTACTCTACTCATTAGCGGAAACAATAAATGATTGATGAAATCACGAAGCCTAAAAGAGAAAGAATTCAATCACACATAACACAATAATTCTCTGGGGAAAGCCACAACTAAAAACCCTTGCTATTTGTATATTGCATTAATCAGAAAATATGAGATGATTATAATGCTTTGATCAAGCCTGAGAAACCTCTGCACTATCTTAATCTATCTCACTTCATCTCAGACAAGCTCCTGCCAATACTTAGCCAATTTTGCTGCCTACCAAGCTCTTATTTCCTTGTGCAGATTCCTAGGGAATTAACCCATATTTAATTGGGAAATTCCACAAATATGAATTGTGCAATCCTCATAGGCCTTCCTCTGATTGCATGCACCACCTATATAATTCAGATGATTATACCACTGATAGTACATTATCCCTAAAATCCAATCTCCACTGGGTCTTTCTCTGATCTGACATGAATGGGTTAATTATGAGTGAATCTTTGGTTTACTGGTTGATCATTGTTGGTTACATCCCACTATTGCAGGTTACACCCCACTACTGGATCTCCCACCAATTCCTCCATCAGTTGGAACTAGTTTAAATGACTTTAACTCAGTTAGACTGAATTAAATAATTACAACTCAAAATAAACTCAACTAGGTCTCCTAAAAAGTAGGAGACACTCTACATGACTCTAGTTAGACCCCCAACTCGAATTAACTGAGCCAAATAATTCAAATTAACCTAGTTAACTATTACAAATTGTCATGAGATGTGGAATTACAATTTAATTCCTATTTGAATTCAAGGACAAAATTAAATTAGGATTTTGTTGTTGCATTTTCAACACTCGCTCTCAACAAGAAAGGGATCATCTGCTACCCCGATCATGCCTCTGTGAAACTCGAATTTGCATCTTGACAATGCCTTTCCAAAATATTTGCATCCTCCTCCTCTATAGGAATGTACTCCAGCAACATGAATCTCCTCTGCGTAAAATCTTGTAGATGGTGATACCGGATGTCGATATGCTTGGAACCATCATGAAAAACTAGATTCTCAGAGAGTTTGATACAACTCTTATTGTCACAGTAAATCACTGTAGGATCCATCTGCTGACCAAATAACCCAACAAGGATTTTCCTCATCTAGATAGCCTCACAAGCTGCTCGACTAACAACCATGTATTATGCTTCTGCTGAACTAAGTGCAACTGATCTCTGCTTCCTGCTGTACCAAAAAACTGTTTCTAACCTAATACTGAAGATTCCCCCTAATATGCACTCCCTGTCGGATGGACTCCCTGCCCAATCTACATTTGTGAAGCCTTGAAGCTTCACTCCCTCTTTCCATCTGTACCAAGACCAAATTGAGTGGTGCCTCTAAGGTATCTCAACACATGTTTAGTTGTCTTCCAATAAAGTTTGGTTGGCTTAACCATGGCTTGACTAAGATGGTTAACTGCAAAACACATGTCTGGTCATGTGTTCACCAAATACATAAGTGAACCCACAAGCTATCTATAAATAGTAGCCTCCACTACTTCACCTGAAGTAGCATCTTCCTTCCTCTAATTACCAGCTAGAGGAGTCTCCATGGGTTTGTTTCTCTCCATGTGGAACTTCTTCAGTATCTTGTTGGCATACTTTCCCTGAGAGACAAATAGTTCCTCATCTCCTTGCCATACTTCCATACCAAGAAAGTAATGCATGAGCCCCAAGTCCTTCATCTCGAATTCTCTTGCAAGATCCTCTTTGCAAGATTTTATCAGCTTCTCATCACCTATTAGAATCAAATCATCGACATATAATACTATAATCAACAATTTACCTTCAACCACAATATGGTAAAGGTTCACATCTGCTTCACTTTTGGTGAAGCCCAACCCGGTGAAATAGTTGTCAATCCTGGTGTACCAAGCACAGGGTGCTTGTTTTAGTCCATACAATGCTCGCTTGAGTCTGCACACATGCGACTCTCTGTTGAAGGTCTCAAATCCTTCCGACTGCTCAATATACACCTCTTCCTCAATCATGTCATTGAGGAATGTTGTCTTCACATCCATTTGATGTATCTTCCATCCCATTTGCACTGACAGTGCTAGAATAGATCTGATTGAAAAGTACCTTGCTACTGGAGCAAAGGTCTCATCGTAATCAATTCCCTCCACCTGAGAGAATCCTTTGGCCACAAATCTAGCCTTATGTTTCTCCACACTCCCATCTTCTGCTCGCTTTACCTTGTAAAGCTATTAGGAACTCACCACTTGGTTGTTGGTCTTGGGACTACTTCCCAAACACTGTTTCTGATAATGGAGTGATACTCCTCAACCATGGCATCAACCCATACTGGTTTTTGCACTGCTTCCTCGAATGAGGATGGCTCAACCCCTACACTGTTGCTCATCAAAGCCATGTAGCTAGTGTACCGACCTGGTGACTTCCTCTGCCTATGTTGTGATGTGGATGATCCCACATTCTCTCTAGCATCATGCATCAATATGTGAGCCTCTCTGGTTCGCTTCCTTCCATCTCTGGAAGTCTCTCCATGAGTAGGTGCTTCCACTCTCTGCTCCTCTGCATGTGGTTGCTCCACATTATCCTGAGGTTTCTCCTTTGGAGCTAAAAGCTCCTCATCTACATGTAACTGAAGCTATCTCTCAAGGGAACATCTCATGGCCTTCTCTTCATCAAACTTCACATCTCTACGAACCAGTCATCCTGTTGGATGGGAGGTACACCCGATAATTGTGAGGTGTGTCAATGTACCCTAAAAATATGTCCAACTCAGCTATTGGCTTTAGATTTTTCCTTGCATCCTTGGTAACATGACTGTAGACTAATGAACCAAAGATCCTGAAGTGTGCCACATATGGTTTCTTACCTGAAAAAAACTTCTTCTGGTGTACTCATCCCGTGAATTCAATGAGGGATTTTGTTCTGCAAATAAACAATTGTGTTGTGTGCTTTAGCCCACAAGTGCAATGGTAGGCCCTGATCATGTAACATCTCCCATGCCGTTCCCACAATACTTTTGTTCTTCCTTTCAACCACCTCATTTTGTTGCGGGTTATGAGGTTCTATTAATTCCCGTTGAATGCTTTTTGATGCACATGAGTTCTTGAATTCATTCGACACATATTCTCCACCGTTATCACTTCTGATAACTTTAACTTTCTTGCTAATATCTTTCTTGACAAGTGATTTAAATTCACAAAACTTAGCGAACGTATGATATTTTTTCTACATGAAGAATATCTATCACTTAGAATAAAAATCATCAACAAATATTACATAATACTTGTGCTTGTCCCTGGATGTTGTCGAGAATGGTCCACACACATCTAAGTGAACTCGATCAAGGATTTCTTGCGTTCGACTGTCTTTATCATGAAAGGGAGATTTGGTGTACTTCCCCAATGTACACCCTTTGCATGTGTCTCTCTACTCTAGAGTACCCTTGGGAAGTCCTATAGAAATTTGTTGCATGATCTTCAAAGCTCTGTGGTGCAAGTGACCCAATCTTCTATGCCACAACTCCGATGTCTTGGCTATGCACATTCTCTGCTTTTATGCTCAAAGAAGTGAAGTCTTCTACATCTAATTTGTAGAGGTTCTTCACCAGAACCCCCATCTGCTTCACCAGTCTTGAGGCTATGCGATGAAGGAAAGCCTTTCCCTTGCTAAATAACACATCATAGCCATGGTCCTCCAACATGGCAACTGAAACCAAATTCTTCTTCAAACCCGGAAACTACATGACATCTTTTAATGTGAGTGGAGAACCAGACTCCCTCTGAAAGGTAACAATACCAATGTTGGTCGCGCTATACCTCCCATCATCTCCCATCTTGATGTGCATCTAGAGGTCCTCCTCCAAGTCACCGATGAACTCTTTGTTGCCGATCATATGGAATGAGGCTCCACTATCCAGGGACCACACACTACCCATCACTGATGTCACCATGCAAGCGATGAGGGTGAAATCCAACTCGAATTGTGAAGCAAGAGCTTCCCCTATCGCTCCTCCTTAAGGCTTCTTACCGACCTTCTTGTGCGGGCACTCTATGGCATAGAGTCCCAGCTTGTGATAGTGAAAACATTTAATCTTCAACATGTCCTTCTTCTTGCCGCCCTGACTGGAATATGATTTGGAATGGGATGACTTCCCCTTCCCTTTCTTCGCCTTTCCAGCTAAGGCATAGTTCTCCTCATCATCATGCTTGGATGAGGATCCATCTTTGGTGTTTCGTCGAATATCTTCTTGTACCAAATTGGACCACAATTACTCCCACTCTAGTAGCTTCTGCCTCCCATTAACTAAAACCTGGTAGTTGTGCGAGCTCTCGGGAAGGCATAGAAGTGTTAGGCTCACTAGATTGTCTTCAGCAACTATAACACCGACACTTCCAAGCTCATCCCTACATTGGGTGAACTTGGTCAAGTACTTCGATATTGTGTCGCCCTTCTCCATTTTAATTTTTCTCAGCTTGTCCTTCAGTGCCAGCTTCCTGTGGTCACCATTGTTTTGAAATAAGTCTGCCAAGGCCTTCCACATTGCAAATAAAGTTTCCTTACCGTGGAGGTTCGAGACAATATGATCTTGAGTTCTTTCTACGATAATCCTTCTCACCTTTGCCACACACTTTTCTGAGCTTGTCCTTCAGTGCCAACTTCTTGTGGTCACCACTGTTTTGAAATAAGTCTGTCAAGGCCTTTCACATTGCAAATAGAGTTTCCTTACCGTGGAGGTTCGAGACAATATGATCTTGAGTTCCTTATACGATAATCCTTCTCGCCTTTGCCACACACTTTCTCCACTCTGCCAGATCTTGAGCATTAGCTGGCTTAGGAATATCTTTGTCTATGAATTCCTTAAGGCCGTTGTCTTCCAACACTGCCTCCATCCTGTCCTTCTAAGAAATATAGTTCGAACTAATCTCAAGGGCATATTCGAGTCTCAATCTGTAGAACATCCCGCTGGCTCTGAAGTATGATACTGCAAATTCAATTTTTGCTACAAAAGACAAATTCATATTCTCCTTTTCTATAATGATTTCAGCTCTGATACCATGTAGAAATTATTTGTAGATTCAAATTGTAGATTGTGACATGTTAAAACAATTGACTTGAATCTACTCTACTCATCAGCAGAAACAATAAACGATTGATGAAATCATGAAGCATAAAAGAGAGAGAATTCAATCGCAAATAACACAATAATTTTATGGGGAAAGCCATAGCTAAAACCCCCTGCTATATGTATATTGCATTAATCAAAAAATATGAGAAGATTACAATGCTTTGCTCAAACTCGAGCAACCTCTACGCTATCTTAATCTATCTCACTGCGTCCCAGATAAGGTCATGCCAATCCTAGCCAATTCTAATGCCCGCCAAGCTCCTATTTCCTTGTGCAATTTCCTAGGGAGTTAGCCCATATTTAATTGGGAAATTTCACAAATATGAATTGCGCAATCCTCTTAGGCATTTTTCTGATTGCATGCACCACCTGTACAATTCAGATGATTATACAAATGATAGTACATTGTTCTTAAACTCCAATCTCAACTGGGTCTTCCTCTGATCTGACATGCATGAGTTAATTATGAGTGAATCTTCAGTTTACTGGTTGATTAGTGTTGGTTACACCCCACTACTAGATCTCCCACCAATTCCTCCATCAGCTGGAACAAGTTTAAATGACTTTAACTCAGTTAGACTGAACTAAATAATTACAACTCAAAATAAACTCAACCATGGCTCCTAAAAAGTAGGATATACTCTACATGACTCTAGTTAGATCCTCAACTTGAATTAAATGAGTCAACTAAGTCAAATTAACTTAGTTAACTATTACAAGTTGTCATGAGATGTGGAATTACAATTTTATTCCTGCTTTAATTCAAGGACAAAATTAAATTAGGATTTTCTTGTTGTATTTTCAACATCTTATGCATTTTTAGGAAATCATCACTTTTTTGTACTAACAGTGGTATATAGGAAACAAGACTACACAAGTACCTTCCAAGTACATTAGTTGCAATTCTATAAAAAATTGCTACACTTACTTATGAAGATGCAGGTGCTACAACTCTTGAGTGTAGTTGTTGCAACTTTGCATGAGTGCAGAGGTTGCAATTATGAGTTGTAGTCATAAGTCATTTAACTTTGAATCATTTTCAACGTCGTTGCAACTTTGCATGATGTGGCTTTCACCTCACGACGCTGACTCTAACCTCTTAGGTTGCGACTCTCACCTTAGCGATGAAACTCTCACCACAATTGTTGCTACAACTTGTTATAAATATGTTGGCATTGATGTCAAAGGGAGTGTCATTGAGTGGCAAAGATCAGGTGGTTGAAGGTAGATTGATGATCAGGTCAAACAGGGATTTATGGAGTATTATATTAAGATTAATTTTTGCTTCAGATATTTAGCTCAGATGCACTTGAAGACTTCTCAGATGAATAAGCCTTGAGAATACCTTTCCAATGGTGTGTGGCACTTTGTAAATGTCCTCCTAGATCAAAATTTATTGAAGGTCAATGTTGTAGGTTGAGAGGTCAAGGTTCAGGGCTTCTGATTCCAAATTTGGCAATAGCTTTAACGCTATCCAAACTTGGCGCTACTATGGCGTTTCCCCAAATTTGGTGGAGGCTAGTCAGAGGAGAACCAAATTAATGACGAATTCTTCAACACCACCCTCCTTGGATCCGATGGTCCTCAAAACCATAAGTGATTTCTTTGGACATAGAAAGGCATGTGATGTGGGACCAATAGGGAAGTGTTGACATGTGATAAGGTGGCAACCGATGTGGTGCGCTAACACAACACATGATGACATCAACAAATGATGTGGCACTTCGTATATGAGACACATGGCATGTGTTTTTGGTTTTTTCGGGTGGCCATATGGGCCAATTTTGAGTGACATGTGGACCACTCTAGGAGGCCATGTGGCATGATGACACAAGCATGATGTCATCATCCAAGTCAGCTAGTTGGTAGGTTAGCTAGTTGAGAAGCACACAAAATTCCCTAAAGTTATAAGCCCTCGACCTCATTAGGGCATGGTCACAACCTTGAGTTGTGTGGGAAAAGGGGCCACCTAACACGGTTTAGCCATTGAGTGGGGAAAATAGTGAATTCAATGGAGTCTTTGGCAATTCAGACAAAGTTGATGGTGAGTTTAACCACAACTAAGTGGTACTTGGTAAGTCGACATAAAACTGACATAATTGACAGATAGTTTGACAAAGATTCCAAATTTGGAAGTTCGCTAAAGTTGGAATTGCAGCTAAACTCTCTGCTAAAACTTGCAACTTAGCAGAATTGAAGAAAACAATAGTTTAGCTTAGCTTCTCTCCTCAAAGCCGCAGATCAGAGATTGTATTATGACATTCTAATTTTGTAGGGTAACTTAGATTGGGGCCTTAACATTCAGCTTTAATAAATTTCAGGTGCGTTTCCATTTATTTTGGCAATGAGGATGTTAACTTTATAAGGGGTTGGCGCTGCCAATTTTGGCAGCGATTGGTTCATTTGTAAAAAAGGTAGGTGCTGTGAAATTAAAAGACTACAATGATATATATCATTTCAAATGGTTTGTGTGAAGCCTTTACACCAATTTTTGTGAGGTTGTGTGAACAACCTATTGGATTGGAATGTTGCATTGTCCTCAAGAAAACATGGTTATGACATAAATAATCCTAATAACATATTAAGTCATAAGAAATCTGGTTGATTTTTGTTGAATTGTTAGTCTTCAAAATATTTTGTGGTGCCATCATTTGTTTACGAATAGTAATGGTCCCTTTTTAAATTCCAAACTAAAATCGATGAGTTGAAAGCTCTAGTGAACTCAAGTGTGATCTCTATGAGAAAAATAATTGTTTGCCAAGTGTCAGTCATCTGGTGATCAAATTTTAGCTCAAAAATGAAAGTGCCTAGAATATTTCGAAACCAATGTCAAGTCAAAGTGTTCGTCGTTCTGAATCCAATGACGTTTGTTTCACCTCAATTTGACATTGTATGCTCAAGTTATTGCGTTCTGATCATTTGGCCCAAAAGTTAAAAAATGAGCAGGGTTGCTTATTGCGCAGTTCACTAGGATACCGTACCGTTGACATCATCAGGCCCATTGTGCAGGTATAGACCAATGAGGTTCTGCCAAGTGGCAATCTTGTATTGGTCGAATTAGCTCATTTTTTATTGGTTCATGTTTTGTGTGGTGGACCAATTAGGGTGTGCCACGTGGCCCAACCAGAGGCCGCCACGTGGCACCCCACGGTTGGCCAAACTTATGGTAGGGGTTGGATAACTTGGGTAGGGCTTGAACCCCAAACCTTTGGTCTACAACTCCAGTGCTTTACCACTATGCCTCATCGTGTTTCTTATTATTCAATAGGCAAAAAAATATTATAAAGTTTATCAAAGTCGCGTATGGGAGGAGGGGTCGGGTTGCCAACCCTAGCCCTGATCACCACAACACCATATAACCATGGCGCAAGGAGGAGGGGGCTCGGGACCTTAGCTCGGCCCTTGGTCACAATGTTTCCACGTGACCACTAACGACACAAGAGTTTAGTGCCTAGCAGAGAGGGGGCTTAGGGTTTGGACCTAACCCTGGTCGCATGCCCCTACACAAAACCATGGCGAGGCCAACCAATGGAGGGCGCTTGTAAGGGGGACAACCCCAGGCCATATGGCCTCAAACATGACCACAAAGAATTGATGTGAGGGGCTCAATGATAAGGGCGGGGCGTTGGCCCAGCCCTCGGCCCCGTGGATGCCAACAAGACCATGACCCCAACGCTGAAGGGGATAGGCTGGTGGGGGTGGGCGATTAGGCCCAGCTCGCGGCCATATGCACCCCATGTGGCCTTAATTTCCGCACTCAAGGGTTATTGGGAAATTTAATTATCCAACAAATTGAACCTTTGGCGAGTGAATTTGTCACCTCCACAATGGAATACAGGGTGAATTTGTAGGACAATTACACTGTTAGTTTGATTTGTAAGATGGATAACAGAGAAACTTGAGACAGAACTTGAGAGAGCCATAACTTAGAGAGTTTTTGGCCTTTGAGCTCAAGAAGAGTCCAGATAGGGGTTTTTGGACATTCTGGATCTAATGGTGACCTCTATTTGCTAATTAGAGTACATCTAAAGAGACTTTTTGCAGGTTCAAGTCCATGGATGTATGGCTCAATCAGTGTTTTGGAGAAGTTCTTGAAGGTGTTTGAGCATGGAGAAGGACTTGTAGGGGTTTTCTTACCTTTAGATGTTTACTTGCAGCGACTGTTACTTGTAGTGTTCCACTCATTTATTCTTTTCCCACTATGTCTTGTTGAGCAAAACTTTCTTTTTTATTTGAATGTGGAATTGAAGTACTTGTATGCTCATTTTCAGATGGAGTACTAGGTCTTTGTAGGAGACACCTTTTATTGTTGATAGTTTCGTGACTGACTGTAGGTTGTCATGCTACTTATAGTGATATTTCTTTGTAGGAGAATGTTTCCTTGAAGGGGAAACTAGCCACTTGCTTTATCAACAAACTTTATGTACTCTTTTCCATTGAATAGATGGAGCGGTCTAGCTATGTTGGCAAGCCTAGAGATGTAGCATAGGAGGGGTGAAGTCCATCACCAAATTTTGTGTTATTGCTCTTCGTGAATGCTTGTATGAGTTAAATGATGAGATGTTGCTTATGTTTTAAGTTTACATGGAAAACTAACTCATAGTCCTTGAAGAGACCTTTGAAAACCTGTTTTGTCATAGGACCCATTTTTCCTTGCATAACATCAAGAGAACGATCACTTTTTAGGAAGGAGAAGTTCTCCACCAGTTTCAGATCAAATTGGTATCAGAGAAGGGCTTGACCAAGTTGCAAGAATGGGCAAGAAGGGTGTCCAAGAGCTAGAGGAGATGAATTTGTCTCTTTGAATGGAGAACATTGAATTGAGAAGAATGCTTGAAATTGTTGAAGAGGAGAAGAGGTAGATGCACCTTTAGTTGCAGCAAGTGCTTTAGGAACAAGTTGTTGAAAGTTCCACTCTAGTGACAACAAAGGAAACCTCCAAAGTGAAGCCAATATGCAGGGATGGTTCAAACAAAGTTTATGGGCTTTATGAGGATAATGATGCATGTGCATTTTTCAAGCATCTCCAAAATTCTCATCATATGCCGGTTGTTAAGAGTGGGTGGCTAGAGTCATCTACAAAGTCATCATCATCATCTGAAGCAGAAAAGGTGGATGGCAAGTTCAAGGAGGTAATAAGCATCTCAAGTTCAAATCCTTCTATTTATGTTCATAACAACTCTTTTGCAGCATTTGAACAACATACTAGAGGCATTGGTATGAAGCTACTATCTAAAATGGGTTATGAAGGAGGAGGCCTCAACATCAATGGCCAAGGGATCACCAATCCAATCATGGTACAAGAGAGACCAAAATATCAAGGATTGGGATATGGTCAAAGAGAGTTTGGAGAATGCTAAATGGTTTGAGGCAAATCAGTCATCAGAGGATGATATGTCACACCAAGATGGTTGTGACAATGTTCATTTGTCTCCTAAGAGAGATGAATGCTTTAAAGGACCTTGCATGTCATCGTCCACTCCACGTCATCAAAGTTGTAACCGAAGGGACATGTATAAATCTCATGGGTGTTTTCCAAATGTTTGTAAATTTGACTATTTGTGGAACATGTATCCTTGCACTTTTTGTGATGCTTTTGACCATGGTGTGGTTGTTTGTGAGCAACACATGGTAATGGTAAAAATAATGGATCCTATTCTTGGCATTAAGCATGATGCATCTCCTTCACATTTGAGGACTTCCTTTTCAGCAAGCAAGAGAAAGTACTTTTGTACCCATTGCAAGATGCATGGGCACGAGAATGAATGATGTTGGAAACTACATCCAGAGCTTCGTTCCAAGAAGGAAAAAGATATTATGCAAACCAATTCAAGGGAAGCAAGAGGTGGAAAAGAGGACTCACAACGTTCCTAAAGAAACCTTCAAGGCAAAGTTGATGCAAAAAGAGAACCCATAAGCCTAGGAGAGGCAGAGATTGGGTAGACTGTTTGTATAGTTTGTTTTTTCTTTGTAAATTGTAAAAGTTTGTTGTTGTTTACCTGTTTTGGGTACCTTTGTAAAGTGAACAAGAATAATCACTATGAACAACAAGTATGTGTTTTTCATTGACATGTTATGTAGTTGGCTTGTTTATAAGTCCAAATATATGAGGACTTTTGGAATGTACAATGTTTGTTATCCAAGTTCGTCTACAAGTTTTTCATGTACTCACCAATGCAAGATGAAACTTGTTGTGAATAAAATATTTGTTTAAGATTGTACAAGATGGCTATGATTTTGTAGGCAAAGCCAATGGTGTCATTGAAATTTTGCAGCAGTGTACTTTTGTGTACAAGCTCAGTTTGAAGACGATAAAGCAAGTTTATATTGCTTATGATTTCCAAGATGGAAAGTCAAGTTTGTCTTAAACCATTGAACTTCAAGATGAAGTTGTTTGAGCCGTGAAAGATGGGGCTAAAGAGAATGTTTATATTCCACTCATCAGTGTTTTTGTTCTTGCATCAACGATAAGAATTTTGGATCAATTCTTGATAGGGTAGTAGGTCTTCACGAAGAAGATAGGTGAAGTACCTTGATTGGAGCTTGAAGGGAACCAATTGAAAACAAAGCATTATGGATTGTGTTTTTGGGTAATTTTGAGTTTCGACCTCATTTTATTTACTAGGAGAAGTAAAATTTTAGAGTCCAAAATTTCATAGTGGGGAGGTATGATCCGCTAATCAAATTTTAGCTCAAAAATGAAAGTTCCAAAATGTTTCAAAACCGGCATCAAGTCAAAGTATTCATCGTTCTAAATCCAACGATTTTAGTTTCACCTCAATTCGACATCGTATGCTCAAGTTATCATGTTTTGTCGTTTGGCCCAACAACTAAAACATGAGTAGGGTTGCTCACTGGGCTACCGTACTGCTGACATTGTTAGGCCCATTGTGCGAGTACAAACCAATGAGGTTCTTCCAAGTGGCAACCTCATATTGGTTGAATTAGCTCGTTTTTTGTATGGTGGACCAATTAGGGTGTGCCACGTAGCCCAACCAGAGGCCGCAGTGTGGCACTCGACGGTTGGCCAAAATTATGGTAGGGTCTGGATAACCTGGGCAATGCTCGAACCCTTGACCTCTGGTCTACAACTCCAACACTTTACGACTATGCCTCACAATGTTGCTTATTATTCAATAGGAAAAACTTTATTATAAAGTTTATTAAAGGCACATATGGGAGGAAGGGTCAGGTTGTGAACCTCGACCTTGGTCACCACAACACCATATAACCATGGCACGAGGAGGGGGCTCAAGACCTTAGCCTGACCCCTGGTCACAATGTTTCCACACGACCACCGGTGGCACCAAATTTTAGTGCCTAGCAGAGAGGGGGCTTAGGGTTGGGCCCTAGCCTTGGTCACATGCCCTTACATAGAATCGTGGTGAGGGCAACCAGCGGAGGGCGTTTGTAAGGGGGCCATCCCCAGGCCATATGACCTCGAACATGACCATGACAGATCGGCATGAGGGGCTCAATGGTAAGGGCAGGTTGTTGGCTAGACCCTCGGCCCTGTGGATGGCAAAAAAACCACGACCTCGAAGCTTAAGGGGTTAGGCCGGTCGGGGCGGGCAGTTAGGTCCAGCTTGTGGCCATTTGCGCCTCATGTGGCCTCAATTTCCACACTTAAGGGTTATTGGGAAATTTAATTATCTAACAAATTTTCACCTTCGGCAGATGAATTTATCACCTCCACATCGGATTACGGGGAGAATTTGTAGGACAGTTAGACTATTAATCTGATTTGTAGGATGCATAATAGAGAAACTTGAGACAAAACTTGGGAGAGCCATAACTTGGAGAGTTTTTGGGCTTTTGGAGCTCAAGAAGAGTCCAGATAGGGGTTTTAGGACATTTTGAATCTAATTGTGACCTCTAATTGCTAATTAGAGTACATCTGAAAAGACTTTTTACAGGTTGAAGTCCATGAATGTATGGATCAATCAATGTTTTGGAGCAGTTCTTGAAGGTGTTGGAGAATGGAGAAGGCCTTGTAGGGGTTTTCTTACCTTTAGATGTTTATTGTAACAACTGATACTTGTAGGGTTCAACTCATTTATTCTTTTCTCACTATGTTTTGTTGAGGAAAGCTTTCTTTTGTATTTCAATGTGGAATTCAAGTACTTGTATGCTGATGTATGCTCCTTTTCAAATGGAATACTTGCTCTTTGTAGGAGACACCTTTTATCGCTGATGGTTTCATAACTGGCTATAGGTTGTCATGCTACTTATAATGAGATTTCTTTGTAGGAGAATGTTTCCTTGAATGGGAAACTAACCACTTGTTTTATCAAAAAACTTTATGTACTCTTTTCCACTGAATATATGTAGTGGTCTAGCTATGTTGGTAGGCCTGAAGATGTAGCCCAAGAGGGGTGAACTCCGTCACCAAATTCTTTGTTGTTTCTCTTCATGAATGCCTCTATGAGCTAAATGATGAGATGTTGCTTATGTTTTAAGTTTACATGAAAAGATAACTCATAGTTCTTGAAGATACCTTTGAAAACCTATTTTGTCATAAGACCCATTTTTCCTTGCAAAGCATCAAGAGAATGATCACTTTTTAGGAAAGAGAAGTTCTCCTCCAATTTCATATTACTCAAGAATCCAAGGCAAGGAATGGCGATGAGGGGAATATGAGTTTTTTAAAGTGAAAGTTCTTTATTTTTCAAAAACATTCCTAGGAAAAAGCTAGCCTCCATGTAGAAAATTGTCTTTGGATATGAGAGCTTTTTCCAACTCTTGGCAATTTGCTTGTTTTAGCTTCTGTATTTAGTACCAAGTGTAAAAAGAAGCCTCCAATGTTAACATTAAAAAGTGTTGAAAAATGCAACAAGAAAGTATCATGTTTGTTTCAGGCCTAAAGAGGAATCTCATCTTTGTCACAGTTTTGGAACACTGTGGTTATGATGTGATCTGTAGCAAAGGGAAATAATTTTTGAGACACATAACCACTAGACATGTGAAGCAAATCAGGGTTCAAGTGAAGAACATGTACAAGTTGGATGTGGAATATTGTGCTACGTTAAGTAGTAAGGCAAAGAAAGTGCAGAGATGTGATGTCGGTGAACTTTGGCACAAAAGATTGGATCATTTGCATCATGGCACTCACAAGATTATGCAACAAATAACCATTGGCCTCCCTAAAGGAGCATTTGATTAATAGGATGTTTGCAAAGGTTGTACCTTGGGGAAGTATGTGAAATCCACATTCCATGAGCAAGATAGCAAAGCACATGTAGTATTAGAAAGAGTCCACTCTGACGTTTGTGTACCTTTCTCGACAACCTCCATTGTCAGACACAATATTTTGTTATTTTTATTGATGGTTTTCCAAGGAAGTGCTGGATCTCCTTCATGCAGAAGAAGGATGAGACATTCTTCATCATATTCTTGGTATGATTACACCGAAGGAGGCTTTTTCGGGGAGAAAGATGAATGTGGCTCACTTCAATATTTTTGAAGCCTTTGTCTACTGTCACGTTTCCAAATATTCGAGGAAGAAGCTTGAGCCGACAATGGAGTTGGGAGTTTTTGTGGGTTACACATAAATTCCACAAAATTACTGTGTGTACTTACCTTCCCTCATAATGACAGTTGTGCAAAGGGATGTAAAGTTTCTTGAGGTGAAAGCGATGTGGTGCTCTCTTGAGAAGGAGCTGCAGATCCCACTAGAAGAGGAGATTTTAGCTCCTAAGGAGGAGCATTAGGAAGTTGTGGAGCAACCACAAATAGAGTAGAGAGTAGAGACATCCACTCAAGCAGAACCATACAAAGAAGGGAGAAAAAGAACTAGGGAAGTTGATAGATTAGTGCAAGATGCGAGGGAGAGTGTGGGAGCTCCTTCAAATTTGTGTAGGAAAAGGAGGTCACCTGAGCGGTAGACTGACTACATGGCTCTAATGATTGAGCTTGTAGAGGCTGAGTCATCCTATTTTGAGGAAGCAGTAGAGAAACCTGTTTGGGTTGATGCAATGGTGGAAGAATATGAATCCATCACGAAGAATAATGTTTGGGAAGTGGTCCTAAGATCGACAAATAAATCAGTTGTGGGTTCAAGATGGATCTTCAAGGTCAAGCATGTAACAGACGGGAGCATAGAGAAGTAGAAGGCCAAATTTATGGCCAAAAGATTCTCTCAAGTTGAGGGAATTGACTATGAGGAAACCTTCTCTCCTGTAGCAAGTTATTCATCCATTAGATCAATTCTTGCAATGGTTGCATAGATGGGGTGGAATATCCACCAGATAGATGTGAAAAAAACATTTCTCAATGGTGTTATTGAGGAGGAGGTGTACATCGAGAAACCAAAATGTTTTGAGACATTTTAACAGGAGTCTCATGTGTGTAGACACAAGTGAGAGTTGTACGGTCTCAAACAAGTACCCCGTGTTTGGTACACTAGGATCGACAGTTATTTCACTGGTTTTGGCTTCACCAAAAGTGAAGCGGATGATAACCTCTATCATATTTTGGTAGAAGGTAAATTTCTTATAATTGATTTATATATTGATGATTTAATATTAACAGGTGATGAGAAACTGATCAAATTTTGCAAAGAGGACCTTTCCAGGGAATTTGAAATGAAGGGCATGGGTCTCATGCACTACTTCCTCGGGCTAGAAGTATGGCAAGGTGATGGGGAATTGTTTGTGTCTCAAGGAAAGTATGCCAACGAGATACTACAAAGATTCTACATGGAGAGTTGTAAACCCATGGAGACACCTCTAGTGACCAACCGGAGGAAGGAGGTTGCCACTTCAGGTGAAGAGGTGGATGCTACCATTTATTGACAATTAGTGGGTTCACTGACATATCTTGTGAACACACGAACATATATGTTCTATGCAGTCAACTAGCTAAGCCAAATAATGGTTAGGCCAACCAAATTATATTGGAAGGCAGCTAAGCATGTTTTACGGCACCTTAGAGTCATTACCCAGTATGGATTAAGGCATAAACGAATAGAGGGAGTGAAGATGTGTGGATTCACAAATGTCGATTGGGTAGGGAGTCCATTCGACTGAAATAGTACATTAAGTGGAATTTTCAGTGTTGGGTCCGGAATAGTTTCCTTGTACACCAGGAAGTAAAGATCTGTGGTGCTCAACTTTGCAGAAGCAAAATACATGGTTTCAAGCTAAGCAACATGTGAGGCGATCTGGATGAGAAATATATTTGTGAGATTGTTTGGTCAGATGATTGATCTAACTGTGATCTATTGTGATAATTAGAGTTTCATTAAGCTCTCTGAGAATCTTGTATTTCACGATTGATCCAAGCATATAGATATCTGATACCATCACTTACGGGACTATGTGCAAAGGTAGATAATGTTGCTACAATACTTTCCGACAAAGGAATAACATGCTGACATTTTGAAAAGGGCCTTGTCAAGAGGGAAGTTCTAGTTCCACAGGTGCAGGATAGTGGTGGTTGATAATCCATTTCTTTCTAAAAGGGAGCCTTGAAAAAGTGCAGCACAAAAGTCTCAATTTGATTTTGCTTAGTCAAATTGAGAAAATTCGAATTTCCACATCAACAAACAACCTCGATGTAGTTAACTTGTGTGACATTGCTCTTGTCACTCACTTAGCCCATTAAATTTGAGTTAGAGGGGTTGGAGTTTAGTTAAGCATGTGTGATTGCTAAATTTTAGTAATTCAATTTAGTTATATTTAGTTGAGTTCAGTTAAACTAGTTCTAACAGTTGGAGGAACTAGTGGAAGGTCAGTTGTGCAGTGGGACAACAATCTAACTTAGTGATCATCTAGTTAACTGATAAATCAACCTAAAATAACTAGTGCATGTAGAGAATTCAAGTTCTCAGTTGTGGTGGAGATTACAAGGCAGTGTAACAAGAAATTGTAAACTCGTTTGAGTGTACAAGTGTTGCATGCAGACAGATGATTGAACCTTGGGAATTGCACAATCAATTGGAGGAAAATTCCTAAAAAATAGGGGCTAATTCTCTAGGAATGTCACAAGGAAATAAGGGCTCAAGTAAAGGAAAAAGTTGACTAAGTTTGGGTTAGGGCTTCTCATTGAGCAGAGAGATAGGTTATTTACTTGTAGGTTGAGCTCAGACTGAGCTAACAATTGTAATACATCTCTATTCATTTTATTAATGCAATGAGGCTTGAGGGGTTTTTCCCGGTTGGGTTCCCCTAGAAAAAACATTGTGCATGTGTGTTATTTCTTTTTTCATGTCTAAGATTGTTGTTCTAAATTGTGAATTGAATTCTGTAGATCAATAGAGTAGAAATTTTTCTCTTGATTTAGATTAAAATTTCTTGAGCAATTGTAATTATATTACCAAATTTCTACAAAAATCCAACAAACTGTCAACAAGAACGCCCAACTGTCCAAGTGTTCATTAAAAACCCAACAAAATCCATGGCATTGAAGTCAAAGAAAGCATAACGAAATGGTTGTAGGGATCTTTCGTTGTAGATATGTCAATGCCAAACAAGTGTCGTGCATGATCATCATAGAGTGAATCACTAGCATAGTCAATGAAGAGTATAAGCATCTGAGGGTTTACATGATTCAAGTAGTGGTACATTGTGTTAAATACATAGCAAAAGTGTGCTAGTTTGAAAGAAGTAATTGCCATTGATGTTGGATTATGTTTCTCGCTTGAGAGGATGCTCATGCTGAAAATTAAATCACAAAACAACATAATTCAAGTAGTGTTGAGTGCCATGCAAGTGAAAATCACTCAGGAGAAATGCTAGCTGTATATTTTAATTTACAATCTTCCCAAATTGAGAAAATTATGTTTTTAAGACTTTTTTTTTATTCCTTTAAAAGACAATAACTTTGGGGCATGCTTTCCAAGAATATGGTGATGAATTTTGATAAACTAAAACATTATGTTTTTAGGAACGACCTGATTTACAAAAATCTCTTTTAGCTTTTCAACAAGTGTCATGGTTTGGAAGATTCAAATGGTTCTTTGAAGCCTATTTTTCAGAAATTCTCCAGATTCAATTTTTTTCATTTTTATAAAAATGCCTAATCAACTCTCAGTTAAAGAGCCAACTCATCAAATCAGTGATTGAAGATCAGATCAAAATTTACAAAACTAAATATCAAAAACAAAATCAACATTCCATATTTAAATGGATTCAAGAATAACAACCTTCAACCATTCGATACATATTGCAACTATTTCCAAATTTATTTATTTTTTATGATTTTATTTTATTTTTGTTTCCAGAAAGATAGAAATAGTTTGGGATATTATTTTTATTATTTAAGCAATGTTTTTGTAAGTAAAAGGGGTTGGTTATGGAGATAAAAATGACTCTATTGTATATATCTAATTTTGATATTAATGAAATTTCCAAGACAAAAGTTTCTAGACTTTCATATCTGAGATTATTTTACAGTGTTTACCAGCCAATTTCTTTGTGTTGTCCTTTTCCTTTTAAATTTCATGGTTGTTGGTTCTTCATGTTTGAAAAAAGTTTATAAAACATAAGAATTCATTTGTACTTAGATGCTCTGCTATTTTTAGTTTCAAATATTCAACCTTTTTCCCTCTAAAGTTGCACAAAATTCACTTGTATGCTTTGTGAAATGGATTGTTTTGTCTTTCTACTTCCCAGCTGGATATTTTGAAGTTTAAGTGAACATTGTTTTTATTCTCCTGATCCCTGTTTGTCTTTCCACCAGCTATTGGAAACCTTCATTGAGATCAACCCTCTGACTCCATGCCCAATTGTACATTTTCCCATCTTCCAACCAAATTTGTTTCTATTTACTTTTGATCCATCCACTAAGCATATGAATGACCTACTGCTTTAGTGACCTTGAGTAGCATAGTCAAAGAGAGATCCCTCTCTAGATTGGAAGGGTCAAATTCCAATCTTAAAGTCTGGTTTGAAGTTTCATTTTTAATTTTCCTTTCATAGCTGGGAAAATTACGGAGTGATAACATCCCGGCGCCATTGTTAGGGAGGCAAAGCTTCAAGTCTATTTTCCCGAAGAATGACAATGTTCCAGATCTGACTTTTGATGGTGAACATACAACATACACAAAGGTAGTTGTGTATATTTCACCTGGCGACTCCATTGTCCAATACTCCAGAGCTTGAAACTTTCATGGCGACTCCATTGTCAAAGAATCCAGAAATCAGAACATTCATGGCGACTCCATTGTTCAAAGAATCCAAAGCTTGCAAATTTCTCACTGGCGACTCCATTTGTTCTGGGATGACGAGCTTGGCTACTAATCTAGTTGCTTCATCAATCAAGATGACAAGGTATGTGCCAAACCCTGTTTCTATTGAAGGTTGTAAAGAATATTTTGATATGTTTGATGATGATCAAGTGGATGAAGTTTTTTCTAGATTTCTATCTATTTATTTACACTCATGCAAATGTAGCTCAAAAGAAAAGATCCATTTTTTAGAAGAATTTTCCAAGGACAATGAGTTAAGACTTGGAGTTTAAAAGCCTAAAAAATTCCCCAAGTTCATTTAGATCAGATTCATGCCTTTGAAATTTCTTTTTAGCAGAAATAACAAGAGGTATTGCTGCCTTTTGATATTGAGAGTGGGGAAACTTTTTCTTTTATCATGGATTTCAAATAGACACCATAGATGAACAGTTTAATCATGAGAATTAAATTGCAAGATATATTTAGAATCATCAATCAAGGCATGATTTATATGACCCTGTAGCCATCTATATGGAATAATTTTCCATTCTAAACTATTAGCTATGGCTTCATTGTAAATAATTTTTTTATGATGAGCTGCTATCACATTGTCAAGTTTTTATCTTATTCAAGCATGGTCAAGAAGTTTGGTTTGCAAATTAGTTCCTTGATTAGTTGTGTTGTTGCACAAAGTGTGTAGGCACCGTGACAACGCTCAGAGTAAGGGTTGTCACTTTCGATCCTTACTTACTCTGTTTAGACTCTCTCCTAGGCAAGTCAAGGGGGGGTATTCCCTAGGCAAATGGATGAGGATAGCCTGCGAAAAGTAGACTCTAGGAGATTTTAATGATGGACAACTTGACCAAAGTAAACAAATCTCGATTAATCTAGATGAAAAGACTAAACGCTAGTGTAGCCAAGACACGACCACAAGATAGAAATTATTACAGACTAGTGCCTTTTATATTCAATCAACCGTGTATTAAGTAAAACAAGTTATCCAGAACAATTTTCCAATATGTGACGAATAACGGCAATCAATATAAATGCCCAAAACTGTATCATGCAAGAGATTCCAGATTTAAAATGATTATCGATAATGACCAAGACCTAGAATTAATTAATTTTATCCAACAATCAATATAACTTCAAACATTTATCGTACTTTGACCATAGGAAAATCATAAAAATGCATTTAATGACCAAATTACACTAAGGATTTTTTTTAATTATTCCTTAGACGAAAGCATCAATGAAGTAAAACAAAACAACGGGTTAAAAAAATCGAAATCGAAATTTTTAATGGGCCATAGGCCACATTAAAATTTTTAATGTTTAAGCGAAAAACCCCTTAATTTATTTCATTTTTAATTCTCAGGTCACCAGAAAAAATTAAGAGTTTTAGAATTTTTTTAATTTTTTTAATGTTTTTTTTTAGATTTTTTAAATATTTAGGATTTTAAAAGTTTTTAGATTTTTTATATCTTAACTTTTAGGATTTTTTAACTTTTATGAATTTTTAGATATTTTTAGTTTTTAGGATTTTTTAACTTTTATGAATTTTTACTTTTTTTTTTTTAAATTTTTAGGATTTTTTACAGATAAAATCAAAAAAAAAAAAAAATCAAAATCAAAATTCAAAAGGGAAAGTCAAATCATAAAAAAAAACAGAAGGCCTAAACAAAAAAAAAATCGAATGGGAGGAAAATGGCATGAAAACCAAAACAAAAATAAAAAAATCAAAATCGAACTTAAGTCAAAATCAATTTAGAATACACATGTGCTAACACCCTAACTATATACAAAACTAAAAACTAAACTAAACCCAAAAATAAAACCTATCGTATATCTCATAATGAAAATAAAAGTCGAAACATTTTGAGTTTGTGTTGTATTTGCAGGTTTTGACGGCAGAATTGAGCTCGATGGCAAGGAAGGCTGCGAGGGTTTGGACAGGTGAATAAGCAGAGGGAAGCGGTGAGGAGAGTTAAGCAAGCAACGGATGATGGGTTCTATGGCTGTGTGGAAGGGGGGCATGTTGAGGCTGGCAGCTCGACGGAGGATAGACAGGGTTATGGCAGCGAGGATTTGCTGCGGATAGTATGCAGCAAAAATTCATGGAGGACTGACAACAATGGAACGCTGGCAGCGCTAGGGAGCCACGATGGGGAATGAAGCTGCATGGACAAGGTTTGGAAGAGAGCGGAAGAGCAATGCACAGATCTGGACAACGTGAATGGAAATGAGGGTTCTTTCTTTGTTTTTTTCCTATTGACTACAGGTTGACGGAATGAGACAAGAAATTAAGGGATATGAAGAGAAGACGCAACAGATGAAGGTTGAGCGATGGGGAGCCAGATGAGGACAACAGGTGAGGGAAATAAAACTGGGATTGCAGGCAGAATGGCAACAACAAATTTGATGTCAGAGGATGAGAAAATACAGGGTTTGGTGGCAGCAAGGGTCCTGTAAAAAAATAATTCGAAATTGCACAGTGAACCCTGAGACCAGGCAACAAATCGATCTGCAAAATGGTGGCCCAGAAATTCTTTAAATCACCAGAACCTCAAAAAAATTCCAGCAATCTTAATTTAAAATTTTAAATCCTTCTGCTTCAGATTTCTTAATGAAACCCTCATGAAAATTTCCAGATCTGAAAATAAATAAATTTAAACCCTTGGACTGTGAAATCTGGATATGATCCCTGCCAAAATGATGCTGATGGACCCTCAAAGATCCAGATCTTACCCTCCAGGGCCTAGATCTAGACTTTGCATAGCTTTCTTCTTCAAATCTGCAGCTACAGAACAACAAGAAATACCCAAATGATATATACAATGACCCAAAAAACTAAAACCCAGACAAACCCAAATCAGAAAACTAAAAAAAGGTAATTACATATCTATGTACATAAATGGAAGATCTATCAGATCTAGGGAGTGTGAGTCTGACTCCGCTCCTAGATTTGATGATCTGAGGCTCTCAACAGCGAGATCTATCGATTTAGCACAGAAAAAATTAAATTTTGTGAATTTTAAAGGAGGCACTGAGCTCGAAACCCTTCATGCATCACCCATAAAAATATCTTATGATAAGCCCGGGATCAAATTTAAGCTAGGCTCTTTAAAACATAGGGATCGGGAGTTGGCTGGTTCAACTGAGAACTTCCCCGGACACCCGATGATCTAAAAAATCAAGATTTTCCTGCAAAAATCAATTTAACCATCAACATAGAGCGAGAAAACGATAATAAAATTAAGATAAATAGAGATATCTGCTATTATATTTAAAACTTAAATTATCATTCAAACCCCAGTGACTGAGCAAGATACCTGTACTTAAATCACTCTTTAGAAAGCTATCATCAATGGCTAAAAAGAAATCTATGCATGGAAATGACACATCTTACAGTGTTTCCATGAAGACTAACACCAACAGAAATTAACCTCAAATTCTTTCTTTATTGCTCATAAAAAGATTACAAGAGAGATTTTCGCTTAGTACACGGTCCAGAGATCAGATGAACTAACTGACAAATGACCTCCTATTTAAAGATAAATCCTCCAATGGTTACTTCGAGTGATCCTCGTCAAAGCAATCTTGACCGTTGATGAGGATTAAATTTTTTTTAATCTCATTCGTCGAAATTTTAAATTATTGAGAAAATTCAAAATTTTCAATTAAATGCATTTTAATTAATTCAAAAATTAAAATTTTGAATTAATTTCCTCAAAATTTTGACTTTGACTTAACCCCAGGGACCAAAGGTTTAAAATTTAGCAAAATAATTAATTTATCTTAGTCCCTAGAACTCTTAAATTTTATTTTTTTAAAGGACCAACGAATTTTTGCCTTTGGAGAATTTAAATTTACCTAGGACCTAAAATTAATCAAATTTTTGGCTTAGGATTTTATTTAATTTTGGCCAGAAAATTTAATTAATTAACCTATGAGGGGATGAATTATTTTTCTAACCCTCAAGACACTTTACATCATGATTTCACATTTTTTACATCTGAAGGGGGAAAACCCATTTGCAAAAGACCCTCACAGACTACCCAGTTCTGCGACACAAATATAATCTAGCAGATCAATCAATTTGTAATAAAATAACCTAACCAAATAATTAGGATTATTACCAAATCACTTTAACATAGACTCGATCTAGAACACTAGGACTCCCCTAAGATCCCATTGACAAAATCCACTTTGGATTTGGGGTAAGGCTGAAGGAAAACTCTGTCGACCATCCGAAAATGGATCAGTGAGACAAAAAACCTCATGGAATGTAGATCATCATCAGAAAATTAGGTTTACCTAGGCAATTACATACATGACACAGAATTGCTGAGATTATTTACAATTTACATATGCAGAAAGGGTTTACAATCTAACATGATGATTAGGCTGATGATGATAGTTGAACGGCACGGACATGTCGATCAAGCGCTATCCCTTTTGCGAAAAAAGGGGGTGTACTGCTATAGATCGTTGACACATAGTGGTCAACATCTGGCTCTACTTGGGGACATGTTGCTACAATGGAGGCATATGAGAATCTAGAATCTGCATCCACGCAACACATAATATAACATAAGTAGCATCCATCCAAGAAATCATCATATAACGTTAAGCACAGGAAATATATAAGCTCTTCATTTATTAACTAGTCTAATAACATGAAAAGCACAAATCTAACTACAAAATGAAACACTGAAATAACAGGGCATAAGGTTAGAAATAGAATACAAAGATGCCCCATGGCATCAAATGAGTTCAATATAGTGCATACTGAGCATTTGCCTGCTTTCAGACAAATCTGTCGGTTGCTTCTCAGATGTGCCATGTCCAATTTTGCATATGGTAAGATTTTTTCCTATCCGAAAATCAAGCTGTTTGCGACTATCTGATGCATCAAATCTCTTTCTCATTCTCTTTCTCTTGCACTTTTTCTTTGTGGTAGGCTGTATCACCGATGACATGGAACATTCTACTTCAAAACCCTCAGATGAAGTATGTAAGATATGCATGACATGTCTTTCTTCATTCTGCATCTGCTATGTCAAGGATGATGGATCAGTCGCACATGTATCATGAGTTATAACTTGACCCTTTTTTATTTCTTCTTCAAACATGCCATTCTTAGTTAAATCTTCATTAATGGAGTAAGCCTCTTTCTCGGAATATTCACAACAAGATGGGGCCTATGATTTCCTCTCTTCCAGCCTTTTATGTAATGAATCCATTTCTCTGGCATGTCTTACTATTAACTTCGCTTGATTGAGTTCAGTCTTCACAAATCTTTCTTACAGAGTGACATGATTAGATTGCATAGTCTTTATTTGATTCTGAATAATGGACATCTGATTAGAATGATTAACTTCCATTATTTTTAATCTGTTCTTGATGATATATATTCCATTTTTATTTATGACATATGGTACCTGCTTTTCTTCTATGGTCAATAATCTATTCTGAAGAGATATTTGACCAACTTCCATGTCCTTCATAATTTTATCATTTTCCATGAAACAATTTTGCATATAGTTTATCTCTTTCTTATGATTTCCCTGTTGATTATTATAATCGAATCTCATGATCGTCATTTCTTCATCCATAGTGAACAACTTGTTCTGAATTGAACTTATTTCTTCCTAATAACTTGCTTCCATGGCAGTCACTTGATTTGAAAGATTGAATTCCATAATCATCATATTTTCCTCTAGGGCTAATAACTTGTTTTGCATAGAATTAATTTCGCTGTCATGATTAGCTTTCATGGTTTCCATTTCCTTAGCATGCTGACTTTGCATGTCGGTCACGTGATCAGAGTGTTTAATTTTCATGATTTCCATCTCCTTATCATGTTTTTCCAGGTGGGTGTATAAAGTTCTCATATACTTGATGTAATCAGTTACAAATTTTTCTTGATTAAGTTCCATATTTTTTACCAGTCGCATTAGTTCTTCTATAATTTTCTTATCATTTTCCCTTTCATTGTCGACACTGATTTGACAACTTGTCCTTGTTTTCCCACTGTCATGGATTTGATCTGCAATGGTACAAGTGGATGGCACATTCTGATATGGAGAATTGTCTTGAAATTTCTCATCGACAGCTAGATCCTTCACAAGATCACTTTCATTTTGTTGCATAATTTTAGGGGCACAACGCGAGCTACCTTGATAACCATATCTATCTTTAAAAGCATTGACGATGTCTTATAAAGAAGCGAAAGAATCTTCAGGACAATTATTAAACCAATTCAAAGCATCACCCTCTAAAGAAAAGGAAAATAGACGCATTTTGACATCTTCATGATCATACTGGGGAGAACTATAATATATGAGAATTGTATGAGTAAACTTGCATAGATGCTTTCTAACAACGACTGAATCACCACCCGAGAACAAAGACAATTTATGAATGGCCACTTTCGGAATATCATGGAGAAAATCAGTGAAATGACACGGGGTAAACGAATCATCCATGATGACTTGCTTGAAGGAATAGTGAGAGATCAAATGGATGATAGAGAGAGACCCCTGCTTAAGAAAATCAAGAGATCCACAAGAAGCGAGCTTCTAGTAGAAATTCTTGTAAAAAATGAAAGAAGTGGAGTCACCATTTGAACATGAATCTAACTCTAGGATTGAAAAGACAACAAACAACTGGATATAAGGGAGGTCTTCTTGTATGAGAAATAATAAATGGAAGAAGTGGAGTCACCACCCAAACAAGAAACGAACCGAAATGTCTAGGTGCTAAAGGTGTAGATGAAATGATTAATGAGATGACGAAAGATAGGGCGATGAAAAGATCAAATGACGCAAGGAAATGTTGTGTCACTTGACTGGATAATGAATGGCGGAAAATATGAGATGATTAAAACGATGTCGAGAAACCAATGACATAAAAACTCTATCCCCGACAATGACGCCAAAAAACGTTATCGTTGTCCGCTGAAATGAAAAGATGAGAAATGAGAAGAATGATGAGGAAATGTCGTTGAAATGCCGAGAATAAAATGTCCCTGGCAACGCGGCCAAAAATGTTGTCGTACAAAGTGTCTAGGCACCACGGCAACGCTCAGAGTAAGGGTTGTCACTCTCAATCCTTACTCACTCCGTTTAGACTCTCTCCTAGGCAAGTCAAGGGGGGTAGTCCCTAGGCAAATGGATGAGGATAGCCTGCGAAAAACAAACTCTAGGAGATTTTAATGATGGACAACTTGATGAAAGTAAATGAATCTTGATTAACTTAGATGAAAAGATTAAACGCTAATGTAGCCAAGACACGACCACAAGATAGAAATGATTACAGACCAGTGCCTTTTATATTCAATCAACTGTGGATTAAGTAAAACAAGTTATCCAGAACAATTTTCCAATATGTGACGAATAATGACAATCAATATAAACGCCCAAAACTGTATCATGCAAGAGATTCCAGATTTAAAATGATTTTCGATAATGACCAGGATCTATAATTAATTAATTTTCTCCAACAATCAATATAACTTCAAACATTTATTGTACTTTAACCATAGGAAAATCATAAAAGTTTTGAGTTTGTACAGGGGAATATGCAGAGGGAAGCATTGAGGAGAGTTAAGCACGCAACAGATGATGGGTTCGATCACTGCGTGGAAGGGGGGCACGTTGAGGCTGGCAGCTCGAGGAAGGATAGACAGGGTTATGGCAGCGAGGATTTGCTGCAGATAGTATGCAGCAAAAAATCATGGAGGACTAAAAGTGATGGAGGACTGGCAGGGCTAGGGAGCCACGATGGGAAATGAAGCTACTTGGACAGGGTTTGGAAGAGAGCAGAAGAGCAATGCACAGATTTGGACAACGTGAATGGAATTGAGGGTTCTTTCTTTGTTTTTTTTACTGACTGCAGGTTGATGGAATGAGACAAGAAATCAAGGGCTATGAAGAGAAGAAGCAATGGATGAAGGTTGAGCGATGGGGAGCCAGGTGAGGACAACATGTGAGGGAAAGAAAACTAGGATTGCAAGCAGAATGGCAACAACGAATTTGAGGCCAGCGGATGGGAAAATACAGGGTTTTGTGGCAGCGATGGAGGGTAGCGAAGGTCCTAAAAAAAATTCGAAATTGCACAATGAACCCTGAGACCAGGCAACAAATCGATCTGTAAAATGGTGGCCCAAAAATTCTTTAAATCTTAGAACCTCAAAAAAAATTCCAGCAATCTTAATTTAAAATTTTAAATCCTTCTACTTCAAATTTCTTAATGAAACCCTCACAAAAATTTCCAAATCTGAAAATAAATAAATTTAAACCCTTGGACTGTGAAATATGGATATGATCCCTGCTAAAATGATGCTGATGGACCCTCAGAGATCCAAATCTTACCCTCTAGGGCCTAGATCTGGACTCTACACAGCTTTCAGCTTCAGATTTGTAGCTATAGGACAACAAGAGACACCCAAACGATATATACAATGACCCAAAAAACTAAAACCTAGAAAAACCCAAGTCAGAAAACTAAAAAAAGGTAATTACAGATCTATGTACATGAATAGCAAATCTATCAGATATAGGGAGTGTGAGTCCGACTCCGCTCCCAGATTTGATGATCTGAGGCTCTCAATAGCCAGATCTATCAATTTAGCACAAAAAAATTAAATTTTGTGAATTTTAAAGGAGATACTGAGCTCGAAACCCTTCATGCATCACCCATAAAAAATATCTTATGATCAACCCGGGATTAGATTTAAGCTGGGCTCTTCAGAAAACATGGATCCAGAGTTGGCTGGTTCAACCGAGAACTTCCCCCAATGCCCGATGATCTAAAAAATCAAGATTTTCTTGCAAAACTCAATTTAACCATCAACATAGAGCGAAAAAATGATCATAAAATTCAGATAAATAAAGATACCTGCTATTATATTCAAAACTTAAATTATCATTCAAACCCCAGCCACTGAGTAAGATACCTGTACTCAAATCACTCTTTAGAAAGCTATCATCAATGGCTAAAAAGAAATATATGCATGAAAATGACACATCTTACAGTGTTTCCACGAAGAGTAACACCAACAGAAATTAACCCAAAAGTCTTTCTTTATTGCTCATAAAAAGTGTAGAAATTCTACAAATTCTCTCTACAAATCTCTCTCTACTGAGACCATATAGAAAATTTGACTGTAGATTAACCCAATAATGCAATATAATCAAAGCAAAATACTATAACCGACTTCTACTATCAAACTTGCAGAAGCTTAAAGATTGAGCTGAACACATATATAACAAGAAGAAGAAGAATCAATGCACAATACACATGAAAATACTTTGGGGAAAACCTCAGCTAAAAACCCCACTATCTGTATTATCATACAAGGTGGAAATACATAGGAATTATACAAAGCCATAGCTCTCACAACTAGCCAACTCTCAGTGCAATCCTCACAGATGCTCATAGGCAATCCAAGATTCTCACAAGCCTTTCTCTCTGCCCTCCAAACTCCTATTTCCTTGCGCTGTTCCTTTGGGATGATATTCTCCAACCAAGTGGAAAAATGATCTCACACCCTGTCAGAATTGTGCAATCCTCAAGGAATTCATTCCTTCTGCATGCATGAGTTTTCTTTATAGGAAAACACATGCAATTGATAGTACACTGTCCTTGACATTTAGCTCAACTGGGTCTTTCTCAGAATAGACATGCATGAGTTTCTGATGAGCGAATCTTCTATTATCTGGAGTACACTGGTTGAGTGAATGCATGCATCAACTGACTGGTAACTCACAATTAGTTCCTCAAACAGTTTGGAACTAATTTAACTGGACTTAACTCAGTTTATAATTACAACTCAAGTATACCTCAATCTTATCTCCTTAATTTAAGGCTTATCTCCTTAATTTAAAGGATAACTCTTGCATGATTCCAGAAAGACTTCTAACTTGAATTGCTCCAACTAATTAAGTCAAAATAACTTAATTAATTATTTTCAAGTAGTTGGTAAGACTAAATTTAATTTTAATTCACAATTTAATTTAAGGACAAATTAAAGTTGGAATTTCTGGATTCTATTTTTATCATTTCTTGTTGCTATTTTCAACACTCCCTCTCAACAAGAAAGGAATTCAACTCGATCCCGATCATGAACCTTTGGAATGTTATGCATGCAACACTTCTCTCTGGTGTTGTTTCTCCAACAACTTCAGAAACAAAAAACATCCAACCTGAATCAATATGATGCATCTTTCATCAAAGTCTTTGACTGCTATTGCCTCTGTCAACTGAAAAACTTTGCGCTTCTGCTAACTCTGCCTTTCTGCACTATTGTCAATCCTTCTCTACGCTCTTCAGTATCTGACTGCTCTAGCCTCTGTCACTTTGATCTCTGACTACATCAATCCCACTGATTCCTCCCACTACTATGTACTTTGGGCTCCCGTAGCAAGGTACGATCCATGAGATAAAACCTCTCAATGGACCCTGCCCAATTTTGACCTTCTTGGGACTATCACTTCACATTGCCCCACCTCACACCTAGAGGTATGGCTACATGTGATCTCTCTATCCAATTGGATTGAAATCCCCCCCTAATGTAGGTATCTGCATGAGTGGATCTCTTCACTCGGTCTCCTCTCTGCTTCTCCAATTGTGGCTCCTCCACACTTGTCTGATACTTATTCTGGGGATGCATGTTGAGAGGTAATTTACTCTCCCTCTCAACCACCAAGTCTCTAACATTTGCCTTGCTCCTCAAGGCTTTGCATGCATCTTGAACCTCAAGAGCATACAGGTTCTTAACTCGTGAACCGATCTGTTTCACCTATCTCGTGGTGATGTGTCTAAGGAAAACCTTTCCCTTACTAAGAACAACATCGTAGCCTTTTTCCTCCAACATCGCGACCGATACCAAGTTCCAGGCACATACTTCACATCTGTCAAGGTGATAGGAGCTCCATGCTCCCTCTGAAAAGCAACTGTGCCCACTCTTGAAACACTATACCTTTCGTTGTCACCCATCTCTATGCGCATCTTGAGGTCTTTCTCCTCCAAGGCATTGAATAAATTTTTATCACCGGTCATGTGGAATGAGGCTCCACTATCAAGATACCAAACACAACCCATCATTAATGACACCATGCATGCGATGAGGGTAAGTCCATTTCGAACTGATAGGCCAATGCCTCACCTTTTGATCCTTCCGAGGATCCATTATTGGACTTCTTCGATGGGAAATTAGTTGCATAATGTCCCATCTCAATTGAAGTATGATATGAATTCGATTTGCACTTGCAACCCTGAACTTCAAATTTCGAATTCTCTTCTCTGTATACTGTTCACATCTCCGATAAACTTGGCTCCAATACCATGTACAGATTCTACAAATTCTCTCTACAAATCTCGCTTTACTGAGACCATATAGAAAATCTGACTGTAGATTAACCCGATAATGCAATATAACCAAAGCAAAATACTATAACCTACTTCTACTATCAAACTTGTGGAAGCTTAAAGATCGAACTGAATCGAGCTAAACACATATATAACCAGAAGAAGAAAAATCAATGCACAATACACATGAAAATACTTTGGGGAAAGCCTCAGCTAAAACTCCACTATCTATATTATCATACAAGGTGGAAATACATAGGAATTATATAAAGCCTTAGCTTTCACAACTAGCCAGCTCTCAGTACAATCCTCACAGATGCTCACAGGAAATCCTGGCTTCTCACAAGCCTTTCTCTCTGCCCTCCAAGCTCCTATTTCCTTGTGCTGTTTCTCTGGGATGATCTTCTCCAACCAAGTGGAAAACTGATCTCACACCTTGTCAGAATTGCGTAATTCTCAAGGAATTCATTCCTTCTAGATGCATAAATTTTCTTTATAGGAAAACACATGCAACTGATAGTACACTATCCTTGACATCTAGCTCAACTGGTTCTTTCTCAGAATAGACATGCATGAGTTTCTGATGAGGGAATCTTCAGTTATCTGGAGTAATTGGTTGAGTGCATGCATGCATCAACTGACTGATAACTCAAAATTAGTTCCTCAAACAATTTGGAACTAATTTAACTGGAATTAACTCAGTAAACTGAGTTAACTAATTACAACTCAAATATAACTCAATCTTATCTCCTTAATTTAAGGCTTATCTCCTTAATTTAAGGGATAACTCTTGCATGACTTCAAAAAGACTTCTAATTTGAATTTCTCCAACTAATTAAGTCAAAATAACTTAATTAATTATTTTCAAGTAGCTGGTAAGACTAAATTCGATTTTAATTCACAATTTAATTCAAAGACAAATTAAAATTGGAATTTCTGGATTCTATTTTTATCATTTCTTGTTGTTATTTTCAACAAAAAGATTACAAGAGAGATTTTTGCTTAGTACACGATCCAAAGATGGGATGAACTGACAGAAAAATGACATCCTATTTAAAGATAAATCCTCCAACGGTTAGGTTGAGTGATCCTCATCAAGGCAATCTCAACCGTTGATGAGGATTAAAAAAATTTTAATCTCATCCGTCGAAATTTTAAATTATTGAAGAAATTTGAATTTTTCAATTAAATGCATTTTAATTAATTCAAAAATTAATTTTTTGAAGTAATTTCCTCAAAATTTTGACTTTGACTTAACCCCAGGGACCAAAGGCTTAAAATTTAGAAAAATAATTAATTTACCTTAGTCCTCGGAACTCTAAACTTTAATTTTTTAAAGGACCAACGAATTTTGTCTGTGGAGAATTTAAATTTACCTAGGACTTAGAATTAATCAAATTTCTGGCTTAGGATTTTAATTAATTTTGGCCAAAAAATTTAATTAATTAACCTATGAAGGGATGAATTATTTTTCTAAACCTCAAGGCACTTCACATCATGATTTCACATTTTTTACATCTAAAGGGGGAAAACCCATTTGCAAAAGACCCTCACAAACTACCTAGTTCTGCGACACAAATATAATCTAGCAGATCAATCAATTTGTAATAAAATAACCTAACCAAATAATTAGGATTATTCCCAAATCACTTTAACATAGACTCGATCTAGAACACTAGGACTCCCCTAAGATCCCAGTGACAAAATCCACTACGGCTTTGGGGTAAGGCTGATGGAAAACTCTGTCGACCATCCGAGAATGGATCGGTGAGACAAAAAACCTCTTGGAATGTAGATTGTCACCAGAAAATTAGGTTTCCCTAGGCAACTACATACATGACACAGATCTGCTGAGATTATTTACAATTTACATACGCAGAAAGGGTTTACAATATAACATGATGATCAGGCTGATGATGATAGTTGAATGGCACAGACACGTCAATCAGGCACTATCATTTTTGCGAAAAAAGGGGGTGTATTGCTATGGGTCGTTGACACATAGTGGTCAACAGGTTGCATTGGAAATTTGAGATTACATAATGCAACAATTCAAATGGATAGAATATGATGCTTTGTACATAAATAAGATCAATTTGATTTGTAGCAGAGTTTCAGTGCGGATTTTATTGCAGTAGTAAGTTTTCAACTTCAACACTTAGTTCATTTCAGATTTCAGTTTCAGTTTTCAGAAGTGGTTTTGGTTTCAGTTTTCAATAAATGGTTTTAGTTTGCAATTTTCAGCCTTCAGATTGTAGTATGGCTTTCAATTTGTGCATATTTCAGTTTTCAGTTTGGAGTATGTTTGTTTGAGGTTTAAAAGCATGTCATAAGTTTCAGATTTGGCGAATGGATTAGTTTTCATAGCTTGGGAGTCGCCCAATGTATAGGAACCTAGTCTATGGGTCCTTTGCTGCCTCTCAAAGTGACAACATCCCCATTGGAGCCAGAGGTTTTCACATTCTAATTTTGCAGGGGGGGCTTAACATTCAATTTTAATAAATTTTAGGTGTGTTGCCGTTTATTTTGGAAACACCAATGTTAACGTTATAAGGGGATGGCACTGCCTAAATAAATGATAGAAATTGGTTCATTTGTAGAAAAGGCAGGCACTGCCAAAATGAAAGACTATAATGATGTTTATCATTTCAAATGGTTCGTGTGAAGTTGTTACACCAATTTCTGTGAGGTTGTGAGAATAGCTGAGTGGATTGGAATGTTGCACTATCCTCAGGAAAACATGGTTATGGCATAAATAATCCTAATATCATATTAATTCATAAAAAATCTGGTTGATTTTTGTTGAATTGTTAATCTTCAAAATATTTTGCGGTGCCATTGTTTGGTTATGAATGGTAATGGTCCCTTTTTAACTTCCAAAATAACATCGATGGGTTGACGACTCTAGTGAACTCAAGTGTGATCTCTATGAGAAGAATAACTGTTTTCCAAGTGTGAACAATCTAAGGCAAGGAATGGCGATGGGGAGAATATAGGTTTATTAAAGTGCAAGTTGGTTATTTTTCAAAAACCTTCCTGTATTGGGAAAAAGCTAGCCTCCATGTGGACAAATGTTGTTGGATATGGGAGCTTTTTCCAACTCTTGGAAATTTGATTGTTTTAGCTTCCATATTTGGTTCCAAGTGTAAACAGAAACATTCAATGTTAATGCTAAAAAGCGAGCAATCTGTCAACAAGAACACCTAATTGTCCAAGTGTTTATTAAAAAATCAACAAAAGCCATGATGTTGAAGTCAAAGAAAGCATAACAAAATTGCTGCAGGGATTTCTGGTTGCAGAGATGTGAATGCCGAAAAAGGGTAATGCATGTTCATCACCAAGGGAATCACTAGCAGAGTTGAGTACCAAGTGTAAGCCTCAATGAAGAGTCTAAGCATCTGAGGATTTACATGATTCAAGTAGTGGTCCATTATGTTAAATAAGAGAAAAAGTGTGCTAGTTTGAAAGAAGTCATTGTCATTGATGTTGGAGCATGTTGCTCGCTTAAGGGGATGCTCACAGTGAAAACTAAATCACCAAAAAAATAAGTAAAGTAGTGATAAAATGGGAGAATTCCACATAAGTGAAAATCACTCAGGAGAAACGTCAGTTGTATATTTTAATTTACAATATTTCCAAACTTACAAAATTCTATTTTTAAGACTTTTTTTGTTTTGGTAAAAGATAGTAACTTTGGGCACGTTTTCTGAGAATATGATGATGAATTTCAAAAACTAAAACATGGGTTTTTCAGGAATGGGTTGATTTACAAAAGCCTCTTTTAGTTTTTCAATGGGTATCATGGTTTGGAAGATTAGAATGGTTCGTTGAAGCCTATTTTTTAGAAATTCGCCAAATTTATTTATTTTTTATTTTTGTAAAAATGTCTAATCAGCTTGCAGTTGGAGAGCTTAGTCTCTCTTCAGCCAATCACCCCCGTGCCATATCCCAAGCATGGATTTGGGACTCATAGAACACATAAAAAACACCAATCAATGTGGATGCCACCAGAGTTCTCCGGCTACACCATGAGGAATTTAAGTGCCTCCTAGTCTCTCAAGCTTTACCATGCATCCACAGTCTGATCTAGGGATCACTAGGCCCTACACCGAGACATACTTTCCAGGATTTATTGTGCATTCCATCCCAAAATATATAGGACCAAGAGAGAGAAAATCCACCTCTTGGCTTTACCGTATATCTCGCCATTCATCGGCAAGGATTCCTAGGCCCACCGAGGCACACAATCTGGCTTTACCGCAACCCATAGTCTGGTTCAGGGGTATGCATCCTCATTCCGGTTCAGGGACCATTACCACCATGTGTTTGTCAATATGGGGATCCACCTCACTCAGCTTCAAATTCAATCCAGCCATCCCACATAAATTGCATGAGATAACCCATATCATCAAAGCTATAAGGAAATGGCAAGACTAGGCTAAAAACACTGTCACACCTAGAAAAACCCATGCCATGGTAGAAAAGAAACACATGCAATCCCATGCATGCAAAATCTATCAAGGAAAATACACATGCAAGTTGATACATGCAATGAAGCCTGTTGTAGCTATTTGATCCTGTGTTTCCCTGCTTGATCTTTGCTTCCTCTTGCCTTCTTTCCCTTTCTTGCTCCCATGCCAAAGTGCTCCAAGAAAACTCTAAGTGTCCAAGAGTATGAGAGAGAGAGAGAATAATGAAAGAGCTCCAAGGCTAAACTGACAAAAGGTTACCAACTGATCCTCTGAAGCCTTTTTATGAATGAGGCCTCTATTCTCTTCATTTTCCATTATTTTCCTTTATTTTCCTCCTCACATGCAACCTGTGACCTTTCACCTCCTTTTTCTCCTAATTTCCATTATTTTCATAAATAATTGTGCGATAATGTCATTTTTCCTTTCCAAAGCCTTAGCCATTACATTTGCCAATTTCCTTAGCCATAAACAACCAAATGAACACCCCCTAGGTTGTCTTTCCCAACATTCAGCTTGGAATAAGTGTCCCAGTCATCCATGGTTATTGTTTTTAACATTTATTACATGGAATTTTCACTAGGGTTGTTACAAGGAAGGTGAGAGGTCATAAGTGGCATGTGAGGAGGAAAATGAAGGAAAATAATAGAAATTGAAGAAAATGGAGGCCTCATTGTTAAAAAGGCTTCTGAGGATTAGTGGGCAAGCTTGGTCAGTGTAGCTTTTTGTCAGTTCAGTTTTGAAGCTCTCATTTTATTCTCTATATCATACTCTTGGACACTTAGAGTTTTCTTGGAGAAATCTTGGAGAGTGTGGTATACTTGAATCCTTGGAGAAAGAAAGCAAAGGAAGAGTAGGAAAGTGTAAGAAGACATCAAGATCGGAAGCTACAATGGGTTTTTCTTGCAGGTACAGAGTTGCATGTATGTTTTCCTCACTAGTTTTGGCATGCATGGAATATGCATGTGGTTTATTAGTCATGATTTTTCATTGGCATAGAGGATTGGCTGGATTGACAGTGGATTTTCCTAGCCTTGCCATTTCCAGGATAACCATGTGTTGACGGTGCTGGACCCACCAACATGTCAGGGGATCTCCCTAGTAAGAAGTCCCAACTGACCTCAACCGTTTGGTGTAGGAGTCCCAACAGTGGGTCGTACAGTATCGCCTTGACTTTGGTTGCGTGCAGAGGTAAGTGAGATGTCCTTGTTGGTAGCAAGGGTGTAACATGCACAACAAGCCAAGGAAGGTGCATGAATGGTTTCAAGACTCGAAAGGTGGAATGAATGCGCCCCTTGGAAACCTGTGTAAACACACAGCTTGGAAGGGAACACACGAGCAAAGATGCATCACAAACTAGAAGGAAGGTGAACCACAAATCCAAAGTGATGGTTAAACCAACAACACATCTCAGTAGGATTCATACATACAGATACAAAAAGAGTCTATACATACATGCGTAAGCAAATAGAAACATATAGCATTAGAGTAACCAAGTTAACTGAAATACAATAACAACATATGCATGAAATGTGTTGGCTTTGTTATATTAAGAAGTGAAAGTTCCAATCATATAGTACAACCATGACCAACAACTAGTCCCGATAACGGAATGTTACAGTCACTGTCGCCTGCTCCTCCAAAGAGATTTACTAGCTCTGCATTGTGGAGAAGCCAAGGCTTGTTACAATACTCTTCAAGCTTTCTCTAAGATACTCCTATTGGAAGCTTGGCTGACCAAAAGCCTCTATAATGAATTATGAAGTACTATAAATAACAAAGGGTGGGGTGACCCTTGACATTCCCCTTTGTGACTGTTCAACTAGCCTCATGACTCTTCAACTACTCTATGACTGTTACATTCAACTGTTGACACTTGGACTTTCACTTTACAAGATGTTACATACAATCTGCACATGGACCCATGTGAGATAAAATATGCTTGAGCAAGCCATGAAAGACATCACTAAGACTCAGACAATTGTGGGAAGACCAACTTTTCGACATCCTCATGATGGTCAACGGTGGCAAATTGATGTCAAGCTTGGTAGTCTACGATGGCGTCCGTGTACTCTATGGTGACATATTTATGGAAATGAATTATTGTCTCTGTTTCATTTGGGTACACTGATTTGGCTCCTCTATCCAACTCGTCTGATAACATGCACATCATCGTCTTGAGTGCGGTCATACCAACAACATACTTATGCATGGTGTTTGCGCTGATCGCCAAGTCTGTGCTGGTGGCTATGCACATGAACTCGTCAAAGTACATGTCTAGCTCTAGTCGAACTTGATTCTTTGTCTTTGCCTTAGTGAGTGTCCCAATAGATGGGATCGCATGTGCACGAACAACAACAACCATATTTCTGAACACCTGTGCATGGGAAGCCTGCAAACTAGTGATGAGTTGCGGGAGTTCCTCATAGTTCCGGATCTGACTCCGGATGCGTGCCTTCAACTCAACCGCCATGGGCTTCATCATCTTGGGAAAGTGTAACAGGGTTCCCTTGTATCTCATTGTCCATGTTTGCATGCAATTGACATCAGTATGCAAGTTTGACAAGATACATGATCTTCTAGCACAGTGTTGTTGCCAACCGTTGAGATGGACAATTGCCTTATGCACGGTACCAAATCTCGAATACAACATCTGCATGACTGTCTTAAGGGAAGATACTTCATCTAGTATCGCCTTCTTCATCTCTGGTATGGCGGATGCTATAACCTATTCTCCTCCCTGCTTGGCCATCTATAACTCCTTAGCCATTCACTTGTTCTTTACTATCAAGAAGCGAAAACTTGATCTAGTGGCTTCAGCATATGCTCTGGTAGCGTCGACCAATGTTGCTGGATGTTTGCACACATTAGATACGATCACTCGTTCCTCAAACCGCGCAGGAGATGTGTGGACATTCGGAGTACACCCTTTGCGTGATTTTGCAACTCTATGTTGTGACTCGTCGAATGATATGTTGTTCATCTCTTCTTCTAGATTGTCTCCAAGTATCTCAGTATCTCCTTGGTCGCTCAGGACTTGCTCTGCTTTTGAATCTGGTGAAGTCGGTGGGTCGACCTTGTTACACAAAAATATCGTCACCATGATTATTTGCAGTCAGTATGGGTCTATCATCACTTGTACTGTCCTCCTAAGCAAGTCTAAGACCTCAGCTCTTCAAATCAAGCTTTGGAAATGGGAGAAAGACATTAAAAATCAATGTAACTCTGGTTTCGCACTTTCTCTCATGGTCACTTGCGGTCCCGCACCTTCTGTGTACAAAATCTGCGTACCTACCCGCTCTGTCCCTAACGGTGTAGGTGCGGACCCCTGTGAAAGTCAAAAGGCGCAAGTTTTATCTTAAAAAACTCACTTTGGGTTAATTCTAGAGTTTTCTAGAAGGAATTTTGACGTGGATTGTTCGCTCTGAGGTGGTTCATGCATCCAAAAAGAGATGGAGCTAATCCCTTGACTAAAGGAGCTATCCCTTTAAAGGAGGGCTTTATCCCTTTGAAGGAGGACCTAGTAACTTCCCTCCATTGCACTATAAATACAAGCATTGGGGTGAGGACTAGAGAGGTTAGAAGCTGAACATTTTGAGGGTAAATGCTGGTGAAATTAAGACTTCCTAGTTGATCTTAAGAGGAGAGATCACATACCTTTTTGGCTTCATTGGGGAGTGAGTGAAACTTGTCAAAGTAGAGGAGACTTCTTGCTGGACCCTGGGAGGAGCTTGTACAGCGTCAAGGCAAAGGTTGTAAAGTTCTTCTTCTTTTGAATTAATGCAATCAAACTCATTTTTCTCAATAAGTATCTTATGTTATTTGTTTCATGGACTCCTTGAGTTTCATGTTAAATATGTTTTATGCAATTTGCTTTTCAGGTGCTATTTAATTTGTTTGCCTTGTTTGTGTTTGCAAATTCGCGAAAAGGAGCTCATTTGGATCAAAGGAGTGAGGGCATCCACAAGCTTGCGTTGGACCAAAGGTAGGCCCTAAAAACACTTGTTTGCTATTGTTTATTAAAGCATATTTAGAGAAAGATAGTGTCTGGTTGGTTTGCTTGTCATTAGGTCTTCTTTAGATTCTAGGAAGGTCTATCTTGTCTGCAAGATTGACTCATTCCATGTGACAGACCTCTTGGTGGTAAGGCATGAGGTCAATGTCTTGTTCTAACTTTGGCTGCTCCATCTCCGTATCCATTTGCTGAAGAACTCATTCAATCTGTTGAGCGAAGTTCTACTCCTACGACTGCACACCCTGTCTGCATTGTGCCAGTTGCTCAGGTGAGTCTACTACTTGTATGGGCGCAGTTTCATCAATTTGTGCATGTTGCGCCCCCTGCTATGTATGTCCTTGTTGCTCTTCCTTGTCGTGTCTGCGCAACTCCTGTTCTTTCTAGAGTTTATCCTTCAACTCTTGCAACTCCTTCTCTATTTCCTCCATCCTCTGTTTATCTCTCTCCCTTCATGCATTCCTCTTATCGCGATGTCGCCTCTTTGCCTCTATTTCCAAAGCTTCTTTCTCTACAAGTGGGTCTGCTCTGAATTTGCAGCCTTTTTTTGCCTTTGTGCTATCGACAATCTTTCTCTTGCCTTTTTCACGCGCATGTATGTTACTCTCTGCTGTTGTTGCTCTCCTAGATGTTGCCTTGTTAGCCATTCCACAACTATTCTTATTGATTCATTGGGCCTGGAGAAGCCGTGAAAATATCTCTATGCGTCTTTCTCAGCCCAATGACATGGCCCGTGGATCTCAAGGAAATTTCACTCTTGCGCAGTGATCCTTCACAAAGCAATTTGGGTCGTACAAATTGAAGCTTCTGGTGTCGAAAGTAAATATTTTGAGCTCTTCTGTCTTGGCATCAACATGCTTGAGATTCTGTATCTTGTACAACCCGATCTGCAATGGAAGAGTGGGCCAGGGTGCCTTCTTCTTCTGATGCAGTCTAGCTGACAGTCCTACCGAGATGTGGTACGACACTTCTTGCATGACGAGCTTGTCCATGGAAAACTTCGGAAAAACATGCGGAGGCTTCTCCGTGCTATACATCCGTATGAAGGTGCCAAAAGGTTAGGCATACAAATTGTGGGGTACTAAAGAAGGTATGTTTTTGGTAATTATTTCAGCATCTTTTCATTAGAACTTACAAACCTTTTTACATCATGAACTCAGAAAATGATAAGGAATTGTAATAAAACATGTGAGATTAATATGCAAGACGAAAACACTGACAATTGTCATTTCCTTATGCAGGAAGGAGGAAAAACGAGAATTTTCCGTTCCAAAGGAAAGGAAAAGGATGGGTTAACCGCTGTCCCTTTGACGGGAGACCGTATGCAAACAAGGCAAAGCAAATCAAAGCGAATCAGCCCCGGAAAGGAAGTGGAGATATCGGCTCGGCTCAGGAAAGGAAAGAGATGACTGAGGACTAACGGTTCGGCGAATCCCATAGGATCCTTGATCCTGAGGGATCGTTGTTTTATCTATTTCTGCACTTAGATATCTCCGCCTTCACCCTTATAAAAGGGGCAGCACTTTTAGCTCGAGAGGAGTTGGTTATGTTTTATGTAATTTCCTTTAAGATAAAAAATTTGATCATCGAGTCTCGTTAAGAATCGATCTATTGTAATTTTGCTTTATGCATTAATACAAACTTGGTTACTATTTCATCCCTGAGTCTGGAATAACTTCAAGCAGTGTACCCCTGGAGGCTAAGGGCCCGGCCCTAGAGGACACTTGCTCCTGTACTATTACATTTGGTTTATGCGTGGTTTGTTTATCAGCGTGATTTGGTAATCTGATGTGTTTTGTTAGTTTACATCACATGCTATGTTATGTTTACTTTACTGAGACATAACTATTGCATTGACTCTGCAACGTATCACTATTCTTCTAAGTGTTGATATAATACTATCAGTCTTTACAAAATATTGTTGCTGTTCAATTACAGAGCCTCTGTGCCGTGCACTTATTCCTTGGAATTCATCTTAGCAATTATGTTCTTTACGATTGTGGATCTATAGACATTGCCGTTCCATTCTGAAATGAAGTCGTAATCTTTTATAACTAAGAGTGATAACTGGTTTACCGAGATCAGGTTACTATTAAGGTGTGCCGTGTGCATATATGGTTTTGAAGTACTGTTCTATAATTTATCATTAATCCGTGCTATTCCATTTTGGTGTGTTGTTTAATTCATCCTTAAGAGTGAAGGATTGCCATTCAATTCCTGTAGATCACGATTCATGCATTTGATCTTGTAGACTAAGGTGTTACTGCTTGCCAGACTTAGTTGCTATTACAGTTTCTTGTTTGCTGTTCTATTTCAGGTTTGCTGTTCCATTTCAAGTTTGCTGTTCCATTTCAGGTCTATTGTTCCATTTTAGATTTGCTGTTCCATTTCTTATTTCGCTGTTCCATTTCTTACTTGCCATTCTATTTCGTGTTCTTTGTTATTTTGGTGTGAAGAACGATCCAGGGCTGTAGTGAGCACTGACATTTACTGCCTGTCTCCCAGATCCATGATCTGTTCTCCGATTTACCTTAGTTTCATCAGTGTACAAAGGGATGAGTTACTGCTACTGAACCCTTGACTGATAACTTGCTTAGTTTTCTGAATAAGTAGTTTAACCTTTTGAAGTAGTTTATTGTAAACAAGCATCCGTTTATTCTTGTATTTCTGAACACTGTACTACTAGCATTACTCTGACAAATGATAGCCTCAGACTGAGACACTCTTTGAAATAAAAAAACGTTCCTGGATTGACAACTAATGTGAGGTAATTAGAGGTGAAAGAGACCCTTTTTATAGCTCCACATTTTGGCGCCATTGCCGGGGAAAGAGTGTAGCCATTTGTTCCTTTTTTTTAGAGTAGATTAAGAACCTGTTAGGGAAGAATTGGGTTTTAAAAACGGAAGGTAAGAACCTACGTGTGGAGCATGTAACAACCCTGCTCCCTTGCCCGCTTTCCTACAGATTTGCTGCTGTTTTGTTTGGGTAGAATCTAGTAGTTGATTTGTGTGCATGACTAAGCAGAAAAAGCCAGAAAAGAATTCCAAATCTCTACCCAAGCCAGAAAAAGATAAGGGGCCGGGGACCCTTGGCCGATCAACCTTCATAGACGAAATCATCAAGAAAGCAGAATCTCAGCCTTCAGTAGGACCCATAAAATTTATTTCTAGACAGCCTACTAGTTCCCTTCAGGCCACAGGATCACCATCTGTAGCCTTTGCTGAGGTGCATAGTCAAACTGAAGAGCAGGAATTTCAAGAAATTGAAAATTCTACTCCAGAACTATTGCAAGAAGGGAATTTCAGCAATCTTTGTGAAGGAGGAGGAGAAACAGGGGAAACTAAGGAACCAAGGTCTCCTCTTGGGACAACTCAGCCATTAAACAGCCCAGACAAGGGAAGTGCTGCAAAAATCATTGTTGAAGAAACTCAATCTCCTCAGACATTAGGCACTCTCATTATCCCAGACAGAGGAAGTGTTATTAAAACTAGTCCTGTTAAAGCCATTCCTTCTCAACCTAGGAATACCCTCCTAGATATCCCAGAAGGTTATTGGCATATATTCGACCAAATGGCTCAAAACTAGCCAAACACCCAAACCTCTACATTGCAATACCCCATAGTGGATACTGCAGCAAATGCGCCCATGAAAGCAATCCCTCTTCAACATATCCCTACATTCCACGGTCTTACATCAGAAGATCCGGATGCATTTCTATTTGAGTTCGATGTGCTGTGTAGGGGATATGATTACACCATCGACCCCCAGAAACTAAAATTATTTCCCTCTACATTAAAAGGGGTTGCCTTAAGATGGTTTATGGGATTAGGTGGCGGGGTTATAAATAATTGGGATCAAATGAAAGAATCTTTTCTAAAGAAATATCAGGACTATTGCAGGTCTAGAGAACTGAAGGATGAAATATTCCAGATGGTAGCTAGACCAAATGAAACATTAGAGGAGTATGTGGAACGTTTTCAGTATAATCTTCAAAGATCTCCTTATGGATCACTACCTTTACCTGATAATGTGTTAAAAAAATCATTAATCAGGGGCATGAAGGAACAATGGATTGAAACATTAAATATTATGGGAAAAGGAGATATTTATCAGGAAAATTTTGTTGACATTATTGACTTATGTATCAGGAGTTCGAGAGGCAGCACAAGATTGAAACCAGCAGAACATGATCGGTTTGTAAGAGATAATAAAATTTCGACAGAAGGAGTAACGCGTGCAGAAATTGGAAATCTATTGGAAAATTTTAAAACTGATATACTAGGGACGCTAACTACACAACTTGATGTTATGCAGGCCAAGCAAAAGCAAATGGAGGCAGAACAAAATTTGGCAATCTTCTGTCCCCGATGCAGGAAGAAACATAGCCATAAGGAGTGTCCACTAGATGCAGTTCGAACATGCGCCATCTGCACAAAAGATCACCTTACGGAAAGCTGTCCCTCACTTCCTAGATTAAAAGCAGTATATAAGGAAGCAGAAGAAGAGCCAGAATCGGTATATTTGCTCAACCAGCGCCGACAGTGGCAGCCGCGACAATCTGGTATGTTTTCCGACCCGACCTCTTCTTTTCAGTCTCCGCAGTATAATGCTCAACAATATAATATGTGGCAAAGTCAATCCCAACTCCCGCCCCCAAATTGGTCACCTCAGTCGTTTCCTTCATCAACCCCGTGGCCGAATCAGGCAAGCCCATCTGGTTGGCCGAATTTTCCCTATACCCCACCATATTGGCAAAGTAATGCATACCCACCACAATGGACTCCTCCTACTTCACAAAGTTCAGCCTGGTAGACAAACTAGCAAAGACCGATGCATCAGCCAGTAGGAACCATGCCGCTCCCTCAACCTACACTGCCAACCCTACAACAAAATCCCCAGTCTAATCTGAGACCGCAACTCCCAGCCCAACCCAACCCCAATCCAAATAACAGATCGGTCCAATCTGTCCAAATAATAGAAACATCAGAAATAGGAGCTGATCTGAGGGAGTGTAATGATCTTCAGTTAAGATCTGGGCATATTATTGAAACTGAGGGAGAAAAGACAGCCCATGTTGAAAATCAGTTACCCAGAGAACATCTGTCACAAGAAGAGGATGTGAAAAAACAACAAACTCATAACCAAACAACCACATCCTCTCCCCCGTTCCCAGAACGATTAATCATACCTCGACCTACACAATATCCTGATTTTGACATTCTGGGAGAATTACAAAATTTGTACATAAAAATTCCATTCCTCCAAGCAATTCAAGACATTCCGATATATGCAAAGACAATCAAAGAATTGTGTGTAAAGAAACCAATGAGGAATGCAGCAAACAATCCAAGAGTCCAAGTAGTTGGCACTCTATCTGACTTATTATTAGGAAAAGAAACACCCATTAAATACGAAGACCTAGGAAATCCAATAGTCACCGTACAAATTTATGGTCAAACCTTTCCTAATGCCTTAGTTGATCTAGGAGCTACAATCAACATCTTAACAACTACTACTTGCCAAAATCTAGGAATTACATCTGTAGAACCCACCTCTACCTTGTTAGCGCTGGCTAATCGATCTGTGGTTAGGCCAGAGGGCACGCTACATGATGTCATGGTATCTATTGACTCCTGGGAATATCTGATTGATTTTCTGGTAATAAATCCCAAAAGCCGACTTGATGGACACCCATTGATTTTAGGTAGACCTTGGCTTGCAACTGCCGATGCCTATCTTGGCTACCAACAAGGCAATATGACCATAACAAGGGGAGCGAATATCAAGAACTTAGCCTTATATCCTCCAGCACAGCCAAGTGTCACAATGATCAAAACTAATAAGCACCCTGTATCATACCTTACTGACAACATTAGATCTCCATTAACTATACAAGAGGCACTTGATTTTAAAGATCAGATAGAGGACGATGCCATTAATAAATTTATTAGTCAAACTGAATCCAGATCCTGCACACAGTGTCACATGATAGAGGCATCATTCGACAACGAACTAGAAGAAGATCCTCTTAAAGATACACATGATCAAACGATACCTGTTACCTCTGTTGCAAATAGTAAAATTGTGGAAATTGAACCGGGAAAAACCTTAAAAATTAATGCCAACCTCACCTCCGAACAAGAAACGAAGCTCATCCATCTATTGAGGAAATATAAAGAAGCATTTGCATGGGATTATCCTGATATGAAAGGAATCGACCCTCAATTATGTACCCACCACATTTACATAGAAAAATATCTGAGACCTGTTCGCCAGCCTCAGAGGAGACTTAATCCTCATCTAAAAGATGTGGTAAAAGCTGAACTTCAAAAACTTTTAGATGTCAACTTCATCTATCCTATCTCCGATAGTAAATGGGTCTCTCCGCTTGTGGTGGTACCAAAAAAGAATGGGAAATGGAGAATTTGTGTGGACTACAGAGAACTAAATAAAGCAACACAAAAAGACCACTTCCCTCTCCCATTCATTGACCAAGTATTAGACACTTTGGCAGGAAAGAAATTCTTTTCTTTCCTGGATGGCTTCAGTGGATACAATCAGATCCAGATTGCCCCTGAAGACCAAGACAAAACCACTTTTACTTGTCCTTGGGGAACATTTGCCTACAGAGTTCTACCTTTTGGCTTATGCAATGCTCCTGCCACATTCCAAAGGGTTATCCTCAGCATTTTTGCAGATTTAATAAATGAAGGACTTGAAGTATACATGGATGACTTTACACCGTATGGAGACAATTTCGATCGAGCATTGGATACACTGGAAAAAGTCCTACAATGCTGCGTTGCTACCAGGCTTTGTTTAAGCCATGAAAAATGCTATATGATGATGACCGAAGGACTCATTTTCGGACACTATATTTCAGCAGCTGGCATTCAGGTAGACCCAGCCAAAATCCAAATAATTTTTCTTATTCCCACTCCTACCACTCAAATGGAGGTACGCAGTTTTCTTGGATTTTCTGGTTATTATAGGAGGTTTATAGAACATTTTTCACATATTGCTGCACCTCTGTATGCACTAACTGGTAACATTGATTTTCTTTGGACAGAAAAATGTGAACGTGCTTTCCAGGATCTAAAGAAGCTTGTGTCCATAGCCCCAGTCCTTCGAGGACCAAATTGGGATTTGCCATTTTAGATATCAGTTGATGCCTCAGATACAGCGATTGGAGCAGTCCTTGGGCAGGAAGAGGATAAAAAACCATATGCAATTTATTATATTAGCAAAAATTTATCCCCTGCTGAATTAAATTACACTGTTATTGAGAAAGAATTTTTAGCTGTAATAGATGCTGTCAATAAATTTAGACATTACATTACTGGATACCCTGTTATCTTGTATACAGATCATTCTGCCATCAAATATTTAGCAAACAAGCCTATCACAAATGGCAGAATAACTAGATGGCTGATTTTATTGCAGGAATTTGATATTACAATCAAGGATCGACCTGGAAAAGAAAACCCTGTAGCCGATTTTCTCTCAAGAATGCCCAAGCCAATCGATGCAGCAGCAGTTGAAGATCAATTTCCGGACGAGCATCTGTTTGCTGTTGCTGTTCAAACACCCTGGTATGCTAATGTTGCCAATTACTTAGCAGTAGGTAAACTACCGAAACATGTAACCCCTAATGAGCGGAAATAGATTGTTCAGAAGAGTGCTCGATTCTCGTGGGTTGGAGGCTACCTGTTCCACACAGGGGCATACATGCATATCAAAAGATGCGTTCGAGAGGATGAAATCTTTGACATTTTAAAAGCCTGCCATGATGGACCATGTGGCGGACATTTCGCCGATCGCAGAACTGGACATAAGGTCCTGCAAACAGGGTATTATTGGCCTACAATTTTCAAAGATGCAAAGAAATTCATCCAAGCTTGTGACAGTTGCCAGAGAGCAGGGCGCCCTGGTCAGTTCGATGAGATGCCCTTGAACCCACAGTTAGTCATTGAACCATTCGAACGATGGGCCCTTGATTTCGTTGGACCAATTAACCCACCCTCAAATTAGAAAACATATATCTTGGTGGCAACAGAATATGTCACCAAATGGGTTGAGGCAGAGGTGTTTCCGAGAGCTACAGAAGATTCTGTCATACAGTTCTTATTCCATATATTTATGCGTTATGGCCTTCCAAGAGATATAATTACAGATGGTGGACCACAGTTTGCTGGGAACAAAATAGCTGCAACACTCAAAAACTATCATGTCCAACACAAAATCACTACTCCATACCACCCACAGGCAAATGGTCAGGTGGAAAGCAGCAATAAAATAATAGAAGCAATCCTAACAAAAACAATCGCGTCACATAGACGTGATTGGGCTGCCAGACTACTAGAGGCACTGTGGGCTTACAAAACAACATGGAGAAGCACCACTGGTTATTCACCTTATCAATTAATGTTTGGCAAGCGACCCATTTTTCCCATAGAATTCAAAATCCAAACACTGCGAACAACACAGGAAGTTGGCTTAGATTTAACGGAGGCATAGATTAATCGATTGCAGCAGATCAATGAGCTCGACGAAATCAGGCTCTCTGCACTCCAAAATACTGCACTTATCCAACAGCAGCGAGCTAAATGGCATGATGCTCTCATTAAAAATAAAGTCTTCCACGAAGGAGACTGGGCACTTTTGTACGATTCCAGGTTTCAGGACTTTCCCGGGAAACTCCAGACTCGTTGGTTGGGACCATACGAAATCCAGAAGGTACATGAAAATGGTACACTTACTCTAATCACTATTGATGGTTTTGGATATACCTTCAAGGCAAATGGCCACCGAGTTCGCCTTTATCGCAAACCACTCACTCGGGAGTCCTTCTGCCACCAGCTACGCCAAGACTCTAATATGGAAATTTTGGGGGAGGGAGAGAAGTCTTCCTCACCTGTGATTCATTAAGTAATTTATCTCTTTTCACAGTTTGTACATAATTTATTTTGTTTTTGTAAATATTTTTGAATCAAATGCTTTGCTGTTACTTTTCGAACTAGCAGCAATGTTATTATTTTTGCTGTTCCTTTTCTCAAAGGAACAACGTTTTTCGTTCTGATGTTCCTTTTTCAAAAGAACATCACTTGTTGGATCGACCGTCATTTTGCTTTAAACTTGTTCTTTTTTCTTTACTTTTGCTCTCTGCTGTTCCTTTTCCAAAAGAATAGCATTTTCGATTTTTGCTGTTCCTTTTCCAAAGGAACAACACTTTTGCTTTTTGTTGTTCCTTTTCCAAAGGAATGGCACTGGCGTGTTTTGCTGTTCCTTTTCCAAAGGAACAACACTTTTTCTTTTTGCTGTTCCTTTTCCGAAGGAACGACATTTGTGTATTTTGTTGTTCCTTTTTCAAAGGAACGACATTTGTGTGTTTTGTTGTTCCTTTTCCAAAGGAACAACGGTACAGATTTTTGCTGTTCCTTTTCCAAAGGAACGGCACTTGCGTGTCTTGCTGTTCCTTTTCCGAAGGAACGACATTTGTGTATCTTGCTATTCCTTTTCCAAAGGAACAACATTTTCGATTTTCGCTGTTCCTTTTCCAAAGGAACGACATTTGTGTGTTTTGTTGTTCATTTTCCAAAGGAACAACGGTATTGATTTTTGCTATTCCTTTTCCAAAGGAACGGCACTTGCATGTCTTGCTGTTCTTTTTCCAAAGGAACAACATTTTTGATTTTTGTTGTTCCTTTTCCAAAGGAACGACATTTGTGTGTTTTGCTATTCCTTTTCCTAAAAGGAACACCACTTGTATTCTTTTGCTCTTCCTCTTTGAAGCAGCAACATCCTCGTATTCCTTTTACTTATGCTTGTTCCCTTTGCTGTTCTAAATTAAGGATGCTTACTATTCCTGTTCTTTCAAGTCTTTTGGAATACAGCTATGCACTTATGCAATGGATACAAAATCACAACATACTGAAATCAGGTGAATTATAAAATCGTTATTTTTATAAGAGATTGCTCTGAATTGGTAAAAGGATAGAGGGAAGGAAAAACTTACCCATTATCTTTTGTTGTCATTGCTTCACTAACTCTGCTATGATTGGTTATCTTTATCATGTTGGTTCCTTTTAAATCCTCTTTGATTATTATTCAGGAATAAGAGCAAAGGGTTTATATATTCCTATTTAGATGTTAAGACTTCTTCCACCATTCCCACTCTTAAGGAGTGTTGAACCACCCTTTGTGTATAAATGGGATAATACTTTATGAAAAAAGAAAAAAGAAGGAAAAAAATAACAAACTGACTTGTTTATATAAAGTTGTCAAATGTAGGATAGGGGGTCTCATCAAGAGCCAGCCTACCATGTTCATGAGGATGAAAGCGAAGTGGCATTCCAATATGGCCACCACACCAGGGATATGGTCCAAAAGGTATATCAAATAAAGAACCCTTGGAACAGGAGGTCTCATCACGAGCCGGCCTGCCCACCTTTCGCTCCTTCCTCGTGAATGGCATTATGGCTAACTGGTCACCAAGCCAGCATAATGGTCTACATTTTGACATCACACAACACTTCCTAAGCATACACAAAGGATCATGGTTCCATGGGTGAAACAAACAACTCTGCCAAGGTTATGGACACTTGTCGGCAACAGAGCACTGTTAATGGTATTGAAGTCGCATTATTTACACCAATAGGTAGTTATTACTACCCTTCTGTTTCTTATGCCTTAGTAATCAATCACATAAGACGAATGCATATTATCTTTCGAACCATACAACGCATGTAAATATATTATCACCAATCATGGCAGAGCAGTTGACAATGACCGCATGAGACTCGGAGTGTACGGCAGATGTCCTATCCTCCCAGCCTCGCATCATATCACAACAGTCTCTTACGTATTAAGCGATCCAACTTGACGCCTCGATTTCGGTAATCTGCTACCTGTGTAAACATGGCATATTGCCATACGTTGTTCCTTTATGACTCTGCTTCAGAACAGACCGGCACGCCACTCCTTTATTTGACGGCCGGGACGGCCTATCACATTGCGGGGGGGGGGGAGGTTAACCTCATCATTCCTTGGATGACGTGTCAGACCGCTATTCGGGAAACTGCGTACTTGGGAATAGCACGGCTCAACGGTATACTATTTTTTTATTCTTTGCATGACTTGCTGTTCCTAAGCCATTTCCACTGTATATCCTGCAGCATTAGATTTTGAGCGATTCTCACGTCTGTTAGCCTCTCTGTGTTTCTAACAGCGTGAACAACTGCCGTTCCATTGTCAAAATTCTGAGATTTCATAGCAAAACCATAAACATGGGAGGGAGATCGATTCGGAGAGAACCGCTGGTGTTAACAGTCTCTGATGCTGCACGGGAAATCCTAGCAAGAGCCGGGTGGCTAACTTATTTCAACCGCTTGTAGGAGTCTAACGAGACTGTGGCAATTGAATTCTTGCAGAACTTGCAAGAGGATCACTCCACAGTGAGGGGGAGATGCATAGCAGTCACCGATGACATAATCGCAGAGGTCTCGGGACTGCCAGCCACTGGGCCTGTATGGACGCTAAAGAAGGAGAGATTGTAGAAGATTATAGAAACCTTCCAGGACGAAGGCCAGAGCCTGACAATTAGAGGAAAAGGGGTTCTGCCAGCAGCATTAGGAGAACCGTGCACGGAATTGGCGAAGACCATTCAAAGCTACATCACCTGTGAAGGTAGAAAAGACGTGGTAAGACCACGACATCTCAAACTTTTAGCTGTGTTAAAACAAAAATGCTCTGTAAATTTACTTATATTCTTGAATTCATTACTGCATGATGTTGCACGGAGCATAAAAAAGGCACAGCATGTAGAATCAGTTGTTAGTCATCATGGGTTGATATGGTTAATAGTCAGCCATAGCCTTACCCAGCAGCAGAGTAGCTGGGAAGAGCTAATTGCCATAATAGAAGGAAGACTGACCGCACCATCCCCGAAACATAAACATGCCACCAGTACACCCGAGCGTCCAAAAAAATGCAGGAAATCGGTCCGGCTAGCACGGCTACGAGGGAGGCTGGAGAAGCCCCAAGGAAACATCAGCCAGCCGATAGAAATAGAAGATGAGCGACCCCCATGATTAGAAGGGGAAGACGATGAGAAAGGAGTGCAGGAAGAAGAAGAAGGAGAAAAAGAAGAGGAGGCTGAGCAATCAGAAGAAGAAGGAGAAAAAGAAGAAGAAGCTGAACAATTTGAGCAGGAGGAGGAAACGGAACAGCAGGAAGGTAGCCCATTGCAGGACCCATTGGGGGAAGATGAATTGGCCAAAGTTTTGGCCAATATGGGTGAATATGGCCAACCTTCCAGTCCATCAGACCTCCATGCCGAAGAGAAACCTCAGGAGGAAAATACACCTGAAGAATCACATGTAAAGGAGGTAGAAGAAGAGAATCTGCCCGTTCATGATGAAAACATGACAGGAGATGCAAAACAGGGACAACCCGTTCCTAGCCAGACGATAGCAGAAGAAACTCCGGAGGCAGGGGGGCAGAAAAGGAGGTCACCCAAGAAATAACAGAACCAGTTAGGGTTCTTGCCCTGGAGCAGCCAGAGCAGAACAACAAAGAAGCACCCCAGGAACAAAATCAGGAAGTTAGTCACAGTCCAGGCTGCAACGAAAAACCTGCTGTTCCTTCTAAGGAAATTCTAGAAATTAAAGAATTGCGAAAGGAACAGCGGAGATTATTGAATATAATAGTCCAGCTCCACCAGCAGATTAGGATTCTAAAAGCAAGGCAAAGGGTAAAAAGGACTTCGGGAAGGAAAAATGTAACCACTCCAGCAAAACCCCTCAAGACAAAGGGGAGGAGGACTAGATTCCATCCTGCTGTTCAAAACCCTGTCGAAAACCAGACTGTTGTTCCAAATGATGCTGGGGAGCAGACTGCTGTTCCAATTGAAAAGGAACAACAATGGACTGATATCCACGTTAAGATAGAAATGGATGAGATGTTGACCCGCGATAAGGAAATTCAGACGGAGACACCACCTTCGGGAGTGATTAGAGTCATGAACTCAAAACAACGTAATAGGAAAATTCAGGTAAAACCCCCGGCCTCCACTGCCGCATGGAAAATAGATCCAAAAATGGTAACCCTACGAAAGGGTTTGAAACAAGCTCAGCAAGTAGCAGAACAACTTAGAGAGCAAACGGTCCCTCGAGAAAAGTATGAAGAGCTACATCAGCAGCTTAGGAACGTCAATCTATCCGAAAGCCAGGCCTTTGAAGGGTGGCGAAGGGAAGAAGAAAAAGTCGGCAAGGTAACTCGTAGATTAGATATAGTTATCAAGAAGATGGATACCTTATGTTCGTTATACAATGATGTCCTAGCATGTAGAGCCCCTGCTAAGAATTATGCCTTTTTTTTAATGGAACGATATTTGCAATTGAAAATAAAGGCTGTTAAAGCAGGTGCTCCCATACAAATTAATACCCTAGATGATTTTATAAACTGCTGTAAACACTATGGGGTAAAATTTCAGAGACTATTGTGTGAGTTTTATTTACATAACCTTGTATTAGACCAGGAGACCGAGCTGAACCCTGGCCCTTTTGTTGGGGATATCCAATTGCGGGCATTTATTTCATTTGGGGTTAATCAAATTAAATGGCTTAAAGCCTATAACGCTTTCCAAAGGCAAGAAAACAGATTAGATTTGTGGATAAGAGCTGAGCCTGGGGATCCAGTACAGTTGTGGAGAAAACATAGAAACCTCATGAAGACTCCAGGTGTAATTGAAACATTAGGACCCATGCATGAGGCAATCATTCGACAGGGATTAGAATACTTTTTCTCTATCAAAGACCCTGCCATTGATGCGGCTAAATTTCGGTATCAAATCTCTAATCCGAATATCCAGCTCAGGGAACCATTTAAGTATGAAAATTTTAAATTAGCCGCCAACCGCTTGCACCTCTATGGCAAAGTCATTTTGAGGGCAGGGCCATCCTGGTTAGGATATAGGTTCCAGAGTCCAATTATTTGGCACCCTGCACCTGGGTACCAAGCCCTGTATGAGATGCCTGAGGGTCAGACAGGCCATTTCTTTGAACACCTAGTTATGCATCATGGCTGTAGGCCTTCACATGAGATTCCATCTCCAGCCTACTCACTCACTGCCTTACACGTCAACTACAATGTTTTCATGAGGGCATGAAAAATGGTAAGCAGGGGGTGTGTGGAGTGCTAAAGAAGGTATGTTTTTGGTAATTATTTCAGCATCTTTTCTTTAGAACTTACAAATCTTTTTACATCATGAACTCAAAAAACGATAAGGAATTGTAATAAAACATGTGAGATTAATATGCAAGACGAAAACACTAACAATTGTCATTTCCTTATGCAGGAAGGAGGAAAAACGAGAATTTTCCGTTCCAAAGGAAAGGACAAGGATGGGTTAACTGCTGTCCCTTTGACGGGAGACCGTATGCAAACAAGGCAAAGCAAATCAAAGCGAATCAGCCCTGGAAAGGAAGTGGAGATATCGGCTCGGCGCAGGAAAGGAAAGAGATGACTGAGGACTAACGGTTCGGCGAATCCCTCAGGATCCTTGATCCTGAGGGATCGCTGTTTTATCTATTTCTGCACTTAGATATCTCCGCCTTCACCCTTATAAAAGGGGCAGCACTATTAGCTCGAGAGGAGTTGGTTATGTTTTATGTAATTTCCTTTAAGATCAAAACTTTGATCATCGAGTCTCGTTAAGAATCGATCTATTGTAATTTCGCTTTATGCATTAATACAAACTTGGTTACTATTTCATCCCTGAGTCTGGAATAACTTCAAGCGGTGTACCCCTGGAGGCTAAGGGCCCGGCCCTGGAGGACACTTGCTCCTGTACTATTACGTTTGGTTTATGCGTGGTTTGCTTATCAGCGTGATTTGGTAATTTGATGTGTTTTGTTAGTTTACATCACATGCTCTGTTATGTTTACTTTACTGAGACAAAACTATTGCATTGACTCTGCAATGTATCACTATTCTTTTAAGTGTTGATATAATACTATCAGTCTTTACAGAATATTGTTGTTGTTCAATTACAGAGCCTCTGTGCCGTGCACTTATTCCTTGGAATTCATCTTAGTGATTATGTTCTTTACGATTGTGGATCTATAGACATTGCTGTTCCATTCTGAAATGCAGTCGTAATCTTTTATAACTAAGAGTGATAACTGGTTTACTGAGATCAGGTTACTATTAAGGTGTGCCATGTGCATATATGGTTTTGAAGTACTGTTCTATAATTTATCATTAATCAGTGCTGTTCCATTTTGGTGTGTTGTTCAATTCATCCTTAAGAGTGAAGGATTGCCATTCAATTCCTGTAGATCACGATTCATGCATTTGATCTTGTAGACTAAGGTGTTACTGCTTGCTAGACTTAGTTGCTGTTACAGTTTCCTGTTTGCTGTTCTATTTCAGGTTTGCTGTTCCATTTCAGGTTTGTTGTTCCATTTCAGGTCTGTTGTTCCATTTCAGATTTGCTGTTCCATTTCTTATTTCGTTGTTCCATTTCTTACTTGCCGTTCTATTTCATGTTCTTTGTTATTTTGGTGTGAAGAACGATCCAGGGCTGTAGTGAGCACTGAAATTTACTACCTGGCTCCCAGATCCACGATCTGTTCTCCGATTTACCTTAGTTTCATTAGTGTACAAAGGGATGAGTTACTGCTACTGAACCCTTGACTGATAACTTGCTTAGTTTTCTGAATAAGTAGTTTAACCTTTTGAAGTAGTTTACTGTAAATAAGCATTCGTTTATTCTTGTATTTCTGAACACTGTACTACTAGCATTACTCTGAAAAATGATAGCCTCAGACTGAGACACTCTTTGAAATAACAAAACGTTCTTGGATTGACAACTAATGTGAGGTAATTAGAGGTGAAAGAGACCCTTTTTATAGCTCCACACAAATCTGCTATGTCGATCAGTGCCTCCATTTCTTCCTTCGACATGCAAGGTGGATCCTGCTCAAATATCATCTTGTACACCAGGGTGACAAAATGGTCTGACAACTGTGTGATGACTCTGCGGAAGATGCATTTGGAAAACAATTTGCAATAAGTGTTTATAAAGGTTTCCGCTCATGTCCATGCCCACTTCAATCCCAAGAACTTTTGATGGGCATAGATTTCATCCAAGATGTATGCGGACATGTAGATTTCTACCTGCTGACTCTGGGCGACTGTCGAGCTCTTGTTACTTGTTACTTTTGCCTATGAGCCAACATGTCAGACCAGGTGCATGCTTTGCTTTCACTAGCTAGTTGGTCCAACGCGATCACCCAACTCTGCGGGAAGGTCTCCGTGCTCTCTTGGTCGTACAAGAGGCATGTGAAGATGACCGAGTACTGATATGCCTTCTATAGTATCTTTGTCTTGTAAATCTGGTTGGGTTTCATCCTAAACTTGGCTGGCTCCTTCACCGAACTCTTCAAGATATCCCTGGAGTTTGCATTGCTGCTAGGTATGCTGAAGGGTGTCTCCATTATGATCACTGGCTTCGGCAAGTGGTACATCTGCTAATAGTCCTGTGCCTTGAAGGTAGAAATCTCTGTCCCGCTGAGACTGCTTAACACCATTGTCTTGGGATCAATGTGTGAGATGATCCAATGTATCATGTCCGTGCATGGAAACACAGGGTACCTGCATGCAATCCGGTACAAGCTAGACTTGTGAATGTTCACATATAGAGTCTGCGGTGTTCACAATCTTCCTAAAATGTGCCTGAGAACGCATCATTGATGTCCTGCCATTTTAGTTTGATTTCTTTGTCTATGATTAGCTTGGCGTCTTCGTAAACCAGCAAACTCATAAACACTTGCTCAACTGCATCTCCAGTTGCACTTCCGTTAGTGTCCTTTGACCTTGCTCTCTTGGAGGCCATTGAACTTGAACTACTGAGAGACGAATGGAAACTTGCTATACCTGGAGACATGGCAACATGCATGGAAAGAAATCTATTAATTGAAAACAAAACAAACTTGAGGACTGACATGCAACATACCCGAGTGACTGATGGCAAGGATTGCGCAATTTTCACTGGGAGGCTAGGAGACTGACTGTCGAAACTGCGCAAAAGGAAAATCGAACAGTCGGAAGGCTAGTTGACTGCTGGAATTACGCAACGCACAATCTAGGCTGATCCGCTGGGTGCTAAAATTGCACAATGCACAATTTTAGTCAGCAAGACATGCAGGTCCAGGGACTGCACTGCACAATTTTCCGGGCCAACATACACTGCCTCTCAGAATTGCGCAAAGCAACCCTGGAGGATAGTGTCTGGCCAGATTTGTGCATTTTCTGGGAGGAAGGTAGAGCCTTCCCTCTCAGAAATGTGCAATGTTGTCTGGGCAAGGTAAAGTCTGGACCAAGGTTTCCCAGACCCGCCGATGGGCGAATGAAACCATATGAAGATCTGAATGCATGGTGAAACTGAGTGTAAGCAGGAGTGAATGATCATGCATGCAAACAACAAATGCAAGATTTAGAAAACGGGAAAAAATGCATGTGTGTGAAACGCGTCGTCGAATCGACAATCGTTAGTGCAAAATCATTGTCATGAATGCGACAACAGTGAGATGCAAATGAAAACTAAAACTGTGCTTGTACACGATAACATGCATGAAAACGATAGCAAGTGTTCATAGAAATCAAGCACACAATACTCACACAAGCCAAAACACAAAAGCGACAGAAATGCTGCAAAAGACAAGTAAAGCAGACTTACCCAGAAATAGCTGAGTTGGATGTGCCAAAGACTCCTAGATGTGTTGTGGAATGTCAGAGTTTCAAGTTTGATGTGAAGAATGAGCTCTAAAGCATCAAATAAATAAGTTTGAGGCTTATGACGTGCATGCCACAAATCAAGGAAAAAGTGACACTTGGAGGAAAGTTTCTAAAATGATCTTTGCATGTAACCTCTAGCTGCTAAAAATAGACCCCTAAAATCTTGGGATTCTTTTTGCTATTTTGGGAAAAGAAACCCATGCATGCAAATCAAGTTTGCTGGGTCCCAGGTGGAATCGGTCAAACTGAAGGCACATGCAACAACCTACAAGACTGAGAGATAGAATTGCACAATTTCTGAGAGGAGCTGGGCTGGCTATCCCAGAGCGATTACACAATTTCAGGGGTCAATAGGTGACTGCTGCTCAGAATTACGCAATTTTTGGGTTGAGCTACAGTGTTGGGCCAGATTGCACAGTTTTCTTAAGGAAGCTTGTCTCACTGTTCTGTGAAATTTTTGAGCTCAGTAGGCTACCCAACAGATTTGCACAATTTCTAGAGGGAAGGCTCATTCCCCTCCAAAATTGCGCAATTTTCTAAGGGAGCTACTCAGCCAGCAACTAGCTTAAGTTTGGAATGGCATCCTATGAAAGGAGTGAAGCAAACTAACATGCATAGGCTGGCAAGCCACTGGAAAACCAATGAAGCCTATGTACTTGACAGTGCAAGATATGCTGCTAGGATGGTTGGTAGGGAGGCTCCAAAACAAAGCTAAGGAAAAATTTTGGAGGGTGATTGTAGCCGCTACAACACTTGGCGACACACTATTAGAAATCCAACTCCTTGAATGGACCTTGTTTGTGAAAAGCAAGTCTAGCACCTCCAGAAGTATTTCTTAGTTCTCTGTTCGTCTTGGTTTCCACACTTGTTTGATTGTAAGATGTAGCATCTGCCAAGCTCTTGGTCAGTCGGCACACATTCCAAGCCAAGCCAACACAGTTGTTTCGATTAGGGATGAGGGGTATATTGGTGCACAAGCCATATGGTCGTCAGAGTTTTAGTTTCATCTCTGGTGTTGCTCCGTTGCCAACAGGCCTAGACAGTACCCCGATAGAGTCACGCAGGAACACAAGCATTGCTCCACTGCCAGTGAGCCTGGTTAGTACCCTGGCGGAGTTACTTGCATCACCTCTCTGTGCAGGAAGCCTTTCTCTTCTTTCACCTTATTAATTTTCAATTTTTTCGAAATTTTTTCACATTTTCATGTTTTCATTTTCATTTTTGTAACTGTGAATAGAAATTATTCATTTCAGAGGTGGAAGAGGGATCCCAACTTATTAAGAGCATAAGAGGTTGTTCCTTTAGAGAAGTAGTTTGTATATACCTCTAATGTGCTTGTTAAGGTTTTCCCCCTCACCTTACTCTACTTGACTGAGCTAACAAGGATTAACCCAAAAACAACCGATTAGAGTAGGTGACGCTAGTTAGTGGGCAAGCGTTGTGTTTTCACAAAGGTTCACTTCGAACAATACATATTTTCCATTGATGTATCATGGACTGAAGACAACAAGTTCTTCATACAGAGGTAGGATGATAGATAACCAAGTATTGATAACTGCACAAGTCCTCTTGTACCTTACCTAGCTTGTTTCAAGAGTCGCACACAGTTTCATGCGAAACTAACCTACAGATGTAACCAAGAAAACAAACAATAAAATGAAGCGAAAGCAGAAGTAAATGCGTAAGCAAAGTGAGTAAGAAAACAAGCATGCAAACAAACAAATGAACAAAGTAAGAAGCAAACATGCATGCAAGCAAACAAACTAAAAGAAAACAATACTCCTACTCCTAAGCTAATGGTGCATGGGTCTGCTCACGTGAAGTGATACTTCTAATGCATCCACTGGCGCATTGGTCGACCCATGTTGGTGAAGGTATGGTTCGCGAACAACATAGCTATTGGAACCAGCTAACATGAAAGATATAACAATGAAGACAAACACACTCCAAGTTTAAACACGTCCACAAAACATAAGTGAGTGTAAGCACATGACATGCAATCTTTGGACTTACCATGATGTTGTGCGACACTGCGTCTCGCTGTTAAGAATACACATACTCTTGACTGTGACATGCAAGAAAATGAAAGAAACAAAGACAACTTGCGTTGTGCATGTGTGATTTCTATGTAAGATTCCTCCAATGCATGAGCATTGCGATCGTGTAGTTCGAGTGGAGGAAGCATAATATGTGTGTGAGATTGATATTCAATTCATACCAATGAGTGATGAGGAGCCATTGGTGTTTCAACAATTTCCTGATCGGAAGTGAAACCAACCTCAGGACAACGAGGACCTGACATAACCATCAGCTTGGGTTGAAGTGCCTCGACAGTCTACGGGGTTTCGACTTCATCGATAGATAGATCATCAAAAACAGGTGGCTTTGAAAAATCAACTGTGATAGAAACATCATCATGATCGAATACATGGGTAAATAGATCATGACATCTACGATCAACAAAATCAATGATTTCATCGGCATCCTCATGATCTGATGAATCAAACAGAGGGGTAGATGAGAAGCGAAAAAATTCACCCTCTGTCTTTTCGGGAAAGCTAGATGAAAAATCAAGTGAATTTTCAAAGAATGATTTATCCTCTCCATTGTTGGATGATGGACTGACATCCAGTGCGTTCTGCGAATGATCAACAATGTGCATCCGTAGATGGAGATACATATGCAAAATCAGGGATCGTAGAATCATCAAAGATGTTAGGAAAAAATGGAGGAGGCATAGACAGAAGGGGATCATCATTCACCGCGAGTTGATGCCCAAGCTCCCAGTCATACTCTTCATGAATGACAACAAAGGTTGGTTGTGCAACACCAACTCTGTCGATAGCTTTATCCTTGTTCACAACAGGTGTAGAGTCCAGAATGGAAGAACACAAGAGAGTGCGATCCAAAGGATCAACAGAACACGAAGACAGAGGTTGAGGTAAGACATGCATGTGAAAACCCATGGGCTTCACAACCAAATTTGCGTGAAAATTGAGAGAAGTAATGTTGGGAGGATGTGACAGTTGAATGGACGTGTGTGCATGTTCTCCCACATCACTTTGTGGTGGTGGAGTTGTTTGATGAGGGGATAACAGACAATTACTTGTGACAATGACTGTGTCCATCTGTGATTGCGCAAATCCATCAATGAAGTATGCTGAGCGAGGATTGAGCTTGAACTTCTTCTTAGGATTGACAAATTTGGTAAGACAATATTCAAATGTTTCCATGAGATATTGGAACTTCATCTGACTTTTCAGAGCTTGAAACTGCAATACACGGAAGCGGTCCCAAAAATCCATAGGCGATTCTTGCGGCATCTTCCATTGTTGTAATAGTTTTTTGTCAAAAGGTTCTATATAAAAATGATGGAAAGTAGATTCAATGAGATAACATAACTGCTCAAGTGAGTGCACGCTTCCTAATGGTAGACTCCAGCACCACCATTGTGGGGATTCGCAAAGTGTGTATGCAAGCAGCAAGCTGGCCTCTTCATCAGAGCATTCATCTGCATTATCAAGAAATGCATAGAAGTCTTGTAAGTACACAAACGAGTCCAGTTCGCCTTCACCATCATACGTGAATTCAAACAAGAGATCACAAAACTTCCCCATGATGTTGAGAGGTTCGGCATGCAAAAAACATCGCAGAGGGATGAGTTTGACAATATCCATGATAGATGTGCGAAGATTCAAAATAGGATGAGAGGACACAACTTTTCATCTGGCCCTCCTTCTAGCGCCAAAAATTTTGACGGTGCTGGACCCACCAACATGTCAAGGGATCTCCCTAGTAAGAAGTCCCAACTAGATCTCAGACCCTTGGTGTAGGAGTCCCAACAGTGGGTTGTACGATATCGCCTTGATGCGGTTGCGCGTAGAGGTAAGTGAGATGTCCTTGTTGGTAGCAAGGGTGTAACATGCGCAGCAAGCCAAGGAAGGTGCATGAATGGTTCTAACACACGGAAGGTGGAATGAGTTCACTCCTTGGAAATCTGTGTAAACTCGCATCTTGGAATAGAACACATGAGTAGAGATGCATCACAAGCTGGAAGGAAGGTGAACCAACAATCCAAAGTGATGGTTAAACCAACATCACATCTCAGTAGGATTCATACATACATATAGAGAAAGAGGTTATACATACATGCGTAAGCAAACATATACATATATCATTAGAGTAACCAAGTTAACTGAAATACAATAAAAACATATGCATGAAACATGCTGGCTCTGTTATATTAAGAAGTGAAAGTTCTAATGATACAGTACAACCATGACCAACCACTAGTCCTGATAATGGAACATTATAGTCACTGTCACCTGCTCCTCCAAAGAGATGTACTAGCATTGCACTGTGGAGAAGCCAAAGCTCATTATAATAATCTCCAAGCTTTATCTAAGATACTCCTATTGGAAGCTTGGTTGACCAAAAGCCTCTAATATGAGTTATGAAGTACCATAAATAACAAAGGGTGGGGTGACCCTTGACATTCCCCTTTGTGACTGTTCACCTAGCCTCATGACTCTTCAACTACTCTATGACTGTTACATTCAACTGTTGACACATAGACTTTCACTTTACAAGATATTACATACAATCTGCACATGTACCCATGTGAGATAAAATATGCTTGAGCAATCTATGCAAGACATCACTAAGACTCGGACAATTGTGGGAAGACCAACTATTCGACATCCTCATGATGGTCAATGGTGGCAAACTGATGCCAAGCTTGGTAGTCTGTGATGGTGTTCGTGTACTCTGTGGTGACATATTTCTGGAAATGAATTATTTCCTCCGTTTCATTTGGGTACACTGATTTGGCTCCTCTGTGCAACTCGTCTAATAACATGCGCATCATCGTCTTGAGTGCGGTTGGACCAACAACATACTTATGCATAGTGTTTGCACTGATCACCAAGTCTGCACTGGTGAATTTCACTTTACAAGTTGTTACATACAATCTGCACATGTATGCATGTGGGAAAAAATAGGCTTGAGCAAGCCTTGCAAGACATCACTAAGACTCGAAAAACTGTGGGAGGACCAACTCTTCGACATCCTCACGATGGTCGACGGTGGCGAACTGATGCCAATCTTGGTAGTCCACAATGGTGTCCGTGTATTCTATGGTGACATCTTTCTAGAAATGAAATCTTGCGTCTGTTGCATTCGGGTACACTGATTTGGTTCCTCTGTCCAAATCGTCTGATAACATGTGCATCATTGTCTTGAGTGCGGTTGCAACAATGAGATACTTATGCATAGTCTTTGCGCTGATCACCAAGTCTGCGTTGGTGGTTATGTGCATCAACTCGTCAAAGTACGTGTCTAACTCCAGTCAGAGTTGATTCTTTGTCTTTGCCTCGGTGAGTGTCCCAATAGATGGGATCACATGTGCACGCACAACAACATCCATGCTTCTGAACACCCATGCATGGGAAGCCTACAAACTAGTGATGAGTTGTAGGAGTTCCTCATAGTTCCGGATCTAACTTCGGATGCGTGCCTTCAACTCAACCTCTATGGGCTTCATCATCTTGGGCAAGTGTAATGGGGCTCCCTTGTATCTCATTGTCCATGTTTGCATGCAGCCGACAATAGTATGAAAGTATGACAAGATATGTGCTCTTCTAGCACAGCGCTACTGCCAACTGTTGAGATGGACAACTGCCTTATGCATGATACCAAATCTGGAATACAACATCCGCATGATTGTCTCAAGGGACGATACTTCATCTAGTATCGCCTTCTTTAGATCTACTCTTGTGGATGATGTAACCTGTTCTCCTCCCTGCGTGGTTGTCTGTAACTCATTAGCCATTCGCTCGTTCTTTGTTATCAAGAAGTGAACACTCGAGCTAGTGGCTTCGACATATGCTCTGATAGCATCGGCCAATGCTGCTCGATGTTTGCGCACATCAAATACGATCACTCGTTCCTCAAACTACGCAGGAGATATGTGGACATCCGGAGTAGACCCTCTACGCGATTGTACAACTCTATGCTGTGACTTGTCGAATGCTATGTTGTGCATCTCTTCTTCTGGATTGTCTCCAAGGATTTCAGTATCTCATTGGTTGCTTAGGATTTTCTCTACTTCCGAATTTGGTGAAGCTTGTGGGTCGACCTCTTAGTGGTAAGACATGAATTCAATGTCTTGTTCTAACTATGGTTGCTCCATCTTCGTATCCATCTGCTCAAGAACCTGTTCAATATCTTGAGTGAAGTCCTGCTCCTGCGACTACTCACCCTGTCTGCATTGTGCCAGCTTCTTGGGTGAATCTACTACCTGTATGGGCTCAGTTTCATCAATCTGTGCATGTTGCGCTCCTTGCTGTGTCTTTCATTGCACTTCCTTCTCCTGTTTACGAATCTCCTGTTTTTTCCAAAGGTGCTCCTTCAACACTTGCAACTCCTTCACTGTTTCCTCCATCCTCTGTTTATCTCTTTGCCTTTGTGCATTCCTCTTGTCGCGCTATTGCCTCTTTGCCTCTATTTCCAACACTGCTTTCTCCACAAGTGGGTCTGCTCTGAACTTGTAGCTTTTTTTTGCCTCTGTGTTGTCGACAATGTTTCTCTTGCCTTTGTCATGTGCATGTTTGTTACTTTCTACTACTGATGGTGCTCTCCTAGATGCTGCTTCGCTAACCATTCCACAACGATACCAAACGATTCATTGGGCCTAGAGAAGCTGTGACAATATCTCCATGGGTCTTCCTCAGCCCAATGACACACCCCATGGATCCCAGGAAATTTCACTCTCATGCAGTGATCCTTCAAAAAGTAATGTGGTTCGTATGGATTAAAGCTTCTGGTGCCGAAAGTAAATCTTTTGAACTCTTCTGTCTCGGCATCAGCATACTTGAAATTTTGCATCTCGTACAACCCCATCCGCAACGAAAGAGTGGGCCAAGGTGCCTTCTTCTTCCGATGCAGTTTAGCTGACAGTCTTGCCGAGATGTGGTACGAAACTTCTTACATGATGAGCTTATCCATGGAAAGCTTCGGTAAAACATGCAGAGTCTTCTCCGCGTTGTACATCCGTATGAAGGTGCCAAAAGGTGAGGCATACCAATCCGCTATGTTGATTAGTGCCTCCATTTTTTCCTTCGACATGTAAGGTGGATCTTGCTTAAATATCATCTTATACACTGGGGTGAAAAATGTTCTGACAACTGTGTGATGACTCCGTGGAAGCTGCATTCAGAAAACAGTTTGCAATAAGTGTTTACAGAGGTTTTCGCTGATGTCCAAGCCCACTTCAAGCTCGGGAACTTCTGATGGGCACATATTGCATCCAAGATGTATGCGGACATGTAGATTTCTGCTTGTTGACTTTTGGGTGGCTGCCGAGCTCCTGTTACCTGTTCCTTGAGTGTGTGAGACAACATGTCGTACCAGTTGCATGCTTTTCCTTCACTAGACAATTGGTCCAATGCGATCACCCAACTCTGCGAGAAGGTCTCCGTTCTCTCTTGGTCGTATAAGCAGCATTTCAAGACGACCAAATACTGATATGTTTTCCGCAGTATCTTTGTCTTGTGAATCTGGTTGGGTGTCATCCTGAACTTGGCTGGCTCCTTCACCCAGCTCTTCAAGATATCCCTGGAGTTTGCATTGTTGTTGGGTATGCTAAAGGGTGTCTCCATTATGATCACTGGCTTTGGCAAGTGGTAGTCATGTGCCCTAAAGGTAGAAATATTTGTCAACGGACACTGCTTAACACCATTATCTCGGGATCAATGTGCGAAACGATCCAATGTACCATGTCTGCGCATGGAAACGCAGGGTACCTGCATGCAATCTGGTACAAGCCAGACTTGTGAATGTTCACATAGAGTCTGCGGTCTTCAAGATCTTCCTTAAATGTGTCTGAGAATGCATCATTGATGTCCTGCCATTTTAGTTTGATTTCTTTTTCTACGATCAGCTTGGTGTCTTCGTAAATCAACAAACTCATAAACACTTGCTCAACTGCATCTCCAGTTGTGCTTCTGTTGGTGTCCTTTGACCCTGCTCTCTTGGAGGCCATTGAATCTAAACTACTTAGAGATGGACGAACACCTGTTATACCTGGACACATGAGGCATGCATGGAAAGAATCTGTAAATTGAAAACAAACCAAACTTGAGGACTGACATGTAACATACCCGGGAGATTGATGGTAAGGATTGCGCAATTTTCACTGGGAGGCCGGGAGACTGACTGCCGGAACTGTGAAAAAGACAGTTTAGACTGTTGGGAGGCTAGTTGACTGCTGGAATTATGAAATGTGCAATCTAGGCTGACCCACTGGGTGGTGAGATTGCGCAATGCTCAATTTCAGTCAGCAAGGCATGCAGGCCCATGGACTGCATTGCGCAATTTTCTGGGCCAGTAGACACTACCTCTTAGAATTGTGCAAAGAAACCCTAGAGGATAGTGTTTGGCTAGATTTGTTCATTTTCTAGGAGGAAGGTAGAGCCTTCCCTCTCAGAAATGCGCAATGTTGTTCGGGCAAGGCAAAGTCTAGGCCAAGGTTGCTCAGACCCACCGACGGGCGACTGAAAACATATGAAGGTATGAATGCATGGAGAAATTGAGTGTAATCAGGAGTGAATGATCATGCATACAAACAAAAAATTCAAGATTCAAAAAAAGGGAAAACATGCATGTGTGTGAAACGAGTCGCCGAATCAGTGACCGTTAGTGCAAAATCAGTGTCATGCACGCGACAACAGTGATATGAAAACAAAAATTGAAACGATGCTTGTACAAGCTAACATGCATGAAAACGACATCAAACGTTCAAAAAATCAAGCAGACAACATCACACAAGCCAAAACACAAAAGCAAAAAAAATGTTGCAAAATATAAGTAAAATGGACTTACCTAGAAATACCTGAGCTGGATTTTACAAAGACTCCTAGATGTGTTGTGGGATGTCAGAGCTCTAAGATCAATGTGAAGAATGAGCTATGAAGCATCAAGTAAATAAGTTTGAGGCTTGTGATGAGCATGCCACAAATCTAGGAAAATGTGACACTTGGAGGAAAGTTTATAAAATGATCTTTGCTTGTAACCTCCAGCTGCTAAAAATAGATCCCTAAAATCTAGGGATGCTTTTTGCATGTTGATTTTTGCTATTTCGGAAAAAGAAACCCATGCATGCAAATCGGTTTTTCTAGGTCCTGGGTGGAACCGGTCAACCTAAAAGTACCTGCAATAGCCTGCAAGTCTGAGAGAGGGATTTGCACAATTTCTGGGAGGAGTTGGGCTAGCTATCCCAGAGGGATTGCACAATTTCTAGGGTAAGAAGGTGACTTCTACCCAAAATTTCACAATTTCTGAGATGAGCTACAGTGCTGGGATAGATTGCGCAGCTTTCTCAAGGAAGCTTGTCTGATTGTTCTGCGCAATTTATGAGCCCAGCAAGTTGCCCAACAGATTTGCACAATTTATGGAGGGAAGGCTGGTTCCCCTCCAGAATTGCACAATTTTCTGAGGGAGCTACTCAACCAACAACTAACTTAATTCCGAAATGGAAGCCTGTGAAAGGAGTGAAGCAAACTGACATGCATAGGTTGGCAAGCCACTGAAAAACCAATGGAGCCTATGTACTTGATAGTGCAAGACATGCTGCTAGGATGGTTGGTAGGGAGGCTCCAAAATGAACCTAAGGCAAAATTTAGGAGGGTGGTTGTAGCCACTACAACACCATGGTGTTGTGGGTTCATTTCTTTGTTTTTTTTAGTTGGTTCTCATGTTTCCTTTAGCTTAGGTTGAGTTACTTGTTCCTGGAAGCCTTGGTTAGACAAATGCTCTGGAAGCCCTGTAACAACTTGGGTTGAGTTACTAGTCCTGGAACCTTTGGATGGAGAAAGACTCTCGAAGCCCTGTAACAACTTGGGTTGAGTTACTAGTCCTGGAACCTTTGGATGGAGAAAGACTCTCGAAGCCCTGTAACAACTTGGGTTTAGTTACTAGACCTAGAAGCCTTGGTTGGACAAACAATCTAGAAGCTCGACAACAATTGTGGGTTGAGTTACGAGTCTTGGAAGCCTTGATTGGGAAAACACTCTGGAAGCTCGACAGTAGCTGTGGGTTGAGTTACTAGTCTTGGAAGTCAGGTTGGAGAAAAAACTCTAGAGCCCCGAACAACTTGGGTAGAGACTGATCTGGTGATGGTTAGTGAGGTTCGATCATGAGGTGGAATCACTGGTTGAGGGTTGAGGTGGTTTGGCCTCAGGAAGCCCTGGTTTGGTTTTGACGATTTGTTTCATGGTATCCCACATTCATGCTTGGAATATGGCACAGGGATGACTGACTAAAAGAAATATTTGGTTCAGCCTAGTCTATAGTCAGGCAGTTCATGGAAGTCCCATACCTGGTCGGACTATGAAATCATCAATAAGAGATCTCTTTATCCTTGGTATGTTATGAGTATTATATTAGTTTATATGTGGATTATATAACTATTGTTTCCTTGGATGGTTATGAACATTTATTATGACAGTGGCTATGTATGGCTCTCATCATGTTTTTACTTATAAATGAATGAACAATGTACCTGTAGAAATTTTGAATAATATGACACTTATTCACAAAGATTATCCCGATTATACACTATTGCAGAATACATGCATAATACATAACCTCCTCTATGTTGATCATCAATTTAGCACCATTAAAAACAATGAAACATCAATCGCATGCGCACATTAACATAGTATGTAACCCAGGGAAAGCATACAGCTGAAAACCCCACACTATCTGTATATTATATTGATTGAGAACATGTAACAATACATAGTACAATACTCCTCACAAGTACTCAGTACTATCTCCACCTTTTACACACAAACTAGCTCAGATCTTAATCAATCACAAGTTCAAATCTCCTCCAGTGTCTGCCTGCCTCCACTACACAATCCGGCAAGAGAATAATGATGAATGGCTGAAGCAAACTCGTATTTCCTTGGCTGAACCATGCAATCCTCATTGGCATAACTCAATCCCATTGATTGTGCAAGATCTCATGCACAACTATAGTCACAACTGATAGCAATCTCAACCTCTAACACCTGTCTCCATTGAACTGTCCATGCACTGAGTTAACTGATGTATTCTTTAGTTGCTTTATGAGTTAATAATTAGTGAATTAATTAACAATTAATTCACATCACTCATCACTAGTTTATTCTGCAGTTAGACTAAATACAACTAGTTTAACCAAGTCAAACTGAACACAACTCCATCAACTCCACAATCAACTCCACCAAACTCAACCACATGAGTTCTAACTGAAGTCTTGCATGCAATAGCTCAACTGACCCACAAGAAAAGCGTATTTCCTTCTGACAGCTGCATGTGCCACATCTGTAGCTCAAACTGAAGTGCTCCAAGAGGATAAGATAATGTTTATAGTCCAAATATTATTATGAGCTAATAATATTTGACTGTTCTATTTTTAGCCTGGTAGTCTAAAAATAAAAACTGCCCATATGTCTAAAAATAGAATTCCATCTATTTTTACCAACATGACCAATCATCCACAAATAGCATCCTGCAACTCATAGACCATGATCCATATGTCTAAAAATAGACATAGTCTAAAAATAGACTTTGCGCCAAAAATAGCCTGCGGGCCCACTTAGTGAAGGCGACTTCTTTCCACTAAGCTCCATCATCTTGTTGCATTCTCAACACTCCCTCTCAATAAGATATGGATTATCAGCAACCCCTATCTTGCCTTGGTGGTATTCGAATTTGCTCCTGGTGAGCGCCTTCGTCAAGATATCAGCATCCTGATCCTCCGTTGGAATATATGAAAGTAACATGATTCTCCACTGCACACAATCTCTGATATGATGGTACCTGATGTCAATGTGCTTAGATCTATCATGAAATACTGGATTAGACGAGAGTTTAATGCAACTCTGGTTATCACAGTAAATCACAATAGGCTCCAAGTAAGAACCGAATAACCTGACCAGGATCTTCCTCATCCATATAGCCTTGCATGCAGCCAAACTTGCTACCATATACTCGGCCTTTGCTGAACTGAGTACCACGGATCTATGCTTCCTGCTGTACCAAGAAACTGCTGTCGACCCGATACTGAAGACCCCTCCAGATGTGCTCTTTCTGTCCGTTGGGCTCCCTGCCCAATTTGCATCCGTGAAGCCACATAGCTTCACCTCATCCTCCTGTCTGTACCACAATCCATATCTCGATGTGCCTCTGAGATAACGCAATACATGCTTGCCTGCCTTCCAGAAGAGCTTGGTTGGCTTAACCGTAGCTTGTGAAAGCTGGTTAACAACATAGCATATATCGGGTCGTGTATTGACCAGATACATAAGCGACCCCACCAACTGTCGATAAACAGTGGCATCCACTACTTCTGCTGAAGTAGCATCCTCCTTCCTCCAACCTCCAGGAAGAGGAGTATCAACAGGCTTGCAGCCATGCATGTTGAACTTCTCCAGTATCTCCCGAGCATACTTACCCTGAGAAACAAATAGTCCATCACTGCACTGCCAGATTTCCAATCCCAGGAAATAATGAAGGAGGCCCAAGTCCTTCATCTCAAACTCCTTAGCAAGATCATCCTTGCATGAAAGTATCAACAGCTCATCACCTGTTAGAATCAAATCATCTACATAAAGTACAATGATAAGCAACTTACCCTCCACCACAATCTGGTATAGGTTAGGATACGCCTCACTCTTTGAGAATCCAAGTCCGGTGAAATAACTGTCTATCCATGTGTACCAAGCACGCGGTGCTTGTTTCAACCCATACAACGCTCTCTTGAGCCTGCACACATGTGACTTGCTGCTGAAGATCTCAAAACCTTCAGGTTGTTCTATGTACACCTCCTCCTCAATGACTCCATTGAGGAACGTAGTCTTCACATCCATCTGATGAATGTGCCACCCCATCTGCACTAAGAGTGCAAGAATCGTCCGTATGGAAGAATACCTTGCGACAGGTGCAAAGGTCTCCTCATAATCAATCCCCTCTATCTGTGAAAAGCCTCGGGCAACAAATCTTGCCTTGTACTTCTCCACACTCCCATCAGCTGCCTGCTTAACTTTGTAGATCCATCTCAAACCCACCATTGATTTCCCTTCTGGTCTTGGGACAATCTCCCATGCACTGTTTCTGACAATCGAATCATACTCTTCCACCATGGCATCTACCCATGCGGGATCCTCCACAGCTTCCTCGAAAGAGGATGGCTCAGTCACAACACATTTGCTCACAAGAGCCATGTATCCAGTGTACTGATCAGGTGACTGTCTCTGTCTACGTTGAGCTGTAGGTGGTCCTACAACCTTCTCTGCATCTTGAGCCAGTCACTCAGCTTCTGTCAAGCGCTTTCGCCCTCTGATGGTTGGCGCTGCATGAGTGGTCTCTTCCACTCCATGAACTTCGTCCTGTGGCTGATCCACGTCCTGAAGCTCATCCTTAGGAACTAATAGCTCCTCATCTGCATGCAAGTGTGGCTCCCTCTCAAGCGAACACTTCATGGCTTTCTCCTCCTGAAATTTTATATCCCGTCGCACAACAGTCTTGCCACTGTCTGGCAAATACACATGATAGTTGTGGGGCGTATCAGTGTACCCCACAAATATCCCAACCTCTATGGTCGGCTCCAGCTTCTTCCTGGCATCCTTCGTCACATGCATGTAAACGTTAGAACCAAAAATCCTCAAATGAGAAATATCAGGCCTCTTACCAGAATAAGCCTCCTCGGGTGTACTCATGCCAAGTATCCTATGAGGACAATGGTTTTGCACATATACTACAGTATTGCATGCTTCCGCCCACAAGTGAAGGGGTAGGCTCTGATCATGCAACATCGCCCATGCAGCACCCACGATCGTTCTGTTCTTCTGCTCAGCAACCCCGTTTTGCTATGGGTTATGGGGAGTTATGAGCTCTCTTCGAATCCCTTCTGCCCTGCAGAAGTCCTTGAACTCGCCAGAGATGTATTCACCACCATTGTCGCTCCTAAGAGCCTTCACCTTCTTCCTTGACTCCTTCTCGACGAGTGCTTTGAACTCACAGAACTTTGAGTATGTCTCACTCTTCTTCTGCATGAAGAAGATCCAGCACTTTCGAGAGAAATCATCAACAAAGATCACATAATACCTGTGCTTTGCTATCGAAGCTACTGAGAAAGTTCCACACACGTTTGTGTGAATTCTCTCAAGGATCGTCGTGGCGTAACTATCCTTCTCGTGAAAGGTGGCTTTCACAAATTTTCCCAAAGTAAACCCCTTGCACTGATCTGACTGCGCAAGAGTGCCTTTAGGAAGCCCTGTAGTAATCTGTTGCATTATCTTCAAGGCTCCATGGTGAAGGTGACCCAATTTCCTGTGCCACAGCTCGCCATCATCCTGGCTCACCAATCCTTCTGCCTTGCATGCCATTGCTGCGCAGCCATCTACATGCAACTGATAAAGGTTCCTGAGTCGAACCCCTATCTTCCGGGTTTCTCCAGTTGTCTTACTGTATAGGAAAGCCTTTCCCTCGCTGAAAACAACATCATATCCCTTGTCTTCTAACATCGCCATAGAGATAAGATTCTTTTTCAATCCTGGAACATGCATCACTTCCTTCAATATGAAGGGTTTACCAGACTCCCTCTTAAAGGAAATGGTACCGATACCGGTCGCACTGTATCTACCATCATCGCCCATCTCGATGTGCACTCCAAGATCTTTCTCCTCCAGATCAGAAAACAAATCTCGATCTCCTGTCATGTGAAAAGACGCACCATTGTCCAAGAACCATACCGATCCCATCACACTTGATACCAAGCATGTGATCAACGAAAAATCAAGCTCAAACTGCGAGGCTAAGGCCTCTCCTGCTGCAGATCCAGCAGCTTGCTTATTTTTCTTCTTCTGCGGACAATTTGTGGCATAGTGTCTGTGCTGGTGACAGTGAAAGCACTTCACCTTGGACATGTCCTGCTTCTTGCCTTTCGCACCAGAATGAGAAGCTTTCTTGTTCTTCCCCTTCTTTGCTTTGGCAGCCAAAGCACAATTTTTTTCATCAGGTGCCTTTGATGAAAATCCGTCCCTGGTATTCCGCCTGATCTCCTCCTGCACAAGATTTGACCAAAGTCTCTCCCATCCTGGCAATTTCTCCTGACCATTGACAAAGTTCTGATAGGAATGCCAACTCTTCGAAAGACCAAGGAGAGCCAAGCTTACCAAGTCCTCATCATCGACAGTCACCCCCACACTTCTCAGCTCATCCCTGCATTGAGTGAACTTCGTGAGATACTTAGGCATACTGTCTCCCTTCTCGCACTTAATGTTTCTGAGTTTATCCTTGAGCACCAGCTTCCTCTAATCGCTCTTGCTTTGGAATAGATCTGTCAACGCTTTCCACATCAAGTATGGAGAAGCCTTTCCATGCAGGCTGGACATAATGTGATCCTTCACGCCCTCCAACAGAATCCTTCGACACTTTGCTGTCTTCTTTTGCCAAGCCTCAACTTGTGCAGTATCAGTAGGCTTTGGGACCTCAGCCTCTATGAACTCCTTCAGCCCATTATCATCTAACACTGCCTCCATCCTGTCTTTCCATGCAATATAATTTGAGCTGCCCTCAAGAGCATACTCCAATCGCAATCTGTTGAAAGACATTTCAACTTTGACACCAAGAAAACACTGCTGCAAATTCGAATTCCACCAGCTCAAAACTCAACCGCCTCTAATCTAAAATTCGTGAGAACAAAGTATTTCTCATATAGATATTGACTGTATGGGCTTTTACCGGATATCTCACCTTCCAAAGGAAGGATGAATCCAGAGGCTACATGGCTCGATTACAGACTCTGCCTGAAGAAATAAAATGTAAACACTTTCTGAATAATAGATCTGATGATCAACTGCTCTGATACTATGTAGAAATTTTGAATAATATGACACTTATTCACAGAGATTATCTCGATTATACACTATTGCGGAATACATGCATAATACATAACCTCCTCTACGTTGATCATCAATTTAGCAACATTAAAAACAATGAAACATCAATCGCATGCGCACATTAACACAGTATGTAACCCGGGGAAAGCATACAGCTGAAAACCCCACACTATCTGTATATTATATTGATTGAGAACATGTAACAATACATAGTACAATACTCCTCACAAGTACTCAGTACTATCTCCATCTGTTACACACAAACTAGCTCAGATCTGAATCAATCACAGGTTCAAATCCCCTCCACTGTCTGCTTGCCTCCACTGTGCAATACTGCAAGAGAATAATGATGAATGGCTGAAGAAAACTCGTATTTCCTTGGCTGAACCATGCAATCCTCATTGGCATAACTCAATCCCATTGATTGTGCAAGATCTCATGCACAACTATAGTCACAACTGATAGCAATCTCAACCTCTAATACCTGTCTCCACTGAACTGTCCATGCACTGAGTTAACTGATGTATTCTTTAGTTGCTTTATGAGTTAATAATTAGTGAATTAATTAACAATTAATTCACATCACTCATCACTAGTGTATTATGCAGTTAGACTAAATACAACTAGTTTAACCAAGTCAAACTGAACACAACTCCATCAACTCCACAATCAACTCCACCAAACTCAACCACATGAGTTCTAACTGAAGTCCTGCATGCAATAGCTCAACTGACCCACAAGAAAAGCGTATTTCCTTCTGACAGCTGTGTGTGCCACATCTGTAGCTCAAACTGAAGTGCTCCAAGAGGATAAGATAATGTTTATAGTCCAAATATTATTATGAGCTAATAATATTCCACTGTTCTATTTTTAGCCTGGCAGTCTAAAAATAGAAACCGCCCATATGTCTAAAAATAGAAGTCCATCTATTTTTACCAACATGACCAATCATCCACAAATAGCATCCTGCAACTCATAGACCATGATCCATATGACTAAAAATAGACATAGTCTAAAAATAGACTTTGTGCCAAAAATAGCCTGCGGCCCACTTAGTGAAGGCGACTTCTTTCCACTAAGCTCCATCATCTTGTTGCATTCTCAACAGTACCTATGGCCTAGTTGATGATAATGCAACTAATGTGATATTGAAACAATGCTTCATAGCGAATCTTAGATAAGTATGAGACCCCTATGCTCAGCTCTATTGTTAAGACCTGTATATTTCATATTTGTGATATGTTTGATGAAATGCATGTCATGGTTAGTAGGTGTCTATTCTAGGCCTTGTTAATGTTTTTACAAATTTATCTTTGTTCCGTTGTAAAATTTCATTTCTGAAGGTGTCATTGAGTTCTAGGTAGTGACTTGGGATGGTCTTGAAAAGGTGGCATAGATCCTAGAGTTGCAAGCACAACAATGGAGAAAAAATTCCCCATAAGCTCCCTTTCCCTTGCTGTAGGAGCTTCTGGAGCCTCCCAGACGTACCCTTGTCCATATCAAGGGAGCGTCTAGGGGTTTGGTGCACTAAAACTTTAGTTGGTCTCAGGGACTGGTTTCCTGAGTGCTTGGGATGGCTCTTGGGAGTTTTGTTGTTGATGTGGAAGCTCTGTGTGATGTGTTCCATCATTTCCACTTCCTTAACTGACACATACAGATTCAAATCATATCATAGTAACTTCCTGTCACGTGTTTACCCTGGTTGGTCGGTTACTTGGGTAGGTGTGGGAGGAAGCTATTGCATTTTTTTTGTTATTGTTGTGGCTACCAGAAGGTCTACATCAAACCTATAACATGGATCATAATTTTGGTTGATTTTTCATATGCTTTCTCTTACTACAAGAGAAAATTATGACACTCTTAATATGATTCCGAGAGAGATTCTTATATCATTTGGACCATAGTTGATTCAAAGATCCAGATATTATATTTGTTACGTGTCATGATTTTGTGCCATAATATGTTGATTTCCTATTCTGCAAACTCGTAGAAGGCTTATGGTTTGGAATTATGCTTTTTCTTCACTTTGAAAGAGTATCAAATTCTCGAAAGGTTTGAACAAATTCTCAGTATAACCCCTAGTATTGTTGAAAATGATTTGATCAAGATAGAAATGCATCTAGTGAATATGACAAAGGTGACCCACAACTAGAATCTGAAAATAAAAAATGATGTTGAGCTCCATATAATTTTATCTACAAAAATTGATGATTGAATCTAGCCTTCTTAGAATGTTTTGTATGTTAGTCATTTGATGTTATAAAATATCCAAAAAGATGTAAGAAAAACGAGAATTTTTTGAAGCAAACCCCTTTCCATTGATGCCGAAGGGGGAGGTAAATAGAGGATAGATATGCATAGGGAGGATCATTGTCTTGCCATCAATGCCAAAGGGGGAGATTGATCACATTGTTTTCATTGATGGAAAAGGAGCAGCAAAAGTGCAACAAAGGTAAAGGAGTAGCAAGCAGTGTGGTGACCATATGTGTGTAATAAAGTGATGTGACAAAGATATGTTGCTTATTGACAATTGAACAAAGGAGCGGAGACTGAGCATTGTTGTGATGCAAATTTATGGAAAAGGAAAATATGTGCAGGAAATAATGTTGCAGAGATCATTGATATGTTGAAGAATTTGTTGTGATGCTAAAGTGTTGTTATGCAAGGTAAAGGCAAGACTCCATGACAACAAAGGAAAGACAAAGACATGATGCAAGGAAAAGACAAATACATGGAGAAATATTGTGATGCAAGGCTATTTGAATATGAATGAAAGATTGTATTATTACATGCTATTCACTTATTTTATTGACATGAAGAATATGAATACATGACATTTGGATATGATGAAATTCATTTTATGTATTTTAATATTCAAGAGTTTAAGAAGTTTTGGAATTGAAGGGACACCTTTGGAATGCAAAGAGACAAGTTTTGTCATTTCATATTCGTGTGAGTGGAACATGAACCCCATCAATGTTAATTTATAAATGTGTGCAATGTTGGAGAGTAGGTTTTGGGGTAAGAGTGTTAGATCATTTGAGATCTGGTTGAGATGTTATGAATTAGTTACCCGATACCTATAGAGAAGATGTGATGCAAATTTAAGGTGAAGAAGAATCAGAGATGGAGATATGCAGAACTGTAGACCAGGTAAACCATCATATTTTTTTCATTTTGTATGAAGGGATTTTGGTCTTCTGTCAAGTTGTGGCTTGATAAATATAAGGTTGGAGTCTGTTGAGGTAGGATCCTCCTGTGGGTTGTAGCTTGCAGAAAAAGTATGGGAGTTGGATCTTCCTTGCATGTTCTAGCTTGTACAAAATTGAGGTAGCAACCTCTTGTAGGTTGAAGCCTACAGAAAATCATATGTAATAAGGGAGTATGAGCTTGCCTTTGCATCACAGCAATTAAAAAATTGTGGTTTTCTCCCTTTATGGGTTTCCACTTATATCCGATGTCAATATGTGTTGTTATTATGTGTTGATGTGATTTTTTGGTTTGCTTATTACTTGTTGTTCACATATTCAATATGCTAGTCATTATTTGTTAAGCTACTCATTTAATGTTTTAGTTAATGAGTTTAAAGAAAATATTTTTAATGTCCATTAATGGGCTAAACTTATTCACCCTCCTCTCAGTTTAGTCAAGTTTTCATCAATTTTATGTACCCATTTGAACCAACTCATGTTATAATGATTTAAAGTTTTATCTTAATCATGGTACTACTACATATTATTTGGAAACAAAGAAGAGGAGAGAATTAAGACCCAAATTTTCTCAATATTAGCTCATTGATGGGGTGTTGTTTCACATAAATAATGTTTTACTAAATGTTTTGGAGAAGGTAGATGTAGAGAAGGTGTTAGCAATATTTCACAATAACCTAGTACAGTGACACATCAATGGTGACATCACTTCACAAAAAGTTATGTGTGTTGGTTATTATTGGCCTACATTATTTAAGGATGCTTATGATTTTTTATAAAATGTAAAATATGTCATATTTTTGCAATAAAAGAGAGGAAAATTTCATTTCCTATACAACCAGTGATTATCGAAAGTCCATTTATTTAGTGGGAACTTGATATAATTGGAAAAATTATTCAAAATTCATCAAAAATATACAAATACATACTCATTGCAACATATTATTTTGAAAGATGAACATAGTTCATCCCATTTAGAACTATAAATGATGATAAAGTTATCTCTTTCCTTGAATAAAATATTACTATTAGGTTTAGTGTTCCTAATTCTTCAGTTTTTGATAATTCCTCTAGCTTTCCATATTTTAAATTAACTGTGTTTGTTGTTAACAATGTGATTAAAATTAAATATTTTGTAAATTATTACCCCTAGGAAAATGGTTTAGCAGAATCGACAAATAAAAGTCTCATTAGACTTATTAAAAACTATGTTGAATTAAACTATCATAAATGGCACAAAACTCTTCCAAATGATTCATGGGAAGAATAGACTTGAAGCATTATTAAAATTGGAAGAGGAATGAGAAAATTCCAAAGAAAATTTTAATGTTGATCAATAGATTATTATAAATGGTTTGGAAAATCGTTAGTTAAAACAAATACTATGTTGTTGGTGACTTAATGCTAAAATGGGATAAAACCTTCAAGGGTAAAGGAAAACACATGAAATTCCAGAACCTCTGGCTAGGTCCATTTCAAAACTCCCAAAAGATTGACACTTCAACTTAGATTTTGCAATCATTAGAGTGGGAGATATAAAGCCTTCCCGTAAATAGCCAAATCTTGAAGATATTTTGTGCACAAAGACCTTGATTTTGAAAGTTTCCATTTATTTGTGTATGTATTACACTTGTTAATTCTTCATTTGAAATTTCTTAAAAAAAAATAAAACTATGTTTTTTCTTTGTTTCTTATAAATTAAGTTTTGGGTTTGTTTGTACATATTTACATTGACTATTGGTTGTTGTAGCAACAAGAAATTTTAGGCTAATAGCTAGGTATACTTATCTTTCAAAAGTTTATATTATGAAGAAAATCATTTTAATATTGTTTTTACAAGAGATTTACTCTTATAAATAATTATGTAGACTAAAAGAAATAACTAGAAGTGGAAAAAGTCTTAAGACTGAGAATTTATAATTTATTAGTTTACTAAAAAAAACTCATCTACCACCCCATTTTCTAATACCTTTATTTATATTTACAAATATAAAAGGTAAAAGAAATTTATAAACAAAAAGAGGAACTAGAAAAGAACTTTAAAAGTGTGGGAATAAGTAAACCCACCATGGATATGGACACTTGTGATAGTTAGTGCATGCTTCTATGTTCTAAAGACACCTTTTTCAAGGCTATGGACACTCATGGGTAGTGAAGAAACCATAGGTAAAATAAGATGAAGAACAAAAGCATGTAAGTTTTGATGGTAGGAAAAGTTCTAGTCTTGTTGACTAATTCACTACTGGTTAAAATTACATTAAAATAAATTTAGTAATATCTATATAAGAAATATATGTTGAGTATCTGGACTTATAAACTTATTTTTCACAAGTATATAGTATACCAAATTTCTACAATTTCCAGAATTTGAAATGAAAGACTTATTTTTCAACTTCCAAATAAGTCTTCCAAGACATATTTTTTTTAACAATGATTGAGAATTTTATATTAAAAGACTGAGCTTTAAACTCATAAGTTACATGTCATTGGTTTCAGGAGAGACTCTCTCCATGGTTCTTGGTTTAAAATGTCTGTCATTCTTATGAGCCAAAACTTCCTTTTTACATTTCCATTTCTAATTAGACTACAACAACTTTTGTAGCATCTCCAAAATCTATCTATTAGAAAAAAAAAGAGAAATGCATTTAAGGGTTGAAGAGAAATTGGACTCCATATCAGGTGTTATCTTCTTTAGTAGTGTCCCACAACTGTTAATTAAAATGGCTATTTGTCCCATGTACCAAATGAACCTCCATGATTTTGACATATTTCCTATCTACCAAGTTATGATTCTACTGAATTTAGTATGAAAAGTGATCTTCTAATACTTCTTATCAGAGAAAATATTTACTTCAACTGATTAATACTTATGATACTGGTATGAAAAGTGATCTTCTAATGTATTTACTTCAACTGATGACCAAGCCCTAGAAACTACTCATAGAGGGCACCCAAAATTTGAATTGCACAAACTTTTCCAAACTAGAGACTTCCAAGCTCGATGGAATTTGGAGCTCATAGCGGGTTCTATCAAGGGACCATTTCTTATCACAATAAGACATAAAAGCCAAATTACATGATTCACGAAGTCCATGTGTGTTCCACTTTCACTAGGAACCAAGGAGTGCCTTAGACCAAGAAGCATAGCAAAACCAAAGAACAAATAACAACAAATTTCCACAAAGGGACCTGAAAATATATCATGATTTAAAGCCACAATTGAATGCAAAACATGGAGTACTTGGATTTACCTCTGAATTGCGGGTCCAAAAGCTAAGTAACTAAGAAATTTGAACCCACAGAGCTAATGGCTTGTCTATTAATAGCTTCTCCTCTCAAACAGATGTCAATCTTGACCAACCACTAGCACTTTACCATATCATACTCCTTTGTACTATCATCCTCCTACACAATTATGAAATTAACACTACTCTTCACATAATAATCAAATTTTCCCTCCTTATGAAGCAAGTAAGCTTAGTTCTCCATGTTATTGATTTAATGTGTCATTTCTTCCTTCCAAGAGAATTAGAAATGATAAAATACAAAACCTTCCTTAGCATGATTGCTATGTACCATTTGATAGTGACAACTAAAATTCTAGGCATTGACTCCAAATGGAGGCACTTGCATGTTTCTTTGAAGTCCATGGAGCCCACAAATAGAGGATCCCAAAGCCACCTTTTTATGAAATCCATTAGATAGGTTAGGGGAGGGACTCATATACTAGTTGACCATCCCACACAAGGCTTCCCATGGGGATAATAGTTCCATGATTGTCTTTTTCATCATCTTTACAGTTATTTACTCTCAGCATATGATAGAAGTGGGATCTTGGGATATGATTCAAGATCTTGAAAATTCTTGTGATTATTTGAGAAAGTCTTACATCCTGGGGCAAAATATTTTTTATTATCCTTGATATGATAAGGAGGGAATCTCCTATCACAGTGATTTCTTGAGAATTCATTTTCACAACTTGTTTAATCACTTAAAAGAGAGCATAAGTTTTGACAACATTATAGGTTGTTTGTCCTAATCCCTAAGAATATTTGTATTCCATTTGATTCGCAGGATAAAAGAGAACCCCTCCCACTCCTGCTACCCCTATATTTCCTTTTGCTACCTCATCAAAGAATAAGATGAAATTTTTATGTTGGGATACCCATTTATTAAAGTCTTCACTTATTATTCTAATTTTCCAGTTCTCTTTGGGGGATATGATCTACATTGGCGAAGGAGATATGTAAAATGTGCTGACCCAATTGGATTCCTTAGGGTACATATTGGTACCCTCATCCATTATCTATTTAGCCTTGATGATTTCTCCTATCAGAGCTATGATCTTGGCTACAACTTTAATACTATTTGTTTCCTAATTTTGAAATATGATTTTATTTCTTACCAAACATAGTTTCCATCATACCACTTTTTTAGTTGTTTCCAAAATCCTTTTCATTTTCTTTTTACCACTGAAGGATTTCATGTAGAAGCCATTCCATCTACCTATTATGTCATATATATTATTAGGATCACTGATTATGTTTTAGAGAGGATTGAAGACCATATCACAGGTTTCCTTAGTGAAAGGACACTCAAGGATAAAATGATCAATGGTCTCCTAATTTTTCTTTCATAGAATGCACCAAGAACGTCCTTGAATTCTAGGATTTGAGGTGTTTTCAACAGTATTCACAGGTGGGCTAGTTTTCCATGCTTTTTCCAAAAAAATGATTCACTAATTTCCATTTTTTTAAAAATTATTTTCCCAAATTTAATAGTATAAAATCAATATACCCTAAAAATCACCAAAATTTTATAGTTACTACATAAAATCATTAGAAATTTGAATTTTTTACAAAAATATCACCAAAACATTTTATAGTTTTCATATTAGGGACTAGTAATATTTTCCAATGTTTCTAGACTTTAAGATAAAATCCTATCCTTAAAATTTTCCATGATTTTCAGTTGTCAAGATTTTTTTATGTGCCAAGGTCCAAAGAAAAGCATTGATCTTGGGAAGACATGTACGATCCCAAATTTCCTCCCAAATATTCACCGGGGATTGGATCTACCAAAGTGTAAAAGGGATTCATATCCTTTATTTACTAAGGAAGCATATCCCCAACCTCTATAATCCTCCTTCGATAATAAGGTTAGGGTGCAACCAGATAAGAGGGATTCCATTTTTTTTCTTATTGTTGTCATCCCTTTTGGAATGTTTCCCTAATACCAAGGTTCCAAAATTCCATTAGTAAAATAGAGAGACACATCATTAAGAGATAATTAATTATATTTATGGAGCCACTCGAATAGGGGATGGAAAGACGGGGACCTTCCCAATGGATGACCTTCCAAGATGTTGTCATTGGATAGGTTGATAAGATTTCCATTCCCAGGAATTCACATCACTTTAGATAAGATAAGCAGGACAGATGCTACAATAATTCTCCATATTTGTGAATTTCCTCTGTTTGGTAGTGGGTGAAGGATGCAAGAATGTATTTCACTGGAGATAAATTTGCGATGTAAAATATGCTTCCATTAGTATTCATTTATTATTTTTAAATGGCACACTAGTTTGGTCCCCATGGTAATATTCAACATGATTGGATCTCTTATTCCCAATCCCCCAATATTTTTTGGGAGATGAATTGTTTTCCAATTGATTAGATGGAATTTTTTGGTATTACATTTTCCCCCCTTCCATAGAAATTTCTTGATTTCCCGAGCCATTTTGTGCTTCACAAACATGGGAGCTAGGATAACCTAAAACTAATGTATGGGAAACGATATAAGAACTACTTTTATTAAAATTATTCTTCTTTTAGGGTTCAACCAATGGGCTCTCCATTTCTCAAAATTATTTTTATTTTTCTGTTAAACTATTCCAGGAGGGATTGGGAGAAGGTTTTCGACAAATGGTAATTCCTAAGTATTTAAAGTTGGACCATGAACTTTTACCATATATCTTAAGAATTTGGAGAAGTTTCCTTTAGAGGCATTTGCTAGTATTCCAACTATATAGATGGATTTTCCTTTCATTGAATTTACACCTAGAAACTTCCATGAAGTCATACATAATAGACCTGAAGTGCTACACTATTATAGAAGAAGCTCGCCCTAAAAAACTTATGTCATCAATATATTGGGAATGATTTATACTTTTGATTCCTTCCAAGTATCTGATTCCTGGAAGTTGAGAGGTGATAAAGTCATGTTTAAGGTGTTTTCTTAAGGATTCTTCCAAAAAAATAAAGAGAATGGGGTAGAAATGAAACCCATGCCTGAGTCCTAAGAGGCCCTGAAAGAAGTTGATAAAGCTTCCATTGATTAGAGGAGTGATCTAGGGAGAATTTATACATGCCTTTATCTAGTTTAGGAAATCTTCAACAAAGACCATTTTATAAAGAACAACAAATACAAAGGAATGTCTTACTTTGTCAAAGGAATTAACTAAATTAAGGTTGATAGCCATTCCTTTGTCCACTCGAAATTTACTAGAGTGAATGGCTTCTTGAACAAGGATGATGTTATATAAAATTTTCCTTTGCTCTATGAAACCACTTTGATTTTTAGAAATGAGAATGGGAAGGATGGGTTGCAATATTTTTTACAATATTTTTGTGATTATTTTGGAAGTGAAATTACATAAGGAAAGGGACGAAGTCTTTCAAAGAGGATGGGTTTACCTCTTTAGGAAATAAGGCGAGGAAGGTTGAGTTTAGAGATTATCCAATTTACTTCCCATAACTTATGTTAGAATGATCTGGTGAATCCATCCAGGTTTGGGGCTTTATCCAAATCAAAGGACCACATTTCTTCCCATATTTCTTCTATTGTGATAGTTGACATTATATTGGCATTGATTTCTAGAGTAATCAACTTCAGAATGTGCTCCAGAAGGGCCAAAATCATATTTGACCTTGCCTCTCCATCTTATTTGTAAATATTTTAATAATATCAAGATGCTTATTCCTTTATTTTTTCAGGTTCTAAGAGGAGATCTCCATTTACCTAGATTTGATCGATCCTATTTCTGAATTCCCTCTTTTTTGTCTGCTTGTGAAAAAAATTAGTATTTTCTATCCTCATATTTTAGCCACGGGCTTCTAGAATTTAATCTCCATAACTTTTATTCCTCTCTCATATTTTATGCATATTTTCATAGGTTTCCTTTGATTTTCTTAGAATCTCCTTGGAAATTGGAATCTCCTCAACATGCTTTTCAATTTCTTTGAGATGATTTCGAAGAAGTTGCACTCTGATGGATTTGGAACAATATTTATCTTGGGCCCATTTCTTTATTTCTTCCTTTGTTCCTTTTATTTTTTGTTCCCATATGTATATTGGAGAGCTCCTTATCCATCCCAACAAGCATTGTTGACTATGTGAATAAATTTAGATTCAACATCCAAAAGGGGATTGTACCTGAAGGGGATAGGGCCATGCTTTAATGACCATTCTATGCGCAACTTGAGAGGGTGATGATCAAAACCTCCCCACACTAGATGAGAGGAGGAGATGGAAAATGGTTGATAAATAAGGTCACTCTCAACCATGAATCTATCCAAATTGGCCATTATGTGCCTTGTACCTATTATTTTGTTTCTCTAGGTGTAATTTTATGACTTTGATTTTACATCAACTAGGTCAATCTCTATAATTAGTTCCTCCATATTTTCTTGAAATTTCTCTCTAAATGGACTGCCTCCTTTATTCTCCCATTGGTGATTTGTGACATTAAAGTACCCCGCTAATATAAAATTAGACTTTTGAATAAACTTATAAATTTCTAGGAGGGAGCCCTAGCACTACACTTTGTCTTGATAGTTATTGGGAATATATATGTTGAAAATATTACATATTTTCCTTGATGGGATATGTATGAATTTTGTTAGGTCCCTATAATACTAGTATATTCCACTTATTGTTATTTTTAGTGTATCCCCTATTATTGTTGTTGTTCCCACGTATCACCCATGTTGTTATTGTTGTGCCCCATAGAAGCCCACTATTGTTATTATTGTTCCTTTACATTATTATTGATATGTAGGCTTTGATTATATTGTGACCCCTTAGACCCCTATACATACAAAGGAGGTCTTATCATTTGTATCATCCAAGAACTGTTCATTTATGTAATGTAAAGGAGGTTTCCCCCTTGAAGAGGATAATTTTTAATTCATTGATCTATCTTTTCTTCTATTTTTGTGAGTTGGTTGCATAACATTTGGTATTAGAGATTTGGATTCTAGAGTTTCACTACTTCAAACACGTCATCTTGTACTTTTCGCTATAACTTCTTTTCTAAGAAGCTTCAAAAGTTGAAATTACAACACGTGGAGGAAAAAATCATAATGAACGTTGTGTATGAATTTCATATATTGGTTCTCTATATTTTGTGGATATATGGGCTGAAGTAGTTATGGTTTCTGCATGCTCCATAATTCAGTCCTAAACAAGCAACCAAGGGAAAACAATCATAACTTTCTCTTCAAGAATCAGATTTGAATTTCGTAAAAAGTGACAGAAACAAAACTAACCGTAGTTCCAGTTGTAGAAATTTTAGTGTCGAAAATTGAAACAATGACACGTGGAACTTCGTACAAGTTCGATCTATTGAACTAGTCCATAATTAGGTCATCGTGGGATATTTGGCATAACTTTACCTTGAAGAATCCAATTTTGTTCTTACTTATGGAGTTGGAAAGAATACTTTAAGGGATACCACAGGATGGAGTTTCAGACCTTGGAGAGCCAAAATTACAGAGTTAGAACCATTTCAATGTCGAGATACTAAAAGAAAGAAAAAGGCGTGTATTTAAAAAAAATGCATAACTTTTGTTTGAAAAATTAGTTTGAAGTAATTCCAAGGGAACATTGAAGCATAGATATCAGTATTGGGTTCTAAAATACCTCAAAAAAATAATAATTATACACCCATTAAGCCCTTACAAAGCTATACAATAACACATGAAGAGGAAGAATTGCAACATGATATATCAAAATTACAGGACCAAGTGCAACAAATTTTGCTTTCACAAAGAGAAACCAAAGATGAAATTAAAGGAGATATGGATGGTTTAAAGGAAAAATTAAAAGGTGACATGAACAGTTTAAAATCATACATGGAAGGGTTGAAGGAAGGGTTGACAAAATTGCTACAAGAAACGCTTCTCGGTGGTGACAATGTAATCCATGAAAACGACGATGATGACAAAAGGAATATGAATTATGATTTAAATGTGGGGTTTAAGAACCACCACATTCCAAAGATAGATATGAGGAATTTTGATGGCAATGATCCGGTAACATGGATACTACATATGGAACAATCTTTTGATCTACAAGATGTGCAACCCTCACAAAAGATACATTTTAGATCTTTATATTTAGAACCCAATCAGTTTGTATTGTACAAATGACTTTGTTCTCGTAAAACACTTGTCACCTGGTCAATGTTTATGGAGAAAATGATAGCACATTATGAATATCCGAAGAGAAAAACCTTCTTTAGCACAGTTAATAAATCTCAAACAAAAGGGTTCAATGGCGGAGCACATTGAAGACTTCCAAAAATTGAATAATAGGATAATCGATATCTCAGAGGAGCATAAGATTGATGTCTTTATAGGAACATTAAAATATAACATTTAACATGAGGTTAGTCTTTAAGAACCTGATTCATTAGAGAAGGCATTCAGGGTGGCAAGAAAATTTGAAAGAAAAATTATGTGAACAAGGAATTCTACTACTCACAACTATAAAGATGGAAGTGTTGTTGCTCCTAACCATCCACAACCTACAAGGTTGACACCACAACAATTGGAGGAAAAAAGAGAAAAAGGGATTTGTTACAGTTGTGATAAAAAATACACTAAAGGTCACAAGTGTGCTAAGAATAAATTATTCTACATAGATTGTGAATAGGAGGAAGAAAAGGAACAAGAAACATCAAAAGAGGAGGATATACACTAGGAACCAACCCTAGAGAAAGAAGAAATGAATCCTAACATATCTTGTAATGGATTGGCAGAAATTACCACTCAAACTCTCAAGATAGAAGGATATATCAAGAACAAAAAGGTAATAGTTCTGATTTGTTCTGGTAGTACCCATAATATTATTCATTGTAAGATAGCCAAGGAATTGAATTGCTTCCTGTATCCAGCACCAGAGTGTCAAGTGATGGTTGCAAATGGAGGGACTATAAATTTGTCTTGAAAGTTCCATAATATTAAGATATCCATGGGGGAATATGTATTGAATTGTCCAATGCTTTCCATTCCAATGGGTGGTGTTGATGTTGTACTAGGAGTCCAATGGTTACAATCTTTAGGGATGATAGCTTTTAATTTTCAAGAACTTTTCTGAATTTTTTTTGGGAAGGAAAGGAATTTAAATTAAGGGGTATCGTAGGGAAACCTAAAAATATAATTAGCTCTAATGGTATGACAAATATTTTGTAGAAAGAACAATGGGGTGTCATTGCACAATTATGCTCATTAGAGGTTCAAACATTGAAATCATCGATTTCTCCATATCTCCAGAAAGTATTGGATAATCATTCCAAGGGTTTTGAGAATCCCAAAGGCCTCCCACTTATTCGTGATTATGATCATCTTATTCATTTTATTCCAGGAAATGTTCCTCCAAACATCAGATCTTACAAATATCCATATGCCCAAAAGAGTGAAATTGAACGTATGGTTGCAAAAATGCTAGAGGCAGGTATAATTCAACCTAGTCAAAGTTCTTTCTCTGCTCTAGTAGTATGGTGCACAAGAAGGATGGATCATGCCATATGTATTCATATTATAGGGAACTCAACAAGTTCACTATTAAAGATAAATTTTGCATTCTTGTCATTGATGAATTGTTGGATGAATTACATGGAGAAATTTACTTCACCAAGTTGGATCTTCATTCAGGATATCATCAAAATGGAATGAAGACTGAAGACATTATGAAAACAACATTCAAAACTCGTGAGGGTCATTATGAATTTTTGGCCATGCCTTTTGGCCTTACTAATGCATCTTCCACATTTCAAGGTTTGATGAATTCCATTTTCAAACCCTTAGAAAATTTGTGTTAGTATTTTTTGATGATAAAATAATATATAGCAAGTCTTGGAAGGATCCTGTTTGACATGTTGACAGGGTGCTCAAACTATTGGAGGAGAAAAAATTATATCAAAAACCTCCAAATGTTTCTTTGGAGTATAGGAGGTGGAATATTTGGCTCATATTATATCTTGTTAAGTTATGGTATGTTCTATGCTTATAACAGTTTACTTCTTTTTTATTCCACCGATTAGCAATCACATGTACATAAATTAAAGTGCAGATAGAACATTAAACGATCGACAGAAAACAAGCCAAGACAAGAGACACAAGATGTGGCGGCTAGCCAGGGACAAACCCCACAATGTGTGGGGAAACCCTTTGATCAAATCTCCTTTTATCTTCAATAATTCAGCAGAGAGAAATAGTACAATAAATCTGATTCATATCAGTAGTAGCAAACCCTAGATCAGCAACATCAGCATTAGTGGCTTCATTATCAAACTAGTGCAGACGATATCTCACAAACCGACCGTTGGATTGACTTCATTCCACCACCAAAAGTTTTGGCTTCCAGAGGAGGTTCAGATGAACCTACATCGCAGTTCAGATGAGGAGATCTTCTAGGCCACGCAAGTCAATCTTTACTTCTGCAGTTGCAGCTTCAGTTTCAGCAGTTTCTGGCTTCAAACTAGGGCAGTCGATATCTTGCAAACCGTTCGTCGGATTGACTTCATTCCACCACCAAAAGTTGCGGCTTTCAAAGGAGATTCAGATGAACCTACAACGCAGTTCCAAAGAGGAGATCTTCTAGGCCACGCAAGTCAATCTTTACTTCTGCAGTTGCAGCTTCAGTTTCAGCAGTTTCCGGCTTCAAACTAGGGCAGTCGATATCTCGCAAACCGTTCGTCGGATTGACTTTATTCCACCACCAAAAGTTGCAGCTTTCAAAGGAGATTCAGATGAACCTACAAAAAAGTTCCAAAGAGGAGATATTCTAGGCCATGCAATTCAATCTTTACTTCTGCAGTTGCAGCTTCAGTTTCAGCAGTTTCCGGCTTCAAACTAGGGCAGTCGATATCTTGCAAACCGTTCGTCGGATTGACTTCATTCCACCACCAAAAGTTGCGGCTTTCAAAGGAGATTCAGATGAACCTACAATGCAGTTCCAAAGAGGAGATCTTCTAGGCCACGCAAGTCAATCTTTACTTCTGCAGTTGCAATTTCAAACAGCTTCCGGCTTCACATATGTGAGAGAGAGACCCATTTCAGCGCAGTAGAGAAGAGACTCATATCTGCGCAGTAGAGAGAGAGAGATGTGATGAGATGAGTGAGTCCAAATGAGGAAAAGTCTTCTTATATTTATACACAACGTTGGCGGGTGAATAGATGCGACTGTTGGGCTTCTGAGCCTACATGAGTTTTAGGTCGGCATGATAATAATTCCATAATCAAAATAAATTCATATCTCCATGAATACTTATCGGAATCGGATGATCTTTATATCAATCCTACACCTCTCGACGAGAGGAATCTAATAAAAATATTATCAGCCATGAATAAGATGACCCACATGAAGTTTTTCCCTGGTTGCCAATTTTAACACTCCCTCTCAACCATGGAGAACTTCATCTGCAATCTGTCTATCGGTCGTTACTATTCATCCATCAAATGCACTGCCCTGTACAACCTGACCCTTGCCCTGCTATGCTCTATTCTGCCTGTTCTGCTTTGTCTTGTTTTGCCTGCACTGATCTGTACTATTTTGATCTGTTCTGCTCTGCTCTTGCATTGTTCTGTTCTGCTCTGCTTTTGTCTGAATTATGAAGAAGAAGAAATGATCGAGGATGTATCATACTGACTCAAAGTCAGTCTCAGAGTATGTACCATTGGTCCCAGACCAGTCTCAACCAACCCAAAGTCAGTGTCATAGTGAGTACAACTCCAATGGTCCTAGACCAAAATCATCCTCCACTGACTCAAAGTCAGTCTCAGAGTATGTACCACTGATCCCAGACCAGTCTCAACCGACCCGAAGTCAGCGTCATAGTATGGTACAACTCCTACCACTGGTCCCAGACCAGTATCATTGATCCCAGATCAATGGAGGTCATCCTAGCGTAGGGAGTACGGTAGTTACAACGATGCGTCCATCGGTACTACTATGGTCCCTAACTTCATTTCCCTGCTCATTGATCAGATGAGAGGTACTTCCCATGAGTCCCAGACTGCATGGGTAGAATGCCTCGACAGGAGAACTAATCAATCCTGTCCTCACAGGAGAACACATCAATCCTGCTACAATTGCCATGGAGAACACATCAATCCAGGCCTCACAGGAGAACACATCAATCCTGCTACAATTGCCATGGAGAAAACATCAATCCAGGCCTCACAGGAGAACACATCAATCCTGCTACAATCACTGTGGAGAACACATCAATCCAGGTTGCCATGGAGAACACATGAATCCAGGCCTCACAGGAGAACTAATCATCCTGCTACACAGGAGAGCGAATCATCCTGTTCCACAAGAGAGCGAATCATCTTGTCCCACAAGAGAGCCAATCATCTTATTCCAGTGTGCACCACCAGGGGAGGGTGAGTCACCCTGTGGTCATATGTTGCTCCAGTAGGAACCACAAGCCCTTAGAGCTCCCATAGCTCAATGTATGCAACATGCAGGACCCTTGTACAAAGGTTTCTTGCCAACTCCAATTCGTTTGGGAAAATCACAGATTAGATCTTTCCTCGGGGCTTTGACAAGGTGTATCAACTTGTACATCATCTTAATGTGATGGAGCTTCCTTGCTCATTGACTTACCATATCCCAGATGATGTCTATCTTTTGGAGCAATTGACGAATACGAGATTCCTCAATAATCGAATCCCACCTCTGGTTGTTACAGAGAATCACAGTGGTATCCAATGTAAATCCAAATAGCTCACTGAAGAGCTTTCGCAACCAGACTGCCTCACACGAGGTTATGCTACCAACAATATATCCTGCTTCGGCGGTGCTCAAAGCCACCGACTTCTGCTTCCTGCTCATCCAGGATATCGAAGCAGATCCCAAGGTGAAACAGTACCCGGAAGTGCTCTTACGGTCCACCACACTGCCTGCCCAATCAACATCAATATATCCAAGTAGTCTCACATCTCCGGCAGTGTATCTTAATCCATGAGAGATTGTGTCCTGAAGACATCTCAGAAGATTCCTGGCATCAATCCAGTGAGGCTCAACCAAATATGAGCTCACAATGCTAACTGCAAAACATATGTTCGGACGGAGGTTCACCAAGAACATCATTGCGAATGAGTTTTTGAAACTTAGAGGCATTTCCCAAGTCTGGTCCGACATCACTACCATATAACTTCTAAAAGTTAAGATCCTCGAGGTAGTCACAGGCTTGCAGTCCATCATACTGAATCTTTCCAACGTATTTACCACATATTTTCCTTGAGATAGGAAAAATTCCCTTGGCTTCTACCACACTTCAAGTCCTTGGTCCTTCATTTCAAATTCAGAAGCCATCTCCCTCTTACATTTGTGAATGAGAGGGTTTGCACCTGTTAGAAAGAGGTCATCTACATACAACACCAGTATGAGAGGCTTGTCATCTTCAACCTTAAAGTAAAGGTTAGGATCAGCTTCACTCCTAGTGAATCCCAGCTTCATCAAGTAGCTATCGATCCTCTCATACCATGCTCGGGGTGCTTGCTTCAGCCGATAGAGAGCCTTCTTCAACCTGCATACATGAGATTTTCAATCATAAATCTCAAATCCTCTAGGTTGATCCACATAGACCTCTTCTTTGATAGAACCATGCAAGAACGTGGTCTTAACATCCATCTGATGTAGGTTCCATCCTTGTGAAGCCACAAGGGCTATGATCAAGTGGATGGTCGTATATCTGGAAACAGGTGCAAATATCATAGTCTATACCTCCCTTCTGGGATAAACCACGAGCAACAAAATGAACCTTATACTTTTCCATACATATACGACTCATATTCTGTGGTCATAGCATCCTTCCATAGTTAATGCTTGATGACATCTGAGAATGATGAAGGTTCATTTTGTATGATCGTGCTCATGATGGTCAGGTATCCCTGATACCTGTTAAGTTTCTTACTTTGATGGAAGGTTCCTCAGGGTGCAGCATGTCCTTCAGCATCATTAAGTATCCCCCTAAGCCATGAAGGCCTCTTCCTAGAAGAGGAAGGATCATGTGAATGAGGATCAATCGGATCCATGGGTTCTTCTACATCAGGCATTGATTCATCATCCTTTTCTTTCGGTTCCCTGGTGTCAGCTTCTTAAGAGCTACTCAAAGTCAGCAGATTGTCCACCTTGCTGAGAGCCATATCTTTGTCAAAGGTGACATCATGACTAATCACGACTTCCCTTTGACCGGTGGTGAACATTTCTTCAGGAGTTTAGGAACCCAATGCTTGATGAGAGCATCAATTTTGTACATATACGACGGTGATTGTAGTTTCAGCCCATAGAAACTTTGGAAGTCTTTGATCATGTAGCATGGCCCGGACAACTTCCATCATCGTGTGGTTCTTCCTTCCTGCCACACCATTATGCTCAAGAGTATGTGGTGTAGTAGTCTCCCTCTTAATGCCAGCCTCAGATATGCCTGAGTGAACCAACTGTAATACATCAGAGGTCTTGCTTTGGCTTGAGGGGAATGGTCCCCTTTTGAGCTTTCCTTCGACACATCCCAGACATACACCTTCTTTCTCTACTTGGAATTCGGGCATCCCTGTCACCATTTGTTTCACACCAAGTAGAGCTTTGTAATGAAGGTGGGAAAACCTCTGATGCCAAAATTCGGACTGAAGAGTTGTGTCACAAGACATGACACCTAGCGGACTTCCATCGACCTGATATGATGAATCAACACTAAACCCAAGAGTAAAGGCATTTCCATATACATACCTTGCCATTGCTTAAGGTTACCTTGTAGCCTTTGTCTTCCATTGCTGAGATGGACACTAGGTTCTTTTTGAGGTCAGGTGCATTTAATACATGGATTTTCTAGCCTTCTTGAATGGTTGTCCTCTTCCTCGATCCCCAGCTCTCCTCTTACCTTTGCTGTTGAATTTGTCATTCCTTTGATTTGCCATAAGAGGGATTTTGATCATTGTCCCGGTGTGAGTCCTTTCTATCAGGGCACTCCCTTGCATAGTGACCTGCTTTATCGCAGATGTAACATCATCCTTTTCTTCCACCCTTAGGTCCAGCCTTTCCTTTTGATTTAGACCCAGAATTATTTCTTTTCTTAGCATGAGAAGAAAAAAACAGCAGGAGGACCTTTAGGCAAGGGCATTTCCTGCTCTTCTACCCTTGTTTGTTCTTGAATGCATCTAGCCATTAATTCCTCGAAACTAGGAATTACATTATTGTTCATAAGAGTAGTCCTGAACACATACCATTCAGATGGTAATCCTCAGAGAGTTGTGAGTGCCATTTCTCTATCAGTAATGGTTTCCCCAATAGATAGGAGATCGTTCTTGATCTCGGTGATTCTTAAGAAGTATGCTTGCATACTTTCATCTTTACCCTTCTTGATTTCCCTCAACTTATTTCTAAGAAATAAAACTTGATTTTCATCATTAACTTTAAATAAACTCACCGGTCTGTCGTAGATTTCCTTGGAGGTGTCTAGATCAGAGATGTAGGCCACCAAGCACTTGTCGATAGAGTCCCGGATGATTTTCTTTGTTTTGACTTCTCCATTTTTCCATTTGTTCCAGGCAGCAGCAGATGCATTTGATGAAGGCTCAACAATATTGCCTCTTACATGGTCCAGCACTCCTTGATCTAGGAAAGAGTGTTGAGGACCCCATAGTTCTTTTAGGATAGCCTTGCCAATCTTCTCTTCAATGATTGCTCTTGCTCTTGCTCGGGCTTTGTCTTCACCTCAGCTCTGATACCATGTTAAGTTATGGTATGTTCTATGCTTATAACAGTTTACTTCTTTTTTATTCCACCGATTAGCAATCACATGTACATAAAGTAAAGTGCAGATAGAACATTAAACGATCGACAGAAAACAAACCAAGACAAGAGACACAAGATGTGGCGGCTAGCCAGGGACAAACCCCACAATGTGTGGGGAAACCCTTTGATCAAATCTTCTTTTATCTTCAATAATTCAGCAGAGAGAAATAGTACAATAAATCTGATTCATATCGGCAGTAGCAAACCCTAGATCAGCAGCATCAGCATTAGCGGCTTCATTATCAAACTAGGGCAGACGATATCTCACAAACCGACCTTCGGATTGACTTCATTCCACCACCAAAAGTTTCGGCTTCCAGAGGAGGTTTAGATGAACCTACAGTGCAGTTCAGATGAGGAGATCTTCTAGGCCACGCAAGTCAATCTTTACTTTTGCAGTTGCAGCTTCAGTTTCAACAGTTTCCGACTTCAAACTTGGGCAGTCGATATCTTGCAAACCGTTCGTCGGATTGACTTCATTCCACCACCAAAAGTTGCGGCTTTCAAAGGAGATTCAGATGAACCTACAGCGCAGTTCCAAAGAGGAGATCTTCTAGGCCACGCAAGTCAATCTTTACTTCTGCAGTTGCAGCTTCAGTTTCAGCAGTTTCCGGCTTCAAACTAGGGCAGTCGATATCTTGCAAATCGTTCGTCGGATTGACTTCATTCCACCACCAAAAGTTGCGGCTTTCAAAGGAGATTCAGATGAACCTACAACGCAGTTCCAAAGAGGAGATCTTCTAGGCCACACAAGTCAATCTTTACTTCTGCAGTTGCAGCTTCAGTTTCAGCAGTTTCTTGCTTCAAACTAGGGCAGTCGATATCTTGCAAACCGTTCGTCGGATTGACTTCATTCCACCACAAAAAGTTGCGGCTTTCAAAGGAGATTCAGATGAACCTACAACACAGTTCCAAAGAGGAGATCTTCTAGGCCACGCAAGTCAATCTTTACTTCTGCAGTTGCAGTTTCAAACAACTTTCGGCTTCACATGTGTGAGAGAGAGAGACCCATTTCAGCGCAGTAGAGAAGAGACTCATATCTGTGCAGTAGAGAGAGAGAGATGTGATGAGATGAGTGAGTCCAAATGAGGAAAAGTCTTCTTATATTTATACACAACGTTGGTGGGTGAATAGATGCGACTGTTGGGCTTCTGAGCCTACATGAGTTGTAGGTCGGCTTGATAATAATTCCATAATCAAAATAAATTCATATCTCCATGAATACTTATCGGAATCGGATGATCTTTATATCAATCCTACACCTCTCGACGAGAGGAATCTAATAAAAATATTATCAGCCATGAATAAGATGACCCACATGAAGTTTTTCCCTGGTTTCCAATTTTAACATATCTCTTAAGGGTGTTAATGTAGAACCTAACAAAATTAATTCCATTAAGGAATGGAAAATCCCCACAACCATAAAGCATCTTCAAGGATTTCTCAGGTTGATAGGGTATTATCGCAAGTTTTTTAAGAATTATGGTAGAATAATGGCATCTCTAACAACATTATTGAATAAAGATGCCTTTTCTTGGACTTGATAAGAAACTAAGGCCTTTGAACATATTAAAGAGGTAATGTGCCAAACACTGGTATTAGCTATGCCAGACTTCAAAAAAACCTTTATTATGGAATGCGATGCCTCAGGGAATGGAATTGGTGTTGTTTTAATGCAAGAAGAAAGAACCATTGCTTTTGAAAGTCCTCCAATCAAAAGAAATTATTTGCACAAACCTATTTATGAGAGGGAAATGTTGGCAATACTACATGCACTAAAGAAATGGAGACCTTACCTAATGGGAAGACACTTCAAGGTAAAAATAGATCATGATAGTCTTAAATTCTTTTTGGAAAAAAGATTATCTTCATAGGAGATGGAAAAATGGGTCACAAAGATGTTGGGTTATGAATTTGAAATCATCTACAAAAAATGGAAGAAAAATGTTGTTGCAAATGCACTCTCAATAAAGGATGAGGATATGGAAGCATTAATTTATGCCATTTCTATTATCCATCCTGATTGGATAATCGAAACAAGGGATGAATGGAAGAATGACAAAGAGGTGTGGACACTCATTCAAAATTTGCAATAAGATATCAGTACATTTGATACATTTAGCTGGAAAAATGACTCTTTATGGTACAAATATCGCCTATATCATTGTAAGATCTCCTAACTCAAGAAAAATATTCTTTTGTAATTGCACACCTCCCCCTTAGGAGAGAACTCTGGATTTTTGAAAACTTACCACATGGTAAAGAATGATTTTTTTGGAATGGCCTTAAATCTGATGTTAAGAGGTTTGTGGCAAAATGTTTGGTTTTCCAACAAAATAAAGTTGAGTCAGTTAAGACCTCGGGTCTATTACAACCTTTAGCCATTCCAAGTTAGTGTTGGATTTTATCAATGATTTACCCAAGTCTGAAGGAATGAGAGTCATCATGGTGGTAGTTGATAGACTTACCAAGAATGCACACTTTTGAGCATTATCTCATCATTTTAAAGCTAGTACATTTGCTACTACATTTATCAAAACAATTCAAAATCTTCATGGGAAGACAAATATTATTGTAAGTGACAAAGATCCCATTTTCACTAGAAAATTTTGGAGGAATTATTTTCTTGTCTTGGTACTCAATTAGCTCATAGCTCATCTTATCATCGTGAATATGATGGGAAAATTGAGATAGTGAACAAATTTTTGGAATGATGTCTTCATTGCTTTGTATCTAATAAAAAAACACAATGGGTCAAGTGGTTAACTCTAGCTAAATGGTGGTATAACACTTCCTTCCATATTGCAACAAAAATGACCCCATTTATGGCACTTTATGGATATCATCCACCATCCATCATATCATCTTTAAGATAAAATTCTAAGGTTCAAGTAGTGGAAGATCACATCAAGCATCAACAACAAGTTCTACAACTCTTAAAGGATAACCTCACTCTGGCGCAGAATCGAAGGAAAAGACAAGCAGATCAACATCGTAGTGAAAGAAGTTTTGATGTAGGTGACTAGGTATTTTTACGGCTACAACCATACAAACAAATGTCCCTCAAGCAAGCTAATAAGGATAATAAATTATCACCCAAGTACTATGGTCCTTACAAGGTGTTGCAAAATATTGGTACTATGGCATACAAATTAGAGTTTCCTGCATCTTCCTGAGTACACCTGGTTTTCCGTATTTCATGCTTAAAGAAGGTTATCGATGACAAGCTCCCAATTCAAATAATGTTGCCATAACTTGACGAAGAAGGAAAAATCATATTTGAGCCTGAAGTTGTCACAAAAAAAAGAACCTGACAACTACGAAATTGATTAATTTCAGAGTATCTCATTAAGTGGAAGAACTTACCCCCTAACGATTCCACATGGGAGGATGAAAATTTTATATAGAAGCATCCATAACTACTCAACTATTGAGGAAAACAATTTTTTGAATGAGAGAGGCATGCTAGGTCCCTATAATAGTAGTATATTCCCCTTATTGTTATTTTTAATGTAGCCCCTATTGTTATTGTTGTGCCCTTACATTATTGTTGATATGAAAACTTTGATTATATTGTGACCCCTTAGACACATATATATATAAAAAGGAGGTATTATCATTTGTATCATCCAAAAATTGTTCATTTATGTAATGTAAAAGAGTTTCCCGCTCAAAGAGGATAATTTTTTAGTCATTGATTTATCTTTTCTTCTATTTTGTGAGCTAGTTGCATAACAAATCTGGATTTTATCCAATGGGGTGGTTTCTCTTCATAGATGAGATAGAGATGAGATGAGGAACACATGATACATAGTCTTTCCAATGCCCCTTTGGATCCCACTACCATAACACTAAAAAAAATTATATCCTTTGACATTTATAAAAAGCCTCATCCCCTCCCAATTTAGACTCTTGGAGTAGTAGAATGTGAGGATTCTATAGTCTTATTAAATTTCTAATCTATTTTTCCCTTCATTCACTTCCCATCCCCCTGTAGTTCCAGGAGATGATATTCATTATTTATTGATTGCTTTGGATCCCCCCTCCAATGAGGAGCATGTGCAACCATTTTTCTTTTTATTTTTGAGAGATTTGAATGTTGTGCTACATATCAATGCTTGAGTACCTATTTATTTTTCTCGTTTAGCATGTTCATGCCTAACTTCCTTGTTGGATTTTATATCAAGTTTCCTTGTGGATCTGGTTTGAAACACCTCTCTATTAGGTTCTGAATCTAATTTCTCCTTTGTGGAGATGTAATTCTCATGAATGCTTGTTCTTTCCTTTGGGGACTTTGGCTTCTCTTCAAACTCCAACTCTTGTATTTGAGATATGACTTGGATTGGAGGGTATTCTTCCAATTCAAGCATTCATGCAAGGCTTTTGTTTTCACATTTTTCATGTATATCTCCATTTTTCGAGTTTCCTTATAGGAGTTGAGTATTTTATTCTACCATTTATACATTTGTAGAATACAAGGTGGAAAAAGGGTTTTTCAAGTGGAGGTTTTTCATGTTTTCCTCTTCCCTTGCCATCTTGGGAGGATATTTCTTGTTGGAGGGGGGGCGAGGCATGATTTACATTCCCTTGACCATGTTATTGATTCTAATGAGCTTAATTCTTTTTTTTTTCTTTGATTTTTCCATTGTCCTTCTTCCTCTTGATTTGTTCCCATTCCTTCCTTCTTAGGGATTTTTTTGAAAAAATGACCATGCTCATGACAATAATGATATTTAAATGAAATGTGATCACAGCCTACTTGTAACTCCCTCCTCCCATTTACCCAAGCTAACCAATCCACCGGGGTAAACATGTGATGAAGAGTTACTATGATATGATTCAACTCCCCATGTATAGTTAAGGAAGTGGAATCGACAAACCAAAACCAAACCGACCTTCCTTAGAAGCTACATGACCCCCAGGGGCTAACCAACCACTCTAGGTGATGTTACACAAAATTTTGTCACTGTCCCTGTACTCCCCATTCCTTGATCCTGGAGGACCTATACAGTGAACCCCGCATGCTTTGCCTTCATGAAGAAACTCCCATTATGTCCCTCTTCATGAGCAGATCATTTCCCTTTTGCACCATTTCCCCTAAAACTTCTGTTTTTCCCAGCTTACAAGGCTGGCGCTAATGACCTTGTCTCCCCTGCACCGATGTGAAAAGATTAGAACTATTCCCCACGTCGCTTGGTGTGTTTGAGTTGTGTTCCAGTCGCATCGGTCCTGGTATGGAAAGTTTTTTAAATTTAGAGCCAAAGCTTCCAACTCTATAAGCTTCGTAACGGAAGTCTGGTAAATGGTTTGGCCAGATGGAGTTGAGGATGATAGTTTGGGCTCCTTTCTGCTATAATGATCGAACTACCTCAAGGGATAAGTCCTTCTCCCATGAGAATAGGATCCATCTCCCATCCATATTTCCTATATAAACCTCCATTCTTCCCAAGCACAAGCTAGTTAGAGTGTTGGTTGAGTGTGAGTATACTATTTTGATTTGACAAGCAAGCTATTACTAGTTGTAGCCATCTAGTTGTGTGAGGGAGAAGTGTGTTTGGTTTGGAGTGGAGTCTAAAGGGAAATTCCTTTAAACTATTGTTGTTTGAAGCCATCATGGAATGCTAGCAGAAGTGTGTGGGAACCTAGTCATGTTAGAGGAAGACTACAACGTTAAGACGAATGGTTGTAATATATGAAACTATCGATTGATTTCCTACATGTTTTGTAATATTACATATTCGTGTCTTGATGCTTATTGACTCATTAAGTAGGTTGAATTTCAATTTGTATATTATTATGTTTGTGTCTTGTTGTTGTTTACTTGTTTCAGGAGCTTGAAGAAGGAAGTGAGAGATTGCTGGAGCGAGCAAGCGATGACATTATCAACTAGGATAAGCGACCAAGAGGTATTCCCTCTTGATTGATTCTAACCTAAGGAAATCTTCCATAGAATGTATCTGTTGTGGCTAGACCCATTATCGGGCTAAAGGAATTTGTTTGTGTCTGCACTTATAATTTTACTTCACCACAAATTGGCGACTCCACAGGGGAGATCCCATCTTTTGTTTGTTTTGGATTTCATGATTTCGTGAGAAATTTGCTAGTTTCACGTTTTCCCTTTGGTTCTGTTTCTTTTCTCCTGCTTATTGGCCTAAGTCTAAACTTCATAGTAGCAGATCTGGTCCCTGTTTCAAAAATTTTATTTTCTTTTCCTTAGCTCCCTTGATTAGCATGCTTAATTTGCTGACAATCTCACTGACCAGCAAGTTGCTGAGGAACAGTCGCGTTGATTAGCCTCGGCGCTTGTTCTCAGTTAGGCAGTCACGTTGATGCATGTAAGTGAAGATTAGGGCTTAACCCCAATCTTGACCAGTGTGTTTTGCTCTTGTGATTTTGACCCTGTAAGCCTTTTGACCATCTTCTCCCTAACTAGAAAGCTTCATTTAGCTTGCTTGGTTTAGCCCACCCTCTGATGTGTTAAGTCTGGCCTTGTGTGAAGTTCTTTTTTATTTTTCTTTGAATCCCTCGATGGATGCTATTTTTGGCCAAAAAGTCACGTCAATCAGCCATCAACGCTAGTTGTAGTACTGGTCAGTTGCGCCGATCAGCGCTACTTTTGGCCCAAAAGTCGCTCTGGTCTCAGGGGTAAGAAAAAATAAGAATTTCTCCCATTCCAGTGCCAGTGTGTCTTGACCCTCAGACTCTCTTCTTCCTCCCAAAAGTGACTAGGATGTTTTGTTTTCAATTGAATGAGTAAAAGAGTCTCATTTGTTCTCTTATTTCGAGTGTCTCTTTTCTCTTTCCAAGCATAGATCACATTGCTTGGTTTGTCGATTGAAGCATTTATGTGTTTGGTTTGTTCGATTTAGGGAAGAAGTTGCTTTTAGTTTCATTTATAATGCTTTGGATTTGATTGATGCTTGTTTGTTCGGAATTGTGAAAATTTTCATTTAAAGTGCTTTATGTGAAATATTCATTTTGCATTTTATGAAAAGGAGAACATCATTCTAGTTTACCTAAGCAAAAATATTGCATTAGTAGCATTATTGAGAAGCTAGAATTGCATCATCATAAGCATTGGAAATGAAATGAAACTTCTTTTGTTGTTATAGGAAGACTAAGTGCATTTAGGAGACTTATTGGTGAAAGATTTCATTCTTCGATTGTTGCATTAATTTTGTGTTCTCTATCTCTCAATTAGTGATAACTTTCCTCGAAGACAAAGATCTCTTTTCTCATATAGCTGCATGTAGGAGTTTTGTCATATGACAGCGGCAGGTCCTTGTAATTGAGACCTAATTCAAGATCAACTGTTAAAATTTATTGAATTAACCTAAGGAAGCATTGAAACTTAACGCTCACATTTATTGGTATAGGCTAGAGATGTATTCCGGCGTCTTTAAACCTGGCAACTGCCGTTAGCTTCAGCATTAGACAACGCTAGTACGGATTTGTGCTCCCTGTACCATCGAGTATATAATGGGAGACCCCTTTAGGCTGCAATCCTTTATCCATTGGAATCCAAATCGGCCACCTTGCAAACGTGATACACTGAACACAACATTCGGGGAGATTGCCTGCCCATACGTCTCGGTTCGCCGGGAGGTATTCTGCAATTCACGATTTCCTGGTAATCCTATTTACCTAGATCATAAAGAGAAGTCATTTGATATTTTTGACTCGTTAAACTTAAAAGATCATTCGAGCACTTGTCCTTTTGAGCTCGTTAATCCTAAAAATGACTAGTCACCTTTCGTCCTTTTCTTGACTCTTAAAATATGAAAAGGAAAAGTTTTGTTTCAGTGTCTTAAAATTAATTGCCCACGAAATATTCTTGGTTAAAGTTGTCTTCCTTAGTGATTCTTTAGGGTCGACTCCAATGGAAACATTCCCAGAGTCTACCAGTCAAGGGTTCCCCTCGGATGGGAATCCTAGTCCTTTTCCTTCTTTTGGAAACGTTGGCACTTCTTATATGGTGACATTGTCCCTTCTTGGGTTAACCATTGGTTTTCCTGTCTAGTTGTTTTCGACCTCAGTGGTCCCGAGTGTCCCAACTCCTGCCCCACCATCTCCTTCATTTGAATCACATCACGTTGATTCTAAGGTTGACCTCTCCCCTTCTTCCCCTGTTTCTTCCTCTTCCTCTTCTACTTCGCCTGGTGAAAGTTTGAAATCCAGTAACCAGGAGGCTAAGAAGAAGAAGAAGTCAGATAAGTGAGAGGCCAACCATGCAGCTATTACTCCAAATGCACCTCCCATAGACAAACCTTCCGATCCTCCACGAAAGGTCAGATTCCCTTGCAAGTTATGTAAGGGTGACCATCTCCTTCGAGACTGTCCTGGCATTCCTAGAATCTTAGAGGTATGGTCTCAAGACCTGAACCGACCATCCCTAGCGACCTCTGGAGATCATGTCGATGTTGCACCCTCGGTTAGTGATGGTGAGAAGAAGGGAAAGATTAAATTCCCCTGTAGGTTATGTGAAGCAAAGCATATTCTTCACCTTTGTCCTCTTATGGATAAAGCTTCCAAAGTTTTGGAAAACCTTACAACTCCTCAACCCCAACTTCCTGCTGGTTATCAGAGGCTTTCTTCTAACCCTCTGCTGGTTGGTAAAGAGATTGACTTGGATTCATCTCTTTCCCGTCCTGCTTTTCCTGAGTGAGACTCTCTTGTGTTTTTTCTTGACCAACCTTTGGTCGAGAAGAGTGTCGACTTAGTTCCACCACTAGTTTCTCACTTTGTTCCGGAAGAGAGTGGTGATCATATTGCCCATGTTCTTCTTGTTTCCTCATATTATCATGAATCGAAGAGTGACCATCTTGTCCTAGTTGTTCATGAGAGTCCTTCTCCTATTCCTGTACAGCATGGGGGCAATCATATGATACCCCCATCAAGTAGTTCTATCGTCTCTTTCGATTGGGGTCCATTGATTGCTTTCCACTTCCCATCTTATGTGCCTTTCCAGATCACAGTACAAGCCTATAATATGGTAGTACCTGGCACTATATTAGATGAAGGCATGCCTGTTAGCATCATGTCTTCTACTACTTGGCAAGCTTTGGGTTCCCCATAGCTTGTGCCTATCACCAAGAATCTATTGGCTTTCAACGGAGGAACCAGTCAACCTTTAGGGATCCTTCTGAAATTCCCTATTACTTTGGGAGGAAAGACCGTCTATATATACATGATGGTAGTCCAAGGTCCTTTAGATTTAAATCTTCTCCTCGAACGCGACTATGTTTATGTCATGGGAGTTCTTGTTTCTTCACTTTTCTGTGTGGTTTGTTTTCCGCACGAAGGAATAATAGTGATCATTGATCAACTGTCATTCATTGGTCTCCAGGGGCCTCCTTTTCAACCATAGTTCCCTATCGGATCTTGTTTGCAAGCAGTACCTTCCCCGTCACAGGTCAATTATGTGGCTACCTGTTCTGTGTCCGTGTCTGTTGATGATCACATAGATGGTATAATACATTATGTACTAGGGGCATTGGATCCCAATCTGTCTATGGTACCAAATGACATGTATTCCTCCTGGATCGTGGTCCTTCCATCTAGTGAAGACCTCTTGGGAGCCATGCTCTTGTATGGTCCATGAAACAAATGTACAAGGATAGTTCCTTTTCTGTGTCAACCTCATTAAAAAATGAAATAACGTATGAGGATAGTTCCTGGTCTTCTTTCAACCTCATTAAAAAATGAAACAAAGGGTGTGAGAATAGTTCTTTTTACTGTGTCAACCTTGTTAAAAAAATGAAACAACTCCCTTTTCCAAATCGAGTCTTTGATTAAGATCTCATAAAATCCCAGTCGAGTGTTTCCTAGATCTCGAAATTGAACCTTCATTCCATACACCTAGTTGAATGAAATGAAGCTTGGGGGGCATGTACCTCAAATTGAGTCATTATGTTGGGGGCATGCACAAATTATAACAAGCATAGTTTTTCGTTTCAAGCTTGTGTAAACATGAAACCGAATCCAAGTAGAGTTCTCCATGGTTCAAACTTGTGTATAAATGAACCCATGGCCGATTTACGTCCTGTGATTTCCCTTTTTATCAGCTAATTTTAGATGAGCCTTGGTTGTTTCATTCCATCGCCACCATTTCTTTGGTTGATCATATGCTTTCACTTGGTTGTTTTTCCTTTCCTGAGGGACCGCAGTGATGAGTGGTTTTATTAGCTAGCCTCTTGTCCATTACATGTTTTGAGTAGTTCCACCATTGTCGGAACCAATTTCTACCCTTTATACCACTCATTCCTCCAGGACGAGTCACATTTTTTCTCTTTTCTCGACTCATTAAACTCATACGAAAAGATCGTCGAGTATTTTTCCCTTTTTGACTCGTTAAATGAAAATAAAAACAGGGGGTCCACTTTCAGCTCTTTTCCGAACCTTTAAAAGTGAAAAGATGGTCGAGACCTTGTCGTTTCGAACTCATTAAAGGTTGTGAAATGTTGTGCATGCAATATATGTTTACCCCTTTTTCGGGCTGGGAGGAACTGTTTACGAAAAAGGTACTCCTTAACTGAAATGGTCAAGTGGTTCTCTCAAGTATTATTTTCTACCTTTTCGGGCTCGAGAGACACAAACATACAAAAAGGGACCATGTGGAGTTTTCTTTTATGTGTCCTTTTAAAACTCTTTAAACATGAAAAAGATACTAAGTTACACCTTTGTCAAACTCGTTAAACTATTAAACAACATCGGATTCGTCACCATGATGAACACGAGCTTCTCCTTCCTAGGGCTTGTTAAACTTACTAGGTTAGATTCGTTCGAAGGATGAACTTATAGTGCAAGCATATGCTATCCCCTTCAAGCTTGTGATTAAAAGAATAATTGGGGTACTCTTCAGAAATGGTGGGGGAAAAATTGGAAATCTATCGAGTCGTGTCGGCAACTCATTTTTGAACATGACATTCTTTGCTTTGTGTCAGGTTGGGACATCCTTCTTTGCATCGTTGACCTTCTTGGGTTTGGGCCATTCATTTTTCCCTTCCATTTGATCTCTGCCATGTCATTATGACCACTGATCCCATGGATCCAAAAGTTGCCAAACTTCCAGTTATGTCGCCGATATGTTCAAGAGTTGTCCTTCTGCAAGTTAAACTTACCTCTGATTCTCTGTATCATCCAAAATCATTTTTCATCCTCTCGTCTCCCATCAATGATGTGGGATTCATTATGGCCCTCCTTCGACACGGTTGCTTTCCGTCGACATTGACTCATTATCTGGGAAGTTGACCAAGGGATTCCCTTCTAGTACCTTAGAGCTTGCATGCCCTAATGGAAAGTTCTTTGCACTTGACGACAAGTTCACATGATTGGCTTTCGATCGAGTGATTTCACGGGTGTTCGACTTCAGTTCTTGTATTCACATTCCATGAATTATGTTGATAGTACCTTGAGGACCATTTTCATTATTGGTGGTTTTTCTCATGCTTGTTAACAATTTACATCATTGACTGGTAATCAAGCGACTTTCTAGCATGTTCGACGTCAACACATCTATCTGCATGCTAGGATCTGTACTTTGATCATGTCGTGTTGGAGCACAAGACCCTAGACTCATATCACAAAAGTATAGGTTGCGAAGTGATGTGACATGGTTATGATGATATGCATGTCTCTTTTAGATGGATGGTTGTGACCAGACCATGAGTTATTATATGTGATCCTTCTCATTATTGGATGGCTGCGACCATACCTTGGTTTCTTTATGATCCTCTTTGATGGATGCCTGGATCCATTTACATGATCATTCTTTGGATGGTTGTGTCCATGCCACGATTTATGTATCATTTGACAGAGATCTTGGTTTATGTATATGTATCTGTACTTGCTTGTAGGTTTTCCGACGGCAGACCAGTTCCCTACACTGACTTATAAAGAATTTCATCTGTCATTCCGGCTCGGCCTTCATGCTTTAGGGGGCATATGTTACACAACATTTTGTCACTATCCCTATACTCCCTGTTCCTTGATCTTGGAGGACCTAAACAGTGAACCCCACATGCTCTGCCTTCATGAAGAAACTCCCATTATGTCCTTCTTCATGAGCAGATCATTTCCCTTTTGCACCATTTCCCCTTAAACTTCTGTTTTGTCTAGTTTACATGGTCGACACTAATGACCTTTGTCTCCCCCGCACCAATGTGAAAATATTAGCACTATTCCCTGCGCCGATCGGTGTGACTGAGCTGTTTTCCAATTGTGTCGGTCCTATTATGGAAAGTTTTTTAAATTTGGAGCCGAAGCTTCTAGCTCTAGAAGCTTTGTAATGGAAGTCTGGTAAATGGTTTGGTTGGATGGGGTCGAGGATGAAAGTTTGGGCTCCTTTCCCCTATAATGATGGAACTACCTCAAGGGATATGTCATTCTCCCATGAGAAGAGGATCCATCTCCCATCCATAGTTCCTATATAAACCTCCCTTCTTCCCAAGCACAAACTAGTTAGAGTGTTGGCTAAGTGTGAGTATAATATTTTTATTTGACAAGCAAGCTAGTACTAGTTGTAGCCATCTAGTTGTGTGAGGGAGAAGTGTGTTCGGTTTGGAGTGAAGTCTAAATGGAAATTCCTTTAAACTATTGTTGTTTGAAGCCATCATGGAATGCTAGTAGAAGTGTGTGGGAACCTGGTCTTGTTAGAGGAAGACTTCGATGTCAAGACGAATGGTTGTAATCTCTCTTTGATATTAATATATGCAACTATCAATTGATTTCCTACATGTTTTGTAATATTACATATTTGTGTCTTGATGCATCTTGACTCATTAAGTAGATTGAATTGCAATTTGTCTATTATTATGTTTGTGTGTTGTTGTTGTTTACTTGTTTCAGGAGCTTGAAGAAGGAAGCGAGAGATTGCTAGAGCGAGCAAGCGAGGACATCATCAAATAGGATAAGCAACCAAGAGATAGGTCCTCTTGATTGATTCTAAACTAAGGAAATATTCCATAGAATGTATCTATTGTGGTTAGACCCATTATCGGGCTAGAGGAATTCATTCGTGTCCGCACTTATAATTTTACTTCACCACAGGTGCCAAACCTCTAATTTAACCTACTTTCAGATTGAACTAGACCCCCAGTCACACCCATGACAATCTCTCCATTCAATTGAAACCCTCGAGTCGCTCCCCCACAACAAGGAATCCATATGACTGTGGCCTTTTTCATGCAATTCTATGCTAGTGACCCCAAATTTTGAGCCACTTTTTCAGCGTTAGAACTCAGGATTTTTCCCAGAACTTCATGAAACTTCTAGATATGATAAATAAAATTGAAACAAGGCTACTAACACAAAAACTTGAATAAGGTCTTGACCTGACCCCTAACCGCCACAACAAGAATTCCATCAAACACATCATGAACATGTAATCTACAGGTTGTAACAACAAATCTGAACATAGGGATCTCATACTTATCTGAGATTCGTCAAGAATGTTTGATGCCCTCTCAAATTAGCTCCATTATTGTCTATTAGGTCATACATTCATTAACAATTCATTTACTAATTGAAACATGATGAGAGCCATAACCAAAGTCTCTCATAAACCATGCTTATAACCAGCAAAATAACAATGATAGAACGACCATTAAAACCACATATTAACTAGTACATTTGCACATGAAATACAAAGGGAAAGGAGCTCTTGTTAACATATGCAAAAGCCAACCAAGTCAGGTACTTTGATGTACCACCCGACCATATATTCGGCTGAACCAAATATTTCTTTCATCCAATCACCCATGTGCCATATTCCAAGCATGAATGTGGGACATACAAAAAAACAACCAGGGCTTCCTCAGGTTTTACCGCAATCCACCAAGGGATTCTTAGGCCCAAGCTCTCATTTATACAACCAGGCTTTATTGCAATAAAACCACAGGATTCCTAGGCCCAAGCAAGAAACATATACTACCAAGATTTATCGTAATCCCATCATATACTGGTCCAGGGATCACTAGGCCTATACAAGAATGGATGCCTTTGGATCTATCCACCTAAACCATGAGGAATTTGTCAGTATCCACCCTTTAGGCTTTACCATATATCTCGCCATTTATCGAACGAGTATTCCTAGGCCCAACGAGGGTATACGCAATCAAGATTTACCGCAATCCCACCTTCACTAGTCCAAGGATTCCTAGGCCTTTTTTTTCTCCCTTGAGACCACCCCACTCAGTTTCGAAACCATCTGGTAATCCAAATCAACCGAATAAGAGAAAATCCATCACACCATGACTATCTGAAAATGTCAAGGCAAGGCTGAAAACCATTGTCACACCTGGAAAAACCCATGCTAATGAGAGCAAGAGAACAAATACACATATGCGTGTACCATGCATGACAAAACTAGCAAGGAAATCATACATTCAAATCAAAAACTACAAGTAATCTTATTGTAACCACTAGATCCCATTCTTCCTTGCTTGATCTTTGCTTTCCTTTGCTTCCTTCTCCTTCCTTTTCCTTTCTTCCTCCAATGCTAGAGTTCGTCAAGTATGTTCTAAGTGTATGAGAGTATGAGATAGTAGAGAGAATAGAGGGAGAGCTCCAAAACTAAACTGACAAAAGGTTGTGAATTGATTCTCAAAAGCCTTTTTATTAATGATGCCTCTATTTTCTTCAATTTCCATTTCTTTTCCTTAATTTTCATCCTCACTTGCAACTTATTATCTTTCACCTTCCTTTTCTCCTAATTTCCATTATTTAATAAATAAAATGATAATTTATGCCTCTTTGCCTTTTCAATGCCTTTGTCATTGCCTTTGTCAATTTCCTTATCCATAATAAACTAAATGAACACCAACGCTACGATTTTTTGCCAAACATTTAGCTTGGAATAAGTGTCCCATGACCTTGGTTATTACTTTGCCTTTATTAACTTTATTACATGGATTTTTAACTCGGATTTGTTACACTACTGGTTGAATAAAGGACCAACCATCTAACAAAAGTTGAACAACTTTAGGCAGACCTTTTTTCTAGATCTACTTCTAGACATATTCTAACACAAGCATGCATAGATTCTCTTGCCTCAGCTATGTCAATGTATTTTCCAAGGGCATTCCCAATATTTTGGAAGGTTTCCTCATCCTAAAAATGAAGTTGGAGATGAGGCAACTTCACCCAGACTGAAAAATATGAAGGAACATCATTTTTAGGATTGAAATATAGAGTCCATCTATCTAGATAAATATCTTGAGCTCCCATGAAGTATGGTCCATTTCTAAAGATGAGATCTTTGTCCTCCTTCATCTAAAAAAAGAATGTATAAAAACCTTTCCCAAAGAAGACAATTCCTATATGTACTTTCACCAATTGTTTCTAGTTCTTATTAAACCCTTGATGAATGGTTTTTGGGGATGGCTAAATCCCCATGAACTATCCCACAAGTCCTCTTTCTACCAAATTGAGAATTATACATATGGATTTATCAGAGTTTACTTGAACCTTAGGAATACTTTTCATCTTTTTCACAAATTTCTCGTCTAGTTTTGACTCCCTTAAGGATTGATTGGACTAGATATATAAATGCAACAACGTATTTGGAGGGAGGCAGAGAGGAGGTAGAAGGTGGGAGGCCTGAGACTCACACTGAGGTGATCGACATGGAATAACTTGATCAAGCGACGAATTTACAGGGTTCCCTGAGCTAGGGTTATGTCATGAAATATGATCAGTAAAAGTCTTCCAAGATCATTAATGGAAGAGAAAATTGATTCACCAAATTAGTCACCAATTTTTGTGGCCTACACAACAACCCCGCATTATCATATAAATTATTTATAAAATAATTGGCAGCCTCCCTAATTTATACTCATATATAGTTTTTAACAATTTTTTAATATTTAATTTTGTGTCTAACTCATTTGTACATATTTCGATTTAATTTATTTCATAATTTCATGAAGTTCTTGTATGTTTCAAAGTTTTTCTTTAAAAAAAATTCTATTGTAATTCAATTACATCTTTGTTCTACTTTTATAGAATTCCAAAATCATATATGGCAAAGATTAAGTGTAATTTAAATTCAGAATTAAATTTTTTTTTTGCACTAATCAATCCAAATACTTGGATTAGGTAAATCTTGATCTAGATAAGAAAGAATAAAATATCTTTAAAGATTCCTCAAACACTGAATGAAACACTCACATCTAGATCTATATATATTGAAAAAAATTCTTTTATGAAAAGTTAGATACAATATATCTAGACCCACGAGTAACTCACAATTCTTTTTCTTTTCTTTTCCACCATATTCCATATATTGATTTAATCCTATTCTCTTCAATTATTTGTTTCTTTATGAAAAACTATTTTTAATATTGATTGATGCTGAGTAGGTTTCTTAGTTTGATTAATTACATTACACCAATGACATGTCACTCTACTTGGAATTATTTATTGAATTATTTGTATATGGCAACCAAGATAGATCACTGACATGGAACAAAGGTATTATATTTGGAATCTGAAACAAGTGTTACCAATGCAACTTCATAACACTTGGATTTCAGATTCATTCCATTTTGAGCTATCACATCTAAATTTAGGACTTAACATAGGATAATGCACTAGAAAATTCCTGGATGACCAAATGGTGGGTTGCTTTATTTCTCAATTCTATCCAGATCCAAGTCTTGGCATATGGTAAAGCATAATAGAAATATTGGATGTTAGATCACTTGTAATCATTATTTCTTTTGTATCTAAAATTATTCATAACATACTCCTTGTTATCTAGGAATATGTAGTATTGTATATTTGTTAGAATATATTAATATATATTTAATATACACTATATGTATTAGTATTAGGTCCTATTTTTTTCCTTTGGATTGATAGTTCGTCACATCCAAAGAAACCTTTATAGAGGCAACCGAGATCACATTTTCATGAAAATCACTATACCAAATGAGTATAGGTCTAATTGCGACCTTGATTGGGTGATATTCCTAGTTGTTGTTGGCGAGGTCATATCCAACCATAAATAATAACCTAAGGTTATGTTGTGGAGGCTGCAACACCCTCCAAACTTTTGGCTTGCACTCAAATTTCGGAGCCTTCCTTGGTTTTTCATTTGATGTTTGCAAACACTCGAGCTCATTCCTTCAGCTCTGTCAGAGTCTTTTCATCCTTTTGCTTGCTTAACCAACTGTCGTCTTGTGGCATGTTGATTTCTTTGTCATTCTTGTGATCTTGTTTTGGTCATTTCGAAGATTTTCCTTTGTGTGTTTGGGTTGTCTTAGCCATGTGAACACCCGTCACACTCTCACACAAAGTTGTAATCATTGTCACGCAAGTGTCATCACGAACGTCCAAAGGTCTATCCCAAGTGTCGCACTTGTCACTTTCAACTCTAGACAGTCCCACAGAAGGTCATGATTTGCTATGTTCTCTCGGTGGTCAGTGTTGTCATATTGTTGAAGTATGCTATTTGTGTGATCATAATGTCGAGTCATCACAAGTTCACTTTCCTTTCACATTTAGTCAATTTCCTAAAATTTTCTCTACGAAACAACTCCACTTCACCAGATCTCGACTGAGCTACATTGTGTAGTCTCAACCCTCAGTGGTGCTGCCCTGCTACCTAGAACTGCGTAGTGCTTGAGGTTGTTCTCTGGGTCAGTTGCACTGCAAAATCCAATGGTGAGCAACCTGTCTTCCTTCCTAGAACTACACAGAAATTGCCTCACTGCCTATCTAAACTGCGCGCTTTGCAAGATCAGTCATCAAGCCTCCCTCCTATTTGCTGGAACCCCACATTGCATAGAGACCTGAGCCTGCATTACTCTCAGAAATTGCACAATGATGTCCTCCTAGTGATTTCCCTTAACCGGGACTCAATACTCTCCAAAACTGTGCAGAACTGTCCTCGGGTCCCTCTATTGTCCTGCCTTGTCTTCCCCCTAGAAATTGTGTAGAGGTGTCCCTTAGGGTCCCACCTTTCAGCTACCACTAGTGTCCTTGACTACTCAATTCTGTCTCCTAGTGGCCTTTGTGCAATTTTCCCCGAAAGTGAAGACTGTGACCCGAAGTTCCTTGTCCAAGCTTGAGTTATGCTCTGCCCAGTCTCAGTGACCAGTCCCCCCTCCCTGACACTTGGAATTGCGCAATGCATAGTTAATAGGCCCTCTCCCAGGTTGTCATCTATCCTAGGACCAGAACACAAAAAACAATGCATCATGCTAGACTAGGAGGTTTTGGATTTGATGTTGTCCTGTCATGAGTGAATTGCAAGAATAGGTACACTAACAGATCATGGCGAAAAAATGAACATGATGAAGAATGGGTGCACATGCTAGAAGACTTACTTGAAGCTGGACGGACAAACAAAGCACATCAAGCAACAAATGAAAGGAACACATGCATGGAACCATCTTACAAGACCAAGACCATCTAAGACCTCGCAAGACCAAGCCATGCAGAGGAGAAGACAAAGCACACCCGAGAGTACATCCATCACTTAGCAGCACAACAACTTGACATGGACACCACAACCAACCAGTACATGTCAACAATGTTGTGTCAAGTTGTGTCATGAGTTGTCAAGGCCACATCACCACCATGGGCCATATCTATTGTAACTGAATGTAATGTAAAGTGGAAGTCCAATGGACACACACAAGAAGTTGAAGAGTCATGTTAGTTGAAAATTCATAGGAAGTTCAACATTCATGAGGGTAGTCCAAGAGTCACAAGGGTTGAGCATCATCCTTGGCTATATATACGCCTCTCGTTGTATGAGCATGGACTTTTCACCTTGGCTCCTCCCACATAGCCTTGAGAGTAGACAAACATTTCTTTGAGGAGCGAAGAGTGGCTCCAATGTCCCACTACTGGGACTAGTGATGTATGGTGTACAAATTTGTCTTGGGACTTTTGCTTAATTCAAAAGCCTGTTAAGGTCAACATGTTTTCATGCATGTTTTGTAGATTTTTGTAAGACTATTCTTTCAACATTTGTAATGCATGTTTGTTTCACCTTTACTAAGATAGTTGAGATACTTTGGTTGTTTTAGTACATACATTGTTGGGAATGTGTTGTACTAGTTATCATCGTTGTCTCATCCCCATCGACTACTCCACGAGATACTAGATAAACCACCTTTGTGTATTGGTTATCACTGCTATCACATCCTTGTGGACTACTCCGTAGGATACTAGACAAACCATCTTTGTTTTCTGGTTATAATGACCATCACCTCCATGTGGACTACTTTGTTGTGCACTATTTTGTTGGATGATGGACAGACCTTTCCAGTTCATGTGTGTCCCTTCTTGGGTGGTACTATTACCTCTCATTTCGAGGCTCACTTTACTCTCTCCCTTTGTAGTAAGAGAATTGAGACACAAGTTACATTACACACTCACCAAGCATACTCACCTTGCTTTTTGAAGACACTAGCATAACACTCTCATGTGTTGAAAAAAAAGAGCTAAGGAAAATATCTAAGTAATGGAAATCGAGCCATCATACCAGATGGGACTCCTACACCAAACGATGTGAGGTCTAATTGGGACTTCATATTGGGGAGATCCCCTGAATGTTGGCAGGTCTAGCACTGTCAAAATTTATGGAACTAGAAGGAGGGTCTCCAGGAGTTTATGGTTGATTGTCCCACTGACCCAACTCATCCATCATCTAATCAAGGCAATAACACTCACTCCCTCTCCCCTACGTGAAAATTTGAAGTTGGTCATTTCTCACCTCCCAAACCCGAACATGAAATTTCGTATCAACATGTCCACGATGTTCGTCCCATCACCTGTCAATTTTCTAAAGCTGTTGGACTTATTCAAGGAGTGTACACTCTTCCATATTCACAGAGGAAGCAAAAGGCTACTCCCATAGTATTGGTAGTCTCATCTGTGGAAGAAGAAATCTTTGCAACTCTTGAAGAGATGACAGAAGTTGTGGAAAAAGAAGAGGAATATCCAATCTTTTGAAAGGAAAAAGAAGACAACCTCTTACTTTTGGGCTCAAGTTCCGGTGAAAGAGATGGAGGGGAAGGTAGCGGAGGAGGTGGAAGCGAAGAGGAACCAACAGATTCAAAGGAAGAACCATCAAATTCAAAGAAGAGGAGGAGGATGAAGAAGAGGACAACATGGCTGAGAAAAATATGGAATGGATGACTCAGGGCCCATTGGCACTCCTCGGTGTCCTGCACAAGATGCCAAGGCACACGGAGAAGCTTCTAATGAAGTATGACCCTGACAAAACAGCAAAGGCAGAAGACCACTTAGGCACGTTATACCTATATCTATAGATACTCGAGGTACGCTATGACGACATTGCATGCAGATTGTTCCCATGTACCTTGGATGGAAGAGCAGCTATATGATACCACAACCTTCCACCAAATTCCATCTAGAACTGGCGGGTGTTCAAAAGTATCTTTCTTCAAAAGTTTGTTGAAGACAAGACCCCCACCATGTTGCTAAAGGATTTGGGTAGTCTCAAGATGGAGCAGAAAGAGAAAGTTAAATATTTAAATCATAGGTTTAATCGCATTATGAACAGGTTATCAACAGACACCAAACCTCATGTCTCCATCACTATCGATTACTACACATCTACACTGCCGACCAATATTCCGCATTTTGTCAAGCGAGATGCGAGACCAACCTTGATAGAAAATTGTGAAGAGGCTATTGCTATGGAGAAATACCTGTGCACTATTGGAGTCATTGTAAATGACAAATCCACTAAGGATTCTAAGGACACGAGCAAGAAGTCTCAGGCCTCAGTGAGTAAGGATATGGAAAAGGAAGCAAGTGAAATTGACAACCGTACTCGTCTCATCAAGTCATTAACCACCATAGTTTTTGAACTCAAACAATGGATGAGCGAGACAAATGTGAGAAGAAGGCCTTGTAGGTACCTACCGAAGAAGAATGTGGCTTCAAGCAGTAGCAATAGCCAACCAACCAAATCTGCATAGAGCTCCAACTTGGTGTTGAACCTTGACAAGCTCATGACAGACTCGTACTACTCGTTCCACCGTGAACAACACTCAGAAATAACGTGCCCGAAGTGGAACCATATGATGAGCAACATGGCCACATGGTTGTACAAAGGCATCATGGTTGATCATCAGGCTGAGCCCAACGATGAAGATGAAGAAGATGTTGCATCTAATGAAGCCCCAAGTATTGGGCATGCAGTAAACATGTATCAATGTTTGCACATAGCCCAGAAGACCACCAACGAGAAGGAGCCTTTGAGTGATGGTTCAACCCCAAAGAAAAAAAATCGGTACAACTTGAGAATTCAAGGGATCCCCACTATGTTTGAGATACCGAGAGATAAAATAAGAAAAGACATGCTAAGGACAGTGGATCCGTTGGTTAACTCAACACAGAAAACTCATAGCAAGTTTGGGAAGACAACTACAACAAAGAGTGTGTCTGTGAGAAGAAAAGACAAGAGGATCCCACCAGACACCACGAACACAAGTCTAACCCTGGACACCTCGATGAATCTCCCCGCTTTGGATTACAACATTGTAGAGGATATGAAGAAGACTCGTGTGAACATATCTCTGTATGAGTTAACCAAAATCACGAGTCAGCGAGACATTCTTTTGTGCGTACTTGGGGAAACCTCTACAGGTGATGCTACCTCTTCCAGCAAGGGACCAAGTAAGTCTCCTGACACACTCGCATATGTGCTCAACGCGCTCCATATGGAGGATGAAAAATCACTCTGCCCACCTTTCCTGTAATCATTTGAAATATTCAATTTCAATGTCCACAATTGTTTGGTTCATTCTGGTGTATCAGTCAATGTAATGCCACTCTCCATCACTAAGAAGATAAATGCCCAATGGAGCAAGACAATTGCGCAGATCATCCAAATTGACAGAACATGTGTGCCAAAAATTGGTGAACTATGGGATGTCATCATCCGGTTATAGTCCGATGAACGAGTTCATCAATGCATCAATATTGTGATTGTGGACATTCCAGAAACATATGGTGTATTTCTTAGTAGAGACTGGTCAATCAAGCTGCAAGGATACTTTGCCATTGACTGGTCACACTTATGGCTTCCGTATAGGGTAGAAAAAACTAGATCTGGGTGTTTTCAGAGAGATACATGAAGCACAATGTGATTCCCTTGGATGGACAAAATGAACCATTGGCTTTCGTAGAACTTATGTTCGACAATTGATTTCTGGAGACACTATTGGGGTGCTATCTTACACATCCAACCCCGACCCCACCAAACACACAGTTGGGTCTCCTTCAATGTCCAACTGGTGAAAATGAAACTTGTATAGTACTTTGTAGTTGTAGTAGCAATAGTGATAGTAGTAGTAGTGAGGCAAGCGGTTCTTGTACAAATGATATGTGGACCATGTACTTTGATGGTTCCAAGATGCAAGAGGGCTCTAGAGCCGGTTGTGTCTTAACATACCTACTGCAGAGGAAACACTTAATCTCTAGCCGCTTGGAGTTCGAGTGCATGAACAACACCACCAAGTATGAAGCACTTGTCTTTGGCTTACAGAAAGTGTTGGGTTGTGTTATATTCTTTCCATGACTAGCCCACGTAGTTAAATGGGGGGTTAGAAGGGGGGGGGGGGCCTTCGTTGCGTCGATTGCGTAGCGGGGGGAGTCACAGGGGGTTTGAGAGGTGCAGGTAACCCCTCTCTATGAGGTCCGGGGCAGCACCCCGGAAAATTTTGGTTTTGGACCCTATGTTAGGCTGAGCAGACCTACCTATGGTTTTGTGCATGTTTTTTGCACATAGTTTTGGACGCGATGGATTTTCGGTCCATGATATTGGATGCTTCGGCATGTATAAATATGTATTGTAACATTGAAAGGAACATAATGAAAAATCAAGCTGGTAGTCTCGATTTTGGGATCTAGGGGAAAATCTCTGTGTATATGTGTTATATGTGTTATGCTCTCACATTGTTTATTTTCTGTGTTTTAGAATTCGTATGTAGGGAATTTTTGTATGGGGTTAAAACCTACATTTGGTATCAGAGTTGTTTTGGCTTCAAGGGGATGCCTTTGTTGCTGAGGGGTTTCGCTCGGGCCTGTGGTAGACCTTGTTTAGTGGGAGATCTGCGAGATCAATTCTGGTGTTGAAAGAAGATGACGAGTAGTGGAAAGATAGAGATCGAGAAATTTAATGGTTAGAGTTTTGAGTTGTGGAAACTCAAGATGGAGGATCTGTTGGTGGATAAATATCAGTGGATCATGGTAGATCCGGGTACTAAACCAATGGGAGTGTCCAATGAAGAATGGAAGAAGTTAGATCGGAAGGTAAAGAGCACAATACGATTGTGTGTCTCAGATTCAGTATTGTTGAATGTATCAAGGGAAGCTACGGCTAAGGCTTTGTGGAACAAGTTAGGGACTTTGTACCAATCTAAGTCTCTGGTGAATAAACTGTTCCTGCGGAAAAAGTTGTATAACCTGAGGATGAAATATGGAGACTCGGTGACAGAGAATCTGAACGCATTTACTACTGTGGTAAGTCAGTTATTATCTGTTGATATTAAAATTTTAGATGAAGATAAGTGCATCAGTTTGTTGTGTTCTCTACCAGATTCGTGGGATAGTCTGGTTATTGCAATAGGTAGCAATACAACTACCTTGCAGTTTAATGAAATAGTCTCATCCTTGCTAACGGAGGAGATGAGACAGAAAAATATGGAGAACCATAATGGTGATGCCTTGTCTGTACGAGGACGGTCCCAGAACAAAAACAAAAATAAGTCATCGAGTGGGAGATATAAATCTCCAGGAAAACCTATAAAGGTGGTGTGTTGGAAATGCGGAAAGGAAGGGCACCACAAAGGGACTGTAAATCTAAAGCTCCTGATAAAGGAAAGGGATCTAATGATGCTCCTTCTGCAGAGGCGAAAATCACCTCAGATGAAGGTGGGGATGTGTACTTGGCTTCTTCAAGTACACATGTAGATCATGAGGCATGGTTGATTGACTCAGGTGCATCCTTTCACTTCACTCCCCATAGAGAGTGGTTCTGCGAGTATGAGAAATATGATGGTGGTGATGTCTTCTTGGGGGATGACAGGAAGGCTAGAATCATTGGTCATAGAAAAGTAAAGTTGAAGTTGCAAGGTGGAAGGGTTAGAACACTTCTGGGTGTGCTGCATATTCCTGTATTAGCCAGAAATCTGATTTCTGTAAGTAAGCTGGATGATGTAGGTGTAAAAATAGTGTTCGAGAAGGATACCTGCAAGATGGTTCGGGGGGCACTGGTATTGATGTGGGGAGTTCGAATTGGAACTTTGTACAAGCTGCAAGGTAGCACTATTGTTGATGGGTACAATAGTTCCGTGGTTCCTGAAAGTGGAGCAGAAAATCTAGTGGTCTCTGGAGAGAAGACCATGTTGTGGCATCAAAGGCTTGGACATATCAGAGAGAAGGGCCTTCAAATACTTCATGGTAAAGGTATGGTAGAAGGTATGAGTAATATCTCTCTGGATTTTGATTTCTGTGAAAATTGTGTATATGGGAAGCAAAATCGGGTGAGTTTCCCCTTTGGTGGTAAGAGGGCGAAACAGATATTAGAGCTTTTGCATAGTGATGTGTTTGGACCTGTTAAGATTCCATCACTGGGTAAGTCTATGTACTATGTATCATTTATAGATGACTTCTCAAGGAATACATGGATATATTTCCTTAAGAAGAAATCTGAAGTCTTTGACAGGGTTAAAGAATTTAAGGCTCTGGTAGAAAACCAGACTGAGAAGAAGATAAAGGTGCTGAGGACAAATAACAGTGGAGAGTTTTGCAGTAAGGAATTTGAAGAATTTTGTAAGAAGTGTGGTATAGCACAGCAAAAGACTAGTTCATATACACCTCAGCAAAATGGAGTTGCAAAAAGAATGAACAAGACGTTGATGGAAAGGGCAAGAAGCATGCTCAGTGGTGCCGGGTTAGGACAACAATTCTAGGCAGAGGCGGTGGAAACAGCAGGTTACCTGGTCAACAGATCACCTTCATCAGCGTTGGAGGATAAGACTCCATAAGAGGTATGGACTGGTAAGAAACCCTCTCTTTCACATCTGAGGGTATTTGGATGTGATGCATATGTACATGTTCCAAAGGAGAAACAAACCAAGTTGGATAGTAAATCTGAAAACTGCATCTTTATTGGGTATAAGGATGGTTTAAAGGGCTATAAGCTTTGGAACCTAGTAACAAGGAAGGTTGTGTACAGCCGAGATGTGGTGTTCAGAGAGGTGAAAGATGTTATTAAACATGAAGTCCAACCAAAGGAACCTGAGAAGATAGAGTTTGAGCTAAAGGAGGAAGAATCAGACTCTACAATAGAGGAGGAATCAAATGATGAAGAGCCACAAACTCCGGGTGTGAGAAGATCAGTTCGAGAAAAAAGGCATCCAGAAACGTATAGTTCATCTGCTTTTTGTTCAAATTTTTCTTTATCTATTACTAATGATGATCCCAAAACTGTGAAGGAAGAAGTAGAGTCAGAGGATGGAAAACTTTGGAAAGAGGCCATGGTTGATGAAATGGCATCTTTGCACAAAATGAGGCTTGGGATCTGGTGGAGTTACCGGCTGGAAGGAAACCCATTCGCAGAAAATGGGTGTTCAAGAAAAAGACAAATGTAGAAGGAAAGATGGAGAAATATAAAGCTCGGTTGGTAGCAAAAGGTTATTCCCAGGTGTCAGGAATTGATTTTGGTGATATTTTTTCTCCTGTTGCCAAGGTAACTTCTATTAGATTACTTTTATCTGTTGCTATTGATTTTGATTTTGAGGTAGAATATATGGATGTGAAGACAACATTTCTTCACAGGGATCTAGAAGAGTAGATCTACATAAAGCCACCTGAATGCTTTGCGGTGACGGGTAAGAAAGAATTGGTATGCAAGTTAAAGAAGTCCCTGTATGGGTTAAAACAGTCACGAAGGATGTGGTATCAGAAATTCGATACATTTATACGGGGACTTGGATTCACCAGAAGCAAAGAAGATCACTGTGTGTATTTTAAATCAATTGGTGACCGTGTTATTTATTTGGTCTTGTATGTGGATGATATGTTACTGGTTGGAAATGACTAAGAAATTATCTAGGATTTGAAGACCCATTTGTCCTCCAAATTCAACATGAAAGATCTTGGTGCTGCAAACTATATTTTGGGCATGGACATTAAAAGAGATCAGACAAAGAGGAAGCTCTAGTTAAACCAGAGGAAATATGTCGAGACAGTATTGCAGAGGTTTAATATGCAAGATAGTAAACCGGTGAAGGTTCCTATTCTTGTAGGTGTAAAGTTATCTGTTGAATAGTGTCCCAAGACACAGGAAGAGGAAGAGGACATGTCCCATGTTCCATATGCAAGTGTAGTCGGTAGCCGGATGTATGCGATGGTCTGTACTAGACCAGACATTGCACATGCAGTGGGAGTATTGAGCAGGTTTATGTCAAAACCAGGGAAGCAGCACTGGACAACAGTGAAGCAGGTTTTCAGGTATTTGCGTGGCACCAATGATTATGGTTTGTGCTACCAAGGAAGACCAGGATTGGACAGAGTGTTGGATATTCATGGCTTTGTTGATGCAGACTGGGTTGGAGATCTGGTTCAGAGAATATCTACAAGTGGGTATGTGTTTAACCTATTTGGAGGTGCAGTCAGTTGGATGAATAAGAAAAAATCTGTAGTGGCACTATCAACTACAGAGGCAGAATACATGGTAGCCACTCATGCAAGCAAGGAAGCAGTTTGGCTGCAGAGATTGTGTTCAAATATGGGGTTAGTACAGGAAGCTATAAGGATAGACTGTGACAACCAAAGTGCAATTTTCTTGGTAAAGAACCCTGCATATCATTCAAAGAAAAAACACATTGATGTTCAATATCACTTTGTGAGGGATATGATAGAAGACAAAAAGGTGTTGCTGGTAAAGGTGGACACTTTGAATAATACTGCAGATGCGTTGACAAAATCTATGAGCTCTGATAAGTTCTCTTGGTGTAGAGAAACAATGGGCATTGCAGGGCTAGATAAATGACTAAGCTCTCTTGTGTCCCCCTGAGGAAAGAAAACAACAAGTGGGAGAATGTTGGGTTGTGTTATATTCTTTCCATGACTAGCCCACGTAGTTAACTGGGGGTTTAGAAGGGGGGCAGAGCCCCCCATCATTGCATTGATTGCGTAGCGGGGGGAGTCATTGGGGGTTTGAGGGGTGTAGGTAACCCCACTCTATGGGGTCTGGGGCAGCCGAAAAATTTTGGTTTTGGACCCTATGTTAGTTTGGGCAGACCTACCTATGGTTTTGTGCATGTTTTTCGCACATGGTTTTGGACGCGATGGTTTTTCAGTCCATGGTATTGGATGCTTCGGCATGTATAAATATGTATTATAACATTGAAAGGAACATAATGAAAAATCAAGCTGGTAGTCCCGGTTTTGGGATCCAGGGGAAAATCTCTGTGTATATGTGTTTTATGTGTTATGCTCTCGCATTGTTTATTTTCTGTGTTTTAGAATTCGTATGCAGGTAATTTCTGTATGGGGTTAAAACCTACAGAAAGCCATCGACCTCAATGTTGTTGTTCTAAAAGTGGTAGGTGACTCAGAGATCATGCTGCATCAGGTATGTAACACTATACACTGTGTGTCACCCCGTCTTAAGAGTTATCAACAAGGGTATGGTGACTCCTTTCTCAATTCCAAGCTTTCAATATTATTTATGTACCAGGAATGTGTAATGCCGCTGTAGATGCCTGGGGAAACATAGCTGCTAGGATGACACCGTTAAGGGATATATTTTCTGTTGAATTTTTGTATAAACCATTTGTCCTGGACAACATCACTAATTTACACTTTTTTGATGATGATTAATAGATACTTCATTTCATGGCCAACACTGACATCTTCAAGGATGCATAAATAAATGAGGACAAGCATGAGTAGTTTCTATAGGATGCAACCGATGCTATAGGGATTAATGCATAGGTGTTTGGTGACAGAGATACCCTCAAGGATCTTCCCAGGATCCTTGGAAGACTGTCAGATTAGCTACAGTTGGCATAGAGATACATGCATATCCATGTTAGTCAAATGAGAATCAAAGCAGGAAGAAGGACTTATTACCTCAAGTCTTGGTGTGGTGTTGCTGGAGAGCACAAAGTAGCAGAGTGGAAGACCCCTCAACTAACTCCAAGATCAAAAACTGCACATAGATAAGACAAGGCGTAATATCACAGCATATAACTTTGACAATCAATGCACTAACATATAGAGATATCTAATTACATGTATCTAAGCCACTCATAATAACGACATTGCATAAACATGTAAACTAATTACAATACCAATGCCATGGAGTGGACAACACAATTGCAGGTCTATATTAATGATAGAAAAGGGTGATTACAACCATTGGTTGTATCAACCTTCCCTTACTCCTCCAGCTCCTCTCTCTCTCTCCCTTCTTAACCTCTTGCATTGCCTTTGTTGGATACTAGCTTTGACAGTCAAATATGAAATCCTTTCAAATGTTTTGACCTCTTCCATAATGGCCCTAACCTCACATATATATCATGAGAGGATAAGCCTTGCCAAATCCTTCAGGAGTTACTTTGGGCAAAAGCAAAGATGTTTCCATGCTTTTATGCTCTTTCCCCATTTATAGGCTCTGTTAGGAATAGTAATTCCTCCAAACAAGTTGAATCAAGATGTTTCCCTGCTTTTATGCGCTGACATAGGAGTGAATATCGGGATATTTCTTGGTGAACTTGTTCCTTTGACTCATGGAAACTCACTTAGGTTGAATAACACTCTTCTCGAGGCAACAAACAAAGGTACCCTATGCACTAACGCACCTGATGCATTGCTAGGAAGATTTATAAAGTAGGTTGCTAGTTCCTGGAGAGAGTTAGCTTGACAAATAGGCCTGTGAACTTGGTCAGTCTTTCAGTCATCTTGCCTTTCTCCTCTAGGTTGGTTAGGAGGTCATTTTCTTGTGTAACGGTCGATGTAAGCAAAGGAAACCTCATCCCCAAGGGTGTGGTATCACTTGAGAAGCTGTATGACTTGCAGAACCACTTTCAGGGACATGTCAATGCTAAACCCACAAATCTACATTATTACACGAACAAATTAATTTGGGAACAGATAAAGATCCCAAGTTTGTGAATCTCGATAAGTGTTTCATACCTCAAGAGTGACAAGCTTTCATATGCTTCTTCAAGTAGTATCGAGATGTATTCATGTGGATGTACAAGGACCTAAACACATATGACACACAAATAATCTAGCACGTCATAACAATCGAAGAAGGGGTGAAGCCTTTTCAGTAGAATATAAGGAAATTTCATCCTTCGCTTGAGCCCCTCATACAGAAAGAATAGACCAAGTTGTTGGATTCTCGGATCATTTACAAAGTTCGACATTCCATGTGGGTTTCCAATCTAGTCCCTATTAGAGAGAAGTCTAGGGAGATTCGCTTGTATGTATATTTCTGTAATCTAAATTGCGCCTTGGATAAGGATAACTACCCAGTGTCATCCATGGAGCATATATTATAGACAATATCTGGAGCAAAGATGTTTTCTTTACTTGACAACCAGGTTCTAGTAGTAGAGCTTGACAGAATTAAAACAACCTTCCATACCAAGTGGGGTACGTTAGCTTTCCGAAGGATGTCATTTGGGCTGGTGAACACAAAAACAAATTTTCAGCGCACAATGGACATCTCCTTCCACAGGCTCATTGGAAAAAGTGTGGTGATCTACCTCGATGATGTGACAGTCTTCTCAAGACAGTGGTCAGAACACCTATGCCATCTTAAGAAAATATTTAAGCGATGTCGAAAATACAGGATATCCTTGAATCCAAAGAAGAGCATCTTCATAGTGTCTGAGGGTAACCTGCTTGGACACATCATTGCCAAGATAGGGATCAAGGTAGTTCTAGACAGAGTTCGGACCATCATGCAGGTTCCTCACCCCGTAAACAAGAAAGCCATGTATTCTTTCCTAGGGAAGATCAACTTCCTCAGAAAGTTCATCTTTGATTATGCGCATATTGTCAAACCCATCCAAGAGATGATCAATAAGGACGTAGTCTATAGTTGGGGAAAGAAGGAAAAGGATATGTTCGCCCGTATCAAGCAAGCTATAGCACAAGTGCCTGCACTGTTCAACCCAAAATTCACCAAAGGTTTCTTGCTCTATACTTTTTCTTCCTACTCTTCACTCATTGTTGTGCTCACTCAGAAGGACGAGCCAAACAATGAGCGACCCATCTCCTTCATGACCATGAGCCTGCAAGGACCCAAACTCAACTATCCCGCCATGGATAAACAAGCATACACAATGTACAAGGTGGTGAAGCATTTTAGACCCTACCTCCTGAAGAACCATTACATTGTCTTTGTGTCGCACCCAGTAGTCAGAGCACTGCTTGTTCAACAAGAGTTGGGTGAAAGGAGGGCAAACTGGATGACAGGACTGCAAGAGTACGATATTGACATCAAGCTAGTTCACACCATCAAGGTTCATGGTCGATGCAAACTAGTAGTGGAAGCAGTACATGCACAAGAGGAAGAAGAAGAGATTGTATGTTGGGAGCAAGAAATAGAAATGTATAATGACGAGTGAGCCTCACCCACTTCGCATTGAGACTCTTGGTACACAGAAGTGCACCAGTACCTTGAGCATGGCATTGTGCCCTCTCATTTTTCTATGTGGCAGAAGAGGGAAATCTGACTCAAAGCTTTATATTATTAGTTGGTGCATGGGGTTCTTTACAAAAAAACACCACAATGCTATACTGCTCAGGTTCCTGGAGGCACAAGATTCAGAAAGGGTGTTATGTGATCTCTATGACAGACCAACTGGGGGACACTTCGCAGGTAACAAAACAACGCACAAGGTCATGCGAGCTGGTTTCTATTGGCCTACATTGCTCAAGGATGCACATGCCTATGCCCGCAAGTGTTCGGTCTATCAGAGATGCGCCGATAGAAACCGAATTTTAGAAGCCCTGCTGCATCCTATTGCAGTGGAAGAACCATTCTAACAGTGGGGTTTGGATATCATTTGGGAGATTTTCCCACATTCATCAAAGCGGCTACACTATATTATGACTGTTATATATTACTTCACACAGTGGTCAGAAGTAGCTCCACTGAAATAAGTGAACGACCAGGAAGTCATCAGCTTCCTATAGCAGAACATCATCTCCAGGTTTGGTGTTCCTACATCACTTGTTTTTGGAAATGAAACTTAATTTTCTTTGTTGAAGCTTTATGACTTTGCATTGAAAAATGGTGTTGTGTTGAAATATTCTTCTAATTACTACCCGCAGGGAAATGGTCTTGTTGAGTCTACAAACAAGAACCTCATCCGCATCATCAAAAAGACCATTTACTTTGAACATCGAAAATGGAACTCTACTTTGGTGAATGCTCTATGCATTGACCGAGTCACACCTAAGCCTTCTTTGAATACCCCCCCCCACAACTTCCTAGTATATGGAAAATAAGCCATCCTCCCGCTGAACATCTACTTTCTTGCTCTTCAATTGTCCCAAGAATCCCAAGGAAAGTCGTGTCTGTTAGTACAATGTAGGATGGAAACACTACACAAGCTACATGAAGAAAGGATGAAAGCAAAAGAAAAATTTACACTCCACCAGAACCATATCAAGAGATGGTTCGATAGAAAGTCTGCAGGGAGTATTAGCTTCAGTGTGGGTGACTTAGTATTAAAGTGGGACAAACCCCATGAGGACAAAGGAAAGCACACGAATTTTCAATCCTTCTAGATTGGTCCATTTACAGTCCATGAGAAGCTTGGACAACACACGTACCATCTTCAATCACTTGGTAGGAGGATTGACACTCTCCCCATTAATGGCCAAGAATTAAAATTCTATTTTTAATGATCCGAGGCCGCACCCAGTGCTATGTACATAGTCTTTTCATTGCTTGCTCTATTGTTTTTATTTGTTTCTTTGTTTTCCTTACTGTTATGTTGTTTTTATTTTGTAAATAAGTGTTGTTTCGCACTTTGTTCTGGCTTCTGAATGTGTATGTGGCTGAAGTTCAAAGAGTCTTGTGACACTACAACACTTGGCCAATTCTATGTCTGTCTTCTTTGTGTTTCGTTGTAACTTTTGGCCGATGAAATCTTGACGGAAAATAATATCCATCTGTAAGGAGAGTTTCGGTCAAACCATGAACCTTTGTTCAGCCTGGGAAACCTCATGCATGTACTTAGTCTTCTATTTTGGTGTGTTCAAGCTTATCCCACTAGTAGAAATGGAGAAGGGGAAAAATCTAAATGAGTAAAGCTGAATCAGAGGTCTTTGCATACTTCTTTGAAGGAACAACCTCTCATGCTCTCAATAAGTTAAGATCCCTCTTGCACCCCAAAAATAAATAAGTGTTGATGCACAGTTGTCTTTCAAAAAATAGAATAAATAAATAAAGGCGAAAGAAAAGAAAGGCTTCCTGCATAGAGAGGTGAAGCAAGTAACTCCACCAGGGTACTGTCTAGGCTCGCTGGAAGTGGAGTAATGATTGTGTTCCTACGTGACTCCGTTGGGGTACTATCCAAGCCTGCTGGCAATAGGGAAACACTAGAGATGAAAAACTATATTATGAAAATATTAATCTTGCGAGCGAAACTACCCTTCCCGATTCAAAACACTATGATTGGGCTGAATCTTATGATGTGTTCAACTAAGTTGGTACAAGACGAACCATGTATGTACATGTGGTAAGTGGGGAAGGCGAGGTAATATTCACGATGAATCAATACTGCCCAAACGACCAAGGCTGTGCATTAGAAAATGAACCAAAACAAATAAGCTGGTATTCAACCAGTGTGTTGCCAAGTGTTGTAGCAGCTGCAACACCCTCCAAATTTTGGATTGCACTCAAATTTCAGAGCCTTCCTTGGTTTTTCCTTTGATGGTTGCAAACACTCGAGCTCATTCCTTGAGCTCTGTCAGAGTCTTTTTGCCCTTTTGCTTGCTTAACCAACTATCGTCTTATGGCATGTTGATCGCTTTATCATTCTTGCGATCTTGTTTTGGTCATTTTGAAGGTTTGTGTTTGTGTGTTTGGGTTGTATTAGCTACGTGAACACCCATCACACTCTTACACAAAGTTGTAAGCACTGTCATGCAAGTGTCATCATGGTCATCCAAAGGTCTATCCCAAGTGTCGCACTTGTCACTTTAAGCTCTAAAAAGTTCCATAGAGGGTCATTCTTTGCTATGTTCTCCCAGTGGTCAGTGCTGTCATGTTGTTAAAGTATGCTAAGTGTGTGATCACAATGTCGAGTCATCATAAGTTCACTTTCCTTTCACACTTTGCCATTTTCTTGAAAATTTCTCGATGGAACAACTTCACTTCACCGGACCCCGACTGAGCTAGACTGCACAGTGTCAGCCCTCAGTGGTGCTACCCTGCTTCCTGGAACTATGCAGTGCTTGAGGATGTCCTCTGGGGCAGTTGCACTGTGCAATCCTAGAGGTGAGCAACTTGTATTCCTTCCTAGAACTTCGGAGAAACTGCCTAACTACCTATCTGAACTGCGCGCTTTGCAAGATCAGTCATCAAGCCTCTCTCCTGCTTGCTGGAAACTCACATTGCGCAGAGACCTACACCTTCGCTGCTCTTATAAATTGCGTAGAGATGTCCTCACAATGACTTCCCTCAGTTGGGACTCATTTCTCTCCAAGTCTACGTAGAACTGTCCTCGGGTCCCTCTGCTGTCTTGCCTTGTCTTCCCCCTGGAAAATGTGCAGAGGTGTCCCTGAGGGTCCCACCTTGTAGATGCCATCGGTGTCCTTGACTGTGCGATTATGTCTCCTAGTTGCCTCTGCGCAGTTTTCCCGAATAGTGAAGACTCTGCCCTAGAGTTCCTTCTCCAAGCCTGAGCTGCGCTCTGTGCAGTCTCAGTGACCAGTCCCCCCTACCTGTCACCTGAAACTACACAATGCGCAATAACTAGGCCCTCTCCTAGTTTTTCATCTATCCCGGGCCTGGAACACATAAAAAAATGTGTCATGATAGACTAGGAGGTTTTGGATTTGATGCCATCTCATCATGAGTGAATTGCAGGAACAGGTACATTGATAGATCATGGCGAGACAACGGACGAGATTGTTATCGGGAAAACTAGTTTCCATTTAGAGCTACTAGTCCCACTAAGACATGTAGCTATCTTAGAAACAAACAAACTAAAGTTACCTATATTTTCCTTTTATGAGAGATAGATGAGAGAGAAGCAGAGAGTACCAACCTCAGTCTTTTGCTAGTCTCCTTGCTCATTTCCTCTCTCCCTTGATAGAGCTTTCGACACTCCTTTCTCACTTGTCCCACTTCAAAGAACACCTCTAGAGTTAAGGAAACAAAATACCATCAAAGCATAGAGATCTATAACCATAAACAATGTAGGATCAGATGTACATTTACCATATAAATGCATATACAAATACAAGATTCAGAGATATACAAACATATGGAGGAAAACTCAAATAGCTTTATTGATAGAAGTAGTAGAAGAGAGGATTACAACCAAGCTATCTGATCCAGCATTATACTCCCAGCATGAAAGCCCTCTTCACCTCATACAAAGCAAGATCACCCAACAATGTCTTCAAAGAGAAACCAACAACACTTCCTTGCAAATTACAAAATTCTAGCCCCTGGATCTCTAGGATGAGGGATCCATATATAGATGTTTGCAGGAGAGTGAGTCAGCTTCTGGGATTTTGATTAGTGTCATTTCACTGATATTTCTTGGTTCCACTTGGAGATTTCAGATCTCTTACTCATCCCTGGGAAAATTCAGAGAGGCAAGTGTCATATGAGCAATTTCTAGAAGATTCTTTGAGTTTCCACCTAGCAAACTGCTTCTGCCATTTGTCTGCTCTCGCTCATCACACCCTACAGAAGGGATTTTCAGTATGCATTGCACCCCCTGTGTGTAATAGGTGAGATGCATCGCACCCTCAGCATGGAGCAGTCTGTATGGTCCAGTTTTGACCAGTTCTTAGTAGTTTTTCAGGGAGAACTTCTGGGAAATGATGTAATCAGCTGACCTTGTTCCTTTAGGGTATGAAACAACACTTTTAAGGGTTTAAAAGCCCTTTGTTTATGGACATATGTGATTGGGGTTGCAATGCCCAAATATGTCTATAACAGTTTCCCCCTAAAGCATGAGGTCGTAAATCTTTTGATGTCGGGTAAAATGCTTTATAATGAGGATCCGAGGTTTTTCAAATTGGAAGGTGACCTGTAATAAGATACAATACAATACATTATCTTCATAATATTTTCATGATCTAGTTGAGGTGGGCATTCCCATGCTCAGCTTTATAAATTCATTTTCATGTAAATAAGACAGACAATCGTCTGTGTGGCAGACTGATGATTTTGGTAGAGCCATCATCCCTTGGCTTGGATGATTATCTGTGCAGCAATGATGTACATTTGATGTCTTTATTTTCCTGAATATATCATAGCTCAGATGGATGAAACTAGATTCGGGGTCTTCAAACTCGTTCAATCTTCGCCCAAAGTACAAGTCGATCCATGTGAGAAGATGTTTTTATGTCGAACATGGAAAGACATCACCTGATTACCAACCAATGATGTAAGCTATTAACAGGCGCGAGAGGTATCACCGATAATGATAATGACCCTCAAGGTACTGCAGTACAATTCACGTGGTGTGAATACATGAGTTGATGTCAAACACCACGCAAAATCTTTCGGTCGAAGGCCATTGATGTAAACCTGTCACCGGAAGTGAGAAACTTGCCATTGAGGCATGCAAGCTTCAAAGTACTGAAAGGGTTGTTCCTAAGTCAAATTCTTAGATAATGAGCTGATGTCGACAAGAAGTGACCCGTTGTAGGAGGGCCTTAATGAATCCCACATCTACGACACGGAACGGAGCAAATGATTTTGTGGAGGTGAAAACGATCTGATGATACAAGGTTCAGGGTGGCGGTCATGAAAAATGGAGAGTGAAGGTATTGCAGTGGATGAGGCATTAGCTAGGTTGGTGAATTCTCTGAGTGACTTCTCTTGAACATATCGGCGACACTGAAATGGATTGGTAGCATTAACCGCAAAAATGGATGGTACGGTGGACCAATGGTGATACGACCGGTGAACGGAATAACCCAACCCGACTCAATCATGGTGATGGAGTGAAAGTGACATGTTCAAGAGCGACCTGCTACCAATGAAGCTATTCAAGTTTTCTTCCCTTTTTACCTAGTCATTGCTGACCAGTACTTCTTTATTTTTGTCAAGCTTGAGGAGGATAACATATGCTTGTTCTATAATTTTCCCTTCGGGCAAACCTTTCGCTACATTTTAACGAGCCTAACAACAGTGAAACTCGTTCTTGTCTGCATGGACAAATTTGTTGCTATTGTTTAACGATTTTAATGACAAAGATAACTTGGTCCTTTTCAATTTTAGAGAGTCTAAAAGGGACGTAAAGGCAACTCTGGTAGTCCTCTTTTGTAATGTAATCCCTTAAGTTCGAAAATGTATAAAATAATACGAAAGGGATGACTTTTCGATAGTTTTAACGAGCTGAACAAGACAAGCGCTCGATATTTTTGTGTAGTCATCCCTCAGGTCCAAAAGGATTAAAATCTAGAGGAGGGATGGCACTTTCGGTCGCTTTAACGAGCTGGAGAGGCCAATTGCTCAGCAATCTTTTCATATTTTACGAGTCAGATGAAAATAGCTTAAAGGAGACTTGTTTTTTGAGGAATGAGTGAGGTTTTTGGATAGCAACTGGTTCCGGGTAAGGTTTTGAACTTTTCGATCATGGCAGTGTAAAGAAGGTGGCTAATAGAATCACTCGTCGCAGCTATTCCTCAAAAGGGTAAACAATCAAATGGAGGCGTATGATCGGCTAAAAAAGAGTGGAGGTGATGGTAAGAACACGACCAAGGTTCAAAAGCTGATAATTATGCGATTGCAATGGTTATTTACCGAAGGTGGGTTCATTTTTTAATGAGCTTAAACTCTAGGGGAACATTTTCTCATTGCTAGGTTTATTTTTTAACGAGCTTGAACTTCGCGTAAAACTGCTCGTGGCTAGGTTTATTTTTTAACGAGCTTGAACTTCGCGTAAAACTGCTCGTTGCTAGGTTTATTTTTTAACAAGCTTGAACTTCGTGTAAAACTTCTCGTGCTAGTCATATAATAAGGATGTCTCATCAGTAGGTTCATTTTTTAGGGAGCTTGCCCCATGCACAACTTTGCTCCGAAGCCTTTCGTTATGCAAGCTAGGAATGACCAACCTACGAGTTTAAAGGGTTAAGAGCCTACAAACTAAGAAAATAAAAGGTCGATTTTCACTTGCATGGAAAAAGGTTTGCATGCCCCCAGGTATAAGTAGAGTTTCCAGGTTACCATACGGAAGTTCTTGCATTAGCAAGATTGTTCCATCCATGTTGTAGACAAAACACTTCCTTGGCGATGTCCATCGAAATGGACAAAGGTGATTGTTGTTAGTCCCAATCACATAACCTTTGATGGGGGAATCCTTTTCCAGTCCAAATCCATTTTCCTAAATGGACAGGGGTATTAGACTAGTCATATTCCTACGTGGAAACCTACCTTATATCTGGGGTTTTTTCTACTGAAGCAGACCAGGGCGCATGCCTCCTGGGTTTCAGTCACAATCACCGAATCACTCGCGCTCATCAGGTGGACGGACTGGAGATTGATGAGACATTCCTTGTGAAAAAGACCAATTAGGGATGGTATTTGACTAATAGCTATGTTTGAACCAGGGAACGAAAGCTGGTCTATGAGCTGGACCACTCTGCCTTCATGTGGAAAACACATCACTCGAAAGAGTGAGGAAACAATAGCTCCCATGCTATAAATGTAGTCACATCCAAGGAGTAGATTGTAATATAGAGGCCCTTGGACTACCATCATGTTTAGATGAATGGTTTTCCTTCTCAAAATTATAGGCAAATTTGGAAGGATCCCTAACGGTCGACTTGTTCCTTTGTTGAAGCCTGTCAGATTTCGAATCTCAGGCAGAAGCAATGGCAAACCAAGCGATTTCCAAGCAGTTGAGGAAAGGATACTCACAGAAGCCCCTTCATCTATGATAGTACCAACCATGATCATTCTATAAGCTTGTACTATGATTCGGCATGGTACATTAGATGGTAGGCTGGGTCTGCCTAGTAGATTCCAATCGAAGGAAACAACTAGGTTGCTTGGAGGAGGGACCGAATAAACAACCAGGTAAATCTCTGATGAACTTCCTTCCTGCGGTAAAGGAATGGGTAGATTTCCCCCATGTTCATCGGAGTCTGTGTTTACGAAAATAATTTGAACGGTGTCGTTCTCATTCTCTTTGGTGACAGTATCATTTGAAGGTGGACCCTCTGAAGACAAGGTTGGGTCGACTGCTGTATCGACCTGTTGACTTTGGTCCGGTGTGGAATCAAAGGGTTTATCTTCAATGATAGGTGCTTCGACCGATAACAACAGTGTGCCAGTCAGATTTGCAACGAGCGATGGACTCGGCAAGAGTTTCTTGTATCCAGGAGGAAGTCGCTGTGGTGACGCAGGACGGTTATCCAAGACTCTTTTAGCTTCGTCTAGGAAAGGAAAACGGTGGAGGACATGATCGCCTTCACATAGTCTACAAGGAGATTTAAATCTTCCTTTCTTTCCATTGGTTTCGTTTTCACTAGTTGATGGTGTGCTCTCAACATGATCGTCAGGGGTTGAAGACAACGGATTGTGCAAGCGAGGAGACCAATCCCTCAAGATTCGTGGGATGCAGGGACAATCTCGATGATAGTGGCCTCCCTTGCAAATGACACATGGAGATTTAGGTTTGGAAGGTGCAGTGTGTGGATTTTCGCCAGACGATGCACGATTGCCCCCTTTTGCTGTTGGATTCTTCTTCTTCCTCTCAGTTACTTGGTTTTTAGCGTTACTAGCTTCACCAAGTGAAGAGGAAGAAGGAGAGGGAGAAACAAACGAAGTAGAAGGTGAGAGAGAAACTTCATCTGGTTGCTGATTTGATTGCTGAGGAATTTCGGTGTTTTGAACGACAGAGGTCGAGAAAAGCCATACTGGCAGGCCAATTGTGAGTCCTGGAAGGGACAATGTAGCCATATGTGGAGCACCAACATCTCCCCAAGAGGAGAAGGGACTGGGATTTCCCCCAAGAGGAAATCCTTGATTGGTAGACTCCATTTTATCAACCTAAGACCAATGAGCGAACAATGACGTTATTCCGATTAAAATAAATTTTATGACGCTTTGACACAACTTGCTTTTTCAATTTTTAAGAGTCGAGAAAAAGCTAAAGATGACTCTAGTCGCCTTCGATTTTTAATGAGCCTGAAGTGACAAGTGCTCAGACAGACCTTTTCTTTTAAGGAGTCTGAAAAGGAATGAAAGTGACTACTCTGGAAATCTAGACAGAAGGATTACCAAACCAATCGCAAAACTGCAGAATACTTTTTACGGTACGACAGTCAATCTTCCCGAATGCTGTGTTCAGTGCATTGCGATCGATAGGGCGACAGACACGGCTTCCTAAGGATAAAGGATGTAGCCTATTGTGGTCTCCCAATATATACTCGACGGTACGTGGGAGCACAAGTCTGTATTTGCACTTGTCGTCTCAAAGAGGAGGAATCACCCAACCTATGATGAAAGCGATAGTTACGAGGCTTTACGACGCCGGAATACATCTCTATCCTAGACTTCTAAATGTTGTGCATTAGGTTCCAAAGCGTTTTTATGTTCATTGAGGTTTATTTTACAGTTGATCTTTCTTAAGAAGTTTGCCTTTAAGGTTCACCGCATGATGTAGATATAAAATTCCTAAATACGCAATATAAGATGATAAATAGTCGTTTACCTTCTTTTTGCAATGAAAATCCTAGCTACTAAGGAAAGAGAGATGAAATTCTTTCAACATAGAGCAGAGAGCACACACTAGATGCACTTTTCCTAAATCAACTTCAGCATGCAGTCTTAATGCAAATGCACATGCATGTATTGTTTTTTAGTTTCCTTAATGTGAGAATGACAAAAAGAAAACTAAGTATAGATCTGAACTATCTTCTTTCAAAGCGACAGCACTAACAATTTTCTTTTCAAAAAACGAAAGTAAGGCCAAGACGACACTTCGCGATTTCGAATTTTAAAATTTCTTTCGACACTTGAAATACTATTAATTCAAATCAGATACAATGGAAAAAGTGTAATCGACTATCTAAAAGAGGAATGCTTTGTGACACTCTTTTTCTTGACTGAAAACGACACTTGCGAAACTTTCAAATCAAAAGATGATAGTTTGATTAAGCTACTATTTGTAAAGGAGAACTGTAAATGATGAAAAATATATAAAAAAACATTCACAATTCCTTCTGATGGAGTCTAAATAATGCAAAGGAAGATGGTTTCAATAGAGATATACTGATCATAGACAGCAAAACTACTGAATAAAGCTGAAGAAAATGAAGAAAAAACCAAAATCTGGAGGCAGAAACAGTCTTAGTCAATCATTGCACCTGTAACACAGGGAAACAGGGATGCATCTCACCTGCAACACACGGAGGTGCGATGCATCCAGATTTCCAAGAAGAGATAGTGCGATGGTCCAGGGACGAGACTGTGCTTGGTTTTCACTCACAGTTTGCAGCTAAGTTCAGGGATTTAGGCTGAGCTAATAATTGTCAGTAAACACAAAGTATAGGGGCTGATCGAATGAGGTTATTTGAGCTACCACTAGGGCACTTAGGATGTTTGCAAGCTAGATGTTCAGGTCATAAACCAACCCGGAGATTGACTGAAGTAGCATTGATCTACTTTGCAGTTGCTTAGAAAAAGCAGTTCGAAGGCTAGCTGGCTTAACTTCAGGCTCCGTCTGTGGTTTATAAAGCAAACAACAGTAACAAAACAAACAAAATATTCGGTCCCCAGTGGAGTCGCCATTTTGTTATCGGGAACACTAGTGTCCATTCAGAGCTGCTAGTCCCACTAAGACGAGTAGCTATCTTAGAAACAAACAAACTAAAGTTACTTGTATTTTCCTTTTATGAGAGATAGATGAGAGAGAAGCAGAGAGTACCAACCTCAGTCTTTCGATAGTCTCCTTGCTCATTTCCTCTCTCCCTTGATAGAGCTTTCGCCACTCCTTTCTCACTTGTCCCGCTTCAAAGAACACCTGTAGAGTCAAGGCAGAAAAATACCATCAAAGCATAGAGATCTATAACCATAAACAATGTAGGATCAGATGTACATTAACCATATAAATGCATATACAAATACAAGATTCAGAGATATACAAACATATGGAGGAAAACTCAAATAGCTTTATTGACAGAAGTAGTAGAAGAGAGGATTAAAACCAAGCTGTCTGATCCAGCATCATCCTCCAAGCATGAAAGCCCTCTTCACCTCATACAAAGCAAGATCACCCAACAATGTTTTCAAAGAGAAACCAACAACACTTCCTTGCAAATTACAAAATTCCAGCCCCTAGATCTCGAGGATGAGGGATCCATATATAGATGTTTGCAGGAGAGTGAGTCAGCTTTTGAGATTTTGATTAGTGTCATTTCACTGATAGTTCTTGGTTCCACTTGGAGATTTTAGATCTCTTACTCATCCCTGGGTGAATTCAGAGAGGCAAGTGTCATATGAGTAGTTTCTAGAAGATTCTTTGAGTTTCCACCTAGCAAACTGCTTCTGCCATTTGTCTGATCTCACTCATCACACCCTACAGAAGGGATTTTCAGTATGCATCACACCCCCCATGTGTAATAGGTGAGATGCATCGCACCCTTAGCATGGAGCAGTCTGTATGGTCTAGTTTTGACCAGTTCTGAGTAGTTTTTTAGGGAGAACTTCTGGGAAATGATGTAATCAGCTGACCTTGTTCCTTTAGGGTATGAAACAACACTTTTAGGGGTTTAGAAGCCCTTGGTTTATGGACATATGTGATTAGGGTTGCAGTGCCCAAATATGTCTATAACAGAGATGAAGAAGGGGCACACATGCTAGAATAATTACTTGCAACTGGACGGACGAACAAAGAACACCAATAAGTAAGCGAAAGGAACACATGCATGGAACCATCTTACAAGACCAAGACCATCAAAGACCCTGTAGCACCAAGCCATGTGAAGGAGAAGACAAAGCACACTTGAGAGTAAATCCATCACTTAGCAGCACAATAGCTTGACATTGACACCACAACTAGCTAGTACATGTTAGTAGTTCTGTGTCAAGTTGTGTCATGAGTTGTCAAGGCCACATCACCACCATGGGCCACATCTGTTGTAACTGAATGTAATGTAAAGTGGAAGTCCAATGGACACACACAAGAATTTGAAGAGTCATGTTAGTTGAAAAGTCATAGGAAGTTCAATGGTCATAAGGGTAGTTCAAGAGTCATAAGGGTCAAGCATCACCCTTGGCTATACATACCCCTCCCGTTGTATGAGCAAGGATTTTTCACCTTTGCTCCTCCCACATAGACTTGAGAGTAGACAATCAATTCTTTAAGGAATGAGGAGTGGCTTCAATGTCCCACTACTGGGACTAGTGATGTATGGTGTACAGATGTGTCTTGGGACTTTTTCTTAGTTCAGAATCCTATTAAGGCTAGCACATTTTCATGCATGTTTTGTAGATGTTTGTATAGACTATTCTTTCGACATTTGTAATGCATGTTTGTTTCACCTATAATAAGATAGTTGAACTACTTTGGTTGTTTTAGTACTTACATTGTTGGGAATGTGTTGTACTGGTTATCACCATTATCTCATCTCTATGGACTACTCCGCAAGATACTATAAATACCACCTTTGCGTCTTTGTTATCACCGTTGTCACATCCTTGTGGACTACTCCGCGGGATACTAAACAAACCATATTTGTTCTCTGGTTATAATGAGTATCACCTCTGTGTGGACTACTCTGTTGGGTGGTATACGTGTTGTCCCCTTCACATCGGTTTATACTACTGCTGCATCCACTGTGGACTATTCTACTGGATGTTGGATAGACCTTTCCAGTTCGCATGTGTCTCTTCCTAGGTGGTACTATTACCTCTCACTTAGAGGCTCACTTTACTCTCTCCCTTTACAATAAGAGAACTGATACACGAGTTACATTACGCACTCACCAGGCATACTCACCTCGCTTTTTGAAGACACTAGCATAACACTCTCATGTGTTGAACAACAAGAGCTAAGGAAAATCTCTGAGTAATGTCAACCAGGCCATCGTACCATATGGGACTCCTACACCAAATGGTGTGAGGTCTAATTGGGAATTTCCAACTGGGGAGATCCCATGAATGTTGGTGGGTCCAACACCATCAACAGGTTAATCATAATTCCCTTCGACCCCTCTTTCATCTTTTCCTCTGGCTTACTCCCTTGGACCCTCTTTCATCTTTCCCTCTAGCTTTGACCTCTTTTATTAATTTTTTGAATACTGTTTACATTTCTTCAAGAATAACATGGGAAATTTTCCTCATGGTACATAGAAAATGTATTAATGAAAATTTTGTGCCTCAACATTCACTAGTTGGGTCGTGGTCTTGAACTCTGCACTTGTAATTCATATATGATATTTACATCATTTATATACAAGGTAAATAATATAATTTGACTGCCATCATAGTAAAACTTGGCACATAAATTGGTCTAATATAATCTAGGGGTTAAAAATAGGGATATTACATCTATTAAAGAGAAGAGTCCCCATAAGTTTGAATCTAAGTTTTATGAAACATATTCCATACTCAAATATATTGGAAGAGATGCCTACAAATTGGCTCTCCTAGCTCACTCTAAAATCCACTCAATATTTAATATTTCATTCTAAATGAAGGTTATAGAGTAGAATTTCCAAGTTCAAACCATCCTTCCAACACTAGAAGAAATGGGGTCTTATGTAGTTGTAGCAAAAGCAGTTTGGGACAAACAATAACATTGCCTATACCAACACATTATCTAGGAATTCTAGAGTCACTAGAAAGATACACCACCAAAAGATGCCACTTGGGATCTATTTGTAGTCTTACAAAAATTTCCACGTCTGCATCCTTGAGCACAATCCTAATTTTCAATTGGGAGGGCATGTTAAGGTCACATCCTAATTTCCCTAGGGAAAGGAGTAGGTTGTTACTTAATGTATAGTGATCATATTGTAGGAATTTACAGGGTAAGTTCCACAGAAAGAATACCAAAAGGACACCGCTCACAACCAGATCTCAAATCAATACACCAGTATTTTTGACGTGGTTAAAACCCTCAGAGTGCAAGGAGGGAAACAGTCCACGGCCTGTCCCAACGTGGGTACTACAGGCAATTTATTAATCAAAGAATGAAAATTTACATAAGCTTCTCTCATGCACGGATTACCCGAACAATGACCCTCCATGCGCTTTAAATAGAACTCATGGACCAATCGGGTGTCAAGCCACGGATCAAGTGTCGGTAATACCGAGGTGAGAGTGAACCGTCGGATCACTACATATCGTGACCGTCGGATTGTAAGTTACAAAATGTACAACGGTAAAGAAACACACTTTACCTAACTCTAACCTAACTCTATACTAGACCAAGTTGAACTTAACTATATCCTATGTGTCGGAATATCCTAACATCCCCCCTTAAGAACAACTTGGGATAGGATTGAAGGATTTACAAATATGACACAATAGGAGAAGGAAGGAGGCACTAGAGCCTATCCCCCCTTAGTGACAACTTCCTGAACTCCAAGCATATATCGAAGTTTAGTGAACTTCGCCTCTGTGAGAGCCTTTGTGAAGATGTCTGCAACCTGATCATCTGTTGGACAATATTGCACTTCAAGAACATGGTCATGAATGAGCTTTCTGATGAAGTGCATGTGTAGTTCAATGTGTTTGCTGCGCTGATGCTGGACTGGATCTTTGCATAGCTGAATGGCACTTTGATTATCACACCAAAGTGTGGTTGAATGCTGCTGCTCAAAGCCAAACTCTGATAGGATCTGACGAAGCCACAAGGCTTCCTTACTAGCTTCCACGGCACCACGATACTCTGCTTCTGCTGACGAAAGAGAAATGGCAGCCTGTTTCTTACAAGCCCATGTAATAGGTCCTGAACCAAGAGTGAAGACATAACCGGCAGTAGACTTCCGATCATCAGGGTCACCAGCCCAATCAGAATCAGTGAAACCAACTAACAGAGGAGCTGCTTTGGCACTGTAATGAATCCCAAACTGTACTGTACCTCGAACATAACGAAGTATTCTTTTAGCTGCTTTCCAATGACTTTCACGGGGGTTTTGCATAAAACGCGCAACAAGGCCAACAGCAAAGGAAAGATCAGGACGAGTATGGGTTAAATACAGGAGTTTTCCGACAAGTTGACGGTATAAGGTAGCATCAACTTCAGGAGAGGTACAAGAGACTGAAAGTTTGACTCCAGACTGAAAGGGAGAAGGGGCTGGCTTACAGTCTTCCATGTGAAAATGACGAAGAATATCACAAGCATACTTGGACTGGGAAAGGAAAATACCCTCTTGGGATTGCAAGACTTGAAGACCGAGAAAATAGTGTAAATGTCCTAAGTCTGTCATTTCAAATTTCTTTTTAAGGCTGGACTTCACATGGTTTATAAGGTTGGGATCACTACCAGTAAGAATAAGATCATCAACATAAAGAACAAGGATGATAAGAGAGTTGCCCTCTTTCTTGGTGTAGACAGTATTGTCAGAATGACACCTAGAAAAGCCAGATTCTAAAAGAAAGCTATCCATTTTGGCATACCAAGCACGAGGAGCTTGCTTGAGGCCATAAAGGGATTTCTTAAGTCGACAAACAAGGCTGGAGTCTGTTTGTATGAAGCCAATGGGTTGTTCCATATAGATTTCTTCCTGCAAGTCCCCATGCAAGAAGGCAGATTTAACATCCATCTGATGGACTTCCCATTTTAAAGAGGCAGCAAGGGAAAGAACAAGGCGGATGGAGTTCATTTTGGCAACAGGAGAAAAGGTTTCAGTGTAGTCAATGCCTTCAACCTGTGAAAAGCCCTTAGCAACGAGACGAGCTTTATGTTTATCAACTTTCCCATCTGGTCCATACTTGGTTCTGTAAACCCATTTACATCTAACAAGTTTGCGTCCCTTTGGTAGAGGAACAAGATCCCATGTATCATTTGTCATCAATGAATGATATTCTTCATTCATAGCTGCTTCCCAATGTGGATGGCCTGAAGCTTCTGCAAAAGTGTCAGGATCATGATTTACTGGAGCTTGAGCCAGTAAAGAAGAGGCTCTTTCAAACTGAGAACGTGTACGTCGCTGATCTGTAGGATCACCGGCAAGATCACCTGCTGCATCCCGAGTGGCACGGACCCATCTTGGAAGTTGAGGATCCTGAGAAGGTGGGGGAGGATTATCATCCTCGCTTTCATCATCTGAAGAAGAAATGTTTTCAAAGATAGAAGAGATAGGAAGAGGTGGCACATCCGCCGGACTAGGCTCGCAGGCCGATTTATTTTCATCAAATTTTACATCTCTTCTAATGATAACATTTTTGGACTTAAATGGAATAAGTCTATAACCTTTTACATCTTCAGAATATCCAACAAAGGTACATTTCTCACTTTTAGGTTCTAAAGCTTTATGCTTTTCATCTGGAATATGGGCCCATGCTTCACTTCCAAACACACGAAAGTGACTTACATCTGGTTTAATGGAACTCCAAGCTTCTTCTGGAGTGATATTCTCTAGAACCTTAGTAGGAGTGCGATTGATTATATAATTTGCACAATTAATTGCTTCGGCCCAAAAACTAAGACTGAGTCCTTTAGATTGCAGCATACAATTAGCCATTTCCTTTAAGGTGCGGTTTTTCCTTTCAGCTACACCATTTTGTTGTGGAGTGTATGGAACAGTATGTTGCATTTGAATTCCATTTTCGGTGCAAAAGTTGATGAATGTGTTTTTAACATATTCTCCACCATTATCAGTTCTTAGCTTAAGAATTTGATGTCCAGATTGTTTTTCAACAAATGCTTTGAAGGCCAAAAAAGTGGTAAATACTTCGCTCTTGAGTTTTAAGAAGTATACCCAAGTGCGTCTGGAGAAATCATCAATGAAAGTTAAGAAGTACTTGCAGCCAGAGAATGAAGCAACAGGAAGAGGACCACATAAATCACTGTGCACAAGCTGTAAAGGGGCTGAGGCGTGCCAAGAGGCACGTTTGTCAAAACTGTCCCGATGATGTTTTCCGAGTACACATCCGGAACAAACACCATCTCTGCAAGATACCATAGGAAGACCTGTCACCATATTTTCTTTACATAGATGCTGAAGGGAGCGATAGTTTAAGTGACCAAATCGCTCATGCCAAAGTTTGCTCACTTCATCATTATGAGCAACAAATACTGAGGGAAGATTGGATGACCCAAAGTTGTGAAACTTATACAACCTTTTGGAATCATCAGCAAGACCAGTAGCTAGAATCTGTTTAGGATCTTTTAGATCCTTGATTACAACATCATGAGGTGAAAATTCAACAATTTTACCTTCACCTGAATGAGTTATCTGATAGACAGATAGAAGGTTGCAGGATAAGGTTGGAACACATAATACATCATTAAACTGACCATTGTCTAGATGAACAGTTCCAGTCCCTACAACATTAAGAGATCTATCATCACCAATATATATATTTTTGGTGTTACAATCATTTAAAGAAGAAAACATGGCTTGGTTTTTGGCCATGTGACAAGAGGCTCCAGAGTCAATGAGCCACTCATGAGAATGAGAAGAAGAAGAAGATACATTTAATGCATAACCAGACTGAGATGATTGACAATGAGATGCAGAAAGTGCCATTCCGGAAGTTGAAGTTGAAGTAGGCTCCACATGGATGTTATGTTTCTTCATTGCGGCTTCCAAGGCTTCCATCTTCTTAAAGCATTTAGATTCTAAGTGGCCATCTCGATTACAAAAGTTACAATGTCTATCAGTCTTCTTCCATTTGTTTTTATTGGTCTTATCATTTTGCTGAAATGATCTTTCATTTTGAGGCTGAAATGGTTTAGGACCATTCTTTTGAGGATATGACTTCTTAGGATTCTTTGAATTTGGTTGCTGCTGGGCGGCTAACGCTTTCGTGGAAGAGTTTCCAAGATTAAGAAGACCAAGGTGTAAGAGTTTTTCTTGTTCTCTTATTAAGGAATCACAAAAGGAGTCAAAGGAAGGGGGCTTGTAGTCTTGTCCTTGACAAATGAAAGCTTCTCTTGTAGAATGGAAAGTGGAAACAAATACAGAGTAGGCTGGTCCCAACTTAGTAAGGATGGAATAAATAAGGTTACCATCGTCTTTCTTAACTTTAACACCTTCCAGGAGATATCTAAGGTTCTTGAATTTGGACAAGAAATCTTCAATGCAAGAAAAATTATTAGGATCCAAAGTAAGCAGCTCATTTTCAAGTTGATGGGCTCTAATTTCATTTTTAATCCCAAAAACTTTAGCAAGTTTTTCTAATGCTTCATGAGGAGTCTCAAGTTCCGCAATGTGGAATCTAAGATCAGGAGAAATAGACATCCCTATCAAACCACGTGCTTGATCTTGTCTATTTTCCCATTTTGCCGCCTTGTCTTCATCTTTTGGTTTCTTTTCTTGGTCTGTGGCTATTCTGAAGAGACCTTTACTTCTAAGTAAATCTTCGATGTAGGCTACCCATTGGAAGTAGTTAGTGCTGTCAAGAATGACTTGGCATGGGCTTTCCATTTTTAAAAAAACTGAAGCTGAAGATGCTGAAAGTAGGTGTTCCAATGGATAGATCTCGAAAAAATAGGCGGTTTTAAAAAAAACGGCTCTGAAAAAGGCTTCCGGATGAAGAAGTTATGGCTTTTTGAAAAATAATTGTTGAAGTAGCCGGCAAAGTGCGCGAATGTGCGGGAATGAAAAAAAATCCGCCCCCACAAAATGGAGACTTGAACCCAAGACCTCTACTCTCTTAAAATAGCTTTGAACCAATTGATCTATACAAAAAATTTGAGAGAGAGAGAGAGAGAGAGAGAGAGAGGGGGGGGGGGGGGGGGGGCCTCGGTTTGCGTGCTTGCCTTGAGAAAGCTCTTTTTCCCTACAAAACACAAAACACAAAACCCAACACGAATATGCAAAGAAAAACGAACCTTGCGGCTCGAAGTTAGCTTTAGCCAAAAAACTAGAAATTTTAAAAAAATTTCAAAGTTAGCTTTAGCCGAAAAACTAAATATTTTTCTCAATGTTTCTGATTTTCCGAGATCACACTAAGGTGCAGGGAAAAGAGCATACGCATGAGAAAAATCCTTCCTTTCTGTTTCTGATTTGCCCAGATCGCACAGAGTCGCAGGGCAAAGAGCATACGCAGAAATGAAAGGTATAGATCCGGTTAAAAAAAAAGGCTAAATAAACTGAGACCGAAATAAGCAGAGAGAAAATAACAGTAAACTGCAAAAAAAACACTGTATACCTCCCGATCTGAAAAATGACACAGCTAGGGCTACCGAAAACCTTTTCGCGTGAAACGAAAGGGGTTTCTCACTGGAACAGATGCTCCGAACGCAACAGAGCAGTCCTCTCGGCCCGAAAGCAGTCAGAAACAGCAGATCTAGGAAACGACAGCCGCATGCAGTTCTACCGGCTTCAGATTTGGATCACCAACGGACGCTTCCCTCAAATAGCTCTGATACCATGTAGGAATTTACAGGGTAAGTTCCATAGAAAGAATACCAAAAGGACACCGCTCACAACCAGATCTCAAATCAATACACCAGTATTTTTGACGTGGTTAAAACCCTCAGAGTGCAAGGAGGGAAACAGTCCACGGCCTGTCCCAACGTGGGTACTACAGGCAATTTATTAATCAAAGAATGAAAATTTACATAAGCTTCTCTCATGCACGGATTACCCGAACAATGACCCTCCATGCGCTTTAAATAGAACTCATGGACCAATCGGGTGTCAAGCCACGGATCAAGTGTCGGTAATACCGAGGTGAGAGTGAACTGTCGGATCACTACATATCGTGACCGTCAGATTGTAAGTTACAAAATGTACAACGGTAAAGAAACACACTTTACCTAACTCTAACCTAACTCTATACTAGACCAAGTTGAACTTAACTATATCCTATGTGTCGGAATATCCTAACACATATTTGTTAGAAAAAGTCCACCAAGTAGTTTATGTAGCCATATTATTGAAGTATCACTAGGTGGTTATGGTTTATAGAAACTATTTATAATAGTAGAAGTTATGTAATTGAACATAAGTGATTGATATTGTATGATAGCTCTGCTTTATTAGAGGTTGTCCCCTCAAATTGAACATTGCTTCCTATCTTAAATATCAATAAAGGTTTTCCTATTATCATTGCTTCACTAATTTGATTTTGTTTTATTTACTTTCCATGATTACATTTTTATCAATATTGCTATGAGTTTCATACTTTAAGCACCAAAATTTGCATGGATAAGTGGAAGCTTCGGACATCCTTATATATCCCTAACAAGTTTGACAATATTTTGTGACATGGTTAGACCAAAAAATATATATCAATAAATTGATTGAGAATGTTATTAGAATATGTGCCAATGTGAAAAGGACCTATTTAATGAAGTTCTATATTAAAAAACCTGTGGTGCTAAGAATAATAATATGATGTTGGCATTACTAATTAGTATATATAAATGAAAGATAGTGAATTTAAGCTCTTCATTTGAGAATAAGTTAAACTATTTTGTATCATCATATTGAAAATCAATACAAAATCTTAATTTTGTAAAAATACACTACTAGGAGAAAATGCCTTGTGGCATATTTGTTAAGTGTGGGCAAGCTAAAAGAACACAAAAGATTTAGCTCGTGCCATCTCTTTGCAAACTTGCTCTACTTGCAAATTTATCTTCGCTTTTCCATGCCCTAATGTGTTTATAGGGGAACATTTCATGGTTGGTTTGTTTCATGCAATAATTTAATTCTTGCCATCATTTACCATTCATTTCTCTAGGCATTCTCATATGGTTCGAACAAAAATATATATTCCATATGGTTCCTACAAAAAATATGTACTTGTATTAAAGATGCAAGTTTCAACATAAATCACACGAGAAAAATTTTGTAATTATGGTTCCTATATAATGGGGTTGAAAGACTAATGTTTAGCTCAAGAATGAACATCATGATTATTGTGGGTGATTTTCATGGCTTGAACCCAGTTTATTCATCTAGTATGAGCATTGGAATGGGGGCTAAAGACTAACATGATCATCCGTTATAGATCCATGTTTGAAGGAACTTGCCATTTTTTAACATTAGTTTGTATGGGATGCATAAATTAAGGGGACAACGATGGGAATCTTATCCACTTCCTCTTATTATTCTTACAAGTATTTTCTTTTGCTAGGGAAAGTTGTGGAAGTATAGACTAAGGTGTTTATGGAGGTTTTTTCCATGCTCAAATTTAAAGATATTTATCCTTATCTAGAGATATTGATCCTGAAAGCAAAGATCAATCTATTTCATGACCCATTGCAAATCTAGGGTATTCATTGTGGTAATCTGATTGGGCTTTAGATCTTGATGTTTTTATGTGATAAGCATGGGCTTGGTTCCCTTTTAAAATATCAAGATTATTTAAATTTGCAATTCACAAGGGTCTTTGTCAACTACAATGAGGTGGATTATGAAAAGTCAAAGTATTTCAATCTAGAGATTTCATGGGTCACTATCTCTTACAATGAGGCAAGCTTTGGGAGATTTGTGCCTTACACTATGCAAATGGATCTAGAGCTTGCTACCTTCGTCTTTGACTAGTTTAAGGATAGAAATCAATGGAACAAGGGAACCTCCCTTCGCCGTCTTGGTCAAGGGAGTTGCATATGATTCTAGTAAGATATCCAGTGGGGATACCATTACATTATTAATTAAGTCATTTGATCTTGTTACAACCATCAAGCAAAAGTTAAATTGAAAATTGGGGGTTCTTGTGGCAATTGAATGTGAAAATTGTAAATATATCTACCATTTGAATGTGGAAATTGTAAATATATCCCGCTCTACTTGGTATTGTGTCTTCATGGAGGAGAGGAGGGTAAATATACACCCATTGCCTTAAAGCCTTACTCCTTTAAAGATGTAGTAAACTGTGAACCAATAGTAGTTGCTATATCTTAGCTACCTACTACTTATATTATAAAGAAATGTGATAAAGCTTCAACACTAAAAATAAAGAAAAGTTATTTATGAGCTTATCTCATTCTACTCTAGTGTGGTGATATGTCAATTCAATGGATACTAATCCCCTACATCCATCTATTCAAATGGACTATTTTCCTTAGATATATATGTGTGTGTGTGTGTGCGTGCGCATGTGCCAAGGTTTATTTATTATTTGTGCAAATGTTGTTTATTATAAGTCTTGAGAAGGGGCCTTAGTTCTAGGGTGGAGTGGCACTATTGGTTACTCCTTAGTTCTTAGAATTCAACCCTACTACCATGAATGCCATCATCATGATTGTTTGAGTTTGTCTCCCTAATCTGTGAATTCACTTATGGTATTCCACATTGTTGGAAGATATTGGGAATAACTTGGGTTGATTCATAAAAGTAGACATTGATTAGATTCACATGGGTCTAATTACATATATCAGTCATTGTGTGGAAATCAACATCAATTCGAGGTTATTGGACAAAATCATTCTAGAATGATAAACATTCAATAGATCTAGGTTTTAGATTATGAAAACACAATGTTCAAATGTCCAAATGATTAACAAATATATCTTCTTCAAGACTCTTTTCCTCAAGTGCATGCTCCCCCAAAAGGGACATAGACCCCCAAATCCAAACCAAAGGGTTGGTAAATTCCATAACAATGGTACTAAAATTATGTACATGAGTAACCTACAAAATATCAATGAGCAACACCTTTGAAGCATGGTTTTAGGGCTTATCTCAGTAATCCATTTGAGGAATCAACTTTCTCTATGAAGAATGGAGGCAAAGACTCTCCATGAAGAATGGAAATAGAGCAATGTCTGTGGTTCTATGGTGGTACCCCTAACGAGGATTGAAGATGCAAATAAGACCACTTTATGGGCGAGAAGAGCTCACTTGAATCCAATAGCTTGGGATCCAACAAGGAATTGCCAATCCTTATGAATATTAACAATCAACATTCTACTATAAATACTCCCTTTAGAACCTTCTCTAAGGGACAGATTCATCAAGATAGATTATTGTCAAAAACATAGAAATGAGGTTGTCAAATCCTTTTTTTCTAAGTCATTAATATTTGGATTGCTTCATTTCAACATCTTTAGTCCTTTTTTAATGTGTCCTTATGTAATTAAAAAATGTACATTTATGGTTATTTACTAAATAAAGAACAATTTTTTCCTTTAAAATATAATATTCTTTAAAATAAAATTTCCATAAATCTTATATATAGTTGGTCTATAACAATGTTTTTATTTGGCTAAAATCTCATTGTTTTTACTTGGTTAATATATTTCTTTTAAACGTAAAAAAGCATGTTAATCACCCATAACATAACCTAAAATAATGAATTATCATAAATAATACAATTTTAATGAGTTCATTCATATTTATAAACAGTGACAGATAATGAACCCATGATGTAACCTAATAAATTATTGTACATAATACAATTTTGATGAATTCACTCATATTTATAAACAGTGACAAAGATGTTATCCGTACCACTAATTAACAATTAAATTATGATAAATATTTAAAAAGTCTAGTACTTCCCCGAACCTATTATATTCATTGATGGCTAAACCTTGATGAAGACCTCACCCTTTAACATTTTCTTGATGTAACGTACATTGTTGTAGAGCACCCTAACGAGCCGACCCAGATATGTTCATGCACTAGCTTCTTCGATTTGTCGTACTCACTTCTCTGTACTCCACATGGAAAAAGGTGACCATGAAGTTAGACATGCCCATCCATTCTCTCAGATATCGTGTTGATGGGAAATTCTTAGTTGTCCGCCTACATCTTCTGGATAAAAGTTGTCTATACTTCGGGCAATAATTCTCCTTCGAAATTAAAACGTGCATATGTTTGTTGAAATTATTGTTATTATTTGGGCATGTGCATGATATGTGTTATTTAAAATGTTATTGTTGGAAAAAAAAACCAAATTATTTTCAGAATTTTCAATTATTTTGGGTGGCTTCAGATATCAATCAACTTATTTACATTTTTTTTTAAATTTAATATTTAGTGATGTGATGGAGTTATAGCTTTCAAACTCTACTCTATTCAACTATGCAAGCTATTTCAATGGCTTATGAAGAAAAAGTAGGCAACATGTAATCATATAGAGAGATATTGGCAACATGGAATCATATGGAGAGATATTTACTTGTTAAATTATAACTCTTTTAAACTAAGTATTTATGGTTATATGATGATGATATTGATGAAAATGATTACTCATTAAATTTAGTTTATAATTTTTTTAAATAGTTTTTTGATATTTTAATTTCTTGTTCAAAAAAATGTTTTTTTTTTTTTCTTTTATAATGTTAATGAATTAAAAATTTATATTAAGAAAATAAATATTTTTATAAATATTTTAAAATTGAAATTTAATATATATAATAATTAATTTTTATTAATGTATTTTTTCGAACAAGGTGTTATGTATGTTATCACTTTATGTTGAGATCCTAGTTTTCAACTTATGTCTTAAATGACCTCTCTTTCATGTAGATGGAGATAAGACCTAGAAGTTCCATGATTGACTCATTGTCTGGAACAATTGATGAGGTGATAGGCAAGGGTATACACCATTTATGACATTATGTAAGAGGAATTTGGCTATGTAGAGCCCCTTTGAACAATGAGAAGTGGAGGTATTCCTATGCCATTCTCCATAGTGGTAGCTTCAACTTAAACAAAGATGTGGATTTCTTGTGATATTTCCAAGAATTATGGCCCGTGATGGGTTAAAGTTCTCACTCCATTATTTGAGTTACATTGGAATGCTCTACTGTTATTGGTGTTCTGCATAACAAGGCCAGATAAGTATTGGTTATAATATATCATTCTTACTTCTGCAATTGATATTTTGGACATTCCACTTCCCGCTATGTTTGCTTCTCAATGGGAAATTGCTCTTAGACCCTCACCATGCCTTGCGAGCACCAAGGAAGGAGTGGTCATTGGGGTAGAGGTCACCATCTAACTACAAAATTCAATAGGGGGCTAAGAAGTCAACCAACATTTTTTGGGAACAACCTCCACACCCCAACCCCCCTCGGGACCACCACCCACCCCATATAAAGAAGGAAATAACTATAGTTGAGGTAGAGGTTTGACTCAAAAGAAGATTTATTCATGATTTTGACATTGAGGAGGAAATGGGCAATTGGATCATTAATATAAGCAATTCCAAAGCAAGAGATATCAAATACTTGAAAGTGGTGGACCTTTATTAGCACATCAAAACAATGATTGGAAAAGTGTTAGTGGATAAGGAAAAGGCCCATTGATTAATTATTCCACAATCAAATGAGTTTCAATTGCAAATCAAATAAATGAACTCCAAGATCACTACCTTAGCACAATAGACATATGACAAGGAGCTTATTGAACCTGAACACGGTTGTGGCCAAACTTCTTTTGCAGAAGACAACAATCTTCTAGAATGATTCAAATATTCTAATTTTCATATTTTCTCTACTTTTTTACATCTTTTTCTCTAGAGAAGTTTTGATAATGTTTTTCTAAATAGTTACAATATTTAATAATTTTCTTGTTTGTATAACTATTTGATACTTATCACAATTCTATGGACAAAAGGTTTATAATTTTGTTGTTGGTCTGGTTTTCCCTAGCAAGAGTCTAATAAGTTGTGTAGAAAATCGTTGAAACCTTACAACTTCTAATGAGATCAAACTAATAATAAAAGCCACAAGATTTCTCTACCAAAAAATTGTGGAAAGAAAACAATGAATAGAAACATAATCACACATAGAACACAATATATCTAGGGAACCTAACTGGGAAAACCCCCTACTTGCTTGTATGAATCAACTGAGAAATATGATCTATTACATAGAATCTGCTTCAAGCCTTAAGCTCCCTGTAATACTGATCAAATCTCTAAAACACTTGCCCAACACTTAGGAAAATAAGTCTTGCTAGGAGCTCCTATTTCCTAACACAATTCTTCCCCTAAAAAATAGGAATTCCTCCTATTTCCTTGTGCAATTCCCAAGAACAATTTCTTTGCTTGCTTCTTAAGCTCTACACACAAAATCCTGTGTACCATAATAAATATAATTGTTCCTTCATCCAATCTCAATAGGCAATTCGAATTGCATGACCTACTAGGGATAAATTTAGAAGTTGCTACAATTAACTAAGAGTAAGTTGAGTTAAAAGAAATTCAACTACTTAATTAAATTCAAGTCCATCTCTGTTCAAGAACTAGAGATTAGTTAATTGATAGACACTAGAGTTAACTCCACTAGATAGTTAATTTTAGCCATCAACTAGTCCACAACTCACTGAAATCCATCTAACTCAAATTAACTGACAATAACTCAATGATAGGCCACATCACACATGTTAACTAAATATATCTCAAGCGACTATGAGACTAAATTCGAATTGACATCTTTGACTAAGGCACAAATTAAAAAATCCATTCCTTGCTACATTTTCAACACTCCCTCTTCGTGAGGAAGGGATTCTTGGAAGGACCATGTCCATATGGACCTGCCTTCAACTCTACCATGTTCTTTTCTTCTGCAACTACTCCCTCTGAACTAGAAGACTTATCTACTTTTGTCTATGGAACCTGCTTTGAAGACTCATTCTTTCCCACCGTGCAATGTGAGGTCACCACTTTAGTCATAAGTTCCATGTACCTGGTTATCTACTTCTTGATGTTGGGAGACTCAACTCTCTTTTGAGCTCCCTTAACCAATTCCTTTGCCTACTTGGCTCAAAATTTATCTATGCTAGAAGTCTCTGACTGAGTGGTTGCCTCCACTTGCCTTGGGATATGGTCCTCATCATCATTTTGTTGGTTAGCCCAACTGACACCTAGCATACACTGAAACTAAGATACTGGTTGAGGCTCCATTTTGAGAGTTTTATCCTGCTCTCTCTCAACCACCACATCTCTACTTTGAGAACTCTCTACCTTGCTGCTAAAGGCTACACATGCATCAACCTCCAATTTGTAGAGGTTCTTGATCCTGACACCAATCTTCTTGCTTTTTTCTGAAGCAAAATACTTGAGGTATGCCTTCCCTTTGCTAAATACTACATCATACCCTTTATCTTCAAGGACTACTACTAAGAGAATGCTTTTATTTAATTATGGAATATACATCACATTCTTGAGATGGAGAAGGGAACCCGACTCCCTCTTAAATCTCACTATACCAACTCCTTTGGTCATGTATCTACCATCATCTCCAAGCTCGATATAGAATTGCATTTCATTCTCCTCCAAACCATTGAAGAATTCTTTATCACCTATCATGTGCAATGAAGACCCTAAGTCAATGTACCACACACTACCTCGAACTGATCTTGCCATGCAAGTTATCAAAGAGAAATCCAATTCAAATTAAGAAGAGAGTGATTTTGTTGTTGTTGTTATTGTATCATGCTTGTTGGATTTATTGTTTGGACATTTTGTAGTATAATCTCCAAACTCATAACAATAAAAACACTTGATCTTCCTAAGATCCTTCTTTTCCTTGCCTTCATTCTGACTAGACTCGATTTTTCCTTGGAACTTCTTGCCCTTGAATTTCTTCCCTTTGCCAATTAAAGAAAATTTCTCCTCATATTCTATCCTAGATGAGACTCCATCCATTGTGTTCCTCCTTATCTCTTCCTGCACAAGTTCTTACCATAGTCTCTCCAAATCAGGGAGCTTATCTTTGTCATTCACTACATCTTGGAAGCTATGCCAAGATTTGTGAAGCCCAAGAAGAGAAAGGCTCACAAGATCTGTTGGTGGAACTGTCTCTCCAACACCTCCAAGTTCATCACTCACTTTAGCAAACCTGGATAGATATGTAACAATGGGCTCATTCTTTCCCATTTGATTGTTCCTCAATTTTTCCTTCAAAGCAAGTTTTCTGGCATCACTACTGCTTTCAAATAGATCTGTAAGGGCTTTCCACATCTGGAATGTTGCATCCTTCCCATGCAAATTTGGAACAATAAGGTTTGTAACTCCTTCTAGGATCATCCTCCTAGCTTTGACAATGTCCTTCCTCCGTTGAGTCATTTGTTGTGCACCTAATATAGGAGGTTTAGGAATATCAGTGTTGATGTATCCCAAAACCCCATTATCATCTAACACAACCTCTATTCTGTCCTTCCATGCACATAAATTTGAAGTCACTTCTAGGGCATGCTATGTACTCAAGCCATAAGATGACATGATTTCTACACTTGTAGAATTTCAACACCAACTAATCTTCTCTCGAACGCACTTTGAATCTGATCAAGGAACTTGGTCTCTATCTTATTTTCTGCTTTGATATGATGTAGAAAATCCTTGAAACCTTGCAATTGCCAATGAGATCAACCTGATAACAAAAGACACAATATTTCTCTACCAAAAATTTATGGAAAGAAAATAATGAATAGAAACATAATCACACATAGAACAAACAATATATTTAGGGAACCCAATTGGGAAAAACCCCTACTTTCTCGTATTGAATCAACTAGGAAATTCGATTTATCACATAGAATTTGCTTCAAGCCTGAAGCTCCATGCAATACTGATTAACTCTCTACAAGACTTGCACAAAACTTAGGAAAATAAGGCCTTCTAGGAGCTCCTATTTCCTAGCACAATTCTTTCCCTAAAAATAAAAATTCCTCCTATTTCCTTGCACAATTCTCAAGAGAATTATTCTGCTTGCTTTTTAGGCTTTACACACAAAAACCTATGTACCATAAAAAATACAATTGTGCCTTCATCCAATCTCAATAGGCAATTCAAATTGCATGACTTACTACGGCTAAATTTAGTCGCTGCTACAATTAATTGAGAGTAAATTGAGTTAATAGAAAATCAACTACTCAACTAAACTCAAGTCTATCTCTATTCTAGAATTAGAGATTAGTTAACTAACATAAACTAGAGTTAACTCCACTAGATAGCTAATTTTAGTCATCAACTAGTACAAAACTCACTGAAAACCATCTAACTCGAATAAACTGACAATAACTCAGCGATAAGCCGCATCGCACATGTTAATTGAAAACTATTTCAAGCAACTATGAGACTGAATTCGAATTGGTATTTTTGACTAAGGCACAAGTCAAAGAAGTCATTCGTTACTACAGTTTCAACCAATTGAATTCCTCTATTTTTTTTCCTCATTAGTTTATGGAAACTTATAGCTAAATTAAAGAAAGAAAATCTTATAAAATAAATTTGATTACCAATAATATCTATATTTACAAATAATATAAAATGATAAATATTTTGACAATCTTCTTATAATCACAATATTATTTATGTCAAAATTTTTTAGCTGAAATGTTTTGGTTAACAATTCATATTAAACTGATAATATAACACATGTAGATATTTATTAAGAAAACTCCTTAAACATTCTAGTGGGATCATTAAGTTCTTAAACAAGTGGGCTTTGATCATGTTCAATATGAAGTAAACTTCATAAAATTATGATAAAGATGGAATGCGTACATGATAGATAATCAATGATAGTGATACGTTTATGATAGAGATGAATTCAATTTGGGGTGCATTCACTACTCTAATTATTAAGAGAACTCCTCAAACATTCTAGATTCTAGTGGGATCATTAAGTTCTTAAACAAGTGGGCTTTGATCATGCTCAATATGAAGTAAACTTCATAAAATTATGATAAAGATGGAATGCATACATGATAGATAATCAATGATAGTGATACGTTTATGATAGAGATGAATATGTAAATGATAAGGAAGCAATGATATTTCAAAATACAGTGTTAACTCATGTTAATAATCTTGTGGTGATGGGATGTGTTTATGTAATGATGTGATGGGTTCGTATAATGAGGAAAAATATACATTCATTATTAATGTTATGAATGTGATGTTCCAATGATATATCAGAACAATGATAACCTTGTGATGTCTTTATGTAATGAAGAAAAAAGATACTTTGTGATGTCTTTATGTAGTGAAGAAAAAAGATACTTTATTATTGATGTTTTGAATGTGGTGTTGTTGATGTTATGAATGTGGTGTTGTAGTGAAAATAGTAAACCAATATAAATATTTTTATATTTTATTTTACAAAATTATATGTGCCTTACGTGTTAAAAATATGATGTTTGTACATGGATCAAGATTATATTAATATTGTGAGGAACTATCTTGAATATATGGAATGTGATTATATTATCATTTGATTATTTTAAGGTAAGGATTAAGGTAAGGATTTTTAGTGATGAAAAAAAGTTTGAGTTTGAAAATGTAAAGATAGATATTTTTGAGTTGAGAGGTTTATTCTACAATCTAGTATGATGCGTACTTTGTTCATTCTACAGTGTAATTTAGTATGATGTGTAATCTTGTTTATTTGTAATTAAAGTTGAAATTTTACTCATGTTGATCAAAATATTATTTTTTTAAATCTAAAAATAAAATAAATATGTTAAATCCATATTTACACGTGAAAAAATTGAATCTCTCTCAACCCATATTAATCCATATTTAAGATAGATCTATAATGATAATTAGTAAAATATTATTTTTCTTAAAAATATAATTATTTAAACTTTTTCCAATCTAAAAATAATATTTAACCGTGTAAACTTAATCAAATCAAGGACTTGCACAATGCATTCAATAATCATAAACATCTTTATGACAATAATATTTATGCATATGATAATATAATTATGATAAATATGTAAAAACATTGCTTGGGACTTTTTGTAAACATACATTTCCATACATTTTTTGAGCTTTCATATTGGAATGAAGTCAAGGAGGAAAATCCATGGGCTTTTTGGTGAGATAGCTCTAGGCTATTCAAAGTCTAAATCAAAGCCATTTTCATGCTTCTTTATGGTAGGGATCCATAATACTAATGTTGTTATATTTTATTTCACAAAATTATGAGATGTAGGTTGATTTGTTAATTAGTATTTTTGTGTGTGAATATATTTTTCTAATATCATGATGGTATTTAATACAAAGTAAGGGTTATAGTATTTGGGGGAAATTTAATTGGCGATTGTTATGACAATGAAATGTTATGTACAAAGAGATTCAAGGTTCAAACACCCCCAATTTACTTGTATCTATAGAAGGGGTATATGTAGGCACGTGGAGGTTATAGTGGTAGCAATCAGAATTGATCTCATGTCCAACGAGTATGAATTCGGCTCAATAGTTGATTCTTCTAGTATATATATATATATATATATATATATATATATATATATCTATAAACTTAATGCACCTAAGTCTATGGAAATCAAATCAAAAACCTACACAATGCATTGAATTTCCATATACCTTCTTATGAGAATGATGTTTATGCGTGTTGGCTTGAGGGGGCTTGGATCCAGGTTCAGAGTTAGCTGCGCTAACCAACCAAAACCTACACTATCGGCCCTTTTGGCAACAACCCGCTTAAGGTAGACTGCAGTCTCACCCGAGGCAGTATTGGGGGACACTGGAACTAGGTTTCTACATCCAGAAGGCTATGTGATATAGCATTGAGGCATTTCCTTAAATTATGGCCCTATCTTGCCTTCGCGAACCCTTATCTTCCAAATTACAGACTTAAAGCGATTTCTACTTAATTAGATCTATGAGCTTCGCTTAAGTGTTCTAACATGCATAAGTTACTAAACCAAAGTAGATTTGAACCTTTGAGATGCAATTAAAGTAATATAATAGAGAAATAAATCACAACTGAGCATAAAGAAAAAAAGCATATAAATACACACAAAATGCACATATTTTCTTGAAATTTGCTTTATTACTTCATATCTTCAATACATACACATCTTCTAACCCTGCGCACAGAATTGCAGGGGCCCATGCACTCAGCTACAGACTTACCAAGGTCTCTATGCACTCAGTTGTAGGGCCCTTACCCTTCACTAGAATGTCGAATTACAGACAAAATAGACTCAAAATCCCATTCATGAACTAAGACTTACTTCTAGTGACTCCTAGATCACTCCCTTTTATATATTTTACACTACATTACCATGGTCCACGAACCATGGGCAGAGTTCATTGTATAATCAAAACAACCCATCCTTTTACAAAATAAGGGGCTTTAACTTTCCTAAAAGCCCTTTTTGACTCTTAGCATTCTATGCACTCCGCTACTCAAATTACAGTGACTTTAATATAATACAAAATTCAAAACTTAGACAAAATTGGACCTGCGGGTCCCCATCCCAACAAGCCCCCAACACAAAGATGTGACTCGTTCCGAGTCACTCTACTGGTATGTCCTCGATGCACGCTTTGAGGCTGCTGAAATCTGCCTTTAATGCTTGAAGCTCTATTATGCACTATGTGACAACCTACCAAACTTCTTCGACCAACTTCTTAGTTGTTGGCCCCTCGACTACCAATCCAATGGTCTGCTGTGTTTATTGCATTCCTTTTAATTTACTCCCAATAGACTCAGAAATTTAACTAGCTTCGTTAGCCCAAGGTTGCATTCTTGCTGAGATGATTGAGGCTTTTCGTCACAACTCGTCTATCTGGACCTGAAGGGCCTTCCCTTCTTGGAGTCCGGCGAACTGTTTCAAAAGTGCTAAGGTCCATGTTGTTGTTCTAATCTCATCAAACCGTAGCTGTTTGTCTTGGATGTCTGCTTCAATGTTTTGTACATGTGGTTCCTCGTGTAGTGTGACCCACATCTCTGTGGTGTTTTCAAAACTCTAGCTGCAGTCCTTAACTGCAGATTCTAGGATTTCCATATCAGCCTTGATAGTAGCCTTGCACTGCTCTCGAACTTATGGAGGTGTTGTTGGTTGTAGCTTCATCTACAGCTTTGCCACCTGCATCTGCATTTCAAATTTGACTCATTCAACCTTCGCTTTGGACTCCTTCAGCGCGAAGGCCAGATTTTTAAGGTTCTCTTCAGAAGTTGCTTTAGTCTGTATGAGGAGCTTTAGCAGCTCAATGCAAGTATGAGTGATAGGGTCATCCAACTCCTGCCTACGCGCAACGACTGCGTCTCTATCTTGCATCACCCTGGAAGCTTCCTTAGCTAACAGTTTGTTATGGCTCTCGATGTCCTTAATCACGAAGAGCACTTGCTCTTCTCGGATTTTCAATTCAGTAGATACTCCGTGGTGGAGTTCATGTAATGCCTGAATGGGCAACGCCACTAAGTTCAACTCTCAGTTCCTTATATATGGTGTCGATTCCTGATCTTTCACTGTAGGAAAGCACAATGACCCTTTTGGAATAGGCATTGTGCAGATCTATGTGGTGACCACCAACATTGAAGGAAATGTTGGTGTTGCACTGGTCATTGCCATGCTTGCTTGATTCTTGCTTGCCTGAATCATGCTCGCCTAAATCACACTCGCTTGTACTTTGAGCTCTTTGAGGCCCTGTTGGACCTGTGATAGTACTAACTTGTATTGATCCTCGAAGTGTCCCCACATCTCCTCGGTGACGGAGCACATAATGTCCCCAATCTCATTGATGTCCCCCTCAGTGAGGACCATTGACTCAATGTTGGAAGTCTCGTCAGACTTTTGCTTCTTGCACACACTGCCAGTGGTGGATTTATTCCTCTTCTTTATTATGAAGGGAGACTCAGTGCCTTCTGTCTCATTCAAAGGGTCTTCTCCACTCTACTCCGGTTCCTCTGTGTCTGGCTCTTCTTCGTCTACGTGCTCTGGCTCCTGTGCGGTATTCTTCCCAAGGTCCATAGTGACCTTCTGAGGTACCTTCTTGGGGTCTTCCTTCAGTGTACCTTGTGTTTTGTTGGTCCTTGCCTAGTCTCCTTCGGCTGCCTTGCTGGGGTCCAACCACACACTTGACCATTTAGAGACTATGGAAAAAATGTCTTGCTCTGTGACCAAATAAGGAAACTCATACCATATGCCCTATGCATCTTTCTTCACCTATATAGGTACGTTGTGGAAATATGCTCTAAAGTTAGTGACTCCGCGGTATTGAGAAAATAACACTGGTGATAGCTGCGGCTTCTGGCTGACCATGGTGTGCAGATCCATCTCAAACAACACCCAAAATTGTTTATTCTTTACCACCCGACTTGGATCCTTGGACACCCACAGCAAAGCGTACCTCATATCTTTGCACAAGTCTAGGTCTACATTAGGGAACTGGGATTCATTGGGGATTCTCTAGGTTGTCAAAGCAATTAATAACAACAACCATGCATAGTGAATGATTTCCCTTCTTCCTAGTCCTCATGAAATTCATCCAGAAACTCCTGGCAGAGATAGTCGACCTAATTAAATTGTACCCCTTGAGAACACAGCGTAGTCAACTGAATGACTGGGGCTGGCACTTCGTCTGCCTTGTACTTCCTCATAATTTTACTAACTAGAATGGATGCAGAAAATGTGACAGCCTGATCAGAAATCGAGCTAATAGCATAGCCTTGTGACTTCTTGACAACATGAAAATCCTTCTTCACTTCGTCTGCAAGCTTCTTTTCTTGAGACTTTCCATCAAAAGCGTTGGCAGGGTTTGCTCCTGCACATGGTAGCGTGGTGATCCTTCTGATCAACATAGCGTTAATTGGGATCTTCAAATTTGAATGTTGTGAATGCCTCTATGTCTTCCTCATAAATGCGAATTTGGTAGTAGATTTCCATAGATATGCTCCATAAATGCACTTCCCCCGCTCCATTTAACGACAAAATCAAGGTCAAAACAATTGTAGCTTCACCAACGATCATATTCTGGGTAGACTGCACGGGATCCTCCCTCATGGCACAGCTACATTATCGCAACTTTCTCCAACTACCTCATCTCCCTAAACATAAAAAAACCCTCCTTATTTGACAGAACCATTGCTTGGTAGAGTAGTTTATAGTCCTACACTTTTTTTCAGCTGCCTGAAGCACTAATACTTTCCTGCTTTCATATAGTCATCGTAGCCTTATAGGAACAAGATCATCCATGTATACCTTCAATCTTCTTCCATTAATCCTTCCAGGAAGCAACTCCCCATTTAGATTCATGAGCTAAATAGTGCCACCCTCTAAAATATCCTTGATTACATAGGGTCCCAGCCAATGCATCTGAAACTTCCATAGAAACTTTGTGAACTTACTATCATACATCATGACCAAATCTCCATTTTTGAAAATGCACTTTTTAATGTGGTGATCATGCCACGCCTTTTCCCTGGCTTTTTGCACCTGTTGATGAAAACTAGCCAGAAAGAAATCCTCCTCTAGCGTAAGTAGTATGGAGTACTGAAGAAAGTATGTTTTTATAGATTATTTTGTCATCTTTTCTTTAAAACTCATAACCCCTTTGCATCATGAACTAAGTAGATAATAAGAAATCATGACAAAATCTACGGGATTTATACGCAACACAAAAATACTAATAATTGTTATTTCTATTGCAGGAAAGGGGAAAAACGAAAGATTTCCGTTCTAAAGAAAAAGACAGGGCCAAGTGAACTGCTGTCCCTTTGGCGGGGAACCACATGCAAACAAGGCGATCCAAATTAAAGCATATCAGCGAAGGAAAGGAAAGGGAGATATCGACTTGGCGCAAGAGAACAAATGGGTAACTGGGAATTAATGGGTTGGCTAATCCCTCAGGATCCTTTGATTCTAAGGGATCGCTGCCTTAACTATTTTCGCATCATTGATATCTCCGCTTTAGCTATTATAAAAAGGGGCAGCACTGCTAGCCCAAGAGACAATCTGCTGTTATTTTTTCTATGTAACTTTTCTCTGTATTTGAAACTTTGATCATCAACTCTCGTTGAGAAGTGATTCATTATAACTCTGTTTTAATGCTTTAATATAAATCTGGTTGTTGTTTCGTCTTCGATCCTAGAGTAATTTCAAGCGGTGTGTCCCTGGAGGCTAAGGGCTCGGCCCTAGTGGAACACTTGCTCCTGTATCATTATCTTTAGTTCGTGCATGGTTTTCATTATCATCTTTGTTCGCTAATCTGATGTGTTTTGTTATTTTATATCACGACTTTGTTATATTTGATTCATGTTCAACTGAGTAATATCATTCTTTGTGACAGGAATGTCGGATTGTTCATTCTGACTCTCTAACGCATTGCTGTTCCTTTAATCATTAATATAACATTGCTGGTCTTTACAGAATGCTATTGTTGTTCAATTACAGAGTACCCGTGTTGTAATAGTCATAAATTGGTATTATTGTATTCATCTATAGATTACATTTACTTGCGATTGCTATTTCAACTGATATTGCTGTTCCATTACGAATTACCATCGTTATTCTTTATAACTAAGATTGATATTTGTAGTATCGAAATCAGATTACTGTTTTTCTCAATACTAAGGTGTGCTGTGTGTGTTATTTATCTTAGTTTATTATGCATTTACATTTGGTTCCAAGTGTTGTTCTATATTTCATTACTAATCAGTTGTCGTTTTATTTCCGTGTGCTGTCTGATTTATTCCTAAAGTAAATATTGCTATCTGATTTCTGTAGGATATGATTGCTGCACTTATTCCTATAGATTAAAGTGTTTTTGTTTATAAGAATTAGTTGTTGTTACATTTTCTAGTTGCTGTTCCATTTCCTAGTTGCTGTTCGATTTCCTGTTATTTGTGTTCTCATTGCTTTGGTGTGCAGAACGATATGAAACTATAGTGGGCGTTGACATTTGTTGTCTAGTTCCCATATTGAAGATCTGTTCCTTGATTATCTTTAATTACATCAGTTTACAAAGGGATGAATTACTGTTACTGGACCCTTGACTGATAAACTGCTTAGCTTTCCAAATGGATGATTTAGGCTTTAAAGTGCTTTGTTGTAAGTAGATCTTGTTTTAAGCATCCGTTTACTCTTGTATTATGAGAACTATACTACTAACATTACTCTAGAAAATGACAGCCTCAAACTGAGTACACTCTTTGAAATAACAAATCATTCCTGGATTGACAAGTTAATGTGAGGTAATTAGAGGTGAAAAAGACCCTTTTTACGGCTCGACATTTTGGCGTTGTTGCCGGGGAGAGTGTAGCCATTTGTCCCTTTTCAGAGTGATGTGAGAACCTATTAGGAAAGGATTGGGTTTTAAAAACGGAAGGTAAGAACCTGCGTGTGGAGTATGTAATAGCCCTGCTCCCCTGCCCGCTTTCCTGCAGATTTGTTGCTATTTTGTTTGGGTAGAACCTAGCAGTTGATTTGTGTGCATGACTAAGCAGAAAAAGCCTGAAAAGAACCCTAAACCTCTACCCAAGCCTGATAAAGCTAAGGGGCCGGTGACCCTTGGCCGATCGACCTTTATAGATGAAATCCTTAAGAAAGCAGAATCTCAGCCTTCAGTAGGACCTAGAAAAGTTACTTCTAGACAGCTTACTAGTTCCCTTCAGGCCACAGGATCACCATTTGTAGCCTTTGCTGAGGTGCATAGTCAAATCGAAGAGAAAGATTTTCAAGAAATTGAAAATTCTAGCCCAAAATCATTACAAGAAGGGAATCTTAGAAACCTCTGTGAAGGAAGAGGAGAAACCGGAGAGACTGAAGAACCAAGATCTCCCCTTGGGGTAATTCATCAATTAAGTAGTCCAGATAAGGGAAGTGCTGCAAAAACCATTTATAACGAAATTCAAGAACCTGAATCCCCCTAGATGTTAGGCACTCTCATTATCCCAGATAAAGGAAGTGCTGTCAAGACCATTCCCGTTAGAGCCATTCCCCCTCGACAACCTAGGAATACCCTCCTAAATATCCCAGAAGGTTATTGGCATATATTTGACCAAATGGCCCAAAACTAGCCAAACACCCAAACCTCTACACTGCAATACCCCATTGTGGATACTATAGCTAATGCACCTATGAAAGCAATTCCTCTTCAACACATCCCTACATTCCATGGCCTTACATCAGAAGATTTGGATGCATTCCTGTTTGAATTTGATGTGCTGTGTAGAGGATATGACTATACCATCGATCCCTAGAAACTGAGATTATTTCCCTCTACATTAAAAGGGGCTGCTTTAAGATGGTTTATGGCATTGGGTGGTGGTGTTATAAATAACTGGGATCAAATGAAATAATCTTTTCTAAAAAAATATCAGGACTATTGCAGGTCTAGAGAGTTAAAAGTTGAAATATTTCAGATGGTAGCTAGACCAAATGAAACATTAGAAGAGTATGTTGAATATTTCTAGTATAATCTTCAAAGATCTCCTTATGCATCATTACCCTTACCTGATAATGTGTTAAAAACAACATTAATTAGGGGAATGAAGGAACAATGGATTGAAACACTAAATATTATGGGAAAAGGAGATATATATCAGGAAAATTTTTCTGACATTATTAATCTATGTATCGTGAGCTTGAGAGGCAGCACAAGACTAAAACCAACAGAACATGATTGGTTTGTAATAGATAATAGAATTTCGGCAAAAGGAGTAACTCGTGCAGAAATTGGAAATTTATTAGAAAATTTTAAAACTGACATATTGGGGACACTGACAACACAACTTGATATTATGCAGGCCAAACAAAAGCAAGCAGAGGCAGAACAAAATTTGGCAATCTTCTGTCCCTGATGCAGAAAGAAACATAGCCATAAGGAGTGTCCATTAGATGCAATCCAAGTTTGCGCCATCTGTACAAAAGACCATTCTACAGAGAGTTGCCCCTCACTTCCTGGATTGAAAGCAGTATACAAGGAAGCAGAAGAAGAACCAGAACCAATGTATCTACTCAATCAGCGTCATCAATGGCAGCCACGACAATCAGGTATGTTTTCAGACCCAGCTTCTTCTTTTCAGCCTCCACAATATCATGCTCAACAATATAATACAATGTGGCAAAATCAACCTCCCTTCCCGAATTGGTCACAACAATCATTTCCTTCATCATCTCCATGGCCAAATCAAGCAAACCAACCTAATTGGCCAAATTTTCCCTATACCCCACCATATTGGCAAAACAACATATATCCAGCACAATGGACCCCTCCTACCTCATAGAGTCAAGCTTGGTAGACAAATTGGCAAAGACCGATGAATCAGCCAGTAGGAACCATCCCGCTCCCTCAACCTACACTGCCAGTCTTACAACAAAACCCCCAGTCTAATTTAAGACCGCAACTCCCAGCCCAACCCAACTCTAATCCGAATAACATACCGGTAAAATCTATTCAAATAGTGGAAACACCAGAAATAGGAACCGATCTAAGGGAGTGTAAGGACCTTCAATTAAGATCTGGGCGTATCATCGAAACAGAGGGAGATAAAACAACTCAAGCTGAAAATCAGTTACCTACAGAACAACTGCTACAAGAAGAGGATGTGATTAGACAACAAATTCATGACCCAACAACCACATCCTCTCCCCCATTCCGAGAGCGATTAATTATACCTCGACCTATACAACACCCTAATTTTGATATTATGGGAGAACTAAAAAATCTGTACATAAAAATCCCATTCCTCCAAGCCATTCAAGACATCCCCATATATGCAAGGATTATCAAATAATTATGTATAAAGAAACCAAGGAGGAAAATAACAAATAACCCAAAAGTCCAAGTATTTAGCACTCTATCTGACTTATTATCAGGAAAAGAAACACCCGTTAAATATGAAGACCCAGGAAATCCAATAGTAACCGTACAAATCTATGGTCAAACCTTCTCAAATGCCTTAGTTGATCTAGGAGCTGCAATTAATATCTTAACAACCACCACTTGCCAAAAACTGGGCATTACATCAGTAGAACCGACCTATACTTTACTAGAACTGGCTAACCGATTTGTGGTTAGGCCAAAAGGCACATTACATGATGTCATGGTATCCGTTGACTCCTGGGAGTATCCGGCTAATTTTCTGATAATAAATCCCAAAAACCAACTTGATGGACATCCATTGATCTTAGGCAAACCTTGGCTTGCAACTGCCGATGCTTATATTGGCTGCTGACAAGGCAATATGACCATAACTAGAGGGGCAAATATCAAGAACCTAGCTTTATATCCTCCAGTGCAGCCAAGTGTCATAATAATAAAAACTAACAAGCATCCTATATCATACCTCACCAAAAATATTAGATCTCCATTAACCATAGAAGAGGCCCTTGATTTCAAAGACCAAACAGAAGATGATGCCATTAATAATTTTATTATCCAAGCTGAACCCAGATCCCACATACAATGTCACATGATAGAAGCAACATTTGATAATGAATTAGGAGAAGATCCTCTTAAAGATACACACGATCAAACAATACCTACTACCTCTGTTTGAAATAGTAAAATTGTAGAAATTGAGCTAGGAAAGACTTTAAACATCAATACCAACCTGACTTCTGAACAAGAAAAGAAGCTCATCCAACTATTGAGGAAATATAAAGAAGCATTTGCATGGGACTACCCTGATATGAAAGGAATTGATCCCCAATTATGTACACACCACATTTACATAGAAAAGGATGCGAGACCTATTCGCCAGCCACAAAGGAGACTTAATCCTCATTTAAAAGATGTTGTAATAGATGAACTTAAAAAACTTTTAGATGTCAATTTCATCTACCCTATCTCCGATAGTAAATGGATATCTCCACTTGTTGTGGTACCAAAGAAGAATGGAAAGTGGAGGATTTATGTAGATTATAGAGAGCTAAATAAAGAAACACAAAAATACCACTTTCCCCTTCCATTCATTGACCAAGTATTAGACACTTTGGCAGGGAAGAAATTCTTTTCTTTCTTAGACGACTTCAGTGGATACAATCAGATTCAGATTGCCCCTGAATACCAAGACAAAACCACTTTTACTTTTCCTTGGGGAACATTTGCCTATAGAGTTCTACCTTTTGGCTTATGCAATGCTCCTGCCACATTTCAAAGGGCTATCCTCAGCATCTTTTCAGACTTAATAAATGAAGGGCTCGAAGTATACATGGATGACTTTACACCATACGAGATGATTTTGACTTAGCATTGGACACACTGGAAAAAGTCCTGCAGCGCTGCATTGCCACCAGGCTTTGTTTGAGCCATGAAAAATGCTATATGATGATGACTGAAGGACTTATTCTAGGCCACTCTATCTTAGCAGCTGGCATATAGGTAGACCCAGCGAAAATTCAAATAATTTTTCTAATTCCCACTCCTACCACTCAAATATAGGTACGCAGTTTTCTTGGATTTTCTGATTAATATAGAAGGTTTATAGAACATTTTTCGCATATTGCTGCACCTCTATATGCATTGACAGGTAATGTTGACTTTCTTTGGACAGAAAAATGTGACCATGCTTTTCAGGATCTGAAGAAGCTTGTGTCCACAACCCTAGTCCTTCGAGGACCAAATTGGGACTCGTCATTCCAAATTTCATCAGATGCCTCAGATACAGCTATTGGAGCAGTCCTTGGGCAAGAAGAAGATAAAAAACCATATGCAATTTATTATATTAGCAAGAATTTATCCCCTACTAAATTGAATTATACTGTTACTGAAAAGGAATTTCTAGCTGTAATACATGCTGTCAATAAGTTCAGGCATTACATTACTGGATATCATGTTATCTTGTATATAGATCACTCTGCCATAAAATATTTAGCAAATAAACCAATCACAAATGGTAGAATAACTAGATGGTTGATTTTATTGCAGGAATTTGATATTACAATCAAGGACAGACCTAGAAAAGAAAATCCTGTAGCTGACTTTCTCTCGCGAATGCCAAAACCAGTGGACGCAGCAGCAGTTGAAGATCAATTTCCAAATGAGCATTTGTTTTTTATCACTGTTAAAACACCCTGGTATGCTGATGTTGCGAATTACTTAGCAGTAGGTAAATTATCAAAAAATCTGACCCCCAATGAATGAAAACAGATTGTCTAGTGAAGTTCTCGATTTTCTTGGATTGGGGGCTACCTATTCCATACAGGGGCAGATATGCACATCAAGAGATGCATCCGCGAGGATGAAATTTTTGACATTTTGAAAGCTTGTCATGACGGACCATGTGGTGGACATTTCGCTGATCAGAGAACTAGACATAAGGTGCTGCAAATAGGGTATTATTGGCCCACAATCTTCAAAGATGCAAAGAAGTTCGTTCAAGCTTGTGATAGTTGCCAAAGAGCAGGACGCTCTGGTCAGTCCAACGAAATTCCCTTGAATCCACAGCGAGTTATTGAACCATTCGAGCGATGGGCCCTCGATTTCGTTGGTCCAGTTAACCCATCCTCGAACCAAAAAACATATATTTTGGTAGCAACGGAATATGTCACCAAATGGGTTGAAGCAGAGGCACTGCCGAGAGCTACAGAGGATTCTGTCATACAGTTCTTGTTTCACATATTCATGCGATATGGGCTTTCAAGAGACATAATTACAGACGGTGGACCACAGTTTGCTGGTAACAAGATTTCTGCAACAATTAAAAACTATCATATCCATCACAAAATCACCACTCTATACCACCCACATGCAAATGGTCAAGTAGAAAGCAACAATAAAATAATAGAAGCAATCTTAACAAAAACCATTGTGTCACATAGACGCGATTGGGCTGCAAGACTACCAGAAGCCTTGTGGGCCTACAGAACAACATGGAGAAGCACTACCAACTATTCACCATAACAATTGGTGTTTGGAAAGCAACCCATTTTTCCCATAGAATTCGAAATCCAAACACTACGAATAGCACAAGAATTCGGCCTAGATCTAAACGAGGCACAGATTAATAGATTACAGCAGATCAATGAACCAGATGAAATTAGGTTCTCTTCCCTCCTGTTGATGCCCTGAAAATCGTTGTATCAACATTGGGGGATAACCACCCGGTCTGGACCTTAATACAGCTCATTTTCCATTTGGGATGGTGGCTCCGACTGGATATAATGGGACCGGTTTCCTAGTAATGAATAAAAGGGGATGGATGAGTGATTGATTTCAAATAAATGATAATGAATGGATGAATTAATCTATCAAAGAAAATATAAATAACTATTCTATCCTGGGAGGCTTCTATTCTTTTAAGTGCAACGCTTGATGATCTCTGTTCATCGATAGGCATATAGATGACTCTAAGTAATAAACATAGACATTCATTCACTTAATGATTGCTTTGTTCAAATAGTTGAACAAAGTGATTAACACATTGTTACACTTATCCTTTTATATTACCGATACATATATGATTAAAAGAAAAGCATGCTGTAAAAATCCAGTAGTGGAAAGTATAAAGAATGCTGTTAAAAACACATGCATGTATCTGATAATAGCAAGAGCGATCAAACACCAATTCACATAAACATAATGAACTCAGATATAGATAGTAGTACTATATGAGCTGCAAATCACTCCCAATATAAATCGCTATTTGAATTCCTTCTTCTGACGCAGAAATACTTTTAAACAAAGGCAGTAGTGCACATTCACATAAAAGCTTCGTTATCAAAATTTGGAATAATTGGTCCAGTCTTTATAAAAGAATAGGCCTGAAGTACAGTAGTGCAACTTCAAGTTTAAGTCATATACAAAAACTTACGACCATTTCTAAATACATGAAAGGGTCTATAAATACTTGATTAAAACTAACTAACTATGAAACTAAAATCCTACTTAATTGGTACAACTTGATTCGAAATATCTTCCTCACGGAAATCTGGCAGTCGGCAGCATGATTCATCACTTAGGTTGTTTGCCTTTAGACCTGAGTTGGCATATTGCAAGCATTGGTTTCACTTCTGGTGGTCGGTTGAGACGAGAATTGAGTTGGGCAGCATAGGTGGCATCTTGTATATCAGGAATGATACACCCGATTGCATCTGTGAGGCACTTAAGGGCAGCTCTCTGGCTATATGGTTTGACTAGGAACAACCAATAGGTGTCACAAGTCAAACTCTTAATTCCTGTGATTAATTTCCCATTTTTCTCCAGCTCTTGATAACATGACTGCTCCGATGTTTTAGCCGATAGCAATTTACCTGGGGTACATTAAGAGATCATGTTAGATAAGTAGAGAGTATCATTAATCAATTCAACCAAATTACTTGTGGTTAACTTGCATCTGGAAACTGCTCTCTCTGCCTTCATTAACTAGGACTGCCACTCCATAAATAGGATCTCTTTATTTGATTCTAGGATTTTTGGCAAATTAGCTGCCTGTCCCTCATCAGTGTCTTGCCACTCAAGAAAATTGGTCAAGGTCTCATTGGCCTGCTCCAAGTTTTTTCTAGCATCAACCGATTTATCACTTATTGATGCGGTTAAGTCACATAAAGGTTCTGCTTGAGCGATTTGTTGACATAACAGCCTTATTTGTGTCACCAATGCTTTGTTAATCTGTAATGATTCGGCTCTGAACTCAGCTGGCTGTGGAAGATTCTTGGACTTTTCTATTTGGACTGATAATTGAGCAATTTGCTCATCTTTAGATTTCTCCATCTGTTCATGAATTGCTTTCAATTTTGCCAGCGCTTCCGAGAACTCCTGCTTTTGAATTTCACTTGAATCAACCCTTTGTTTCTCTTCCTGCAATTGTTTATTCAATTGATTATTTATTTGTTGCTGTGTAAACAATTACTGTTCTGCTTGTTCTGCCTTCTGTTGTGCCTTCGATAGTTGCGCTTGTAGCAAAGTGATTTCCTGGTCTTTTCCTTTTAATAGATTACTAACTTCTAATACCTTGTCTATGGTAGCTGCCAAATAGGCTCCAACATATTGGGACAGTTTTGTTAGGTCATCAGAAGGATCAAACTCCTCCTTCCAAACCACGTTGCCCATCACTGTTTGTTCAGGGAAGAGGGAAGGTTGATCAGTCCTTCGCCTTTTCCACTGTCTTTTTACTACAGCCCTATGCTTTGGACTATAAAAGACGTCCAATGGAGGTATCTCCTCCACTTGCAAAACAATTTGATTCGAAGGATCCTTGGGAATTATCTTTATTCCTGTAGAAAGGGGTAGGCTGCTAGTTCCACTTGGAACCTCTTTAGATGTTGTTTCCTGTGTGTCAGCCGCTTTTGATGTTTCGGCTTCCTTTGAGCTCTCAAGATTTCTTATGATTGAGTCGAATTGCTGCCATTCCTGGAGCAATTTCGGGTCAATCTGGGCATCTACATTCACCGCTGTGCTGCTCTACTCCTGCTCTTTCCTCTGTGTTTCCTCTTGCTCTCTTCTCTGCACTTCTTCTTGCTCTCTTCTCTGCACTTCCTCCTAATGTTTTGTTTGGATTTCTCCAGCAATTTTTGATGTAGCAGGAGGATCCTTAGTGAGTCGCTGCTCAGGCTCGCTTGATTTTGTCATCGGGGTCGTTGCTAACAGATCTAGAGGCAGAGTTTGCAACCTCTATTCTCTAAGTCTGTTAAATTCAACTAACCCGTCATCCTGATATTTCATTCTGGCTAGTGATTTAACCTGAAATAGTGACTCCGCTGAGGAGAACAGGTCATTAAACATATCATCTTTATGGTCAAATTTAGTTAGCTTTGCCTGTTCAAGTGCATTGTAGGCGACTTTGTTTGGATCAAATCGCCTATTAGGAAGAGTGGTGAGATTTAGTGCCTTAATATTATCTGCTTCTTTCTCTGCATGTTTATAATCATGCAGAGCGTAAACACCACATCTTAGAGGAAAGGGAGGCCAAACCTACTTCCTTTTATTCCTTAGAGTCTGTGTAACTCCTTTGGATGTAAGCCGATATGCTACCTCTCGAGCTAACAGTTTGTCGGGTGTGTACAAAGGGAGGACATGAGGCTTGGCATGGCTGCCGAAAACTCTTACATAAGTGAATTTTTCTTCTCCGAACCATCTCCCTATGGCTGTCAAGTCAATCTCTGCCTGAGAGGAAATCTTAGGAGCGGGCTTGTCAAAAATGGCATAGTGAATGGGTAGCATAAAACCATTGCAAACTTGATATAGATGGTGTTTATAGTGGGCTTTCCATAACTTCTGGTGGTATATATGAATGGGCATGGGGTCTTGTGGAGTCCATCTCCACCCGAGCACAGGAAATTCCGAATTAAAACAGAGGGTATCCAAGATGTAGGCACTATAGTAAAATGGGGGAATAAACCTTTCAGTAACGCGGGACTTGTTTCTGAAATAAAGAACCGCTGTTGCTAACTTATCATACAATATATTTCCCCAATCCATTATTTCACTATTGCAAGCTGCTTCCATTAGAGGAACCATTTCTATGGTGAAATTTGCAGAATCATGCAACCCCCACAACCTACACATCATTACTCTGGCATAACAATAAGGAGAAGAAAAGGAATCGACAGAGTACTTACTCGAAGACTCATGCTTGTGTTTCACTGGGTTTTTCCTCCAATCCCTTATAGGTTCTGATTCAATGTCATTTTCGCTTCTGAATTTCTCCAGAAATGCTTTATTGTACTTCTTCTCCAGTGCAGGCAAATGATACATTTGCCTCAAATCATCAGGTTGAAATGAGCCGAACACTCTCCCATCCATGGTGCAAAATGTTCTGTTGGTGATTGGGATTTCTTCAATTGCCCATCTCACCACATCTGTATATGGGAGAATTTGTTCTCGGGCTGCTATCCGATGAAGGTAAGAGTCAGCTAAATCCTTTAGAGTAGCATCAGACTTCCGAGTCGGGTCTGCTGTGGCTTGCACTGTTGTTACCTCAGGCTCTTCGGCCTCAATCAGATTGTAGATGTTCAGCCAAGTAGTTTTACCGAGTCCTAGACATGTGGTGTCCGATATCAGTCCCTTTTTTCTTTGTCCAGGATCAGCAATGTGTTGTCCTGTAACTGCCGAAGCGGAAGCCGTTCCAGTTTTCTTCGATTTCTTCCCCATTTGGCTTGAATTCACTGCTTCGGAAGAGCTCTGCACAAGAGAGAAAATGAATGTAATGCGGAGAATTTGTGGCGCAAACCAAATATGAATGAGATATATTAATCATTGAATAGTGGAGGATTAACTTAAGGTGGCCGCGGATACAATCTCTGAAGAGATTTTAGCGTTGCTGTTTCATTAAATGGTCGTTTAAACCTGTCAATCCTTTAAATGCTCATCATATCGTTTATTGGCTGAATGATTCATTTAAGTGTGTCTTTGATGTTTTGGCGGTTGAGCGTAAGTGAATCACTATCGGGAAGATAAGGCCTTTAATACTAATTAACCGTAATATCCCGGCTTTATCAATCCCTTTTGAAATCTGCGCCTAGCTTTATCGTAATCGGCGATCAGGGAATGCTTGAGTTGTTATATTGGTGTCTTTTCGGAATCCCCGATCGCCGATAGCGATATCGCCAATTCGCATCGGGAGTTTTAAATGAGGGCTTTGAAATGCATGCATGGTACATCTCCGATCGCCGATAGCGATATCGCATCGCATCGGAGCGAAAAGGGGGCTTTTGTTATGATAGCTTGCCATTGCCGATATCCAATAGCCATTCATGTATTGTCGCATCGGGGAAAACCTAATGGGCCTTTTGTTATGTATCCTTTGTTATTGCGATATGCGATCTTGCGATTTCTTTATCGCAATAATAAGGGATTATTCATTTTTTTATTATAAGACCGCTTATGTGATTTATCAAATGGTTTATAATGTCTTATTTATTTTCGGACCTTTTGAATAATGCTAAGTTGATACCAATTTAAATGAAAAGGGACCCATTTCATATTATAGTTTTGAAAATAAAATTTGTATGAAATGGGGGGTTGTTGTAGAGCACAACAATTGGCGATTCGCTGGGAGAAACAGTTATCTCTGAAAAGTACTGAAATACTTAAACTTTCTGCAAATAGAAATCTTATCAAAGAGGAATATTCTAATATAACTAGGTATATATACATTCCGAATAAAATAAAAGCTATTTTTGCTAATTTCTTCTCTTGTTAAAATTAAATACATTCTAAGTTTTAGATTGGCCTCTATTGGTTGATAATGATAAAATAGAAAACCTTTCCAACTCAGCCTTTTTAATTGACTCCTTTGTCACAGGTAAAGCCTCTGCTGCCAGAAAACGTTCATAGTTTCAACAGGGATACCTTTTAACCATGTTATCGTCCATTATCCCATCCATTTCAGAGTATGATTAAAAGAATGAATTCAAAACATGCTTTCATATTTTGTATCTCTTTTTACTTTTCTGTTATTTTGTAAGATAAAAAGCCATTGTCCTGGTTTGGTGGCCAGCTGAGTGACAATGCCATTCACTGGTAGTAATTTAACTGAACAAGCTGGCTCGTGATGAGACCCCTTTTCTTATGATTCTAAGCCATTACCCTGTTTTGGTATGCAATATTGGTAATGTCGGTTAAACTATTTCCCGATGATCATGGTAGGCAGGCTTGTAATAAGACCTCTTATCTTTTATATCAAATATTTTAGAATTACACTCTGAGTAATCAAAAACTTGGATGAATGGGATGGACAATTTTCTCCTTAAGAGAGAATGGATGACAGGGTAAGAGTTGAAGATGCTGAAGTTGAATTAGTTGCTGTTTTGATATTGATAACCTTTTTTGTGGCCAATCTGAAAACTTAAAATGATTTACAATACTTCTAAACCTTGAGAAAAGTTCACAAAAATTGAAATGTGGTTTCAGAATGTGAATATACCTAATTTCCTAGAAATTGTCCCTTTTGTCTAAGGCTTCTATTATTTTAAAAGTAAATATCAACACTACTTCTTTGAGCAACTTTTAAATACAGCAAAGGTCAATGGAAGATACCTTACAACTTTATTTCCTAATGGTCCTACTAACTACAAATTCCACTAAACTAAAAAGGAGAAGGGATTACCTCCTCAATTGAATAATTTCTTTAAGATTAGGCCATTAACAGGGAGAGAATCTCTCTGTTGGGTTGTGTTATATTCTTTCCACGACTAACCTACGTAGTTAAACGGGAGGTTAGAGGGGGGCGGTAGCCCCCTTCGTTGCGCCGATTGCGCAGCGGAAACCTCCCCTGTCCGGGGGGTGGGTAGCCCCCCTCTACGGGGTCTGGGGCAGCGCCCCGGGAAAATTTTTTTTTGACCCTATATTAGGTTGGGCGAACCTACCTATGGTTTTGTGCATGATTTTCGCACATGGTATTGGACGCGATGGTTTTTCGGTCCATGGTATTGGATGCTTCGGCATGTATAAATATGTATTGTAACATTGAAAGGAATATAATGAAAAATCAAGCTGGTAGTCCCGGTTTTGGGATCCAGGGAAAAATCTATGTGCATATGTGTTTTATGGGTTATGCTCTCGCATTGTTTATTTTCTTTGTTTAAGGATTCGTATGCAAGTAATTTCTGTACAGGGTTAAAACCTACATTTGGTATCAGAGCTGTTTTGGCTTCAAGGGGACGCCTTTGTAGACCCTGTTCAGTGGGAGATCTGTGAGATCGATTCTGGTGGTGAAAGAAGATGGCGAGCAGTGGAAAGATCGAGATTGAGAAGTTCAGTGGTCAGAGTTTTGAGTTGTGGAAACTCAAGATGGAGGATCTGTTGGTCGATAAAGATCAGTGGATCGCGGTAGATCCGGGTACTAAACCATCGGGAGTGACCGATGAAGAATGGAAGAAATTGGATCGGAAGGCAAAGAGCACAATACGATTGTGTGTCTCAGATTCAATATTGCTGAATGTATCAGGGGAAGCTACGACAAAGGCTTTGTGGGTCAAGTTAGGGACTTTGTACCAATCTAAGTCTCTGGTGAATAAACTGTTCCTGCGGAAAAAGCTGTATAACCTGAGGATGAAAGATGGAGACTCGGTGACAGAGCATCTGAATGCGTTTAATACTGTGGTAAGTCAATTATTATTTGTTGATATTAAAATTTCAGATGAAGATAAGTGCATCAGTCTATTGTGTTCTCTACCAGATTCGTGGGATATTCTGGTTATTGCAATAGGTAGCAATGCAACTGCTTTGCAGTTTGATGAAATAGTCTCAGCCTTGCTGACGGAGGAGATGAGACGGAAGAATATGGACAACCAGAATGGTGATGCCTTGTCTATACGAGGACGGTCCCAGAACAGAAACAAAAATAAGTCATCGAGTGGGAGATCTAAATCTAGAGGGAGATCTAAATCTCCAGGAAAACCTACAAAGGTGGTGTGCTGGAAATGCGGAAAGGAAGGGCACTTCAGAAGGGATTGTAAATCTAAAGCTCCTGATAAAGGAAGGGGATCTGATGATGCTCCTTCTGCAGAGGCGAAAACCACCTCAGATGGAGGTGGGGATGTGTACTTGGCTTCTTCAAGTACACATGTAGATCATGAGGCATGGTTGATTGACTCAGGTGCATCCTTTCACTTCACTCCCCATAGAGAGTGGTTCTGCGAGTATGAGAAATACGATGGTGGTGATGTCTTCTTAGGAGATGATAGGAAGGCTAGAATCATTGGTCGGGGAAAAGTAAAGTTGAAGTTGCAAGGTGGAAGGGTTAGAACACTTCCGGGTGTTCTACATATTCCTGCATTGGCCAGAAATCTGATTTCTGTAAGCAAGTTGGATGATGCAGGTGTAAAGACGGTGTTCGAGAAAGATACCTGCAAGATGGTTCGAGGAGCACTGATATTGATGCGGGGAGTTCAGATTGGAACTCTGTACAAGCTACAAGGTAGCACTGTTGTTGATGGGTGCAATAGTTCTATGGTTCCTGAAAATGGAGTAGAAAATCTAGTGGTCTCTGGAGAGAAGACCATGTTGTGGCATCAAAGGCTTGGACATATTGGAGAGAAGGGCCTTCGAATACTTCATGGTAAAGGTATGGTAGAAGGTATGAATGATAGCTCTCTGGATTTTGATTTCTGTGAAAATTGTGTGTATGGGAAGCAGAATCGAGTGAGTTTCCCCTCTGGTGGTAAGAGGACGAAACATATATTAGAGCTTGTGCACAGTGATGTGTTTGGACCTGTGAAGGTTCCATCACTGGGTAAGTCTGTGTACTATGTATCATTCATAGATGACTTCTCAAGGAATACATGGATATATTTCCTTAAGAAGAAATCTGAAGTCTTTGACAGGTTTAAAGAATTTAAGGCTCTGGTGGAAAATCAGACAGAGAAGAAGATAAAGGTGCTCAGGATAGATAATGGTGGAGAATTTTGCAGCAAGGAATTTGAAGAATTTTGTAAGAAGTGTGGTATAGCACGGCAGAAGACTACTCCATATACACCTCAGCAAAATCGAGTCACAGAAAGAATGAACAAGACGTTGATGGAAAGGGCAAGAAGCATGCTCAGTGGTGCCGGGTTAGGACAGGAATTCTGGGCAGAGGCGGTGGATACTGCACGTTACCTGATCAACAGATCACCCTCATCAGCGTTGGAGGATAAGACTCCACAAGAAGTATGGACTGGTAAGAAACCCTCTCTTTCACATCTGAGGGTATTTGGATGTGATGCATATGTACATGTTCCAAAGGAGAAACGAACCAAGTTGGATAGTAAATCTGAAAAGTGCATCTTTATTGGGTATAAGGATGGTTTAAAGGGTTATAAGCTTTGGAACCCAGTCACACGGAAGGTTGTGTACAGTCGAGATGTGGTGTTCAGAGAGGTAAAAGATGTTATTCAATCTGAAGTCCAACCAAAAGAACCTGAGAAGATAGAATTTGAGCCAAAGGAGGAAGAATCAGACTCTGCAGCGGAGGAGGAATCAGAAGATGAAGAGCCACAAACTCCGGCTGTGAGAAGATCAGGTCGAGAAAGAAGGCAGCCAGAAAGGTATAGTCCATCTGCTTTCAGTTCAAATTTTGCTTTGTCTGTTACTGATGATGATCCCAGAACTGTGAAGGAAGCAGTGGATTCAGAGGATGGAAAACTCTGGAAAGAGGCCATGGTTGATGAAATGGCATCTTTGCACAAAAATGAGGCTTGGGATCTGGTAGAGTTGCCGGCTGGAAGGAAACCCATTGGCAGCAAATGGGTGTTCAAGAAGAAGACTAATGCAGAAGGAAAGGTGGAGAAATACAAAGCTCGGTTGGTAGCAAAAGGTTATTCCCAGGTGCCGGGAATTGATTTTGGTGATATTTTTTCTCTTGTTGCCAAGGTAGCTTCTATTAGATTACTTTTATCTGTTGCTGCTGCTTTTGATTTTGAGGTAGAACAGATGGATGTGAAGATAGCATTTCTTCACGGGGATTTGGAAGAGGAAATCTACATGAGGCAACCTAAAGGCTTTGCGGTGAAGGGTAAGAAAGAACTGGTATGCAAGTTAAAGAAGTCTCTATATGGGTTAAAATAGTCACCAAGGATGTGGTATCAAAAATTTGATACATTTATACGGGGACTTGGCTTCACCAGAAGCAAAGCAGATCATTGTGTGTATTTTAAATTAATTGGTGACCGTGTTATTTATCTGGTCTTGTATGTGGATGATATGTTGCTGGTTGGAAATGACAAAGAAATTATCCAGGATTTGATGACCCAATTGTCCTCCAAATTTGACATGAAAGATCTTGGTGCTGCAAACTATATTTTGGGCATGGAAATTAAAAGAGATCGGGCAAAGAGGAAGCTCCGGTTAAACCAGAGGAAGTATGTCGAGACAATACTGCAGAGGTTTAATATGCAGGATAGTAAACCGGTGAAGGTTCCTATACCTGTAGGTGTGAGGTTATCTGCTGAACAGTGTCCCAAGACACAAGAAGAGGAAGAGGACATGTCCCGTGTTCCATATGCAAGTGCAGTCGGTAGCCTGATGTATGCAATGGTCTGTACTAGACCAGACACTGCACATGCAGTGGGAGTATTGAGCAGGTTTATGTCAAAACCTGGGAAGGAGCACTGGACAGCAGTGAAGCGGGTTTTCAGGTATTTGCGTGGCACTAGTGATTATGGTTTGTGCTACCAAGGAAGACCAGGATTGGACAGAGTGTTGGATATTCATGGTTTTGTTGATGCGGACTGGGTTGGAGATCTGGATCAGAGAAGATCTACAAGTGGGTATGTGTTTAACCTATTTGGAGGTGCAGTCAGTTGGATGAGTAAGAAACAATCTGTAGTGGCACTATCAACTACAGAGGCAGAATACATGGCAGCCACTCATGCAATCAAGGAAGCAGTTTGGTTGCAGAGATTGTGTTCAAGTATGGGGTTAGTACAGGGAGCTATAAGAATATACTGTGACAGCCAAAGTGCAATTTTCTTGGCAAAGAACCCTGCTTATCATTCAAAGACAAAGCACATTGATGTTCAGTATCACTTTGTGAGGGATATGATAGAAGACAAAAAGGTGTTGCTGGTAAAGGTGGACACTTTGAAGAATACTGCAGATGCATTGACAAAATCTGTGAGCTTTGAGAAGTTCTCTTGGTGTAGAGAAACAATGGGTGTTTCAGGGCTGGAAAAATGACTAAGCTCTCCTGTGGCCCCCTGTGGAAAGAAAACAACAAGTGGGAGATTGTTGGGTTGTGTTATATTCTTTCCACGACTAACCGACGTAGTGAAACGGGGGGTTAGAGGGGGGCGGGAGCCCCCCCTGTTCGGGGGGTTTGAGGGGGGCGGGTAGCCCCCCTCTACGGGGTTCGGGGCAGCGCCCCAGGAAAATTTATTTTGGACCCTATATTAGGTTGGGCGAACCTACCTATGGTTTTGTGCATGATTTTCGCACATGGTATTGGACGCGATGGTTTTTCGGTCCATGGTATTGGATGCTTCGGCATGTAGAAATATGTATTGTAACATTGAAAGGAATATAATGAAAAATCAAGCTGGTAGTCCCGGTTTTGGGATCCAGGGAAAAATCTTTGTGCATATGTGTTTTATGGGTTATGCTCTCGCATTGTTTATTTTCTTTGTTTAAGGATTCGTATGCAGGTAATTTCTGTACAGGGTTAAAACCTACACTCTCAAACCTGATAAATCTTGTAATATGAATGTCGAATGGCCTATCTTCTCGCCGATCTGAAATGGACCAAGCCACATTTTCTGGAACTTGGTGTGTTTTCCTTTATCCTCATGGGCTTTGTCCCATTTCAGAACTAAATCACCGACTTGCAACTATTTTGAATTGGATGAATTTGAATCAAATGATGACTTGATAATTTGCTGATGTTTTGCATGAGTAACTTTTGCTTTTTCTCTTTCCTCTTCTAATTTTAAGATTTGATCATGTCTAAGTTGAATAGAAGAAGAAGGGCTTTCCTCAATAAACTGAACTAGGGCTAGAGAAGGAAGGACAAGATTTGTTGGTAGAACTGCTTCTTTCCCATATAAAAGATTGAATGGAGAAGAACCTATAGAAGCTTTCTGTGTTATCCTATCAGCCCATAGTGTGAATATTAAAGATTTGTGCCAGTTTTTATGATTCTGTTCGATAGTTTGCTTAATAATCTTAATTAGATTTTTATTGGTAGATTCTGCTAAACTGTTACCCTGGGGATAGTAATTAGCAGAATATTTCAATTTAAATCCTCTTTTAATAGCGAAATCAAACATAGCATTGTCTGAGAAATAAGATGCATTATAAAAAACAAGAGCATTTGGGATACCAAACCTGGTAATGATGAATTGATTTATGAATTCTATAATTGCCTTAGAATTTTTTGTCTTTAAAGGAATTGCTTCAACCCACTTAGTAAAATAATCAGTGGCAGTAAGGATATACTTATGCTGTTTGGAAGAATGTGGAGTGATTTCTCCAATGATGTCCAATCCCCATTGCTCAAATGGTTGTTCAATGTTGACTGGTTGCAAAGGGAAAGCTGGCTTTCTTTGTCTTCCACTAGAAGTTTGACAACTTCGGCATTTCCTTACATATTCATGAGCATCTCTAAACAGGGTGGGCCAATAGTATCCAGCATGAATGATTTTGTGGGCTGTTGTGTCAGCTCCAAAATGTCCTCCTGCTGGTCCATCATGTAATTCCTGCAAAACCTTTTGTGCTTCAGGTTTTTCTAGGCATCTTAATAAGATTGAATCATAATTTTGCCTAAAAAGTACATCATCAATAATTGTGAAGTTTCTTTCTTTTAATCTAATGGCCCTTTTGTTTTTGTAAGACAGGTTAGGAGGTGCATATCCATTTTTCAAATAAAAGATCAAGTCTGCATATTGTGATTCAGAATCAGTAATACTTATCTGATTGATTTCTTTGATATGTTCTGTATCACCTGGTTGTTGAATGTTGGATGCTCCTGCCAATAACCTGCAAAAAACTTGGCCTCTAACAATCTTTTCTGGCTTTATTTCTAAGTCATATTCTTGAAGTGCTGTAACCCAGTTTGCCCTTTTTTCATCTAATTCCCTTTGGATTAATAGTTTCCTTACTACAGGAAAAGGAACTATGACTTTTGTATGGGCTTTTAAAAGGAAGGGTCTGTAATGTTTGACAACTTTATATACAACAAAGGCTTGTTTTTCTACTTCGGAGTAATTCAGTTCAGCACCCTGCAGGTTTGAACTATAAAATGAAATGGGTGCTTCCAAGTTGTGATCATTAATCTGAGTGAGTACTGCTGCATAAGATGAATCAAATGCGATAGTATACAATGTGAAATGATTAGAAAAATTAGGAGTATTTAAAGCGGGGGCATTGATTATTGATTGTTTGATTAAATCAAACACTTCCTTTTCTGCTGATCCCCATCTAAAAACTGAATTTTTCTTAATCATAGTTTGTAGTGGTAAAATGATATGAGAAAGGTCTGGAACAAATCTTTTGACAAAATTGATTTGGCCTAAAAATGACTGCATGGATTTTTTATTGTGAGGAAAAGGGATTTCAGAGATTTCTTTAATCCTATCCGGATCAATATAAATGCCATCTTTGGAAACAATAAAACCCAAGAGCTTTCCTTGATTAAGAGCGAAGAAGGATTTTTTTGGATTGAGTGAAATACCATACCTTCTTCAACATTCAAAGATTTTGTTTAAATCATGCAAATGATTGGATTTCTTTTTAGAAAATACAGTAATATCGTCTAAGTAGACAACTACTGTTTTGTTGATCAATCCTTTGAAAGCTATATCCATCGCTCTTTGGAACGTGGCTCCTGCATTAATAAGTCCAAAAGGCATTTTCTGATAGGCATAAGTTCCCCATTTTGTTCTGAATGTAGTTTTGAGTCTGTCATCAGGATGAACCAAAACTTGGTTATATCCTGAAAAACCATCTAAAAAGGACATCAATTCAGAGCCTGCTACTGAATGGAGTATCTGCTCCATAGTAGGTAATGGGAAATTATCTTTTAGGCTTGCCTTATTCAGATTTCTGAAATCTATACAAATCCTGATATCGCCATTTTTCTTCCTAACAGGCACCATATTGGAGACCCAGTTTGAGTGCCGAATGGGAAAAATAATCCTAGCTTTCAAGAGTTTATTGAGTTCTGATTTTATTTGACTCTCTAAGTTCGGATGTATTTTCCTAACCTTTTGTTGAACTGGTTTTTGTTCGGCAAGCATTGGAATGGTATGCTGGATGATAGATGGATCATACGTCTTTAAATCATCATACTTCCAAGCGAAGACATGTTTATTTTTTCTTAAAAGTCTAATGAATGCCGTTTTTTCTTCCACAGAAAGTCCTAATCCTAGATTAATGTTTTGAGGATTTTGCTCAGTGCCAAGATTTATCAATTCAAACCTCAAGGTGGAACTTTGGAGCTTTGTATTGGTCACAGGTTTAAACCTGTCTTTAATGTCGTAAAGATCCTCAAGCTTCACCACAGGCTTCGGTATTGAGTTTTCTCCGAGCTTTTCTCTCATTTGGTGATCATGATCGCTTTCCTCTATGATCTGATCATCATAGGACTTTTCGGAAGTCAAAAATTGTAAAATGTCTTCATCGTGATTGAATACTCTCCAATTAGTGACATTGTCAGGGATTGACGGCCTAAAAAGCAATTCTACTCAAAATATATCTGGGCTATAATCTTCAGAAGGTAGGAGTTTGGAAGCAACATTGGCTAGCAAGTCGGCTGCTGAATTTTGAGACCTAGGGATGGAAGAAATATTAAATGCCAAAAAGTGCAAAGTGAGTTCTTGTACCAACGACTGATAATGCTTGAGGTGATTTGAAAGACAATGAATCGTATTTCTCACTTGTTTGATAATAATTTCAGAATCGTCGAACACTTTCAAATATTGAACCTTAAGGCCAATCACTTTGTATAGTCCTTGGACTAAGGCTTCATACTCTGCTGTGTTGTTTGTGCATTCAAACTCCAACCTACAGGACAACATTGTTTTTCTCCCTGTGGGCTAACCAAGATACGTCCTACTCCCGAGCCTTCGTTAGACTTAGAGCCACCAAAATATAAAGACCAAAATAAAGAATTATCAACAATTTTATTTACAGTTTTCTTAGTATCATTAAAACATCTTGACCTATCTGTTTGTGAATAATTTTCGATCTAAGATGTAAAATTGTTTACTGAGAAAGGAGATGGTTGGGCTATGAAATTGCCAAAAAATGATTCGGATGAATAATTCCCCAAGATATTGTTATTAAATGCTATTGGTTGATTCTCCTATTCAAACTCTGTAACAGTGTGGGTCATGTTCTTTTCCCGATTGATTTTTATTTGATTTGGCTTTCGCTTGTAGGGCAGCCACATGTGTGACCAATCGGTTGAAATATACCCATGGATCTTCTCAGACCAATCCCTACTCAAGATTAAACCATAAAATTCAGGTATATCGGCGATTAAGATATCAATTCTTTGAACTACTCGTGGATCGACTGATAACTTGATAGTTACAGAGTTAATTTCTCTTACAACCTGTACCTTGATTCTATCTAACTGCACAATGTGAATTGCAGATTTTTGGGGCTCAATGTTCAGTTTGGAACAAACCTAAGCTGGCGTTATATTTGAGGATGCCCCTGAGTCTATCAAACAATTGTGCAGGTTACGATTATAAATCTCATAGGTTAATAGGAAAGGATGAGTATGGGAATTGGATCTGTCTCCAATCAGAATCGTATCAGTAGCTTCAATCCTGCAAGAAGGCGGTTGTCCTGAATCATTTGCAACTTTAGCACTAGAAAGAGGTGAAGAAGGAACAACATTCAATTCTTTGAGAATCAATTTCTGCTGATGTTTTAGTTTACTAAGTTCAAACATAGTAATGTTTGCCTTAGTTTTCTTCATATCATCAACAATATTGTAATCCATTGAATCAGATACTACCAACGTTTTAGATGTTGAAAGTATATTTGAGGTTGAAGGTTGATTTTGAGGAACCGTTGCAGCTGGCTTCCTTGTGGATGCCTTTTCTTTTGTTGTTGTAGCACCTGCACTTCTTTTCTTTGAAGTTTCCTGGACGGGTTCAGGGGCACCTTTACTCCTAGTGGTGACAGGAAAGGCTTCCTGTTCATTTTCTGTATCGGAGTTAGGCAGTATGAAATCCCACATTCCATGGCATTCAACAACTTCCTCTTCTTCATCAGTTGGTGAATTTGTTTCCTCCTCTTCTTCTTCCTCAGGATCTGAATCTGCATTAGATATAACATTTGGTGGTTTTGATTCAGTTTTCTTGTAATTCTTAAAGGGCCTTTTAGTTGAGGTTTCTGCTACTTGTTTTTTGATCTCAACCATTTCATTTGACAAAGTCTTAAGGACCTTTTGCAAACCTTCCATATCATAGGGATCTTTAGGGGTTTTCTTCTTTGAATCATCTTTAAAAGAAACTATTTTGAATTTTCTATCTTCAAGGGCAGCTTTCTTCTCTAGAGCATTAATACATTTCTCCACAACAAGTGCTTCTTTCATGTTTTCAGCTAAAGTTGGTTTTCCAACCCTGTCTACAAAAATGGCTATATTGGCAGGTAGGGCAGTTATATACCACTCGCTTCTGATTTGCTCACTTGGTTTGGAGGCCGTTGGGATTTTATTCAAGAGTTTATTGAATCGCGCATTGAATTCTTTAATCGGCTCCCTATGCTCTATTCTAAGATTGGAGAGATCATTTATTAATGTGGCTAAAGATCTATCATCACCATACTTAGTGAGAAACTGCTCTTGGCAAATGGCCCAACTGGTAATGGATCCAGAAGGCAAGGAAAAATACCAGGATCCTGCTGATCCTTGCAAAGTATAAGGGAAAAGTCTAACGACAACATCTTCCTCTGCTACTCCTTTGAGATTAACTGATAACATGAAGTTATTAATATGTTCCTCAGCTTGTGTTCCATCATCTGGGTTAAACTTGGGTAGCCATTTTTCAGGAGCATCAGGTAATGCATGTAATGGTGCAGGCATGTTGACCGCACCAGGCCTGGTCCATGGATCTTCCATTGAAACACCAATAGTGGATGATACTACTATTGAAATTCCAGATGTTTGGGAAGGACTTGATATTGAGGATTGAACAGGTTGGGATATTGAAGTTCCTAATCCCTGATGAACAACAATATGTAATGAGGGAGTGGATGGTTGACTTCACACAGGGGAAGATGAGATGGAGGATGTGGATGAAAGTGCTTCATTGTCAGATCCTTCAGTGTTCTTCTTTGCCCTTTTCCTTTTGGGTAAAGGGAACTCAGTAGGTTCAATACCGAGTTTTCCACTCTGAAGTCTAGTGAGGGGATGAGGTAATTTGAATTGCAAAGTCTCACTGCTTTGAGATACTTCAGATTTCTGTGGTGTTATCGAGAAGCCTTGAAGTTTCTGGATGAGTAACTGAATTTCAGGGGACTCAGGACTAAATCGTTTTGGAGTATTGTGGGTTTGAGCAGTGTTAGTTGATTCCTCTTCTTGTTGCTTGAATACTGGAGAACCATCATGCAATTGAGAAGTACGAGGTGATGTGGAGGGAGATTTACTCTCAGAATGGTCTGTAGATTTGGATTTGCTCACCATTCATAGTTAAGGCCCTCCTTCTAGCGCCAAAAATTTTGATGCCCCGAAAATCGTTGTATCAACATTGGGGGATAACCACCCGGTCCGGACCTTAATGCAGCTCCTTTTCCGTTTGAGATGGTGGCTCCGACTGGATATAATGGGACCAGTTTCCCAGTAATGAATAAAAGGGGATGGATGAGTGATTGATTTCAAATAAATGATAATGAATGGATGACTTAATCTATCAGCGAAAATATAAATAACTATTCTATCCCTGGAGGCTTCTATTCTTTTAAGTGCAACGCTTGATGATCTCTGTTCATCGATAGGCATATAGATGACTCTAAGAAATAAACATAGACATTCATTCACTTAATGATTTCTTTGTTCAAATAGTTGAACAAAGTGATTAACACATTGTTACACTTATCCTTTTATATTACCGATACATATATGATTAAAAGAAAAGCATGTTGTAAACATCCAGTAGTGGAAAGTATAAAGAATGCTGTTAAAAACACATGCATGTATCTGATAATAACAAGAGCGATCAAACAAAAATTCACATAAACAGAATGAACTCAGACATAGATAGTAGTACCATATGAGCTGCAAATCACTCCCAATATAAATCGCTATTTGAATTCCTTCTTTTGATGCAGAAATACTTTTAAACAAAGGCAGTAGTGCACATTCACATAAAAGCTTCGTTATCAAAATTTGGAATAATTGGTCGAGTCTTTATAAAAGAATAGGCCTGAAGTACAGTAGTGCAACTTCAGGTTTAAGTCATATACAAAAACTTACGACCTTTTTTAAATACATGAAAGGGTCTATAAATACTTGATTAAAACTAACTAACTATGAAACTAAAATCCTACTTAATTGGTACAACTTGATTCCGAATATCTTCCTCATGGCAATCTGGCAGTCGGCAGCATGATTCATCACTTAGGCTATTTTCCTTTAGACCTGAGTTGACATATTGCAAGCATTGGTTCCACTTCTAGTGGTCGGTTGCGACGAGAATTGAGTTGGGCAGCATAGGTGGCATCTTGTATATCAGGAATGATACACCCAGTTGCATCTGTGAGGCACTTGAGGGTGGCTCTCTGGCTATATGGTTTGACTAGGAACAACCAATAGGTGTCCCAAGTCAAACTGTTAATTCCTGCGATTAATTTCCCATTTTTCTCCAGCTCTTGATAACATGACTGCTCCGATGTTTTAGCCGATAGCAATTTACCTGGGGTACATTGAGAGATCATGTTAGATAAGTAGAGAGTATCATTAATCAATTCAACCAAATTACTTGTGGTTAACTTGCATCTGGAAACTACTCTCTCTGCCTTCGTTAACTGGGATTGCCACTCCATAAATAGGATCTCTTTATGTGATTCTAGGATTTTTGGCAAATTAGCTGCCTGTCCCTCATCAGTGTCTTGCCACTCAAGAAAATTGGTCAAGGTCTCATCGTGCTGCTCCAAGTCTGTTCTAGCATCAACCGATTTATCACTTATTGATGCTCTTAAGTCACATAAAGGTTCTGCTTGAGCGATTTGTTGACATAACAGCCTTATTTGTGTCACCAATGCTTTGTTAATCTGTAATGCTTCGGCTTTGAACTTAGCTAGCTGTGGAAGATTCTTGGACTTTTCTATTTGGGCTGATAATTGAGAAATTTGCTCATCTTTAAATTTCTCCATCTGTTCATGCATTACTTTCAATTTTGCCAGCGCTTCCGAGAGCTCCTTCTGCTTTTGAATTGAACTTGAATCAACCCTTTGTTTCTCTTCCTACAATTGTTTATTCAATTGATTATTTATTTGTTGTTGTGTAAACAATTGTTGTTCTGCTTGTTCTGCCTTCTATTGTGCCTCCGATAGTTGCGCTTGTAGCAAAGTGATTTCCTGGTCCTTTCCTTTTAATAGATTACTAACTTCTGATGCCTTGTCTATGGTAGCTACCGAATAGGCTCCAGCATATTGGGACAGTTTTGTTAGGTCATCAGAAGGATCAAACTCCTCCTTCCAATCCACATTGCCCGTCACTGTTTGTTCAGGGAAGAGGGAGGTTTGATCAGTCCTTCTCCTTTTCCGCTGTCATTTTACTACAACCCTGTGCTTTGGACTATAAAAGACGTCCAATGGAGGTATCTCCTCCACTTGCAAAATGATTTGATCCGAAGGATCCTTGGGAATTATCTCTATTCTTGTAGAAAGGGGTAGGTCGCTGGTTCCACTTGGAACCTCTTTAGATGTTGTTTCCTGTGTGTCAGCCACTTTCGATGTTTTAGCTTCCTTTGAGCTCTCAAGATTGCTTATGATTGAGTCGAATTTCTGCCATTCCTGGAGCAATTTCGGGTCAATCTGGGCATCTACATTCACCTTTGTGTTGCTCTGCTCCTGCTCTTTCCTCTGTGTTTCCTCTTGCTCTCTTCTCTGCACTTCTTCCTGCTGTTTTGTTTGGATTTCTCCAGCAATTTTTGATGTAGCAGGAGGATCCTTAGTGAGTCGCTACTCAGGCTCGCTTGATTCTGTCATCGGGGTCGTCGCTAACAGATCTAGAGGCAGAGTTTGCAACCTCTGTTCTCTAAGTCTGTTAAATTCAACTAACCCGTCATCCTGATATTTCATTTTGGCTAGTGATTTAACCTGAAATAGTGACTCGACTGAGGAGAACAGGTCATCAAACATATAATCTTTATGGTCAAATTTAGTTAGCTTTGCCTGTTCAAGTGCATTGTAGGCGACTTTGTTTGGATCAAATCGCCTATTAGGAAGAGTGGCGAGATTTAGTGCCTTAATCTTATCTGCTTCTTTCTTTGCATGTTTATAATCATGCAGAGCATAAACACCACATCTTAGAGGAAAGGGAGGCCAAACTTGCTTCTTTTTATTCCTTAGATTCTGTGTAACTCCTTCGGATGTAAGATGATATGCTACCTCTCGAGCTAACAGTTTGTGGGGTGTGTACAAAGGGAGGACATGAGGATTGGCATGGCTGCCGAAAACTCTTACATAAGTGAATTTTTCTTCTCCGAACCATCTCCCTATGGCTGTCAAGTCAATCTCTGCCTGAGAGGAAATCTTAGGAGCGGGCTTGTCAAAAATGGCATAGTGAATGGGTAGCATAAAACCATTGCAAACTTGATATAGCTGGTGTTTATAGTGGGCTTTCCATAACTTCTGGTGGTATATATGAATGGGCATGGGGTCTTGTGGAGTCCATCTCCACCCAAGCACAGGAAATTCTGAATTAAAATAGAGGGTATCCAAGATGTAGGCACTATAGTAAAATGGGAGAATAAACCTTTCAGTAACGTGGGACTTGTTTCTGAAATCAAGAACCGCTGTTGTTAACTTATCAGACAATATATTTCCCCAATCCATTATTTCACTATTGCAAGCTGCTTCCATTAGAAGAACCATTTCTAAGGTGAAATTTGCAGAATCATGCAACCCCCACAACCTACACATCATTACTCTGGCATAAAAATAAGGAGAACACAAGGAATCGACAGAGTACTTACCCGAAGACTCATGCTTGTGTTTTGCTGGGTTTTGCCTCCAATCCCTTATAGGTTCTAATTCAATGTCATTTTCACTTCTGAACTTCTCCAGAAATGCTTTATTGTACTTCTTCTCCGGTGCAGGCAAATGATACATTTGCCTCAAATCATCAGGTTGAAATGAGCCGAACACTCTCCCGTCCATGGTGCAAAATGTTCTGTTGGTGATTCAGATTTCTTCAATTTCCCATCTCACCACATCTGTATATGGGATAATTTGTTCTTGGGCGGCTATTCGATGAAGGTAAGAGTCAGCTAAATCCTTTAGAGTAGCATCCGACTTCTGAGTCGGGTCTGCTGTGGCTTGCACTGTTGTTACCTCAGGCTCTTCGGCCTCAATCAGATTGTAGGTGTTCAACCAAGTAGTTTTACCGAGTCCTAGACATGTGGTGTCCGAAATCAGTCCCTTTTTTCTTTGTCCAGGATCGACAATGTGTTGTCCTGTAACTGTCGAAGCGGAAGCCGTTCCAGTTTTCTTCAATTTCTTCCCCATTTGGCTTGAATTTGCTGCTTCGGAAGAGCTCTGCATAGGAGAGAAAATGAATGTAATGCGGAGAATTGGTGGCGCAAACCAAATAGGAACGAGATATATTAATCAATGAATAGTGGAGGATTAACTTAAGGTGGCCGCGGATACAATATCTGAAGAGATTTTAGCCTTGCTGTTTCATTAAATGGCCGTTTAAACCTGTCAATCCTTTAAATGCTCATCATATCGTTTATTGGCCGAATGATTCATTTAAGCGTGTCTTTGATGTTTTGGCAATTGAGCGTAAGTGAATCACTATCGGGAATATAAGGCCTTTAATACTAATTAACCGTAATATCCGGCTTTATCAATCCCTTTTGAAATTTGTGCCTAGCTTTATCGCAATCGGTGATTGGGGAATGCTTGAGTTGTTATATTGGTGTCTTTTCGGAATCCCCGATCACCGATAGTGATATCGCCAATTCGCATCGGGAGTTTTAAATGAGGGCTTTGAAATGCATGCATGGTACATCTCAGATCGCTGATAGCGATATTGCATCGCATCTGAGCGAAAAGGGGGCTTTTGTTATGATAGCTTGCCATTGCCGATATCCAATAGCCATTCGTGTATTGTCGCATCGGGGAAAACCTAATGGGCCTTTTGTTATGCATCCTTTGTTATTGCGATATGCGATCTTGCGATCACTTTATCGCAATAATAAGGGATTATTCATTTTTTTATTATAAGACCACTTATGTGATTTATCAAAAGGTTTATAATGTTTTATTTATTTTCATACCTTTTGAATAATGCTAAGTTGATACCAATTTAAATGAAAAGGGACCCATTTCATATTATTGTTTTGAAAATAAAATTTGTATGAAATGGGGGGTTGTTGTAAAGCACAAAACCTCCAACACACTTCATTGATCCAACAGTAGCGAGCTAAATGGCATGACGCTCTCATTAAAAATAAAGTCTTTCGCGAGGGAGATTGGGCGCTCTTATACGATTCCAGGTTTCAAGATTTTCCCAGGAAGCTTCAGACTCGCTGGTTGGGGCCATATGAAATCCAGAAGGTACATGATAATGGTACCCTTACTCTAGTCACTATTGACGGATCTGGACATACCTTTAAAGTAAATGGCCACTGAGTTCGATTATACCACAAACCACTTACTCGGGAATCCTTCTACCAGCAACTCCGTGAAGATTCCGATATGCAAATTTTACAGGAGGAAGAGAAATCTTCCTCACCTATGATTCATTAAGTGATTCACCTGTTTTTACACTTTGTACATAATTTCTTTGTTTTGTTAAATCATTCTCTGTACATATTTTTGTATTTGCACTTTGTTGTTCCTTTTCGAAGCAGCAACAATTCCATCGTTTTTGCTGTTCCTTTTTTTTAAAAGAACAACACTTGCATTTTTTTCTGTTGTTCCTTTTTCAGAGGAAACAGCATTGTCGTTTTTGCTGTTCCTTTTTCTGAAAGAACAACATTTGTGTGCACTTTTGTTTTTCTGCTGTTCCTTTTCCAAAGGAACAACACTTTCATTTTGCTGTTCCTTTTTCGAAGGAACAACACTTTTTACTTTAATCGTTCCCTTTTTCACTTTCATTTTGTTGTTCCTTTTCCAAAAGAACGACACTTGCGTCTTTGCTGTTCCTTTTCCAAAAGAACGGCACTTGCGTCTTTGCTGTTCCTTTTCCAAAAGAACGACACTTGCGTCTTTGCTGTTCCTTTTCCAAAAGAACGGCACTTGCGTCTTTGCTGTTCCTTTTCCAAAAGAACGACACTCGCGTCTTTGCTGTTCCTTTTCCAAACGAATGACACTCGTGTTTTCTGCTGTTTCTTTTTCAAAAGAACAACATTTTTGTGATTTTGCTGTTCCTTTTCTAAAGGAACGACACTTTTGATTTCTGCTATTCCTTTTCCAAAGGAATGACATTTTTTGTTTTTGTTGTTCCTTTTCCAAAGGAACAACACTTTTAGTTTCCGCTGTTCCTTTTCCAAAGGAACGGCATTTGCGTTTTCTTCTGTTGTTCATTTTTCAAAGGAACATCACTTTTTTTTTTTCCCTTCCTTTTTCAAATGACAACATTCTCATATTCCTTTTACTTATGCTTGTTCTCCTTGTTGTTCCAATGTAAAGATACCTGTTTTTCCTCCTGTTTCACGTCTTTTGGAGCATAGCTATACACTTATGCAATGGATACAAAGCTAGAGCATAATGAAATCAAGAAATTATATAAAATCGCTACTTTTACAAGAAATCACTGTGAATTGATAGGAGGAAAGTGGAAAGGACACAATTATCCATCACTTTTGCTGTCATTATCCTACTAATACTGATATGATTTGTTATCTTTATCATGCTGGTTCTTTTTAAATTCCCATAATCTTCTTTGATCATTATTAAGGAATAAGAACAAAGGGTCTATATTTTTTATTGATATGTTAAGACTTCTTCCACCATTCCTACTCTTAAGGAGTGTTGAACCACCCTTTGTGTATAAATAGGAAAGTACTTTATAAAAGAGAAAAAAGAAGAAAACTATTTATATGACTTGTTATATGAATTGTCAAATGTAGGATAGGGGGTCTCATCAGGAGCCAGCCTACCATGATCATAAGGAAGAAGTGAAGTGGCATTCCTACTATGGCCACCACACCAAGGATATGATCCAAGAGGCATATCAGAAAAACAAAGAGCCCTTGGAACAAGAGGTCTCATTATGAGTTGGCTTGCCCATCTTTCACTCCTTCCTGGTGAATGACATTATGGTTCAACTGGTTACCATGCCATCATAATGACCTCCATTTTGACATTGTACAACACTTCCTAAGCATACACAAAGGATCATGGTTCCATGGGTGAAACAAGCAACTCTGTCAAGGTTATGGACACCTGTCGACAACAGAGCTCTATTAATGGTATTGAAGTCACATTCTTTATACACCAATAGCAATCATTAACACCCTTCTCTGTCTTATACCTTTTTAATCCGTCAAATAAGATTATGTATATCACTTCCCCGAACCATTAAACACATGAAAAATCTATCATAACCAATCATGACGAAAAAGTCGATAATAACCGCATTAGACTGGTTGTGCATGTCAACTGTCCTATCCTCCTAGCCTCGCATCATATCACAACATTCTCTTATTTGTTAAGTGATCCTATTATACGCCTCGATTTTGGCAACCTTCTCCTTTTGTAAACATGGCATTTCCAAATACGTTGTTCCTTTATGACTCTGTACCATGGCAGTTCGGCACGCCGCTCCCTCATTTGACGGTCGAGGACGGCTTATCACATTGCAGGGGGGAGGCTGACCTCATAATTTACTGGCATATGTGTTAGACTATTATTCAACAAAATTTTACTTGGGAATAGCAAGGCTTAATGGTATCTCGTTTTTTAATTTGCATGCCTTTCTGTTCCTAAGCTATTTCCGTATTATACTCTACAGCAATTAGTAAGATTTGAACGAGCCTTACTGTTTCATTATTTTCTCTGTGTTTATAACAGTTTGAACAGCCTGTTGTTCCATTGCCGTCTCTGCATTTTTACAGTGAGCTAAAGCATGGGAGGAAGGTCAATTCAGAGAGAACCATAGGTATTGATAGTTTTTGACGCTGCACGGGAAATCATGGCAAGGGTAGGATGGTTAGTCTATCTTAATCATTTACAGGAATCCAACGAGACCTTAGCAATAGAATTCTTGTAGAACTTCCAAGAATATCACTCCACAGTAAGGGGAAGACACATAGCAACCACCGATGACATAATTGCAGAAGTCTTGGGACTACCAGCCACTGGACCTGTGTGGACTCTAAAGAAGGAGAGACTACAAAAGATTATAAAAATCTTTCGAGATGAAGGCCAGAACCTGACAATCAAAGGAAAGGGAATTCTACCAGCAGCATTAGGAGAGCCGTGGGCAGAATTGGCAAAAGTCATCCTGAGCTACATCACCCGTGAAGGCAGGAAAGATGTGGTAAGACCACGACACCTAAAACTTTTAGCTGTATTAAAATAGAAATGCTCTGTGAACTTACCTGCATTTTTAAATTCATTACTTCATGTTGTTGCCCGAAGTATAAAAAAATCACAACACGTAGAATCGGTAGTAAGTCATCATGGGCAGATACGACTGATAGTTAGCCATAGTCTTGCTCAACAACAGAGCAGCTGGGAAGAGCTAATTTCCATAATAGACAGGGGACTGACTCTGCCAGCCTCGAAACACAAACATGCTACCAGTACACTGGATAGACCATCGAAACGAAGAAAATCAGTTAGATTGGCATGGATTAGAGGGAGGTTGGAAAATCTCCAAAGGAATACCAACCAACCTATGGAGATAGATGATTCCGGGGATGAGTAACCCCTGCAATTGGAAGGAGGAGAGAATGAGAAAGAATTGGAAGGAAATGAGGAAGAAGAAACATAGGAAGAGACCGAGCAGCCTGGGCAGGCGGAGGTGGAGACAGAACAATGTGAAGAAAGCCCATTGCAAAATCCATTGCAAGAGGACGAATTGGCCCAAATTTTGGCCAATATGGGCAAATATGCCCAACCTCTCAGCCCGCTAGGCCTCCATATTGAAGAATATTCAAAGGAGCATTCTGCTCAGGACAAAAATGCACCCGAAGAATTGTGCAACGAGGAAGAAAATGAAAAGAATCATTATGTTCATGATGTAAGTATGACAGGAGAGAAAAGTGATGAAGATACAGAAGAGGAACAATTTGTTCCCAGCCAGAGTGCACCAGAAGAATTTCATGGAGAAGGAGTGGAAAAAGAAGTTACCCAAGAAATAACAGAGCCAGCTAGGGTTTCTACTCCTGAGCAACCCAAACAGAACAACAAAGGAGCACCCCAAGAAGAAAACTAGGGAATTGGCCAAGATAACAGTCCAGGCCCGAGTAAACAGACAACTGTTCCTTCTAAGAAAACAGAAGAAATTAGAAGATTACGAAAAGAATAGCAAAGATTACTGAACGTGATAGCTCGACTTCGACAACAAATCAGGGTTTTGAAAATGAGAAAGAGAGTAAAAAGGACTTTGGGGGTAAGACATGCAACCACTCCGGCAAGACCCCTCAAGAAAAAGGTAAGGAGGACTCAAGTCCATCCTGCCATTCAAAACCAAAAGGAACAACATTCAGTTGTTACCCATGTTGAAGTACAAATAGATGATATGTTGGCCTGTGACAAAGAAGTTTAGATAGAGGCACAACCCTCTGAAGAATTACGAACCATGAACACAAGGCAATGCAATAATAAGATTCAAGTGAATCTTCCGCTTACCACTACCATGTGGGACAGTGATCCGAGAACAGTAACCCTACGAGAGGGTTTGGTACAAGCTCAGAAAGCAGTATAAAAACTCACAAAACAAACAGTTTCTCGAGAAAAGTATGAAGAATTACAACAACAGCTAAGGAATGTCAATTTATCCGAAATCTAGGCCTTTGAAGGATGGCGAAAGGAAGAAGAAAAAGTTGCAAAGGTAACTCATAGGTTAGATGTAGTTATCAAGCAGATGGATACCTTATGCTCTTTGTACACTAACATCCTAGCATGTAGAGCCCCTGCTAAGAATTATGCCCTGTTTTTAATGGAACAATATTTGCAATTGAAAATTAAGGCTGTCAAAGCAGGAGCCCCTATACAAATTAATACTATTGATGATTTTATAACTTGTTGTAAGCACTATGGAGTAAAGGTTCAAAGATTATTGTGTGAATTATATTTGCATAACCTTGTATTAGATCAAGAGACAGAGCAGAACCGTGGCCCTTTCGTTGGGGATATCCAATTACAAGCATTTATTTCATTTGGGGTTAATCAAATTAAATAGCTTAAAGCCTATAATGCCTTCCAAAGACAAGAAAACGGATTAGATTTATGGGTAAGAGTTGAGCCTAGAAATCCAGTACAGTTATGGAAGGACCATAGGAACCTCATGAGGACTCCAGGTGTGATTGAAGCATTAGGACCCATTCATACAACAATCAATTGGCAAGGGATAGAGTACTTCTTTACTATTAAAGACCTTGCCATTGATGCTGCTAAATTTCGATATCAGATTTCTAATCCGAATATTCAACTCAGGGAACCATTTAACTATGAGAACTTTAAGTTAGCCACTGATTGCTTGAACCTCTATGGCGAACTCATCTTGAGGGCAGGGCCATCTTGGTTAGGATATAGGTTTCGGAGTCCGATTATTTGGCATCCTGCACCTGGATACCAAGCCCTATATGAGATGCCTGAGGGTCAGACAGGCCATCTTTTTGAACACCTAGTTAGGCATCATGGCTGTAGACCACCACATGAGATCCCGTCTCCGGCCTACTCTCTCACTGCCTTACATGTCAACTACAATGTTTTCATGAGGGCATGAAAAAGGGTAAGCAGGGGGTGTGTGGAGTACTGAAGAAGGTATGTTTTTATGGATTATTTTGTCATCTTTTCTTTAAAACTCATAACCCCTTTGCATCATGAACTAAGTAGATAATAAGAAATCATGACAAAATCTACGGGATTTATACGCAACAAAAAAATACTAATAATTGTTATTTCTTATGCAGGAAAGGGGAAAAACGAAAGATTGTCATTCTAAAGAAAAAGACAGGGCCAAGTTAACTGTTGTCCCTTTGGTGGGGAACCACATGCAAACAAGGCGATCCAAATTAAAGCATATCAGCCAAGGAAAGGAAAGGGAGATATCGGCTTGGTGCAAGAGAACAAATGGGTAACTGGGAATTAACGGTTTGGCGAATCCCTCAGGATCCTTTGATCCTGAGGGATCGCTGCCTTAACTATTTTCGCATCATTGATATCTCCGCTTTAGCTATTATAAAAAGGGGCAGCACTGCTAGCCCAAGAGACGATCTGCTGTTATTTTTTCTATGTAACTTTTCTCTGTATTTGAAACTTTGATCATCAACTCTCGTTGAGAAGTGATTCATTATAACTCTGTTTTAATGCTTTAATATAAATCTGGTTGTTGTTTCGTCTTCGATCCTAGAGTAATTTCAAGCGGTGTGTCCCTGGAGGCTAAGGGCCCGACCCTGGTGGAACACTTGCTCTTGTATTATTATCTTTAGTTCATGCGTGGTTTTCATTATCAACTTTGTTCGGTAATCTGATGTGTTTTGTTATTTTACATCACGACTCTGTTATATTTGATTCATGTTCGACTGAGTAATATCGTTCTCTGTGACAGGAATGTCGGATTGTTCATTCTGACTCTCTAACGCATTGCTATTCCTTTAATCATTAATATAGCATTGCCAGTCTTTACATAATGCTATTGTTGTTCAATTACAAAGTACCTGTGTTGTAATAGTCATAAATTGGTATTACTGTATTCATCTATAGATTATATCTAATTGCGATTGTTGATTCAACTGATATTGTTGTTCCATTACGAATTACAATTGTTATTCTTTATAACTAAGATTGATATTTGTAGTACCGAAATCAGATTACTGTTTTTCTCAATACTAAGGTGTGTCATGTGTGTTACTTATCTTAGTTTATTGTGCATTTACATTTGTTTCCAAGTGTTGTTCTATATTTCATTACTAATTAGTTGTCGTTCTATTTCCGTGTGCTGTCTGATTTATTCCTAAAGTAAAGATTTCTATTTGATTTCTGTAGGATACGATTGCTGCACGTATTCCTGTAGATTAAAGTGTTGCTGTTTATAAGAATCAATTGCTGTTACATTTTCTAGTTGTTGTTCCATTTCTTAGTTTTTGTTCCATTTCCTGTTATTTGCATTCTCATTGCTTTGGTGTGCAGAACGATCTGAAACTGTAGTGGGCATTGACATTTGTTGTCTAGTTCCTATATTGATGATCTATTCCTTGATTATCTTTAATTACATCAGTTTACAGAGGGATGAGTTACTATTACTGGACCCTTGACTGATAAACCGCTTAGCTTTTCGAATGCATGATTTAGGCTTTAAAGTGTTTTGCTATAAGTAGATCTTGTTTTAAGCATCCGTTTACTCTTGTATTCTAAGCACTATACTACTAGCATTACTCTAGCAAATTACAGCCTCAAACTGAGTACACTCTTTGAAATAACAAATCGTTCCTGGATTGACAAGTTAATGTGAGGTAATTAGAGGTGAAAAAGACCCTTTTTACGGCTTGACAAGTAGTTGTGCTAAATGTTCCTCCATGCAATCACAATTGGCCATCTTAGTTATTGCTTCTGTCTTTTAGTTGGGCACTATATACTCCCTTGGCATTACTTCTTATTTTCCATATACCAGTCTAAATGGTGTTTTCCTTGTCATTTTCCTGGGGATGATACAACGTGCTCTTCTTATGGTGCATCTAGAACTCTTCTGTTAATGCCTTAATTGTTTCATTCAAGAAGTGCGAACCTTGGTCACTCATTAGGATCTTCAGGCATCCAAATTGCAATAGAATGTACTCAAATATAAACTTCACAACAGTTTCCACACTGCAATCCTTCACAGGTTATGCCTCGACCCATCTGGTCAAGTAGTCTGTCACAGTGATAATATAACGTGCACCCGTCTTCTTCCCTAGTGGATTAATTGGTCCAACAAATTCAATTTCCCATTTATCAAATGCTTGTAGCATGACCTATGGGTTTAAGGGAAATTCATCTCTTCATGATGGTCTTCTAGTCCTTTGACACACATCGAACGCACTGCAATATTTCTTAGAATATTTATGTACTATAGGCCACCATAATCTTGCTCGCAGAATCTTCTACGTAGTTGCCTTGCCTGCATAGTGTCCTCCTGCGAGACCACCATGTGCTTCAGCCAAAATACTCTATCGTTCATACTCATGTACATATCAATGTAGAACTTCATCTGGTCCCATCCTATATAAGTGTCTTGTAATGAACGAAAAATCTGTAGCCCTTACCACTAGTTCCTTCTTTTACTACATTGTGTATCCTTCAAGATCTATGCCAGTAGACAAAAAATAAATAATGTCCACAAAATTTTCATCAACATTTCTGACAATGAAGAGATGTGTGTCAAGTAGCCCCTCATCGATATTATTGGGTTCTTCACTGTTTTGTATCCTAGAGAGGTGATTAGGTCCAACATTTAACCTCCCTGGCTTAGCTATCACTTCAAAATCATACTCCTCGAAGAGAAGCAACCATCTATAGATCTACCCCCCAACATAGGCTTATTGACTAGGTACTTCAATGTAGAATGATCTGTATACATTTTAAAGTGTGCACCTAACAGATAATGCTTGAATTTTTGTAGTGCATAGACCATGGCTAACCCTTCTCGTTTTATGGTTGAATAGTTTCACTCTAGCTTAGATATTTTACTACTTGCAAAGACAATTGGATGGTCAATATCTCCTTCACCTGGTTAAGTTAAAACAACTCCCAATTCTATACAAGACACATCCACGTGCACATGAAACTCGTTCTTCCAATCTAGGAATACTAGGATTAGTGCAGTAACCATATTCTCCTTAAGAACATTCAAGCTCTTCTGGTAGTCATCATCCTAGAAAAATGTAGCATCCTTCTTCAATAAATTCTCCATTGGCGCAGTGATCTGCATGTATGCCTTTATAAACTTCATGTAATACCCTATATGACCCAAGGTTGCACGTAACTGTTTAATATTCCTGTGTGGATCCAAATTGATAATTACAACAGTCTTAGTAGGGTCTACCATCAATCCCTGCTTGCATACGACATATTCCAATAGTATTCCATAAGGTACACAAAAAATACAGTTCTTCAAATTCAAGGGAAATTTGATACTTCCTGCAGTATCCAACATTAGGCATATACTAGAAATATATTTTTTAACCAACCCAAACACTATCCAATCGTCGAAGTATACCTCCATAAACTTGTGAATAAATTCCTTAAATGTTGTGACTACCACCCTTGAAAATATTGCAGGGGCATTTTTCAATCCAAAAGTGATAACTGTATATAGGAATGACCCCCATTCTGTAGCGAAGGTAGTCTTGCTTCTATCCTCTGATGCAATCTTAATTTGGTGATATCCCGAAAATCCATCTATGAATGAATAAGCCTCCTGTACACCAATGTTTTCTAGAACCTCATCTGTAAAATGCATAGGAAAGGGGTCATGCACGCATGCATCATTTAACTTCCATAAATCTACACAGATCCTTATATCACCTTTTGTTTTCTTTTCCTAGACCACCATCGTATTGATCCTTTCCGACTCTTCCACTGGCTCCATTATACCTGTTGCAAGCATCTTATCCAAATCTTCTCGTACCTTTTCCTTGTACTTGGGGTTTAGTCGATATGGGCACTGCTTAACCGGCTTCGCATCTAGTTTTAAATTGATCTTCATCACACCCAAATCACCTACTATGCCCTTCAATTCAGAGAATTTTGTTGGAAATAAGTCATGATATTCATGCAGTAATTCAACAACCTTGCTGACCGTGTCTTCATCCCAATAGTCACCAATGTGTGTGAACTTTGGTTTTTCTTCTAAGCCAACATTTACTTGTTTTTTCTTTACTGGCTGTGAGATATCATGGATACTTGTGTGAGGTCCTGCTACTTTACGCAGTCCTTCTGACTCAGGAATGTTGATATTTCATGGATCCTCATCGCCTTCTTCCGTAGTAACATTGTAGCATTCTAGTGCATGTTGTAGTTGTGCGCTCCAGTTAGGCTGCATCCAAGTTATAGGTTCTATTGGTGTTTGAAATATCGTTTCCTTAATCGCCTAAAGTGCCCCATCAATACATTCGAACCTGTCTTCAAAGCTGAATGTAAGTATACAAATCTCCTTCATTTCATCCCAATCAATAGTCCCGTGTCGTAACTCTGTCTCCAAATGCCAGTTCATCAGTATAACATCTAAGGTATGAGTAAAGATATGTACCCATTTCGGTTGAGTTACCTCACCCCAAGCCTTAGTCCATCAAGCTAGATGTTCATGTGGGTCATCCTTACCTGTGTAATTTTCACTGAGCTGTGTCATTGCAGAGCCAAATCTTAATCTCATTAGCCTACGATATTCCTTCCAATTAGTAATGTTATCCTTGTGGGTTCCCCACCATCTTGCAAGCATAGCTCTTAAAGCCAAATCTAGATCCTGGAACCTGTGCTCCTCTGGTATGTCTCTTTCAAAATGGTCAAGAAAAGTATTGACATTGGCTATCCCATCATAATAAGGTAATTTACATACCTCAGTTCATATACAACATAGAGACTTTGTAAGCCTATTGCATCGTAGCATAGAGACCTTATGCAACCGATTCTGCTAGTTTTCTAATTATTCATCTAAGTCTGATTGGCACAAACTATCCTTATCCCAACTGATATGTCCATCTACATTGGGATTAATCCAGTCTTCGTCTCGCATAGTGAGCTTATATATGTGATCAATTTCTTTATCCTCATAGTCATCATGGACTAGCTTTGTGTATCATGCACCTTTAGCTGGATTCAATGGAATAACTACTCTAAGGCCGTTCTTTTCAAATACCATGCTTTGCTTCTTCAAATTAATAATAGCATTCATGTCAAAAGCCCAATCAATCCTAAGAAATGTTGGGTATGGATTACTGTCATCTACTATTTCAATAACTTCAAAATCTGCGAGCACGCTAGGTATGGATTAGTGTTATCTACTATTTCAATAAATTTAAAATAGGTGACCCATCGAAATTATCTTTTGTTGTTTTTCCATGTGCAGCTGGATTGGCGACCACTACAACTTAGGTTTCCTCATATGTTCCCAAGTCTGTTTTGGAAGTACATTAGTGTCAGATCACAAGCCTAGAATTATCAGGTCCATATCAAAATCACCCTCTTTGTGTTGTCAACCACATTTCCCTACTTGTCCTCTTCTTGCTTCAGTTCACCTTAGTTACTGCACGTTGTTTTGGGAGTGGCTTGCCCTTACTAGCGCAGTTATCTATTATTTCTCATAGTCCTTCAACTGCCTTCTGGTCCCTCAACAACTTCATGCATGTCTGTAGAAATGATTTCATCACTGTGGGATCAGAGTTCTCCATCGCAATACTTTCTTCATATTTCTCTCTTCGTGGGACTATTGGTTTATGAGTTTTAGATGTAGAAGAACCTGCATCCATAAAATGTTTCCTTGCCTCTATAAATGTCTCATTTTCTCTATGTAAGTCAAATCCAACATTATTTTCACCAGCCCTATGAACAGATATATCTAATTTACCTTTTACATTGTCTTCACCAATGGATACACCACTTTGCGTTACTATATTGACACTAGGATTGTCTTTGCGCGGTTCGGATCACATCATCTGAATGTTTTGCATTGGATGTTGGTTCTTATTTTCCTGCATATTTTCTATTAACACAGGGCACTCTTATATAACATGATCAAACTGATTACAGTATTGATAAGAAAGATGAGTCGGACTCTAACATTCGTGCACAAAATGTCTTAGTTCTCCATAGTTTTAGCAGATGATCTGACCCCAACCTCTTCCAGTTCCTCCTCCTCATTCTCTTCCATGTCCTTAAAATCCTCCACGAGCCATAGATGAGCCTTGATCATTATGCGTGTAGGTTTAAGCCTGCATCCTATATATCAAGGTTTTGTCTATCATCAAATCATAGCTTTGGGAATCATATTCATCATGGTCAATTGATTTACAAAATTTGTAGAAGAGTTGCTTTGGTGACTACAAAAAGGTTTGTAATAGATAAAAGTTGTATTTTGTATGCATTCTTGGTACTTGGAAGATACTACACCAGAAGCTTGAATGAAAGCTTGATCTAGCTGGAGACTCTAGTTTTAGTGGGTTGGGACCTCCAGCAACTATATAATCTTGGTACACAGGGCACTGATCCTTATAGTGGCCTATAACCTTGCACTTCATTTACTAAACTTTAGTGCATAGTCTTGATTGAACCTACTTTCCCTTGTTCAGATCCTACAACTCCATATGCAGGCTTGCTAACTGTGACTGGATCTATTGGACTGCTATATTCATATCCTGGATCGGTGAAGCCTTTAGCTTCATCACAATTTTTAATGCTTCGGCCTGAGGTCCGATATTCTGTTGAGACAAAGGCAATCTTAAATGTGGCAATAGTGAAGCTATGTACCATTCCTTATGTTGTTCATTTGAAATATGTAAATCATCTTGTCTTCGTAAGCACTTCAACCTCTGATCCATATCCCACATAGACTCATTAATTGTCTCCTTGATCTCCTTTATTTCAGTAACACACTAAGCCTCTGATTTCAGCTTTCTAAATTTTGCGTTCAGTGTAGTCTTTGTCTCAGCCAACATAGCATTTGGATTGGTTGTGATATATTTGATATACCATGCAATTTCTCTATCCTATAGCGTTGTAACTAGGTGCGTTTTCTTCATGTCATTATCATTGATCTATTGTGCCTTCCACATACCTTCGGCTACGAACCAAAACTGATCAAGATCCTCTCATCCCCGACCCTTGAATACATGCATTTTTACTGTATTCACCATACTGAAGAATTAAGGTGGATGTGGAGGTGGGGGTGGATGCATAGGTGTATGAGGTGGTGATGAAGGTGGAGATAGGGTGGATGGGTGAGGAATCCAAGAAGTGCCTTGACCTTCTATCTACGACGCACCTCCAAGTGTGTTAGGGCTGGTCCTTTATTCTTTTCTATCTGATTCACCCAACAATGGACTGTATGCGCCTTCAGTGTATTTGTCCCAATCAGATTTAAATCTCTTTCTAATTTGTGTATATCTAGTCTGACCTATTTTAAACATCAATTCAAAGGCATAACACCCTTTTCGTACAACAACATTTTAATCCAAGTTTTTGCCGATCTCAGGTACTTACCTCTTGGACCCTTAAAGAATCGGTGTTCAACTTTGCTATAAAATACAGACGGGCCAATTACAATTTTAGTAATGAAACCGCCCAAAATACTATCGATCCAATAGTCAACAACCCTTGCGAGCTTATAATCAGACTCTTCAAGGCACTTGATCAGTTCAGGAGTCCACACAATAGGATCGTCATGTTTCCAACCAAGTTTGTTGTTCGCTAGCTTAGACAAACACTCATGTACTTCGTAAGGGAATGATGAAAATGAAATTTCATGCTCTTCTGTGTAGAGATATCTCTATAACCACCTTTGTTTGGACCAACAAGGATTTCGATTTTATTTACGTGCAAACTCGTGCAACTTCCAATCTATCCACTTCTTGATTTCTTTCTTAGTTGGAATCCACGAATGCCACATCACATATCCCTCAAATAGATCTAGGTCTTGGCAATGGAACCATTTTTTGGCTTGAGGGGGCTTGGACCTAGGTTAAGAGTTAGTTATGCTAACCAAAAAAACCCTACATTACCATCCCTTTGGGAAACAATCCGCTTAGCGCAGACTGCAGTCTCACTCGAGGCAGTATTGGGGGATGCTAGAACCAGGTTTCTGCATCTAGAAGGTGATGTGATGTAGCAGCGAGGTGTTTCCTTAAATTAGGGCCTTATTTAGCCTTCGCGAACCCTTATCTTCCGTATCACAGACTTAAAGCAACTTCTACTTAATTAGATCTATGAGCTTCGCTTAAGTGTTCTAACATGCATAAGTTACTAAATAAAAGTAGAAATGAACCTTCCTGATGCAATTAAAGTAATATAATAGAGAACTGAATCATAACTAAGCATATTGACACAAAACATATAAATAAACACATAATGCACATATTTGCTTCAAATTTGCTTTATTACTTTAGATCTTCAATACATACACATCTTTTGACCCTGCACACACTGCTGTAGGGGGTCGCACACTCAGCTATGGACTTACCAAGGTCTCCGCGCACTCAGCTGTAGGAGCCTTCCCCTTTACTAGAATACTGTATTATAGACAAAATAGACTCAAAATCCCATTCATGAACTAGGGCTTACTTCTAATTACTCCTAAATTAATCCCTTTTATATCTTTTACATTACATTACCATCTTCCATGAACCATGGGCGAAGTTCATTGTATAATCAAAACAACGCATCCTTTTACAAAATAAGGGGCTCTGACCTTCCTAAAAGCCCCTTTTGACTCTTAGTGTTCTATGCGCTCTTCTCCTCAAATTGTGGAGACTACAATAATACAAAATTCAAAGCTTAGACAAAATTGGACCTGGGGGTCCCCATCCTAACAATGCATATGATAATATGATTAACATAAATATGTTGAAAATTTGCATGGGAGTTCTTGTGGATACACTTTTCTTCGGAACTCTCTCATTGAAATGAACTCAACGGGAAAAAATTCATAGAGACTTTGGTGAGATAGGCCTAGCCTAGTATTTAAAGTCTAAGTCAAGTTATTTTCTTTATTCTTTATGGTAGGGATCCATAATTTACTCTTTATGAGTAGCATACCCTTGTAGAGGAAACATGCTTATCGGAAGGTGGAGGTGGTAGTTGAGCCTTGTGACTCAATATTCCTCCTTGAGTGCAGTCCCCATAACTCAAGGGTCCATGGGAAAGAATTGATCTGAATTTTAGGAAGGGAAAGAAATGATATACAAATTTATAACCAGAATACAAAGATATTTTGAAATGAGACTTCTATTAATAAATGGAAAATGTTGAAATTGTATCAATGTAGAATAGAAACAAACTAACTTGAATAGTGGTAGTTTATTTATGAGGAGAGATGTGATGGCTACATGCCTTCGATGATTGTCTTACAATGATGCTAGGATGAATTTTTGTCATAAAGAAGTAATGAGAAACCCTAAACATAAAAAAAATTAAACCTAAGAAATGAATCACCAAAGGCTTGTGGGTCTCAATGGGATAAATTGGAACGTCAAATTCCCAGGGTCATAACTTTGGCATATGATCTTCATTTGGCATGCAAAATAGCTCATTGGAAAGGTTAATATGAGAAATAATTTTCTCAATTGCAATCAAAATTTATGACTATGGAGTACCCATTTCCCCCAAAAAAATCCATTTAGGGCCTCAAAATGGCTCTAGACATTTAGGACCTAAAAGCTATAGAAATTGCCAAAATATAAAATTGTGCTATGAGTTGGTGGAATAGGCGGGTGGGAACCGATATCCACCTGCATCAAGAAGAGGGAGAAGTGGTGCCATACATGTACACAAGACAAGCTTATATGAGGGTATATCTATTTCCTACTTAAGTTCTACTCCCTCTATGATACCTAAGAGGGATTCATGATGCCATGAAAGCTACAAAGGTCACTAAAGAGGATTAATTGGGGGGGATGCAATAAGGAAAACAATCCTTACTCCCAATTAGCTCGAGTCTCTTACTTAGATAAAATAATTATTTGGAGTGCAGGTGCCTCAATCCTTGGTAACTAGGGTTGATAATTTATATGGCCTCATCCATGGTGTTATTATTTTAGTTCTCCCACCCCCATGTCAATGTGTATATGAAGGTCGAAATGAAGAGGTGTCAAGATTGATATTGGTTGGGATTCCCATTTTGTATAAATATCCACTTTGGCATGTTATTTATAGATAATAATATTTTAATGAAATGTTTTCTTTTGTTATATAGAAAGTACATTTATATATGCTCAATATTAGTGAGTGCATTTTGGATATTTGTGAAATTCATGAATCTTGAATGGTGTAGATGTGGTATATTGATGAAGTACAAAAATGAAAGTGGGAATGGCTATGAGAGTCACCCATGACATGGATGGAAAAAATTGATCAACTTGCTATTGGTGAAATATATATCTAGTTTCTCATTAAAATATTTGGAAAGAGGTAAAATGATTTTTTTGTGAACAATTTTTAATTATTAGGAAATATAAACATATGTATATCTTCGAGATGAAATTTTACTGAAGAAGGATAGAATGTAGTTGAAGTTCCCTTACCATTATGTTAACTAAATATAAATTGAAGAAACAAAAAGAAAATATAAAAATATCAACATAACTTCAATATTTACTTTTGGTGACTATCACTTTTGTTGTCACTGATTGATTCAATGAGTGGTCATGTGGGGAGGGGTGCGAGCTCCACCTACAAAATAGTCGTGATTGGGGATCACCAGTCTAATGGAGGCATATAAGGCACTAGCAATGAAAATGCTAAGAATTAGGATAAGCCAATTCTTGGAGCTCAATGGCAATCCCACCTCAAGGGTTGATGTCCGCTTAAAGTTGTGGTAAACCCTATTGAACCCCAAAATTCTCATTCCTAGCAACCCTTTTTGGACATTAGTTTCTTACCTATCACACTCGTTTTTCCTCCTAAACCTATAATATTAACCCTTAATGCCTATAAATAGTGTGATCATGTACTCTATGCTTAATCTCTCAAAATTCTACGCTTTTACTTATATTTAAGTTTTGTTAGGGGTTTCTTTTGCTAATGATAGAATCTTAGTTTTGTTTTAGTACAAAAAGGAGGTTTTTGGTACCAATTGAAGTGCGGGCCAAAGTGAATGAATTCATGGCTATCCATGTGGTGGGAATTCTCTCCAAGTCTAACAAGCATCCAACATCATAGAAACTACCCTTTTAGCATGTATCCATATTATTTCTTGGTAGTTTCAAGGTCAAATAAGGCTTTGAAGGTTCAATGGCATGTCAAATTTAACCAAACCCTATTATGGACTACAATTGCAACATATGTGGGATGTGATTGGCCACACCATGGTTGCAGGAGATATAGAAAAGTTTATAGAGATGGGAAAGATATGTTAGTTAACATTTGGTTAGTGTGAGAAGCTCCATCCTTAGATCCAGGGATAAATCTCATCTTTGAACCAACTCCCTTCGAAGGGAACAATTGAATGTATTCAATATAGTATGAGAATGTAATCCTTATAAACATACCGAGGCATCTCGATGTTGGGATAACTAGTGAATATAATCTATATTAATCACACTTTCAGCCTATTGTAACTCTGTGTATTAGTTTTATGGAAATAAACATTATGTGACTTGTTTATGATTAATATGAAAGTTGTTTTTTGGTTTATCACTTTGTAGTGACTCTTTGATCTCTAAGACTATAGTGTAGTCAAGTATTGTTGTGGGAAAGCACCCTCACAAAAGCATTTCTGTTGTAAAGTATTTTCCCTTTTTATTTGTGATTATATTGTTTTCAGTTTGTTATTTCTCATATGTGTTACAATATACAATGTGCATTTGGTTAACAATATTATGTTTATTGACATATTTACTGCGCATGGGTCATATGTAGAGTAGTTGTATGAGGAGAATAGTTTTATACAAGAAAAACCTCATTCCTTAATTGTATCATTTGTTACATCGCACTGAACCAATGTTGTTTATAGTGTTATTTTGAATAGAGGTCTTGATGGTATTTTGAAAGAGTTCTTATGATCCACAACCTTGTTCTCTTTCATGTAACAACACTTCGATATTTGGACAAAGTTTTATAGATCAAATTGATTTTCTTCATAATAAATGATATCACTATTAGAAATCTTGCTCATCAACTTGTGATTGCTTGAAATATTTGTTGTTTAGATTTAATATAGAGCTAGGTCTTAAAGACAGAGCACTCTTCCATACTTTGTATCAGGATTTTTTTTTTAATCTCAATTCATTAACTAATAATGACATTTTTTTAGTTGATTGTGAATCGCAATAAAAATCATCCTTGCATTCAAACATTGATAAGATATATTCTGTGTGAATAGAATTTTACTTATAACAATATATGCTTTGTGCTTGGATCTTGCTCACAAAGTGTCTTTATTCTAGAGCATAATATTTGTGTATTTCATATAGTTTTTAATGTTATAGCTAGGGTGTGATTTATTTCCTGTAGAATACTACTCTTTAATGAATGTGATGAACAAATAAATATTTGTTTGCAAACCTTATGAATTCATTTTTTGATATTTGGTTTCATGTGTGTGTGTTCAAGTAAATCTTTGGATTGAAATTATTTTTTAGGCTTAGGTTAGAACTATTGCTCGATCAACAAGTAAGAAAACTAGTAATCAATAGTCAAATAAACTACCAAATAGTGATTAGCACTAGATCATCATAGGATTACTTTTTATGATATTTTGTTCCAACATTTTATTTATATTCTTTGTCTTTCATTCTAGCATTTAGTTTCTAATAACTTGAGACTAGAACTAGAACTCTTTATCATTAAGATCTAACTTGCATTGAATACTTTAACACTTGCTTGGAAGCAATGAAAGAAAGTATTATTGAACCAAACCAAGAGGTCTAAATATAAATCCTAGATAGATAGGCCTAAATTTCATGTATATTTCCTTTCAATTTGAGCATTTGTTTCAGTATTAGAAGCAATTTTAAGTTGATTTTCAAGAGTATAGAATTTCATTAATTAGTTGTTTTTTAGAAATAAATAGTGCTCACATTGGTTGCATAAATAATGCTTACAACTCATTAGTTTATGTCCTGGATTGACTATGGGAAGGGTTTTATTGTGACAATAAATAAGCCCAACATTTTTAGCATTGTTGTTGGGTAGCTGTAAAAAGGTAATGGTAGGTATGCAATTTTCTTCTCTTTAATTCATTTTATTTAGTTTTGATAACATTTCATATTGGTGGAGGAAGGCCATTAAGACAAAAATATACCCCTTTTAAAAAATATGAAAGGAAGGTTCTATACTACCACAACCATTTTAATGCATCTTTAGAAACCCTCTTTGGTATGTGGTTAAATGGTTAAACATAGAGATAGCAAAAGTAAGTTTATTAAATCAACTTCTAAGATTCCAGTTGATTTATTTGGTGAATAGAAATCCCCTTCTACTAATCTAGCTGAAAGATACGTAGGTAAAAATAAAAAAGGAGAAGAATCCACAAGACAATTGATTCCTTATCCCATTCTACCTTAATCTAAATCTATAGTATAGAAAAGGAAGAAAGGTGGAAAAAGTAAAGGAGCCAAAGATTAGTAGGTGGAGGAAACAAGCCTTGACTTAGCATTATATCAAGAGGTATCTCCATAATGAATTATCAGGTTTCTTGAGACTCCAACAAGTGTTGTTGTATCACAAATAGAGGTTAAATTTGTAGTAGAAGTACCTAAGGCACGAGTTGAAGACAAATTCCTCGCTCACACAATCCAATTGTTGAACCACCACCATCACCAACTCATGTAGGGTATAGTTTATTTGGTAGAATAGAATAAGAACACAAAATTGAGGAAGCTAGGAGTGAAACCAATTTTGGATTTCCCATCCTTAATGAAGCACTGAATTTCAACTTGAAAAACATCTCTCCTTCTATCCTACCAAAATTTCAAGGTATGACGACAAAAAATGCTAATGCATTTTTGTTTGAATTTGACATTAAATTGTGTCATAGTTACAATTATGTGGATGACTCTCATAAACTTAAGTTATTTCTTGCAACTTTGAAATATTTTGCATTGACGTGGTTCAAGTGATTAAGACAAAATAACATTAGGTCTTGGGATGATATGAAAGATACATTTGTTAAAGATATCGAGACTATTGCAGGCCAAATATTCACAGAATGACATCTTCAAGATGTAGTAGTGAGAAGATGAAAGCTTAGACGATTATCTTGAAATATGTTTGTATAACCTCCAAAGACCTAGACTTGGTTGTCTTAGTGATGATGCAATTAAAACTATTTTTTTGAGAGGAATATGAGAAGAATATATAGATATGTTGAATTTAATGGGCTCTGTTAACATAACATTTAATGAAATTTGTGATTTATGTAGGAGGTACTCAAGAGGTTGATCTAATACTAGTAAAGGAATAAGGAACCCTTTCTCTAGGATAACTAAATCTATTGCAAGAGAAGTTACCAGGGCTAAATTGGAAAATTTACTAGATACTTTTAAGATTGATATCCTTGATACTTTTAGTTTACAACTTGATACTTTGAAACTTAAAAAGAAGAAAGAGGAAGAAATTGATTTAGCTTTTTTTTTTTATTAGCGTATAAAAAAGCATCATCTGAAAGAATCTCCATCAAATAACATCCAGGTTCATGTCATTGTGTAGAGGAACATGAAATAGATTTTTTCCCCGCACTTTCAGGATTGAATGCCATTTATAAAGGAAGTAGTCAAGTTGTAGAACCATCTACACAAAAAAGGACATGGAAGACACGTATGCAAGGTATAACAAAATATTTTTTCTCAGTTTCCTCCATTTTATAGTTCACAATAAAATTTCTAAATTCGTTGGGAGAATACATGGCCTCAACAACCAAATCAACCTTAACAACATCCATAGCCTCAACGACCAAATCAATAATGGCAACAATAAAATTGGTGAGGAAATATATCTCGACACCCTATTCTTATGACTTATCTTCAATACCTATAATATCCCCCATAGATGCCACAAATGCATTCTACTATACAACCACAATTGAAAAACCCACCTCTGCCTATTATACCTCAACTACCATGGTTAAGCACAAGTCAAATTATCCCTAGACCATAATTTCGTATAAAACCACTTCCAAATCCTAATAATAAGTCATTTAAACTTATTTTGAATGCTATATTTCAATCCTTCCTCTCATGTGTAATTACCCTCATACCATTATAGAGAGTATAACTGAGATCAGGGATGGTTGTTGAGCAGACAAACTCTCCTGTCATCATTGAAGAGGAATCTAAAGGGGAAGAAAATCCCAATCAAATGACTCATGATGACCACCTTGAGATAGTAAGTGTTCCTACCATGCAACCATATTTTACCTTACAATCATATAACCCACAAGTACTGAAAGATCCATCCTTTCTAGTAACATTGGCAATAGAGAAATTCGCTGTTGACCTGAATTTGATCTTGAAACATTATTGGATTATTTTTGTGTGAAAATTATCTTACTCTAGGCTATATACTATGTACCAATCTATGCAAAAACTCTAAGGGAATTGTGTATTAAAAAACCCATAAGGAAACCAAAAGCGACCCCTATGATACAAGTAGTAGGTTAGTTAGTTGAGTTAATGATGGGAATAACTTTAATGGAAAAATACATTGATCCTAGAAACCTAGTAGTTACCATTTTTATTAGAGACATTCCTATAGAAAACAATTTAATTGACTTAGGGGTTGTAGTAAAATTCATGACCATTCCTAACTTGGAAGTTCTAGATTTGGGATATCCTCAACCTACACCTACGATGTTTGAAATTGTTGATATATCTAGAGTTATGCCCACTAGTGTTTTAGATGATGTGATTACAACCGTGGACTCATGGGAATATTCTATGGATCTCTTAGTGATTCAAACAAAAATGATATAACCCTATTTTCCACTCCATTGTAGTGAGAGAATCCCAAGTTCAACTTACCTTAGTTGTTGGCTAAAATTCATCCCCTTTTCACCTTTTCTTTTACTTATGTGAGATTTATCCCACGAGGTTTATGTGATACTAATTATTTCATAATTGAGATAATTGAGAAAAAGCTCATAATTGTGGTAAAGGTTTCTAGAGTTTTCCATTCCCAAGGAGATAAACTTGACCCACGTGTGTATGAGTTAGCTAGGGGTCCATTATTGTAGATTTTTTCTAACTTCTCTAGCCCCTAGGTGTCTATATACATTCTCTCAAAGGATGGAGTGAGCCTATATAATCTCACCAAGAGGAAAGGGTATTAGATAAAGCATCCACACTATAGCACAAGAGATTTGTTGAATTGGGAGAGGATACCATAATACAAGCTTGAGGAGAGGATATCCTTTTCTAGAAAGTATACATTTGTTGCACTTTCATTTTGGATTAATAGAAACCTATGATCCTTCCCTGTATTTACATGTTTGTAGAAGTTATATATATTTATTCTTTGATGTTTTGAGTTGATGATATTCTAAGGAAGATCACGTGTCATCCTTGAGTGTTTGTGGCTATGTGTAGGTGTTGAGATCAAGTGCAGATGAAGCAGATCGCTTGAGTGGAGTGCGGGGATTCTCCTATGAATTCAAAACCCTTTGCCGACTTGTGAGGAGGAAAAGTGCACGCTCTTTCCTTTATAACATCTACAACTATTCTCTTGCTACATGTTCAAGAATTGGGTTGGGATTTTATTGTTTATCTATTGGCCATTATTTCTCTTTCTTTGTGGTGATATTATACGGGCACAAAACCATGGAGAAATAGCTCCTTGCATATAAATTTCATTGCAACAGAATTGGTGCTTTCAATGAGAGATTTTATCTTTTGCGCTCTTTGTTTTTGGATCTCCTATTCTTATTTATGTTTTTTGGTTTTCTCTTGTTTCTATTGTTGCAGTGTTTTTGGAGCACAATTGTACCAAAAAGCACCCCCTTAGCAGTGGATTTTTACCTGCAAAGGATCATAGTCAAAATTGGTGTTGTTATAAGATAGAATTTAAAAAAACACAACATTGTAAATAATGGATACAATGCATACAAAAAAATAAACTTAAACAAAGAGGTTCATGAACATAACAATGATCAAATGGAGCAAACACATCAATAATATGTGGAAAATATCCCTTTATTCATTGTTGGTGGTAGAGGTTGAATACAATCAGAATACTAGAACACTTGAAGAGAATTCCTTGATCTAGGGATCTCAAAAATCCTTAGCAAGGATGTTTCTTTCCCTCAATCTCTTTCCAAGTTTCTTCTCTCTCAAATAAGTGTGAAGATTTTCCAAAGAGTGGATTGTTCTTCACTCACTAAGATGTTGGGTTTCTTACAAGCAATTTGGCTAGCATAATAATGTCTCTTCTTTTGACTCTACCATGGCTTGTTTATATAGAGATTTTTAATCCCTTTTCCCTCTCTTGGTACATGTATGATAAAGACACATGAGTAGGACAAGAGGATTCCATTAAGGAATGCACTTCTCCAAGGTGATTCGAATTCGGTTGTACTAGGCCGACCTCGTATCAAGAAATCGACTCCAACTGTGTGGAGTGGTCCCGGATTGCTGAGTCATCTTTCCTGCTACCGCATAGATTTTTTGATTGTATGTCGTGTGTGCGTGTTTATATTGAAGAAATATACACATGGCCTTAATTGATTTATGTTATAAACTTTGGACCTTAGGAGAACCTTTGATTTTTTGAATCTTTATAATGTATTCGACTGGAAAAATGTCCACTTGTGCATTGTGTTGGACACTTTTAATGTCTTTTGGATTGCACTAGTAGGTGTATGATTTTCCGGTGTTAACAGTTGCCCCGTGATGTATGAGGTTAGGAGCATATGTGTAGCCAAAATACATCATGTTTTTCTTTGGATAGTTTGATTATCTTCTCGAGAGAGAGAGGATAACTTGTTTCAGAGATGAGTAGAGAAAAACCCTTGACTGAGTATAAATGATACCCATGCTCTGGTGGAGAAACTTAAATAATGGTGTGTTATATACGAGGGCATGTACTAAGTTCGTTATGATGGCTAAAATAAACTGAATACAATTGGATAATCACTGATTTGTGTCCGGTCAACTTTTTGGTTATTGATCTGCTGATAGCTGATGATGAACATTGCTGATGCCCTCAGGGATGCTTTCTGGTTAAACAGGAGAAATATTCTTTTCCTATGCATATCTTAGTGAAGCACTCTGGATGGGTGATATGGTATGCACCGATATTTAGTGGTAGGTACATCCCTAACCTCATATATTAGCACTGTTGAATGAGGTGCGTAGTGAAGCGGGGATCTTCAACTATGTGAATGGGCTGCAACAATAACTAAGTATGGAACCACCTTGACATGAATGTTTTGAGTTGATGTCAAATGTCAAGGGAACTGATGACATCATTGGGAAATAATGGTTCCCAATGTGCCACCTGAGGATATCCCTATTAAGGGAGGGAGTATCCAAGGTACTACCTCTTTCCTGGAATACATTTGTTGAAGTCGACAGGAAAGGGGTGTCATCTGCCTGATGTGGTGAGTCGGGAAATAGATATGAACATATTGTAATAACTTGGGTCAAATAGTCATGATAGCGAGGGCTATAAATATTGGAGGATACAGATAGCTCTTATGAGGTTAGAGCTCGAGATGCAAATGATGATAGTCAAAACATGCTTTCTGATGATCCTGGAGTCGGTAGGATTTTCCAGGATGGGTGTAAGTGATTTTTGACGGACGTGAAAAATGGGGGTGATTTTCTAATGAGCTGTGACCAAAGGTGATCAGAGCCTGTAGGTGGGTGAGGGCCCTAGATTGTAAAAATAAATTTTGGATGGGAGATTTTTTTTTTTTGAAGAAATCTTTGTACACTTTCCAAAAGAATAGGTTTTGGTTTGGATGTATAGCCACAGAAATGGATGCCCCATGATGATAGTAACATGCGCAGAGGTGTAATGTATCTTCTGAGGGTGGCGACCCCATTGGTTGGTCTTTGTGTCGAGTGGGTGAGTGAGGTAGTACAAATGGGCTATGTGATGTAGATGAATGATAGGCCAAAGGTACGACATGAATGTTCATCCATTAGTATTTGGGTGGGGGCTCGGGAGGATGGGGTGAATGTGTAAGTGAATGTAGCATAATGAGGCTAAACTTTCAAATATGTATATGGGATGGTTCCCAGGCTGGAGTGAGTGGTCATGGCTCATTTGTGTGAAGAAAGATTGATAATGATAAAGGGATCCATGGGGTGGGAGGGGTTTCTATCAACCTGCGTGAATGCCTATCATGTATAAGTGTGAGATGGTGATAAGCATGGTTGAGATGTTGGAAATTATGGTGCATTTTGGAAAAATGATGTCAGGATATGCAAAAATTTTTAGGGGGAAGCCTATTATGCTGAGTGGAGAATGATACCTTCTCTTTTTCTCTTATCGAGATGCTGGTTGAAGCTGACAATGTGTGATATTCCTACAATGGATACAATAAAAACCCAAAGTGAAAGCATCATTCAAGACATAAATATGTAATGAATGTTATGGATTTATAGAGTTGGATAAGTACCTGACATGTGCGGTAGGTCTAAAAAATGACTTTTTGTGTTTACGGGAACAAAGGGTTCCATGATGAAGATGTTATGGGACTGATCCTCGTGTCTCTTTTAGTTTTGTCAATGGAGATCCCAAGCTTATGAAATGTTCCCCCAAATATGGAAAATAGGGTGATAGATAGGGTTGTGGGGCCCAAATATCAATCATTTGCATTGTTGAGCTGTGGAGGTCAGAGAGATTTCTTAGAGAATTTCTTGTTGTTGCAGTTAGCTTGTGTACCTAGGATTTGCGGTGTCAGAGATAGGTAGGAGCTTGAGCCGATAACTTTGCAATTTTTAGTCTGGTAGATCAAGTAGGCCATATAGGGGTCCCCTGTATAGATTTTTAGAGTCACTTTTGAGAACCGCATGGGAGACTCTACTTGAGCCACACGGTCTTCCTCCATAACTAGATTTATGCGCGAAGACCCCATGTATAAATAATACTCAGAAGCGTGTTGCGCACGTCTGATTTAAGGGTTTGCTCGATGAGCCCTATCGTGGGTTCGTCTTGTCTTTCTAAAGCGAATGCACGCACCATGCGCTATTATGAAGAACATATACGTGCACCATGTGTTTTTTCTGAAGAAAAGGCGCACACACCATGCACCTATTTAGGAAACAGGCGCATGGTGGGGAAAATGGGTTTTTACTCCCATTCTTGTTTTTTTAGGATCTAAGGGGTGCTCCTTTTTTATTTTTGGCATCCTTGGTGGTAGGATAATTTGGAGAGAGTGAGACTAGACTCCTCTCTGGAATGATGTGATGTAGGATGTTGGTGCAAGGCAAAAACTCGTGCAGTGGGGGTTAATGAAGTTTCTTCAGAACCGATTGATAAGGTCACAGGACAGGTTCTTGCGATATCTAGTCAGTTATTGGGATGTAGATCACCAGTTGATGGTTATCCTTCATACAAACCTCCTGATCCTGACAGATGTTAACATCTATTTTGTTACTGGTTTGATGCTGTGAGGGAAGGTGCTTCCTTATCCCCTTCCAAGTGGTGATGTTGGCACGAGGCTTTGGTTTGAGTAGCACTGTGGTCCATGCCCTGTCACAGATGGATGTGTGAAGATCACAATAGTGGAGGATTTAAAAGAGCAAGAAACACTATCTATGATTGTTATACTTGTGGGGTTGATGTCCCCCAACCGGTGCTCGGGGTCGCATATCTTAGTTTTGCAACAACTTCAGGCAGGGGCATTTTTTGACTGGGCTCAACTTGTGCGGCAGGGGAGAGTGTCACAATTTTCCTAGGTTCAATGATTGTTGCTGAGGAGTTTTGGTTATGGGAGTGTGATTTGCAACATACTCTATGATAGGGTGGTTATGCTTTTCCTTATTCTTGCAGTACCAGCAGGGCCTCCTCGGGAGCCTCACATGCGCCGTTGGGATGGGTGATACCTCGGGAGGGTGGAGGAGAGGTGGGTTGGTCTTGGACCAATGTGGTACAAAAATTGTTTGAGTCAAACCCCCAGCTGATATTGGACTACCCATACCATGGGGTTGACTTCTGGGGAGATCCAAAGATGGGGCTCCCTCCAGGTGCTGCCTGGGGGTGATCAGGTATATGATTGTTAATTCTGCATTTGTATACATATGTGTTTTTTCATGTATTTATGATTTATGATGATATTGACACTATGCTTTGTTTACTTGCAGATGCGGGGCCGCGAGGGTGTCCATTGGCATGCCTAGTTGGCCATGATTCGAGACACATGGGAGTTGCGGGGGACGCACCTATTCCTCAGAGACGCCAGGTATCGAGGCCACCAGTTGCTCCTCAAGAGTCCCTAAGACAGTGGCATTGGATGGAGATTGGTGGGCCCTCTAGAGAGGGGGCTATGGTTATAGATATCCTGGTCGTGCAAGCTTAGGAGGCTGAGGTACGACAAGATGCTGCAGAGGTGAAGTTACAATAGTATCGTGACTCCTGGAGATAAGTGGAGACCTTGATTGGAGGTGTGCCCTTGAGGGATGGGCTCACCTTCCATAGGTTGTGGTTGAGACGATGATGTCCCTAGAGCAGGAGCATCGGACGACTTTGCACCGTATTACTATGGCTGAGGCTACAACTGGTCCCATTTTGGCTCTTGATGCATAGATGGCACCACTAAGGCCTTAGGGAGGCTGGTTATGTACTTTTGTTTTGGGTTGAGATGATGTATGCACTAGGGAAAGCACCCATTTATGAGGATGCTCCCCTGTATTTTTTGATGACTTATCCTTCCTAGTCTTGGGCCAGTGATTTTTGTACCTATATATATATTTTTTATGTATATACGAGGCATTTTTTGGCGGCTCTCATGATGTGATATGTGCATCCATACTTCTTGGTGTATTTCTACGTTTGTGTTTATAGATGTATCTTGTGTTTGATGTTTTTATATATCTTGATGGTTATATATGTGTGATGCATGCCAGTCTAGGATTTGATTAGCGATGCGATCAACTATATGATTTTGATCTCTGGGTATATGTGTAAATGTGATTTGATCAAAATGTCTAGCTAACCTTTGTGCATGCAGATACTTGCGAAAAAGGCATGAATCACGGACTTGGAATGTCCTATTTAATTGTGATACTATGAGCTGGGAATCAAGGAATACATGCAGGTGACGAATGCCTAGGTGGTGGGCATCGGCTCAAAGGCCTGTGACGACATCATGTTCTACTTGATTTTTGGTGGCTAACCCTATATATAGCCCATTGAAGATACAAGGTGCTTGGTTAGGAGAGTATATGGTCCATGTTGCGGCAACGATATTTTGCGACCATCGAGATGCGTTGTCAGTGAACCTGTGGTGATAAGATGGCAGAAGATCCATCTATTTACATGAGAGGAGAAAGTGATTTTTAGAATACATCTATGATGAGGTGATCATCATAAACAATAAGTCACTGTACATACATTCTTACTCTAACATTTTATGGGTGAATGTTTTTGAGGTAGAGACCATTGACAAGGTTTTTTAGGCAAGTTCTATTGGGCTCTGGTAATATGTATTCCCCCTTGTAGAGGCAATGTTTGATGATGTATGGGCCCTTCCAAAGGGTTTCAAACTTTTTGGGTCCTATTACTTCTTGGGAAATATTGTAGAGGGGGACTAACTCTCCCTTGGTGAACGTCCGAAGGGTGATATTACGGTCGAATGAGGCTTTGACTCTTTCCTTGTGGGCTTCATTGTGTTGAAGGGATTCTCGCTGACATTCATCAATGAGGTATACTGGGACTAATATTTTTTCCAGTGGTTTGGTGTCTTCTAGAAGCTCGATGGCTGAGTGTAGCATGGGGATTTCACACTCAATAGGAAGTATGGCTTCTATACCATATACAAGTTGGAAGGGTGTGAATCATGTGGATGATTTTATGGTGGTGTGGTATGCCCATAGGGCTGAGAACACCATGTGGTGCCAGTTAGTTTTGTGAGTGTTTACCATACGCTGTAACATGGTTTTGAGGACTTTTTTGACAACTTCTACTTTCCCATTGGATTGGGGGTAGTATGGAGATGCAAACTCGTGGGAGAAACCAAGGAGTTGGGATAGGTCTTGAAAGATTTCGTTTTCGAAATGTTTACTGTGATTTAATGCCAATTCTTTGGGAACATTGAACCACATTATGACGTGGTTAAAGAAAAACTGTGAGCGGTTTCATTGGTGTTATTATATGTGGGTATTTCTTTTGCCCATTTTATATAATATTCCACGACTAATACAATGTATTTGTGGTTGCCAAACGATGGGGATTTACACATCATAAAGTCGATGCCCCATTTGTAGAATGGGCTGACCACTATAACTGGATGTAAGGGAGCAGGTGGCACACGTGCCTTATGAGCGTATTTTTGGCATTGCTCACATATTTTGACTGCTTGTATATAATCATGGAAGAGGGTGGGCCAGAAATAACTAGCATGGAGGATCTTTTGGGCGATGGCCATCTTGGACAGATGGTCATCGCATGCCCCGCTATGACAGTAATTTAAGGTTTTCTTAGCTTGTTGGTGATTGAGACATTGATGTAGGATGGTTTTGATTCCTCGCCGATAGAGGACATCCCCTAATAAGAGTTAACAAGGGGCTTGTTGGCGCATGCATCTTTGATCGTCATGCGTAAGATGAGATCTATAATTTTGAGTTCGTAAAAAGAGAAGGATATCACTGTACTAGGGGTCATCTATGGACACCAAAAATAGATGGTCATCAGGAGGGGCCTCATTAACTAGGGATCCATGATTATTTGTGGGGAGATCTATGATGAATTAGGCTAATATGAATGCTTTTTTTCTCTTGGGGGTGGTAAAATAAAGGTCAAATTCTTGTAGAATCACCACCCATCAGGCATATTTGTGGTTCATAATGTGACGTGTAAGAAGGTATCTTATGGGGTTGATGGCTTCCACCACCATAGTGGTCCTAAGGATGATGTAATGTTGAAGTTTTGTACAACGTGTATAAGTGCTAGGGCTATTTTGTTTTCAAGCTCATAATTCAATGTGGGTCCAAATAAATTCTTTCTTACATAATAAATTACGTGATCCTTATTGCATGGTACATCTTGGACTAATACCCCAATTATGGTTCATTTTGAAGCTGATAAGTTATGGGTATAATATTTTTTGTGGTCAAGGGGGCTAATCAATGGTGCTTGGGATAATTTATATTTCAAGGCATTAAATGATTTTTGAGCTTGATCATCCCAATGGAAAGGGATGTCTTGATGAAGGAGACATAGAAAACCTTGCACGCACGTGGTGTAGTCTGGTACAAAATGGCATAAGAAGTTGGATTTAACTTGTAAGATTTTTAATTTCTTTAAATTTTTTGGGGGAGGTACCTCTTTGATGGCTTGGACTTTTAGGGGATCTACTCTGATCCCTTGTTGGGAAACAATGATTCCTAGGAGTCTCCTAGCGTTGATCCAAAACACACATTTGAGAGGGTTCAAATGTAGGTTATATTAGCAACATCTTTGGAGCACCAGGTGGAGGTCTTCTAAATGGTTGGCATAGTTCTTGGATGGTATCGTGAGATCATCCAGATATGTGAGAATGAGGTGACCTAGCTCATGGAAGATGTAGTTCATGGCCCGATGGAAAGTGGCACTGACGTTTTTAAGACCAAAGGGCGCGATTTGGTATGTGAATTTCCCCCAAGGGGTAGGGAATGATGTTTTTTATTGATTTGTATGATGGATCTGAATTTGGTTGTACCTTGAAAACCCATCCATAAATGATAAGGCCTCATGATTGGCACAAGAATCGATGACTTGGTTGATGAATGGTGTTGGGTAATTATCTTTAGGGCATGCTTTGTTTAGGTCCCTAAAATCAGTACAAACACGAATGGTGCCCTATTTTTTCATGACGGGTACAGGGTTGGAAACCCAAGATGTGTAAGCAATTGGGTAGATAAATCCAGCTTTGTGAAGCTTATCAATTTCTTGCTTAATTGTTGCTGCCTTAGAAGGATGAAATTGGTGCTATTTTTGGCGGAAAGGGTGGGCGTCTGGCCATGTGTCAATATGATGATCCACTATTATGGGACTAAGGCTTGGCATCTCTGAGTAGTCCCATGCAAAAATATCTCTATATTCTTGGAATAGGGATGTGTATGTGACTATTTCTTCGAGGGAGCATGCTACCCCAAGGGAGATCTCCTCAGTTTTTTTAGGGTCTTTTGCAATATTCACTTTTATGGTGGGTGAGATATTGGACATGTTCCCTTCCTCAAATGCATCAGGTGTTGGGATTTGGTTTTTGAACCAAACCACTTTTCCTGGGGGGAGAAAGTCTTTTGTTTCAATGGCGTAAATGTCGTGGGTTTTCTTGCTGCTAAGGGAAAATCTTTCTTTGGGTAAGAAAAACAAACAATGATGCATGGCATTTGAAGGAAACTTGGGTTCCATCATGTCCTCAAGAATATCTTCATCTGAGTGGAAAATATTATCCAAGGTTGATTGGGAGTGGGCTGAATCTTGAGATGTAGACTTGGTTGTGCTAGTGGACGAACATGAATATGACTCGTTGGTTGAAGTTGTAGAACCTAGAGAGGTTAACAAGGTGCAGATTGGATGGTTTTTCATCATCGAAGTTGGTACCACCATTGTGGTAGACTTTGTGGTCTCGACACAAAAAAATGATGAGAAAACTGCACTGATCATGGTTCTTGTGGACGAGGAAATAAATCATATATGATGTTCTATGTCGTCAGCATTGGGTGGTGGAAAAATCTTAGTTATAGGTGGTTGCTAGCTTTTTGGAGGAAGCTCTCATTCTTTTGTTGGTGTATGTGGGGGAAAGAGAAGATTCTTCCATGGGATGCTGGTGTTGAATCCTAAGCTGCTGAAATGTGTGTAACATAGGGCAAGCTTCATTGGTATGAGTAGCAGCGGTACAAATTCTGCATACTAGTCTCATGGTACCAGGTGTTGATGCCTGGTTACCATATGGAAGATCTGATCTATTTTGGTGGTTTTGAAGGGGGTTCATATAATAAGGGTTAGGCCCTGTTGCTAGGAGTCACTTTTCCTTGAATACACACAGAATGGACCTTGATGCTTCATTCCCGGGGGCGTGATGAATGTCTTGATGGTTGGGTCTCTACTTTGGGAAAATCTGAATTCTCTGCAATAAATCACCACATGAATCCTAAAATTGGACATAATCGAGAAAGATGTGGACAATGTCACACATGATGGTTTCCAACGCAAATTTGGCAAGTGTGACATCTTTATATTGATCTTGTTGGTTGTGTGACACGAGGAACTAGATACAATCTGTTAAATGATTGTAACTCAAGGCATTGGTTCATTAAATGTTCTAATGTGTCACATTGAGAACATGTAAGTGATGGTGATGTATGTTCCTGCTGAGGGTGCCTTTGACCATGGGTGGAGGTTGATGGACCTGTCAGATGAGAGGAGCAAGAGGCTTCTTCACTTACGACATAGAAAATATTTTTGGAGCCATCCTCTGTGGAGAGTAATGGGGAACTGGTTTGAGTGCGTGTTACTAATGCACCCTTATATCGAGGCACTTCAGGGCAACTATGGGTATAATGCATGTACTCGATGCAAATGACACATGTGTGATTGGTGCATAATGCTTTATAATGCGTGGGTAAATTATTCTTCTCGATAGAGGTTAGATGGTTTACAGGCTTTTGTGGGGCATGTAGCAGATCTTTTAGCCTCTTTAATTCGGGGCACTTATCAGTGGGGTGCCCTATGGTTTCACACAAAGCGTAGGGTTGTTAGGTCTTAGAGGAGGAAGCGCTTGGGGCTTCCATATTTTTTCCTTTCTTATTATCTATTGGTTTTGGTTTAGTTGGTGCTGGTACTGTCACTGCTTGTGGCATAGGTGAAACCTGGGTAGGTGTCATATGGGGTGTCTTGTTGCCCTCAAGAGGGATAGGGAACATCCCTATCACAGTGTAGCCTATGCTAGCTAGAGTGGTCTTGGGGAATAAATACCAGAATGGTATTGCAAGGGCTAGGTCAGGAAACATGATTGTTATGATGACTTGGTGTGAAACGAAACCTAGTGGTGGATATAAGAAGGGTGTTATTGTAATTGTGAAAGGTAAAGACCTGACTTCTTCAGTTTCAGCTGTTGAGGTGTCTAGAAATGATTCTGGTATTTGGGCGGTTTTTTATGAAATCATCATGCAAACTGGTGCTCCACTATTTGGGACAAGCTCTTGTATTACCAGAGGATCTCCTGGGAATGTTCCTAGGAGGCTTGATGGCTTAAACTGACTTGGGCTGAGCTTAGTGTAAGTAGTGAACACTTCTTGGGATACTAAGGGAAACATACCATCTGGTGTGGGTGAAGTTTTCTTCTCATAGTATGTGAGTTGATCAATGGTAATGACCTTCCCCTCATGGGGGAACATCATGATTTTGAACACTGATGAGGTGAGTGCCAGCATTCCGTACATATAGCTTCATACTAGGAGTATGTTGTAATCCAAATGGGCGTCGAGTACTTCAATGTATATTAACATAGTTTTTCTAGCCAACTTAACTGGAATGCTAGGGTATAGACCGATGGGGGTAGAAGGGCGCCCATCATACACTCTGAGCGTTATGTCAGAAGGCTTAAGTTCAGGGGATCCTAATTTTTGCCAAATGGAATTGGACATGATGCATGTGGAAGCCCCTTCATCGATGATGCAAAGATGGATATTGATATTTTGGACTGAGATAGGAATTTGGAAAGCGATGGATGAGGGTAGCCGAGGAGTAGCTTTGTCCAAGTTAAAGACCATGAGGAGGGAATTGGATGGGTTGATTGCGCCTAAACAGGAAAGTAGGGCTTTCCACTGGGTTAGTCACGTCTGCAAGACTTCAAGCACTGACATAGCTGACAGTGACTGAGCCAAGTCATCGACTATGCTATAACTATGGGAAACTCTTGAATTGGGCCCTGCATGTCGTAAAGGTTCTTTAACCATTTTAGGCATGACATATATGGGAGGTCACATAATGGTCAATAGTCCAGTAGGTATTGCCTTAGGTGAGGTGGAAGGACTGGGCTCTGGGGAGCCTTAGAAGTATAATTCCTCATTTGTAAGAGGACCTTATTTCCTGTCATGAAGATATCATAGTTATGACTATTGTGGAGGTTCCTTGTAGATGGGTGAGATTGGGTAGTTTGTCACTGGGTGTTAACCATTCCCTGATGTGGAAAGGGTTCTTGCATGACTGCAGTTAGTTGGAAACTTTTCTCCCTACTCTCTTCTATCCTTTTTAAATTAGGAAGCTAAGGACAATGATGGGTATGATGGTCATACTCCTCGCAGATGGTGCATGTATACTTAGTCTAGAGACTAGTGTTCTTGCCTTGTTTCAGAGAGTTGTTATTGATCGTACCCTAGTTTTGGTTTCGGTTGGGGTTGCCCCTTCTCGGTGCCCTTGGGGGTTGTTGTTGATTGTTGCCTCCTTGCTCGAGCTCTCCCTTTGGCTTATTTTTCAGTTTTTTTCTAGCACTGTTAGAAAAATTAACTAAATTGGTTTGTTCTTTTGATTGGTGCAATGAAGCGAGAGATGGTTGCACTAGATTTACCCATGCATTGTTTTTCTTTGGCAGGTTACTCTGTTGCGGCGTTGGGAAAGGAAAATATTAGTTCTCATGTCCCTGGTTAACGTAATGGCTCGGGGGAGTAGATGTTTTATCTGTACTCCAAGAGGAGTATTGATTTCCCTACAGGGGATGATACGAGCCTCCTTGGGGGTGCTAGTTTTGGTTAATCCGGTTGCCTCTTTTCTGCATAGGTGCAGGTTGACCATTATAATACCCAGTATTTTTTAATGGTGGCGTAGCACCGTAAGATGGGCCATTCATTGGATATGAGGGGTATTGGTTGCTACTATTGTGATGTCTTTGGGATAGGGCCCCAATTAATCCATCAGCAGTATTGTATGCACCTGTTATTTCTCGATAAGCTTATAGGTGTGGGGCGTTTGGGAGTACATGGTAAATGTACCCTGATTGGTTGTAGATCATATCAAGTTGTTGGGATTTACTAATGGCTTCTTCCTCGCTTTGCGGAAATGTTTTAGCCATGTCCTTTGAGATTTCGGAGGTGAGGGATATCAAGAAAATGTCTAGGAGGACTTTATCCTCAAAATCAGTTTTGCACAAGGCAGTTCCGCCATTCATGGATATGGTTCGAGATGTGCATAGCTTATGTTTTCTTGAAATTGGTTAGAATATCTAATCGAGAATCATGGCGGATTGGGAGTTGAAAGAAAGTAAGGAATGCTTTAGCTAATGAGCTAAAGGTTCCATGAGACGCAGAGGGCTGGTCTATATACCACTTCGCAGTAGGCCCTTTTAGGGTGCATTGAAATAGACTTAATATAATAGTATCTTTTGTGATACTGTTAGATGAACACCATAGGTGAAATATCATGATGTTGTTCCCTAGGTCTTCTCCCCGCTTTCCCTCAAATTTTGGTATATATGAAGGGAGTTTTGTGGGCATAGATGGCAAATTTTGGCCATGTTCGATCGGGTCATTTGTGAGCTTTCTTAAATTTGGGAGATTTGATGAAGCTGCAAATGGGATCTATGCATTTTCTGCCATCACAAAGTGATTCTAGATAGTTATGTGTAGTGGAGTCCTTTGTGGGGATGTCTCGAGAGGATTACCCTGGTGGGTAGTTTGGGGACCATCCAAAGGATAAGAGTGTGCACTAACAAAGAGGGTAGCATGCAAGGATCCTTCGGGAGTGGTGAAGGGTGTCCCTTGTCGTGGAGGAGTTCCAAGAAAAGTTTCACCAATAAAGGAATATCCATAATGGTGGTTTAATGACGTCTTCTCCTCCTAAATGGTGAGAGTCATTATACACCTCTCGGTAATTAGGGGAAGGTTTAAAAAATACCTAGATTGATGGGGAGTCATGGGGTGCCCTATGGTGTCAATTTAGATTGTGCGCTACTTTGATTTTAGTGATGGGTGGATATATATATATATATATATATATATATATATATATATATATATATATATATATATATATATATATATATATATATATATATATCAATGTAAATTGGATCACATACATAAAGAAAAGTGAAAATATCAATGGTTTATTTTCCTTTAATTAAACTATGTGGCCAAGCAAACAAAAAAAGGGTTTTTGTTTGTTGCGTATGATAAATAGCCTTATGAAGACCTAATCATCCTGTCCACTCTCAAAGTAACTGGGCATTGCATAGATAACCTCTGATGGGTCCTGGGAAACGTCCTGAAAGAAATGGTGACACCTTCTAGCGCGAGGAATCAACCAAGGTAATGGTAATGAGCGTCGAGTGCTGCCTGCACCGTCACCTATAGGGAAGGATGTCCTATATTTGGTCACTAAGCACCTTTGTTCCACATGATAATTTGAGTCTTTAGATTCTTCGTAATCGATTACCAATACCAAGTACTAGATGGGTCAGGTAGCCCCAAAGAGTACTGCATGCATTGGGCCTAAGCCAAACTCCCTCTGAATCAGGTCTTTACCATGCTCGGGTTTTGTTTCCAGTGGAATTGTGGAAGGATTTTTAAGCTCCCTAGAAAGTCAAAAGCTATGTTTCAATGGTGAAGCGTGACCATGGTGGCTTATGGGATGCCTACCCCAAATGGTCCTAACCTGAACTATAAATTTTTTGGTGGCCCTTGTGGGGAAACTTAATTTTTTCAAGTTATGGTTGTTTTTAAAGAGGCTTATTTCACTTATGGAGTGACTTGGAAAGCCAAAATATACTAAGTAACCCAAGATCCAAAAATGTATGTTACTTGTGTAAAACGTGTATGGAGGCTTAGTGTGTGATGCAATGTGAACATACAAGTGTGATAAGATTTGGATATGCGATGATCCTTTTCAATATCCTTTTAATTACACTAGGTGTTGGTTGTTCCTTGCATGGAAAAAGAAATTTGTTTGTGGATTATGGGCCACTTACTTTTTCCTATTAAATTATGTGGAGTTTAATGAGGGAGATGGAAATTCAAATATTTTCAAGAAGGTTTTCATATGCAATCCCAGGTTCATTTAGGAGACAGAAGGGAAGCAGGGATTACTCAATTTCTCTACTAATATTTTCTTTTAGTCCCATTTCTTGTTTTTCTTTGGCTAGTTATAAGATTCGTGGATAATGGCCACTTACTTTCTGTACTAATTAAGATAATGCGATTTGAAAAAAATTAAGTGAAATAGTTTGAAAGCATATGTGGATTATGGTCACTTACTTTTCTCCCTAATTAAGCTATTTGGGTATTTGTTTGAAAAAAAGAAAAAAAAAAGAAAAAATATAATTGCTTGATGAACTAGGGTTCATTCAAGTAACCAGGCATACTAAATAGTAAAAATAGAATGCAGAGTTGAAGGAAATTCACTAGAGGTTGCCAATCACCTGAGAAAACTGAAAAAATACAAGGTTTTTTGTTATTTTTTCTGTCTGCCGCGCATATTATGTAGAAATAGATGCGCGCTTCGCATCTGTCAGAGAAGAAAATGTGCGAGCAAGAAAATTATGAAAGTTCATCACTTCCATGGGCTCATAACAGGTCCAAGGGGAGCGCCTTGAAGGATGTTTGTGCAGAGAGGAGACAATCTTTGGATCAATGAAAAGAGATCAATGGAGTTTCCATTCCTGTTGTAGTGTTTTTGTAGCACAAGTGTACCAAAAAACACCCCCTTAGTAGTAGATTGTTACCTACAAAGGATCGCAATCAAAATTGGCATTGTTCGTGGACAAACTTAAATAAACACAACATTGTAAATGATGGGTACAATGCATACAAAAACATAAACTTAAACAAAGAGGTGCATGAACATGACAATGCTCAAATGGAGAAAACACATCAATAATATATGAAAATATCCCTTTATTTATTGCTAGTGGTAGAGGTTGAAAAAAATCAGAGTACTAGAACGCTTGAAAAGAATTCCTTGAGTTAGGGAGCTCAAAAATCCTTAGCAAGGATATTTCTTCTCCTCAATCTCTATGCAAGGTTCTCCTCTCTCTCAAAGCAGTGTGAAGACTCACCAAAGGGTGGATTGTTCTTCACTCACTAAGATTTTGGGTTGCTTAGAAGAAATTTTGCCAACATGCTAGTGCTCTTCACTTCCTTGGTTCAACAATGAAATGGTGGTTTTCTTACAAGCAATTTGGCCAACATAACAATGTCTCTTCTTTTAGCTCTCCCATTGCCTGTTTATATATATATTTTTTAATCCCTCTTACCTCTCTTGGTACATGTATGATAAAGACACATCATTAGGACAAGAAGATTCCATTGAAGGTTTCACTTCCCCAAGGCGACTCGAATTCGGTTGTACTAGGCCAACCTTATAACAAGCAATTGACTCCAAGTCTGTGGAGTGGTCCCAGACTACTGAGTCACCTTTTCTTCAACCACATAGATTTTTTGATGATATGCCATGTTTGTGCATTTATCAAAGAAATATACGCACGACCTTAATTGATTTCCCTTATAAACTTTGGACCTTAGGAGAACCTTTGATTTTTTGAATCTTTATAATGTATTCAGCTAGAAAAATGCCAACCTGTGCATTCTACTAGACACTTTTAATGTCTTCTAGATTGTACTATTAGGTGTACGATTTTCCAGTGTTAAAACCTATTGAGTTCGCTATGGTTTTTTTATTCATTTTGATCTCCATTGGTTTTACTTGCTTCAGATATGAGTTGATCTTAGATTTGGAGATTTTGTTTATGTTTTTTTTCTGCGAGAATATCATGCCACAAATATTTTATCAATTTATACTCTTTTGTGTACAAAATTTGATAAAAATAACCACATATATGGATTAATCTCAGAATTCTACCCCAAAACAAAAAAAAAAATCACTGAAAATAGACTCAGAGGAAGTTATGTCAATTGAAGATAGACTAGTTTGTTTTTCTTTTGCACTCGCAAGCAACTACTTTGTTGTTATTTTCTATTCTTTTCTGTAAAAAAATCAGTAAAACTAAGTATAGATATGTAATCTTCTTGAAATTTTACCTCAAATAAGAAAAAAAACCACCCAAAATAGAGTTTGTATGAGGGAGATATGGCTGATTGAAAAATCATCCTATTTTCTATCATTTTTTCTCAAATTTTTGGTTTTTCTTTCATTTTTTTCTTGATTTTTCAGGGTTTTTCTTTAGAACTTGTTTTTATTTGTTGAATATGTTTTCTATTATTTATTTCAACTGTAAAACATATCATGTTTGAGTGTAGTATTATTGGTTTTTTTTGGATCCTTCCTTTGGTGCTACTCTAGGATTTTCCTTGGAGGTTTGGTGTGTTTTGGTTGGGGCTATTGTCCTCATTTATGGATCTAATTTTTCAGATCTATTTAGTTAATTAAGTAACAACTAAGATATGTATTTTTTATTTTAATTTTTCCTTTGTTTTGATTTAATCACTCGTGTTTGAGTGCTTTCTCTTGTTTTAATTGTTTATTTTTTGTGGCAATTGGTGGTGTTTTGATTTGTTGTGCAGTTGTCATCTAGAAGCATTCATGTGAGTGTGTTCCATTTCTTTTTATCACTCTCATTTGATCTTGTTTAGGCCTTCCTTCCTCTAGGGTATGGTTTTTACCTTTGTAGAACATTGGCCTTTGTTGAGCCATTGTGCTATAGCCCTATCTTGTTTACATTCCCTTCCTTTTTCACCTTTCACTTTCTTTTTTATCGCTTAAGTGTGTTTGTCGTTTTGGTTTTATTTTCCTAGATTTGACGCTTTTGAAGTGCTTGGTTTTCTAGCTTGGGGACTTTTCTTTGGCCTCCTTTCAGTTACTTTCTCTCTTTGGTTTGGTTTGGTTTTTGGGTCAACATATTTATAAATTTGGGACTTATTGCATTTAAAAAATTAGTGAGAGGCGCATTATTTTAGGAATTGACATGTTCTAAAAAAACTCTTACCCTCCTGTAGTTAGTATTCATCGAAGTGAAAACACGAATTTGCATATAGCTGCATTAAGGTTATTAAAAAGACTCATTCACACAATCTAAGTTTCATGCCGCATCCAACTGTGTAAACAAAAACCACTTAAAATTAATGTGATAATAAAATCAACTAGACTCGCCTTTTTCTTTTAGTAGTAGTACATCAAAATGAGCTTAGGCTAGGGTCTTGGAGATAGGTGTGTGATTCAACTACTCCAATAATACAAAACAAAATTAATAGCTTGTGGTAGGGAGACAATTTTTTTATAGCACCATTTAGCACTCTTGTAGACTTGATGCTCTTATATGGCCTTGGGCAGCCATTTCCCATGCAGAATTGATCTTATTGTGGAGCGATAAAAAGGTGTCTTTTTAACTCCTAATTGCCTTCACATTAATTTTCAACCCAAGGACGACTTTTTATTTCAAGAGTGTACTCAGTCTGAGGCGGCTATTTATTCAAGAGTAATGTTTTGCAGTATAGTGCTTAAAATGCAAAAGTGAATGAAAGCTGGAAACAAAATCTAATTAGAACAGCAAGAAACTCAAATGCTCTGTAATTAAATCATTCACTCAAACAACCATCAATTGAGGATACAGTAGCAATAACTCATTCCTCTAGAGATTGATGCAATTGAAAAGGCACTCAAAAGAAAGATCATCAAATTGGGAACTAGACAACATATGTCAATGTTCACTACAGTCTCAGACCTTCTGCACACCAAAGCAAAGATAACGAGAATAACAAGAAATGGAACATCATCTACTTCTATAAATAGGATTGAACAACAAAACTCTATCCTGATATAAATTAAATCAAGCATAAATAAGATCCACAATCTGAGAACTTAGGCAGCGATAGCCATTGTCCTTTACAGTTGTTGATCTCTCACACCATACTAAAGCAATAAATTGAAAATGATAAATCAATAATGCTGCTACCAGAAATGGAATAAACACGCTTGCTGTAATAACATTTAAAAGGCAAAAACAAATCCTTGCGGAAAAGGAACAACAACTAAATCTATTGGAAAACTGAACAGCAAAGCTAATGAAATATGTTGGAAATAATACTGAGAGGGGGGGTGAATCAGTATTATCAAGTTCTTTTAATAAATCTTCCTTGTTTATACTTTGAATTATTTTTGCATGTCAGTACCATAAAATAATGAGCATGAATAAGAAAAACAAATAGTCACACCAAGGAACACCAGATATAAGGTGGAAACCCAATGTGGGTGAAAACCACCTACTGCAATATGTCTCTTTCTTCTTTCAAATTAGAAACTCCTTTTACAATGGTTTTGTACTGGTGCAGTCCTTTACCAGTACACAGGCTGCAACCTGCAGAGAGCTACAACTCTCTCTCGTTTTCCAGTCTCTTCTGGAAGGGAGCTACAACCCCCTACTTCTTTTCTTTCAAGGACCACTTTTCATAAATTTTCAAACTGGATCCAAGAATATTAAATAATCATCAAGTACATGCAAATTACCCAAACTCCTTATACAATCAACCAAGAGTCACCCAACTTCTCGGAATGCTGTAAACAGAAAGACAGTACCAGAAATATAAACCCAGAACTCCGCAGCAATAGATAAAAGATAATCAACAAATGTTTTTAAGATAGATCCGCAGTTTTTCTTTATCTGGCCTACGTGGCTCCGCACTTCACCTTCTGCTCCCCTGCGTATACCCGCAGAGAGCCTTCTGCTGCACTGCGTATCTACGCACTTGCACCTTCTGTCGCGCCTCGTACATATACTGTAGCTCCGCACTTGCGGCTTCTATCGCGCCGCGTACATACACTGTAGCTCCGCACTTGCGGCTTCTATTGCGTCGCGTACCTCTGATGTATCTCAGCACCTGCGGCTTCTGTCGCGCCGCGTATCTTTACTGTGCCTCTGCACCTAAACCTTCTATCGCGTTGCGTACCCACGCACTGCGCCTTCTTCTGCTATGCATACCCACGCACTGCGCCTTCTTCTGCTATGCGTACCCACGCACTGCACCTTCCTCTGCTGTGCGTACCCACGCACTTGCACAGTTAATTACCTGCGAACCTCTGATTAGGGCCGAATTGGCAGTCCACCAGTGTACCACAGATAGTCAGATGCCCAGATCTGATCATGGGCTCGAGAGATCACGCTTCATAGATTCACTTTCAACTTCACTTTTATATAGATCAAGCTTTTAAACCGATAACCCAATATTTCAGATCTTAAGATATTCAATTTGCAAAAGATGCATTAGCCAAGTGATCTCCTTCCCTATTTATAGTCAAGCCCTTATTCACACCATGGGACAAAACCATCAATAACCAATACAAGGGATCCAAACCGGGGCTAAATTTGATCCTATACCACGGGCCAAAACCATAGAATCAAGAACAGTGGGCTAAATACCACGGGCCAAACATAAGAAACCCCACGTGAGCGCGCTTCTCTGCCTTGAAGTGAGTGAACTGGGGGTCCGCACCTCATGAACGGGTAACCTGCGGGTATGTACGCACTTTATCTATGATATTCCTGCGGGTCCGCAGCTTTTATACGGTGTACCTGCGTACCTCTTATTTTCCAACCTATTTTGAGAGCCTGAACAGAGCATTGCCACTTAAGAGAGTTGCCATCAAGTACAACACCTGTAACATAGAGCCATACTAGAATCATAATGCCAACAATCTCCCCCTTTGGACTTGATGGCAACTTCAAGATCTTCAACATCATTCTCCCCTTTGACATCAATGGCAAAGGGTTATGCTCCCCCTAAGAACATGCTCCCCCTGACTATAAACCAGATCTGCAAAGAAGAACCATAATCCACCAAACACCATAAATGACCATGAAAGAGATAGAGACATATTGCAACAATATTTAGACTAGCATCCATGATCTCCTTCTGTACTTCCTCCATAATGCCAACAATGCATTATATGCTCCCCCTGAACCTGTTCCATTCGATCTTTGACCAATCTGCAACCCAGCAAATGTACGCATATACCCCAGATGAACCTTGTGTATAACCATCAATCAGAAGAGATTCAACAACATGATGATGCATCAACAACCCCCAGCTTTTGCCTGAGGTATTCAAAGGTTTCCCTGGGCAATGGTTTGGTGAGTATATCAGCAACTTGTCCCTTAGAAGGAACATACTCCAACTTGACATTTTGTTCAAGTACTTGTTCCCGCAGAAAATGATACTTGATCGGTATGTGCTTGGTCTTTGAATGCATGACTGGGTTCTTTGAAATGCTGATTGCACTTGTGTTATCACATAAGATGGGGATAGGTGGTGTACAAGTGATTTGAAAATCCTGCAAGGTCTGCATCATCCAAAGGAGTTGAGTGCAGCAAGATGCAGCAGCAACATATTCTGCTTCAGCTGTAGACAAGGCAATCGAACTCTGTTTCTTGCTGAACCAAGATACTAATCTGGAACCCATAAATAACGCACCACCACTTGTGATTTTCCTGTCATCCACGCTTCCTGCCCAATCTGCATCTGTATAAGCATGAAGTGTGAGATCTGTATCTCTAGGATACCATAAGCCATAATTTTGAGTCCCTTGAAGATATTTAAAGATTCTCTTCACTGCCTGAAGATGAGTTTCCTTTGGATTTGCTTGAAATCTTCCAACTATTCCCACTGCATGCATGATGTCTGGTCGGGTACCTGTCAAATAAAGTAGACTTCCAATCATAGATCTGTAGGTTGGTTGATGCACTGCTGCTGATTCATCATTTGTACTGAGGCTACATCCTGTGACCATGGGTGTACATACTGGTTTTGCATCTTCCATGCCATATTTCTTCAAAATCTGCTTGAGATACTTGGTTTGAGACAAAAAGATCCCTCCTTCTTTTTGTTGGATTTGCAAACCAAGAAAATATGTCAGTTCTCCCAGCAAGGACATTTCAAATTCTTTCTGCATTACCAAGGCAAAGCTTTGACTCATAGCTTCTTCATTGCTACCAAAACTAATGTCATCTACATACACAACAAGTATTAGCAATTTGTCGTTTTCAACTTTTATATAAAGATTGCTATCTGCTGATCCTTTTGAAAAACCTTGTTGATGAAGATATTTGTCCAAATGATAGTACCAAGCCCTTGGAGCTTGTTTGAGACCATAGAGAGCCTTTTTCAATCTGCATACAAGATTTGGATCATTTCCAAGAATGAAACCATCTGGCTGCTCAATGTATACTTCTTCTTCCAAGTCTCCATTTAGAAAGGCTGATTTCACGTCCATTTGAAATACTTTGAAGTTTTGAAAGCTTGAGAGAGCAAGGAACATTCGGATGGCCTCAAGTCTTGCAACAGGAGCAAAAGTTTCTTCAAAATCTATTCCTTCTTGCTGCGCATACCCTTTACAAATAAGTCTGGCCTTGTTTCTAATTACTTCTCCATTTTCATTCAATTTATTTTTGAAGACCCATTTTGTCCCTATAACATTCTTATCCTTTGGTCTAGGAACCAACTCCCAAGTGTTGTTCTTTTCGATCTGCTCAAGTTCTTCATCCATTGCTTTGACCCAACATTCATCTTTGCATGCCTCTTTCACATTTTGTGGTTCAGTGGAAGAGAGTAATGCCAAATAGCTTGAAGCTTCTGCAATTGTTCTTCTTGTTCGTACACCTGCTTCTTTCTGCCCCAAAATCTGAGATTCTGGATGATTCTTTTGAACATATCTAGATGGAGTCTTCTCTTCTATTCTTATCTGCTGCTCTGGTTCTTCTTGAGGTTCTTCTTCTTCATCATTCTGTCTTTGAGGGTAGTCTTCATCTTCTTCGATATCTTCATGATTTACTTGCCTAGGAATGTATCCCTTCTCATCAACCACTACATCAATGTTGTCAACAATTCTTCCAAGTCTTTTATTGTAGCACTTGTATGCTTTGTTGTGTGGAGAATAACCAAGAAGAATGCCTTCATCTGCTCTAGGTTCAAGTTTGCCAAGTTGCTCATCAGTATTCTTAATATAATATTTGCTCCCAAAGATTTTGAAGTGCTTTACCGAAGGAGTCTCACCATACCAGAGCTCATGAGGGGTTTGAGTGTTGTTCACTTGGACATTTGTTTTGTTGAGAATAACAACCGCAGCATATGCAGCTTCACCCCAGAAACTTGCAGGAGTTCCAGACTCATCAAGCATAGCACGAGCCATTTGTTGGACTGTTCTATTCATTCTTTCCACCACTCCATTTTGCTGAGGAGTTCTAGCTGTAGAGAATTCTCTCCTTATCCCATGTTCTTCACAGAAACCGAAAAATTCATTTGAGGTAAACTCCCCACCTCTGTCGGATCTGAGGCACTTAATTTTGTATCCTGATTCATTTTCAACCAAGGCTTTAAAGGATTTGAATTTTTCGAATGCTTCATCTTTGTGCTTCATAAGTCCTAACCAGACAAACCTGGAGAAATCGTCAATGAATAATATCAAGTATTCTTCTCCTCGAGGTGTCCTTTTCCTGAATGGACCACATGTATCTGTATGTACTAGCTCAAGAGGCATGCTAGCTGATCCTTCCTTCTCCGGAAAGTTTGTTCTGGTTTGCTTTCCAAACTGACATGATTTGCATATGGTGTTGTCTGGAATTTTGATATCTGGAAGACCACGAACTGCCTGATATTTGCATGCTTTCCTTATTTGTGAAAAGCTTATATGCCCTAACCTCCGGTGCCATAACCAGTGTTCATCATCCTTGCTTAGATAGCATTGTTGTTGTCCTTCTTCAAATATGTATAGATTATTTGGAGTTCTTTCACCTTTGATCACTGTTTTACCTGTATCAAGATCACGAACAAGACATCCATTTGATCTAAATATCACCTCAGTTCCTTCATCACACATCTGGCTGACACTCAGAAGATTATGCTTCAATCCATCAACATACAAAACATTTCCAGCTTTGACCTTTTCCTTCAACTGAGCAATGCCTTTTCCTTTTATAGCTGCAGGAGTATCATTTCCAAAAGAAACTTTCTTTCCCTTTTCTAAAGAAGAATATGATTCAAGTTTTTCTTTATCACCTGTCATATGCTTCAAACATCCACTGCCAATGTACCATAGATTTTCTTGTCCCTCTGCATAAAATGCTATCCCACATCTTTCTGTTTGTGGTTCCTTTATTCTCCATGTTTTGGTGCTTGAGGCTTGTTCCTTTGTCTGCTGAAACCTGCTCCTACATTCGGAATCTTCATGACCAAAGTTATTGCAAATAGAACATTCAACTTCATTTTCAAGAGCCGAAAAGTTGTTATAGGTCCTTTTTGTAATCCCGATCATACTTCTTTGTTTTTGAGCTTCTCTAGTCATGATTGTTTTATATGCAACACATTGAGCTGCTTTGTGACCAAAGTTATGGCAAGAGAAGCATTGTCCATTGAAGAAACTTCTGCGGTTATCAAATCTTCCGGCCAAATGATTGTAATTTCTATTGTCATTCATTCTTGAAGCAAATTGAGAGGATTTTACCTGTGGCTGGTTGTAGCTTTTGTTCATCCTTAAGACGGATTGCCCCTGGTTTACCTGATAGTCTTTGTTTGTTCTTGATGTTATTCGTCCCTGCTTTACCTGGTGATCTCCATTGTGCTTTTTCTCATTCCTTCTTGCTGCATCAAGATAACTCTTTGAGGTGGATGCTTGAGAAGTTTCTCCATTATACCCCAGACCTATCTTGTTTAGAGGAGAACGCTATACATTGATGATCTCATCCAGAGTTTCAGATCATTTGACAAACTTAAGATTAATAACCTTTGTTTTCTCAATCTCTTTTCTAAGACCAATAATTTCACCTTCTAACTTTTCAAGATATTTTTCTTTTTCATCAATTTGAAGTTGTAGAGTATCAATGATCATATTCTTTTCTTCTATACATGTCTTGAGTCTAGAAATTTCTTCATGAAAGCTATCCACACCTATAGCATCCATGTAATCATCATCTTCAAATGCCATTAAAAGTTTATAGTCATTACCTCGTTCATCTTCATCACTATTTGATAGACCATCACTATCTTCATGAGTGTAGTAGCTTTTCTTATTTGCATTCTGTTTCTTGCTCCATCTAGCAGGTTCCTTTCCTTTGTTAATCTTATCCTTATGAGGACATTTCGCAGCATAATGACCTACTCTTCCACAAGCAAAACATTTAAAAGGTAACTTACCTCTGAACCTTCCAGTACCCCGTTGAAGATTTCTGACAAAATTTGATTCTTCTTCTTCTTCTTCTGGCACGTGACTTGCTTCATAGTAGTCTCCTTTGCCTGAAGCCTTGAACGCAGCTTCTCTCCTGTCTAATGGACCTCCTTTTCTCATTTCATAAGCAGTTAGAATTCCGTGTAGCTGAGACATAGTAAGAGTTCGTAGATTTTCCTTTTCTTCTATTGCAGACACTTTAGATTCAAACTTGGGGGACAATGATCTTAGAACTTTTTCAACCACAATAGCCTCTTTTATTTCTTCACCTAAGTTTTTCATGCAATTAACAATCTCATCTACCCGAAGGAAATAGTTAGCCACACTTTCATCATTATACATTCTGAGATTCTCATACTGAATCCCGAGGGTTTGAAGTTTAGCACGCTTTACCTGTTCATCTCCTTCGTAGCTCAAGACAATCTTGTCCCATATTTCTTTTGCAGATTTATATTGCATAACCTTCACGAATTCTGTTTGAGATAAGCATCCCAGCAGAGTATTGACTGCTTTAGCATTTGTTTCATATTTCTTCTTTTCGGCCGTATCTGTAGGAGTGGCTGAAGGAAAAGTGTAGCCTGTATCTATGATATCCCAAACTTCTGTACCAAGAGATTGAAGATAGGCAGTAACTCTTACCTTCCAATAATTGAAGTTTGTCCCATCAAAAATTGGTGGCCTGATTGATGCTTCCCTCTCGTAGTTGCTCATGATGAATGATCTTCCTTCAAGCGATCAAGCTTCTCTGAAGGACCTGCTCTGATACTAATTGTTGGAAATAATACTGAGAGGGGGGGTGAATCAGTATTATCAAGTTCTTTTAATAAATCTTCCTTATTTATACTTTGAATTATTTTTGCATGTCAGTACCATAAAATAATGAGCATGAACAAGAAAAACAAATAGTCACACCAAGGAACACCAGATATAAGGTGGAAACCCAATGTGGGTGAAAACCACCTGCTACAATATGTCTCTTTCTTCTTTCAAATTAGAAACTCCTTTTACAATGGTTTTGTACTGGTGCAGTCCTTTACCAATACGCAGGCTGCAACCTGTAGAGAGCTACAACTCTCTCTCGTTTTCCAATCTCTCCTGGAAGGGAGCTACAACCCCCTACTTCTTTTCTTTCAAGGACCACTTTTCATAAATTTTCAAACTGGATCCAAGAATATCAAATAATCATCAAGTACATGCAAATTACCCAAACTCCTTATACAATCAACCAAGAGTCACCCAACTTCTCGGAATGCTGTAAACAGAAAGACAATACCATAAATATAAACCCAGAACTCTGCAGCAATAGATAAAAGATAATCAACAAATGTTTTTAAGAGAGATCTACAGTTTTTCTTTATCTGGCCTGCGTGGCTCCGCACTTCACCTTCTGCTCCCCTGCGTATACCTGCAGAGAGCCTTCTGCTGCACTGCGTATCTACGCACCTGCACCTTCTGTCGCGCCGCGTACATATACTGTAGCTCCGCACCTGCGGCTTCTATCGCGCTGCGTACCTCTGCTGTAGCTCCGCACCTGCGGCTTCTGTCGCGTCGCGTATCTTTACTGTGCCTCCGCACCTAAACCTTCTATCGTGTTGCGTACCCACGCATTGCGCCTTCTTCTGCTATGCGTACCCACGCACTGTGCCTTCTTCTGCTGTGCGTACCCACGCACTGCGCCTTCCTCTGCTATGCGTACCCACGCACTTGCACAGTTAATTACCTGCGAACCTCTGATTAGGGCCAAATTGGCAGTCCACCAGTGTACCACAGATAGTCAGATGCCCAGATCTGATCATGCACTCGAGAGATCACGCTTCATAGACTCACTTTCAACTTCACTTTTATATAGATCAATCTTTTAAACCGATAACCCAATATTTCAGATCTTAAGATATTCAATTTGCAAAAGATGCATTAGCCAAGTGATCTCCTTCCCTATTTATAGTCAAGCCCTTATTCACACCATGGGACAAAACCATCAATAACCAATACAAGGGATCCAAACCCGGGCTATATTTGATCCTATACCACGGGCCAAAACCATAGAATCAAGAACAACGGGCTAAATACCACGGGCCAAACATAAGAAACCCCACGTGAGCGTGCTTCTCTTCCTTGAAGTGAGTGAACTGGGGGTCTGCACCTCATGAACGGGTAACCTGCGGGTATGTACGCACTTTATCTATGATATTCCTGTGGGTCCGCAGCTTTTGTACGGTGTACCTGCGTACCTCTTATTTTCCAACCTATTTTGAGCCTGAACAGAGCATTGCCACTTAAGAGGGTTGCCATCAAGTACAACACCTGTAACATAGAGCCATACCAGAATCATAATGCCAACAAAATAGAAATATGCAGCAACTACAAATGTAATTGAATCAGCAACCTTAACCCAGCAACATGAACATTAATCGCAGTTATTGAGCAACAACAATTGCAGTTATAATTGAATAGTAACATAATTGAACAGCAATTGCAATTACAAATGAACATCAATTAAATGAACCACAGTCTTAATCAGACAACGCAGTATTATATTAGAATTAAGAGCAGGACAATTCAAGTTATGATTAATAATTTTGTCACTACGCAATCCAATTAAGATTTCACAATTCTGCAAAATGTTCATAAACAAAAGATTGCTGAATAACACAATTTGAAGAAATGAGAAGGAAACCAAACCATCACACGACAGAAATCGAAAAGATAAAATATAGCAGCAGCGTACTCCACCAGAGGCTAGGCCCTTAGCCGCCAGCGTATGCTGCTGGGCTACTTCAGATGAGAAGAATGAACAACAACTCCCAAATCAGGTATTAATCATTAAATGGTAAAATCATTACAACAGCAGCAGCTTTGAGACTTACAGCCTGAAACAATTATTTCTTCCTCCTATCCTATCATGAATTCTTAATTCTAAATCTCTAATTCTAAATCCTCAATTCCATCATTTTTCCATCCCCAAATCATCCCATCTCTGATCTCTGTTTTCATTTAAATAGAGAGAGATCAGAGAGAAGTTACAATAAAGATAACTACAACATAATTTCTATTACAAAATTAGATTGTTTCCAGCCAATTGATCAACAAGAAGATATATTTCCATCCATCTTTCAACAAGAGCAAGACGAATTTGGCTTTGCAGCTGAGATTTGGAGGACGACTGTAACAACAAATCTGAGAAAATCGTGCTCAAAGAACCCTGTGTTTCTCTCAGTACAACCCGAATTTGTGCAAGCCATTCTTTGGAAAAGTTAATTGGGTCCGTTCTGGACAAAACCCATGTTCCTGATTTTCCATATTCTTCTTCATTTGCTTAGAATCTCAACCGTAAAACTGTCACTTCTTATTCCAGTGCATTTTTGAGTTGGCACTTTTAATGATCAAATCTTCAATCTGGAAATTATCTTGAAGGCTAAAAATGGTGAATAATGTTATAACCAATTTATTAAACTTTCATTGATAAAATCATGCATAATCATCAATTTATTAGAAATAAAGGAGAATAAATAATATTTTTACATAAGAGCATAAATCATTGTAAAATAAAATTATATGATAAAATATGATAAATGACGTGATGAAGAATGGTAGAAATGGGTGGAATAAGCATTCAAAAGTGACAATAATAATGGTATATTAACGACCCAACACTTATTTAAAAAAAAATTATTTCAAATTCCATACATGACTCTACCCACACTAAATCATGTACATATGTGGGTCCTATAAATCTATACCAGTGTATACCTTTTAAAATATGAGAAAATAAAATAAAATGAAATTTTTTGTGCAAGCTTCACGGGTTTACCTTCAGACGAAACCCAAGATCATATAGTCTTGTCATACTGGGGTTTTACTCTTTTCTTATGAGCAACACTCATTATGGTTGCATCCCAATGCTACTCATCAAGATGTTCCAAATGAATGAGGCATTCTTCAAGACTTGAAGTGTTTGGAAGATGCTAGATTGCCAATTTGAGAGATGGAATTTCACATTCTATAGGAAAGATTGATTCCAGCCCATAAACCAACAATAATAGAGTAAAACTCGTAGCGTTCTTAACAGACATGTGGTATGCCCAAAGTGTCAGATATATCATGATGTGTTAGTTGGACTTAGCTTGATTGATCATCCTTTGTAGGATAGTCTTAAGGGATTTATTGATGAATTCTACTTGTCCATTTACTTGAGGATAACAAGGAGATGAATGCTCCTGCCAAAATCCCAACTTCAAAGACAACTCAAACATCATCTTATTCTAGAAATTACTACCATGATTAGTGACAATCTCTTTAGGAATACCTAAGTGTGAAATGATTTGATTGAACATGAAACGAGTTGATTTCTTACCATAATTATTGAAATTAGGCATAAATTCAAACCACTTGGTGAAGTAGTCTATTGTTACGATAATATACCTGTGGCCCTTAGCCAAATCCATGTTACAAGTAATAAAATCAATACCTCACTTGGTAAATGGACCGAAAATGATAATAGGAGAAAGCTAAGATGGATGCACACACATTGTTCGAGTATAAACTTGACAAGGATGGAATTTCTTGAACACTTCAATACAATCTTTGAAAATCGAGGGCCAGAAATAACTTGCATGCAATATTTTTTCGGCTATAGAAAGACTAGATAGATGACCTCCACAAGATCCATTGTGGTAGTCATTTAAAACTGACTCAGCTTCTTCTAAGGTTAAACAACGTCTAAGGATTGAGTCAATCCCATGACGATATAGAGTATCACCAATGATAAGATAATTTTTAGCTAGGTGACGCAATTTTCGGTGTTCTTCCTTAGAAAAATACTAAGGGAACTTCGAAGTCTAGAGATATATAATGATATCTCCATACCAAGGATCTTGTGAAGATATGAGAAAAATATGCTCATTTGGAAATGATTCTTCATAAACAACATCTCCTTCACAAGGAAATTCTAAAATCAATTATCAAAAAACCAAAGATTTCTTCGACTTAGCTGACATAAACTCGATATCAAACTCTTGCAAAATGACAATCCATTTATTGTATTTTCTCCCAATCACTCACCTACTGAGAAAAAATTGAAATGTGTTTACGTTAGCCAATACAAAGGTGTTTTTGAGAAGAATGTAATGATGGAGTCGTTGGACAACATGAATAGTTTCCAAAGCCAATTTCTCAACATGAGAATACCTAAGTTTAGGACCAACTAAGCCATGACTTAGATAATAAATCACATGCTCTCGAAGGGCACTGTCTTCTTGAACCAGAACCATAACAATAGTTGATTCTGCCGCTGCGAGGTACACGCGGATATATCTGCTATAATCTGGTGGACTCAGAAGAGGAGTAGAGGTCAATGCCTTTTTCAAAGAATAAAATGAGCATTAAGTGAAGTCGGCCCAAAAAAATGGAACTCCTTTATTGAGTAAAGGCATGAATCCTTTTGTGATCTCAGCATAATTTCGGATAAATATCCTTAAAAAGTGGCTTTTCCTTAGAGACTTTGGAGTTGATGGATACTCAACGGGGGAGGAAACTGAAGTATTTACTCAATCATAAATGGGTCTACATGAATCCCTTCATTAGACATCATGAATCCAAATAACTGACCAGATGTAACTGCGGAAATTCACTTATTAAGGTTCAACCAAATTTTGTAGTAACAACATCTCTCAAAAACCAAATGAAGGTGTTTTGGATGTTCCACTCTCTTGCGAGAGCGAGCAGCTAAATCATCCAAATATGCTTCAATTATATGCATGATGTTATGTAAAGTGTAGGACATAGCCCACTAAAAAGTAGCCCCAACATTTTTAAGGCCAAAAGGGAATTTTCCTGTATGCAAACACACCCCAGGGGAAAATAAATGTTGTCTTATGTTGGCCCTCAAGTTGAATTGTTATTTGATTATATCCAGGAAATTTGGCCATGAAGGAAAATATTTCATTTCTAGCACACTCATTGATAATCTGATGGATAAATGGAGTGGGGAATTGTCTTTAAGACAAGATTTATTCAAATCCCTAAAATCGATGGATACTCATATTGTTCCTTGTTTTTTATCAAAAGGGCCTAGATTTGAAACCCATTCAATCAAAGGAACATGGTAGATGAAACCTGCCCTAAGTAGCTTCTTTACCTCAACCTTAATAGATGCAAGTTTCCTAGGATTAACCAGTGAAATATTTTGTCGTATAGGATTTTGATTTCATAGGTCTTGATCTCATGCCGAAATATCAAAGGGTCAATTCCAGGAATTTCTTCATATGACCAAGCGAATACATCTTGAAACTCTTTAAAGAGATCGGTATAGATTTTTATTTCTTTAGAGTAACACTAAGCTCCAATGAAGATATTCTCAATAACATTAGGGTTCCTGGAAATTTTCACCCCAATGGTTTTTGAAATATTAGACATGTTACCTTCGGTAAAAATATGTGATGGAGGCAAAGGGTTTAAAATGTTATGAACATTTCCAATAAAGGAAGGACTAGACAAATTTGATTCAAATTCATGAAAATTAGGTAGAAAATAGGACCAATGATGTGAATCATCCCATGGTATTTCTACACCAGTCATTGCTTCTAGAATTGCCTCATCGGATGGTAAAAAAATATCAAGGCAATCCATAGCTGAAGTGGAATCAATTGTCCAAACCGGAGCCACATCCCCATCTACATCCTCTGATGGGAGAGGGATGGGACTAGAATCTTTAGAATTCACAATAGATTGCTATGCAATTTCATTTATAGATATTGGATTATCCATTCCACCTACTTTACCCTCTCCTAAAGTGGAGTAGGAGGGGGCAACGACCAAGTATCTGAAAAATAATGAGTTCTAAAAGAACATTGCCAAGGAACGATCCTGGAGGATGAAATGGCATTGACATGAGCAACAGGAGATGGAAGATCAAAATTACTCTTCAAAGAAGAATACATTCCAACTCCTAAATCCTCGATAGGTTACTTGGTATTCTTTACTGAGGGAACATTGGAGTTGTAGTATACCTAGGGGGGATAATATGGGGTACAGAGGGAGGTACCCAAGGGAATAATGTAATAATGGGATGGGCCATAGTAATAAATAAGGTGGTTAACCCGTATCATGTAAGGGACCACAAGTAGTTACCAATAATGTAATAAGCCCATGGTATTATATAGATGGTATTGAGGGAACCATGGTAATGGCCCATGGTATTGTATGTATGAGGCCTATATAGAGGATAGAGACTCTCCATTGAGGGATGTCAAGGAATATTGTATGAACAGGCATATGGCTTGTGGAGTGTTCTCCTTCCTTAAGGAGTGAATATATGGTGTTGCCCTATCTTAAGGGTTTGATTAATAAAATGAAGTATTTCTATATTAAAATCTTATTATTTTTGGTGATTAATTATAGTTATTGGGTATATTGGTATCGTTTCATATATTTTCAGATCAGATATATAACAAGTGGTATCAAAGCACTTTCATGGGCAAAACAGAGAATTTTTTATTTTTATTTTTGCAGGAATTTTTTGGGTGGTGAGTTTGCAGATCATATCTGTACGTTCTGGTGCAAAATCTATAGAATCTAATTGCATATCTAGGTTTTTGGTGAAAAATTACCCAATTTGAAAAAAAACATCAACCAAATTGGAGTCTGGATGAGGGAGATATCGCTGATTTAAAAATCAGTTGGGTTGTAGACATTTTTCGGAGAGATGAGTTTGCAGATTAGATCTGTACATTTTGGTGAAAAATATGAATATTCTGATTGCAGATTTGGGGTTTTTGTGAAAAAATACCCAAGTTGAAAAAAAAAATCAGCCGAATCGGAGTTTGGATGAGGGAGATATCACTGATTTAAAAAGCAGCTGTGTTGCAGACATTTTTCGGGGCGGCGAGTTTGCAAAGCAGATCTGTACGTTCTAGTGAAAAATATGTAGAATCTAATTGCAGATCTGAGTTTTTCGTGGAAAAATACCCAATTTCAAAACACAAAATCATTCGAATCGGAGTTTGCATGAGGGAGATATCGTTGATTTAAAAACAACTCTTTTTTCAGAATTTTTTGTGACGGTGGGACAGTTGCACCGCGGATCTGAAATTCTAGTGCCTAGATCGGGATTTCTACAATATGAGAAGATACAGAATGGTTGTTCCATTTCCGAAAATAGGTCATAGTAGGGTTCTGAGCAATATTGACTAAATTGTGGCCATTTCAAATTTTTGCCAAGTACATAAATTTTTTCAAAACCCTCTTCATGGTGGTTCTATATTTTATAGGAAAAGATAATGGTCCTACTATTGAAGAATACATAAAAGAAAAAAAGTCATTATGGGAAAAACATTGGAAATTTTTTGTAGTGGAGCAATTTAAAGATGAGGCCGCCACATGGTGGGAATTACTTAACAAAACGAAGTGTTCCAACCTGTCTGATGAAGAATTTGAAAAATTCCTTTTAAACCGATGGTCTCATGCTAGAAAAAAAAGATAATGAGAGACATGTGTGGTTATTTTCTACTGGTATATGGTTATTACAGGTTCATGGATATATTCAAAAGGAGAAGATCATTGTGTCTATAAATCCTACTTGGAAGCAAAATCTTATAAATGTCAATTTGGCAAAAAAATTGCAAGTTCCAGCAAAACAAATGGAGCACACACAGGTTACTAATGAGCAGGTGCAAGTTTATAAATATTTGAAGATTTCTATGGATAACTATGTATTGCATTCTAATTTTTATACTTCAGATATGGGTAACATGGGTGTTGTTTTGGGATACCCTTGGATGGAATCTGTGGGTACTATCAATATTAATGTGCAGAAGCAATTCCTGAAGCTTTGGTATAAAAAGAAGAAAATAACATTGCAATATATTTCTATTAAGAACCAAGCAGAGACTATGGAGGTAGATGCACAAAGCTCTAATGAATCTGACACATCAGATGATGAGTCTTTGATGATCAAAAACCAAACACAAAAATCAAACCAGGTACAGGAAAAACAGGGAGAACCCAGGAGGCTGAAGCAAAAAATGTTACAGGTACTGATACAGTAGATGAGGACTCAGTGGTTGAAGTAATATTGGAAGCTAAGAAACAAAAACAGGCACCACAACATGTACCAGATGCCAATCAAGCTCCATTAGGTGGTGAATTAAAGAAAAAGACACCGTTGGTTAAAACTTTACCATATCACCACCCACATCACCCCGCAAGAAAACAACCAACAAGAGGGCAACGAATTAGCCATAAGGACAACAAACCATGCATGACAGATAGAGAGGGGCGACGATCCACCTACTACACATCAACACAAAAGAGTCACCAGGGTCAACTTCCATCTCAGGCGAGTGAGGCACCAGCTAGATCGAGGGTTCACCTTTCTCTTGGATGGCTAGATGCACGTGCATGGTACCAGTAGACTATTCTTTTGAGTAGATCTTATTATTTGTGTTCTTCGTATGTTTCGGGGACAAAACATGTTAAGGGGGGTGGAATGTAGTAGACCTAGGGGTGATAATATGGGGTACAGAGGGAGGTACCCAAGCGAATAATGTAATAATGGGATGGGCCATAGTAATAAATAAGGTGGTTAACCCGTATCATGTAAGGGACCACAAGTAGTTAGCAATAATGTAATAAGCCCATGGTATTAGATAGATGGTATTGAGGGAACCATGGTAATGACCCATGGTATTTTATGTATGAGGCCTATATAGAGGATAAAGACTCCCCATTGAGAGATGTCAAGGATTATTGTATGAACAGGCATATGGCTTGTGGAGTGTTCTCCTTCCTTAAGGAGTGAATGTATGGTGTTGCCTTACCTTAAGGGTTTGATTAATAAAGAATCATTTCTATCTATATTCATATCTGGTTATTTATTGTGTTTAGTTCTATTATCTTATATTTTTGGATCAGATCTATAACAGGAGTTAGTGGATGCAATGGGGTTGTTAAGAGAAAAAGCTAATTGATCAAGCACAAAAATTCTCCCTTCACGAGGAAATAATAGGATGCGAAATAAAGATGAGCCAATAGAATCCAGTTTGTAAACCCAATTGCGACCCAACAAAATGTTATAATCGAGATTAGAATCAACTATCTCTACTCCCACATTAGCGACCTTTCCCCCTACAAAAATAGGGAAGGCAATTAGAATCACATGAGGTCGATGAGAATGACCATCGAATGTAGTTAAGAGAGTAGGACACATAACAACTTCAGGTGACCCAATAACCTTCCAACATGACATAGACGTGATGCCTGTGGAAGCCCCTTCATAAACTATGGTTTGAAAGATGGTCTTATTCTGATACATATATTTAATTCGAAAATTCATGTGATGAGGGAGTCTAGTCTTAACATTTAACATATAAAATGTAATTACCATATAATTCTTTGGATCTAGTGCTCCGATTGCAGTGAGCAAAGAACTCCTCTATGTAGGATATGATTGGAGTACCTCTATCACTGACATAGGATAGAGGATCCGGGCTAATATTCAATAATAAAGTAGTTATGAGGATTATAAGTTGAACATTTTGAGGAGCCTTTTGGCATCTAAGGTATAGGCTCTATTGTAGGCCTCTCAATATGAAGAGGTTTTGGGATATTGGAAGTAGTTTTAGCTTTAGAATGAGCTGCCTCTCCATAATCATGAGATCTTGTTGAAATATCAACATGAGAATTAACCATATATACATTTGATGTAGATCCGTCATCCTGGTTCTCCCCTGTAGGGGTTCCAATAATACCATTTGCGCCAACAAGTAATTGCTACCCTTGGGTAAAATGGTTGGTAAGCACAACCTGGGAACTACAAAACCCTTGCAGAGAAAACAAGTAATGAGCATCCTGAATCTTGGGGAAATGATGGGTAAGGTGATCCCCTCTACATAACTTGCATGTGAACTTAACCTTCTTCTTAGATTCCCTTTTTTCCTCACCAGTGTCATCACTGGGTTTATTATAATTTCCCTTCCCTCGCTTATTTTTTTACCTCCCACATCCCTTCTTCTTCCCATCAGTTTGTTGATTTCCTTTGGGATTTGAGGGCTGGACAACATCAACTACTAAAGGTTGAGAAGAAATCAGAAATAGCTGGCATAGTTTATGTTGCAAAAGAATATTGTAATGACAATTCTTGTAATTGATTCAATAAACTAGTTGCATTGCTATTGATCGATCATATAACTCTATCGGCATGGGTACCTGCTTTCATCTTGGTGAGATTGATTTTTGATCGAGGAGCATCAGGGAAAATCTTATAGAGAAATCCTGAATGAGAATAAATGAGATCTAATTGTTGGGCTCTAAAGATAACCCGTTCCTTAGTGAACACCCTGAAAAGTGACACATCCTTAGAAATCTCGGTTGTAATGATTTCAAAAACCATTCTAGAAGAAATTCATCAGGGATATAAGCCTTGATCATTCTCTTCCTTCTGTGCCACTCTTGAATGTGGTAAGAAATATGTGTAGCCTTGTCCTGCTCAAAATTGGCTAGAAGTTCAGTTCCAATGTCGTAACAGACATGAAACTGAAAATGGTTTAGAAACATTGTAGCTAAATCACCAAATGTAGAAAATGTTAACCCCTTAACTCGATGTACCATGTAGCTACATTTCTAGTTAAAGTGTGTTGGAGTAGTATCAACCTAATTGAATAATCAATCGGGGAGTTTGAGGAGCACCATAAATGGAAAATGGTTATATGTTAGATCGGATCCTCACTAGACTTCCCTTTAAATTTCAAAATATTGGATGAAATTTTAGCAGGGACCGTAGGCCAAGTTGGGTTATAACGAATCATATCATTCATCAATTTCAAAATATTTAACAAATTGCCATGAATGGTAAGTGTAGAGGAATGAGAGAATTCAAAGTGAAATTTCCAATATTCGAAAAAGAGTGTCCTAGGTTTTAAGAGGCACCAGGCTGCCATGGGTTACTCCTAGAAGCACCTAAACCATAAGGAAAACCTTGAAGTCTATGGTTATACAACAGATATCTGCCCCCTACTACTGGGTTAATTTTCATACAAAAACTTCCTCCCAGAGAAACATTATATAAACGGGAAAGTCCGTGATAAGGATTCCAAGCACTAGTTATAGGAGGAAAAAATTGTGAAGTATTGGCAGTAGGGAAGGGTATACTCCCCTGCTGACCAGATAAATGGGAAAAATTCCTTGACCCAAAACCACTCATAGAAGGATGTGCCAGGCCCTACTTCCCTTGAGAATGATTAATATTTGAGCATGACCAGAGAAAGGCGTTGATCCTAAATTCAACCATATATTGGAAGGAGGATCATGTCCACTTCCAAATTGAAAACCTTGTAAAGGCACTCAATCACTAGCCATCAAAGTCATATATGTAGAAGCAGCAGAAGGTAAATTTGAAGAAACTGAGGGTATCCCACTAGATAGCATTCTGAAATGATAAGCTCATGTGAAAGGAGATGAAGGTTGGGTGCCCCCAGTCGGAAGAGCCAACAACTTTTGTACTAGGTGTAATAGTAGATATAGGAATAATACCTCCTCCTACATCTAAGGAAGGAGTATGTACACCAGTAGTATCAACAGAGCCACTAATATTGGCCATTGAGAAGAAATAAGAAGAGTGAATAGGGCTAGCTGGACTATGAGTCAAAGTACCCATGTATGATATAAAGTAAGGAATATGAGAAGGAATATGTTCCATAGGAGTCTAAGGAGGCTCCGAAAATACTTCAATTTCTACTTCGTCTTCCAATTGGAAGAGTAATATAGGAAGCCCCAAAGCATTATCATTTGGATTATGGACTAGAATAGGTTCACCCTATGAAATAAGATCCCTCAAAGAAGGATTTTTCTCTATTGTGTTAGCGAACACTGGTTCAAAAGCACCAACGTAATTACTCCTAAGCCTTCTAGGTGAAGGCTCAACACTCGTAGGTGAAAGCCCACAAAGCCTTCTAAACCAATGCATCATCCAATCAGCCACTTTTTTATATATTAAGAGAAATTAAAGACTCAAAACACCTATGGAAAGCTAGGAGCATAAAGTACTCAGTAAAAATATCCTAAAGATATAGCCAAGAAAACAACTTCCAGGTATTTCTGCTTCGGGTGATTAGGATCGGACACCAAAATACAAGAAATTTAAGATAAGGATCTCCTGAAGGTAGTTTGGGATGATGAGGATGATGGGGGCCCAAGCCTACCATCGAAGATATTAGAGACAATTACGCTGACCTCCAGATAATAGCTTTTGTCGGTGAAAGTACCCAATATTCACAAGGGAACCCTCTAGAAGTACTATGAAAGTGATGCAACATCTACCTCAGGTACCATAGGCATTCCCCAACAGTCACCTATGTGGTCCTTAGAAAAAGAAACTAAGGTCACTAGTTCATGATCAAAAGCTGGGTGGAATAGTCGTCGGCACATGATCCAACAAGTAGGAGAGGGGTATCTCTCTTTCCTTATCTTCACACGTCCTTGTGCTTAAATCATGTATTGGAGGGGATTTCCTAGATAGCTTAACGATACTGGATTTCTCTCTTTAGTAAGCTTCTATACTTTCAGTTCAAGTGGCCTTGGAAAGTTTACTCTCCACACACCTACTCCAAGGCTGTAAATGCCCTAGACTAGTTGATGTTGCTATGACAAAAATAAAAAGTCTAGTTCATTTTAATTTTAAGCGCTTATTTTAATTGGTTGTTATTTAGGAAAAGGGAAGTGGAAGTGGAACTGATGATGTTATGACACAAAATAAATCAATATAAAACTCAGGCTACATGTAAATGAAACACTTCTTTTTCTTCAATGAAATAAATTTCTACACGGGTTCTACGAGAAATCTAAGAAAGAAAAGATCTTTTACTTTTTCCTTTTAAGAACTCACACATTCAACACCTAACAAAAGAGACAAAATGATTTCTAAAATGCAACTTACCCTAATGCACACTAGAATTCAAATCCAAGATTCTAGTAAAGCTAAAAAGAAAATAAATGTAAACTCACAAGAAAAAGCCAATTCTCAAGCTACAAGAAGCAAATCTCAAAGAAGAAACACTCCTCAACACAAAAATAATTTTAACCCTAAAAAAAGAATTCACACTTTTGCTAAAAACTCAAAAGATAGAAAACGTCAAGAAACCAAAGAAAAGAAACCCAAAGCAAATGATTTTTTTTTCTTTAAAATATTTAAGGACTGAAAGTTTTGGAAAGTGAAAGCAAGCACCAAATTCAAGACCAACAACAAGAAACATACTCATATCCCACTAGTCATCAATGATAATAAATATTAAAAGATGATTGTGAATAAGAGACTAAAACACCCTAAATGATTTGGTCAAGAATACACAAAGGATTCTAGAAATCAGAAAGATTCCAGGGAACTAAAATATCTCATTTAACTAATAATTGCGAACACCTTTCTCAAGAAAACAAAGAAAAGAAAAAAACAAGCCAACTCCAAGAATGTAAAAGAAACCATAAAAAATAATGGGTTATAAACAAGTTGGAAAACAACCAACTGTCCCAAAGGCACAGAACAACCAGACACTTGTTAAAGAAGGTATGAAACCCAATTTTAGATATAAATTTTTTCAAAAACTATAAACCCTAGGTTAACGTAGGATTTTCATAAAATAGATGGAATAAACTGACAACAGTCGATAAAAATATACTTTCAGGCCCAATTCAAACCATAATGACATAAAAAAACATGGTCAAACCCCCAAGAAAAGGCAGAAATGAAAAAAATTCAAATTTTCATGTCTATACGCGACTGTCTGACTAGAATATTGAGTATGTACGTGATTGTGTCTAAATAAACTTGTGTATATATGCCACTATCTACAATAAGGATTGTGTATAAATGGAAAACTAATAAAAAATAAAAATACAACCTTGATCCAAGAGATCGGGCTAAATGGCCAGATTTATTAAGAGTCAAGAAGGCTGGAAAAGTCAAGAAACAAAAAACCAAAACCCAGATCAAAGAACAAAAACCCTTCTAGCAAATACTTGATGGTATTCCACAACAGAGTCACCAATTCTATTGGCGGGAAAATTTCCCTAAGGTAAGGGTTAACAACCTCAATAGAGCAGAACAAGATAATCAACAAAGAGTAATCAAGCAAGCATGCAAAATATGTGAATTACTAAACATGGATTTGGAAACATATCCATAGGTCCTACGTTTGATGATGTTCCCGTATGGTCCAAATCCTCTGCTTCCTCTGGAACGAGCATGCCTACAAGTCAATTCACAAAAGAATATACATGATATATAATTCAATGTGCATACATAAAAGATATGTTAGATCATCATATATAAGAATATAAATTACTATTCATGAGACAATAACATATCAGGAATAAGACATGAGCTTCTTTATTGATTAACAACAATAGGTACAGGAAAGGTACAACCTGATCCAAGCCAAAGCACTGATGAAGCCTTCCTTCGGATCCGTCCAGCCTGAGCCATGAAGAAAAACTCTGTAACAAGTGCAAGGAGATGTTATAAAGATGATGAACATATCTACAAAGGAAACTAGGGTTCCCATAGAGACTCGGAGTGCAGGAGCCATGAGAAAATCAAACTTGATCTGGGAGAAAAATGGGTATAATGTTGATAGCCTTTCTCTTATGTATTTTAGGCCTACCCAAGGGGTGTATATATACCACCTAAAATTAGTTAATTCAGTTGTTCTACGGGCTCTTGTAGGTGGGATCTTGGTAAAAATCATGAACCCCCCCTGAAAAATAGCATTTTATTTTATTTTTTCATATTTTAAAAGGTATATGCGGGTACAGAGTTATATGACCCGCATATGTATGTGATTTAGTGTGGGTAGAGTCACATATGGAATTTGAAATATTATTTTTTAATATTAGATTAGGTCTACATAGGAAAAGGTTTCCAAATGCCATATAAGAGCTTTAAGTCTATAAGAGTGTTACATGATGCTATAATAGATGCCCCCTAATAGACGAGATCAGAATGGGTACATGCTGGCTGAAAAATATTAAGTACAGAGACAGGAGTCATCCGAAAACCCAGAAGGAGATCACTAGATTCCATCTCATCGAATACCTATGGAAGGAGTCAGAAAGACAACTCATGTATGAGGCAGGCATACCCATGCTCAAAAGTAATAAACCATGTCCATTGATCAAATATAAAGTGGATCCAGAACGTGTACATAAGTGAATGATTAGGTGATCAAATTTTAGCTCAAAAATGAAAGTGATTGAAAAGTATTGAAACTAGTGCCAAAAAGTAGAGCTCGTCGTCCTAAATCCAACACAACTTGAATCACTAAAAAATGACATCATATGATAAAGATAACATGTTCTGATTGCTTTCCTAAACATGTAAAAATTATGAAGGTTGAAGGACAAGACTGTTGACTAGGAAGTTCGTACGATGAGTTAGCAAGATGAATGTGTAAGTACAGAGCAACCAGATGTCACCAAGTTTCTAGTTCTAATTCGTCGATTTGGTGGTCATATTTTATTGGTTTATTGGTTTTTGAAGTGGACCAATAGGATGGTTCCATGTGGCCTAATCATAGGCTGCCACGTGGCATCTCCAGGGCATATTAAAATTTTGTCAACGGTCAGACAGATGTCTGAGTGGATCGAACCCTTGACATACAACCTATGAGTTGGCAATACAATGGCTTACCACTAGGCTTGCGGTGGTTCTTATTATATATAGAACCAAAATTATTATTTAAAGTTTCATTTGACGCTATTTAGGATGAGGGACTGTGCTGCTAGCCCTAACCCCTGGTCATGACACCATCATATGACCCTCGGTGCATAAGGTATGGGGCCTAGGGACCAGTCTCGGCCCCTAGTCATCCGATCTCCATGAGACCATAGGCTCTGACGGGAAGGTGCTAGTGTGAAGGGCGCCTGTTAAGCCTCAGACCAAGGGCATATGCTACCACAATGTGACCACAACGCATGGAGTTAAGGTGCTTTGTAGGAGGGCGCTAGTGAAGGGGGCCAACCCTAGGCTATAGGGCCTTTCACGTGACTTGGTGTGCAGATAAAAAGGGGATTTGGTGGGAAGGTTGGGCCATTGGACCATCCCTGGGCCCCATGGGTACTTACATGACCAAAAACCCAATGCATAAGGGTCTTAGGTCGGCGGGGGAAGGCTGTTAGGCCTAGCTCGCGGCCTTATTGCACCAACATGATCACAATTTTCATGCATAGGGGTTATTGGGAAATTTAATTGTCCAACAAATTGCGGTAGAGGGTAGAATTTTCACCTCGTTAATGGTAAATAGGGAATATTTGTGGCACAGTTAATCTATTGGTCTGATTTGTAGGGAAAATAACATCAAAAGTACATGGAGAACTTTTAGAGCCATATCTTTTGATTTTTTTTGCCAATTTGAAATCAATAAGAGTCCAATTAGAGGTTTTTAGACATTCTAGATCCAATTGTGACCTCCATTATCTGACTTAAGCACATCTAAGGAGACATTTTGTAGGTTCAAGTCCAAGGGTGTATGGATCAATCAGGTCTTTGGAGTAGTTCTTGAAGGTATTTGAGCATGGAGAAGGCCTTGTAAGGGTTTTCTTACCTTCATAATTCTACTACAACAACTATTACTTGTAGGGTTCATCTCATATTTACTTTTCTCACTATATCCTGTTGAGGAACGATTTGTTTTTTCTCTTCAATGTGGAATTAAAGTGCTTTCATGCTCATGTAAGCTCATTTTCAGTTGGAGTATAGGGTCTATGTAGGAGACACCTTGTGTTTCTATTTTATTTGAGATTTCTTTGCAGGAGAACATTTCCTTAAAGAGGAAATAGCCACATGTTTCATCAGAAAAAGTTTATATACTCCTTTTTCCATTGAATATATGGAGCAGTCTAGCTATGTTGGTAGGCCCGAAGGTGTAGCCCAAGAGAGGTGAACTTTGTCAACAAATCCTTTGTTCCACTCCTCATGTATGCCTATATGACTTATATGATGCTGTGTTTCTTATGCTTAAGTTTACATGTGACAACTAACTCATAACTTGAAGAGACCTTTTGGAAAACTTGTTTTGTGTTAAGATCCATTTTTCCTTGCAAAGCGTCAAAATGGTCCTTGTTTTTTTTTCGAGAAGAGGAAATTGGATATCTCCTCCATTTTCAAATAAATTGGTATCAGATCCTAGTTTGACCAAGTTACAAGAATAAGCAAGAAGAGTCTCCAAGAATTATAAGAGTTGAATTCGTCTCTTCGTATGGAGAACATTGAGTTGAGAAGAATGGTAGAATCATCTAAAGAGGATAAGAGGCATATGTGATTTTAGTTGTAGCATGTGATTGAGGAAGAATTTGCTAAAAGTTCCACTCCTATGATAGCAAAAGACAACTCCAAAATGAAACCAATATGTGGGCATGGTTCACACAATAGTTATGGACCATATGAGGATGATGATGCATGTTCATTTTTGTAAGCATCTCCAAGATTCTCACCATATGGTAGTTGGTAAAAGTGGGTGGCTAGAGTCATCTAGAATATCATCATCATCATTAGAAGCTGAAAATATGAATGACAAGTTTAAGGAGGTAATAAGCATTTCAAGTACAATTCCTTTTGTTTATGTTCATAACACCTCTTTTGTAGTATTTGAGAAACATACCAAGGGCATTGATTTGAAGTTTATTTCTAAAATGGGTTATGAAGGAGGAGGCCTCGACATCAATGGGCAAGGGATCACCAATTCAATCATGGTTGAAGAGAGACCAAAATATCAAGGATCAGGATATGGTCAAAGGGAGTTTAGAGAATACTCTAAATGATTTGAGGCACAACAATAATTTGTGGATGAGATTTCACACCAAGATGGCGATGACAATGCTCATTTATCTCACAAGAGATATGAATGCTTGAAGGGACCTTTCATGTCATCTTCCACTCCACATCGTCAAAGATGTAGCCAAAGAGACATGTATAAATCTCATGGGTGTTTTCCAACACATGGTAATTTTGACTATTTGTGGAATATGTACCCTTGTACTTCCTGTGATGAATTTGACCAGTGTGTGGTTGTTCGTGAGAAACACATGGAATGGTTAAAAGAATGGATCAGGTTCTAGGCATCAAGCATGATGAATCTCCTTCACATGAGAGGACTTCTTTGTCAGCAAGCAAGAGAAAGTTATTTTGTACCCATTGCAAGATGCATGGGCATAGAAATGAACGAGGTTAGAAATTACATCCAAAGCTTCGTTCCATGAAGGGAAGAGAGATTGTGCAACCTAATGCAAGGGAAGCAAGAGGTGGCAAATAGGATTCGCAACAATCCTAAAGCAACCTTTAAGGAAAAGTTGGGAGAGGGAGAGATTGGGTAGATTGTTTGTAAAGTTGTTTTCTAAATTTGTAATTACTTGTTGTTGTTTACCTATTTGAGTACTTTTGTAAAGTGAACAATAATAGTCACTATGTGCAATAAATATGTGTTTTTCATTGATGTTATGTATTTTCTTTTTTATAAGTCCACATGTTCAAGGACTTTTGGAATGTACACGTTGTTGTCCAAGTTTGTCATGTACTCACCAATGCAAGTATTGAAGATGAAAATTGTTGTGAACAAAATATTTGTTTAAGATTGTAAAAATATGACTATATTTCTATAGGTAAAGCCAATTATGTCATTGAAATTTTTCAGCAGTGTATTTTTGTGTGCAAGCTCAGTTTGAGGATGGTAAGGCAAGTTTTATGTTTCCTTTGATTTCCAAGATGGAGTCAAGTTTGTCTTCAACAATTGAAATTCAAGATGAAGGTTTTTTGAGCCAAAAAGATGAGACTAAAGAGAATGTTCATATTCCACTCGTCAGTGTTTTTCTTCCTACATCAATGATAAGAATTTTGGTTCGATTCTTAATAAGACAGTAGGTATTCATGAAGAAGATAAGTGAAGTGCCTTGATTTGGGCTTGAAGGGTACCAATTGAAAATTAAGCATTTTGGATTGAGTTTTTGGGTGATTTTTAGTTTTAGACTCATTTTATTTACTAGGGAAGTAAACTTGTCTACTCCAAAAGTTCCTAGTGGAGAGGTGTGATTAGGTGATCAAATTTTAGCTCAAAAATGAAAGTTCCCCGAAAGTCTTGAAATGGGTGCCAAAACGTAGAGCTCACTGTCCTTAATCCAATGCAACTTGAATCACTAAAAATATATATCGTATGCCCAAGATATTATGTTTTGATAATTTTCCTAAAGAAGTAAAAAATTTGCAGGTTGAAGGATAGGACTGCTGACTGGGCAGTTGTTGGGCACCTAATCTGGCTATCTTTCTGTCCATTTTTATCATCCTTTTTTACCCTTTTTGTACTTATTTACCCACTTTGCTATGCTAAACTTATGAGGTAAATACCCCTAACTTGTCCAATTGGAATATTTTAATTAATGAAGTAAAGTCACGGAGTCTTATCTATTCATAGAACTGGATTGAATGTTTGACCGCAACTTGGAGAGCAGGAACCCTCGATTCAGCATTTCACAACAGATCTAGTAATGGCTAGCCCTAAGGAGACTGTGCAGCTAGAGTCAAGATCCCATGGAACTATTCTTGGGCATTTTTGCTATCTCGGTCATCTGGTGATTGGTGCCGTTCCAACAGATGTATATTTCTGCATATGTGGTTACCGTGTTTCAGGGAGATATGTTATTCTCCTGTGCTGTGTATAAAAGAAAGAATGTTCCTGTAAATGGGGATTCCCCCATCGCTATTGTAATCACTTGTTACAGATTAATAAAATATCATCTATTTTGCTGTTCTAATCTTTTCTGTGGCTAACGCAGCCCTGATCAGAGAGTTGCATCCGCTCTTTTGATCAAGTGCTGCGTCTTTGTGTGTACATTATTTGATAGTTTATGTTTGTTGTTACAATTCTTTATTTCTTGTAATTGTTTCTGGAGTTCTATAATTTATTTACTCTTACAATCATGTTTTGAATCTTAGCCGTGAGCCCTTGGTCAGAACGGATTGTGTTCTTGCCCCTGCATATACTTTGCGCATTTCCTTGAAAGGATATGCACCCGGATTGATAAATTAATGTTGGAATAGGGTGAATAAATCGTTCATACCTGGATACAAAAATTTTGGCACTGTTGTCGAGGAGGCTAACAAGGTGCAAATAACAATTCGGACCAACCAGAGGGTCAATCTCTCGTCCTGGGGAGAGAACGAGTTTTCTCACTCTACTTCAGGTCTTGAGCATAGGTGTTCTTTCTGTTTGTTTATTTTTTCTTTTCTGTTGATTTTGGGCCACCCTCTTGTCCTGGGGAGGGAGGAGTCTTTTGACGCCCTGCTCCAGGACCTGAGTTGGATTTATTTTCTTTTAACCCCCTTTTTGTGTGATTTTCGGGAAACCCTAGCTTTTACCCTGGGGAGGGAGGAGTCTTTTGATGCCTTGCTTCAGATCTGGAAGCATTAGGTCTTCTCGAGGTTTGTGTTTTGTTTTTGGTTCTTGTTTTAGGGAGGGAGGAGTCCTTTGACGCCCTGCTCCGGGCCTGAAACCCTAGATTTTTGTTTTCTCTTGCTGCCTTTCTTTTGTAGTTCTTTCGTCTTGGGGAAGGAATGGTCCTTTGACACCTTACTCCAAGATCGAAGCATTGTAAGTTCATACCAAGACTCTCCGTTATACCAAATTTTGTATGAACAAAGAATCAAATAAGAGGGGCAGAGGGAGAGCCCCAAAGAGAGGACCAGATCTGGGAAGAAAGACCTATATCCAGCAAATCATAGAGAAGGTTGAATCTGAAGCATCCTCTCACGCAACTGTGAGACCAGGGGCATGAAGAGTGAAGTCCGAAGGGCAATCAGTAGATCAACTAGTGCTGTCTACAACATTCTTTGGTGATTCAACACAACAGGTCCCTTTAACAGTGGAAGAAACACCCAGCAGTAGACCTGACTAGGAGAATCTTACGCTGGTGATAGCAGAAGAAGAGGTCGCAAGCAAAACATCGACAGGGTTAGACTGCTCCAGCAAGGGAAAGGAGGTTATAGCTAAGGGATCGAACCATCAGGATGAAGGAGAAGGAAACGAGGAGGTACTCACATCACCGAGGGACCGGGGAAGTGTCGCTAAAGCAACCCAAACTCCAGTGGTAAGGAATCCTCAACCATCTTCCACAGAGCCTGTTGAAATTCCCAGTGGTTGTTGGAAGATATTCATGGCCCCCACAACCACTACCATCGATTTTCCGATTGGAGATCTGGGAGCCGGTGCGCCCACAAAGCCTATTTCAATGGTAACTTTACCAACCTTTCATGGGCTTGTTTCAGAATACCCCAACACATTTTTTTTCGAGTTCGACATAGTGTGTCAGGGTTATGACTACACAATGGATGCCCAGAGGTTAAAAATCTTCCCTTCTACACTAAAAGGAATGAATTTGCGATGGTTCATGGGCCTAGGAGGAAAGTTTATTACCACATGGGAGGATATGCAAAAAGCTTTTCTAGAAAAATACCAAAGTTATTGTAAATCCCGAAACATTAAGGAGGAGCTTTTCAAGTTCACACAAAAATAGGATGAGAGCCTGGAAGATTGTGTGGAAAGGTTTCATTACACCTTACAGAGGTCAGGTTACTCTGATCTGGATAAGAAAATTTTAAAAATTATCCTCCTACGGGCTTTTCGTGAGGACTCGATGGAACTGCTGAACATTGTTGGAAAGGGAGACATCTCCAAGGAAAGCGTTGAGACTATTTGTGAGTTATGTGTTCAGTTCTCAAGAGGGCTTGCAAAATAGGCAAGGTATTTGAACAGCAAAGGGGTCTGACGGGGGTGTTACAAAGGCGGAAATTGGAAACCTGCTAGACAACTTTAAGAAAAATATCCTCAGCAATCTGTCGGCACAAATGGATACTCTATAAGTAAAGTAGAAGTAGCTGGAACTAGACAGGACCATGGCAATATTCTTCCCAAAGTGTAGAAAGAAGCATCTAGAAAGGGAATGCCCCCTAAAATCTATAGAGGAATGTGCAATCTGTGAGCTTAACCATGCAATAAGTTCATGCCCCTCCTTGCTAGGCCTGAAAGAAGTATTTCAAGGGATGAGAGAGGACACAGAGCAATTTTACCTCATGGGGTCTAAGAAGCTATCGCAGCCTCCACCGACGATGGGAAATCAAGGTATGTATCCTGATCCATCTCAGTATTTCAATAATTTTAATATGAATCCTCAGACCATGCCTTATCCCCCCATGTGGCCACAATACCAGTTTCCACCTTGGCAACAGTGGAATCCTCAACCCAATACGAGCTCTCCTTGGGCTCCAACCTGGTGGGGATCCTCTCCTAGGTAGTTCCCCCAGTAGATGCCACAACAACAACTCCAATTGCCCTCTAATGTGCCTCCTGGTAACCAGACTTCCCGTCCTCAGCTTCCAATGCAACCTAACCCTAACCCTAACAATAAGGGAACTCATCAAGTTGACGTTCTTAACCTACCTTCATATAGTATCTCCACTGCAGAGTTGTATGAAATGAATCTGCAATCAGGGTGGACAGTTAATGTCCAACCTCCTCCAGTTATCATTGAACAACTCGATGGTGAAGGTAAGGAGGTAGAACCAGTTAGTAAAGAGCTGAAACAAACTAGTAGAAACCAGACGCCTCCTATGAATCAACATCAATCTGAACCGCCTTACCCAGAGAGACTAATTATGAGTAAACCAAGCCCTCAAGCTGAATTTGATTTATTAGGAGAATTGCAGAATTTGTTTGTTAAAATTCCCTTGTTACAAGCTATGAAGGATGTACCAATATATGCAAAGACTCTTAGGGAATATTGTTCAAAGAAACCTGCAAAGAAATCTAAAGACCCCCTCACTATACATGTTATGGGAAAATTATCGGACTTCATGATGGGAAAATCAATGCCGGTGAAATATGGAGATCTAGGGAACCCGATTTTGACAGTACAGATTAATGGGGTAGAGATTCCAAATGTGCTGGTAGACCTAGGTGCTGCCATCAATGTCATTACCACTGAAACCATGCATGCGCTAGGCCTTCGCAATTTGAAACATACACCTACAGTGTTGGAACTGGTAGATCGGTCTATAGTTAAACCTATAGGGAAGTTGGAAGACGTAACAATCTCAGTGGATTCATGGCACTACCCCATAGATTTCCTAGTATTACATACACAATCCTCAGTAGGCGGTCATCCTCTGATTTTGGGAAGACCATGGCTGGCTACTGCGGATGCTTACATTGGGTGCCGTTCAGGGAACATGGTCATTTCTAATGGGCATAACACTAAGAATTTGGTGTTATATCCACCTACAAAACCAAATCCTTCCATCAAACCAATAGGTGGCAAGAAAGCCTTAGCTAGGAAAGAACCTAAAATGGAAAATGAGGAAGTGAGACCTGTCCTCACTATTGGATAGGCCCTTCAGTTGAAAATGGAATCAGAAGATGATGTAATCACTTCCTTCACGGATGATCCTTGCTTTGTTTCAGAACCAAGCAAACTAGCAGATCCTAGAATCTATCCTAAGCTGTGAAACTCAGGAAGTTATTGAAATAGTGGGAGGACTAGAGGAACCACCTGTTGATGCACCTCATGAAAGCGTTCAAGTAGAGATAGAACCAGGAAAAACTCTGAATATTAATCCTAATCTGTCAGAATCCCAGAAGAAGCAGCTAGTAGACATTCTTCGGAAGCATAAATAAGTTTTTGCCTAGGATTATTCAGATATGAAGGGGATACCTGCCAACCTATGTACCCATCACATATATATTAAGGAAGATTGTCGTCCTATAAGACAACCGCAGAGAAGAATGAACCCTGCATTGAAAAATGTTGTGAAAGAAGAGCTTTAGAAACTACTGGACATGGGTTTCATCTACCCTATCTCAGATAGCCAGTGGGTCTCACCATTAGTAATGGTCCCCAAAAAGAATGGTAAATGGCGGATCTATGTAGATTATCGCGAGTTAAATAAAGAAATGCAGAAGGACCATTTCCCTTTGCCATTTATTGATCAGGTTTTGGACACACTAGCTGGTAAGAAGTTTTTCTCTTTTCTAGATGGGTTTAGTGGATACAACCAGATCTAGATAGCTCTGGAGGATCAAGATAAGACCACTTTCACATGCCCCTGGGGAACATTTGCATACCGGGTCCTTCCTTTTGGCCTGTGTAATGCTCCTGCAATGTTCCAGAGGGAAATTCTAGGAATCTTCTCTGACTTGATAGATGACAGTGTTGAAATTTATATGGACGACTTTACTCCATATGGGGACTCATTTTTGGAAGGGCTGAAAAATCTGGAAAAAGTTCTTGAAAGATGTATACAAGTGCATGTCTCTCTGAGTACAGTGAAATGTCATATGATGATGGAAGAAGGAATCGTTCTGGGGCATTTTCTCTCAGCAAAAGGAATCAAAATGGACCCAGCAAAGATAAAGGTAATTCTGCACTTCCCAACGCCTAAAACGCCCACACAGGTATGCAGTTTTATTGGTTGTGCTGGTTATTATAGGCGTTTCATAGAAAATTTTTTAAAAGTAGCACACCCATTGTTTCAATTACTAACAAAAGACTCAGAATTTGTGTGGTCAGATGACTGTGATGCAACTTTTACAAAGATTAAAGAATTGGTCTGTAGTGCTCCGATCCTTAGGGGTCCAGACTGGACATTACCTTTCCACATTCGTACAGATGCTTCTCAACAACAATTGGTGCATTATTGGGATAGAAAGAGGATAAAGTACCCTACGCAATCTACTATGTTAGTAAGAATTTGGCTCCTGCTGAATTAAACTACACAGTAACTAAAAAAGAATTCCTAGCTGTCATTTATGCCATCAACAAATTCCAACACTACATTACCGGGTATCCTACTTTTGTGCACATTGATCATGCAGCTATCAGGTATTTAATGAACAAATCTGTTACCCCTGGTCACATTACAAGATGGTTGTTGCTACTACAGGAATTTGATATTACTATATTAGATAAACCAGGGAAGGACAATGTGGTTGCAGATTTCTTGTCTAGGATAGAACATGATGGTAATAACACACCAATTGAGGATAATTTTTTGGATGAGCATCTTTTTGCAGTTTCTGCTAACACTCCGTGGTATGCAGATATTGCTAATTGTCTTGCTACAATAAAGGCACCCCATCATCTGTCGTATAAGGAGCAAAGGAAGATCATTCACCAGAGTACCTGATATTCGTGGATGGCAGGATATCTCTTCCATACAAGGGTGGACCAACAGATTCGACGTTGTGTGGCAGAGGATGATATTTATGAGATCTTAAAGGCTGCACATGATGGACCCTGTGGAGGACATTTTGCAGACAAAAGAACAGGTCATAAAGTGTTGCAAATGGGATATTATTGGCCCTCCATCTTTCGTGATGCTTGGGATTATGTTCGAAGGTGTGATAGTTGTTAGCAAATGGGACAACTTGGGAAAGAAGATGAAATGCCTCTTCAACCCCAGATAGTCCTTGAACCATTTGAGAAATGGGCCATCGATTTTGTTGGACCCTTTAACCCACCTTCTCATCAGAAAGCTTACATCTTGGTTTGCACTAATTATGTAACTAAATGGGTGGAAGCCAGAGTGGTCACAAGAGCAACAGAGCAAGTGGTGGCAAACTTTCTTTTTGAAGAAATCTTTGCCTGGTACGGTACTCCAAGGGAAATTGTATCAGATGGAGGATCACAGTTCACATCTCATATGATAGAAAAGTTGATGCAGAAATATGGGGTCAAACATAGAGTGACAACTCCCTATCACCCACAGGTGAATGGGCAAGTAGAGAGCACAAACAAGGTATTGGAAAATATCTTGACAAAGACAGTAGCAAGTCATCGTCGGGACTGGGCACAAAAACTTCCAGAAGCTTTATGGGCATACAGAACAACATGGTGGAACACAATTGGGTTTTCTCCATTTGAATTAGTTTATGGGAAATCCCCCTTGTTTCTGGTAGAATTTGAAATCAGTACACTCAGAACAACTCTAGAAGTAGGCCTAGATCTATCTGAGGCACAAAAACACCGACTAGAACAACTAAATGAGTTAGACGAGATTCGATCAGTAGCTGTCTAGAGGACTACTACTGTTCAACAATAGAGGATGAAATGGCACGATAAATTTATCAAAACTAAGGTGTTTCATGTGGGAGATTGGGTGTTACTATATGACTCCCAATTTAAGGATTTCAAAGGCAAGCTTCACACTCACTGGATGGGACCATATCAAGTAGATGCAGTGTTTGAAAATGGCACGGTCATACTAATTACAATAGACGAGAATCAGACCGCATTCGTGGTGAATGGGCACTGTCTAAAAATATACCACCGTCCAACCTCTAAAGATGCCTCTAGATATATGGTTATTACTTACCTGTTTGTATTTTGCAGGAATAATAAAGAAATATGGCCAGGAGAAAAGTAACACTCGGTGCTGTTACTCCACTAGTGCTGCTATAAAGATATTTTGTTCCACTGAGTGCTGTTACTCCACTAAGTGTTGTTACTTTGTAACTGCTGTTACTTCGTAGCTGCTGTTACTCTGCAACTACAGTTACACTGCCGATGCTGTTACTCCGCAACTGCTGTTACTCATCTGGTGCTGTTACTCTGCAATTGTTGTTACACCGTCGATGTTGTTACTCCGCAACTGCTGTTACTCCGCCGGTGCTGTTACTCTGCAACTGCTATTACTCTGCCAGTGTCGTTACTCTACAATTGCTATTACTTCGCCGGTGCTGTTACTCCGCAATTGCCGTTACTCCGACATTTTCGTTACTCCATCGGTGTCGTTACTCAGTAACTACTGTTACTCCATTGTTGTCGTTACTTTGTCGATGTTGTTACACCGGAACTGTCATTACTCGATATTGCTGTTACTCACTATTTCTATTACTCGTTGTGCTGTTACTCACTCTTGCTGTTACTCAGTGTTGTTGTTACTCGCTGTGCTGTTATTCCATTAGATATTTTTGCTGCTACTCCACCTTAAGGTAGGTCTGTAGGTACATCTTCATCGATTTTATGGATTTAATTAAATATTCCAAAAAAATGACATTCAAACGTGCCGAGGACAACCGTCATTTATTTTGGGGAGGGGGGAACTGTCATAATGAATGACGACGTACCTCAAAAAAGCATTCATGAAACACGCTTTTCACCTAACCGAATCTAATGATTTTGGTATTCCGTAATCATACCCTTATGTGTTGGAATGCATATTCATATGCGCAGAGTCATATCAGTCACCCTCCCAACACGCTGCATTAAATTCATGAAATATCTAACAATACCACCATAATCTGTCATCATTTTCGAGCGTACCAGTACTGTTTCATTCGTTGTCTCCAAAAGCGGCCATGATGTTATTTTAGTTGCCAACGGTTTGGATCCCTGTCACTCTCCCTTGCCAGCCAACTGTAGTCGTCGTGCTGATTCTGCCTCTACAGCAATGGGTGGTCGATCTGTGCGACATGAACCTGAGGATACAACAAGAGTTCAGAGCAATCATGAGGTGTCGTAAGTGTTCGAGAACGTAGGCTGGGACGTTTATTTCGATATGCTGAAAGGACCGAATGAAGAAATCATGATGGATTTTGCATTAAACTTGGGATAAGGAGCCTCTCGAGTTCGTGGAATCGAAATTCTGGTGACAGAGGAAATCATCGTGGAATTCTGTGGGCTTTCGCAAGTCGGAGAAAGCTAGTTTTTGAGGAGGATGACCCTTCTAGAATTCCCTGAGGCCTTCCTGTAAGCTGGAGAAAGTATTGTGCAAAAGGGTCGGGGATATGATAGAACATCGCTACCACTTCCATGGGGAGGATTCGAAAATTTCATCATAAAATATATGACTTGTGAAGGAAGATACTCCACCATCTTCAAATACCATCTCCGCATACTAGCTCACCTACGATTTCCACAGGCAGAAGCTTTTTCAATGAATGTGCCCTATTTTCTATTAAGGAGCCTTCACTTAATGGTGCATTCGGCTCAGGGGTCACAATAGGTATTGGCAGTCATCACTCACCATGGGTTGGTTCAGTTGTTAGTAATGAATGCCATCAGAAGGATCTCGATTCCGTGGGAACTGTTTCAGGATTCCATAAAGGAGGAAATAGTAGCCGCTGTGGCTGCTAGGGCAGAGGAACCTGAAGCCATGGAGGAAGATGCAGAAGATGATGAGTATATTGACTAGGAGGAGCCAGAAGAGATGGAGATGGAAACTGAAGAATTTGAAGAAGAGACGACTCCCCAAGAGCGAGCCGAAATTGTGGAGTCAATGGAAGATATGGAGATTGATACAGAGATGCCCACTAGTACTATGGCCGAGGCTATCCCACAAGAACCAGCCCCGCCCGTGGAACTAGCAGAGCAAATGGATAGCGTGATGACTATGGAGGTAGACCCACAACAGGCAAGAGTGGGTGAATCGGTCGATATTGCAACTGAGGGTACCCCACAGGGATCTCCTGTCACCATGGAGCTGATGGAGGAGGATAATCCGATTGGAGAAGAGGTCATGACCACTCCAACCAGAGAACCCATGGAAGAAGAAGAACGAGGACAAGGAAGGCCCGGAGCTGAGGAAACCAGGGGACCCGCAGAGGAAATGCCAGGAGAACTAGGGTGTGAGGTCGACGCTGACCCACAAGAACCAGCGTCGACTTCGGGGCCAAGTGTTGAGGATTTGTTCCAGTTTTCCTTCTTTATCCCAAGAGGAGCGAGGGTAACTCGTTCCTTGCGGCAGAAAGAGGAAGAAGATTTTTCCATTCCTATGGCTTCGAATTTAGCACAAAGGCCACAACTATGTGGGGAGGATGCTACTCAGGTGACAAGTACTTTGGAGCTTGAGAAGAGAGAAGAGATAGAGGTTCCTAAGGCTGGGGAACCAGAAGGGACTCCAATAGGCACATTAGCAAGAGAGCATCTCGCCAAGGCATTTCCGGTTGCAGAGAGTGCACATGAAGAAGAAATAGTCGTTGGCGAAGAGGAGGGACCAAGCGAAGCAGTCTCGAAGATTGAGCTAATGGAACAGTTAGGCGAGAAGGGAGTGAAGCACAAAATAATTGAAGAAAAGTAGGCAGTGGAGGAAGGACTAACAGTCGGCACAACAGAAGTTGTCCTGGGGGATTTACCTCCAGCTGTCGAAACGGAGGAAATACAGGTAAAGTAGTAATGGGTAGAGTTGTGGGAACAGTGAAGTCTCCCAATCAAACAAATATATCAGCTGTAGTTTAAGGAAACAATGCAACTCAAAATGGAAGTTAGGAAATTGAGGAAACAGGTGCACTGAATGTAGAAACGAATAAATAAATATAGGCGGAAAGCTAAGAAGCCCAAGGCTGTAGGGGTCAAAGCAGGAACTCAGGTGGACCAGATAGTCACAACCTCAGCTACCACCCAAACAGACCCAGTCAAGAGATTGTTTGAAGGCCGGGAGTATGCCTTAATGACTCAAGTACAGACTTGGAAATCTACTATGGCCCAGTATAAAAATGAGATCAGGAGAACTCAGGAAAGAGCCTCCACAACTATCTTTAGATATGTGGAGCACATAGATATCATGAGATTAAGGCATGTGAATCAGTAGCTCAAGGTGGAGCAGCTGGAGAAGAAAGTGGAAAAATTAAAGGCCAATAAGGAGCAGATGTTCAATCTAGTGCAAGAGGTGATGGCATGTCATCCCATTACTTCTTGTTATTCCCTATTTTTGCATGAGCTTTTTCTTTTATTCTGCATGGAAAACATTGAAAATGAGCTTAGTTATGAGATACAAGATGGTGTACAATTCCTATGGATAATGAGGAATCATGATGTGCCAACTCAACAATTGATGTGTGAGTTTTACCTGCATGGGTATGTACTGCATTTGGAGGGAGATTTCAGCCTGGTTCGTATGTAGGGGACATTCATTTAAGAGCCCTCACCTCTTACACTCTCAATCAGATTCATTGGTAGAAAGCTTTCAACACTTTTGAATCCAATCAAGTTACCAAGCCATTTATAGTAAGAGGAGAGCATGAGAGGTCAATCACAATGTTCACTAAGCACAACACCTTTTTGGGAATCCAAGGGAACAAAGATAGGATGTTGAGGACACAAAGATGGTGCCTTGATCTTTGTGTCAATCAGTTAACTGCTTTTCAAAAAGAGGCCCTTGATTGCTGTCAGAAAAGGTGGATGATGTCACCGACAGCTGTCCGGAACAGGGAACCTTTTGGAGCACCAAATTTTGCACGAGTGCTCACTAGAGTACCCAGATATGTGGCATGTGTCCAAACATGTGGGGTCCGGTGGATGGGGATCTGGTTTCAGTTTCCTATTATTTGGTTGCCTGTAGAAATTTACACTCCAGCATATGATGTTCCAACAGATTGGTGGAAGGAAGTTCTCCTTTTGGATGGGTTTAAAGTTCCAGGAACAGAGATGGCCTCAGAATATGATCTCGCCTAGCTTCATGAGACCTACAGTCTGCAGAATCCAGACCTGTGGAGGCGGCGGACTGCATGAGGACATGCAGAAGGCTAGTTGGGGGGAGATGTTGGGCACCAAATCTAGCTATCTTTCTGTCCATTTCTATCATCCTTTTTGACCCTTTTTGTACTTATTTACCTACGTTGCTATGCTAAACTTATGAGGTAAATACCACTAACTTTTCCAATTGGAATATTTTAATTAATGAAGTAAAGTCACAGAGTCTTATCTATTTGCAACACTGAATTGAATGTTTGATCGTAGCTTGGAGAATAGGAACCCTCGCTTCAGCATTTCGCAATAGATCTGGTAACGACCAGCCCTGAGGAGACCGTGCAGCTGGAGTCAAGATCCCCTGGAACTATTCTTGGGCCTTTTTGCTATCTCGGTCATTTGGTGATTGGTGCTATTCCAATAGATGTATATTTATGCATATGCGGTTACCATATTTTAGGGAGATATGTTATTCTCCTGTGTTGTGTATAAAAGAAAGAATGTTCCTGTAAATGGGGATTCCCCCATCACTATTGTAATCACCTGTTATAGATTAATAAAATATCATCTGTTTTGCTATTCTAATCTTTTATGTGGCTAACACAGCCTTGATCAAAGATCTGGGCCTGCTCTTCGGATCAGGTGCTACATCTTTGTGTGTACATTATTTGATAGTTTATGTTTTCTGTTACAATTCTTTATTTCTTGTAATTGTTTCTAGAGTTTTGTAATTTATTTACTCTTATAGTCATGTTTTGAATCTTAGCTGTGAGCCCTTGGTCGGAATGGGTTATGTTGTTACCCCTGCATGTACTTTGCGCATTTCCTTGAGAGGATACACACCCGATTGATAAATTAATGTTGGAATAGGGTGAATAAATCGTTCATACTTGGATACCAACAATAGTTCATAAGGTGAGCCAGTAGGATGACTATGCAGGTATAGACCAACCAGATGTCGCGAAGTGTCTAGTTTTGATTTGTTGGTTTGGTGATCGAATTTATTGGTTTATTGGTTTCTGAAGTGGACCAATAGGATGGTGCCACCTGGAACAATCATGGATGGCCATGTGGCACCCCAAGTGTGTATTAAAATTTTGGAAATGGTCAGACAGAGGTCTGTGTGGATTGAACCCCCAACCTTCGACTTATCAATACAACACCTTACCACTGCGCTTGTTGTGGTTCTTATTATACATATAACCAAAATATTATTTAAAGCTTCATTTGGTGCTATTTGGGAGGGGGGTCAGGCTACAAGCCCCAACCCTAGGTCACGACAACATCATTTGACCCTTGGCACATAAAGTATGGGGCCAGGGGACTAGCCTCGACCCCTAGTCACCCGATCTCCATGAGACCATAGGCTTTGATGGGGAGGTGCTAGTGTGGAGGGTGCATGTTAAGCCCCAACCCAAGGGAATATGCCAACACAATGTGACCACAACACATGGAGTTAAGGCACTTGGTAGGAGGGCGCTAGTAAAGGGGGCCAGCCCCAGGCCATATGGCCTTTCACGTGACCTGACATATGGAGAAAAAGGGGCTTTAGCGGTAAGGGTGGGTCATTGGCTTGGCCCTTTGCCCCATGGGTGCCTACATGACCATTGACCCGATGCATAAGGGGCCTAGGCCAATGGGAAAAGGTGGTTAGGCCCAAACTACAGCCTTATGGTTCCAATGTGACCACAATTTCCGCTCACAAGGGTTATTGGGAAATTTAATCGTCCAACAAATTGCATCAGTGGAGGGCGAATTATCACCTTATTAGTGGAAAACATGGAGGATTTGTGGGATAGCTAGTCTTTTGGTCCAATTTGTAGGATAGATAACAATAAAACTACATGGAGAACTTGTAGAGCCATATCTATTGGAGTTTTTGGCCAATTTGAGCTCAAGAAGAGTCAAATTAGGGATTTTTGGACATTCTAGATCTAATGGTGACCTCTATTTTCTGATTTGAGAATATCTAAGGAGATTGTTTGTAGGTTCAAGTCTAAGGGTGTATGAATCAATTAGGTTTTAAGTAGTTCTTGAAGGTGTTTGAGCATGGAGAAGGCCTTGCAAGGGTTTTCTTACCTTTAGAAGTCTACCGCATGTTTCAGCTCCAATTGAGGAAAGTTTTTTTTTTATTTTTTTTTTATTTTTTATTTTTTTTCTCTTCAATGTGGAATTGAAGTGATTTCATGCTCATGTAAGCTCATTTTCAATTGGAGTATAGGGTCTTAGTATGAGACACCTTGTGTTGCTGTTTTGTGTGAGATTTATTTGCAGGAGAACATTTCCTTGAAGGGGAAATAACCATATGTTTCATCAGAAAATTTTATGCACTCCTTTTTCCATTGAATATATGGAGTAGTCTAGCTATGTTGGTAGGCCCGAAGAGGTAGCCTAGGAGGGGTGAAATCCATCAACAAATCCTTTGTTCTAATCGTAATGTATTCCTATATGAGTTATGTGATGTTGTGTTTCTTGTGCTTAAGTTTATATTTGACAATTAACTCATAACTTAAAGAGACCTTTTGGAAAACTTGTTTTGTGTTAAGACCCATTTTTCCTTGCAAAGATTTGGAATGGTCTTGGTTTGTTTTTTGAGAAGAGGAAATTTGCTACCTCCATTTTCATATTAGTGAATAGAAGGAGTTTTATAATACATAATGAATCATCAGATCATAGCCACAAAGGAAAACAACGAAGATATGTCTCAATACCAAACATAGAAGAATAGTTGATCAATGATGCTTGAAGAATATCTGATAAGTGATGTTGCATAACTTATCCTCATAAAAGTACTAAGTCATATAGGTGGAATAGTAGTACTGCATAAACTTAGGTGCCAACATATAAGATGCTGTTGTGAAGGAATGCAACATATAAAGGTGGGTGGTGTCACTGGAATAAAACTGAAGGAATAAAACTGAGTGCAGATGGTAGATTTATTCACTATGGGAATAAATCGGTTGAATTCAACCTTGTGAGAAATCATTTGATTACCTGTCACTGATGTATACTGTTAACAAATGTGAGACAACTCACTAATAATGATAATGAGTGTCAAGGTACCTGAGTACAATCCAACAAGTGTGAATAAATGTGTTGAAGTTGAACACTTGAAATAATCTACCAATTAGGAGACATTGATGTATACTCACTTTTGATAACGAATGAGTCTGCCACTAATTACTGCAAACCCTAAGGTACTGAAAAAGGACTCTAGACCTTATTCCTAGAGAAATGAGTTGGAGTCGATGGGAAAATAACCACTGGAAGGAAGGCATTAAAGCATCCCACATCAACAAACACGAGTGTAACCCACAGGCCAATAATTTGGAAGAACTCACACAAAGAGAGATGAGGTAACCATTTTGACGTACATTTTGGTGTACACAAGATGTGGCTAGCACATGAAAGAAATCCTCTAAACCAACCGATAATGATAGTTGACACAAAGGTGAGGAATCCACCAATAGGGTCAACTGGAAACCAAGGAACTGCATGAATCCCAATATGTGATAATGTAAGATAACATCAAACACATGGGAAACCACTTAGTCAAAGACCCATGATACTGATTGATTTTTAGCACAAGGTCACCTATCAATAATGTAAATATGGCCAGGGTACGATTCTAGGTATACTCTCAGATCAATTTGTAACAGTCAATAAAATCAGACATGCCAGTAAGAAGTCAATGGGGACCTCCTTAACTAACATGATTAAAGGACCAAATAGATGATGTGATATTAAAGATAACCTGACAGATTGGGTATGGATGACAAAAATGAGTTAAGAGACACATCAGAATGGGTGACATAGGTTTGCTTCCCTTAAAGAAAAACACAATTTGATGTGACTTTATGGTAGCATAAGATATCTTTGTATAAATTTGCAATGTAGGAGGCACTAACAAATTCTCCATATGTTTGGAAGAGATAAGCAGCTGGAAGAGGACTAACTCAAGAACAAGGTTGTGGCTTCCCTAAAGCCAAACTAAGTCCCATCCCAATGGAGGAAAGACTCATTAAGTGCTTTATTCAAGGGTGACACGACTACTCTTGCTGCCTCAAATGATGAAGAAATTGTCCTATTCCCGCTCTTTTTTTGGAATATTTGATTTGTTTTTTTCTTTTTCATATTTAAAGCCTGAAAAAGAATAAAATAATGCATATAGTACATTGGAGAGAAAAAGTGTCAAGAGTAAGTGCACTAGTTCCTGGGACTGGAAAAATGCTCAATGCAAGGTGGTGGATGCTGGTCAACTATAGTCAGGGGATGTTCTCTCCACAGAAAAATAGGTGTCAAGTTGCAAAGGATAATGAATGCATGGTTTTAACTTGCAAAATGTCATGGTAAAAAGTGGCTTATAAATGAGTCCAAATGAAGCCGGATTAAGGCTAAAAAAAGTATAAGTGGTCAAAATGAAATGCAGTACTAGAACATGACATATGGGAGCCTCTAGGGTATAAGGCGAGAAAATAAAAAGAGGAAGAATGAGGCTTCAACATAAAGTCATGGTGGGACTAAAGAGGACTCTCGAGCCTACACAATACTTGCAGCATGGGTGACATATGTCACCGAGGATCTAACTAGAAAGCCCATGGAAGGAAAGGATCTACCACTATGTTACGATTTTATAAGATAAAGAGTGAAATAGGTTACAAATCGTAACATAATGGGGTTGACCCAATGGTAAAATATCGTACTATGAGGTCAAGATGCATAATACAATGGAAAAGTGATATGTCTTAACCAATATACTAGTTCAGAAAATGATACCTTCCACGATAGGTTAGCGATCGTGGAGTCAAAGTGACGGAAAAACATCACTAAGTCTTAGTTACCTTGAAAAATAAACTCTCCCAACTCTTCAAGTAAAAAGTCAAAAGTTCATAAAATTATAAAAGTTAAAAATATTGAACTTTAGAAAGGTGGGTTTTTAAAATTCCACTATAAAAGGAGTTTTTAGACCCCAAGTCATTTTCACCATCTAAGTGTTGCGAAGAGGGATTTTGGCATGAATTTGGGAAAATCGATTTGATCAAATCCACCAAAGAATTCATCACATACAATCTCCAAGTAATTCTTATCCTTAAACTCATCCATTTGATCTAATATTTCATGATTTAAATCAATTTTAGAGAGGAATTTTTTGTTTTCAAATAATTCTTGATATGCATGTGGGTTGATAACTTGAAAACTGCATATAGAAAGCCCTATACAGAATTTTTCAAAGGAAAATCTACATGTGTACGTGGCTGTTCTTTACAAAAGTTACGTACACGTAGAGTAAAATTGAAAAATGTAATTTCTAATGGATGAAATCCTTCAATTTTGTAGGATGTCAATCATTTGGAGATATAGAGAGCATACTAATGTTGATAATGAAGTCTTAGAGGATCAAGAATCATTGGATGGATTAAAAAATTGCAGATTGCTCAAATTCTTCATGATGCCCAACATGAGAACACAGACTCGATTGTTGGAGATGTTAGTTCATTATTGGGACCCAGATTAAGAGTTATTTATTATAGATCATATGCCTTTATAGATCGATGTAGAAGATATCTACTTCACAATAGGACTTTCTTGAAGGGGAGAAGTTGTTGGCCTGAAAGGGAAGGCCTATGAAGGCCTTAACCTTGTTGATTATATTGTCGTATATTATGCACTAGAGACTAATAAGGCTGGATCATAGATTCTAGAAAAATAAATCACGAACCTACCAATTAAAATTGTCCTCTTCACCATTTCCAGGATAGTAGGTTTAACCTCACTACATCAGGCTTCGCGTCCTGCTATGTTCTTGGCAGTGGAATGCCTAAGACCAGTAGTCTATGATTGGTGTACAATGTTGTTGATCAATATGAAGAAACGATTGACATTAGTCAAACAAGGAAAAATGAGTAACTTTGGCTATGGTAGCATACTTTTCTCATTTATCTTTGAGCGGATTCAAAAACTACAACCCAGAGTAACTACTATCATCAGTAGTCCTAGATATCTGATGAAGCAACTTGGTGGAGGTGGAGTCACTCGGGTGGCCTTCGATGACAAGTTCTTCCACTGGTGGGATAAAACATTGATGTCCATAGATGATTACCCCTATACAGGTGTAGAATTCTGAGAGGACCTAGAGCTAGCACTTCCAACAAGAGTTGCATGGGGTGACATTGGTAAAATTTTAATTTATAACTTATTCATATTTTTTGGATTTTTGAATATAATCTCAAGAAATTCATTTTTTTTCGTGAAACAAAAATATTACAAGATTAAATGATCATGATACAGATATTGGACCAGTGAGATTTGAGGGTCTATCGAGGGATAGGCGTTGCGACATAGACATGGAGAGAGAAACATATGAGTATGAGAGAGTTATTCATGTTGTTAAGAGGAACTTGGAGAGTTTAACTCACCAAGTTCCCATGGCAGTAGTAGAGGATCTCCCTGAGGTTATATAGAGATGAGTGGCTGATTTTGTAGGACATTTTTCCACATTTTGTAATATTCTGACATACTATATCTATCTATATATAAATATTTCATGATGATTCAATCATATATAAAAATGATTTTGTGATATTTTGATTTAATGTGATGAATGATTAATGTGCCAATCCAATGCTTGGTTAGATATAAAATTATCAATTACATTATTTGATCATGGAATATGAATGAAAGTAACACATTTCCCTCAAAGTCAACCAATTCATACACACCCTTCTTCAAGACCTTTCTAATGACATAAGGAACGTACCACATAGGTTTGAATTTTCATATCCCTAAGGTGTCTTTGTCTTGGTCATAAAAAAACAAGGTTGTCTCCAAAGAAAACCCTAAGTCGTACAATCTTGTCATAATGGGCTTTTACTCTTTTCTTATGAGCTTTGTTCATTATGGTTGCATCCCGACACTGCTCATCATGATGTTCCAAATTAATGAGGCATTCTTCAAAACTTGAGGTGTTTGGAAGAAACTGGACTACCAAATTGAGAGATGGAATTTCACACTCTACATGAAAGATTGATTCCAACCCATAAACCAACTAAAAAGGAGTAAAACCCGTAGTGGTCTTAACAGAAATTTGGTATGCCCAAATTGTAGGATATAACATGATGTGCTAGTTGGACTTATCTTGATTGATTGTCCTTTGCAGGATAGTCTTAAGGGATTTATTAATGGTTTCTACTTGTCCATTTTCTTGAGGATAATAAGGAGACAAATTCTCTTGCCTAAATCCCAACTTCAAAGCCAAATTAGAAATCATCTTGTTTTGGAAATGACTGGCATGATCAGTGACAATCTCTTTAGGAATACAGAAGCATGAAATTATTTGATTGAACAAGAATTTTTTTTTTGTCTCACCATCGTTATTGAAAGTAGGCCTAAGTTTGACCCTCTTGGTGAAGTATTCTACTACTATGATAATATACTTGTGGCCCTTAGCCGAAGGCAGGTTATAAGTAGTAAAATCAATACCCCACTTGGTAAATGGACTGGCAATGATAACAGAAAAGAATGGAGTTGGATGTACACATATTTTTCAAGTATAAACTTGAAAAGGATGGAATTTCTTGACCTCTTCAATACAATCTTTGAAAATTAAGGGCCAAAAATAACCAACATGCAAGATTTTTTGGGCTATAGCAAGCCCAGATAGATGACCTCCACAAGCTCCATTGTGGCAGTCATTCAAAACTAACTTAACTTCTTCTAAGTTTAAACAACATCTAAGGATTGAGTCAATCCCATGACGATATAGAGTATCACCAATGATAAGATAATTTTTAGCTAGGTGACACAATTTTTGACGTTCTTCCTTAGAAAAAGACTGAGGGAAACTCAAAGTTTGGAGATATATAATGATATCTCCATACCAAGGATCTTGTGAAGAGATGAAAAAAAGGTGCTCATCCAGAAATGATTCTTCATAAGAAAAATCTCCTTCACAAGGAAATCTTGAAATCAATTATGCAAAAACCAAAGATTTCTTTGACTTAGCTGACATAAACTTAAGATAAAAATCTTGCAAAATGAAAATCCATTTATTGTATTTTCACCCAATCACTTTCCTGTTAAGAACAAACTGAAACGGGTTGATTTCAGCCAATAAAAAGGTTTTTTTGAGTAGAATGTAATGACGAATTCATTGGACAACATGAAAATTTACCAAAGCCAATTTCTCAACATGAGAATACCTAAGTTCAGGAAATATCTGCTAGAATTAGGTGGAATCAGAAGAGGAGCAGAGGTCATTGTATTTTTCAAAACATCAAATGAGCATTGAGAGAAGTCATACCGAACAAATGGAACTCCTTTCTTGAGTACTAAACGAATAAATCCATTTGAGATCGCAATATAGTTTACGATAAATCTCCTTAAAAATTGGATTTTCCTTAGATACTTTGTAGTTGAAGGATATTCGAAGGGGGAGGCAACTGAAGTATTTAATCAACCTTGAAGGGGTCTACATGAATCCCTTCATTAGACACGATGAATCCCAATAACTGACCCAATGTAACCATGAAAACACACTTATTAGGGTTCAACCTAATTTTGTAGTAACGAAATCTCTCAAAAACCAAATGAAGGTGTTTTGGATGTTCCACTCCCTTGCGAGAGTGAGCAACTAAATCATCCAAATATGCTTCAATTACATGCTTTATTTCATGGAAGGCATAGGACATAGCCCGCTGAAAAGTAGCCCCAACATTTTTAAGGCCTAAAGGCATTTTCCCATATGCAAACATACCCAAAGGGAAAATAAATTTTGTCTTATGTTGGTCCTTAGGATGAATTGTTATTTGATTATATCCATAAAATCTATCCATGAAGGAAAATATTTCATTTCCAACACACTCATTGATAATCTGATCGATAAACGAAGTGGTGGAATTTTATTTAGGACAATATTTATTCAAATCTGTAAAATTGGTGCATACTCGTATTGTTCCTTGTTTTCTATTAATAGGGACTGGATTTGAAACCCATTCAATCAAAGGAACATAGTAGATGAAACTTTCCCTAAGAAGCTTCTCTACCTCATCCTTAATAGTCGCAACTTTCCTAGGATTAACTAGTCCAATATTTTTCCGTATAGGCTTTGCATTTTGGTAGTTCTTGATCTCATGCTGAACTATCGAAGGATCGATTACAGGAATTTCTTCATAAGACTAATTGAATACATTTCGAAACTCTTTAAAGAGATTCATATAGCTTTTGATTTCTTCAGAGGAAGATTGAGCTCCAATGAAGATATACTCAATAAGATTGGGATTCCTAGAAATGTTCATTGGAATGGTTTCTGAAATATTATACATGTTACCTTTGGCCAAAATATGTGATGGAGTCAAAGGGTTTAAAATTTTAAGAACATTTCTAATAGAGGAAGGCATAGACAAGTTTGATTCAACTTCATGCAAATTAGGGAGAAAATAGGACGATTATGAAAATCATCCCATGGTCTTTCTACACCATTCATTGCTTCTAGAATTGCCTCATTGTATGGTAAAACAATATGAAGGCAATCCATAGTCGAAGTGGAATCAATTGTCTAAACCGAAGCCACATCCCCATCTACATCCTTTGATGGGAGATGGATGGGATTAGAATATGTATAATTCACAATAGATTGATACGCAATTTCCAATGTAGATAGTGGATAAGATATTCCAACTACTTTCCCCTCTTCTAATGTTGTAGTAGGAGGAGGGGGTAAGGGCCAAGGATCTGAAAAATAATGAGTTCTAAAATAACATTGCCAAGGAATGATGCTGGAGGATGAAATGGCATTGACATGAGCAATAGGAAATGGAAGATCAAAAGTACCCATCAAAGAGGAATATATTCCATCTCCTAAGTTCTCAACAAGCTTCTTGGTATTCTTTACCAAAGGAATAGTGGAGTCAACATATGCATTGGGGTCGTTAGGAGAATAAGCTAACTGATCAAGCATAAAAATTCTCCCTTAATGAGGAAAGCACGTGATGATAAATAAATATGAGACAATATAATCCATTGCGTAAATCCAATTGCTACCCAAAAAAGAATTATAATCGAGATTAACATCAATTATATCTAATTCTACTTTAGTGACCTAGCCCCCAAGAATCCCATGAGGCCTATGGGAATAGCCATCGAATGTAGTTAAGAGAGTAGGAGAGGGAACAAATTTAGGTGACCAATAGAATAACCTTGCTAAGCTAACAAGCATTGAGCATCCTGAATCTTGGGGAAAATATGGGTAAGGTGATACCCACAACATAACTTGCATGGGAACTTTATCTTCTTCTTACATTCCTTTTTTCCCTCAATAGTGTCATCACTAGTTTTATTAACATTTCCCTTCCCTGCCTTATATTTTTTCCTCCCACGTCCATTATTCTTCCCATTGGGTTGTTGATTTCCTTTGGGATTTGAGGACTAGACAACATTAACTTCTAAAGGTTGAGAAGAAGTAGACGCAGATGATGCAATTTGTGTTGCAAAAGAAACTTGTAATGACAACTGTTGTAATTGATTCAACAAACTAGTTTCATTACTATCGATCGATCCTATAACTCCATTAGCATGGGGACCCACTTTCGGCTTGGAGAGATCGATTTTTGATCTAGAAGCATCAGGAAAAATATTATAGACAAATCTTGACTCGGAATATATGAGCTCTAATTGTTGGGTTTTGAAGATAGCCTATTCTTCAATGAACACCCCAAAAAGTGAAAAATCCTTATAAATCTATGGTTGCAATGATTTCAAAAATCATTACAGAAGAAACTCATCAGGGAGATAAGCCTTGATCAATCTCCTCCTTATTTATCACTCTTGAATGTGATCAGAAATATGTGTAGCCTTGTCCTACTCAAAATTGGCCAAAAGTTTAGTTCCGAAGTCATAACAGACAAGCATCTGGAAATGGTTTACAAACATTGTAGCTAAATCACCAAACATAGAAAATGTTCCCCCCCTTAACTTAATGTACCATTTAGCTATGTTTCTAGTTAAATTATGTTGGAATAATCTCAACCTAATTGAATCATGAATCAGGGATTTTGAGGAGGACCATAAATGGAAAGTGGTTATATGATCAGTTGGATCCTCACCAGACTTCCATTTAAATTTTAGAATATCAGACAAAAATTTAGTAGGGACCGAAGGCCAAGTTGGGTTATAACAGATCATATCATTCATCAATTTCGAAAGATCTGAAAAATTAAGCATTGTCAGGAATGGTAAGCACAAAGGAACATGAGAATTACAAGTGGAATTTCCAACGTTCGAAAAAGAGTATCTTGGATTTCTACAGGCACCAGGCTGCCATGAGTTACTCGTAGAAACACTTGAACCATAAGGAAAGCCTTGTAGTCTAGGGATATAAGGAGGGTATCTGCCCCCTACTACAGAGTTACTTCTCATAGGAAAATTTCCTCCCAGTGGAACATTATATGAAGGGAAAATCCCTTGATAAAGATTCCAAGAACTAGCTAAAGGAGGAAAAAATTGTGAAGTACCAGCAGTAGGCAAGGGCATATGCCCCTGTTGACCAAATAATTGGGAAATTTTTGTTGACAAAAAACCACTCACAAAAGGATGTGCCAAGCCCTAGTTCCCTTGAAAAGGATTAATACTTTGAGCATGACTAGAGAAAGGCATTGATCCTAAATTCAACCATGGATTGGAAGGAGAACATGTCCACTTTCAAATTGGAAACCTTGTCAAGGCACTAAACGATTATCCATCAAAGTCATAGATGTAAAATCAATAGAGGGTAAAGTTGAAGAAACTGAGATAATCCCACTAGATGGCATTCCAAAAGAATAAGCTCCTGTGGAAGGTGCTGAAGGTTGGGTCCCCCAACTCGGAATCGAGATGGAGGTAGAGCCAAAAATTGTTGTAGTAGGTGTAATATTATATATAGGAATAATCCTCCTCCTACAATTGATGAAGGTGTATGTACACTAGTAGTAACAACAGAGCCACTAAGATTGGCATTGAGAATAAAGAAGGAGAGTGAATAGTGCTAGCTAACCTATGAGTCAAAATACTTATGTATGATACAACCTAAGGAAGATGATAAGGAAGAGGTTCCGTAGGAGTCTTAGGAGGCTCTAAAATGTATTCAATTTCTAATTTTTCTTCCGATTGGAAGAGTACTCTAACAAGCACCAGAGTGTTGTCATCTGGATTATGGACTAGAATAGGTTCACCCTATGAAATAAGAGCCCTCAAAGAAGGATCCATGTCCGTTGTGTTAGCTAGCACTAGTTCAAAAGCACCAACATAATTACTCCTACGCCTTCTAGGTGAAGGCTCGACACTCGTAGGTGAAAAACCACAAAGTCTTCTAGATCGATGAATTGGTTGGTAAACAAATTTTTTTATATATTAAGATAAATTAAAGAGTTAAAACACCTATGGAAAGATAAGAGCACAAAGCACTCACTAAAAAGGTCCTAAAGATACAACCAAGAAAACAACTTTCAGGTATTTCCCCAGCAGGTGATTAGTGCCATACACCAAAATAAAATAAAGTGAAGATAAGGATTTCCCGAAGGTAGCTTGGGATGATGAGGGCCCAAGCCTACCAGTGAAGGTATCAAAAGTAGATACGCTAACCTCCAGACATTAGCCTTTTCTAGTGCAAGTACCCAAGCTTCACAAGGGCACCCTCCAGAAGTACTATGAAAGTGATGCAATGTCTGCCTGTGGTACCACAGGAATTCCCCCCATAGTCATCTGTGTGGTCCCTAGGAAGGGAAATTAAGGTCACCAATTCATTATCAGAAGCCGGGCAGAACAATCGTGTGCACGTGATCCAAAAAGTAGGAGAGGGGGTATCTCTCTTTCCTTATCTTCACACATCCTGATGCTTAACTAATGTGTTTGAAAATATTTCTCGAACATCTTAACGATACTGGATTTCACTCTTTAGCAAACTTCTATACTTTCAGTTCAAGTGGCCTTGGAGAGTTTACTCTCCACACACCTATTTGAAGGTCTTAAATTCCCTAGACTAGTTGATGTTGCTATGACAAAAATAAAAAGTCTATCTCATTTTAATTTTAAGCACTTATTTTAATTTGTTATTTAGGAAAAGGGAAGCAGAAGTGAAAATGATAATGTTAGGATACAAAAGAAATCAATAGAAAACCTAGGCTACATGCAAATGCAACACTTTTTTTTTTTAATGAAATCAATTTATACATGGACTCTACGAGAAATCTAAGAAAACAAAACTCTTTTTATTTTTCTTTTTAAGCAATCACACATTCAAAACCTAAAGAAAAGACTAAATAATGTCTAAAATGAAACTTACCCTAATGCACACTAGAATGCAAATGCAAGATTCAAGTAAATCTAAAAAACAAACAAAGGTGAACTCACAATAAAAGGCCAATTATTAAGCAACAAGAAGAAAACCTCAAATAAGAAACACTCTTCAATGCAAAAATACTTTTAACCCTAAAACACGAATTCACACCTTTTCTAAAAACTAAAAAGATAAAAAAAAAGTAAAAAAAACAAAGAAAAGAAACCTAGAGAAAATGTTTTTCTTTTTTTGTAAAAGATTTAAAGATTGAAAGCTTCAGAAAGTGAAAGTAAGCATCAAATTCAAGACCAACAACAAGAAACAGGCTCAAATCCCACTAGTCATAAATGATCATAAAGATTAAATTATTAATATGAATAATAGACTAAAACACCGCGAATGATTTGGTTAAGAAGACACAAATGATTATGGAAATTAGAAAGATTCCAGAGAACTCAAATATCTAATTTAATCAAGAATTGCAAACACAATTCTCAAGAAAATAAAGAAAAGAATAAAACAAGCCAACCCCAAGAATATGAAAGAAGCAATAAAAAGGAATGGGTTATAAAAAATTTCAAAAACAACCAACTGTCCCAAAGGCACAAAAAAACCAAACACTTCTTAAAGAAGGTATGAAACCCAATTTTAGATATAAAAATGTTCAAAAACTATAAACCCTAGGTTAATGTAGGATTTTCATAAAATAGTTGGAAGAAAATGACAACAACAGATAAAAATATACTTCTAGGCCCCATTCAAACCAGAAAGACATAAAAAAACATGGTCAAACCCCCAACAAAAACTAGAAATGAAAATTTTCAAAATTTTTAGATATGTACGCAACTATCTGACTACAAAATCATGTATGTACATGACTGTGTCTAAAGAAACTTGCGTATCTATAGGTTTATTTGGAAGAAAACCCATATATACAATATTTTCTATAATAAAGATCACGTATAAATGGAAAACTAGGAAAAAATAAAAATGCATCCCTGATCCAAGAGATCAGGTTGAATGACCAGATTGCTTAAGAGTCAAGAAGGTTGGAAAAGTCAAGAAATATAAAACCAAAACCCAAATCAAAGATTAACAACCCTTCTAGGAAATACTTTGTTATCACCCTAAAATTTTTGTTTCTAAGCTTTGGAAAGTGTTAACACCCAGGTTGTTCCCTTTGACTCCCAAGGGAATACGGCTGGGGTAACCACTAACCAAGCTTTGGATTACAGATCCTAGCCAAACTGTAATCAGAGAGGGCTCTCTCTTTAAGATTTATCTCTATTTTGTGAAGATTTTAGGCTAGTTATGAGTTCAGTTTTGGTTTGAGGTTTTGGTTGTGAACTGTTGATTGAGGAGGGCATGAAATGTTTGAGGGATTTCTAGTCCATTGGGCTTATGGAGTCAGAAATTGAGTAGGTCCTGATGTCTGTGATGGAGAAGGATTTACTGTAGAGCTAGACAGCTATTCATGATACAAATTTTCGTTGATAAATGAAACAGAGTGAAATGGAAACTTATATATAGTGTGACTGTACATTGAGGAAGGGCAGAATGTGTTCAGTAGCATCTAAGAATTACTGCACATATACTGTCAAAGATTTATAGTAATTTGGAGCATTTAAGAATTCCAATTTAACAGATAAACCTGAAGAAAACATTTGTAACAATGAAAGATTGAATTCAGGGTGCCTCCATGGACAAATCCTGAGTTATTCTTCTACTTTCTTGTTAAGATTAGATCACATACATGAGAAATGAAATACAAAAATAACACATAGACAGAGATAGAGAAACTTATTGTATCAAGCTATAGCACTAGAATTCTGCAGCATTCAATGGTTCCAACACAGTATACACCAGAAAAGATAATCTCTGAAATTCCAAAAGCTCCTTTGTATTATCTCTCCAAAAATACAGCCGAGTTCTCTTTCTGAACAAGTAACAACAACCCCTGCAAGCTTATGCGAGGGGGAATATATACAATCGGTTCTACAAATATCTGAACCGCTGAGTCATTTTGATAATTAAATACGCTCACCAACTTTACAAAATAGCAGATAAAGAAGTTATTACTGCTCTTAAATACAAAATGAATGCTCTTTAATTCTGTCAGAAGTCCTTTTTGACCTTTGGAGGCCACTGAGTCGGTTGAGCGTTCTGCATAAATGCTGAATGATGTGTCTTTATGCTCTGTCATGCTGTAGCTTTCTCGGCCCTGTCATCTGTAACTGTCAGTGCTGCTGTAGTGGCCGAATCTTTCTGCTGAGTTGGCTCAGTCCATCTTTCTTCAATCATACTGACTGTATCAAATTTTCCTGTACATGATGACTTATGTTTTTGATGAAAAAATTTGATGAAAGGCTTTTGATTACAGTATCAACTGTATCATTTTGGTCCACCATTCTTGTGAGGGCAATTGATGTCTCAAAATTGCATCCAAGGTCTCATCTGCCTCTGTATATTTGTAGAAGTTTGGAGGCACTTCCAACAAATGCTTGATCTCATTCATAATAAAAAATAAATTTTCTACTCTATCATAGAGATTTTGCCCAGATGCTGGCCCTGTTTCTTCTGAAGTAATTGGTATTACAGTGATCTGATTTGAAGCAAATGTGTTGACCCTCTTTGCATAGTTCTCATGCGAAAGTAGCCTACCTACGCTGTTCAGTAAGCCAGGAAGACCTCTGCCTTGTAGTACTGCAAATTTGTCCATGAACCTGTTTACTTCTGTCTGCATGTCCTGGCTTCTTCTTTCCAGTGTTTGTACCAGGCTTCTTAATGTAAGGACCCTCTTTATCAGCAAAATGGTTTCAGTTCTGCTGGAAATTCCCATTGCTGCCAGCTGAGGACCTGTACGGTAATTGAGCACATTAATCATTCTATTGGCTACCTCAGGCATGTTGCCTAGAGATGCCCTTGCTCTCTGGATTTCTCTGTGTACTTTTCCTATGAGTTCTATTTGCTCATGAATGGTCTCAATGTATTGCCACTGATCTGTGATTGATTGGCCAATGTTGGCCCATAAAACTGTCTTGAGCTGAGCCACCACTTTGTCTAGGGTGAGCTCTTTTTCCAGCTCCTTTATCTTCTCTTTGAAACCCTGTATCTCTCTTCCTTTCTCAGCTACGCTTTGTTTTGACTTGTCATATTTCTCATTTAGCTTAGCTAGACTCTCCCTGGCCTCATTTAGTTCTGCCATTTGGGCTTCCAGGGCTTGGATTTCACTCTTCAGCTTCTGCATGTCCAGGCTTTGAGCATGCTCTATTGTTGGTGCTGGTGCTGATGTAGATGGTGCTGTCTGTTCTGTGGGAGGAGCAGTAGTTTGAGGAGGTTCCTCAAGATTGATTATCTTTGGAGGGGGCTGAGAAGTTTGGCCTCCTTCCTTCTGCTGTAATGCTGCTTGCAGTGCAGCCTCTGATTCTCCCAATTTCTCCTCAGTTTGGATCAGCTGTTTATATAATGAGATCAGCATAGCTGATGCATCCTGGTCATGTCTTAGCTGGGCAACCTCTTCTGTTTGGGGATGAAGAGTTGCTGGAATCTTGATCATTTTCCTCAATGCTGCCATGTCTACATCCCTTAGTTTCAATAGCGCTTGAACAGCCTTGATGTCCTTGGGGTCATGCCCAAGCTCTATGATGATGTCCTCCAGTGCTTTGATTCTGTTGTCCTTTTCCTGGGAGGAAGCCTTTTCCAACTCAAGTTGGGCAGCTGTATTATTTAGGCTATTTTCTAGCCTGTAGTTCACCAATGTCTTGTCTGCCAAGGTGGCATACACCATCTCACCCGTTTTCTTATGCAATTCAATTTGATCCATTGGGTGGATATCCTTGGAAAGGACCTCAAGGTTGGTCCTTATGTAGTCGGCAGCTGACTGTGGCTGCAACACGGTTGGCATGAAATGACTCATTATCATTTTTCCCTCATGCACATCGTATGCAGACATCAACCTCTGTTGATTTGTAGGGGCCATCTTCAATAAGTGGTTGTAGAGCTGTATCTTAAGTGGCTCATTCCTCTTTTTGATATCAATAAACTGCTTTTTGATGCCTGCCTCAGCTCCCCTTTGCTGGCTTGAAGAGCTGACTTCTCCTCCAACTGTTCTTTCTTGTTCCTGCTGAAAGGAACTTGCAGATGCTTCCATGCTTGGAGGGCCCATGCCTAAAGATTGCCCTATAGGCATTTATTCCTCTGAAAGGGGATTCATTCTGTGCCTTTTCTCCCCGTGAGTTGTGGAGGTAGTGAGGGGAGTCTCCTGCTCTCTATCCCTCTTTTTTCCCTTTTCTTCTTGTTGTGGAGTTTGTAGTACTGAGGCCTCCGCTGTCTTTTCTTGCCTAGGGGGCACATTTTCTTGAGCCTGTTGCTCAGTGGATATTGGGGCTTCTAAAGTTTGTTCTTGCTACCCTGATTGCTCTTTTTCTTGTTGTTGTACTTCCTGCTGTTGCTGCTCCTCTGTAGGAGGTGCCTGTTCTGGATCCATTTGTTTCTCTTTGCCTTTGCTTGAAGCCTGATAAGTGGTCCTGGCTGCTTGCTGATGTGCTGTGGAGGAAGAGGCAGCTGCTCCTATTTGCCTTTGATGTGAAGAGGAAACCTGTCCACAAGTTTCCAAGTCAGCTTCCTTTTCAATATTTTTTGCTTCTCTCTGCAGCATTTTCTCTCTAGAAATTGCTTCTTCTAGGGTGCCCTCTCTCCAACTCAATAAGTTGGCATACTTCTCAATGTGAGGAAATCTTACATGGGGATAGCCACCCAATTTGTGTTTTACCCTCCTGAGAGAAATGAAATGATTAGGGTCATAAGGCACCCAGCGGAAACGGGTTTCTAAATGGAGGCTCTCTAGGATTCTGTCTGCTTCCTTCCACCCCTCCTCTCTTATGTTGTACAGGAATGGGCCTAACTGGTTCCTGACCTTCAGCTGCACTTTCTTTTTCTTACTATGGAAATGGATATGATCTGCATTTCCAAACTGCCTGAAGTATTCCAAGGCAAATAGTCTCATGGGGACATATCTTGGCAGCCTGTAAGGGTCCAGCTCACAGCCATAAACTCTGATTAATGTGTGGTGTTGGTAAAAGTACCAATCACCAATGCTGTAGGTCTTAGAGAGATGAAGTATTCTTTGCATTTCATCAGTGAATCTTGGGGGAGGGACACCAAATAACAAAGTCATAGCGGGATGAATGAAAAGGTCAATGAATTCACAGTAAGTGTATGGTGAATAGGAGACATGATGGAAAATTGAACTCCAAAACACAACAGACCTTGGTTTTCCCTGGGCATCAAGTTTCTTGAGAGGAATAGGGAAACCATCAGGTTGATAAAATAGGAACAGATGATATATGTATGAGGTGGATCTAAACACCCTTTCCCTTTCTAGGTTCATGAATTGCTCATGAATCTTATTTGCAACATATTCAGCATAGTCATAGTGCACAGCAGGAGGCTTCCCAGAAGAAAATATGGACAGCATGGCCATGATGATGTCATCAACATCCCCAATCCCCTTGTACCCCAGGACATAGCTCATCAGGTCTACAAGCATTTTGCCCAAGTCATTCAAATATGGATTTCCAATAGGAGGCAGTCTTACAGCTTCAGAGCTGGGCTGGACAAATAACTGATTTATTTTGATAACCTGGGCACTGGACAGCTTGCCCCCCTTCTTCAATAAGTCCATCATGGATAGAGTAGTCAATGGCCTTGCAGAATGAAAGTTTAGCATCTGATTTATGGCCTCAGGGGTGATATGGAACAGGACTGCACCTGAGGAATTAAGGACAGCTCTCTGACAGGGATCATAGTTCTCACAGCATTTATGGATCAAGTCTGGAAGGATTTTGACTTGAGGGAGGTTGTAGATGGGCAAATTGGAGTCCCAAATTCCCAAAATGTCAGCTCCACTGAGGTGTTGAGCTTTTAATTCATTGAGCATATGAAGGTTAAATTTGGAACCCATTTGGAAGGTGTCTATCATCTGATAATCCCTATCCCCCATGGCCTTCCATTCCAATTCTCTTTGTGGAGCATTCAGAGGTTGAATATTCAGGGCTACTGGTGTCTCCATGGTTACTTTAGGACTCTGCTTTGTACTAGAACTGGTTTCAGTGAACAGACCAACACAGAGGAGTATTTCTTGGCACAGAGAGGTGAATTGCAAGGAAAATGGGGTAAACTGCAGTGACAACAATTGAAATACTGCACAGAGGACTGATAGAGCAAATGCTCGGCCTGAAAAACTCTCTTTATGGTGAATTAGAGCAGTTCGGGTTTTAAGTCCACGAATGCGCGGACAGACTGCAGGTTTGGTGAAAACTTGGATAAACAAGGCTCTGCAGGTGAATTTTGATTCAACAGTTGAACATGAAGGCCAACCACCGGGGATTTACTGGTAAATTCAGTGTTTTCTTACTCTTTTAAGCTATCTTTGGACATTTATGGACAAAACCAGGCGCAGGGGGAATAATTCGGATAAATACCTCGTGAATTGCCGGCAATGGTCACAAATGTAGGTGGAATTGGCGCGCCAACGGTCTTCGGGTCGATTTCTGCAGGTTGGCGACAGATTGGTCGTAAAATGCATGCAGAGGTGAGCAACAGTCGTTTTAACAAAAGTTATAAAAAACACGATTTTCGGCCAAAATATGGACTTTTTGGGATTTTTGGCGCTTTTTTTGGATGACATCAGCATGACGTCATCAGGTGGGGTCAGGGTCGGATGACGTCAGCATGACGTCATTGAGTGATGTGGCGGCCTGTGAGTGGTCCACGGGGATGGTGAGGTGGCGGATAGGTCAGGGCAATGACGGGCCGGGCGATGATGCGGCGGTGAGGAGGCAGTGACGTGGGCATGTCGTGGCAATGATGTGGGCGTGGCGGGACCGGCCTAAAACCACAAGCAGTAAGTTGATTTTCTTAGACCGCCCTTAATACGGAAGTTGTTTTGTCAGAGGGCGACCCAAGAACCTATGGGGGTGACGCGTGGCAGAGGCTTGACGTCACCCTCTGACAGTTTCTCGGGTGCTATCTCACGGACGTCGGGCCCGACCCGATATGGATCTGGGCCGTCTAATGAAAAGACCCAGATCCGACGGTTGACGGATCGCTAAGGTGCCAGGACAATACGGAAGAGGGCGGGAATTAAATAATATTTTTCTTTGAAGTGCGCGCCCGGCGGGGACTTTGTATTTTGGCGAATTTATATGGTTTTTCCAATGTATTTTTATGAAAGTATGTATTGTGCCAAACTTTGGATAAAGCAGAAGAGTGGGTTTTTAGTGCATTTTTGCAAATAATGCGGGTTAGGGGCAATAATGGCCTTTTACAAGGGATTTTTGCAAATGAAGTGGGTAAGGGATCTTCAAAGGTTTCTGAAGGGAAACGAGGGGTGAGGCTTAGGTTGTCAAACTGACCAGAGGTCAATTTAATCCCTGACTTTGGACATATGGCTATAATGCCAAGGGGGGGGGGGAATATTTATAGAATGCTTGGGGTTTATACACCATAGTGTTTATAATAGTAAGGGAAAAGGGGAACATAGGGATTTAGATAATAAGAAGTTAGGGGTTAATATGAGTGGAAAAGGTGAATGAGGAGTGATAACACTAAGTTTATATGAAAACAACTTAGCTTAGGAAGTAGATCAAAATGAAAAGAATTTTACACAAGAAATGTGGCTTTTAGAGAAACAAGAACCAACATAAAGCCTTGAATTCTTTCATGAACACAACTGGTGATGGGATTGTTAGCAATGAATGTGAATGGGGGGAAACAGGAAGTTAGACATGCTCCTTTGTTTTGCTGCAAAATGATGGAGAAGAGGACCTTCTCTATCCACTGATGTTCCTTTATAAAAGGTTACCAAACACTCAATTGAAAGGAATGATATTTCTGCAACCCCATCTGCCTACCCATCTACTTGCCTAGCATTTTTTGTTTCTTCATGGAGGGTGCACTTAGACTTGCAGACCCTTATGTGCCTTTTTCTTTTCTTTTGGCTTTTTCTTTTGATTTTCTATCTAGAACTACCCTTATTGCTTCCAAGGTCCCAGATTAAGCAGTTGGGAACCTTAATTCTCTACCTAACTTCTGGTCTGCCAAGATTAAACAGTTTGGACAGACTTCTTTCTCTATTCTACAACAGAAAATTGAAACATGGCATGATCCAGATTAGGCTGTTGGACCATCCATCCAAAATTGAGTCATCATCAAGCTATGTACACACATTGTCTTCCCTTGAAAATATGGGATCTTTGCATCACCAAAGCAGAGCATATTTGGAACTTTCTTTGCCAATCATGAAATATGAAACCTATTGGTATAGGTAGCTAACAGTGGCTCCACATGGGGATGGTTTTTCTTCTTGAAAGACCAAGAACAGCAGGTCAGAATGCCTTGGCCCTTTGACTTCTCTTTACCAAAACTTGGAGTTTTTCTTCCTTGAAATCTCAAAATTGGAATCTGTCATACGTGTGGACCTTGCTGAACTAAAGCCTTTTCCTGTTTCTGCAAGACTTTTCAAACTGAGCTATTCACATGCTGAAAGAGAACGTTATATACAATATATTATGTACAGGGGAACAGCCATGCTATGTTCATGGAAAGTAGTCAAAATAGTGCTTCAACATCCTGCCATTCACAGGACCTTCATCCAAATCAGTCTCATCAAGACCTTTAAGAAAGTAAGTGTTGTTTCCTTGCACTGCTTGGATGACAAATGGTCCTCTCGAAAGGGAATGAAACTTTCCATGTTTTCCTTTATCTTCCCTTCTTGAATCCCACTTGAGGACTTTGTCTCCAATGTTAAAGTCTTCAGCCTTAGTCCTTCGGTCAAAAGCTTTCTTTAATTTTTCTTGTAAAACTTGAACTCTGTTATATACTTGGTCTCTAGTTTGCTGCAAGCATACGATTTGATTGATCCTTCTTTGTATGTCATTGGGCTCAGCCTGACTTTCTTGAAGTAGTTTCATAACATGGATCCCTAGTGATGAAGGAAATTTGGCTTCTAATCCATAGACTAACTCATATGGGCTGACCCCAATAGATCTCTTGGTTGTTAGTCTGTCTGCCCATAAGGCATTGACAAGCTTCTTATGTCAGTTCTTCTTATTTTCTTCCAACATCTTCTTTATGATGTTTATAAGATTTTTATTTGATGATTCAGCTAGGCCATTTCCTTGAGGGTAGTATGCAGTAGAATGGCCCAAAGTAATGTGGAATTTGTGACAAAAATTGACCATCTTCTTGGATCTAAAGGCAACAACATTGTCTGTTATGATCTTATCAGGACAACCAAATCTAGACAATATGTTATTCTCCAAAAACTGAATGATTGTTGAATCATTTTCCTGTCTACATGGGATGGCCTCAATCCATTTGGTGAAGTAGTCTGTGGCTATGAGGATCCATCTATGTTGGCCTGAGGATGAGGGGTGAATTTCCCCAATGAAATCCAAGCCCCATTGTTGAAAAGGTATTTCTGTTGCAATAGGCCTCAAAGGAAGTGGCAGTAACTTTCTCTTTCCCTCAAACACTTGGCATTTATGACAGGAAGTGGTAAATTTTTTGACATCAGAGAAAACAGTGGGCCAATAATAACCTGCCCTCAATATCTTATCCACAGTGGACTTCCAGTACAAATGTCCACCACAATCACCTGCATGGAATTCTTTCATGACATTGTTAGTCTTGTTCTCAATTAAGCAGTTTAACAATATACCCTCATGGTTTTTCCAAAGCAAATTGCCATCCATGACACAAAATCTTGAAGCTTTCATTTTTAAGAACCTACATTTAGTTCTGGACAATCCTGGGGGAGCACACAGGTTTTGTAACACATATCATATATCAGAATACCAAGAGGATTGTTCAAAGGCTGCATTGATCTTTGGAGTCGCCAGCTCCGGTTAATTGTCCAGTTGGTTAATTTCTAAGGCTTGAAAGTTTGCTTCTGTCATTAGTTTGGCCAAACCTTGCCCTTTTATCAGTTTTGTAGGTTTTATTTCAATATCAAATTCCAATATGTTGGCAATCCATTTGCCTCTTCTGCCCTCTAGGTTTTCTTGGGTGAGTATGTCTTTCACAATGGGACTTGGCACATAAGCTATAACATGGGAGTATAGGATGTAAATCCTAAAGTCTTTAATGGCCTTGACCAAAGCATAAGCTTGCTTCTCCATGATCTGATATTTCAGGGGTGCATCTATAAGAGCTCTACTAAAGAAAGCGATGGGTTTTTCATTTCCTTGGTCATCTTTCTGTAATAAGACAACAGCAATGGTATGCTGGGAAGCAAAGGAGAAAATGATAAATTCTTTGTCAAATTGAGGATTTGTTAAGACTGGTGTTTGGGTAAGGGCCAACTTTATGCCTTCAAAAGCTTGATTTGCTTCTACTGTCCATTTCATTTTTGAATCCTTCTTAAGCATGTTATTTAGTAATCTGATCAATTCTGCTAGGTTTGGGATAAACCTCCTTAAGAAGTTAATTTTTCCCAAGAAAGCTTGTAATTCTTTGATGTTTCTTGGGTGGGGCATTTGTAAGATAGCTTGTATCCTGTCTGGGTCAATTCTAATGCCATCCTTTGAAATGATGTGACCTAACAACTTACCTTCTTCCAAACCAAACAGGGATTTCTTGGGATTTAAGGAAATTCCATATTTCCTACAAGTTATGAATATTTGTCTCAAATGCTTCAAGTGTTCCTGGTCAGATTTTGAGAATGGTGTGAGGTCATCTAAATAAATGACAAGGAAGTCATGAATCTCTTTGGCAAAAGCAATATCCATTGCTCTTTGAAATGTAGCCCCTGCATTTTTTAACCCAAAAGGCATTTTTACATATTTGAAGGTTCCCCATGGGGTGGTGAATGCGGTTTTGTCTTGATCATCAGGGTGTACTAGGATCTAATTAAAACCTGAGAATCCATCAAGTAAAGAAATTCTTGAGGCCCCCACTACTCTTTGCAAGATGTGATCCATCTTGGGTAAGGGGTAATTATCTTTCAAGGACACTTGATTCAAGTTCCTTAGATCAACACAAAGCCTTATTTCACCAGTTTTCTTTTTGGTAGGAACCAAATTTGAAACCCAATCAGAAAATCTGATTGGTGCTATGATGCCAGCCTTAAACATTTTTTGTACCTCTTGCTCCATTGCTGGGAGAAGCATAGGATTGATTCTCCTCAATTTTTGCTTAAAGGGTTTTTGATTTGGCTTGAGAGGGATAGTGTGTTGAATAACAGAGGTGTCATAGGATTTTAAATCCTCATAACTCCATGCAAAGACATCTTGGAATTCTTTAAAGAGGTCAATGTATTTAGGCTTCTGATCAGGTGGTAAAGATGTAGACAATTTAATTATCTTGGGTTGTTCTGCAGTTCCAATGTTACACTCTTCTATGGTAGTATTGAGGGGCTGCAATTTTGGCTTCCTGAGAATATCATTTGAGTCGAAAATGTCTTCCAAGGGAGTGAGGCCTGTTGGGAGGAAATTGTCTTTCAGTTGTAAAATTTCAGCTTCATTATCAGCTATCTCCTCACAACTGATTTGTTTAAGTTCTTGTAGGTTTTCTATGTTAAAAATGGTTGGATGCAACATTTGGTTTGCTGCTTTGGGTGAAATGCTTGTTTGGTGTTGTTCACCTGGTGTTTGTGAATCACTCGCAGCCTCCATTTCAATGTTTAGCCCTGAAAATTCTTGCTGCAAAGTCAAAAATTGATTTATATGGGTATCATCCTCAAACACTTGCCAGTCCTTGACATTTTTTGGGACAGAAGGTCTATGTTTTACCTCGGCTGTAAAGCAATGCTGGGGTTCAAAAGGAAGTTTACAAGTGCTTGCAAATGTAGCCAAACTATGAGCATGCAGGTTATGGGTTCTAGGAATTTTGGTAATTTGAAATTCAGTGAAGGACTTTAGTAGCTCAGGAACAGCAGATCTATAAGATCTCAGTCTTTTGTCATTGGTGACAAAATTACCCTTTACTTATTGGATAACTAGGTTTGAGTCTCCTAGGATTGAAACTTTTATGGCTTGTAAGGATTTTACTAGCTTGAGGCCTAGTAAGAGAGCTTCATATTCTGCCATATTGTTGGTGCACCTGAAGTTTAACCTATAGGCTCGGCCTTCTGCATGACTTTTTTGTTTATTATGTATCCAAACCCCTGCTCGTGCCCCTAATTTGTTGACTGACCCATCGAATTCAAGAGGACTTCTTGGTTAAGGGAAGAATTGTCAACCGTTATGGGAGTTAGCATCAACAACTTGGGATCTTGGCTTACATTTGGTTTTCCTTCTTGACCAGTTTTGTTAATTGATTTCTCAATCATTATTTCTTGAACAACAGTTTCTTCATTTATATGTTGATCTTGTTTGAGTGTCTAGTTTTCTTCATCATTTGTGGGACCTGTTTTATCATTGAAGAGAATATAGGAGTCTATGTCAGAATGGACAACATATATGGGAAAGTTTTGAGGTTTTTCTTCACTGCTGACCATGTATTTCATAAGTGACTCTCTATATAACCTCTTGGGTTGACCAAAGACTAAGATGGTGGCATATGACATGTCTAATTATAGGGAACCTTGGAGTTGAGCCCCCCATGATCTTGATAACAGCATCCCATATTTGGGTGGGATATCAGCAACTACAACATCCATTAGAATTGTTTTATTTGGGTACTGAACAAGGGACACACATAAGTCTTTTATTAAGCCTAAACACTTAACTTGGCTGGAGTCAAATGAGAATAGGTCCTTATATGGTCTTGTAATATCTAGATTCAATCTTTCCATGACTGATTTAGGCATCAGGTTGTGAGAGGCACCTGAGTCAAACATTGCATTGTGTAGTATCTTATCATGAACATGCAGGCTGGCATAGAAAGGTAAGATCCCTGTAACTGTTGTCTTTCCATCAACCTCTAGACCGAAAAGCAATTTTGGGGTGTCATCCAACACATTGACATTATCTTTATTACGAGTAAGTTGAAGGGACTTCTTGATTTGTTGTTTATAAATGTCATGCTTGGCTAGTTCTGAAAGAGGAATAGCTACCTTCAATTTGCCAATTTCAGCTTCTAAGTCAAAGGGTCTTTTAGATTGGATCTTGGTGTTGTGGGTGACAGCCTTTTCCTTGTTCACTAAGTCTTCTTCTTGATTCTTATCTTGATCTTGAGGCTTGCTGTTCTTACTCATCTCTTGAGGAGTGTTACTTGGATTAGGATGCAAGGGTGATGTAGCCATAGGCTGTTGTTTTGAAGGCAATGGTTCAGTGACTTCTTGAACGGTTACTTCATTTGTAACTGAATCAGTTGTGTCATTTGGCTTTGTGACTATGGCTCTTTTGGGCTGCTGGCTATCCTTTGTTTTTTCAAGCTGTGTTACATTTATAGTTTTGCTTCTTAGCTTGTATTGCTTATGAACTTCATAAACAGCTGTGTCATAGCCTTGTTTAAAGTCAAATGACTCACCTGACCTGGTTTGGAATTGCTGAATGTCATCATCCTTATGATCTTCTTGACTCAGAAAAACTTGCTGCTCATCATTCAGGCCCATTAGGTTAATGTGGGTGTCATCTGTTTGCTCATTTGAAGTGGATGCCTCAGTATAGTTTTCCTGGAACGGAGGTCTTATGTCTGGATCAGAACCGGCCTTGCCAACGTTTGGGTTTTGATTTCTCCTAAAATTGGGATTCCTGATAGGGTTATTTTGTGGTGCTTCCCATGATGACTTTCTCTCAACTGATTCTACTCTATCACCCAATCTCTTCATACCAGTGAGTATTGCATCCAGTTTTTGATCAAAGGCTGAGGGTTCTTCTTTGAAGGTGGTTCTCTTTTCCAATCTTGCCCTGTTTCTTTTGGCAATCAGGTTAGCCTCTACTGTGACAGCAACCTTTTGGGCATCTTCAAGGGTTTCAGGGGCTCTTTCCTTCAACTGATATGCCATATCAGGGTCAAAACCATCAGGAAATTTGTACAAGGCTAAATCGGGAGGAGGTCTTAAATTCTGTGGTATTGCGTTATATACATTGTTGAATCTTGCACAATACTCCAAAATGGTCTCTTGAGGACCTCGTTTGATTGTATCATATTCACCAAGTATGTGCAGGGGATCTTTCTTTTTCTCCCATCTATTAGTAAAGGCTTGATAAAGCTCATCAGGAGTTGTGATGGTGTTTACAGCCAGTGATCTAAACCAGGTTCTTACATCCCCTGTCAGGCTCTGAACAAAGATTATCATTCTCACACTGTCATCATCTATTTCATAGTTCTCAAAATGGTCTTGCATCATTTTGGCATGCTGAATTGCTGTGAAAGGGCCAGTGGAGTCAAAATATGAGATCTTGGATTGGTAGTCTTGAGGTAGAGCTGCAGCATTAGCAGGCAACTGCAGGGGTGCATATCTATTAGCCATATTTGCAGGATTTATAGGATTGACAGGGATAACTGGGATAACATGAACGACTTGTACAACAGGGGTAATGGGAACGGTAGACACTAGAGTGTTGGTCAAGGAAATATGTGCAGTGGATGGAGGTGTGAAAGGAGGGCTTTGAGATGTAGACGGTGAACTGGGGGAATCAGGGGTAGACCGAAATAGAATCTTGATTGGAGTTGGAACAGGGTTTGGGTAAGCTGTCTCAGGACTCAAATCAGTAAGAGTTTCCTGTCCTTGCTGCTTCCTAATGATTTTAGGGATTGTATTAGGATTTTCAAAAACAGTTGGTGGATTGGGGTCAGGATTTGACCTTGTATATCGCAGATTCTTCTTGGGAGCCAGCTTCTGAACTTGTTTTTTGAGTATGTTTTTGGAATATTTTTGTGTCTACAAGGGCCAGACAAGATTTTGGAATGGCTGTGTATATCTTAAAGCTAGCATGAATATTGACTGAAGCAGCTTTTATCAGAAACTGTAAATGTAAAACAAAAAACAGTTTTGAAGGCTTCACTAGCTGACATTCAGTGTTCATCTGCAGCTTTAAGAAATATACAGAAATTAGAAAATCCTGAGGAGTTCCCCAGTGGAGTCGCCAATTATGTTAACACCCAGGTTGTTCCCTTTGACTCCCAAGGGAATACGGCCGGGGTAACCACTAACCAAGCTTTGGATTACAGATCCTAGCCAAACTGTAATCAGAGAGGGCTCTCTCTTTAAGATTTATCTCTATTTTGTGAAGATTTTAGGCTAGTTATGAGTTCAGTTTTTGTTTGAGGTTTTGGTTGTGAACTGTTGATTGAGAAGGGCATGAAATGTTTGAGGGATTTCTAGTCCATTGGGCTTATGGAGTCAGAAATTGAGTAGGTCCTGATGTCTGTGATGGAGAAGGATTTACTGTAGAGCTAGACAGCTATTCATGATACAAATTTTGGTTGATAAATGAAACAGAGTGAAATGGAAACTTATATATAGTGTGACTGTACGTTGAGGAAGGGCAGAATGTGTTCAGTAGCATCTAAGAATTACTGCACATATACTGTCAAAGATTTATAGTAATTTGGAGCATTTAAGAATTCCAATTTAACAGATAAACCTGAAGAAAACATTTGTAACAATGAAAGATTGAATTCAGGGTGCCTCCACGGACAAATCCTGAGTTATTCTTCTACTTTCTTGTTAAGATTAGATCACATACATGAGAAATGAAATACAAAATAACACATAGACAGAGATAGATAAACTTATTGTATCAAGCTATAGCACTAGAATTCTGCAGCATTCAATGGTTCCAACACAGTATACACCAGAAAAGATAATCTCTGAAATTCCAAAAGCTCCTTTGTATTATCTCTCCAAAAATACAGCCGAGTTCTCTTTCTGAACCAGTAACAACAACCCCTGCAAGCTTATGCGAGGGGGAATATATACAATCGGTTCTACAAATATCTGAACCACTTAGTCATTTTGATAATTAAATACGCTCACCAACTTTACAAAATAGCAGATAAAGAAGTTATTACTGCTCTTAAATACAAAATGAATGCTCTTTAATTCTGTCAGAAGTCCTTTTTGACCTTTGGAGGCCACTGAGTTAGTTGAGCGTTCTGCATAAATGCTGAATGATGTGTCTTTATGCTCTGTCATGCTGTAGCTTTCTCGGCCCTGTCATCTGTAACTGTCAGTGCTACTGTAGTGGCCGAATCTTTCTGCTGAGTTGGCTCAGTCCATCTTTCTTCAATCATATTGACTGTATCAAATTTTCCTGTACATGATGACTTATGTTTTTGATAAAAAAATTTGATGAAAGGCTTTTGATTACAGTATCAACCGTATCATTTTGGTCCACCATTCTTGTGAGGGCAATTGATGTCTCAAAATTGCATCCAAGGTCTCATCTGCCTCTGTATATTTGTAGAAGTTTGGAGGCACTTCCAACAAATGCTTGATCTCATTCATAACAAAAAATAAATTTTCTACTCTATCATAGAGATTTTGCCCAGATGTTGCCCTGTTTCTTCTGAAGTACTTGGTATTACAGTGATCTGATTTGAAGCAAATGTGTTGACCCTCTTTGCATAGTTCTCATGCGAAAGTAGCCTACATGCGCTGTTCAGTAAGCCAGGAAGACCTCTGCCTTGTAGTACTGCAAATTTGTCCATGAACCTGTTTACTTCTGTCTGCATGTCCTGGCTTCTTCTTTCCAGTGTTTGTACCAGGCTTCTTAATGTAAGGACCCTCTTTATCAGCAAAATGGTTTCAGCTCTGCTGGGAATTCCCATTGCTGCCAGCTAAGGACCTGTACGGTTATTGAGCACATTAATCATTCTATTGGCTACCTCAGGCATGTTGCCTAGAGATGCCCTTGCTCTTTGGATTTCTCTGTGTGCTTTTCCTATTAGTTCTATTTGCTCATGAATGGTCTCAATGTATTACCACTGATCTGTGATTGATTGGCCAATGTTGGCCCATAAAACTGTCTTGAGCTGAGCCACCACTTTGTCCAGGGTGAGCTCTTTTTCCAGCTCCTTTATCTTCTCTTTGAGAGCCTTTATCTCTCTTCCTTTCTCAGCTACGCTTTGTTTTGACTTGTCATATTTCTTATTTAGCTTAGCTAGACTCTCCCTGGCCTCATTTAGTTCTGCCATTTGGGCTTCCAGGGCTTGGATTTCACTCTTCAGCTTCTGCATGTCCAAGCTTTGAGCCTGCTCTATTGTTGGTGCTGGTGCTGATGTAGATGGTGCTGTCTGTTCTGTGGGAGGAGCAGTAGTTTGAGGAGGTTCCTCAAGATTGATTATCTCTGGAGGGGGCTGAGAAGTTTGGCCTCCTTCCTTCTGCTGTAATGCTGCTTGCAGTGCAGCCTCTGATTCTCCCAATTTCTCCTCAGTTTGGATCAGCTGTTTATATAATGAGATCAGCATAGCTGATGCATCCTGGTCATGTCTTAGCTAGGCAACCTCTTCTATTTGGGGATGAAGAGTTTCTGGAATCTTGATAATTTTCCTCAATGTTGCCATGTCTACATCCCTTAGTTTCAATAGCGCTTGAACAACCTTGATGTCCTTGGGGTCATGCCCAAGCTCTATGATGATGTCCTCCAGTGCTTTGATTCGGTTGTCCTTTGCCTGGGAGGAAGCCTTTTCCAACTCAAGTTGGGCAGCTGTATTATTTAGGCTATTTTCCAGCCTGTAGTTCACCAATGTCTTGTCTGCCAAGGTGGCATACACCATCTCACCCGTTTGCTTATGCAATTCAATTTGATCCATTGGGTGGATGTCCTTGGAAAGGACCTCAAGGTTGGTCCTTATGTAGTTGGCAGCTGACTGTGGCTGCAGCATGGTTGGCATGAAATGACTCATTATCATTTTGCCCTCATGCACATCGTATGCAGACATCAACCTATGTTGATTTGTAGGGGCCATCTTCAATAAGTGGTTGTAGAGCTATATCTTAAGTGGCTCATTCCTCTTTTTGATATCAATAAACTGATGTTTGATGCCTACCTCAGCTCCCCTTTGCTGGCTTGAAGAGCTGACTTCTCCTCCAACTGTTCTTTCTTGTTCCTGCTGAAAGGAACTTGCAGATGCTTCCATGCTTGGAGGGCCCATGCCTAAAGATTGCCCTATAGGCATTTCTTCCTCTGAAAGGGGATTCATTCTGTGCCTTTTCTCCCCGTGAGTTGTGGAGGTAGTGAGGGGAGTCTCCTGCTCTCTATCCCTCTTTTTTCCCTTTTCTTCTTGTTGTGGAGTCTGTAGTACTGAGGCCTCCATTGTCTTTTCTTGCCTAGGGGGCACATTTTCTTGAGCCTGTTGCTCATTGGATATTGGGGCTTCTAAAGTTTGTTCTTGCTGCCCTGATTGCTCTTTTTCTTGCTGTTGTACTTCCTGCTGTTGCTGCTCCTCTGTAGGAGGTGCCTGTTCTGGATCCATTTGTTTCTCTTTGCCTTTGCTTGAAGCCTGATAAGTGGTCCTGGCTGCTTGCGAATGTGCTGTGGAGGAAGAGGCAGCTGATCCTATTTGCTTTTGATGTGAAGAGGAAACCTGTCCACAAGTTTCCAAGTCAGCTTCTTTTTCAATATTTTTTGCTTCTCTCTGCAACATTTTCTCTCTAGAAATTGCTTCTTCTAGGGTGCCCTCTCTCCAACTCAATAAGTTGGCATACTTCTCAATGTGAGGCAATCTTACATGGGGATAGCCACCCAATTTGTGTTTTACCCTCCTGAGAGAAATGAAATGATTAGGGTCATAAGGCACCCAGCGGAAACTGGTTTCTAAATGGAGGCTCTCTAGGATTCTGTCTGCTTCCTTCCACCCCTCCTCTCTTATGTTGTACATGAATGGGTCTAACTGGTTCCTGACCTTCAGCTGCACTTTCTTGTTCTTACTATGGAAATGGATCTGATCTGCATTTCCAAACTGCCTAAAGTATTCCAAGGCAAATAGTCTCATGGGGACATATCTTGGCAGCCTGTAAGGGTCCAGCTCACAGCCATAAACTCTGATTACTGTGTGGTGTTGGTAAAAGTACCAATCACCAATGCTGTAGGTCTTAGAGAGATGAAGTATTCTTTGCATTTCATCAGTCAATCTTGGGGGAGGGACACCAAATAACAAAGTCATAGCAGGATGAATGAAAAGGTCAATGAATTCACAGTAAGTGTATGGTGAATAGGAGACATGATGGAAAACTGAACTCCAAAACACAACAGACCTTGGTTTTCCCTGGGCATCAAGTTTCTTGAGAGGAATAGGGAAACCATCAGGTTGATAAAATAGGAACAGATGATATATGTATGAGGTGTATCTAAACACCCTTTTCCTTTCTAGGTTCATGAATTGCTCATGAATCTTATTTGCAACATATTCAGCATAGTCATAGTGCACAACAGGAGGCTTCCCAGGAGAAAATATGGACAGCATGGCCATGATGGTGTCATCAACATCCTCAATCCCCTTGTACCCCAGGACATAGCTGATCAGGTCTACAAGCATTTTGCCCAAGTCATTCAAATATGGATTTCCAATAGGAGGCAGTCTTACAGCTTCAGAGCTGGGCTGGACAAATAACTGATTTATTTTGATAACCTGGGCACTGGACAGCTTGCCCCCCTTCTTCAATAAGTCCATCATGGATAGAGAAGTCAATGGCCTTGCAGAATGAAGGTTTAGCATCTGATTTATGGCCTCAGGGGTGATATGGAACAGGACTACACCTGAGGAATTAAGGACAACTCTCTGACAGGAATCATAGTTCTCACAGCATTTATGGATCAAGTCTGGAAGGATTTTGACTTGAGGGAGGTTGTAGATGGGAAAGTTGGAGTCCCAAATTCCTAAAATGTCAGCTCCACTGAGGTGTTGAGCTTTTAATTCATTGAGCATATGAAGGTTAAATTTGGAACCCATTTGGAAGGTGTCTATCATTTGATAATCCCTATCCCCCATGGCCTTCCATTCCAATTCTCTTTGTGGAGCATTCAGAGGTTGAATATTCAGGGCTACTGGTGTCTCCATGGTTACTTTAGGACTCTGCTTTGTACTAGAACTGGTTTCAGTGAACAGACCAACACAGAGGAGTATTTCTTGGCACAGAGAGGTGAATTGCAAGGAAAATGGGGTAAACTGCAGTGACAGCAATTGAAATACTGCACAGAGGACTGATAGAGTAAATGCTCGGCCTGAAAAACTCTCTTTATGGTGAATTAGAGCAATTCGGGTTTTAAGTCCACGAATGCGCGGACAGACTGCAGGTTTGGTGAAAACTTCGATAAACAAGGCTCTGCAGGTGAATTTTGATTCAACAGTTGAACATGAAGGCCAACCACCGGGGATTTACTGGTAAATTCAATGTTTTCTTACTCTTTTAAGCTATCTTTGGACATTTATGGACAAAACCAGGCGCAGGGGGAATAATTCGGATAAATACCTCGTGAATTGCCGGCAATGGTCACGAATGTAGGTGGAATTGGCGCGCCAACGGTCTTCGGGTCGATTTCTGCAGGTTGGCGACAGATTGGTCGTAAAATGCATGCAGAGGTGAGCAACAGTCGTTTTAACAAAAGTTATAAAAAACACGATTTTCGGCCAAAATATGGACTTTTTGGGATTTTTGGCTCTTTTTTTGGATGACGTCAGCATGACGTCATCAGGTGGGGTCAGGGTCGGATGACGTCAGCATGACGTCATCGAGTGACGTGGCGGCCTGTGAGTGGTCCACGGGGATGGTGAGGTGGCGGACAGGTCAGCGCAATGACGGGCCGGGCGATGATGCGGCGGTGAGGAGGCAATGACGTGGGCATCTCGTGGCAATGACGTGGGCGTGGCGGGACCGGCCTAAAACCACAAGCGGTAAGTGGATTTTCTCGGACCGCCCTTAATACGGAAGTTGTTTTGTCAGAGGGCGACCCGAGAACCTGTGGGGGTGACGCGTGGCAGAGGCCTGACGTCACCCTCTGACAGTTTCTCGGGTGCTATCTCACGGACGTCGGGCCCGACCCGATATGGATCTGGGCCGTCTGATGAAAAGACCCAGATCCGACGGTCGACGGATCGCTAAGGTGCCAGGACAATACGGAAGAGGGCGGGGAATTAAATAATATTTTTCTTTGAAGTGCGCGCCCGGCGGGGATTTTGGATTTTGGCGAATTTATATGGTTTTTCCAATGTATTTTTATGAAAATATGTATTGCGCCAAACTTTGGATAAAGCAGAAGAGTGGGTTTTTAGTGCATTTTTGCAAATAATGCGGGTTAGGGGCAATAGTGGCCTTTTACAAGGGCTTTTTGCAAATGAAGTGGGTAAGGGATCTTCAAAGGTTTCTGAAGGGAAAAGAGGGGTGAGGCTTAGGTTGTCAAACTGACCAGAGGTCAATTTAATCCCTGACTTTGGACATATGGCTATAATGCCAAGGGGGGGGAATATTTATAGAATGCTTGGGGTTTATACACCATAGTGTTTATAATAGTAAGGGAAAAGGGGAACATAGGGATTTAGATAATAAGAAGTTAGGGGTTAATATGAGTGGAAAAGGTGAATGAGGAGTGATAACACTAAGTTTATATGAAAACAACTTAGCTTAGGAAGTAGATCAAAATGAAAAGAATTTTACACAAGAAATGTGGTTTTTAGAGAAACAAGAACCAACATAAAGCCTTGAATTCTTTCATGAACACAACTGGTGATGGGATTGTTAGCAATGAATGTGAATAGGGGGAAACAGGAAGTTATACATGCTCCTTTGTTTTGCTGCAAAATGATGGAGAAGAGGACCTTCTCTATCCACTGATGTTCCTTTATAAAAGGTTACCAAACACTCAATTGAAAGGAATGATATTTCTGCAACCCCATCTGCCTACCCATCTACCTGCCTAGCATTTTTTGTTTCTTCATGGAGGGTGCACTTAGACTTGCAGACCCTTATGTGCCTTTTTCTTTTCTTTTGGCTTTTTCTTTTGATTTTCTATCTAGAACTACCCTTATTGCTTCCAAGGTCCCAGATTAAGCAGTTGGGAACCTTAATTCTCTACCTAACTTCTGGTCTGCCAAGATTAAACAATTTGGATAGACATCTTTCTCTATTCTACAACAGAAAATTGAAACATGGCATGATCCAGATTAGGCTGTTGGACCATCCATCCAAAATTGAGTCATCATCAAGCTATGTACACACATTGTCTTCCCTTGAAAATATGGGACCTTTGCATCACCAAAGCAGAGCATATTTGGAACTTTCTTTGCCAATCATGAAATATGAAACCTATTGGTATAGGTAGCTAACAGAAAGTTTGCCTTGTTTCTAGTCATAGTCTTATAGGTTTTGAGTCATCTCATCTCAACAAGTGTCATTCTCTTTTCCAAAAAGTTTCATAGCCTCATTCCATGTCCTAAAAGCCTCACCATGTGTTTTGACATCAGTTTGATTCCAAAGGATCCATGTTATTCTTGGTCTAGTCTTTCCATGGTTGTTTTCGTGTCTAAGATCTATAAAAGAGTCTTGTTGGTATGGTCATATAGGGTCAACACTCCGTTCTTGCCCATCACTTGTCCCACATCACCTAAAATTCCATGTGTCAAACTTGTGTCAAGGTTTTCATAGTGAAAAACTCACTCTAGGTGTTTTCATAGTGTAGACAGTGTAAAAAACCAGTTTTGCGCTATGAAATCACTGAACTAGGAGTTTTCGTAGCGTGCTACGAAACCCCTAAAGCACCCTGTTTCAACAGAAAAATTGTTTTTACTAGTTAACTTCCAGAAGGTTTCTTGAGCAGCTGAGAACTCAATTTTGAAAACTAAAAGAGGCTTTTCTTCCTAACATGCTGAAATAAAAAAACCTCTTTCCGTTTCTTCAAATTCATTCTGACATTGGAGGAATTTATGGTTATACTTTCACTACGAAACTGCTAAAAGTCAAGCTTGGTCTTTTGGTTAGAAGTCTTTTTCAAGATCCGTTTCTGGTCACATAAAAAGGTATTTTGGAATTATGAAGGAGGTTTCTCTTCATTAACTCCTCAGATAAAATAACCTATCTCACTTTCTTCATAAGTGTTTTCAGTTGGGAGATAATAAGCTTTCTTTGAAACCCAAAATTCAGAGAATGGATTTTTCCTGTTTGACACATGTTTTTCAAGGATATATTCGGGACATCTGGAGAAGTATTTTAAAAAAACAAGAAAGGTTGTTGTTCTAGACATCATGGAATACAAAAAAATCCTTCAGTTTCAAAAAATGTATCATGGATGAGGAGATAAAGGCTCTGTCCCACGTGCCATTTTCAAGGATCCTAAACCTAAAAACAGGGAAACATGTTCCCTAATTTCTAGGGTTTGTCTTCAGCAGTTAGATGACCACGTGAGAGGCTTCATCAAATTTGACTTCTTGAGGTTGCAAGTTGTCAAATAATGCTTTAAATTCTTAGATAAGGTTGTTGTAATCATGATAAGGAGTTACACTCCTAGTTGTATTAGGTCACTAGCACTCCTAGTTAACAGCTAGTTCTAATTAATGGTTTGTTTTATGGTTAGAATAGGTGTCACTGATGGAAATTCGAATTCTCTTGATGATGGATGATGGAATCCTAATTGTAAATGCTTTATATATAGCAAGAGGTCGAATTAGCAAAGGTTTGGAGACTTTTTGGGTCAACTGCTGCTCTATGTGCAGACTGTGTATATTTTTAACCTAATGCAGATTTCTACTTAGACAACTCAAGATTCATGAAGAGTTCTTGTATGTTCTTGTTATGATGGAATCTTCCAATACTTACATTGTAGTGGTGTTTAGTTATGATACTCAGAACTCATCAATGATGCTCTGACTTCCTTCATAGATAAACTAACTATGTTTCACTGTTTTGTATTTTCATTTCTACACTTGAACTCTATAATGCCTTGACTTCCATGCTAGGTAGAATGCTTTGGCTTCACTATTCAGGATTCAAAGAGAGTTTTTAATGTCATATTGTCTCATGGCTTTCCTCTTTCACTTACTTGCAGTGGTATGAATACATGTTACTTAGAACTCATCAATCATGCTCTAACTTCCTTCATGTATTTATAAATTGTGTTTCCTTGCATTGTATCTTTGTTTTGTTGATGCATAAAAACTCTCTATGCCCTGACTTCATGTTAAGCTGATCTTGATGTGGTACTGAAACATACTTTGACTCCATAGCCCAATGGTAGCCAGCCTTCATCTTTCAACCTATAAACATATACAATTACAAACCATAGAGTTAGCCATCTATTCATATCTTTAATCTAAATCATTAACCCTTTGAGAGAGCCCTCTCAGGTTGAGGAGGCTAAGCCTTAGCTAAAAGATTGGTTTGAAATAGTTACACCGAGATAGTCTGATCAGCAGCCTATTAGGGTCCTATTTTGGTGATAAAATTTTGGTGCGTCTGCCGGGAGCCTGAAGTCTATTCATTCCTGAAATTAAGAGGCTGAACTTCTGAAGGTAGCAGGAGCTCAGACATATTTTTGAGGCTGCAAAACTACCTTGGCGACTCCACACATCGAATAAGAAATTGGAAGGTGACTCCACTGCTAGAAGATCAGTAGCTTGATGAAGTTTCAAGATGAGTTCCACTGCAAGAATGAATGCCAGGTATGCTCCTATGAATCGGTCTCATATCCCTGGTTTTCCAAATCCTATGCCAAAGGTTGATTGGTTAGAGGATCTTCCGATATTCAAAGATGAAAAGAAAGACAATGCTGCTCTTCATTTGGTTAGGTTTCATATGCATGTACGCAATCTTAAGGTTCAGTTTCCTGAAGATTGTCTCATGAGGATGTTTATGACCACTTTAGAAGGAAAAGCATGGTCTTGGTATAAAAGTTTGGAAAATGGTTCAATATATTCGCTTGCTAATTTTCATGATGAATTCTATGAGATGTATAAAGAATGTCATCCTTCCTTATTGCTGCTCAAAGATTGCTGTAAACATTCTTTAAGTCTTATTCAGTATTTGGAGGATTGTTATGATGATGATGAATTCATGGATGAAGAAATTTTAGATTCTCTTCATAACAATACATTTCAACACCAAGAAGAAAGTATAACATCCCATGAAATGCAACATGAAGATCAGCAGGGGTTTACTTATGAAAATCATATTACATCCTCTGAGATTGATGTAGAGATGCAGCAGACTTGTCAGTCTTCGGATCATTATCAAGATGAACATGATTACAAACACCAAGAAGAAATGCTGGAAGAAACTTTTTATGACCCTCAGGAAGAGGAAAAGGTTGTTCATTTTTGTAATTCCTTGCAGCAGCTTACACCAAAGAATGATGATAATAATGAGGAAAATTACATTGTTTGTTGGAATCATTCAGAAAAGCAGTTGGATAGCTTGTCAAATAAATGTTGTGTAGTTGAGGATCAGTTGTTTGAAGATATAGAATATTATGGGAATCATCAAACTAACCATGTGTTTTTTGACCCTATAGCTGACTACATGGAAAAGATTTACTGTTCAGGCTTCCAGTTATATTTTCATCTTGAAGAACAGTTACACCTCATGCTGCCTTGGTTATTTCAGTATCTTGCTTATTTTTGCTTCAAGCACAGTCAAGAGATTCAAGTGTTAGATTAGATCGACAACTGGCTTCATTGGAAGTTTCATGTTCCTTGAGCTACAAGTGGAGATTGCAGCTAATAGGGTAGGTAGGAATGTGAAAATAAGCTCAAGGTAGGTTGATTGAGCATTTGTTTCAGTAGGTGCAGTTTGAATTCTTCTTTCAGAAATCATTAAAGGCTTGAGGAGCAGATTGGGCAGAAGTTCAGAGTTTTATTCTAGAGGATGGATAGCGGCACTGGAGCTACAAGTTCTTAGTATACCACAAGGGCACACTATCCCTAGTGGAGCCACTGTTATCACCCTAAAATTTTTGTTTCTAAGCTTTGGAAAGTTTGCCTTGTTTCTAGTCATAGTCTTATAGGTTTTGAGTCATCTCATCTCAACAAGTGTCATTCTCTTTTCCAAATAGTTTCATAGCCTCATTCCATGTCTTAAAAGCCTCACCATGTGTTTTGACATCAGTTTGATTCCAAAGGATTCACGTTAGTCTTGGTTTAGTCTTTCCATGGTTGTTTTCGTGTCTAAGATCTATAAAAGAGTCTTGTTGGTATGGTCAAATAGGGTCAACACTCCGTTCTTGCCCATCACTGGTCCCACATCACCTAAAATTCCATGTGTCAAACTTGTGTCAAGGTTTTCATAGTGAAAAACTCACTCTAGGTGTTTTTGTAGCGCAGACAGTGTAAAAAACCAGTTTTGCACTATGAAATCACTGAACTAGGAGTTTTCGTAGCGCGTTACGAAACCCCTAAAGCAGCCTGTTTCGGCAGAAAAATTGTTTTTACTAGTTAACTTCCAGAAGGTTTCCTGAGCAGCGGAGAACTCAATTTTGAAACCTGAAAGATCCTTTTCTTCCCAACATGCTTAATTACAAAAACCTCTTTCCATTTCTTCAAATTCATTCTGAGGTGGGAGGAATTTATGGTTAAATTTGTGCTATGAAACTGCTGAAAGTTAAGCTTGGTCTTTTGGTTTTAGCAGTCTTTTTCAAGATTAGTTTCTGGTCACATGAAAAGGTATTTTGGAATTATGAAGGAGGTTTCTCTTCATAAACTCACCAGCTAAAATAACCTATCTCACTTTCTTCATAAGTGTTTTCAGTTGGGCGATAATAAGCTTTCTTTGAAACCCAAAATTTAGAGAACGGATTTTTCCTGTTTGACATGTGTTTTTCAAGGATAGATTCAAGAAAGATGGAGAAGTATTTTAAAAACCCAAGAAAGTTTTTTGTTATATACATCATGGAATACAAAAACCTCCTTCAATTTTGAAAAATGTGTCATTGATGAGGAGATAAAGGTTCTGTCCCACGTGCCATTTTCAAGGATCCTAAACTTAAAAACAGGGAAACATGTTGTAATTTCTAGGGTTTGTCTTCAGCAGTCAGATGACCACATGGGAGGCTTCATCAAATTCTACTTCTTGAGGTTGAAATTTGTCAAATAATTCTTTAAATTCTTAGATAAGGTTGTTTTAATCATGATAAGGAGTTACACTCCTAGTTGTATTAGGTGACTAGCACTCCTAGTTAACAACTAGTTCTAATTAATGGTTTGTTTTATGGTTAGAATAGGTGTCCTTGATGGAAAATTCGAATTCTCTTGATGAGGGATGATGGAATCCTAATTGTAAATGTTTTATATAGAGAAAGAGGTCGAATTAGCAAAGGGTTGGAGACTTTTTGGCTCAGCTGCCGCTCTATGTGCAGACTGTGTATATTTTTAACCTAATGCAGATTTCTACTTAGACAACTCAAGATTCATGAAGAGTTCTTGTATGTTCTTGTTATGATGGCATCTTCCAATACTTACATTTGCAGTGGTGTTTAGTTATGATACTCAAAACTCATCAATGATGCCTTGACTTCCTTCATAGATAAACTAACTATGTTTCACTGTTTTGTATTTTCATTTCTACACTTGAACTCTATAATGCCTTGACTTCCATGCTACGTAGAATGCTTTGGCTTCACTATTCAGGATTCAAAGAGAGTTTTTAATGTCATATTGTCTCATGGCTTTCCTCTTTCACTTACTTGCAGTGGTATGAATACATGTTACTTAGAACTCATCAATCATGCTCTAACTTCCTTCATGTATTTATAAATTGTGTTTCCTTGCATTGTATCTTTGTTTTGTTGATGCATAAAAACTCTCTATCTCCTAAATTCATGTTAATATGATCTTGATGTGGTACTAAAACATACTTTGACTCCATAGCCCAATGGTATCCAACCTTCATCTTTCAACCTATAAACATATACAATTACAAACCATAGAGTTAGCCATCTATTCATATCTTTAATCTAAATCATTAACCCTTTGAGAGAGCCCTCTCAGGCTGAGGAGGCTAAGCCTTAGCTAAAAGATTGGTTTGAAATAGTTACACTGAGATAGTCTGATCAGCAACCTATCAGGGTCCTATTTTGGTGATAACATACTTGATGGTATTCCCCAATGGAGTCGCCAATTCTATTGGCAAGAAAGTTCCCTAAGGTAAGGGTTGACAACCTCAACATAGAGGAACAAGATAATCAACAAAGAGAAGTCAAGCAAGCATGCCAAACATGTGAATTTCTAAACATGGATTTGAAAACATACCAGGAGGTCCTACGTTTGACGATGTTCCTATAGGTTCCAAACCTTTGCTTCCTCTAGAATGATTAGGTCTGCAAGTCAATTCACAGAAACATATACATGATAGACAATTCAATGTGTGTAAATAAAAGATATGATATATCATCATATATAAGCATATATATATTACTATTCATGAGACAATAACATATCAAGAACAAGACATGAGCTTATTTATTGATTAACAACAATAGGTATAGGAAAGGTACAACCTGATCCAAGCCAAAGCACCGATGAAGCCTTCCTCTGTATCCATCCATCCTGATCCATGAATAAAACCTCTCTAATAAGTGCAAGGAGATGGTACAAAGATGATGAACATATCTGCAAAAGAAACTAGGGTTCCTATAGAATTTGGGAGTGCAGGAAGCATGAGAAAATCAGACTTGATCTGGGAGAAAAATGGGTATAATTTCAATAACCCTTCTCTTATGCATTTTAGGCTTACCCAAGGCGTGTATATATACCACCTGAAATTAGTTAATTTAGTTGTGCTATGGGCTTTTGTAGGTGGACGCTCGATAAAACCCATGAACCCTACCTGAAAAATAATTTTCTTTTTTCATATTTTAAAAGGTATACGCAGGTATAGAGTTATAGGACCCACCTATGTACGCGATTTAGTGCGGGTAGAGTCGCAAATGGAATTTTGAATATTTTTTTTATTATAAGTTCAATTCTACATGGGTAAAGGATGCCCAAGACCATATAATAGCATTAAGTCTACAAGAGTGTAAATGATGTTATAGTAAAATCCACTGGTAGTAGTGTGGTCTGCGAAGCCCTTCTAACAAGAGGTTTAAGCACGAGATCACACTTGGGATATCTAAGGTGACATGACCCATTTCACTTAGTTTCAGGTGGTGCGATATAGAGGAATTTTCATGTATTACAAAAAATGTTATTAGCATTTCTCTGTAGCACTTGGGGGCCACTTGAGAGGAAAATATCAAGGGGGTTTCGGTCTTAACTCTCTAGGCTAATTGTTCTGCCCTTGTATGTGAATTTGGCTTGCAACTATGCCCCTAGGACATGTTATTGTCAGTAGTATCCATAGTGGAAAACATTTTTAGGGCATATAAATAGGTGTAGGGTCAGGTTTGTCTTCTTTGTCCCTGGGATGGATATTAGTCATACTCTCTCAGTCCTCTCGGAGGGTGCCTCATGACTAATAAGGGAACTTGTACTAAGTTCACAGCTAAGAGGGCTAAGAAGTAGGTCACTAGTATAACTATCCCACCACAAACTTCTCTGCATTTGGATTTCTTGTGTGACTACCTCTTAGGAATTTTCTATTGTGCATTGCTTGGTCCGAGTTAGTAGCTTTAGACTTAGGGTGTTTGCAGTAACATAATTGTGCTAAATTATAATTTTTCACCCTGGCTGAATATATTCACCATCAGTCATGTGGTATTCACAGTTTTCCTCCTGAACGAGGTGGACTTTTTACTCCTGCATGGATAGTTCCTGTTGGTGATCAATACTTATGTCAACACATAGTTTTGGAATCCATACCTGGTCCTTCTAGTAGTATTCTAACTTCTAGTGAAACTTTGGCATATGATTTTTCTACTCCTACCAATCCACCTTTGATCGATCCACCAGGATCTAAGTTGCGGCATATAAACCATGATGGTTCCATACCTTCCTATACCTTTTTAACATTGTCAATTGTATATCCTATGGCGAAGTCTGAGACATATTTACCTTCTCCATTGGAAGTGTTAGCTACCATGTCATCATTGTTGTCTCTTAGTGGGGCCATACCTTCTCCTCCGTCTACACCTCTCACATCTTCTTTGAGCATCCCACTAGTTTCATCTATAGCTCCCACAAATTTATTGAATGTTTCCATGCCTACTATGTCCTCTATGCTGACCATCATTATTCATCATAGTCAATCAATAGGGTTAGGAGTCTTTCCACCTAACTTTTCTCAACCACCTATTCTTTTTCCTCAGTTAGGTGTGGTTACTTCTAGAAATGTGTGTTTCGGGGCGGGGGGGGGATTGGGGGGGGGGTTCATCCATTATTCCTTCTTAGCCTAGGGGAAACATTTCTTCTAGCATGTCATAAGCCTAGTATCATTCATTATTTGGAGGGTCCCCACCTTCCAACACTTTTCTTGGAGTGGTTAGTTTACCAGGGGGAAACCCTGCTGCTAGTACCATCACCTCTATGAGTCATCCTCCTTATGTTGGTGCTACCACTTAGGTCAATTCATCCTTTACTCTTGGATACAACCTTGTTAGTAGCCATGCTCTTAGAGGTCCATTTCTCTTTCGGGGAACTTACCCTGAGGAGAAACCTCCTTTTACCAGTTATTCTGGCCCACATGATTTATACACTAGGGCGAATCCTTACCATGGTCAACAACTACTACATCACAATCCTTATATGGGGGCACCTCAAGGTTGGTCAGGTATTTTCCCTGCCTATGACCCATTCAGTCAACCTCATAATCCATTTCTATGTTCTCTTGATTTACCATATTTGGCTAAGTGGACCAAAGACCCCATTAGGCATGACCCTTGGTGGCCACCTATGCCTGCAAAATTTCCTTCCAACTTATCTAAATTTGAACGAAACCCTGGGGAGAATCCGTCTACTCACATTATCACCTATCACCTATGGTGTTCATCCAACTCTATAGTAATGGTCCAACGGACTTTGACTAGGGATGTTGCCAAATGGTACATCAAATTGGATACCACATCCTACAATTATTTCACATATCTAGCTTAGAAATTATTGACACACTTCTAGCTTCCCACAAGGTATGATATCGATTTCGACCTCTTTCCAAACTTTAGACAAGATGATGCCACCTTGATCTCTAACCATATTCATGAGTGGCATCGTCACAAGAGGTTGGTTTGGACCAATATTCCATATGAGATTTTACGTAAATGGTTCATTCTATCTATAAGACCTCAAATTTCCAAGGATGTGCCTATGTTTCGAGCCATTACTGAGGAGAAAGTTATCTTAGCTACCCAACAACTGGATTTGATTTACTCACAATCAGGTTTGCTTTATGAAGTACTTCCTAATTCTCTTAGTCCTTCCATTGACCTACCCAAACCTGCTCTTGACCCACACACTGATGGTGTGATTGGGTCCGTTTCTGATTCCATAAGCCAACTTTCTGCTCAACTTGGGCAATTGATTATTACATTGCAAGGCCCAACAAGTGCATCTAGCTCTTCCAAAGCACCGTCTTCTGAGAATTCCACCGAATTTCTTTTAGTGAAGTCCACAACAACTAAGAACAAACAACAAACTGGTGGTAAAAAGAATAATAGGAAGAATAAATAAATAAATCAAACTTCTTTGGAAACTCAACCAAACCCTCATCATCAGGGAAGGGGCACTAGAGATCATCGTCGAAATGTTAAATTCCTTTGTAAATTTTTTCAAGTTGAACATGTTACTCATGAATTCACTCGGATGGATGAAGTTCATATTCTCCTTGCACCACCGAACTCTACTCAACAACCTTCTAATTTAACTCCTCCATTCCATGCACAGCTACAAAAAGAAATTCTTGCCGAGCCTCTGCAAGGGGGCCATGAGGGGCCATTTTTCAACCCCACCAATAGCTCATCCATTTTTATTTGAAAAGAAGAGGTTAATGTGACCACATGATCCAAGTCATATGATGTTCCTAAGTCAAGTTCTTCTCATAAGGAGTCACCCAATCCACCTACTTCCACTAGACCTCTCACATTAGATAAGCCTATGGAACCTATTTATTGGCCCCCAAAGGGTGTTGTCCGTAAGACACCACACAATCCTTCTGCACGGGCCACTCAACATTACAATATTGTTGAAGATCTTTCCCGGTCTCCTTGTGCCATGTCTGCCCTAGAGGTTTTACAAATTTGTCCCCAACAGTTGAAGGCCTTGTTGTCTATGATTGGTGGAGTATGTCCTTATAATTCCAACCTCATCAAATTCAATGTTGACAAGGCTTCCTTTCGACTTTCCCACCAGATTTCCTTTTAGATTACCATGCGTATTTTCCATAAGAATATCCATCACACTTTGGTGGATGAAGGATCTTCGACTTGTGTCATGTAAGCATCATGTTGAAAGCTCTCATCTCTCTGACGCTCGCCACATACAATAATAATCTTCAAGACTTTGATGGACATAACTTTGTACCCAAGGGGGTTCTTCCCAAGTTCACCATTGAGTTAGGGGAAAAACTATTTATTTAGACGTTGAAGTCATTGAGGCTCCTTTGGATTATAACATTATTCTTGGTCGTAGTTTGTTCTATGCCATGATTGTTGTTGTATCGACTGTGTTCCATGTTCTTTGCTTTCCTCTTGAAGGCAATATTGTGACCATTGACCAACTGGACTATTATGTGCCATCGACCCAACTTACCACTATAGAGAACTCAATCCCACTTGTTAGAAACCACCCTAGTGAGCATGAGAGTGTTGGCATGGGCTTGTTTAAAAGCTCATCTATTATTGGGGTATTTCCTCAAATACCACCGCCCCAATATTCCTTCTTCCTCTTCTAAATGTCATATGCATATGATATCTTATATCACCTTGGACCCCATAATTCTCCTGATCCTTGGGTGGTGTCACCTATTATTATGGAAGTTGATCAAACTAGTGAACATCCTTCCCCACAATTAGCAGAAGATATTTCCTCCCCGACAGTCCTGTTAGTATCTCCTGATGCTGGTTAGAAACTGCATCACAATATGGAATATGACCAGGTTTCTTTGCCCACATGAGCCATCCCTCTGCCTATTCCACATGGATCCCTCGATGAAACCCCCCCCCTGGTTAGTTAAATTGGAGGTCATGGACCTACCTATTGATCATCCTAGGGAGATTATGCCTCTTCCTCCCTCTAGTCTCCCTGATGTGGAACAAGTAGAGTTTGGAAACATAAATCTTGGAATGATTTAGGGGGCACAACCTCGACTATCCTTGGAAGTTCAACCCCTAGACCAAGTCAAGTATTGGGTTTCTAATGTTGAACTTGCCAATGAATTATCCAAATCCACTCCACCTATCGACGAGTGCCTTGTACCCCCTTTATGTCTTGATTCATCGTTATGTCCTCGGGTTAATTTCGAGAGTGCATCTATGTTAGACTATCCCTGGTATGGTCAACCTTTCAGGATTTGGAAGTTTTACTTATTTTGGTATGGACCCACATTAGTGAGACATATGGTCCCCTTACCCTCCATAAGTTTTCATTTAGAAACACTTGGTCTATTCCCAGCTATGGGAACCCTTTAGCGAGACCTACCAGGCTGTGTTGTGCTTGTACATATTGTACCTAGAAGTGATGATTTATCTCTTTTTTGGTTAGGTGTGTGATGTGAGTATTGTTAACACCTAAAAATCATACACATGTTTTCACAATCCACAAGGCACTAAATGTTGTCCAACAAAATGCACAAGTGAAGATTTTCCAGTTGAAGACATTATGAACTTCAAAGCATTTAATTTCCCCTAAGGTCCAAAGTTAATGGAGTTTAAAAATTGAAGTTTGCACAACTATTTCTTAGATAGTCACGCACCACATGGTATTTCCTTCGAAATCCACATGGTCGAGAAAATGTCTGATTTAGCAAAATTTGGATCACTTCCCACACTTGGAGGCGATTCCCTAGCATAATCTCAGTCAAGGACAACTGAATTCGAGTCACCCTGAAGATATGCAACCCTCAATGGAATCATATTTTCCTACTCATAATTCATTATCATTCATGAACCAAGAGAGGCAATACGGATTCATAAGTTCTATATAAATAGGCCATGAGAGAATCGAAATATGAGACAATGTTATGCTGGCCAAATTTCTATCATAGCAACCCAACATTTCATTGTTGAAGAAAATAAAGTAAGAGTGCTATCATGTTGGCCATATTTCTTCTAAGAAATCCATCATCTTAGTTAGAGGAGACAAGTCCACCATTGAGAGATTCTTCATAATTCTTTAAGAGAGAGGAGAAGCTTGCAAAGAGATTGAGGAAAGGAACCTCCTTGATGAGGATTTTTGAGCACCATAGCTCAAAGAATTATTTTCAAGTGTTTATTATACATCTATTGTATTCAACTTATACTACCAAGAGTCAATAAAGGGAGCTTTTTTCATTATTTTGTTGACTTATTTACTCCATTGAGAATTATTTGTATATTTATCTCTTTCTTTTAGTTCATGTTTGTATATACATTTTTTTCACTATTTTCAATGTTTTATTTAAGTCTGTTCACTAACAACACCAAATTTGTCTGTATTCCTTTGTAGGGAACAACCAATTGCTAAGGAAGTGTCTTTTGGTACACCATTGCCACAAAAGTAGTACCACCGAAATGGCAACCATACTGTTGTATTTTATTTAATCTAAACGTTGTGTTTTCAGGACCTTCTCTCTAGATAATCGACTTACAAGGTGTTCAATACCTCTTTGGAAATTTTTTTGGACCGTTTGGAACTGTTGTTGGCTGAGAAATTGGTCAATTACAATTTCTTGTCGACCACACAACTTCTTCGAGACAGACAGACACTCCATGACTTTTCCTCTGACAGACATGTCACTGCTTCTGTGCATTGTGAAACCCATGCGAAACACCTTGCAATTTCTCTTTTTTCAGGTGATTGGTAGCCTTTAGTGAATTTCCTTCACCTCTGCAATTTTTTTCCAGTCAGTTTAGATTACTTAATTTCTCTACTAATCATAATTAGATGGGTAATTAGACTATCTTTACTTTTATTGTCAATTTTCACATAGCTTAATTAGTAAAGGAGTAAGTGGCCCATCATCCACAAATCTTGTTACTAACCAAAGCATTCATTTCTTTCATTTTATGGGACTAGGAGAAAGTGTTATTACAGAAAGTAAGTAATCTCTACTTCCCTTGTGTCTCTTAGACAAACCTGGGTTTGCATATGAAAACTTTTTTAAAGAATTTGAATTTCCATCTCCCTGTTTTGAAATTAACATAGTGTAATAGGAAAACGAGTAAGCATGCCATTATCCACATATCATGCAAGGAAAAGTTGAAATCTAGTGTAATTAGGGGAATATTGGAACAAATCACCGAATAGCCACATCTTCTCACACTTTACATGCTCACTTCATCACTTGGACACAATTACACATCACACACTAAGCTTTTATAAAATTTGTATTAGAAGGCATCTAGTTTCTGGAGCTTTTGATACTCAGTTTATTTTTGCTTACATCTCACATGCTAAGGAAAAGTAAGACCCTTAAAAGAAACCAAAACTTGAACCAACTAAATTCTCCACAGGGGCCACCAAATAATTTATAGTTCATGTTAGTACCATTAGGGGTAGGCATCCCATAAGCCTCCATGGTCATGTTACATCTTTGAGACATAGCAATTGAATTTTTAGGGAGCTTAAAATACTTCAATCATCCCATGGAAAAGAATACTGGAGCATGGTAGAGCCTCAATTGAGAGGGGGTTTGACTTAGGTGCAGTGCGTGCGGTACTCTTTGGGGCTACCTAACCCATCTAGTCCTTGGTATTGGTAACTGACTACCAAGAAGATAAAGACTCGAATGCTCACGTGGGATGAAGGTACTTTAGTGGCCAAAATATAGGGCATCCTTTCCCTATAGGTGATGGTGCGGGCAACACTTGAACCTCATTTTTATTACCTTTGTTGATTCTTTGGCTATTGGAAAGAATTGCCAGTTCCTTTGGGACGTTGCCTCAGGACCCATCAAGAGATATCTCCGCAAGGCCCAATTACTTTGAGAGTGGAAATCATGAATAGGTCATCTTAGGATATTTTTTCGTACACAAAAATACATGAAAACCATTTTTTCTACTATTGATCACATAGGCTAACGTTAAAGGAATGTAATCTTTTTATTTTTTTTCTTTGTTTTATGTATGTCATTTTTTTTCTTTGAAGAATCATCTCCTTTCCTCACCATAAAAAAAGTAGCACAAAATCTAATCGACACCATAGGGGACACCACGACTCCCCATCAATCCATATGCTTCTTAAACCTCCCCCCATTACCAGGAGGTGTGCTAGGACTCTCGCCATTTAGGCATAGAGGACGTGAGGCAACCACCATTATAGGATATTCCTTTATCGGTGCATCTTTTCTTGGGACCCGTCCCCATCATATAAAACCTTTCGCAACCCCACAAGGGTCCCCACACACTACCCCTTTGGGGAGCCCACATACCACTCCTCCGGATAGTCCATGAGACACCCACTAAGGTAGTTCTCCTGAAACTTCCCCATAGAGGACCCCTTTACATATAGCTATCCAAAATCATTTCGAGATGACGTACAAGTCACATCACTATTCTTAGCTTCTTTAAACCTACTATATTTGAGTACGCTAACCAATGACCTGATCGTGCATAGCTAGAATTGGTTGGCCATGCCCAACAAGCTCCCTTTGGACATTCCAAAATTCGAAGGGAAATAGGAGAAGACCCAAGAAACCATGTCATGAATTTTCACCTATGGTGCTTATCTAATAGTATCACAGACGATACTGTTCAACTACGACTATTTCAATGAACCCTTATCGGGCCAACAACCAAATGGTACATTAACGAGCCTTCTACGTCACATGGAAACTTTATCTCCCTAGCTACAACATTCCTCACATTATTTCAACTCTTGGTTCATCATGATTTAGGCTTGGAACTCCTCACCCACTTCAAACAAACAACTTCTACACACATATCGGATCATATCCATGAATGGAAGTAATGTCATAGCTTGTGTAAAGCACATTTTGAAGACAAAGTTCTCCTCGAATTATTTTTTAGATCTGTCACATTGTAAATTTCAAAATACATGGAAAATTCATCCCCACATAATGAGGAAGAAGCCATTAGCAAAGGTCAACAATTAGAACTTATATACACCTAGTCTAGATATATCTATCATGTGCTTCTAGATGCCCCATGCTTGCAAACTTATAAAGAGACATTAGGTGCATCCAATTATGTTGATGGATTGATAGGGTCCATAACCCAAAACCAACTTAGTGACACCTACCAGTACCCTAGATACTCATTCAGTGGCCAAGCATTTGATGCTACGCAAAATGCACCACCACTACAACATACATGATACTACCCTGGTCAACCCACACTGATGTAGAATATGGTTAGTAGGGTTAACCAATATCAGCCCCCACATGGAGGTCCATACACTCCCCCACAGGGAAACCAATACTCCTCTAGGAATATGGATGCAATGTCCTCTTCCTAGAATCCATATACAAATTAGGAACAAGGAAACTAGTATTCTCCTTTCCCCACACAACAACAGAATAACCCACCAGCACAAAATAATGCAAGGGTTAACCTAGTGCAACCTTCTCTCACTTAACAACAACAATTAGAGGAGCAACTAAACTCATCTAACCCACCTAATTTTTCTAAGAAAAAACCAAAGAGAAAACGAAACGGAGAGCCTGAACAGGGGGGAAAACCAACAACAAGCCTGATGGGCACCGAAAGGGGCAACCCTAACTAGAATCAAAACCAGGGGTCAACCAATAACAACCCACAGAGGAAAAAAAAAGAACAAAATTCTACAAACTAACCATTCATGTGCCATCTACAGGGAATATGGTCATTATACCCATCATTTTCCTCAACTCCCTGAGTTGAAAATGATACAAGATAATAGGGGTCCAGGAGGTCAACAAAATGCAATAATGAAGGACCCTTTCCCCCATTAGGGAGTGGTTAACACTCAGCAACAACCATCCCATCCACATCCTTCTAGAGGGAACCCCCATAATAATTATAATCACGACATTTTTATTATAGGCGAAGACATTCTCTTGCAAACGCGAAACAAAAGTTATGAAGCTCCCTCAGAACTCAACTCGTCCACCTTGACCATGGCAACATGTACATCATCGTTGAACATTCTTCGAATTCCTATAGAACCCATGCCAAAGATGGTCAAAGGACCTTTACGATGAGCATGACATAACTCAAAAGCTGCTCATAGCTACAACATAGTCGATGAATTAGCACAATCTCCCTTAGCTATGTCAGCATTAGAGGTCCTACAAACATGCCCAACCCAATAGAAAGCCCTACTTTCCACTCTAGGAGAAATTGACCTAGACGATTCCTACCTAATGGTGTTTGAATTGGATAAAGTGACCCCACAACTACCATTAGAAATTTCTTACCAAATCCAAGTGTTAGTCCAAAACATCACCATCCATCGTTGCATTATCGACGAAGGGGCATCCACATGTATAATTTCCAAATCTGTTTGGAAAAAACTGGGATCCCCCAAACTCAAACCTTATGAAATCACTCTTAGAGCATATGACGAGCTCCCTTCAACCCCCATAATCCTATACCAAGGCATGCCAATATAACTAGCTAGAAAAACTGCGCTAATAGATATCAACGTATTAGACGCTTATTTAGATTACAATATCCTGTTGGGTTGAAGGTACATGTATGAGATGTTAGCATTTGCCTCTATATTCATGGTAATGATGTTCCCCCATGATGAAAAAATCATTACAATATATCAAATCACATATTATGAGAAGAAGACATTACCTACACCAGATGGTGTGCTACCTTTCATCTCATCTTCTCCTGAATGGATCACCACTTACATTGAACTCAGCCCAGGCTAATTTAAGCCATCAACACTCCTAAGGACATTCCTCAGAGACCCTCTTGTGATAGAGGAGATTTCTCCAGCCAAAGGAGCACCGATGTGCATGATGAGTTCATTAAACACCCCTTAAGCTCAAGAACCAATTTAGGATACCAACAACAATGTTGTTACCGGTCCTACTTTCTTACCATACACCATCACTCAAATGCCCTTCTTATTCCCCCCACCTTGTTTTGTCTCACACCAAGTCATTGCAACACTCGTTGCCCCATATGGCTCTAATGATACTGGTATGGTATCTGTCCCCTCAAATCTAGGTCAACAAGCTTAGGTATCACTGCAAAAGGCATCAACACTATTCCTCCTTAGGATATCACACCACAACAAGAAAAACCTACACTGACAGTAGTAGGTGCCAGAAAAAGGGATACACAAAAAGGAAAAAAGGTGGAAAATTAAAATACTCCCTCCTTTAGGGTCCCTCAACCACATTATTTGTGTGAAATAGATGGGCACCCCACCAATATTTTCCTTGAGTTAGACGAGTTCAAATCTCTTTTGCACGCCCCAAAAGCACTAGTGAACCCTCCTCCCCCTGCTAGAGAAAAGAGCACACCCGCACTCATATGGAATTTTGCACCAACCACGCATGCACCATATGCATGGAATACAGGCACTACACTCATCATTTCCCTGAAATCCCTCGATATCCAGATGCGCTAGGTGCACACACCCAAACCAATACCCCATTACTCCAAGTAGAGGATGAATCCAAAACCATTTTTTACATCATGAGGGAAGAGGATTCTTTCTCTTATCCCTCTTCTGCTCCATCAATCTCCCGCCATGATCATAGGTAACCTAGGCCAACGACACCCTACATACACCCACATGCACTTTATTTCACGAACAAGATCATTTGATAAGACAAAGTCCTGAATTAAGGGCATTTAATTGATTGTATCCAGTTATCTGTGTTGCCCAAAGAACGAAACCCAGGAATAGACATCACACTTTCCATATTTGTGTAGGAAATAATTGTGTGTGACATTATCCCCATATTTCTCAATTATATTCTATGTTAGGATTCATGCGGCGATTTATCACTGAGAATTCTGATTTAGTTGGGTTAGATATAACCGAATCATCTGATCACACTGCACCACAAGCAAATGAAGCATCTAGTTCTATCTTATGTGTGTTTGAGGAGAAAAGGTCGTCGGTAGTTCAGCAAGTACCCCATCATTACATCTACTCTCACCGTCATCAATCTAGATCAGACAAAATTGATCTAAGGCTCTCTGGCAAAAAATATCAATCCTCACATGTGCCCTATGTGATAAACCCAACCACTTGGTAAATCAATGTCGTGAATTGCGTAAGTTTAATGACATCTTTCACTGATTGGTCCAAATTCCACAAATACATCTCTCTAATCAGGAGAAAATCACATGTTGTTATTGTTGCATTTTCTCTCAATCACATCATATGAGGAATTATCAATACCTTCCATGTTTTTGTGCAGCCAAAGCAACGTTGAGGAAAACCCACACTAGAAAGTCACGTCACACCAATACTAAGATCCAGAGATGGCTAACACCCTAGTATATCCCATCTCATGAAGGAAACTAGGCGTCATCATCTCATACTATGAGCAATACCACCACCCACACTATATATTCAATTAATACTAGCTCGATGTGAAATATCTGCACTAGTAACTCTCATAGCACTGAGACATGTCATATCTTACAAAAATTACGACAGCTTAGGATTCAACATCAGACTCCTATTATGGAAAATACTTTTGTCCCTTGTATGCCAAAAATATTGCAAAAAATTCCTCCCACTCATTATCAACCCCCCATAACTGAAATTCTACCACCAACTAATGCTGACAACACTATAACAACCTTGGTAAAAAATCCATGTAATAAAAGTTAATAAAGGAAAAATAATAGCCATGTTCACATGACACGTATGCCAAGCTGAATGTTGGGAAAAATCATAGTGAGGTGGATCACTTGTGGTTCATTAATGGCTAAGGAAAATGGCAAAGGCAATAAAAATGGCTATGGAAAGGCAAAATGGCATTTTGGCACATTTATTTATGAAAATGATGGAAATTAGGAGAAAAGGGAGGTGAAAGGTCACAGGTTGCATGTGATGAGGAAAATTAAGGAAAATAATGGAAAATGAAGAAAATAAAGGCCTTATTAATAAAAAGGCTTATGACGACCAGTTCACAAACTTTTTCCAATTCAGTTTTGGAGCTCTTTATTTATTCTCCCTCTCATATTCTTGGACACTTAGATTTTTATTGGAGAAATCTTGGAGGAGTACAGAATACATGGAGTTTTGGACCAAGAAGGAAAAGGAAGAGCAGGAAAGTGTAAGAGGAGATCGAGATCAATGAGTTTTTCTTGCAGGTATTGAGTTGCATGTATGTTTTCCTCACTAGTTTTGGCATGCATGGAATATGCATGTTGTTTATTGGTCACGATCTGTCATTAGCATGGAGGATTGCCTAGATTGATAATGGATTTTCCTAGCTTTTCCATTTCCTAGATATCTTAGGTGTTGTGGGTTCATTTCTTTGTTTTTCTGGTTAGTTCTCATGTTTCCTTTAGCTTGGGGTTGAGTTACTAATTGATGGAGCCTTGGTTGGACAAATGATCTGGAGCCCTGTAATAACTTGGGTTGAGTTACTAATCTTGGAGCCTTGGTTGGACAAATGCTCTAGGTCCCTTAGTGGGTTGAGTTACTAGTCTTGGAGCCTTGGTTGGAAAAATGCTTTGGAGTCCAATGAGAGTTGTGGGTTGAGTTACTACTCCTTGAGCCTTGGTTGGAACAAATGCTCTGGAGCCCTGGAAGGCTTGGGTAGAGACCAATCTGGTGATGGTTTGTGATTTCCAAATGTGAGGTGGAATCATTGTCTGATGGATTGAGGTGGTTTGGCCTTTGGGAGCCCTCGATGGTTTTGATTGATGTGTTTTATGAGATCCCACATTCATGCTTAGAATTTTGCATGGGGGTTACTGGATGAAGAGAGATTTGGCTCAGCCATGTCTATGGTTGGGTGGTTCATTGAAGTCTCAAACTTCGTTGGAATTTGCATCATTAATATGAGGTTATTTCTCCTTGTTATTTCATGAGTATTATACTAGTTTATATGTGGATTATATGGTTGTTTTTTATTGGTATTTTTGTTGTTATTATGTTGGTTATGAACATGTATTATAAAAGAGGCTATGTATTGCTCTCATCATGTTTTTACTTGTAAATGAATGAAAAAGGTATATATGGCATAATGGATGAAATTGTAGCTAATGTGTTGAGGCATCAATGCTTCTTAGTGATTCTCAGATAAGTATGAGTCCCCTATGTTTAGTTCTGCTGTTAATACTTGTAGCTTTCATATTTGTGACATGTTTGACGAAATTCTTGTCATGGCTCATAGGGGTCCAGTCTAGTCTGTGTCAATTTTTAGCATATGTATCATTGTTCTGTTGTGTAAGTTCATTTCTAATCCTGTCATTGAGTTCTGGGTAGTGACCTGGTCTCTGGGTCTAAAAACGTGGCACAAATCCCAGAGACGCAAGTAGAGTTCTAAGGAGAAAAGTCCCTAGACGCATGCATACCCATGTTGTGGGGGTGTCTAGAGCGTCATGGCCACATGCTTGTCTGTATCAAAGGAGTTTCTGGTGGTTTAATGGTCTAAAAACTCAGTGGGGCCTAGGGGCTAGTTAACTAAGTGGTTGGGATGGTTCTTGGGAGTTCTGTTGCTGATATGGAAGGTGTGTATGGTGTGTTTCTATTGACTCCACTCCCTTAAGGTGAATTAGGAGGTTGAATCCCATTATAGTGGCCTCTCATTGCATATTTACCCTCGTTGGCCAGTTACTTGGGTAGATGTGGGAGGAGGGTGTTACAAACATGCAACACCATATATGATTCATTTCCTCTTTCATAGGAACCCTAATTCATGTTGTCTTCTCAACATTTTTTTGTGTCGAGACCAAAAAATCCACCACGCCAGTAGTAGCACCACCGACGGTGCAGGCCCATACTATCTTCACATTGTCAACCTCACTTGGTTCTATGACATCAACCAACGAATCATATTCTTTCTTATCGACCAGCACAACCAGGTCTGAACCCTAACCTCAAGGCCTGACACAACCCAAGTTAATGCTAGATAATATTTTTCACTCAGATGAAGATATTCTAGAGGCCATGATGGAACAAGAATATCCATGGGACATCATGCACCATGGTTCATTGTTTATACCCAAAAAAGCATTTGTGCCTACTAGTGCACCAGCCCACCATATCTGGGCCATAGAGTCAAAAATTTCCTACCACCAGGAAAGGTCGATTGGTTAAAAAATCCAAACCTAGCATCTGATGCATTTGAGGAAGGGAACATGTCAAATATTTCACCTACCATCAAGGTAAATATTTCCAACAAACCTGGAAAATTCGAAGAGATGTCCCTACGGTAGCATGCTCTCTAGAGGAAATAACTGCATACACATCCTTGTTCCAAGAGTACAAGGATATTTTTGCATGGGATTACTCTGAGATGCCAAGCATCAGTCCCACCATTGTGGAACACCATATTGACACATGGCCTTACGTCCATCAGGTTGGACAAAAACAATGTCAGTTACATCCTTCTAAGGATACAAGTGCTGACTAATACAAGGCTCCATAACTAATAACTGTGTTTTTAGCTCGAGGCTATCCTGTTTCCTTCTTGCCCAGACCACTGGTTAATTGCAGTTGTTGAAGTTCTATTACGCAGGGTACAGGTAGCTGGCCTCCTTCCCTCCTTGGGTACATTGGACAAGCTAAGGACACAGGAAATATGGCGGGGGCATGACGAGGAAGGATCAATCGTTGATATGCATGAATCAACAGTGGAAAAAACTTTGCAGAGGTTATTGGAAAATGAGGGATCTAGATAATGTGGGTCGTCGAATTGCAGGGATGAATGACTATGATTAGCTCATAGAGGGAATCGGGAGAAAGTGTGATTGGAGAACGCAGGCTGTCGGATCACAATTCTAGCAGATCCGACGGTGATCAGAAGACAAAAGTATGCGGGAGATAACGAGTGGGAGAAAAGTGGTTTCAGGCAGTAGGTGGTTTCCCTGCACTGCCTACCGGGGCTCGGTGGTATCTGTATTCAACAGCGCGATCCCGTAATATTACGACGCGTGGTGGATGAAAATCGTTGACCCTGCGGGTTAACGTGTGCGCAGGTCACGCAATCGGGGGGAGCTTCCACCGTTAGATCTGGCAATGGATGCGATCGACGGTGGGAAAAGAACAAGACTTAGTGTGCATGAAAAAGGCAGCAACGGGTTATGGAGGGGTGGGTCACGTGGGCGCGGCCTCATAAGTTTAGCGCCTGGTGCTTAAAGAAAAGGGGCTATGTAGAATTTATAAAGATAAAACAAAGGCAGTGGGGTAATGGAATTAAGCAGGGAATAGGGAAAGGCGAAGGATGAAGAGGTTTATCAGAGACAGCGGAGGTTAAGAGGGTGTGAGGAAACCGAAGGAGAAGGAGGAGAACGACTGCTACGAGCACCTTTCTTGGCACAAACCAACCATCAGTCCTGAATTTTACCTTTTAAGCACTGAAGTTTATAGAAGAGCTAACATTGGCTTCTTCTGGGGATGAGATCCACCCTATGAGGTCTCAAGAACATGCAGACCAATGCCTTCATACAAAACTCAGCTTTTAAAAACATTGCCTAGTATCCATTGGGCATGGAGTCAAATTAAGTCTACACTAAAACCTGTAAAGAAAATGCTTACAATCATTAAGGCCTGAGGACCTTAAACAACATAAATATTCAAAAACTGGCCAACTGATGGGCCACCAAAATTGCTGCCTATCAGCCGGTTCATCATAGATCAGCAAAACTGGATTAATTTGATCCTTTACCTCAAAAATTTTAGGACATTTAAGCTTAATAGGTAAATATGGATCAAATTTCATCTCCCTTCTGTGTATTCTCCTCCTTGGATGTTCTTCATGGGAGCCTCTGTACATCTGCTGAATAATCATGGCTGTCGTGTACTCATCTATGTCATCTATGGTCTGCACAACTAATATAAATGATGCACCGATATGTTCATGTGTAGGGGACACAGAAACATTATTTGCTCCTAAATCTTTCTTAGAGTAGTCCACATCCAAGGAGGAGTCCCAAAACTATGCCTCCTTTTCCTCTGTCATCTGAAAAGCTGCCCTTTCATTCTGTGTGGAGGCCATTTGAGCAGGTTTCAGAAAATCAAAACTGAGCTGATCAGTATGAGCATTGAGAGTAGATATATTTCCTGCCTCAGTATTCAGGGGGCAACTTGTAGGGCTTCTCCTTTGAGCAGACAGAGAAACAAGAGATGATGGGGAGCTTTCTTCTCCCTTATTGATAACTGGGTTGGGGATAATAGCAAGTTGGCTAAATTGCAAATCTGCATAGTCACTGGAAGCTGGGCTGGCTTTAGGCTCAAATTCTTGGAGGATGAAGGGATCTACTGCTACTTGCTCCTGCTGATCAGCTTGCTGTTCTGTAGCTACAACAAACTGGTAAGCAGTGCCTCTATATAATGCTACTTCATATGCAGCTCTGGTTAAGAAGGGGGCACTACCCTTATCTTCCAAACCATGGACCTCCTCCTCTTCTTCAAACAGCTCTTCTTCCATGACTATATTCTGTAAAAGGGGCCACACCCCTTTATCTTCATTTGTAACTTTATTTCCTTACAAAATCTGAAAATGCTCATGTGTTCCTCTACATGGATTTGGAGTTGGAAAAGAGATGGAACAATGAGCTCCTGCCTCCTTAGAATTCTGCTCAGCTTTTAGTTTGGAAACTTTAGAGGCCAAGAACTCAATCATCCTAGCTAATTCATCAATCTCAGGCTCTGAGGATGATGAGGATTCACCTCCCTAACTTCTCCTCTCGGCATCACCTTCAAGTCTCTCTGCAGCAATGATGTTTGCTTCTACTTCAAAGGCTGCAGTTTTCATATCAACCAAAGAAGTACATCTTCTTTCTCTTAACAACAGGCAGAATTGAGAATCGAAAGAATTAACATAAGTGAGCATAACAGAAGTAGGGGTAGGTCTTGCTTCAGCTGGCATTTTGCTATACATATGATTGAATCTGATGTTAAATTTAGACAGCAGCTCACCATCTTCTCTCCGCAAGTTCCAAAATTCATCATGATAAAAGAGAAAATCTTTATTATTCCCACAGTGCTTTAAGAACACATCATCTAGGGCCTTAATGTCTGCAATAGACCTAGGGGGTAATTCTCTAAACCATTTTCTAGCTTCCCCATCTAGGCTTTGGAAAAAAACCCTCATCCAAACATCCTATTCATTGATATCCAAGTTATCATCATAGCTATAAAAAGATTTGAGGTGCTCTTCAGATGATACTCCTTCTTTACCAGTAAACTTTGGCATAAATTCTTGATAATCTCTTGTAGGCATGGCATTCAAAGGGACAAGAAAGACCAGAGGTCCATACATAGCAGAAACTATTCTTTCCATCTTTGTGAGGGCTTGCTGGCCTACCATGACTAAGGTATGTGAAAGGATACTGGTAGACTGAGTGGAATGGATCAATGAAAAGAATGACAGAAATAGAGGAATATGATGGACAACATGGATGCTTCTTTCAACTGAGGTCCGAAAGGGAAATGAATGACAAGGAGCTATATGAATCTCTGAAGGTATTTCTACACTAGCAGAGATACATAAAAATTCCAAGGCTTACCTGATCCTGATGCTCCTTTCTATGAAATTTTCTTCTTCTTAACGATCTTCTCAGGGTCAGGCACTGATTCAACTGATGGTTTCTAAGGATTTCTCTGAGCATACCTCACCAGCTGCGCCAAAACTTCAGTGTGGAGTCGCCAAAGGTTGGTCTTCCTCCAGTGGAGTCGCTAGATAGATTATTACAACCAGAAACTGTGTTCAAATCTTGTCTATCATCAAAGCTTGAAACTGTGTTGTTCTCCCAGGGAAGCTGAGCTTCAATTCTCCTCTCCCCGACAACGACGCCAATTAATGTTATCACGCCAAGAAACTCTCCTAGGTTGTATCTCAGAGATGCTCGGGAACATTACAAACTCAACAAAATGTTGGATAAATGGTGGATGAATGAAAGAAATGTTGCATATTCAAGCCAGATAACCACTTCTACTATGCTTAACCCCAGATATGGGTGAACACCCCCAGAATACAAGGCTTTAGACCACCAATTACTCATAGTTTAAGGAAAATGTGATAATGGAGAATACTAATCACACTAGAAGATGCACAAGACCCTGTGATGGCCAATTGCAACTAGTTAAAAGGTCTATAAATCTATTTCCTAATGCACAGATAGGATGACAACTCCTTGCCATTAAAATAACAAAAACCTGCATACAAATTCAATGATACATGCTAAATTTTAACAAAGAGGTGGGATGACAGCCCCTCTAATGCTAAACATTAACAACACATGAATAAATGCATAACAAGCACAACGTGGAACAAAGAAGAAGAAGTGGAAAGTGAGCAATTAATAACAAAAGAAGCTTGCATTAGCTGAAAATGAAGACTAGACGCTGCAGGTATCATAGTAGTTACAGTCTCCAGAAGTTGAAACTTACAACAAAATAACATTCATCAACCATCAACCTTCTATCTTCTGGATATATATAGAGGTTGATTACAAAAACACTCTGTTTTGTTACACGAGAAGGGGTCATAATGGACCACCTAACAAATTAGTTCTCAGATATGGGGCTCTGCTACACTCTGCCTGCTTTAATGGATGATTTATACAGTCTCTGACGTTCTGTGGTCCTTCTCGGGCAGATGAAGTGCTGATTGATACAAGGTTTCATAACTAATAACTGCGTTAACTACTCGAGGCTATCATGTTTCCTTCTTGGCCAGGCCATTGGTTAATTGCAGTTGTTGAAGTTCTATTACGCAGGGTACAGGTAGCGGGCCTCCTTCCCTCCTCGGGTACATTGGACAGGGTAAGGACACAGGTAATATGGTAGGGGCATGACGGGGAAGGATCAACTGTTGATATGCGTGAATCAACAACGGAAAACGCTTTGCAAAGGTTATCAGAAAATGAGGGATCAGGAGAACGTGGGTCATCAGATCGTAGGGATGAATGGCTACGATTAACTCACATAGGGAATCGAGAGAAAGCATGATTGCAGAATGCAAGCCATCGGATCACGATTCGGGTAGATCCAACGGTGATCAGAAGACGAAAGTATGCGAGGGATAACGCATAGGAGAAAAGCGGTTTCGGGTGGTAGGTGGTTTCCCCGCACCGCCTACTGGGGCTTGGCGGTATCCGTATGCAACAGTGCGATCCGGTAATATTACGATGTGTGGCGGATCAAAACCATCGGCCCTGCCGGTTAATGTGTGCATAGGTCGCGTGATCGGGGGGAGCATCCACCGTCAGATTATGCGATGGATGCGATTGACGGTGGGAAAATAACAAGACTTAGCGCATGTGAAAAAGGCGGCAAAGGGTTATGGAGGGGTGGGTCACGTGGGCGCGGGCTCATAAGTTTAGCACCTAGTTGTAAAGAAAAGGGGCTATGCAGAATTTATAAAGATAAAACAAAGGTAGCGGGGTAAAGGAATTAAGCAGGGAATAGGGAAAGGTGAGGGATGAAGAGGTTTATCAGAGACAGTGGAGGTTAAGAGGGTGTGAGGAAACCGAAGGAGAAGGAGGAGAACGACCGTTGCGAGCACCTTTCTCGGCACAAACCAACCATCAGTCCTGAATTTCACCTTTTAAGCACTGAAGTTTATAGCAGAGCTAACACCACCTACCAGCGGGCCGTGAATTACATCTTCCATGATTTGGCTTATCTTATCCTTGCCTATTTGGATGAACTTATAGTACTATCCAAGAAGTGCGCTAACCATTTTAAGGATCTCTGCATATTTTTTCAAATATGTTGACAATATAACCTATGCTTGAACCCTCTCAAGTGTGTATTCTATGTCAATGCCGCAAGACTATTGGGATTTATAGTTTCCCTACAAAGTATTAGAGTTGATCCTCTCAAATTTAAATACATTAAGGAAGTATCACCTCCAAGAACATTGAAACAGTTACAAAGATTACAGGGTAAGGTCAATTTCCTATGACACTTTATCCTCTATTATGCTACTTGCACATAAGGATTTATGCACCTCCTTCATTAGGATATTCACTTCCATTGGGATGATCAAGTCCAAAAATCATTTGAGGCTTTAAAAGATGTTTTATCTCAAGCTCCTTTGATTGGCCCTCCTAACCACAATAAAGAATGTACCCTATATCTTTTGATTTAAAGATGATTTGAGGTTGTCATTTGTAGGTTTTAACCCCATACAAAAAATACCTGCATACGAATTCTAAAACATAGAAAATAAAGAATGTGAGAGCATAACACATAAAACACATATACATAGAGATTTTCCCCTGGATTCCAAAACCGGGATTACCAGCTTGATTTTTTATTATGTTCCTTTCAATGTTACAATACATATTTATACATGCTGAAGCATCCAATACCATGGACCGATAGCCATCGAGTCCAAAACCATGGACGGAAAAACCATCGCATCCAAAAACATGGACGGAAAAACTATCGCGTCCAAAACCATGTGCAAAAAATATGCACAAAACCATAGGTAGGTCTGCCCAACCTAATATAGGGTCCAAAACCAAAATTTTCTGGGGCACTGCCCCGAACCCCATAGAGTGGGGTTACTTGTATCCTCCAAACCCCATGTGACTCCCCCCACTACGCAATCGATGCAACGAAGGGGGGTCTCCAGCCCCCCCTCTAACCCCCCGATAACTACGTGGGCTAGTTGTGGAAAGAATATAACACAACCAAACATTATCCCACTTGTTTTTTTTCCACAGGGGGCCACAAGAGAGCTTAGTCATTTATCCAACCCTACAATGCCCATTGTTTCTCTACACCAAGCAAACTTCTCAGAGCTCACATATTTTGTCAATGCATCTGCTGTATTCTTTAAAGTGTCCACCTTTACCAACAACACCTTTTTGTCTTCTATCATATCCCTCACAAAGTGATACTGAACATCAATGTGCTTTGTCTTTGAATGATATGTAGGGTTCTTCGCAAAGAAAATTGCACTTTGGCTATCACAGTATATCCTTATGGTTCCCTGTACTAACCCCATACTTGAACACAATATCTACAACCAAACTGCTTCCTTGCTTGCATGAGTGGCCGCCATGTATTCTACCTCTATAGTTGACAGTGCCACTACAGATTGTTTCTTACTCATCCAACTGACTGCACCTCCAAATAGGTTAAACACATACCCACTTGTAGATCTTCTCTAATCCAGATCCCTAGCCCAGTTTGCATCAACAAAGCCATGAAGATACAACACTCTGTCCAATCCTGTTCTTCCTTGGTAGCACAAACCATAATCACTATTGCCACGCAAATACCTGAAAACCCGCTTCACTGTTGTCCAGTGATCCTTCCCTAGTTTTGACATAAACTTTCTCAATACTCCCACTGCATGTGCAATGTCTGGTCTAGTACAGACCATCGCATACATTAGGCTACCAATTGCACTTGCATATGGAACATGGGACATGTCTTGGGACACTGTTCAACAGATAACTTTACACCTACAGGAATAGTAACCTTCACTGGTTTACTATCCTGCATATTAAACCTCTACAGCATTGTCTCAACATACTTTCTCTGGTTTAACAAGAGCTTCCTCTTTGCCTGATCTTTTTTAATTTCCATGCCCAAAATACAGTTTGCAAAACCAAGATCTTTCACGTCGAATTTGGAGGACAATTAGGTCTTCAAATCCTGGATAATTTCTTTGTCATTTCCAACCAACAACATATCATCCACATACAAGACCAGATAAATAAAACAGTCACCAATTAATTTAAAATACACATAGTGATCTACTTTGCTTCTGGTGAAGCCAAGTCCCCGTATAAATGTATCAAATTTGTGATACCACATCCTTGGTGACTGTTTTAACCCATACAAAGATTTCTTTAACTTGCATACCAATTCTTTCTTACCCTTCACCACAAAGCCTTCAGGTTACTTCATGTAGATCTCCTCTTCCAGATCCCCATGAAGAAATGTTGTCTTCACATCCATCTGTTCTACCTCAAAATCAAAATCATTAGCAACAGAGAAAAGTACTCTAATAGAAGCTACCTTGGCAGTAGGAGAAAAAATATCACCAAAATCAATTCTCGACACCTGGGAATAACCTTTTTCTACCAACCGAGCTTTGTATTTATCCACCTTTCCTTTTGCATTTGTCTTCTTCTTGAACACCCATTTGCTGCCAATGGGTTTCCTTCCAACCGGCAACTCCACCAGATCCCAAGACTCATTTTTGTGCAAAGATTCCATTTCACCAACCATGGCCTCTTTCCAGAGTTTTCCATCCTCTGAATCTACTGCTTCCTTCACAGTTCTAGGATCATCATCAGTAATAGATAAAGAAAAATTTGAATAGAAAGTTGATGGACTATACCTTTCTGGCTGCCTTCTTTCTCAAACTGATCTTCTCACACCTGGAGTTTTTGGCTCTTCATCTTCTGATTCCTCCTTTGTTGTAGATTCTGATTCTTCCTCCTTTAGCTCAAACTCTATCTTCTTAGGTTCCTTTGGTTGGACTTCATGTTTAACAACATCTTTCACCTCTCTAAACACCACATCTCCGCTGTACACAACCTTCCTTGTTACTGGGTTCCAAAGCTTATAACCCTTTAAACCATCCTTATACCCAATAAATATGCACTTTTCAGATTTACTATCTAACTTGGTTCGTTTCTCCTTTGGAACATGTACATATGCATCACATCCAAATACCCTCATATGTGAAAGAGAGGGTTTCTTACTAGTCCATACCTCTTATGGAGTTTTATCCTCTAACGTTGATGAAGGTGATTTGTTGACCAGGTAACATGCTGTCTCCTCTGCCTATGCCCAAAATTCTTGTCCTAACCCGACACCACTGAGCATGCTTCTTGCCCTTTCCATCAACGTCTTATTCATTCTTTCTGCAACTCCATTTTGTTGAGGTGTATATGGGGTAGTATTCTATCGTGCTATACCACACTTCTTACAGAATTCTTCAAAGTCCTTATTGCAAAACTCTCCACCGTTATCTGTCCTTAGCACCTTTATCTTCTTCTCTGTTTGGTTTTCCACCAGAGCCTTGAATTCTTTAAACCTATCAAAGACTTTAGATTTCTTCTCAAGGAAATATATCCATGTAATCCTTGAGAATTTATCTATAAATGATACATAGTACACAGACTTACCCAATGATGGAACCTTCACAGGTCCAAACACATCACTATGCATAAGCTCTAATATATGTTTCACCCTCTTACCACCAGAGGGGAAACTCACCCAATTCTACTTCCCATATACACAATTTTCACAGAAATCAAAATCCAGAGAGCTATTACTCATACCTTCTACCATACCTTTACCATAAAGTATTTGAAGGCCCTTCTCTCCAATATGTCCAAGCCTTTGATGCCACAACATGGTCTTCTCTCCAGAGACCACTATATTTTCTGCTCCTCTTTCAGGAACCACAAAATTGTTGCACCCATCAACAACAGTGCTACCTTGCAGCTTGTATAGAGTTCCAATCTGAACTCCCCGCATCAATACCAGTGCTCCCTGAACCATCTTGCAAGTATCCTTCTCAAACACTCTTTTTACACCTGCATCATCCAGCTTGCTTATGGAAATCAGATTTCTAGCCAACGCAGGAATATGTAGAACACCCGGAAGTGTTCTAACCCTTCCACCTTGCAACTTCAACTTCACTTTTCCACGACCAACGATTCTAGCCTTCCTATCATCCTCTAAGAAGACATCACCACCATCATATTTCTCATACTCACAGAACCACTGTCTATGGGCAGTGAAGTGAAAGGATGCACCTGAGTCAATCAGCCATGCCTCATGATCTACATGTGTACTTGAAGAAGCCAAGTACACATCCCCACCTTCATCTGAGGTGGTTTTTGCCTCTACAGAAGGAGCATCATCAGATCCCTTTCCTTTGTCAAGAGCTTTAGATTTATAGTCCCTTTTGTAGTGCCCTTCCTTTCCGCATTTCCAACACACCACCTTTACAAGTTTTCTTGGAGATTTAGATCTCCCACTTGATGACTTATTTTTGTTTCTATTATGGGACCGTCCTTGTATAGACAAGGCATCACCATTCACTCTCCATATTTTTCTGTCTCATCTCCTCCATCAGCAAGGATGAGACTATTTCATCAAGTTGCAAGGCAGTTGTATTGCTACCTATTGCAATAACTAGACTATCCCATGAATCTGGTAGAGAGCACAACAAACTGATGCACTTATCTTCATCTGAAATTTTAATATCAACAGATAATAACTGATTTATCACAGTATTAAATGTGTTCAGATGCTCTTTCACTGAGTCTCCATCTTTCATCCTCAGGTTATACAACGTTTTCTGCAGGAACAATTTATTCACTAGAGACTTAGATTGGTACAAAGTCCCTAACTTGTCCCACAAAGCCTTAGCCGTAGCTTCCCCTGATACATTCAACAATACTGAATCTGAGACACACAATCATATTATGGTCTTTGCCTTTCAATCTAACTTCTTCCATTCTTCATTGGACACTCCCGTTGGTTTAGTACCTTGATCTACTGCGATCCATTGATCTTTATCCACCAATAGATCCTCCACCTTGAGTTTCCACAACTCAAAAATCTGACCATTAAATTTCTCGATCTCTATCTTTCCACCGCTCACCATCTTCTTTCACTACCAGAATCGATCTCACAGATCCTCCATTGAACAGGGTCTACCACAGGCCTGAGCGAAACCCCTCAACAACAAAGGCATCCCCTTGAAGCCAAAACAACTCTAATACCATATGTAGGTTTTAAACCCATACAGAAATTACCTGCATATAAATTCTAAAACACAGAAAATAAACAATGTGAGAGCATAACACATAAAACACATATACATAGAGATTTTCCCCTGGATCCCAAAACTAGGACTACCAGCTTGATTTTTCATTATGTTCCTTTCAATGTTACAATACATATTTATACATGCCGAAGCATCCAATACCATGGACCGAAAACCATCGTGTCCAAAACCACGGACCGAAAAACCATAGCGTCCAAAACCATGTGTGAAAAACATGCACAAAACCATAGGTAGGTCCACCCAACGTGATATAGTGTCCAAAACCAAAATTTTCCAAGGCGCTACCCCGGACCCGATAGAGTGGGGTTACCTGCATCCCTCAAACCCCCTGTGACTCCCCCCGCTACACAATTGGCGCAACGGAGGGGGGGCTCCAGCCCCCCTCTAACCCCTCGGTTAACTACATGGCCTAGTCGTGGAAAGAATATAACACAACCCAACATCATTAATGTCAACCTAAGCAGTACCAAGGGCGACCCTGATCGTGCAAGGGAATTTTGACTTGAAATCTTACTCTATTTTCAATCAAGGATCTTCTAGATAGATTCTACTCGTTGAGATGTTTTCGTTGATATATGGCACACCAAGTAATTCTTCACGGTTTGAGAGATATTCATGTTTGAAGTTAGTAACCCTAGTTGGTGGGCTAAAACACTATGGGGTTGTGGCATGGCACTCATAATTGGTTTTTTTCATTGAATAGTCAATAATTAATAATTTCTTAAGCTCCTAAAATCTCTCTAACATTTTCTATAGAAGCCCCTCTTAACTCTATAAAAAGAAATCTCATATATCCTCCAAATGTAGTGATCATGGAATTTTTGCTATAACTTCTTTTTTACGAAGTCTTAGATTCAAAAATTAAAACCCATTTGATTTTGGATCCTGAAGAACGTTGTCACCTAATTTCAGATCTTGGTTCACTATATTTTCAGAGATTTGATTTGTGGAAGTTAGGGTTTTTGCAGGCTGCCGAATTTCATCTCAAAGAAGTGACCTTGGGAAAATCGTCATCACTCTTTCTCTGAGAAGAGGACTGGAATTCTGTAAAATGTGGCAGAAATTGCACAGAATATAGTTTTATGTATATCAATTTCAGAGCCGAAGGAGGAAACAGTGACACATGGAACGTCGTACAAGTTAGCTCTACTGAACTAGTCCATAATTAGGACATTGTGAGAGATTGGGCATAACTTTGCCTTGAAGAGTCCAAATCGGGTCAGACCTGTGGCATTGGAAAGAATACTTAGAGGGATTCTACAATACCAAAGATGACATGTTGGGAATCTGAAATCGAAGAGATACATCAGATTAAATATTGTGCTCCTAGAAGGCAAGAAAGACTAGATCAAATGTTGTCAAGGGGTGCAAAGGACCATAATTTTTAGGGCAACAAAGAGCAAGGTGTAGCAAAATGATGCAGCAAAGGTAAGACATATGTAAGTATCTTCTGTATATGCATGTTCATCTCTTAATTGCATTAGGTTCTTTGTATTCTAATTTGTTGTTTTTGTTTAGCACTGACATATGCTCTACACGATGAGGTAAGTATTGCTATTATCATGCCATGGGTATTTCCTTGAAGAGATTTTGCAGGTATTATATATTCATCAAGAGAAGACTCTATGCATAATCTAATGTTCCAAAGAATGAGAAAGGGTAGCATGACAAGAGCAACAATCAAGGTGTAGAACAACAAGAAGAAGTTCACCACATGAAGTCTTCAAGTGGGCAACACTACATACAAACATTGTAAAAGTATCATCGTACAGAGTCATTGTAAAAGCATCTTTGTAAAAGTTGTACTAGTTTCTATCTGCTAGGAGTTGAAGAGGTAGTGTCAAGAGGTTTAGGATCATCATTAGGTGGTTGTGTCATAGTTGGGGTTATGGTCTAGTGTGTCGTCTTCTTTGACATCATTCTATATCATTGTAAAGTGGACCATTTTCCCTAGTACGAGAGTCCATCCTTATTTTATTATTCTATAGGGTGATAGGGTGGTGCTAGGCTAGTGCATGATGTCACCAACAGGTTCATGCCTGTGAAAAATTCAGGATGGTAGGGTGAGTATTAGCTCATTGGGTGTTGGGGCATCCGTTCAGTTGGCTACTGAAGAATCTCAGGCGTTGGAGCGTCCATCTAGTGGGAGTTGGAGAAGAACGATTTTCTAGATTCCAGGAAGTTGGAGCTTTCTTTTGAATTGGAGTTGAAGATTAAAGAATTATTAGAAAAGCATTCGGAGGTTTTTGACCTGGAAGGGGGTTTCCACCTAAATTTTTTGTGCCTCCTGTGTTCTTTTATTCACTTTTATTACTGCATAAACATTAATGATAATTGAATATTAACTAATGCTATGAAAAGATTTAAAAGTGTCAATTGTTAAGGAATACTAATTCACGCCCGCCCCCGCCCCCCCCCCTCCTCAATATTTTCCAACAATTGGTATTAGAGTTTGGTTCCTTCAATAGCAGTTTAACAACTGGAAGGAGATCATGGAGCATACCAAGAATGATGTACCTCTATTCAATGAAAAATAATTATTCACTTTGGAAAGGAAGAATGGAGGTCTATCTCTTGGCGCAAGGTTACGAAGTATGGGACATTGTTCAAAATGGATTTACACCAACCGCGGATGAAAAAGGTAAGAAGAATTTGGTAAATGATACAAAAGCAAAGAATATTATTATCAATGGAATTATTGAATCTACTTATCATAAGGTGTTGGGTTGTAAAACCACCAAAAATGTATGGGACAAGCTTGAGAATATATATGCAGGTGACTTAAATGTCAAAGAAGCAAAGCTTCAAATCTACAGGTAAAAATTTGAGCAACTCAGAATGAAAGAAGATGACAACATTGTTGCATACTTCCAACATGTTGATGAAATAACCAACACTCTAGAAGGATTAGGAGAGCCTGTTGACGAGAAGACTATTATACGAAAGATTCTTAGAATGTTACCAGGAAGATTCAACCCAAAGGTATCGGTTTTAAAATACAGTGCAAATCTGGACAAACTCAGCAAAGAGGAATTACCTGGAGTTCTCATAACATATGAAATGAGACTTGATGAAGAAGAGGGTAATTCACATCTAGAAACTGCGTTCACTACATCTAAGAAAACCAATAAGGACAGACAACCTTCAAATGCAAAGACCCGCACCTACACCTGCAAGTGTGAAGAAAAGGAAGATGATGAAGAAGGTTTTTCAGATGGAGAATATGCTTACTTTACGAGAAAACTAAAAATTGGTAAGGGAAAATTCAAAGGTAAACTTCCATTGATATGTTTTGGTTGTGGTGAGATTGGGCATTTCGTAGCAAAATATTTGAACAGAAGTGATGGAAACTCAAAAGGAAAGAAAAGCTTTAAGAAATTGAACAAGCAAGGCAAGAAGAAAGGATTCAAAAGGAACTTTCTCTCTAAAGAAGATAGCTCATCATCCAATGAAGACAGTGACAGTGAAGAAGAAGCCAATGAGAGAGTATTGTTTATGGCAAAGAACAATAAAAAAGAGGTATCAAACAACAAATAAGAAGTGTTGACCATAGAATAATTTTCTAAGGAGGCAATCAAGCTTATAAAAGAGCTCAAGGCTGAGAAGATCCATTCCAACACTCTTGAAGAACAAGTTCAAGGTCTGAAAATTGAAGTTGAAGAACACAATGTATTGAAGAGTCACTTCAAAATAAGGTGGAAGAAAGTAGCCGAGAAAGAGAAGCATTAGAAGTTGAAGTAGTCTCGTTGCATAAGGAAGTGAAGAAGGGAAAAACTACCCAAAACTGTGCTAACAGATCAAGGGTGTTGGAAGAAATCATCGACAATCAACGATCTTACAACGACAGAACTAGCCTCAGTTACAGAGAAGAAGAAGTAGGACCTTCTACAAAAAAATACAATGAACCTATGAGATCTAATAGACATGTAGACTTCATTGGACAAGATTCACAAGAACAACCTTGGAAGACAATTCCTCGATGAAGATTTCCATCCAGGTACCAACATATTTTTCATGGCTATTATTATTCATGTGGAAAATTTCATCATAAAGATGTAGAATGTTGTTGTACCCTAGGAACCAATACAATTCCAGGAGATCTGTCAAATATGAACCTCCTAGGGCTCAACGAAACATTAATAGATTTAAACATTTAAGAAGTAATATTGAATGTTACAAATTTCGAAACTTTGGACATAGAGGCGGAGACTACAGACTTGAAAATCCTCCAGGAGAATCTTCGAAGCCACAGAAAGAACAGACATGGAAGAAGAAGAGCACTGATAATTATGCTCTAGCTCTCAAGGCTCAAAACAACAAAGATGTGTGGTATGTTGATAGTAGTTGCTTAATGCATATGACTGGAGATAGAAAGAAATTTGTATCTCTGAAAGAGAAGAAGGATGAAACTGTGTCCTTTGGAAATGATAGATCTTCAAATGTTATAGGATCAGGTATCATCAGTCTTGGAAGAAAATATGCTCCAGCCAAGAATGTTCTATTGGTTGAAAACATGAATCACAATCTTCTCAGTGTTGGACAAATGTGTGATCAAGGACACACAATTCTATTCAACTCCACAAAATGTGAAATCAGGAAAGGCAGGTATGGTAAAATTGTGGCTATAGCAAGTCGAGCTCCAAATGACATATATGTTCTGGATGAAGCAACTAAATCATGTCTACTAGCTAAAGAAGATGAAAGTTGGTTATGGCACAAACGAATGGGTCACATAAACTTTGACAATATTGTCAGGATAAGCAAAAAGGAAGCAGTACGAGAAATGCTGAAAATCTCAAAACCTTCCAACACACTATGTGAGGCATGTCGGCACGACAAGCAGACAAAATGTGGATTTAAAACAAAAGAACACTTTGCATCACATCCATTGGAATTGATACATACTGATCTATGTGGTCCTATGGGAACAGAAGGCTTAGATGGAGAATTATATTTCATGTTAATGATAGATAACTATACCAGGATGACAGCTGTCAGTTTTCTAAAGAAACAATATTAAGCATTTGAGTTCTTTAAGATCTACAAGGAGTTGGTTGAAAATGAAACTGATTTAAAAATAAAGTGTCTAAGATCAAATAATGGCAGAGAATTCACTTCCAAATTATTTTAGCAATACTGTGACGAAAATGGAATAAAAAGACAATTTTCAACAGAATGAACACCTCAACAAAATGGAGTTGTTGAAAGAAGTAATAGAACCATATAGGAAATGGGTAGAACAATGCTGAAGGACTCAAAATTGGATTAAAAATTCCAGGTTCAAGCAATTAATATGACAGTCTTCATTATCAATAGAAGTCTTCTCAGAAATAATTGCAATAAGACCCCATATGAATTATGGAAAGGAAAATCGGCTAATGTAAAATATTTCAGAATCTTCAGAAGCAAATGTTATATCAAAAGAGAAGATCAAAATTTGGGTAAGTTTGAATCACGTGTTGATGAAGGTATCTTTGTTGGTTACTCATGCAAAAGAAAGGCCTATAAATTCTATAATCTAAGACGAAAACAGATAGTGGAGAGCATAAATGTTACATTTGACGAAGATAGTGTTCTAACGAATAATGATGAGGATCTAGAATCTTTGAAGCTTGAGACAGAGGCTAAAAAAGGTACAGATAAAATTCTAGAACAAGAAGCAACTGTCAACTAGGAATAAGTAAATAATGATCAACAAGATATACAGGAACAACAACAAGAAGCTCCTCCAAAGAGAACAAAATAATGGATTCAAAAGAACCAACCATCAAATCAAATCATTGGTGACATAAATGAAGGAATTGGAACAAGAAAAAGTTGACAGCTTTGTTCATCACAACAAGCTCACATTGCTTTTCTAGCAACCTTTGAGCCTAGTATTTTTGAGGAAGCCAACCAGAATGAACAATGAACATTAGGTAGCAGCTATGAATGAAGAATTGGATCAAATCGAGAAGAATAACACCTAGGAATTGGTTCTATAACCAAAAGATAAAAATGTCGTTAGGACTAAATGGGTGTTTAGGAACAAATTGAATGAAGATGGACATGTTACCAGAAACAAAGAAAGATTGGTTTGCAAAGGCTATGCACAAGTGGAAGGAATTGATTTCGACGAAACATTTGCACCAATTGCCAGAATGGAAGCCATTTGGTTGTTTCTTACCTATGCATGCTAAAGAAAAATAAAAGTCTAGCGAATGGATGTTAAGTCAGCATTTCTGAATGGAGAATTAGAAGAAGAAGTTTACATCGAACAACCTCAAGGTTTTCTAGTATCAGAAAAAGAAGACTATGTTTGTAGGTTAAAGAAGGTTTTGTATGGTCTCAAGCAGGCTCCCAGAGCATGGTATGCTTGTTTTGATGGATATCTACATCAACAAGGGTTCAAGAAAGGTACTGTTGATAGCAATCTTTACGTACAAATAGATAAGGATAATTTAACAATCGTTGAGGCATATGTGGATGATATAATATTTGGTAGCAATGATGATCGATTAAGTAAGAACTTTGCTACAAAGATGCAAAGTGAGTTTGAGATGTCTTTACTTGGTGAGTTGACATACTTCTTAGGGCTTCAAATATCTCAATAAGAGAAAGGAATATTTATATGTCAAGCCAAGTACATCAAGGAAATGCTCAAGAAATTTAAAATGGAAGATTGCAAACCCGTCCTTACTCCGATGGTAACAAGTTCCAAATTGAGAATAGACGACTCATCTAAGGATGTGGATTAGAGGTTATACAAATCTATGATTGGTAGTCTTCTATATGTAATAGCCTCTCGACCATATGTTATGCAAGTAGTTGGACAAGTAGCAAGATTCCAAGTAGCACCAAAATAATCACATATTATTGTTGTCAAAAGAATTCTTTTATATCTAAAGGGCACAACATAATATGGCTTGTGGTATCCCAAGGGAAACAATCTCATTATTCAAGCCTTTACATATGCAGATTGGGCAAGAAGCATTAATTATAATAAGAGTACTAGTGGAGCAACATTCTATCTAGGTGGTTGTCTCGTATCATGGTTGAGAAAAAAGAAAACCTCAATATCATTATCTATAGTAGAAGCATAATACATTGCAGCAACAGCTTGTTGTACTCAATTCCTTTGGATGAAACAAACTTTGCAAGGTCTTCAAGTACAATTTAGTGAGCTTATTCCCATCTCTTTTGATAACACCAGTGCCATCAACATCTCCAAGAATCATGTCATGCATTCAAAAACAAAACACATTCCGATAAAATATCATTTTGTTAGAGAAAAAGTCACTGAAAAGAATATCAAACTTTAATATGTTAGTAAAAAAGAACAAATCATTGATATCTTCACTAAACCTTTACCTTGTGAAGCATTTGAATATCTTCACCAGAAGCTTGGGATTCTTCCATGTTCTCATTAGATTTTCCTTATTCAGAAAATAAAGGAGGAGAGGAAGTGTGTACAGGTCCACAGGATGGTCGTGTGTCAGGGGGACTTACCCTTTGCCATTGATGTCAAAGGGGGAGAGAAGGCAGTAGGAAGAGGCACCCTGACCGCAGGGGGGGTACTTGGGTTGCCATCAATGCCAAAGGGGGAGATTGTTGATCTAAAGATGATCTAAGGTTGTCATTGATGTCAACCCAAGCAGCACCAGGGGCTACCCTGATCTTGCAAGGAAATTTTGACTTGAAAACTTACTCTATTTTTAGTCAAGGATCTTCTAGATAGATTCTACTCATCAAGATGTTTCCGTTGATATATGTCACGCCAAGTAATTCTTCACGATTTGAGAGATATTCATGTTCGAAGTTAGTAACCCAAGTTAGTGGGCTAAAACCCTATGGGGTTGTGGCATGGCACTCATAATTGGTTTTGGTCATTGAATAGTCAATAATTAATAATTTTTTAAGCTCCTAAAATCCCTCCAACATTCTCTATAGAAGCCCTTCTCAACTCTATAAAAAGAAATCTCATATATCCTCTAAATTTAGTGATCGTGGAATTTTCGCTATAACTTCATTTTTGTGAAGTCTTAGATTCTAAAATTAAAACCCATTTGATTCGCAATCTTGATGAACTTTGTGACCGAAATTCAAATCTTGGTTTGCTATATTTTCAGAGATATGATCTGTGGAAGTTAGGGCTTTTGCAAACTTCCGAATTTCATCTCAAAGAAGTGACCTTGGGAAAATCATCATAACTCTCTCTCTGAGAAGAGGATTGGAATTCTGTTAAAAATGGTGGATAATGCACGGACAACATTTTTCGGTGTACCAATTTCAGAGTCGAAGGAGGAAAAAGTGACACGTGGCACGCTGTACAAGTTCGCTCTACTAAACTAGTTTATAATTAGGTCATTGTGAGAGATTGGGCATAATGTTGTCTTGAAGAGTCCAAATTGGGTCAAACATATGGCATTGCAAAGAGAAATGTGCAGCAAAATGATGCAGTAGAGGTAAGATATAGGTAAGTATCTTTTGTATATGCATGTTCATCTCTTAATTGCATTAGGTTCTTTGCATTCTAATTTGTTGTTTTTGTTTAGCACTGACATATGCTCTGTAAGATGAGGTAAGTTTTGCTATTATCATGCCATGGGTATTTCCTTGAAGACTTTTTGTAGGTATTATATATTCATCAAGAGAAGATTCTATGCATAATCTAATGTTCTGAAGAATGAGAAAGGGTAGCATGACAATAGCAACAATCGAGGTGTAGAACAACAAGAAGAAGTTCACCACATGAAGTCTTCAAGTGGGCAGCACTGCATATAGACATTGTAAAAGTATCATTGTACAGAGTCATTGTAAAAGCATCTTTGTAAAAGTTGTACAAGTTTCTATCTACCAGGAGTTGAAGAGGCAGGGTTAGGAGGGTTAGGATCATGATTGGGTGGTTGTGTCATAGTTGGGGTTATGGTCTAGTGTGTCGTCTTCTTCTACATCATTCTATATCATTGTAAAGTGGACCATTTTCCCTGGTACGGGAGTCCATTCTTCTTTTATTCTTCTATAGGGTGGTAGGGTGGTGCTAGGCTGGTGCATGAAGTCACCAACAGGTTCATGCCTGTGAAAACTTCATGATGGTAGGGTGGTGCTAGGGTGAGTTGTAGCTCATTGGGTGTTGGGGCATCCGTTCAGTTGACTACTGAAGAATATTGGGCGTTGGAGTGTCCATCGAGTGGGAGTTGGAGAAGAATGATTTTCTAGATTCTAGGAAATTGGAGCTTTCTTTTCAATTGGAGTTGAAAATTGAAGAATTATTAGAAAAACGTTCGGTGGTTTTTGACTCGGAGGGGGTTTTCCACCTAAAATTTTTGTGCCTCCTATGTTCTTCTATTCAATGTTATTACTGCATAAACATTAATGATAATTGAAGATTAACTAATGATCTGAAAATATTTAAAAGTGCTAATTGCTAAGGAACACTGATTCACACCCCCCCCCAGTATTTTCCAACATTATCTATTAGCATTATATTTAGCCATCATTGGGGTATTAGTACAAGATGGACTAGATAACAAGAAGCACATAATTTATTATGTCAACAAGAACTTATCTAGGCCTGCATTAAACTAGGAACTAGAAGAAAAAACCACCTTAGCTCTAGTACATTCTGTATAAAAGCTTTGACATTGTATCATCCTTCGTACCACTACTGTAATAGTGTCTATTAACCCCACGCGGTATCTTCTCACTCTCCATATGATGAACGAAAAATATGCTCGTTGTATTATTATTATGCAAGAATTAAATCTATAACGTAATTCTCCTAAAAGAAAAAATGCACTCATTCTCACTGAGTAAATCACAGATCTCCCAACAGAGACCCAAGGATCTCTTTTTAATGATTCTCTTCCTGATGAACATCTATTTTTAGTATCAATGAATAACCTATGGTATGGTGATATCCTCCTGTTACACTAAAAAATGTCACCTTGACTACTTACAGTTAGTATGGCTCAAATCAACAGTCATGCTACCCTCTTAGGCAAGTCTCATGCCTCTGTTATCCATCTCAAACTCAAAGAAGAGAGAAAGTCTTGTAAAAACTATGTTTATCTCTGGGGTCGCAGGTTCTCTCTAGCCTTACCTGCGGGGACGCTGACCTTGTTCACAAAATATGCGTCCATGGACGCTCTTTATGTTAAGGGACAGGTGCGTCCCTCTGTAAAAGGCAAAATGCGCGAGTTTTATCTTGAAAAAGTTACTTGTGGTTACTTCTAGAACATTCTAGAGGTCGGTTTGATGAAATGGATGCGCCTCCAGTTGGTTCATGTATCTCTATTAAGGGGGAACTTATCCCATCAATAAGGGAGCTATCCCACCCAAAGAGGGGGATGATCCCATTGATAGTGGACCTGAATAACCTCTTTACAGCACTATAAATAAAGGCATTGAGCCAGAAGGAGAAGAGGTTGGAGCTATACATTTTCTTTGGGTAAATGCTGCAGGATTTAGGTCTTCCATTAGAGCCCTTGTGAGGAGAGATTGTCTTCACTTGATTCTACTTGGGAGAGGGTGAGCTTTGTCAAAGTAGAGGAAAACCCTTGATGGACCCTGGGAGGAACTTGCACAACACCAAGGCCAGGTTGTAAGAGTTTCTTTGTTTCGTTATTAATACAAATTGGTTTATTTTTCTCAATAGCTTGTGTTAATGAGTTATTTCATGTGTTCCTTGGTCTGCATGTTGAATATATGTTTTATTATATGAAATGCAAGTGCTTGGTAATTGTTTGATTGTTTGTGGTTGCAGGAATTGACTTGAAGGAGGAGCTCATCCGGATCGTCAAGAACGGACTTCAACAACAGCGTTTTGGAATAAGGTAAGCCTAAACACTTGTAGTTTTCATGTTGTAAAAGGTGTATTTAGAGAAAGATCACTCCATTTTGTCTTGTTTGTCATTAGAATGTCTTAGACTTCTAGGAAGGTCAGTCGTGTCCGCACCCTTGACAGATTCCGTGTGACAAATTGGCGACTCCGCTGGGGAATCCATTAATGAGAGAGTCTTTTCCTTTATATGAACTTTGCTTTGAGAAAATCATTTTTATTTTCTGGTTTTTGACTGTGAGAATTAGTATTTGGGTGGCCTAGCTTTAGATTTAGTTAAATTTGGTTTTTCTTCATTTTTCCAGAAGGACGCACCCTCTTAGTACTGCACAGTGCGTCTTTGGACGCGCTGTTGCCGTCTGCACAGAGCGGGGCCGCACCTGTGACAACGGGTTGCCTGCGTCTTCCTGTAAAACTTAAGAAAATTCCATTTTTGCTTTAAATTGCTTTTAGATTTTGTTTTTCCTTAGTGTTTTCTGCCCAGATCCTTTAGTACCCTGTCAAGAATTTTCACCTGAACTAGTTTTGTGAGCTTTGAGTGTTTTAGTGGTTTTCAACGAAGTTTAGACCTAGGGTTTGATTTTTGGAAAGGCTTTGTAGTGACTTTGATAGTAGAAAGTTGTCCAGCCTTAGATCTCTCTGGTTAGTCAACCTTCTTAGAAGTCGGGCCTGTCGTAAAGTCTCCTTTTGTGAGCAACTTGCCATTTGAGTTGTTTTGGGTCAAATTTCGAATTACTTGTTTATAAAGTATTGATTTCCATTTTACAAAAAGAACAAAAAGATTAGAGTTTTGTTTTGGCTAGTTTTTGATTCTGCAATAAGCTAGTCCTTGATTTGATTGTGATCAAGTAAAACACCTTAGAAATAATCATTGTTAGTTTTGGCCTCGTTAAGATTGCTTAGAGTAAATTTGCCTTTAGTTTGCTTATGAGTGCATTTTCATAGATTTTAAGAGTTGTTAAGATTGATTTTTGGTTATATTAGATTTATTTGTTTTATTAAAAGAAAAATACAAAAACATCTTCTTAAAAGGTCTTGTTTCAAGTAGCTTTTTGTTTTCGAAAGAAGAAAAGAGTTTTTTCGTGCATGTAAAGAGAGGTTATGTTTTTATGATTGGAAAAGAAAAACGAATTGTTTCTTTGATTGTCTTCAATTAAGAAGTTGCTTTTATAAAGATTGCATTCTCTCAACTTTTTAGTTAAGCAATTCATCGAAAAAGTAAAGTAGTGGATAAATCATTCTAGGTGCATTTTGTAGTGGTTTCGAGTCGAGTCAACACACCACTAGTTTCACTTCCATCACCTTTTGACTTAAGAAACAACCTTAAAAGTAACGCTTAAATTAAAATCAATCTAGTAATCTTTATTTTTCTAGGGCTCTGAAGCACCAACATAGCTTAGGCTAGGGTCTTGGAGTAGGTGAGTACTTAACTCTCCAAGACTACAAAACCAAACAGATAGTCTATCTTGAGTAGAACAAATCCAATTGTTTCAGTTACATTCTGGGAAAGCTCCTCTTAAAGGAGAAGCACGAGCTCGTGTCCGAACCAGTGAGGGGATCATTCCTCCCTCGTTGGGAACGACGCCAGGCAGTACGTATTACAAACGGTAAACCTCGGATTAACCATTGTCGAGGAGCCAGGGGTCACTTATCGGTAAACCTTGGATTATTGTCAAGGAGCCGGTAAGGGGATTGGAGCTTGCTACTCTGCCCTTGCGTGCTGTCGGAGTTTAGACTGTTCCCCCAGGTGTAATTGTTGTGATTGGTAACCTTAGTGGCCATAATATCTAGGATTCTACCCAAGGTGACGGTGGAGGGAAGGTCCCACTGTACCTGGAGCAGACGTCGGTTATACTCACTTGGATTTTCTGGGGGGTTCGCTTCACTTCGAGACGGTTAAAGTGGAGGAACTTGGTCCAGTCTATTCATTAAGCAGGTTGCCGGGGTAACTGTTCCACCCACCATTTCTGTACTGAATCCTGCGAGGTTGGGCCTAATCACCAACTAGCGCTTTTGGTCCGGAAGACTACTGTTTGTGTGTGGTTTGACGCTCTAGATTATTTAGGCGTGTGCTTCAAATTTGTTTGCTTCTTTAGAAGACTTTAGGTGGTTTGATTTGAATTTTTTACTTTGTTTTCGTGTGTTGTAGTTAAAATCTTTAATTGTGGCGGAATTACCGAGACAGTCCCGTAGACTTCGGGGCAAGTCTCCTGAGATTGTTACCGGAATAGATTTGTTAAGAAAACTCCGTAAATCGCGGGGTGAATCTCCTGAAGACATTCCGGGTCATTTAGAAGGGTTAAAGGTCCTTGTAACTCCTCCTAGTGGCAGTAGAGTAGGATCACCTGAAGAAGGAGAATCTTCCTTGGTAGTCCATCCAGATTACCAAAGTTTAGAAACAGGTTACAATCCCGAAGCTGTTACAGTTTCCGAGCTTGCTGGTAGTTTTTCATCTGCCAGTGAAACAGGCGAAGAACCTGAAATTTCAGAACCTGTTACTCCAACTCCTAGTGTTCCTGATTCACCAAGAATAGAAAGAATTATCACCGAAAATCTTCCTGTTGGATTAATTGCTATAGAAGAACTTGTTCCAGAGGAAGAAATAGGCGTTTCTGATTCTGAAGATCTAATTACCCTTGATCTAAGGGAGCGTGAATCCATCTTTTACAGTCCTCCTAGAAGTGAATCTTGGTACCTTGCATTAACCAATTTTTTAGACAACTCAGTAGGTTTTTCTACACCTCGTACTCCGGTTCCACCTAGAGGAATTCATTCTCCTGTAAATATGTCTGGTCAGTCATCTGTGTTTTCACAAAGTCCTGAATCATTTTTACATGGCGGTCCTTCTGTTCCTACTGGGTATCAATCACTTTCTGGTACCTTTGCGGGAGCATCTCCTCAACCTGTTGATCATGGGTTATTAGTTGGAAACAGTGGTAATGTACCATTGAGTATAGGTGAAGTTTATATGATGTCAGGTTCAACTCCCATTAACCAACCTCAAGGTGGCCAATTACCGCCTGGGGGGCAACCTTCGTTAATGCCTGGGGGGCAACCTCAAGGTACTTCATTCGTGACTGGGGGGCAACCTCAAGGGTATCAACCCCAAGGGTATCAACCCCAGCCTCAATATGTACCCCAAAGTCAACCTCAGTATCAATATCAACCTCAAGGATGGCAACCTCAAGGATGGCAACCCCAAGGGTATCAACCCCAAGGGTATCAACCTCAAGGATACCAACCTCAAGGTCAAGGTCAACCCCAGTATTCGTATTTACCTCAAGGTTATCAACCTACGGGTCAATACCCTGGTCAAGGTTATCAACCACCTCAAGGGCAATCATATGGGACTGCACCTTACAGTTATCAACCCTATCCTCAATACGGCTATGGATCTCAGTATCCTCAACCTGTTACGAGTCAATACCCTGGAATGTTAACATGGGATCCGTCACAGGGTCAACAGATGTCGCAACCAAGTATACAGTCGGTACCTCAAGCAGGACAACCTGCAGTTCCTGGTCCACCCCAGCAACCGCAACCTGTCCAGTCAAGTGTTCAGACCCCTGTAACTTCTGTAGTTACTCAGCCGCCAATTGCACCTGGTACTCCACCTCACACGGCTGCAGCAACTACCGCTTCATCTACCATGCTTACTTCTGGAGTATCGGCAGCTCCGGTTTCTACTGTCCCTGTAACCACTCCTCAGACATCTGTACCGTTGTCTGGACCCACGGTTCAAACCACAGTCCAGATGCCTGTAGGCCAACCTGGTACAAGTACGGTTGTTACTACTCAACCTCAATTTGTTCAACCTCCGTACCAGGGACAGTATCAACCTGGGCAAGCTGCCCAACAACCGGTTTACCAGTATCAACCGTATCCTGGGTACACTTATCAACCACCTCAACAACCCCAGTACGGTCCGGTTAATCCTGGTTTTCCAGGAGGATATAATATCCCAAATGCGACTCCTGTTCCTAGTTATCCTGGATATCCTCCTCCTGGGGCTGGTATTGTGACTCAGAGTTTTAGAGATCCTAACCGGCAGTTACCGTTTATTGCGACTTTAGATTTACCCGACTTGACGCGCCTAACGAACGATCCAATTCAATATCTTCAGTTCTGGCCGCCAATGCCAAATAAGTTGCCCAGCGATATACCCAAGTTCGAAGGTAAGTCTGGAGAGGATCCGTCTAATCACGTGATGACTTACCACCTCTGGTGTGCATCAAATTCCATCTCAGATGATTCCATCCGCTTACGTCTTTTCCAGCGTACACTCATTGGTCTCGCAGCCAAGTGGTACATTGAGTTACCACGGGCCTCTTTTTACAACTTTAGCCAGTTAGCTACCTCGTTCTTAACTCATTTTCAGTTACCAGTCAGATACGATAATGGTACAGAATTATTAACTTCGCTAAAACAATCGACATCCACGTACATTTCTGATCACATTCATGAGTGGAGACGTCGAAGGAGATTAGTGAAAGTTTTTATCCCGGACCAAATCTTAGCTGAATGGTTTGTCAAATCATTATTACCAAGAATTACTGAAGATGTAGCTAAGGCCGGAGTAGTTACTGAGGAGCAAGTCATTGCTCAGGCACAATACCTTGACTTAGTTTACACTCAGTCGGGTACGTTACACGAGAAAATTCCGGATCTTCCAAAGTCAAACCAAATCGCTGCTGCTCCTTCGGGATCTCATGCCGCTGATGGTATGATTGGTATCGTGACTACGAAGAGTAAGAAGAAGTCTTCCAAGACCTCCAATACTCCAATTATCACTTTGCCTGATTCTCCGACAGGAGAGTCTTCTCCTCCTGAACTTACCGCCGACATTCACGCTGTAGAGTCATCTACGGCCAAATCCAAAAACGGTGGAAAGAAGAAAGGAAAGAAGAAGGCTAAAGCAGACAAGGCTCCAAAGGAGAAAACGGAAAAGTCGGAAACCAATGACGAAAAGCGCAAACCTCGATATCCTTGTCTTATTTGTGAAGAAGATCATTTTACGAGAGACTGCCCTCATCGGGCCGAGGTAGTGAAAATAGTCAAAGGTTCTCCCACTCCTGCTGTGTTAAAAAATCCATTTCCAGAGCAGGAGAATAAGATGATAGGTTCTTCTTCGAATGCCAGTGAAGAACCCATTTTGATGATGTCTCATGTCAGGATTGCGACTCGATCGCAAGATTATGGTAGTAAGGCTCCTGTTGATGGTAAGGAAGCAGAATCTTCTCACTCTAACCCATCAACCTCAGCTCCTGGTTCCGATCCACTACAGATCGAAAAACCTAACCCAGACTTAGTGATTAAGCCGCCCGCCAAGGGTGTACTTCGAAGGTCTGCTTTCAATCCACATGCGAGAGCAGCCCAGAATTACAACATTGTTGAAGACTTAGCTGTTTCACCTTCAGCAATGTCGGCACTCGAAGTGCTGCAATCATGTCCAGCGCAACGAAAATTGCTTTTGTCGGCTATTGGAGCTGTCGATGTTCAGGACCCGAACCTAATGATCTTTGATCTAGAAAGTAGTACACCGCGTCTCCCCCATCAAATGGCTTTCCAAATTCCAGTGATAGTCAAAAACAGGCCTATTCATCGGACTGTGATTGATGAGGGAGCTTCTACGTGTATTATGTCGATTCAATGTTGGAGATCGCTTGGTTCTCCTTCGTTGAACCAATCCCCCACCATCCTTAAGGCCTTTGATGGCCGTGGGTTCCGTCCGTTTGGTATTCTACAAGAATTGCCTATAGGGGTCGAAGGTAAAACCGTTAGTCTGGATGTGGAAGTGGTTGATGCCCCTCTAGACTACAACCTTCTTTTGGGTCGAAGTTGGTCATATGCTATGACAGCGGTCGTTTCATCGGTCTTCAGAGTCATTAAGTTTCCACATAACGGTAAGATCGTGACTATTGATCAGCTGACATACTTTTCATCCGACCCAACCTCTTTAGAAACTATCCAGCATGTTGGTAAAACGACAATCCCTTATAGGGACATTGGTGTAGGTTTAGTTAAGGATTCCGGTTTACTGGGAACTTTTCCTCTCCCTCCACTCAATGCAGACCCTTCGTTTGCAACAATTCATATGATCACGTCAGAAAACATTATTTATGATGATCCTTGGTATGTTCCCTCTGACTCTGAGCTAGACTCACTCGGTGATGTTATGCCGTTGAGTCCGTATGAGATTGCTTATGAAGCTCTTATGTCTTTTACCGACTTTCATTCAACCGAAACCGACCAAATGAATGTGGTCAGTGAAGAGTCACTTTTCACCTCACCCTTAGAACGGATAACGTTTCCCGAAGAAGTGTCATCTGACGAACAACTTCGCGAAATCCTAAGTGTAGATGATCTACCATGGGAAGATCTCCATCACAGATCTTCGTTTTTACCTAAGGATGATGCATTTGAAAATGATTTTTCATCTATCTTTACCGCTGAATATGTCAAAGACGCTCAGGATCCAACGAAACATTCTGATTCAGAGCTGAATTTAGGGAATATTTCTCGTACTATTCCCATTGATATTTCAGTGAAGCCCGGAATCGAGGAGAACATTCATATAGGTGCCGCATGTACTGAAGAAGAAATCCAAACTTACAAGGCCCTATTCCAAGAATTCCGCGACGTGTTTGCCTGGTCTTACGAGGAAATGCCGGGAATTGATCCTGCCATTGTTGTTCATGAAATCAAAACCTACCCGGATGCTAAACCCATTCGGCAACGGTTGCGTCAGATTCACCCTCGAAAAGCGGCTGCGATTAAAGCAGAAGTCGAAAAGCTGTTGAAAGCAGGTTTCATTTATCCGATCCCGTTAACGGATTGGGTATCGAATATTGTTCCCGTCAATAAAAAACAAGGAACAATAAGAATCTGTATCGACTATAGGGATATCAATCGAGCTTGTCCAAAAGACAACTATCCTACGCCTTATATCGATCAAATCATTGATGATTGTGCCGGAAGTGAGATGTTTTCCTTCATGGATGGTTTCTCAGGCTATAATCAAATCAATATTCTACCTGCCGATCAACCAAAAACGGCATTCATTTGTCCATGGGGGACATTTGCTTATTGCAAATTACCTTTTGGGCTTAAGAACGCCGGCGCTACTTTTCAACGGGCGATGTCTTATGCATTTCATGACATCAAGCACATTGTGCAACCCTATCTCGATGATTTGCCTGCTCATTCTTTACAACGAGCTGATCACCTTGTCCACCTACGAGCAATCTTTATGAGGTGTAGGCATTATCGAATTCGGTTGAATCCCCACAAGTGTGTTTTCTGTATAGAAACAGGTCGATTGCTGGGATTTGTTGTTTCAAAAGCCGGCATTCGCGTCGATCCCTCGAAAGTCGAGGCTATCATCAAATTGCCTCCTCCTTCGAGTTTGCGCCAACTCCAAAGTTTGCAAGGGAAAGCGAACTTTTTACGCCGATTCATCCCAAACTACGCCGAGGTCACTAAAGGTTTTACACGGTTGTTGAAACAGAACGCACAATTCTTTTGGGACGAGATTGCCCAACAATCTTTTGATGCACTAAAACACGCGTTGACCCATGCACCGTTATTGCATCCTCCCAACTACAACCAGGACTACTTCTTATACCTCGCAGCTTCGCATTCCACCATTGGAATGGTGTTAGTTCAAGAAGATGAATTCAAAGCAGAGCATGTGATATATTATCTTAGTAGAACCTTAAATCCCACTGAGTTAAAATATTCGCATGTGGAGAAATTGGCCCTGGCAGCCGTTCAAGCTGTCCAGCGTTTTCGTCACTACATTCTTCTCCGCAAGACTACAGTTATTTCGGATTGCAACCCTATGATTTATATTTTGACAAAACAACTGCTAGGGGGCAAGTACTCTAAATGGATTGTTATCCTGCAAGAGTTCGACTTGGAGTTCGAGAAGTCCAAGTCTAAGAAATCTTTAGTTTTTGCGGAATTGATGTGTGATTTCCCGAGTGCTGACACAGAGACTGTGGCAGAGGAGTCCATTGTGGACGAATCTTTGTTTCTTATTAGCACTTTAGATCCGTGGTATGGGGATATAATCATCTATCTCCAAACCCAAACCTTTCGGCCTGAAGCTTCCAAGGAAGACCGTCGAAAAATTCGGTTTCGATCCCAGCAATACAGAATTATTGGAGATACACTTTATCGCCGGGGGGCAGACTTAGTTTTTCGACGTTGTTTAACTCACGAAGAGGCTGAGAGAGTTTTGAATGATTGTCACTCTGGAGCATGTGGCGGTCATATGTCTGGGTATGCCACAGCTCAGAAGGTGTTGCGCGCTGGCTATTTCTGGCCGTCTATGTTTAAAGATTGTATCCTTGCTGTCAGAACATGCCACAACTGTCAAGTGTTTGATCGAAAGATGCGCGCTCCACCTGCTCCTCTCCACCCTATAATTGCCGCTGGTCCATTCGCCAAATGGGGCATTGACTTTATTACTTGTAACCCTCACTCGGCCGGGGGGCATGCGTATATCATCCTCGCGGTTGATTATTTTACAAAATGGGCCGAGGCGATGCCTACATTCGACGCAAGCGGCAAGACAGCTGCAGTTTTCGTATTCAATCATATCATAACTAGGTTTGGTGTCCCACAAGCAATCATTACTGACCATGGGAGCCATTTTCGAAACGTCATGATGACTGAGCTTACAAGCCAGCTTGGTTTGCGCCACGATAGCTCTACTCCTTATTATCCGCAAGCCAACGGTTTGGTTGAGTCAATCAACAAAGTTCTAGTCATCATGATTCGACGGATCATTGGTATCCATCGAACGAATTGGCATAACATGTTATTTTCGGCGCTATGGGCATATCGAACTTCAGTGAAAAATTCAACAGGTTTCACCCCTTTCCAGCTAGTTTATGGCTTAGAAGCTGTGTTACCTATTGAATGCGAAATCCCATCACTTCAAATGGCTGTCGAATTACTTCCAGCTACTTCCGAAGAGGAGAAACGGTTATTATACTTGGCTAAATTAGATGAGACTCGACGTGACGCTACTTTAGCTATCGAGACTCACGCGAAACGAATGAAAGCTCAGTACGATAAAAATGTAACCCCTCGAAGTTTTTCGGAAGGAGACCTAGTACTATTATATGATCAAGCTAACGATAAGCTAGGTGCCGGAAAATTCGTTCCCATGTGGCATGGGCCCTACATTGTAAAGCGAAAGCTAGCAAAAGGGGCTTATGAGTTAGTTGATTTTGATGGGGACTCTTTGGGTAAACCCAGAAATGGACTTTACCTAAAGAGGTATTATGCTTAAAATGATGGGTATGGAGAAATTTTTAGATAGGTTAGATTTTCTTTCTAGCTAGCAAGTGTGTTAGTTTAGTCAGTGTGCTTAGCTTAGCAAGTGTGGTTTTTCGTCATTATTCTGGCTTATCTTGGTTTTACTCTTGATATTGTAGATGTCGACGCCTCTCCAAACATACATTGGATTTGCTGATGGTGCTTGTCGTAGTACACGGAATATCTCTTCCGCAGCTTGGGTTATCTATTCGCCCTCTGACGAGTTAGTTTCTATGCATGGGGTAAGCCTCGGTCAAACAACGAATAACATTGCAGAATACAGTGCAGTGGTTGAATTATTATCCGAATCTATTTCATTTGGAATTCGACGTTTGATAGTGAGGTTAGATTCTGAACTTGTTGTATTACAGCTTAATAGAGTTTATGCCATTAGAAATCCTGTGTTATTAAGGTTGTTTTTGAGAGTGCGTCTCTTGGAACGTGAATTTGATTACATTGAATATCAACATATTCCAAGGTCTTTGAATACATTAGCAGATGCAATTGCTTCTCGAATGTTGGACAGACATTTACGATAATCATGCAAGTAAATTTAAAAACATTTCATCACATATGTTAAACAAGATAAGCCGGTAATAGTGATATATATAGATAGAAGTGTGTCAAAAAATATATACATCGTCTTCGATCATAGGTTTAAAACACCTTATGATCGGCAAAATGATAGTACAAAAGTCAAAAATGTCACATGTGACTACAAAAGTGACTAGTCAATCACTGGTGGTGCTCTCTGTACGACACCACTGCGCGGGCTACCTTACGCAAAAATCTCCTAAACGGTCCAGGGACCGCGACTACGAAGCGCTGAAGCCTGATAGGAATGTCGTCCATAGTAGTCTCAGGTATATCTGCCGTGAGACGCTCTAGATCATGCTCCAACTCAGCTAGTACTTCTGCTGTCGCATCCTGTGGGGCCGGTACCGGTGCAGCTGGATGTAGTCTATCATAAGGCCGGAGGTTGGCTGGACGCTGTGGACCAACATCTGCATTTTGAAAGATTTACTATTAGTTTTGAGACGATATATATAAAAAATACAAAAAATACATAACTAGAAAACTTGTGAAAATAAAAGTACCTCTGTCATCCCATTGTTCTCCCTGTGGAAGAACCATGTCCGGATCACCTCTGAAATCCATTCCGGCATACGGAAAGTCCTGTATCACAAAAAGCTGGCCCTCTAACCAGTCAAAATAACTATCTGAGAATCGAACTACTGTCGCACCCTCGTCAGGATGCCGGGCCATCACCGCAACCCATCGTATCAGCTTTGGCTGCTGGGGACCCAAGATATCAACAGTGAGTTGCTGAGGGATCAGCATTGGAATTCTCTCCAAGGCAAAGCTCACGACTATAGGCCCATATCCAAAAGTCTTTAGTCGTCCGTTCTTTGCCTTGGTCAGTTGGCTCTTCATATGAGCCGACACAGCTTCACACCAGTTGAAAATGGTGCCTTGGTAACAGTCAATTGCCATCCGCATTTGGGATCCGGAAGCAATGTGTAAAGCGGCCGCGCCGCAAATTCTGGTAACCGTGAACGCTATGACTTTGAGTTCCGGCAGAGTGATGTGTTTTATCTCTATGCCTTTTGAATGGTGAGCCCCAGGTGTGCACCAATTCTCGCGGAGACTATCAAGGGATTGGCCACCCGGCCTAGTCCCCGCAAGACTGAGTTGCTCACCTCTGTTTGGCAAGCCAGTGAGAAAGTATACATCCGAGGGCTCTATCTCGAGCTGGTGCCCTCCTATGTAAAAGCATTGTTCTTGTACGTTCCATCGCTCAACCAGCCATTCCAAGAATCTTACCTGGCCCCTCATGCCCGGTATGGTCCAATATTTGTATAATCCGCATGCTCTTAGGGCATCCAGGGAAGGTTGATGATTTATTGCAGCTTCATCTTCCTCTACATGCTCTCTTTCTCTCCAGTCTAACATGATTAATGCCCTGCATATCAAAAATAGCAATTAGAAATTGATTTGGGAATTTTTGGTGGTTTTTTGAGAGAGTTGGGGTTTTGAAATGCGCGTTTCTCGGAGGACGCACCCGGCTTTGTAGCACAGGGCGCCCGGACGCAGCTGGCCTGAAGGCGGGCTGCGTCTTCCGATCGTTTTCCCGTATGAGAAAAAGTCGGGGGACGCAGGTCACCCGAAGGGCACCTGCGTCCGCCGAGAGGCGCATTCCAAAACCAAAACCCCCCCAAAAAATGAAACTAAAACCTAAAAATTGATTCTAAACGGATAGAAATGCAGAGTAGGATGTGTAAAATACCTGGATGAGACGGCGTTCGATTCCGACGGTCAGATTTTCCGCAGCAACCACGGGAAGTTTCTTGTCAAAAGCTCCTTTTTCAACCTCAACAGTGAAACGGTAAAAATGACATGGTAAAAGGTCTTTTTATAGGTTTTTTGGATGAATTAGTTCATTTTTTACCATGAAAAGATGTTTTTGAATGTATTTTTGCCTATTTTAAACAGGTATGAGTAATGTGTTGCTTTTGTGCAGGACAAAGGGATTTCGAGGGAAATTGTAATTTTTCACAAACAAAAATATCAGAGTCATCTTTTAAGCCCTTTTCTGACTCCTAAAACATGAAAAGATCGCCGAGTGTTTCTTTTTCACTCGTTAAAACGGAATTAAAAGACGGTCCCCTTTTAGCTCTTTTCTGACCGCAAAATCAGGAAAAGATTGCCGGGTTTTTGTCGTTTCAAACTCGATAAGGAAATAAAACGACGTGTCCTTGATCGCTTTTTACTTTTCAGGTTAACGACACTATTATGAAAGTACTCCTTGGTCGCAAGATCAAGCGGTTCCCCCAGGTATTATTTTATACTTTTTCGGGCTTGAGGGACACAAATATACGAAAAAGTTCAACGTGGAGTCTCCTTTAGTTTTTTCAGACTCTCTAAAATTGAAAAACGCCGAGTTTCTCCTATACTGGGCTCGTTAAACTTTTACAGTAGGGGACCTGTTCAATTACAAACAGGAACGAACCACTCCTTCCTAGGGTTCGAATTTAAACTAGGTTGGACTCGTCCGAAGGATGAGCTTATAATCAAGCATATGTTATCCTCCTCAAGCTTGTTAAAAATAAAGAGGTACTTGCCAGAAATGGTGGGGGAAAAGAGAGAAGAATGAACCTGTTTGTCACCTTTTGTCTCAGAAGAAACTTTATTACCACTCTTGAACACGACACTTTTCATTCACCTGGGTTGGGAAATCTTTTACCTCACAGTTGACCAAATCACTTTGAAAATCTTTAACCGGGTTCCAGGGGTTAACTTTGAGTTATACGTCACCAAGCCATCTGTTGTGTCGTTATGTGTTCAAGAGGTCTGCAAGCAAAAACTTTCATCTGCAAAATACTTGTCATCCATTTGACCATCCCTGAGTCAGTCCTTACAGCAACATTTCTTCAACTTGAACAATGATTTCGTGTTGCGGGCTTGCCTGCAACGGGTCGCTTTCTATCGACATCGACACATTATCTAGAAAGATGACTTAGGAATCGACAGTACCTTGAAGTCTGCATGCATCAATGGCAGGTTTCTCGCCTTTGACGTCAGTTTACATCATTGACTTTCGATCAGAGGATTCCGTGAAGTGTTCGACATCAAAACATCTATTCACATTTCACGGGTTGTGCTTGGTACTTTGAGAACCATTGACATTACTGGTGGTTTCTCTCACGCTTGTTAACAGTTTACATCATTGACTGGTAATCAAGTGGTTTCTACCATGTTCGACATCGAATCATTTAATCACATGGCTAGAATCGTACCAATTCGGGAAGTAGAAGTGAAGACCCTGGATCTAGTTTCTACCATCCAGGCTGCGAGGAGTTTTGTATTCATTATCTATGTAGACTAATCATAAACAGATGGCTGCGTCCATACTGTGTCTACAAAAGTCTATAAAAATGATGTACTGCAAGATCATTCCTGTATCAGAATAGTTAGTCCATTAGTTAAAGTTTTGAATCTGAGTATGGGAATGCCTACCTCAGTGATGATATAATCTTATCCATGTATTTTGTGTTGAAAATTGCAGGTTCCAACCAGGCCATCCACAAGGCAATCCTTGAAATGATAAAGCGCTTCACCCTTCCTAGAATTACAAAACCCTATTCTATTCCAGGCTTCGCACTTTAGGGGGCAATCTGTTACACTAAAAAATGTCACCTTGACTACTTACAGTTAGTATGGCTCAAATCAACAGTCATGCTACCCTCTTAGGCAAGTCTCATGCCTCTGTTATCCATCTCAAACTCAAAGAAGAGAGAAAGTCTTGTAAAAACTATGTTTATCTCTGGGGTCGCAGGTTCTCTCTAGCCTTACCTGCGGGGACGCTGACCTTGTTCACAAAATATGCGTCCATGGACGCTCTGTATGTTAAGGGACAGGTGCGTCCCTCTGTAAAAGGCAAAATGCGCGAGTTTTATCTTGAAAAAGTTACTTGTGGTTACTTCTAGAACATTCTAGAGGTCGGTTTGATGAAATGGATGCGCCTCCAGTTGGTTCATGTATCTCTATTAAGGGGGAACTTATCCCATCAATAAGGGAGCTATCCCACCCAAAGAGGGGGATGATCCCATTGATAGTGGACCTGAATAACCTCTTTACAGCACTATAAATAAAGGCATTGAGCCAGAAGGAGAAGAGGTTGGAGCTATACATTTTCTTTGGGTAAATGCTGCAGGATTTAGGTCTTCCATTAGAGCCCTTGTGAGGAGAGATTGTCTTCACTTGATTCTACTTGGGAGAGGGTGAGCTTTGTCAAAGTAGAGGAAAACCCTTGATGGACCCTGGGAGGAACTTGCACAACACCAAGGCCAGGTTGTAAGAGTTTCTTTGTTTCGTTATTAATACAAACTGGTTTATTTTTCTCAATAGCTTGTGTTAATGAGTTATTTCATGTGTTCCTTGGTCTGCATGTTGAATATATGTTTTATTATATGAAATGCAAGTGCTTGGTAATTGTTTGATTGTTTGTGGTTGCAGGAATTGACTTGAAGGAGGAGCTCATCCGGATCGTCAAGAACGGACTTCAACAACAGCGTTTTGGAATAAGGTAAGCCTAAACACTTGTAGTTTTCATGTTGTAAAAGGTGTATTTAGAGAAAGATCACTCCATTTTGTCTTGTTTGTCATTAGAATGTCTTAGACTTCTAGGAAGGTCAATCGTGTCCGCACCCTTGACAGATTCCGTGTGACACCTCCTCTTTTTACGAACTCAAAAATTCAAACCCCATCTTACCTACGATAATCAGAGGCACATATTCCATGAGGCCCCTCGTTAGCTTCTTCAAGGGGATGGCCTCTATTGATAGGGCATCGACACTATCCTTCGTAGGTTCCTTACTCATTAATAAGCTGAGAAAGACTTAAATTATTGCCACAATGAGGCTTGCATAGGACACCTCTCGAGGATGGCCACCACCAGAAAATTCTCCATGTCAGTTATTTGTGGCCCACCATTTTCTATGATTGCATATAGGCAGTCAAAATATCTGAGCGGTGCCAAAAATACGCTCATATGGCATGAGCCTCACCTACTCCCCTACATCAAGTCATCGTTTTCGGCCCTTTCTACAAATGGGGCATAGACTTCATGACTTGTAACCCGCTATCATCTGCCAACCATAAGTACATTTTGGTTTCTGTTGATTACTTCACCAAGTGGGAAAAAGTGATTCCCACATATAATAACACAGCAGAAACCACTGCATGGTTTTTCTTTAACCATGTCATAGCACAGTTTTGTGTCCCCAAGGAGTTGGTTTCTAACTGTGGTAAAAATTTCTAGAACGAAATCTTTCAAGAGTTATCCCAACACCTTGGTTGGTCTCATGAGTTTGCTTCCCCATACTACCCTCACTCTAATGGTCAGGTAAAATTCATCAACAAAGTTATTAAAATGATGTTGCAGCATATGGTGAACAATCACAAAACCAATTGGCAAAACATCATGTTTTCAGGTCTATGGCATACCGCACAGTGTTTAAAGCATCTACAAGGTTCAGATCCTTCTAACTAGTATATGGGGTCGAAGTTGTACTTTCCATTGAGTGTGAGATCTCGAACTGACACTTAGCCATTGAAATTCTTAGTGGCACCAAACCTTTAGAAAAAAGGTTTGTATAACTGGATCTTGTCAATGAAAGATGACAAGAATCTCTCAGTTACAATGAAGCACACAAAAAGAGGGTCAAAGCCTCATTTGATTGTAACATCACCCCTCAAACATTTACTGATGTAGAGTTAGTCCTCTGTTACGATGTTGCCCAAGAGGTGGTAGGATCTGGAAAGTTTGAGACACTATGGAAGGGCCCATAAATGATCAAAAATTTCCTCCTCAAGGGGGTATGCATCTTATCAGAACCTGATGGGACTTGCCTAAAAAGTCCCGTCAATGGTCTCTACCTCAAACAAATTCACCCATAAAAATTCTCACGTAGCCCTAGAATGTACATGTATGCATTGTGAATTATTTTTTTATGATGGCCAACTCATCATGGAACCACTCTAAAATCACTCTCTCATCATGTGTCACAAATGGATCATCCGCTAACCTATCATCATGGATTTTCTGATGGTACTTCTTGATGGTTACAAAATGTAGTTTTCATAACCTAGGCCATATACTCTCCTAACCGGACACCTCGTCTCTTTAATGGACTTTGTATTGGGTTAGCCACCAACAATCGACGTTGTCCTATGTCTTTTGGCTGATGCCTCCCACTTAGGTATCCTTCACTTTCATCTATTCCTTGATTTTGAGTTGGTTATATCATAGTTGAACAATACATTTTAAGTTCGTGATTCAAACCTTTTTTGGAAGTACCTGCATGCACAAAGGTTAGCTCAAAATTTTGATCATAGCACATTTACACAAATACCAAGGGATCAAAATCATACAGTTGATCACATAGCTAATTAAGTCTTAAATTGACATGTATCATATACATATAACCATCAAGTTACATAAACCATAAGCATAATATCCATCTCAAGTGAATGCAGAAATACATCAAATGTATATAAGTATGATACACATCATAAGATCTACCAAAAAAATCCCATCTCATATATACATATCAAAAAAATATATATGAGTATAAAAATAGTTGTACATCTATTGGCTCATCGCCAGGAAAATAAGTCCCAAAAAATAGGGGAGCATCCTCATAATGTGTGCTTGCCCTCATACATATATCTAATAATATACATCTAGGGCTGGAGCCCTCCTGAGGTCTAATATCCACATCTGGTGCCAAAATTGGACCGGTGGTGGCCACCGCCATTGCTCTGCACTGAAGAACTGGTCAGTGTTCCTGATCACATGCCATTTCCATCTCCACCACAACCTCTCCCAATCTTTCCCAACTATCCTTAGGCATCCCCCTGGTCAAGGCCTCAGCTCGGCCATAGGCATCCTTGTAGTCTTGGAGTTGCACCGCTAAAACTACTAACTAAGCCTCTACTTCCTTATCACACTCTCATAGGCTTTATGTCTCTCTGGAAGATGAGATGGTCCCTTTCATAGAGGTACCACCAATCTGGAGTCATCAGCGCTACGCTAGCCTCTCAAGACTCTTATCCTCTTGAAAATCCTGCCATCGTTGTGGTACAACAGGATAAAAAACCACCCTCATACGTCGTGGATCGTTTCCTACCAAGTAGGCAAGCAATCATCCATGCAACCCCATGTCTGCAAGGAAAAATACATGATATTAGAATCATATAAAAAGTGCATCATAAAGCATACATGTCAAAAAATAGAAAGGAAGAAATAAAACAAGTCACATACCTACTTGGACCCAAGTGTCACCAAGGGGAAGCCCCATATCTAGATCACCCATAAAGTCCACTCTACGATAGGGGAAATCAAGAATCATTTGATGGTTGGAAAGAAACCAACCCTCCACCTCGGTGTTCCAATAATGTGCCGCTACACCCCCACTAGCCCATGGCATCATGGGCCCCCACTGTCTCATCCTAGGATCCGTAGCAAAACATGGGGGCATAGTTATAAAAGGTTGTAGCATCACAACCCTCTCATATAGCATGCTACATAAGATGCTAGCATAGAAAAAAATCCAAGTTGATCCTTATAGCACATCCATCAACTAGGAGACCACCCCCTATACAAAAGACCAACCTAGTCGAAAAAATGCCCTGCCTACAACATTCGTAACACGACGACCGTGGGCCCTAATACCCAGTGTGGGGCCACTGAACCTGCCAAGTGCATGATCATCGATAATGCTACTCACTTGGTGAAATCCAAGATCGATGGTGCCTTGATGCACCCATCCTCAATAAGGTTGGGCGCGAAATGGATCTCTTCCCATCTCCAAATATTCACCTTCCCAGCTGGTAGGGGATATGGCGAAACCTCTCCTCAAGATACCAATCTTGTCACAAAGTATACATTGACTACCACACTAATTGATAGATCGGACCCTCGATGACAAATATCTATCAATCTACGTTCCACATTGAACCAAAAATCACAAGAACTCATCATGAGATCTCAAGAGGGTGTTCTGAGGGAACTTCAGTAACCACCAACTAGCTAATGTACTACTAAACATAGGATCCTCTGTGATCATTGCTCCTAATGGTTTCTAGTCTCTTACCCGAGCATGCCCATCCTGCCATCAAGGATATAAAAAAATCAGCCTCCTAGGTAGTAAAAACCCTTTTTTTCAATGACTGTGTGGTTATGGTTATCACAGCCATGCATTACGCACATCCGTTTCTCAAACAGAGTCACAGTTCATGCATTTTCCATGCCATAACCCATGATGATGTCATATTCAGGATTGTGTGTCTCCTCACTCATAAGACTCGTCGTCCATGCATCTGTTATTGATACAGATGTGCAGACTGTGTGGCCTAGGGCAGACAAGCTGCAATGTCACCAAAAAAATGATATCGCGGCTTCGGGCCGATCAACTGCATCGACTGTGTGGTTGTTAACCCCTTACTTGTAGGGTATTCACGTGAGTACCTTGGAAGCATGCGGATACAACATGAATTACATTCATTTTCTCACGCAGTCCAAGTTTTTGACCCTAAAAAGGTTGTACAGGGCACCCCTATATGTCCTACCTAGCCTACTCTACACAATTGACAAAGCAAGGGTTCAATGTTCTAACTTGTTTTTCCCCATGCACTACCCTGGTACACTGGATGACCAGAACAAAAAGAAACAACTCCTGGATTAGCTCTAGGCTCCCAAAATAGAAAATGAAGATGAGGTGGCATTGGGCCCACTTTTCCCTATATATTTCCCTTTTCAACATCTTCTCAAACCTAGTACAGGAGCTCAAGATCTTCATTTCCAAAACCATCAGAGATATAAGGATCATAATCACATCATCTTCATCATGGCACCCTCCATCCCATTTCAACCCAAAACTCATTTTTTGACCCACCACACACTCAAAGTACCACTTCAGGTGCACTTTCTCTTGTTTTTTTTAATTCATCTGGATCCGTTGCATTCACATTATGTATATGTTCAAATAATATGTTTTCACTTGGGGTATTGGCTTTTAAATTGCAGGCACATCAACAAATTTCTTGCCCAGTTCAACACTTCGGTGGCCAGTAACAAAGTATTTATCATTCATCACTCATCATGATAGGCTTCCCATGATTCTTTGCATATCTTTACATCATTTCTCTTAAATGCACCATAGGGTCCATCATCTCAACCAATTTTACCATCACCTCCCCTTGCATATGGTAAACATCCACACCAGTTGATATAGCCTCCCCACTCATGGATCACCTCATGATATAGACCCCCACATACTACTGGGATCCATGACCATACACCTAGGCCCAAGAACCACTTCAAATTAAATGAATTGAATATAAACCTCTTTCTTCTTCACTCATTTCTTACCAACTCCGTTTCTAGGCCAACCCTTGAATCTTGTGACGAATCAAGACGGACGCACCACCACGTTCAACATTTGGCCTACCATTCACCCATATTACAGTAGACCATTTGCGTCACTTCATTCACCTCACCTACCCAACACAAAGACTAACCAATGGGCTCCCCACCCTCACCAAAAACACCATACCTCCATACAGGTCACCATACTCATGGGGCACCAGTCTCCGTGTTGGTACATCCAAACCAACTTCATATTCTTTTGGCAACTGTACAAATATTTTTTTTAGGAAAAAGCTTCCCATCCATATTTTCATGTCTTTTTACCCGATGGCAGTTTCTAGTCACCCTTGGTCAGAGCTTGCACATCACCCACATTCATTTACCTTTTCGTGTCTGTCAGAACATACTTAAAACTATTAATTTTCCATAGGGTGATATTTTTATTTGCTATGATAGTTTCATTTCATCATTAATACATTAATTTCAACCCATATCATCATTACATTATTTGGATCTACACCATTATACATCAACATATGCAATTATATAGAAATAAACAACATCACCTTCATCATCAATGCAACAGAATATAAAAGGAATAGTAGAAGAAAGTATTCACACACATAGAGACACCAAGATTGGTCCAAGACTAGGGCAAAACCAACCATGGGGAAAACCCTTGCAAATCTTCTTCTTCTTAGATCGTCATCAAATGATGCAGCGAAAGAGAGTACAATAATCCATAACTTTATCTATGCAGCAAAACAATAATGATATCTATGAAACAAATCTAATCATGCTAGGAATGAAAATGCTCATACTGATTACTGTAATGCGCTATCATAAACTGATGTCAACTGCTGTATATAGTTGTCACTATGCCGAACAATGTTGAGAACTATTGTCACTGTCAATGAGCCCAATACATATGTTTTTAGCAGAAAATTGTAGGAATTTACAGGGTAAGTTCCTCAGATAGAACACCAAAGGACACGGCTCACAAATAGATCACAGATCAGTACACCAGTATTGTTGACGTGGTTAAAACCCTCAAAGAGGGAAACAGTCCACGGCCTAAGAAAATGCGGCCACTTAAGATAATTTATTAATAAAAGAAAGAAAATTTACATAAGCTTCTCTCATGAACGGTCACCCTACAAATGACCCTCCATGCTCTTTAAATAGAGATCATGGACCAATATGGTGTTAAGCCATGGATCAAGTGTCGGTAATACTGAGGAGAGAATGAACCTTTGAATCACTTCATTTCTAAAACATATCGTGACCATTATATTGTAAGTTACAAATGTACATAGTAAATAAACACACTTTACCTAACTCTACACTAGACCAAGTTATACTTAGCCATTTCCTATGTGTTGGAATATCCTAACACCCCCCCTTAAGAACAACTTGGGACAGGATTGGAGGATGTAAAAATATGACACAATAGGATGAGGAAGGAGGCATTAGAGCCTATCCCCCCTTAGTGACAACTTCCTAAACTCCAACCATAAATCGAAGTTTAGTAAACTTCGCCTTTGTGAGAGCCTTTGTAAAGATGTCTGCAACTTGATCATCTATTGAACAATATTTCACTTCAAGAACATGGTCATGAATGAGCTTTCTGATGAAGTTCATGTGTAGTTCAATGTGTTTGTTGTGCTGATGTTGGACTGGATCTTTGCATAGTTGAATGGAACTTTGATTATCACATCGAAGTGTAGTTGGATGCTGCTACTGAAAGCCAAACTTTGATAGGATCTGACGAAGCCACAGGGCTTCCTTACTAGCTTCTACTACACCATGATACTCTGCTTATGCATGAAGAAAGAGAAATAGCACTTTGTTTCTTGCAAGCCCATGTAATAGTTCCAGAACCAAGAGTGAAGACATAACCTGTAGTAGACTTCTGATCATCAGGGTCACCAGCCCAATCAGAATCAGTGAAACCAACCAATATAGGAGATTCTTATGCACTGTAATGAATCCCAAAATCAACTATATCTCAAACATAATGAAGTATTATTTTAGCTACTTTCCAATGAATTTCATGTGGGTTTTTCATAAACCGAGAAATAAGGCAAACGAAAAAGGAAAGGTCAAGACGAGTATGGGTCAGATACAAAAGTTTTCCTACAAGCTAATGGTATAAGGTAGCATCAAGTTCAAGGGAAGTACAAGTGACTGTAATTTTGTCTTCAGACTGAAAGGGAGAAGAGGCTGGCTTACAGTCTTCCATGTGAAAATGGCGTAGAAGATCATAGACATACTTGGACTGGGAAAGTGAAATACCTTCCTTGGTTTGCAAGACTTAAAGACTAAGAAAATAATGCAAGTGTCCTAAGTCTGTCATTTCAAACTTCTTTTTAAGTCAGGACTTCACATGGTTTATAAGGTTGGGATCACTACCAGTAAGGATAAGATCATCAACATAAAGAACAAGAATGATAAGATACTTACCCACTTTCTTGGTGTAGACAGTATTGTCAGAATGACACCTAGAAAAGCCAGTATCTAAAATAAAGTTATCCATTTCGGCATACCAAGCTTGAGGGGCTTGCTTGAGACCATAAAAGAATTTCTTAAGTTGACATACAAGGCTGGAGTCTATTTGTATAAAGCCATGAGGTTGTTCCATATATATTTATTCATGCAAGTCCCCATGCAAAAAGGCAGATTTAACATCCATCTGATGGACTTCTCATTTGAAAGAGGTAGCAAGGGAAAGAACAAGGTAGATAGAGTCCATTTTGGCAACAGGGGAGAATGTTTTAGTATATTCAAT